>JAPCWY010000003.1:27357500-28722500 GCA_028455895.1 Rhodomyrtus tomentosa | reverse complement strand
TCACATATGTATTGGATGGATTTTTCGTGATATTAACTTCATTTAACTGAAAGTGGAGCACGGTCCGCCAAAATCGGCATAGCTTAGGAGTCCACTTCTTCCCCATACTACGAGTGAAAGAAAAAAGTCGCTCCTTGGACAACCACTATGTATATGTTGTTTCTCATACTATGAGTGAAGTGAAGTGTAAATTTGTCACATGTATACCAGTTTGACTGTTTTACTGTCAAAAAATTTAGTTGGGGTAAATTAGTTATAGATATATCAGTTTACAATTTTTAGTGATAAAAAAAAATTATTTGGTATAAATTTATTATATGTATATCAGTTTAAGGTTTATTATGGTCAAAATCTAGTTTTGGATAAATTTATCACAGTTATATCGGTTTGAAATTTTTTATGATAAAAAAATAATTTGGGATAAGTTTATCATAATTATATTGGTTTGGAATTTTTCGTGATATTAATCCTAATTTAAACACAGTAACGCATAATTGTGATTTTTCTTGCCCTATTTACCCATCACTTGTTGTTCCTTCATTTTTCTCAATATGCAATTTTCTGCATTGATTACATTTTCAGCTTTTATGTTTCTATTTTTTTTTCATGCATCGTCATTTTCCTTTGCATAAGTTGGGTTAATACCACAAAAAATTTCAAATCGGTACACTTGTAATAAATTGTTACCCAAACTATTTTTTCTACCACAAAAATCCAAATTGGTACACCGTGACAAATATATCTTAAACTTTTTGTTTGACCATGAAAAATTTCAAACCGTTAGGCTTGTGGCAAATTACCACAAATTATTTTTTGGATCACGAAAAACCTTAAACTAGACAAGTGTTGGATTTTTTCCCTCTATTTGTTACATATATATTAGTTTGAGATTCTTGGTGTTATTTATCTAATTTAACGAAAACTATCAAATGATAAATTTGTCATGTGTGCATAAATTTGGAATTTTTAGTTTGAGGTAAATTTATCACAGGAGTAGCAGTTTGAAATTTTTGGTGATCAGAAAAATAATTTTGGATAAATTTATCACAATTGTACCATTTTTGAGATTTTTTATGGTAAAAAAATAGTCTATAATAAATTTTTCACAAACGAACCAATTTTGGATCTTTTTATGGTCAAAAAAATATTTTGGGGTAAATTTACTGTAGGTGTACTAATTTAAAGTTTTTCATGATATTAACCACACGTATAAGTTGGTTTTGCATTATCATTTTACTCTTAATTTTAGAAGCATAAAAATAATGGCAGTGTTCTTAACAAGAAAACTATTAGATTCGGTGAACTTTAATCGTACAACTACTATGTATGTTTTGTGATTACACCAATTGCCTTGAGTCAATGGTTTTACTACCATTAATTTGATGGGTTTTTTTATTGAATGAAAATATAAGGTTCAACATGTTTGAAGACATGAAATTATGATGAAGCTGAATACTAGTAATTTTTTTAAAAAGGCAAATTAAAAGACACAAGCAAGAAACTTAGTAAAACTGATACAATCTCAATTTGTTCAGGCACACAATTCGTTTATTACAAAATAAACGAGACAAAAGCAAGTGTGGAAAAAAATATATATAGGGTAGCTCTTAACGCTTCTTAGTGAATGGAGACAAAGAAAGTTTGCATCAAATATATGCTCGAAAATGGCAGCTTAGTTTGTTTCGCATAAAATAAATGATTTGAAAAATATTTTAAATGCTGTTTTTTTCGCATTGGCCCAAAAAGTTTTACTTGATTAGTTTATTTTCTCGGAGCCAAACAAGAAAAATTTAAAAAGAATTTTCTTTAAAATTGTATTTACCAGACTATAGCCCCGTGCACTATAAGCTGCTAGCCTCATGCATGCGGTACGGACCGTGTGATTGCATTTTTTTTCCTTTTGTATACCAAGAGGTAAAAAAAAATGCGGGATTTAGTATGCCATCAAATAGACATTAATGGACGTCTAGAAAGTTGAGAGCAACTAGTCTAAAACTACTTCTACAAAATTAGTTTTCATGGAACAAACTATCTGCCTAAATTAACGTACAATGTGGCGAAGATTATTAGAAAAGTTCTAAATCTATTGTATTTATGTCAATTTAATAATAAATTTCTCAATTATGCCAATCGAGGCCTAAACTTTTAGATAATTTGCCAATGTAGTCCATCCCGTTAGTTTTGATGGAAAATCACTACATGAACGCTGGCTATCTTATATGATATAACTTGTGGATAGCCATTGCTGGTATGGATAATTTTTTTCTTTAAATTCTTTGAATTTGCGGGACATAACCCAACACCTTACGAGATGAGATCATATATAGTATTTAGAGTTTGCCTCTATTTGGAACACACACACACACACATATATATATTCCTAATTGTTGGCTAGCAAGGTCTGGGTGAGGGCCTTCGCACCCACACTAGTGCCCTCTCGCCTGTGACTAGAGAGGGCATCCCAGCCCTCACTGGCCTCAAGCGAGGGCCTGATAGCCTTGCCTGGATCTTGATGAGGGTGCGGAACCCTTTGCCCATGGCAAACAAAGGTTGCGATGCAATTGCCCATAGCTAGCGGAAGCGGGGGCCCTCGCATTAACCTCACATGTGGCTGGTGAGGGCGATCTCGATGGCCTAGAGTTGTAAAAAGAAAAGAAAACACAAAAAGTAATTAAAAAATATGGAAAGAATTTATAAGATTATCAAAATTGTCCAAGCCAATGTTGATCTTGCTTCGTAGAACGGTCGATGTCCACGTTGGCAATCTTTCGACCAAAATTAGATGGATAGATGATAAACTGTCAAAAGGTTTATGACCCAATTGGCACAATTGAAATAGTTATCAATGAATTGGCACGAGTGACCTACTTTCTCAAATGAAAATGAATGCAACTCACTTGTGGCCTAGCTCAAGTCGGTGACCGTGTCATATAGCCCTCTCACGAAGCCAACAAACCCGCGGACTGCCTTGCCAAGACCCACCGAAGAGAAGCACTTCCGTCTAATTGGATTGCGAAGCACCTCCATTCCCCCCAAAATCTTTATGGGGTTTGTTACGTTTTGATTTCGTTAGTTTGCGTCAATTCTTTTTTTTTTTTGAATAATTTTCCTTGATTTCGTGCACTAGCTTGTTCAAAAGGTAAGTTGTAGACACGCGTTGTTTATTTAGATATTAAACTACGTTTTCTTCTAACAATTTAAAATTTTAGTACAATTAACTTACCTTACAAGATTTTACTCTTTTCACGTAGGTAAATGCCACCCGGGGGCAATCTTCTCTTGTTGGTAAACTTGTACTATTGATTAACAATACACATGAGCGTCAGGAATGGCCTCCCCGACAATAGTAAAGCAATGAAATGACGGGACGTGGATCTGATTTTATCTGTTTAACCGTTCGTTCTACCCTCTTTCCCAGCTCTAATGTGGGATGCTCTGATCTGGTCGGTTGATCACCCTCGTGATTGTGAATCTGTGATGTGGTCTGCTCAGCTTTCTTACTTCATATTAGGGCAACTCGGGGAGGGTCGGCTTTTCTTTTCTTGGGTAGAAAAGTACGTGAAATCACAACACTTGTCAATCATTCTTCGCCTTTCATCGATTACCAAAGGTTGGCAATTTTTTTGCTGCAAAGAAGATCTCATTTTTAAGGCAGATAGCGGATCATCTTCTCCGCCTGTTGGCTTGTTTTTGCAACAAGAAAAACTTTCATCGAGATTCGTTCTTCGATTTTTATTAAGAAGTTTCCGTAGCTTAATGAATAAAGATAGATGGATTAAAAGTGGATTCAAGACCAACAAGTATTTGAGTTAAGTTACAATACTCCCAGGAAATCTTGTAAATAGCGGATCATTTTCTCCACCCAAACATACGAACCTCACTCATCTCAAGTTTCTTGAAATCTCTGACCGCGATCTTCGTATAGGCGGACTCTCTTACCCTAGGTCTGCTCTACATAATCCCTTGGTGAAACCAATTTTTAGCTTCCTCCACAAGTTGGTCTCTGATTCTGCACTTTTTTTCACACTCCACAAGAAGTTGCTCATGAACCTCCCTCAACAAGTTAGCTCTCCGTGAAGTTGCATGTGACCCCAAACTAGTACAGATAAAGGCTGTTTCCACCAGATTTTGACTGAGCACAAGAAGCAAGTCACGTTCACCTTTGTTTGGCCAAAGCTGTTGTAAGTTTTCGACGAAGGCGGCACAGGAGAAGAAGCAGCACACCTCCGAATCAACAATCCTGTTCATGTGGGAGTAAAGCTCGTGTGTGGCCAAAACAAAAGAATTTAGTCGCTAAGCTTGACCGATAGCTTTGCAAAAAGGAGAGGGTGCGGTCCCTGGGTTGGTGTGACCTGAGTAAGCGGGAGTAAAGCTCTTGTGTGTGCTGCGTCTGTAAGAAGATGAGTGAATTAGATCAAGGTCTAGATACGAGGTATGACGTCCGGGGGCTTGATAGAGGTTGTCCGTTTGGAGATTTGTAGTTAGATCACTTGTTGGTGTTAGCTGCCATCGACCTTCCGAATTTTTATTATTAAAAAAGACAACCCGAAAATCTTTGGGCGCCATATTCTATGGGAGGGATAATATTTTCCATTTATCCATGCTTTTGGTTGGAATGTTGTTACATATTATGTAGATCACCCTGTTAGGATTCGACGCATAATACGATCAGGTAAAGCGTAAAAGCAAGAAATAGAAATCGAGACATAATGTTTTATCCTAGTTCACTCTTAAACTAAAAGTCTACGTCTAGCAGATGATTCCACTATAATTAGATCATACACTTATCATTACATTATTTGATTATAAATGAAAAAGAGTATATCTATAGCAATAACTTTACATGGTCCAACATCAAACTACCAATGAAAAAAATATGGGCCCAAGTTATAAAAGTCCTCTCGGGAACGCTGACCCCCACACCCGCTTCTTTGCTTTCCCGTCAATGAAGAGTATGAAACACACTCTTAAGGGCCCTGACACACCCATATGTGTAAAGGCATGGCTGGAGAGAGTTTTCTTCAATGACAACATGCCATTGTTCTCACTAGGGGTGTCAATGAGCCGAGCCGGGCCGGGCACCGAGTTCGGGCCAACCTGTGCCGGGCCGGGTCGGGCCGAATTATTTCTAATTTTCATTTTTTTTATTTTTTCAAAATTAAATTTAATTGATAAATCTACCAAATGAAAGAATATAAAAAGAAAAAAAATTAAAATAAATTAAATTAAAGAGAAAATATGAATGTTAAAAACCATACAGGTGCCGGGCCGACGCGGCTCGAGTACCAAACCCGGACCAACCCGATCCAAAAAGGCCCAAAAATCAATTAAATTTTCGGGCCGGGCTGGACTTTTTGACACCCCTAGTTACCACTGCATCATAACTTCTTTGGTTGCACCGGTTGTCACTAGAAATGTGGATCTCTGGCTCTGAATGAACATATACCATTATAACTACGACAGTCTAAGCACTACTGCTAAGGCTCTTAATTATGTCATTCACGAATTAAATGTGTTTGGTTGGGAAAAAACTTCAAGGTGAAGGAAAATACTTTTCCAGAAATCATTTTTTAGGAAAATAGTTAGTTAGTGTTCCTATATTTGGTGAAATGCGATCGATTTATTTATTTATTTATTGTGTTTGGATCTCATTCGGAAAATGATTTCAATTTAATGACTTTATCTGAGGCAAAAAAAATTAATTTCTTTTTCTTTTTTTCCTTCTTTCTCGACCAGGATCGACCGCCGAAGACGAGCTCGTCAGAATTTGATGAGGTTGAGCCTCGCCGGCCTTGGGTGAGCTCATCCTCGCTTGTGGCAAGTCATTAGCTGTTGGCCTGTGGCTATTGGCCAAGGAAGAAGCAAAAAGAAATAAAAATTAGTACTATTATATAGAAAAAATTTTGAGAGGTACAGTTTGAGAAAGTGCTTTTAACTCTTTAAATTTAGTAATTTGCTTTCATAATTTTATGGATGAATATTCCGTTGCCGAAAGTGTTTTCGGTTAACTAGTCATTTTGGATGAACCAAACAGGTAAAAGTTAGAAAAACTAATTCTCGCAAATATTTTCCTTCAAACACACCCACCCTAAATATTACTGAGATCATTGTCATTTTGTGAGTCGACACATCATTCCTGGTATTACTGATATTTGCTTCTCCATTGATCTCGCTTGCGGTCAACATATACCTTCATCAAAGCTTATCCACCCGGATGAGTTTTTTTTTTTTTTCCCTCGAAAGAAAGATATTTGTTTTATATAAAAAAGAAATAAAAATGAAAATCTCACAAAGCAAGTGAATCTGAAAAATGTTCTTCAAAGACGGATTTGTGATTGCAGTCAAGCAGAACCCGTGACGGATTACCAAATCTTGCATCATCATCAATGACGAGCACACATCGAGAAATCTCTCTCCAATAGCTACGGCTTTGCCAAAAGGCGTTTAAGTTCAGCATCCCCAACGCTATCACTGCGCGGAGATAATAACAACCTCAATAGGTTGAAAGAGCACAAAAAACGTATTGCAAATCCAAGATCTATTTCTAAATCGAAATAGAAGAGCATCCAAATTTAAATTTAATTCCAAATAGAGAGTAATTGCAAAAGGATATATGTTGATCACAAAATCACTATCAGATGAGCTGATTGATAGAAAAAAAGCTTCGACAATTTGTAAAACGCTTGACAATCTAGAACAAACATCCAGAGCCAGAGCGAGCATATTCTTTCAAAACACTTGTACTTCGATGTTCGGAGAGATTAAATGTCGTCCGCAAAATTAAGGAAGAAATTTACTGAAAGGAACAACTATGGGGAAATCTGAAGAAATATAAAGAATAGGAACGCTTTGCAGGAAAATATTTGGAACAGTGATTTTACCCGGACGAGTTCGGGTCATTGAATTCTTTTAAAACACAAGTTGAGACATCATCCTTTCCCTCTTGTGAGTTAGGGAGTATCAGAACCTCCATTAAATATTTTCTCCATTTCTCCAATTTTTGACAAGGACAAGTACACCATAAGGGCATATTTGGTAACAGTTCTATTTCTCTGATTCCTATTCTTTTGCTCTAGAGAACTGAAATCTGTTTGGTAATATCAATGAATTTTTCCGGTTCTAGAACTGAACAGATTTGTAATATTAAGAAATAACAAAATAAATAAAAAATCTACTTCTCTGGTCTTGAAAATAGAATTAGGAGAAATCACTTTTGCTTATAAATTATTCCGGAGAAGAAAATTGTTACCAAATAGGACCCAAGCACCATTACGATCATATTGCGTTCACTATAATATCAAAACTTTTCATGTGATTATTTAAGTGCCACTTTAGTTTATTAAAAAAAAAATAATTCGAGTGCCAAGGGCGATTTCCTTTTTCCGAAAGATCCATGATAATTTCGATAAGCAAAACTCGATGTTAACCCATGTTGTTTCTCCAAATTGACAAAATGTGGGCCAAATTAGGGTCAAGAAGCTAACGCCAACCCTAATCCATTGAGATTACTAGTAAAATTGCGGGAGATTTGCCAATTCCAGAACTAGAGTCGAGGTCATCGTAGAAAAGGAGTTGCTAGACTTTGGAGCGGGCGAGGAAGAAGATGCACAGAGGGAGGATGATGAGGGAGAGGGCAAGTGTGGTTTGGAGTGAAAAATCTTCATCCAAATGAGGATGATCTCGAAGTACACTTTTTTTTTTCCGAGCATAGCTCGAGCTCGAGGCGGTACCGAATAGTCAACTTAACCGTTTATCGGTTATCCAATAAAGGCTTAAGAATTCCTATGCAGTCAATAGACGTGTACGCATGTAGCAACCCGATCACGGGAAATTTTACATAATGTCTCTACCCGCGCTTTGTCTCAACAATCACCTTGAATTACATGGTCATCCTCATGATGTCAAGCATGAAAAATCTGCCCGGTGATCGTTTAGCTCCGGGAGCCGACGCAGCCCCGATCCGGCTGGGCCCCGAAAATTTGATGTTACGGTTCTCTTGGTGCCTCCTCAAGTGACCTTTCCCACCTCCGGATTGGATGGATAATTTATTCCCACAAATCTTCCGACCGTAGTCTTCTTACCCTTGAGGAGGACCTTGATTTTCAATTTCTTACAAACAGTGGACTTTCGTTGCCGCCAAGTCTCCACGGCATCATCCGAAGTTTGCCCACAGTTTGCGTCGGGGGGTTTAGGGGTTTCGCGGAACCGTCTCGAGAGGGGCCGGCGATCCACCGTCGGTTTGCGTTTCCGAATGATTTATCCAATTATTTTGTCTCCGTTGTCGTGGAATTTCTGTTACCGCGAACACGTAGGGAGTTTTTTGTGAAATTTTTCACATTAAGTGGTTGTGCTAACCACGAATTCAATTGCAGTATTGTTTCGGTCGGGTTGTGTCGATTTGATTCTTTTTACGGATGATTTATTTTTATGAATTATGAATAATTTTAAAAATACTTTTCTATATCCCTGCAGTTAAATATTTTTGAATCGTATCTTTTTGTAAATTATTTATATAAAATATGAATTTTTTGGCGAATCGAAACGTACCGAACGAATTTAGATTTAGATTTAGATTTGACAAGGGGCAGTCCATTGGATAAACAAAAAACCGTCCCGCATTAAAAGATGACTACCGCATTTGCCGCGGTGACGTCATGCGCAGGACCGGAGATTAGAAGTAATCAGCCTCTCTTCGTCGCGGCGGTTTCCTTCGTTGTGCCTCCTCTGAGCTTCAGCTTCGTCTTCAGCAATCCAAGGAGCTTCCGCTTTCTTCGAAAGGTCCGTCCCACTCTCGGTCAGATCTGACCACGCTTTCCGTTCTTCGTGTAATCCTAGTTCTTGCACCATAGTCGATCCGATCGGATCCAGAAACCGATTGTCCTTTCCGTCTCTCTGCGCCGACGTCTCCGTGCTGAAATCGAAGTGTGGTTTGATTTGTTGCTCTGACATTTGCTTGCTGATGATCGCGATTCTCTCTGCTCTGAACTCGTTCTCGTTTGAGTTGAGAATTAAGAGAAATGGCGGATTTCTTTCAGGGACCGGAATCGTGAGGGTTTGAACCGCGGGCGATAAAACAGTCTGGGAGGCGGTGGTTACTTTGTCGGAAGCAATGAATCCCAGGAGGTTAGTGTTTGCTATTTTGATTCGCTATCTGCTGCTGATCACGCCCCCTCCCCAAAATCGCTATGCGCAGCCTTTAATAGCTTGCATAAACCAGTTTTGATTGGTTTTCTGCGTGGCGAATTGGAACTCGTGGATTCGCTAGCTTGTTGGTATCGAGATGGTACTTGAAATAAAGCACTGTCTTGCTTTGTCTCATGCTACCATCATTTGTTAGGGCAAATGTTCAGACGGGTTTTACCTAATGACAATGCTTTACATTGTCTGGCTGATCTGAGGTAAAAGCCAAAATTTTGTGTGGTTCTTGAGACATTGGTTTCTTAGGCATAATTCGTGGTTGGATTTTTGAGGCAAGTAAACATTCAATAGCTCCTCAGTGTAGTGAATTGATGTTAACCCAGACACCAGCAAGCAGGATCATCCAAAAAATTGATGACTTGAATCCTAATGGTAGTTCAACCAAATAATACTCCGGTCGACAATATAGAAACTAAGTGTAGATAATAATAGTTGGTATAAGAGTGTAAATATGTTTCACCGTTTGTGAGTTTGGAACTCGCATTGATTGGAATTTTGGGTGATTTCAGTTCAAGCAGTTGGAATGAGTTGAGTGTGAGCTTGAAATACTTTTGCCTCAAGATTGTTTTTGGATTCATTTGCAAATATCCTAATCCTTATAAATGAAAATACTCTTTTTTTTTTTTGTGACTGCTTTGCATCGTATCCTCATTGGGTGAAGTTTTTCAAGTGCCTACTTTCTCCCAGGAGAGCCACTTTTCATGAAGCACATATCCTTGCAAGCAAGGCTGTTCGAATCGCTTTCTGTTTTTCAAGTGATCAGGGTAATCCGGTAACTGGATGGTGATATTGGAGCTCCAAATCATCATATTGTACAAAGTACTAAAGATTCCCCCCTAAGATATTGGAGCTCCATATCATTATATTGTACAAACTACTAAAGATTCCCCCTCAACGTTGTGATCTAAGTTGTATGATATTGTAACAGGCACTATAAACCACCACACTAATATCAACCAAGTGAATGTAATAGGTTTAAAAAAAAAAAACAAAGCCAAGTAGGCTTAACAGACCATACTAATTGCACCAAAAGTTCATAAGGAAAGCACTGTTTCATCATTGCAGCTGCTCCTCCTTGTTACCCTCATCATAAAGGACTCTCATGGAGCAGCGTTTTGTTTGTTGCGGCATTGATTTGTTTTGTAAATGAAAGCCTAAATCTGGATTCATCTCGTTTAGTTAGGATAAATGCAACGCAAAACTTATTTAAAGTCTTTTGATTTTTGTTTTTCTGAATCAATTGTGAACTCAACTTATGTAGTTCAATATCTACTCTTTTCGGGACTCACTCCAAAGTGGACAAAGATGAAAGTTAGTGTAACTTCACAATTTTATTCAATTTTTTCCATTTTCACAATCTTGAATTTTTTTTTTCCATTTTTAAGGGATATTAGGTTGAAAGCCATAGTGCTGATACCTAAAGCAATAAACCAGATACCTACTACATGCCAAGCATCTAAGAAATTTTTTCAACAAAGATGTGAATTAGGAAGGATTGGTTGACGAAATATGAATCGGAGACAGACCAAATGACTATGAAATTGTGTTGATACTTCCGCATATTACTGGTAACGTGGGAGACATTTCTATTTTTCCCCGGGGAATCTTTCGAATTACCACTGCTTAGCTTTCGATTTGCCTCTGACCATCAAATGAAATGGGAATTACCCATCCTCCTCTCTTTGAAACAAGGGGTCTTCTGGTTTTTTCGGTGCTGGAAATAATTTTGTCTTCTCCATATTACTATATCTCCAGAGTCTTTGTGGTCCTGCCACGATCTTGTTTAAAGATAAATTTGGAAATTTGAGATTTTAAAGCTGATATAGGATTGTAAGATCGTACCATGGCACTGTAAAAATCCTGATTCTAACAAAAGTACTCCATAGACTTCTATTTTATAGGCTCCGGAGAATTTCGCTATTATTTCTAGTTGGTAATTCTTGTTTTGAACCATAGGAGTTCTACTGAATGGGAAAATATTGGTAAATAAACGATGTGTAACAAACAAGAGTAAGTATTTCTTGGCATGTTTTATTTCTTGGTATATGCTTTTCTAGGTCATATAGTGTTGGTAGATAAACTACAAGCAAGAGTAAATGATGAACTCAGAACTTTGGAGGGAAATGTTGGGATCCAAGGATTTTTGTAAATTTGTCAAAGCTAGAATACTAGGAGTGTGAATTCAGCAAGAGTAGAAGTTCAGACAACACTTGATGAGAATCAGAGATTAGAATTCCCAAAGAACGAACATTCTAAACATCTAGAAAATATTTGGCAAGAGACAGGTATCCTTGGCCATAGATTACAAGTAGGATGGATGAAGCAGGGAAAAGTGTTCGGTGTTTTGTGCGACTGTCGAATACTGCTCGAAAAATTAAATAGGAATGCAACAAAGCCAATAATGCTTCATTGCATGGGATACTAAAGTAAACACCAACATCCAACAATGCTTCGTTGCATGAGATACTAAAGTAAACACCAACATTCATCACATGGGATACTAAAGTAAACACCAACATGATCACAAAACGAGTAGTGGATATGAGAATTCCCTGGTCGATGTTTAGGCACATGAAAAGAGACAAAATTAGAAATGAATCTATTGAGGAAAAGTGCTTGTAACGCTATTGAGGATAAGACAAGAGAAGCTCGTTTGAGATAATTTGGTTGCGCAGAATGTAGACATGCGGTGCTCCAATAAGGATATATGTGGTTAATGGATGGAGACTTGGAAGGGCAGGTGAAGCCCTAAAAATACGTGAAAGGATACAAGGCACTTGGCGCTTGTAAAAGACTGAACACAAGGCTGGCGACAAGAGATTCATATTTTGGGGCCACTTAGTGGGCTAATAATTTTTGGTTGTTGTTGTTGCCGCTGCTGCTTCTGCTATGGGAAGAGGGGGCGGATCATTTATAATGTTTTTAAAAATTAGGTTGCCGATGTGAAAATGGATCTTTGTTAAAACAGGTATTCTTTTTCTAGAATTTTTCTGTTGGATTACATTCCTCTGGCTCGTGAATAGAAAAAATCCAGTTGAAGGGTGAAATTCTCAATTGCATTCCTGCCATGAACAGAGAAAAGGATGAATGTTCGTCCTTATTGGAGTGCATGAATAATTGGTGCTAAGTTATTGTAAAAGTTCTGATCTCTTGATTCTCTGTCCGTGCACTGCAAAGCTAATTCTGGGAGGTGTACATTGTTGATTGGTATGACGCTTGTAAAGGCACAATATGCTTTTCTATTTCTAATATCTGTGAGGAAGTTATGATGTCTACAGTTTCTCAAAATCGTGTCTGCTTGCTTTGACACCTTAACAGAGTGATGTTTCCATCTGTATGATGCTTTCAGTGTAATTCTTTGTTTATTTAGTGTGTGAACTGGTTCAGTTAATTTATGGTTTTAACTTGACCTCTATGGTATCAAGCCTCACCGTTAGTTGTTCATGTGCTCATAACGACTTGCTGAACTTGCTGTGTTGAATAATACGTCTGTCTGTAGGGACGTCCGTGGCAATAGAGCTGCTCTCTTTGATGGCATTGAGGAAGGTGGAATTAGGGCATCATCTTCTTACTCTTCTCATGAGATTGATGAGCATGAGAATGAAAGAGCAATGGATGGCTTGCAGGATAGAGTCATTCTGCTGAAGAGAGTGAGTGTTTGGAAGTGATATTCTCTTGTTGTGTGACCTTTTAATATTAAACTGTTCAATGCCATACAAAGCTTCCTCTATAGTCATGCGGTTCTCACTCTTTCTACCCGGTGAGGTATAAATGTGGATGAGCTCCCTTGTATGCAGACACTTGAAATCTGAATATGTCAAGCTTCCTCTCCACCCTCTTTCCTTTTGAGTGAAAATTGTGTGTGAGTGTGGGAGTTGGCTGACTTGTGAAGGTATTCCTAAGGCACGACAATTAAAAAATGGATTTCACTAGCAATATAGGGATGGAATAGGTATAGCAGTTATCGTTTGTTTCATGTCGCCTGAGATGCAGCACTATCCTTGATATCATCTGAAGCATGTCTTATTGTGAATTTATTGTTCAATTCAGTGAGGAAATGAAAGTATTTTTGGATGCTCTACGATTTTTACCATTTTTTATTTGCAACACCAGTTATTGATTCATGTCATTTCAACAGTTATCTGGTGATATAAACGAAGAAGTGGAGACCCATAACCGCATGTTGGATCAGATGGTATGAATCAGCACCCCAAGTCCTTTCTATAGGCTCTTTGATTCACTTAATGCAGGATTTTCAACGTCACACCAACGAAAAAGTTCTTTGTGTTGGCTTTTTAGTTTATTTCACTGGGATTTATAATTGTTCAGGGCAATGAGATGGATGCTTCCAGGGGAGTTCTGTCAGGGACAATGGATCGTTTTAAAATGGTAAGCTTATTGTCGCTCTCCCTATCGATGGATTTGATGCTGCAACTCCCTTGGTAAATGGGGCAATAGTTTATTTTTGGTTGGTCTCTCTGAAAAGGCCATGAAGACCTACTCTAATTAACTGGTTTTGCATCAGGTTTTTGAGACGAAATCAAGCCGGAGAATGTTATCTCTTGTCGCATCATTTGTGGTGATTTTCCTAGTCGTGTACTATCTCACTAGGTAATGGATCAAAATAGGTTGAAGGCTTAAAGCTGCTAGAGATTAAAACTGTGGGGGGTTACTGTGAACTCCTTACTGTAAGTAAATATTGCTCGTGGCTTGTAAGTTCGTGGTCCTCTGTTTAAAGATCTCTGGATGTGTTTGAACTGTTTGCCGAAGGCTTTGACCTTGAGTGGTAATAATAGTAGTATAGTACCCTCCTAACTAATCCACACCATCTTTTCTTTCACAATCTATATAAATGAATGTCCGTACGTTGGTATGGATGGCTTGGGGTTTGCCATGTCCTTCAAGTTCATGCACATCAGCTTCAACTCCAAGTGTTTCAAGTGCTTATCCTCATTCCGACTGAAAATCAAAATGTGGGAATGAACGACAACAGATGATTTCAAGAAAGGATTGAGTATCTCTGTAATGACTCGTGAAGGTGGTCGCTGCATCGGGAAGTTCGAATGGCATCACTAGTCACTCATAAGCTCTATCGGGCAGCTTGAATGATGTATTTCATCTATCACCACTTTTCAGCCTGATTGGATGATGGTCGCTTTATTCGATCAATTTTTGAAAATACCTTTGAACCACCTTAATGTTCGAGCATGTCTTTAAATTGTGGTACGGGAAGTACTTGAGAGTGATTTTTTTGGGTATGGCACTAAGAATCATCCTTCTTTTTCGGAGCAAGTATCACGGTACATTAAATTTCGACCCAAATTTGATCGCGATGCATCTTTCGGATCAAATGACGATGAGGAATTGTGCCTAAGAGTAGCCAAGCAGACGGAAGATTGATCGGGACATGATTTGTGACAGCCAGCGGGTCGATGTGTGAATGACCCTATATGATCGAGTGACCGAGCCGCGAATCGTGCAGGGCGGCCGAGTGGCTGATCCACGCTCGACCCTGCATGACCAGGTGATTGACTCGCGGACCGTGTAGGATGATCGGGCGGCTGAGCGAGGGATGATGATGCACAATCGGGGGATCGACCCTTAGATTGTGTAGGGCGGCCAGACGGACGAGCGAAGGATTGATTCGTGGATCGATCCATGAACGAGGATGCACGGCTGGACAATTGACTCGCGGATTGTACAGACTGATCAAGCGATGGCTCGAGCGAACGATGCAAGGATTAAGCGGGCTGGCCGAGCGAGCGATCCGCGGATCATGTAAGAAGGCCAAGCGGTCAATCCATGCATGATGCAGGATCGACCAGTGCTCGCCCAGCGCTCGATCAGGCGATCGGGCAGGGATCGGTGACCGACCAATGACCGACGCGACGAGCTACCAACTTGGGCCCCACTGATCCACCTAATGTCCAGCTGTGCCCCAAAGTCCTATGAGCTGATGAGACTTGACATGAGCTGATGAGGCCTAGTAGAGTTGGCGGCTGACATGGATGGTGACTAGGATTGGATGGCTAACATCAATAGTGGCCATAATAGTATTTCGGTGGAACTGGTGATGGGTTTTTGTGGTTGACCAGGTTGACCCGAGGGGTCCTCCTTTGACCAAGATTTTTGTATATAAGGGGGTCGAACCCCATTGTAAAGGGTATTCTGAAAATTCAATATAAAGAGCTTTCCTTGCACTCTCTCCTTGTTCGTGTGTGATCGATCGAGTGTGCGAGTGAGTCGAGAGCGTGAGACATGAGAAGGCTGACTTGGGATCGGATCCTAAGTGCTGCACGGTGTAGTGACAAGTGGTATCAGAGCAAGTTGATTCTAGGTGCGATGATGAGCAATCAAGGTCCTGAAGCCATGTTCAGTTCGAGCAAATCCGAGGATGAGCACGAAGGATGAACACTCGAGCCAACCCCGATGAGGGCTAGGTGTGATCGTGAGGCGTCCGGGGAGGCCAAGTGGGATATTGAGGCTCACATAGCTAGGCTTAAGCAAGTCTTAGAGGAGATCCGATCCAAGGGTGACGAGGAGACTAACAATGACGAGGAGGCCATGGGTGAGGAGGGGCTGCGAGTTGAGTTGTTTGAGCTCAAAGACTCGGTGGCTGAGCTTCGTGGCGAGTTGCTCAGCACTCTCACCACCACCACGAACGAGACTTGTGGTGCCTTGGAGGCCATGATCGTGGCCTTGCGCGTGGTGGTGGCCGAGTTGAAGACCAATGCGGTCGTGTTAGAGGCGGCTTGTGTGAATATTGTGGTGACCTTGTAAGCTGCTCCATGGGTGGATGCACTCTAACCAAAGGTTCAATGACTCTCGAGTAGTACTTCGATACTTAAGGAGTGTCCAATGGCGCCTTGCGAGTGAACATGGTGACTGGAAACTCCCTACTATGGTGGCGTAACTGGAGCAATGACGGGGAGGCTGAACCCATCATGACGTGGGAGGCTTTCCAGGCAGAGTTCTGAGAGCAATTCTTCCCCACCTATGCCAAGGAAAAGGCCTGTGACGAGGTCTGACGCCTTGAGTAAAAGGCTGGGATTCGGGAGTATGTGAGAAAGTTGTCTGAGTTGAAACTTCAAATCCCATCCCTATTTGAGACTGAGGCGTACTACCAATTCATTGGTGGCCTCAAGCCGTGGGTGAAGATGGAGCTTAAATGGAAAAATGCGACGATGCTTGCAATGGCCATGACTGCAGCCGATGGTATCCTTGAGTTCAAGTCGAGCTCGATGGATAGAACGGACTCAAGGTCCAAAGGCGACGAAGTTACTGGTGCGAGAGACCGAGCCAAGCCGTAACGATCAATGGAAAATAAGCCCCGAACGACGTATGCGAGGGATCTTGTTGAGTCGAGCCACGCGAAGGGGAGAAAGAGGCCATTGAGTGCTTCAAGTGTTCCGGCTCTCATTTTGCCCGGGACTGTCCAAACCAAAACAAGGTGATGGCCTTGAAGACGGTGAACAAAGACAAGGACTGTGAGGAGCCGAGGAATGAAGTTTGCCTAGGATCGTTGAGGATCCTAAGCACCATCAATACCCAAAAGGTAAGCCCACCTAAGGGATTGATGTTTGCTGACCTTGTAATCGGTGGTACCAAGTTGAGTGCGCTTGTTGACACCGACGCATCCAATCTATTTATATCGAAAGAGGTGGCGAAGAAACTCAACTTGCAAGTTGATAAGGGAGTCGGTTGGCTCAAGGCTGTAAATTCTAAGGAAGTCTCGATGAGTGGACTGGTTCATGACATGAAGTTCCAACTCGGACCGTTGCTGTGTAAGGAATCGGTTGAGTTGATACTAATGGATGACTATGACTTTGTCATAGGATTGAGATTCCTATATCGGATCAAAGCCCATATGATCCCATGTTCTGATTGTATTTGTGTTCTAGACCTGCGTGGTTAGTGTGTAGTCTTGGTGAGGTGCGTGGCATTTTGATCTTTTATACACCCCAAGGCTGCCGAAAAGTTGGATGAATCTTGGCCATTGGATTTGCTTGAATGACACTTGGGATATGTGTCAATAGATTAGGCAATGAGTGGTCATGTCCACTTTTCCCTAACTACCATTCAACTCATTGACTTTTGAAGTTGAATATAGCCTCTCTCTCTCTCCCTCTTGTCAATAGATTAGGCAATGAGTGGTCATGTCGACGTTCCGGTTCGTTGTCGCCGACGACCCTCTCCGGCGACCTCTAGTCGGCGAGTCGACCATCCACATCTTACCCGACCTCTTGCCGACATTCTCGAAGTGGAAGAGAGTCGTTTAACCCATCGAAGAGCTCCGGCCAACCATTCTCTCAAAAGTCGATGAAAACCATCGTAGTTGGAGGTAAGCTGCCGTTAGGACTCCGTAGGACCTCTTAACGTTTGAATCTTTCGACCAAATTTTGTGGAGATCTAGGAGACTCATATACTGAGTTGTGGTAAAAATTTGGGCCGAATTTGATGGAGGTTTGATGATGAAATGGTATTGCCTTTGATGGATAGAAACTGCTGGTTGGAGGACCAAGGGAAACCGGTGATATTCAAGGTATTTCTAGCGACGACTCGGCCCCAAATCTTCGGTGAGCTTCCCAAACCCTTCGATTTACATGTTAGCAAGTAGGTTAGTGAATAAATGACGAATTTGAGGTAGTTTAAGGGCTGGATAATCTCGGTATACACAGAACCGAAAATAGCCCGGTTCGGTTCTGTGCAAACCTGTTCTGTGGAGGCTATTATGGGTTGGATTTGAGTGTCAAATTCATTATTGAGACATGTTAGAATAAAGAGGGTCATGTCATTAAGGTTGGTGGTTAATGATGGGTGAATTAGGCAAGAGAAGTTGACGATTGGTTGGAATTTCATATGTTGCGCGGTGGACTTGGTCTTGGACCACTTGGACCAAATTTGAGGAGGTACTTGAGGAGAAAATTTGTGACATTAAGCTTGAGGTAAGGGAACCCTAAACATATGATAGGAAGATTGGACTCAATTGGGTGAGTCGAGTGAAATTATGATTGATTTTGAGTGACTTCAATGAGATAATTCTTTGTGTGTCCAAGAATGGTATATAAGGCTTGAATGTGTGCAAATGCTTGTGCTTGAATTGTCTACCATGTCTGAATGTCGATTTGACTGTCTTGCATGCCATGAGTATATGAATTATGCTTGAGTTGCACATAGCATTATGTGTGTGGATTGAATGGGAATCATGGCATGAGTATGACATGGTAAGACCCTGATGCGTATGAGACGCGGGGTGGTGTGAGGAATGCCCTGAGGCACGGGATTTGGAGTGGTATGGTACTTTGATGCGTATGAGACGCGGGGTTGAGAAGGCCATAGTCTTGATGAGTTGAAACGGGGGACGGAATTGTGATGTGTTGACACTAGTCTAGAGTAACATTGAAACCTGATGCGTTTACGCGGATTGTCAATGACGGTCTGATGCGTTTACGCGGACCGAGCCTGATGCGTTCTAAATGCGGGCATGAGAATGAGATAGGTATGAAGGGTGGAAGTGGTGGTGTGACGTGGCGGTGTGTGCATGATCTTAGTGATTTGTTGTGATGTCATGACTGCCTGTCTAACATCTACATGATTGTTGATAATTGAATGCCTCATGTGTTTGTTTGCATGAAACACTGATGTTTATGACTGCCTGAGTGGACAGTCGGCCTAACCTAGGGTTAGGACACACCTTACTGAGATGTGTATCTCACCCCATTGGGAACCCCTTTTTTTACAGATCCTAGGTCTTGAAGATGTGGCATATCAGGTTTGGAGACCCCAAGGAGATATCCGTTTATTTTGATGAGTTCCCTGATGGGCAGGGGACTATTTATGTTAGAAAATATACAATGGTGTGGGTAGACGAGGGTAGCACTAGCTGGAAGCCTCATAGGTATAAGGCCTGATTTCAGAAGGTTGGAGATGTATCTACAGGGCCGCTGAAGCCCACTAAGGTGCCCTAGGGAGTTGTCCCTAGTTGGTGCCATCCTACCTGGGATTTAGAGCGAGCTGAGGGGTCAGTTGTTGGGTCGAGAAATGGACCTGAGAGGACCCCGACTTTAGAGGATACTGAGGAGGTCATAGTGGTCGAGGCTATAGAGGATGGTTTGGTGGAGCCGTTTGCTGAGGAGACCATGGAGGATACCATAGAGGTTCGCTCGGAGATATTCTCGAAGTACGTACCCACGAAGGAGGCAGGGGAGATTGATGACTCCAACAGCTCATCTTTGAAGCTCCCAGCTTGCTAGTTGATCTTTTGACGGCGATCCTGACCCTGTTTCTTGTTGAATGTCGAGGATAGATCATTTTTGTGTACTTACCCTGTCATCCCTTGTCTAGCGGATCTAGTTGCTATGCTCATGTGTGAACTTTCAGATATTATGTATGGTAGTATTCTCGCTATCCAGGTCCCACTTTATATTTGTACGGAGGAGTTATTGTACGGTCGCTTCCGCGTGCTTTATATATAGTATGTCTCCCGACTTTTGTGTGGATCTTGGGACCATGAGAGATATTTCGATTTGCTTGCAGGGAGTCGCGTGCTCGTGCCCGGGACGCGGGACGTGGCATTCAAGGCCTGTGTCGATATATACATAATCTTATCTCGCGTCTTGACGCATCAGGATATCAGCCAATACAACCCCGCGTCTCAAAGCATCAGGGTGCCAAGAGTTCCCAAGCATGCTAGATTCCCTTTCATTTCAAGACTTCATGATCGAGTACAGCTCATACATCGAGCTAAGAGTATACAAGTTCAACAAAATTCATCACTCACAAGATGGCATTCGACACAAAGTATATGCATTAAGAAAGCATACATGCATTCACCAAACCATAACGATCGACATTGAACAATCACACAATAACTCACAAGAATTCATCGAATTCGAGCCCAAATCATCCAGTAGAGGCCTATTGTCCTAGCCAAGATTTAGAGACTCCTTATCTCAAGCTTAATTCAGCAAAAATCTCCTCCCAAGGCACTCCAAGGATTCGGTCCTAGGAGTTCACCAGCCGTACAACCTAGGGGAATTCACCCAATTCGTTAATTTTTTCGTCTAATTCGTCAAACCACATACCTTACGCTTCAATAACATCTCAATTTACATCCTAGTATGTCTCAACGACGAAATTAAGACATGGCAACACCCCAATCAACCCTCAATAACTCGGCTTACACAAACCGAAACAGGGGATTTTCGGTTCTGCCCTATATCCGACTAATCAGTCCATAACTCAGTTTTAAACCTTAATTCCCCACATAATTCACTTGCTAACCCATAAAACTATGTCTAGTAGAGTCTCACCGAAAATTTTGGGGCAGGTCGACGTCCGGAAGCTCGCGAATGGCTCTGGTTCTCTTCGGTCCACCGTCGGTCAAACTTGACCCGAACAAATCACCACAAAATAGCCATGAATATCCTTCCAAACTCCATCAAATTTATCATCTCAGCTCAGCCAATCCTAGTACTATATGTTAAGAAGTCAACACCGAAAATTTGAAGCAAATTGGAGTCCTAAAGAGGCTGAACGATGACTTACTCTCGATTGAGTCTGATTCTGTTCACTTTTGGAAAAGCGGCTGGCCGGAGTTCCACCGGTGTCCAACGGTCGAGCTACCACTTGGAGGTTGGTGGCAAGAGGTTGAGGTTGAAGTTGATGGCCGGTGCGAGCTGTGGCAGTTGTCGGAGGCGGCGGTCGTGGGCGGCGAAGGAGGCTGCAGCGACTGGTAGGGCGGAAGGGCTCTCAGTGGAGAAAAGAAGAAGAAGAAGAATAAAAATTGAAGAAGAAAATGACAAGAGGGAGGGGTTCGGCTGAGGAGGAGTTATACACCAAAATAATTTGGTCAAACCCCAAGAATGGTAGGTTAAAATGTTGTATTAAATGTTCGTCTTCTTATCAATGATTTTTGATCATCCAATGGCTACCTCCACCCTCATTTTTGACAGCCTTGGGGGATGGTCAATGACTAAAATGCCCTTCTTTAGTTATTAAGACAAAGCCAAACTTTGAGGGGCAAAATGGTAATTTTGCTCTCGTCGTCCGGAACGTCATTTTTCCAATCCAAATTTCCTTCGATGAGGCGACGTCAAATTCAATTAAAATGTTAAAATTCTTTGTTTTCCATTTTTCAAATTCGAGACTCGTCCTTGGATCATTTCTCTGTCAAATGTAATTTCAAATTTCCTCGAACTAACGGGCGGCTTTTGCAGACGTTACGCGCATCGACTCTGTGATTCTCATTACACTTAGTGCTCGTCAATTCATGGCGACTTTGGTTGTCATGTAATTGCGAGGGTATATTACTAGCTCCGATGGTCTCGATCGTCATTGTTCGATTTGGAAAATTTTTATAAATTATATATTGGTTAAGCGGCATCACCCGCGCTCCAATCGTATAATGCTAGCGATGCATTCCTTAATCATTCTTAGATCGGCTTTTAATGGTTCTAAATACTCCCTTGGCAATCCTTATTGTCAAAGTGCCGTTTCCTATTTGAGTTTCCTAGGTTCACGTACCTTGTCTTGCGTTAGCCTTTTCCTTTTGGTTATTTAACTCGAGATTGATCAAATCCGAGCGAGATAAGACAGAAATACATCGTTAGATACATTCTCATTGATAAGTCTCGAAATGACAGTGAAATCAGAATGTCACAACTCTTCTCCCTTACAAAAATTTCGTTCTCAAAATTTACAATAAACTCAGCTATCCAAACAAATGGGGGTACTAACGCCTTGTCATTTCTTCGTTTTTCCACGTGGTGCCTTCAGTTACATGGTGCTCTTAAATTACTTTAACCAGTGAAATCGTCTTATTCCTCAGAACTTACTCTTTTCGATCTTTAATTCTGATTGGCTTTTCTACGTATGACACCCTGTCGTCCACTTCAATAGTCTCATAATCCAGCACGTGTGTCAGGTCTGGTTCGTACTTTCTTAGCATTGACACATGGAATACGTTATGTACTTGAGACAAATTAGGCGGTAAGGCAAGTCTGTAGGCTAAAGTTTCAATCTGTTCCAAAATCTCAAAAGGACTTATGTACCTTGGACTCAGCTTTCCTTTCTTTCCAAACCGAGATAGTCCTCGTATCAATGAAATCTTAAGGAAAACATGATCATCAACTTGAAACTCCTAAGGCTTGCGTCGTTTGTCAGCATAACTTTTCTGACGACTCTGTGCCGTCCTTAGCCTATTTCATATTATCTTCACAGCATTCACTGATTGTTCTACTAGCTCTGGACTTGTAATACTTCTCTCTCTAACTTCGTCCTAACAAATCGGGGTTCTGCAGGCTCTTCCATGCAGCGCTTCAAAAGGTGCCATTTGAATGCTCTGCTGATAACTGTTGTTATACGCGAGCTTTACTAAATGTAACTGATCCTCCCATCCACCTTTGAAATCTATAACACACGCTCGTAACATATCCTCGAGCGTCTGAATCGTTTTTTCTGATTGTCCGTTTGTTTGTGGGTGATACGCCGTACTGAACTATAGTCGAGTCTCCATGGCATCTTGAAGGCTCTTTCAAAAGTTCGCTTTGAACTTAGGATCTCTGTCCGACGTAATCGTTACAAGTACTCCATACAATCGCACTATGTGATGCATATACAGCTCGACATACTTGTCCATCGCGAAGTCCTTTCGCAATGAGATGAAATGCGCAGACTTGATCAATCTATCCACGACTACCCAAGTCGAATCATGACCTCTTTGGCTCCTTGGCAATCCCATCACAAAATTCATCGTCAAGTGTTCCCATTTCCATTCAGGAATTTTCAATGGCTGTAACAATCCACCGGGCTTACAATGTTGTGCTTTTACCTACTGACACGTCAATCACTTTGCCACATATTTAGCCACGTCTACTTTCATCCCGTTCCACCAGTAATGTTGTCGTAGGTTCTAGTACATTTTCGTACTACCTAGATAGATGCTATAATTGCTCTTGTGAGCTTCAAATAGAATCTTTTTCCTAAGCTCTTCGTCTTTGGGCACGCATAGACGCCCTCAAAATTTCAAAACTCTGCCCTCTAATATTTGGAATTCTGGTTTCCTTTTTGTTGCATTCATTTTGAGGATCTTCTGAATTTTTGGATCCGTAGGCTGCAGAATCTTTACCTTTTCTTGGATTTCAGGTTATATTCTCAAAGTAGCTATCAAACTAGACAGTTGGCAAACTTCCAACTTGAATTCAGAATCCCTTAATCCTTCGAGTAACGACCATTCTCTAACCAGCAAACAAGAAATGCTCGATTTTCGGCTGAGTGCATCCGCGACTCTATTTGATTTCCCAGGATGATATAGAATGTCACAATTATAATCTTTAAGCAGTTCCATCCATCGACGTTGCCTCATATTTAATTCTTTCTAGGAAAAGAGATACTTCAGGCTTTGGTGATCCGTATAAGTCTGAAACTTTTCGCCACACAATTAATACTTCCAGATCTTCAGGGTGAAGATAATTGCAGCCAATTTCAAGTCATGAGTTGGATAGTTCAGCTCGTGCGGCCTCAGTTGTCGTGACGCATAGGCTACCACTCTTCCATGTTGCATTAGTACATAGCCTAGTCTCTTTAGCGAAGCGTCACTATATATCTCGTAGCCTCTGGGTCCTGATAGGATCGTCAATACTAGTGCGGTTGTCAATCGATATTTAAGCTCTTGGAAGCTCCTTTCACATTTATCCGTCCACTCGAACTTTGTTTCCTCGTCAATGGAATGACTATGGATGAAAACTTTTCTACAAAGCGTCGGTGATAACCAGCCAATCCTAGGAAACTCCGGACTTCCATAACCGTAATAGGTCCAGGCCAATTCATAACGACTTCGATCTTCCCAAGGTCTACAGCAATTCCTTCCCCAGATGTCACATGACCAAGAAATGCCATTTTATTAATCCAAAACTCGCATTTGCTAAACTTAGTATAAAACAAGTGCTCTCTCAGAGTCTGTAAGACAATCCTCAAATGCCTTTTGTGTTTATCGTTACTCTTTGAGTAAATCAAAATATTATCAATGAAGACTATAACAAATCTATCCAAGAATTCCTTGAACACTCGATGCATTAAATCCATGAATGCGGCTGGAGTATTAGTTAATCCGAAAGGTATAACTGTGAACTTGTAGTGACCATACCTTGTCCTAAAAACTATCTTTGCTATGTCCTCTTTCTTAATTCTCAACTGATGATAACCGGTCCTCAGGTCAATTTTAGAGAACACAGAAGCTCCTTGTAGCTGATCAAATAAATCGTCAATTCTCAACATGTCACACCCCGGGCCCCGAACACGAGCACGCGACTCCTTGCAAGCAAACCACACAATCTCTCGCGGTCCCAAGATCCACGAATAAGTCGAGAGATAATATATATACAACAAGCATGCGGAAGCGGTACTCAAATAAATCCCCATACAAAAATATAAGTTAAGTGAGACATGGATAGCATAACAATTGTCATACATATTAACATATTGTTCTTACAAGTATCGAACTACTAGAATTCGCTAAGCAAGGGGCGATGGTGTAAGCACATAAAATAAATGACCATCATTAACATCCAAAATAGCCATGGTCGCGAGTCGCCATCATAAGATCGAGCCAATAAACTGAGACACCTAAGATGTGCTGCTGGAGTCCCCTGTATCCTCTGCATCCTCCGTCGGCTCATACTTTGAGAAGGTGTCTAACGGAACCTTAATGGTATCCTCCATGGTCTCCTCATGGGACGGCTCCACGAGATCCTCCTTGGTCGCCTCCAGGATAATGACCTCGTTCTCCTCCTCCTCCACAGTAAAATCCAGCATCGAGGTCCTCTCCAGCTCATTCCTAGAACCGACTACTGATCCCTCTGCCTAATCCTGGTCCCTACCGGGGTGGCATCAATCAGGGATCACTCCCTGGGGCACCTCATGGGGCTTCAGCGGCCTAATCTGCTCTTCCCCAACTTTCCTAAATCACGCCTCATACCTATGAGGCTTCCAATATGTGCTACCCTCTTCTACCCATACCACGGTACACTTCCTCACTTAAATGGTTCCCTAACCGTTAGGGAACTCATCAAAATATGCAGTCATCTCCTTAGGGTCTCCAAAACGATTAGGCCACATGGTCAGGGCTTGAATCTGTAAAATAAGGGTCCCCAAACGGGGTGAGATACACATCTCAGTAAAAGAGTCCTAACCCTAGGTCAGACCGACCGTCCACTCAGGCAGTCATCTACCCCAACTTTCCAAACTCATAATCACACAGGCACATACAAATAAAGATAGTGACACACAGATGATGGACATGTAACTATGACACCATGTCACACTCAGATGATCATGCACACCTCATCCTGTCATTCCACCACAACTACCTCTTCCTGCCTGCCTCATTCTCCAGCCTACAATTATATCGCATCAGGCTCGGTCCCCGTAAACGCATCAGATTGTCATTGGCAACCCGCGTAAGCACATCAACTTCCAATGAATCTCCATACCAATATCATCACCTCATACCTCCATCCCGCGAATAGATCGCATCAGGACCGTGGCCATCGCAATCCCATGATTAGATGGCATCAGAGCGCCACACAACATCAACTCCACCCCGCGATTACATCGCATCGGGGTATCCATCTCCCGCCCCGCGTCTCATACGCCTCAGGACATCGCTATGTCATGTTCATGCCAGCTTCTCAATTCAATTCACAAATAAAACAACAGGCGCAACTCATGCACAATTTGAATACTCATGGCATGTAGGACAATCAATGACATTAGACATGACATATGATTTAAACACAAGCAATGTCACAGATAAACCTCCTATAACCACTTAGGATATATTAAGAGCTATTCCTTTGGAATATTCTCACAAATCGATCAAATTAATCCTCGACTCACCCAATTGAGTCTAATCTTCTTATCCTAAGTTTAGGATTCCCTTACCTTGCGTTTGATAACACAAATTTCTTCTTGCAAGTGCCTCAAAGTCTTGGCTAAACAATCCAAAGGTTCAATTCACCACGCAACCTAGAATATTCAACCAATTCATCAATTTCCTTGTCCAATTCCTCAATCCATGAACCATAATCCTCCATAACACAACTCTCATCATCTTAACATGTCTTAAACATCAATTTAAGACTCAAAATCATTTGCTCTTACTCCCAACAGAACCGGTCTTGCACAGAACCAAACCGGTTCTTCTTGGTTCTGTGCAAGCCGTGCACTACTGGTCCTAAATTAACTCCAATTCCATCGTCTACTCACTATCCTACTTTTTAACATGTCGATCTAAGGGCTTATGAGGCCCACTGTGAGTTTGAGGTTGAATGGTCGTCGGAATCTCGTTGAAAATTGCTGATCTCCAAGGTCAATTTTTTGGCAGTTTTCTGTCCAAGTTTACAAGACCCGTTTGAGGTCAAAACTTCATCAAATCACTCTCAACTTTTTATTACAGATTCATACAGATGTCCTCTAGACCTCCATAAAATTAGACCTCAAAACTCTAACATTTCGGCCTCCAAAAGGGTTAGAAACCTCACCTACCTCAGGTTGAGCTCGATTTTGTTGGCTTCCGGGAAAACTCATGGACGGGGCTCCTCGGTGGTCCACATGCCGTGCTTTCACTTCGAGGAGGTCGGCAAGACGTAGAGCTAGGTTGGTATGGTCGGCTGGCGTCCAAGTGGTGGTCGGAAGGTGACGTCGATGGCGACGAAGGGCGGCTCCAGAACTGGTCGGCGACGGGCAAAAGAGAAGAAGAAGAAGAAGAAGAAGAAGAAGAAGAAGAAGAAGAAGAAGAAGAAGAAGAAGAAGAAGAAGAAGAAGAAGAAGAAGAAGAGTGCGCGGTGATGGTGGAGTGCTATGGCCGAACAAGTGAGGAGAGAGATAGTGAGAAAGGCTTATATTCAAGATTTAAGTCAAAGGCTTGAATGGTAGGTGGCCAATAGTGGACATGATCACTCTTTAAGCCATCTCTTAACACTTGTCCCACTTATCATTCCAATTCAATCCAATGGCCACCATTCATTCTCTTTTTCTGTAGCTCTTGGGGGTGTATAAAGTCCAAAATGCCCTTCTTCAAATGCATGGGCAAGGCTTTAAGCTTGAGGGGCAAAAGGGTAATTTTATCCCCACGTTCAGAACATTATTTTTCTCGCTCCAAAATTCTTCGATAGGGCGATAGCCAATCCAATATAACGTTGGAATTCTTGATTCTCCATTTTCAATTTTCAAGACTCGTTTTTGATGGTTTTCTCTATCAGATGTGGTCCTAGCCTATCTTGAACCGACGGACGGCTTTTGCGGACTTTATGCGTATCGATCCTATGATCCTCATCACATTTAGGGCTCGTCAATTCGTGGCGATTTTGGTTGTCATGTAATTGTGAGGGTCTATCGCTAGTTCCTATGGTCTCGATCTTCACTATCCGATTTAGGAAAATTTTTGCAAATCATACGTTGGTTAAGCGGCATCACCCGCGCTCCAATCGTATGACACTTGCAAGACATTCCCTAATCGTTCTTGGATCGGCCTTTTGTGGCTCTAAATATCCCCTCGACAATCCTTATGGTTAAAGCACCAGTTCTTATCCGAATTACCTAGGTCCACGTACCATGTATCGCGTTAGCCTTTCCCTTTTGGTCAGTCTACTCGAATTGATCAGATTCGAGTGAGATATGTCTAAAATACATCTCTAGATTTATTTCTCATTAATAAGTCTGTAATTGACTGTAAATCAGAATGTCACATCGACAGTGGATATTTATTCTTTACAGTTACTTGATTTAACTGCCTATAATCAATACATAAGCGCAATGATCCGTCCTTTTTCTTTACAAACAACACTGGCGGTCCCCATGGTGAAGCACTCGGTCAAATAAATCATTTATCTAATAGTTCTTGCATTTGCACCTTTAACTCTTTTAACTCCGATAGGGACATACTATAAAGTGCCTTCGAGATCGGCTCCATTTCGGGAGCTAACTTGATCACGAACTCAATTTCCTGCTCTAGTGGCAATCCTGACAATTCTTAGGGAAAGACATCAGGAAATTCACACACCATCGGTATACTTTCTAATTTAGGCTCCATGACAGTCGTATATATAACCGTGACTAAGTACGCTTGACATTCTTCAATCACCAGTTTTGTCGCTTCAAGCGACGAGACTAGTGGGATTGTGGTTCCCCCTCGATTTCCCACAAATTTAAAATTAGGGCGGCCATTTGGATAAAAATGGATTACTTTGTTACCACAATCTACTACTGCCCTTTGCTTACCCAACCAATCTATTCCTATGTTCACATCAAAATTGTACATGGGCAACACAGCCAAGTCTATACTCTTTTCGCTACTACCAATTACTATCTTACAGTCCGCATAGCCTAATGAAACCAACATATTATCCTTTAAAGAGGTAGCAACATGCAGTATCACATTCAACGATTTTAACTTCAGATTGACCAAATCAGCAAATTAAGCATACACGAAATAGTGCGAAGCACCAGGATCAAATAATGCATAAGCGGCTTGATCACATAAATAAATCATACCTGTGACCACGCCAGGCGCTTCTTCCGCTTCCCTGTGCGCCACAGCATAAACCCTTCCTTGAGCTGGGGGTTGGTTCTGATCATTTAGTAGAGTTGCAGACGATGATACCGCCTACGGTCGTTGTCCTTGACGTCAGGTCCTAGAGTTTGATTGGGGCAACTCCTCATTTGATGGCCCATCTGACCACACTTGAAGCACGCTCCGGTCTTAGCCGGGCAAGGTCCGTTACCATGCCTTCTACCACAGAGGCGGCAGTTCCAGTTTGTCTGATGCATCGATTTCTCAATATTCTTCCTCACTAGGGGGACGAAGCGTCTATTGCCATGCATAGGTCTTTTACCTGTCTGGCGATTATCTTAGAATGAACCAAACCGCGATCTAGATGCGGTCGTCCTCTCCTTCATGTCCTTTTTTATCATTTGTCGCCGCTCATAAATTTCCTTCTAAGTTTTCAAGTTCAGAGCCATCATCTGATTGCAAAGCTCGGGTCTTAGCCCATCTCGAATCCTCTGCGCCTTTTTCGGCGGATCCTCAAGCGACCTCGGTGCGTACCTCGACAGTCTAGCGAATTCAGCTTCATATTGGTCAACCGTCAGATGATTCTGGCACAGCTGTAGAAATTCCACTTGCTTCCTCTCGTGCACCGTCTCCAAAAAGTACTTGTCATTGAATGCCATAGTGAAAGCATTCCAAGTCAAGGCCGTTCCCTCTAGAAATACTTCGTTCTTGATCGTGCTCCACTAGTCGTTAGCGGTACCTTCCAATTGGTACACCGCCAGTAACACATTTTCTTCATCTGTGCATCTTAGAACCATAAAACCCTTCTCAAGCTTTTCTATCCACCTTGGCGCCAATTTAGGATCTCCAGTTTTGTCGAACTGGGTTGGCTTCAGCTTAATGAACTATTCGACCAGTTAGCCTATTTGTCTAGCCGCAACTTCTTCTTCCTGAGCATTACCTGCTTCATTGCCTTGATCATTGTCACCATTGTTCCCGTTACCTTCGTTATTGTCATTATTCGCGTTAACAGCAGCTATGGCAGCTCCCACGGCTTGAGTAATAGCAGCATTCCTGTCCTGGGTTTGCCTGTCGATGAGATCGCCAATTCTTTCTAATGCTCTCAGCACTCCATCCATTCTTGGGTCTTCCGCCATAGGCGGTCTCGAGTGAGAAGCTCCATTCCTAGGCCTTCCAAGTCTTCTTGGCGGATTACTCATTATGGTATACACTTACTACACCTGGACCATTATAATTCTACCACGAAATTAGTGACTTACTCATCTAGTTGAGTCTAGCGATACTAAATTATACATTATAAGTAGCAGTTGCAATAAGACAACCATCCACACAATTATTTCCAGAGGCATTTCAATAAACAATTCACGACTATTACTCAATTCCATGCACTTCAGCGGTTCATCATAACTAGCGATAATCATCCGCTCAACAACCAAAATCCAGGAATGACTCACAATGCTAAGCACAAAGCTTGATCTTTATAGACTACCACAATCATGCCAACATCACATGTCAACCACATGCGTCATGTCATATTTCATGCATTTTGTGCCTAACTCTAACGAGTCTCCTAAGGTATTGCTACCCAATCAGTCCCAATTCATTCCTCCTTATTACTCCAATCCTCAATTAACTTGGATCGAGCTGACCTTGCTATGATACCAAACAAGCGGGGATGTCACGCCCCGCGCCCTCGAGTACGAGCACGCAACTCCCTTCTCGACTACTCTCAAAGCCCAGGTCTTAGTTATCGAGAGATGCATGATGTAATTAAGCATGCGAAAACGCAATAATTATAAACCTCGTATAAGTTCAAATGGGAAACACTAGGATGGCTAAACTTACAAATATAAACATATCATAACCAAGAGTTTTACAAAAGATGCAGATAAGCCAATCCTGTAGATGAGTCGGGGTGATTGGGACTCAACCAAAAGATAGCAGATCCTAAGTCTCCAAAAGATTACAAGCCAACAAGGGCCACTTCCAAAAGACTACCTAGTAAGGCCAGCAAACCCCTAAGTCGATCCACTAGCTCCGTCTGTCTCGTCCTCGTCTTCGTCAAGATCATAGTTCGAAAAAGTCTCAGATCGCACGTCCACCGAGTCGTTCGCCATGACATCCTCTAGCTCATTCTCAGAGGCAGAGATCTCTATCACATCGTCGATGTCTTCCAAGGTAGGGGTCTTCTCCGACATATTCCTTGATCCCATTACAGAAGTCTCTACCTCTACCTCATCTTGGATAGGATGACACCAGCTAGGTATGACTCCTCGAGGTACCTCTGTGGGCTTCAACGGACCTGTCATGACCACACTTACTCTACGGAACCAGGCCTCGAACCTATGCGATTTTCAGTCCTTATCTCCCTCATCAATCCAAACAACTGTACACTTCCTTACATAAAAGGTACCCCGACCGTTAGGAAACTCATCAAAATAGGCAGTCATCTCCTTAGGATCGCCTAAACAGGTCGTAATCATCTTCAAGGTTTGGGGGTCTGAAAAAGTTGGGTCCCACGACGGGTGAGATTTACATTTCAGTAAGCTAAGTCCTAACTCTAAGCTAAGCTGACAATACGCCCAGATAAATGTAAACAATGAGCAAGGACATGCCAAACAATACAAGGCAATCCAAAAATCAGAGTAATACACGGCGAACGATTGTCACAATGAGCCATAAAGGAACAAGTGGTCGACAATCATGCAAGCACATCATCATAGCTTACAACACAAGTCTGGCATGGAAATACAAAATCGAACTATACATTCCATCATCGGGATTCACCTGATAGTCCACGCCCACGTCATAATGCCTTAGGCTTGGTCTGCGTCATTACGCCTCAGACCATTATAAACAAAAACCCGCGTTAAATGCCTTAGGTTTTCAATGCCATTCAAGGCCTGTGTCGACACATACATAATCTCATCCTGCATCTCGACGCATCAGGATATCAGCCAATATAACCCCGCGTCTCAAAGCATCAGGATGCCAAGAGTTCCTAAGCATGCTAGATTCCCTTCCATTTCAAGACTTCCTAATCGAGTACAAGCTCATCCATCGAGCTAAGAGTCTACAGCATGCGGTTCAACAAAATTCATCACTCACAAGATGGCATTTGACACAAAGTATACGCATTAAACAAGCATACACGCATTCAACAATCTACAACGATCGACATTGAACAATCACACAATAACTCATAAAAATTCATCCAATTCGAGCCCAATTCATCCAGTAGAGGCCTATCCTCCTAGCCAAAATTTAGGGACTCCTTACCTCAAGCTTAATTCAGCAAGAATCTCCTCCCAAGGCACTCCAAGGATTTGATCCTAAGAGTTCAAAGATAGGGCAGCCGAGCAACCTAGGGGAATTCACCTAATTTGTCAATTTTCTCGTCCAATTCGTCAAATCACGGAGCATGCTCCTCAATAACATCTCAATTTACATCCTAGTATGTCTTAACGACGAAATTAAGGCATGGCGACACCCCAATCAACCCTCAAGAACTCGGTTTGCACAAACTGAAATATGGAATTTTCGGTTCTACCCTATACCCGACTAATCAGTCCATAACTCAGCTTTAAACCTTAATTCCTCGCATAATTCAATTGCTAACCTATAGTTCTATGTCTAATAGAGTCTCATCGAAAATTTGGGGGCGAGTCGACGTCCGGAAGCTCGCGAATGGCTCCGGTTCTCTTTAGTCCACCACCGGTCAGACCTGACCCGAACAAATCACCACAAAATAGCCATGAACATCCTTCCAAACTCCATCAAATTTACCATCTCAGCTCAGCCAATCCTAGTACTATACGTTAAGAAGTCAACACCAAAAATTTGAAGCAAATTGGAGTCCTAAAGAGGCTGAATGAAGACTTACTCTCGATTGAGTCCGATTCTGTCCACTTTTGAAAAAGCGGCTGGTCGGAGCTCCACCGGTGTCCAACGGCCGAGCTACCACTTGGAGGTTGTTGGCAAGAGGTCAAGGTTGAATTTGGTGGTCGGCGCGAGCTGTGGTGGTTGTTGAAGGCGGCGGTCGTGAGCGCCGAAGGAGGCGACGATGGCTGGTCGGGTGGAAGGGCTCTCAGTGGAGAAGAGAAGAAAAGAAGAAGAAGAAAAATTGAAGAAGAAGATGACAAGAAGGGGGGGGGGGTTCGACTGAGCAAGGGGAGGAGGAGCTATACACCAAAATAATTTGGTCAAACACCGAGAATGATAGGTTAAAAGGTTGCATTAAATGTCAAGAGCCCACATGAAGACACTTGTCTTCTTATCAATGAGTTTTGGTCATCTAATGGCCACCATACACCCTCATTTTTGGCAGCCTTGGGGGATGGTCAATGACTAAAATGTCATTCTTTAGTTATTAAGACAAAGCCAAACTTTGAGGGGGCAAAATGGTAATTTTGCTCTCATCGTCCGGAACATCATTTTTCTGATCCAAATTTCCTTCGATGAGGCGACGTCCAATTCGATTCAAATGTTGAAATTCTTTGTTTTCCATTTTCAAATTTCTAGACTTGTCCTTGGGTCATTTCTCTGTCAAATGTAATTTCAGACTTCCTCGAACTAACAGGCCGCTTTTGTAGATGTTACGCGTATCGACTCTATGATTCTCATCACACTTAAGGCTCGTCAGTTCTTGGCGACTTTGGTTGTCATGTAATTGCGAGGGTATATTACTAGCTTCGCCGGTCTTGATCGTCATCGTTCGATTTGAAATTTTTTTGCAAATTATACATTGGTTAAGCGCATCACCCGCGCTTCAATCGTATAATGCTAGCAATGTATTCTTTAATCACTCTTAGATCTGCTTTTAATGGTTCTAAATATTCCATCGACAATTCTTATGGTCAAAGTGCCATTTCCTATTTGAGTTCTCTAAGTCCACGTACCTTGTCTTGCGTTAGAATTTCCCTTTTGGTTAGTTAACTTGAGATTGATCAGATCTGAGCGAGATAAGAATAAAATATATCGTTAGATATATTCTCATTGATAAGTCTCGAAATGACAGGAAAACTAGAATGTCACACTACTGGTAAGAGCCCTTTTGAGATCGTGACGAGCCAGAAATCGCTCACTCCGAGCACGGTTGTAACGGGCTACTGGGGGAGCAGTCTAGCAGCGTACAAGAATGGCAAGAGCATGCTGACAAGTTGGAGCTTGTTTGCATAGGATGGCCGAGAGGATGAAAAGTGCACAAGACTGGGCTTGTTTGCATAGGATGGCCGAGAGGATGAAGAAATGGGCAGACAAGAAATGTCGACACGTCGAGCACCAAGTTGGTGATCGTGTGTTGGTGAAAATGTACCATGTCCTACACGATAGGGATGTGCATAAGGCGCTGGTTCATCATTATGAGGGGCCGTTCCTAGTGATCAAGCGGATGCGGCATACAAGTTGGAGCTACCGACCAAGCTGAAGGTGCATCCAGTGTTCCATGTGAGCATGTTGAAGCCGTTCCATGAGGATGAGCCTGATCCTGATCGACGGGATTCACATCGAGTGCCCATCAGGGCTAAGATCTCCTATGATCAGGAGATTGAGAAAATCCTGGTTGATCGTACGATTTGAAAAGGGTACCGAGCACTAAGGCGAGAATACTTGATCCAGTGACGAGGTCTCACGAAGGATGAGGCAACCCGAGAGCCGGAGGAGGCCCTATGGCAATTCCAAGAAGAGATCAAGGCATTCCATGAGGAAGAAGGCAACGAAGGCATTGCCCTATTTGGTGCATGAGAGTATCACGATCCGTTAAATTTCAATTCAAATTTGACCGCGATGCATCCTTCGGATCAACTGACGGATCAATCCGTGATCCATGAGGAATCGTGCCTAAGAGTAGCCAAGTGGACGGGGGATCGATCAGCTAATTGATCGGGACATGATCAAGGACAGCTAGCGGGTTGATGCGTGAATGACCCTGCACGATTGAGTGACCGAGCGGCGGATCGTACAGGGCGGCCGAGTGGCTGATCCACGATCGACCCTACATGACCGGGTGATCGACCCGCGGATCGTGTAGGATGATTTGGCGGCTGAGCGAGGGATGATGCTGCACGATCGGGGGATCGACCCGCGGATCGTGCAGGGTGGCCAGATGGACGAGTGAAGGATTGATCTGTGGATTGATCCATGAATAAGGATGCACAGCTGGGCGATCGACCCCTGTATCGTGCAGATCAATCAAGCAATGGCCTGAGCGAACGATGCAAGGATCAAGCGGCCTGGCTGAGCGAGCGCTCCATTGATCATGCAAGATGGCCAGGCGATTGATCCATGCACAATGCAGGATCGACCAGCGCTCGACCAACGAACGAGCGGCAATCGACTCGAGTATGCCCAACGCTCGATTTGGGCGGTCGGGCGGGGATTAGCGAGCGACCAGCGGGCGACGCAACGGGCTACCAACCTGGGCCCCACTGATCCACCTAATGTCCAGCTGTGCCCCAAAGTCCTATGAGTTGGTGAGACTTGACATGAGCTAGTGGGGCTGGTAGAGTTGGCGGCTGACATGGCTGATGACTAGGATTGGACGACTAACATGAATAGTGGCCGAAACATTATTTTGGTGGAGCTGATGATGGGTTTTTGTGGCTGACCGGGTTGACCCGAGGGGTCCTCCTTTGCCCGAGCTTCTTGCATATAAGGGGGCCGAACCCCAGTGTAAAGGGTACCATGAAAATTCAATACAAAGAGCTTTCCTTGCACTCTCTCCTTGTTCGTGTGTGATTGACCAGTATGTGAGTGAGCCGAGAATGTGAGGCGTGAGAAGGCTGATTTGGGATCGAATTCTAAGTGCCGCACGGTGTTGGGGGACGCTAGATAAATCGACCCGTGACACAAGGCAGGACAAGCACAGGGAATTTTGCTTTTTCGGGCTAATCGCTTAGCCAATTGCTCCTCGATCTGACTTTGCATTTATTCTGGTTGGCTCGATACAGGGGCCCTCGTGCGATCAAATGATTAGCATGTTTAATGCTCCTCAAAGACAGTGAAGCCTGACTATCCCTGCGAAATCCTCCAAAATCTGCTAAACATTCAAAAGAACTAGACTCACCATGACGATATGTGACCGCTATTCCTTCTTAATCATCTAGTTTTGTCCGAATTACGATGCTTTCTCGATACGACTAGCTCCAGCTTTTCGAAAAGACTCTCCTTGAGCAGGATGGAGACCAACTTCATCTTCCGCGGCCTTGTCATCATCATAGACACGTTCTCCTATATCATCTACTTCTTCCTCGGCTTCGGCTGGGTTCACCTTCTGTCGTGGACACCCCCAAGAATTACGCCCGGTTCGCCACAAGTGAAGCATTGAATCCGTGAGCTGCTGCCCGCTTCAGATTTATGATTGATTTGAGCCTTTATCCTTCCCGAAAGGCATTCAGTTCTTCCCCTTATCACTTCTATTAGCATTCCGGCCTCATTTGAAGTTTGTGGCAGCCCCGGGAAAGTGTTTTTATTGGACAATTGTTCTGTCCAAGAGTTCCGAGCAGCACCAAAGACACCACCGAGCCTGCCACAGAGTCCGTTTTCGGACCCTGTAACGCACGACATTTTTTGCCGACCGTCGAAGCATATAGACGAGGAACAAACGAACTACTTCCATCTCGTCGTCTGCTCCTCAGTCTCGCTCAAGCCAACCCCGTTAGAAAAAGGTTGTTAACTTCCAATCCGTACTCCAACAACATTGAATTTTGCTTTAGTGAGCGGAACCAACAAAAGGCAAAAACTTCATTTGCAATTTCACCATCATATGCTTCCAAGTGCTGATTTGTTTGGCTTGCCTTGTCTGGCTCGTTGCTCCTCAGCTCTCTTCCACCGTAGAAATGCAATGCCTTTCCATTTAAGCTTCACGAACAGCACCTTCCACTGTTTCTCCATCTTTTTCCACTCAAAGTAGTCCTCCACAGTAGCTTCCCATCTTAAATGATTCTCCGCGTTCATCTTACCATGCTAGTCTGCAACTTCCACCGCCTTTCGAAATCTTGGGCGAGAATCAGTATCAGGCCGATCCTTATCTCAGCCACAATATAGTTAAGTTTCAGGAGGAAGCAGGGAAAAAGTGTAAATTTTTTTTTTAATTGTATTGTATTGATACCGATTTAGTCGTAAACCTTTTAATTATACCAATTTAATCCTAAATTTTTTTGTCCTGGATCGTCTGCCGGCTACATTTTGCAGCATCCTCCCATCATCTTGCGCAAATTTTATACTACCAAATTCAATCTGCATTTGGCCCATGATCTGACAGCCATTAAACCGCAGCCCATTTAACTATATGCGTTGTCTCCTTTTTGTAAGGAGCTTTCCCTCACTACCATTGCTTCAGCCGACCTGGGACACAAAGAAGTTCCACAATTGCATTTTTGCTTACCTTTTCCTCCTGAATTTCATAAGAGCACGAGCAGGAGTTGAAAACTAATCCACAATGCTGGAAGTCTCCGGAAAAAAAAAAAAATTCAGCACAAATGCCCCCAAAGTCACATAAATTTTTCATTAAAAAAATGAAGAAATAAATAAAGGTGTACATATATATAAAAAAAAAGGGACAAATCACTTGTAGGACCACCGATCAATGGCACTTTGGCTTCAATCTTCAATGTGCCATTTTGGACATTGTCCTCCAAGTTAAGGGCAGTCCTAGCATGTTGGAGTTCTTTATTTGATATAAAAATATATAATTAATATGCAACGTGTCTCAGCATGTCAGAATTCTCTATTTTTTTAGAAGTCGCGTGTCGGCGTATTGTAACGTGTCGTGTTGTGTTGCGTGTCGTGTCCCGTGTCCGTGTAACATAGCCTACCAGTCTACGTGGTATGATGGTTGCTAACATGGACATTTCTAAATAGTATTGAAGTAATTTTAAATATCTTATTATTTGTCTTTATTTTTTTCTCTGTCTGTTTTTTTTTTCCTCCTCTTACCGATGGCTGCCAAGGAATTTGGAAGGACAATTTTTGAAGAGGTCAGGAATTTGGTATCAGATGCCCTTGTTAGGGTTCTCTCTCTATGTCAACTTGGTATAATTAGAGCAAAGAAGGTCCTCACATGCGATTAGGGCTTTCGTTTCGACGCGACGATTGGACGTAGAAGATGTCTTATGCCTCAAATCTTAATGAAGAGATCTATCCTTTTTTCTTGAAGACTTGCAGATGAAAAAAGAAGAGTCAAGTGGGATCATGAGAAATTCATGCAAATAGTTGTTTGTGATGACTTGTATTATCCAGAAGAAGAATTTTGAATATCTTCGTTTGGAGGCGGTGATATATTAAAAATTTGCAATTCTTTGAAGATTCAAGTGAAAATAAAAGGGATACTCTAGAACAACTTCTTCATTTGACATCAACAAGTGTCACCGACCTTAAAATCCAAGGGAAAAAAGAAAAGAAAAGAAAAGGCATAAAGAAAAAAGAATCTTTTTTAAAAAAATTCATAAATTTTTAAATATTATTAATATTTCCATGTCAGCTCTGGTTGTCCAAAGTTGACCTGATGAATTGAATTCACACATATGCAAAAGACTTAAAATTAAATTGGTAAAAAAAAAGTTTAGGAATGTATTGACACTATTGCAATAGTCTTATGATTTTTTTTAATTAATTCTGCCCAAATTGTGTATAGTAGCTAGATGGGTTTTTGCAGTGGAGATGCAAAAAATTGATCCGGAGACATTTCTTGTAGAAGTTGAAGTCTCCAAATTGGCATGGGTCGACTGATCTCAGCCAGGTCTGGCCTCATTGGCTGCCTGAACCGTTTGCCGGTTATGTCATCGAGGTGAGGGCACTTTTTGAAATTTGGAAAATTTAGCGAGGATAAAATCGAAAGGAAAAAAAAAAGTACATTAGCATTCCGAAAATGCACGAAATCCGAAGCACATTTGGGCCTATTTTCAGTTAAAGGGATTTAGAGGACTACAGAAATGCAGTTGTATATCTCCAAAAATTTTGCCCAACCCTACTTTTATTTGCTTGAAGGACTTTAGAGGCTAAAGATTCTTGGCAGAGGGATGCCCAAACGCACCCTATGTCCTAAAAGACATCTCTCTATCTCTCCCGTGCGGGGGCAAGTTCACTATCTATATGTTCTCAATGGTGGTATGGCACCATCGATGACGGCGCTGGGGCACCTTTAGCTGCCATGAGTGTCGTTGCTGTCGATCCAGTGCCACAATGGTTGCTCGCAACCTCGGTCTAGGGTCAGGAGCTGCCACCGGGCCGAGGGTCGCCATGGCTACCGAGACCTCAATAAACGACCTCAATATGATGTTGCCCATAGGCACAACAGAGGCTGCTAGACTTGAATCAAGAGCAATGCTATCGTGGCACAACCTCGAACGAGGCCGGCTCATAGGTAGAGGGGACTTGGGGTGAGGGGGCGCAGAGCCGAGTTTGGCGTTGAGCCAAGCGGCGTCAGATGCGGCGGGGGTGGCTAATTTGGGTACTTCATTTTTAACAATTGTAAATAGCGTTCTCTAAATTAAAGCATTCGACTTCACTTATCGAGAGAATATTTTTGCTTTACTCAATTACCTCGTACGTAAAGAATTTATAGGTAGCTTTTTAAAGTAGATTGCCAACTAGTAGGGCTCAAAATCTTGGATGCGCGGTGGAAACTACTAAGTTAGAGTACAGCAGGGGCAGAGAGAATTGCCGACGGAGCGCTGAAATCAGCATGACAGAAAAATTGAGAAAATGGATTTCAAATGGATGATTTTCTGGGAAATATTACTGACTCTAAGGAGTTAATTGAGACTTACTAAATTATAGAAATGTGGACTGAGATGATCCTTAAAAAACAGGGTGCCAAATGTAATTATCTCACATTTGAACGAGAGACGGTGGGGAGGAGGGTTGACTGTTGACCAAGCTGGGTCCAATCTAGAGAGAGAGAGAGAGAGAGAGACATAGCGGGCAGTGACATCGATGTCATCTTTTGGTGGTCTTTGAGAAAATCATATATAAAATTCTTCGTTTTTTTAAATTTTTGCTTTTGGTCCTTCATTCTGAATCGCATCCATTTGTCAAACTCTCAGCAAAGCAGTCCCAACAAATCCGCAAAGATTATTGCCTTAATTTATTCCCATCATTCGTTAGATTCCCGCTTAATTAATTCGCGGTATTTAACTTAGCTTACGTTGCCCACGAATCTAATACACTAAGAATGTGACCCCTAGGACCGAAGGCGACCGATTGCATATTTAATTAGGCACCACCGATCATATTAATCATGCCGGCCGTCGGTTGCAAACCCTGCGTGCGAATTAAGGCGATAAACTTCGTCCGATCCGTAAATAATTAATTAATTTCCGAGCGCACTAGATTTCAGTGAATTTCAAACCGGAAAAAATTGAAGTTTGTCAAATTTTTAATTAGCTAGAGTAATCTTGCATCGTTTTAAAAGTTTTATTTGCTTCGCCAGCTTTGTGGACTTTGGAGTTAGGGTTCTCTAATAAAAGGCAAAAAGCTCATACTTCATCATTGAATACTTCACTCTTTGTCCTGAAATTCAAAGTATATGCCGGCTCGGTCACGATGTGCTTATAATTATCGAGAGCGCGTTTATTTATTTATTTATTTCCTCCTAGGTCTTTTTATCATTATTATGTTTTTTTTTAAAGTACTATGTTAGAAAAATTGCTACTATATTTGAGACTGTGTCAAGGCGATGCTATCTCGAGCTTTTTTCGGCTCTGGACTGTAGATTGATCTTTTCATGTTTTTTTTTTTTTTTTGGTAAGGATCTTTTCATGTTTGTTGTACAATGTAAATGTTAGTTATCGGATAAAGTACGGAAGCTTAGGGGAATCCTCCAGCATTAGAAACAATCCTAATAATGGGAGAAGATGGAGATAGAATCGGGAAGTCTTCGCGTAGGGTGCGTTTGTTTTGCAGAGAACAAATCATTTGGAAAACTTTTTTCTAAAAATGCCGTTTGTATTGATTACAAATTGAATGGAATTTACATATTCTTATCATCTGTGAAAATATTTGGATAGTAATCTTTGTTGATAACTATTGTTTTTTCATTAACTTATTATTTGAAGCTATACAATTGATCGATTTTGAGAAAATGTTTTTCAAATCATTCCTTCTTCGTCAAACATTAGCTTAGGAAGGTCTACTTTCTTTTTGAAGTGCGAAGCTCTACCTCTGATAATTTTGTAGACAGATCATTGTCGATTCCTAGTGAATTTCCTTAAATTGGCAATAATTATCAGTCTGGTTTAAAAGATAATTAAGAGTTAAAATGTATTAGTTTCCTCACTTTTCCTGTTGAATAGCCAGTTGTAATAATTACAAGGATTTTGGTATGTGAAGCTGATCTATAAAGGAAAATGGCCGTCATTCAAATGATGTTTCCATCATGAGACAATCAAAATACTTGTTAGAATATTTAACTGTTAAATCATATCATGTTTACTAGCTAATTAGCCGAGAGTAACCTCGTATTTTTCACTTGACATCTGTTGACACAAAAAAAAATGACCAACGTTTTTGCTATTATTAATAAGTATTAGATATAGTCGATAAGAACAGAGTCTGGTTAACAATGAATCTTGAAGGAAGTCGATAACTCGCTAATGAAATTATCAACACCATCAACTGTCACGAGTGCCGTCATCAAAACTTGAGAAGTTGATCGACGAATGCGTTCATCATATAACTGCTGAGGTAGTTATATTTTGTTGCCCCCAATTTACAGATTTTCAACTTCTTTTGGAGTTCGACAAAAAGGAAAATTCTTTTGGGTATTTGTTCTTGAAAATAGGAGTTATTGGATAATATAACTTCTTGTAATCGCTGTTAGGAAGTTATTTGCTTATTTGATTCTAGCATTATAACCACCGTTTTATAATCGTTCATTATAAGCTTTAAATAGCTACATTTGTGCTATTTCAATTGGCCCGATTAATCAATCAAATAACTCAATGTTATCGCAAATTCATATTTATCTTTACTTTTTCGCAATTTAAATATTTTTCAATTCATGCACTGCCGTTATAGTTTTTATGTCTACCTCGTCAAATAAATTCCGATGCAGCATCATTGTAATTGCACTTTTGTTGTTGATGAAATTATGATAAAGCTCTTTATGTCATCCGCATCATTATTGATTAAATTTTGGAAAAAGGATCTTTATTCCTTGTGTTCCATTGATACAATTCATGACTGGAATTGCCACAAAACCTGTCGCTTCTTAATAAAAATCAAACAACGAATTTTGGGTGAGGCGATCCAATTTCTCATACTAAATTTATCAGCGGGAAATGGTAGAACTTATATTCTTCGATAAATAGAAATTTTAGAACCTTTTAATTAATAAATAATGTTTCAATGTGATGGTTCCAAGGGTAAAAACACTTTCGCTCTCCAAACTAAAACATTTTTTCCCTTGTATTTTTCATTTGTCTAATTGAGTCCATGAACTCCGTAACTATTCTAATCAAGTTCCTCAGATTCGAGATCTGATCAATCGGAGCTCTGACACTCCGTCAAAAGCCGGCAAGAATCTAACATTGGAAAACTTTTTGTCATTGTACCTGTGGACAATCAGCTTATGCATGGGGCTATCGCTCTCCAAGGATGAAGATCACAGCCATATTCACGGTGAGATTTCTCAACCTAAAGCCTGCACTGGAGAGCTCTCCACATTGTACTTTCGTCGGCATGACAGATAGGCCAGCTATGAACAATTTAAACTCGGCATTTCAAGGACTTGATTAGACAAATTAAAATTTTGAGGGCTTGATTGAAAGAATTTTGTAAGTACAGGCACCCAAAGTGGAGTTTTAACCGATGCCATTTTTGTCAGAGTTGCTACATCATCGATTCCATGGAAGTTCTTCCTGTGAAGAGCAGTTTCCTTCTAGTGAATCTATATGACATCAATAAGATGCAGTTGAGGAACAAGGTGCATAATGGTGGAGTGGTTAGCACTTGGCAGTTGGTTTCTCACAAATGATAGACCATGAGAAATAGTGCATTTAACACCGGGAGAGGTAACAATCCAATTGCAAATACCATGCAAACTAAAAAGAACTGAGGTTTTACTTATTTTAGTTGATGTACTTTGGATGGTGTTCGGTGAAACTTTGAGGTGAACCACTGACGTGGCGATGGTGTGACATCTTAGCTCATCGGACTATTGGAAAGTTTAGTGCATTGGTACGATTTGAATCAAAGTTCATTCATCTCATTGTAAATTCTACTATAGTTTAGTGACCATGTATTTGACATGGCGAAACTGTAAAACACTCCTCATGAAGGCTAATCTTAATTTGTTTTACTAATCAAGGAACAATTTAATGTGATCGGTTCAAAACACAGATGGCTTGAAACAATCGAGATTATATAACTTTTGACAGATATGAGGACTTCAACTTTCAAAGCAAAAGTCTGTTCAAACACATATTTATCATTAAGTTGAAAAACATACATGCTAAACCATTCGAATAACATTACATCAAGTTTGTCCTCCTTTTTAATTTGAATGGAAAGGTAATGTGTTTCAACATGCATTGAGAGAGACAGCTTCCATCTCAGAATTAAACCTACAACAGCCTTTTTGAAAACACAAATACAGAAGCACGTCTCATTTCTTTTTTTTGGGCTAACCAAGCAAGATAACATTGACATCGGAGGGCGTCGCCCGAAAATAATGATATGATCAAAGAGTTCGAAATTGAGCGAGAGCAAACAAGTAGAGAAACCAGTAAGATCATCATGGTTCACAACCACGACTTTCATATACGCTAAGCAGATGTTTATAGAGAATCAATCCCAGAAAATATAGCCATTCGTTCTAGGATTCACAGCATTCGCAGCAATGACGAGTACTACATAGTTTCTTCCCTATGATCAGCACAACTCGTCATTTTATGCTGTATGAAGAGAGTGAACATCATCCTTGGGTAGCTAAAACTGCAAGTCCTCTGATTTTTCAAGGTCCGACCACTCAGTTTTGGTCTTCAAAACCCAGACAGTGTGCATAGACACAGCACCAGCACACTAACGAAGCATCAAAAGCATGTCCAGGATTCAACAAGCAGTCTCATAGACTTTGTACCAACTTCTAATACCGATGCTAACCTTGTAAATTTGTTCTTGCCCAAAATAGGGGAAAAAAAAATCATGGAATAACCTAACATAACCAGTTCAGGTATCATAGATGCTTATGTTGATCTCTCTCTCTCCCTATGTGGGCGCGTGTGGACACTGGTACTTTGGTGTTCATAGCCAGCCAAGGTTCAAGGAAAGGTTACCATGTAAATAAGTCATCTCTTATCGACCTTATGTCTTATTTTACTTACTATCTTCGAATTAGGTTATACCTCTAAGCGATTTTCTTTTCCCCAACAACATCTGGCTAGACAACCAAATCCCAGGCTTCTATTCACCACATTCACGGTGCATTTATTTATAACTTTTCCTCTTAAGCTAGCTTTACCTACCACGATAAAAGGTAATTAGCTAAAATCCAAACTCATTGCACCAAACGTGTATAGTGTTCCGAAAGACCAAAAACAACAACTAATGTGTGAGACAAATTAGTGAAAAGCTAATTCCTCATGGATGAACGTAACCCCCCATCAGATATTAGCCCCACATACATATCATCTTGGAGACTAACAAAAGGGGGCATAAAAGAAAACAAAACTAATTCAATTCCCTTATCAGATTTAAGATTAAAAAAAAATCCCTTTTGGTGGCCTAGCAAGGGAAAATTCAGCATATCTTAACTGAATTATACATATAAATACGGAAAATTTCATATGGAATGTAGACAAATCGATGCTATTTGATGCTTCTTAAGTTTACTTGTGTGGTTTGTCAATTATAACCAAAACACAATTCCCCAAAAGGAAAGAAAATTCACACAAAATATTTTGATATTCCATCAAGCAAATTAGGGTTTTTCTATAAACTTGACGATATGTGACGGAAGGATCAAATTTACAGAAAAAGAAGAAGAAGATATCAATTCCATTGGGGGCATCAATCTTGGAATTGACAAGCAATAGGAGGACAAATAAGTACTAGGACGAAATTCTCGAGGGGATGTGTGTAAGCTGATAGACAAAAGAATCATACCTCTCTCAAGTAACTTCCCTGTGTCCGATAACACAGTTTTAACGCTTCTCTGAAGCTTCTTCGTCACAAAAAAAGCTCATCTCCCACAAAAACGTGTGATCACTAAACGCTCGCTGATTGATACGGTGAAAGCGAAAAGCCTCTTATTAATAACTTGATTCCAACTCTCCTCCTCTTACATAAGAAACACCGAAAAGTTTTCGGGACCGATCCAAAAGCTGTATAGAGTGAGGCAGTGAAATCATCGCAAAAGTTAGTAATTTAAACATACGTCTGATGTACTTAATTTTCTTTAAGGGTCATGACCGAGTCGAAGCTCCAAGTCCAACCCATCATCTTCGGCTCCGGTCCTTGATCTCTTCCCTTTGTTGTCGTCTACCGCGTGTGAGGGGCCAACTTGCAAGCTTCGCCCCCACTGCCACTCCTCTCCTTCATAAGTACTCTCTTCGGATGGATTGCTCGGCACATAGAAGTGATGATAGTCATTGCAATTTCTTCCATGTGGATCGGGCCTCGCATCCCACATCAACGTCGGCAAGTACATGGGGTTATGGACAACAGAGGGTTCTGGCAACCCATAATAGTATGGAGGATAACTCGGTGTAGGGAGGAATGACCTGAGGGGCGTGTAGCTCTCGTCGGAGCTTATGCTTAGGATCGGAGAGAAGCCCGAGTTGTTCGAAGGCCTTGACTTGTTGGCTCTATCTTTCCTGTGGATGTTCATGTGCCCTCCCAGGGCCTGAGCGGTGGTAAATCCTCGCTTGCAGAAGACGCAGCCGTAGGTCCTTGCAGTGCTCCCCGTCTCGTCGTTGGTGGGGTCTAACCGATCGGTGTCGTCGCTGGAGCTTTTCGAGTCGTCAAAGTGGCTGAATTCCATGGTGGGGGTTGAGATGAGAGATGGTTGTGAGTTGGTGGGCTTGAGTTGAGATCAGTCTAAAAGAATTTGCTTAGAAGAGTCTTTATAATGAGAAAAGAGACAAGTAAAAGACATGGGAGGAATGCTTGTGTGAAGGAAGTGAAGGGTTCTCGTGTGTCCTTTGATTTGAAGAAGAAAAGTCAGAGAGAGAGAGAGAGAATAAAATTCTAGATTTAGTTAGCCGGCTATGAGTTGATGCCTTTTTTTGCCCCTAGCAGACAGTTCTCATATATATCTAATTATTATTGTCAACTTTTTCATGTCCAAAGTTTGTCTCTCCATGTATGCTGTTGTAGCTATCAACCAAAACCAGGGTTTTTTCCCTAACGCGGTTTTCTTTTTGGTCCCATCAAATGATTTCTGAACTTTGCTCGAATGTATGATATGGTCTATAAACTTTTAAGTTGTTCAATATAGTTAAAAAACTTTTAATACATGTTCAATTTAAACCATAAACTACACGAAAATATTTGGTGTTGTCATGGTTCTTAAATTAATAAAAGGATTGAGGGTGGCCCTAGCGACCACCCTTCCTACTTGGGAAGAGGGAGGTGGGGATTGAACTCTCCACCTTCTCATATGGGTAAGGGGTAGGGACATGTGAGTGAGGGGGCAAGGCTCATAACTTGCACACAACACATGGCTCAAACACTATGTCTTGTAATTTAAAATAGGATATGATAGAGTTAGAGATGTTTTCTATATTTCGTGGGCTGCAGTGACATATATCAAAAGTCTAAGAATTATATTGAACAAATTAAAAGTTCAAGGACCAAAGTTAACGTCAACCTAAAGTTCATGGAGCATTTTACATATTTGACCAAATTGGAGAGGCCATTTATATCACACTTTTCTATTTGGAATATGTTCTGACAGTCGAACGTGCCGGAAACGTATTCATATTGTCGTGTTTGCATCTTCTTCTATACTTTGCCGACCGCTAATAAGAAGGGAAGTTCACTGTTCTTCAGATATGTTGCAAAAAATTCCTTTTCCATTTCTAAGCACTGTAATCTTTACATGCAAACTCATTTAATAAGACTTTATTATATCGTTTTAGTCCCTAGGTTTCGCTTGGACCTTAGCCATTAATTTTTTTGTCCTTACTTCTATTTCGTATTTTCACAAGCATCTTTAGAATATGTAGGAAGCATGTTAAACTCTTTATAAATCCATACTTAATTTATGAGAGGCGAGCAATACGGATAAATTGAATTGGGAACCACCCAGACTAGACTGATCTAGCCAGTTTGGGTCTTGGTTCCATAAAATTGAAACCGGTGCACTTCGGTATGGTTCCCAACTCTAGAGGAAACTGGATGGCCCGGACCTAATCGATTAATATTTACTTATTTTTTGAATGTAAACGTAATAATCAATCAGATATTTTTTTTTCTTAAATGTAAACATAATTTACTTAATATATTAAAATTAAAGTCTGGGTTATTACCCCTACTAATAATTCATCAGTTCCAATGGATAGCCTGAGAACCAGACTTGACAAGTAGGTCCAGTCCGTCCGACCCTTGGACCATCCAGTTCGAATCGTGGTCCCAAAAATTGGGAATAGTCCTTCAATCCAGTTTTCGATTCTTGGGTGGGATCGGATAGGACTGAGAACGATCACCCCTATAATTTGTGCTCTATTTATCTTGACATGGTTATTTGTTAGACTCCGAAGACTTCATCTTTCTTCTCTCCGTTTTATATCAACTTCCACCCAGCTTCTCCTTTTTGTTTTTGGTAAATATGCTGGCCTAATTATATATATCAATGACCTTAAACTAGATATCCCATGATTAGTATTGGGGATACCAATATATTTCACTATATACTTTCTACTAAATTAATGACATGGCAAGCTAACACATTCTAAATGCTTGACCAGCCATTAATTTTGTGCTAATACAAGATATTTGACCAGATACTAGAAGGTGGGCTACAGAATACTAATTTAATACATCACTAGTTCTCATAACCTTCTAGGATTAAAATTTTATACATGTATCATATCATACTATTATGAAGAACATACATAAAAAAAAAAGAAACAACGTATTTAATTACATGTAATTATATCTCTCTAAAGACTTCCCCGTTGCTTATTGGACTTTTATTGGGTCCACTGCCGATTTAAATAATCACTTACACTATCAGATTATTAACATATGGAACAGTTACACAAATAAATTCAAACGCACATTATTCATCGAACAGTGAATCTGTAAGTATTTTATTACATTGATGATGAATCTAATAGTAACCCTTTCTTGAAAGAGGGCGCACCTAAATGTTTTTTTTACAGTTCGAGTATTTAGATCTTAATATTTATGCACCCAACCCCAATATCACCTTAGGTTATAACCTATTAGTGCTCTGATGATCGCAACCTACTCATGTATTCGCTCATAATTTTTTTTAATCATTTAGAGACACGAGCGTCAAATGTTGGCATCTATAGACAGTCTGATTCAGAGCAATTTGCATGTGATTAGTCATATTCACCATCCATTCATCGGGGGAGATCGCTAAGAGGAGCTCATGTTCAAGCATGTTAACATATTCAGTTAAACCCATTTTCACTCAAAAGTTTAAGCCAATGAGTTATGGGTTAACTAAAGTATATTAACTGCTCAATACCAATCAATTCTTCGATGTGATGTGGGAGTTTTCTAATCATTTTAACAATCTCCTCTCATATGTAAGCTTCGTGTTATGTTTAATCCCCCTTAATTAAGATATCCTTCTACATTAACATATTCCCACTTCTCCATCAATGCCAACTTCATACCTAGCCTGGTTTTGCAGACCGAACCATGAAATCTCTCCATCCATGGTCTCTTTATGTAGACTGAATCATGAAATCTATTATTAGGCTTGCGTTGCTACACCACAGCACCCATTACTAGAAAACTATTTGGTCACTGAATTCCTTTTTTGAGATATGCATCAAACATCAAAACAAATTAGGGCTCTCCAATTGGCCATCAGCTCTAATACTCTTTGTTGGGAACGCATATTAGAAGCCTGATACTTTCAGCCGAAGAGATCGCCAAGAGGGAGTCTAAGTTCGAGTCCGTTAACATATCTAATTAAACCCACCTGCCAATGAGTTATGTGCTAACTAAAATAAATCATCTGTTTCACACTACATCAATTCTACGACATGGGGTTTCTTTAACACAACTCCTACGTCTATTCTAACAATCTCTAATTATTGAGCCTAATCAACTATATCGATCCTAAATGCTTTCAATCACAAAATTCAAAAGAAAAGATAGCCATGTGAATGGACAGTCGAGATGATTGGAGCACCGTATGAGGATCCGGTAGAGGTAGAGGTGGAGGATTCACATCCACTCAATATAATGTTATCTTTAGACATCTCATAATTCGTTTCCTCCTACTTTTGTTCTCGCCTCTATATTGGGTTTTGCTCCATAAGTGTACCTCTTATTTTACTTCAACCGTATCAGATTAGTTAAATCATTCATCCTTTCTTTATTCTATCAATATTTGAGCTCAACTTTAAGTTACCTATATGGAACAGACCGATGTGAGTTTCCTCCAAGTCGTCAAAATGTTTTAAAAAGAATCATTTTTCGCCTAGGAGGATCGTCGTAGTCTTTTCTGTCGGCTATGTTCGTTAAAAAGACGGTGAAGCACGGTAACTACTATTTCTACATCTAACTCCAACCTCGAATACCGTCTTAAAATGCTGCATGCTTTCATATCATTTCCCATCAATATTTACGTTAACAAGGAGAAAAGTAACTTCCCCCCCCCCCCCCCCCCCCCCCCCCCCCAATCCTGACGTAGGTGGCTTCTCGCTGTCTTTTTCCATGGGCATGATCGTAACGAAGTACCATCAAATTTAGTGACCGTAAGGCCTTAGTAATGATTACCATATGAAGCTCCCAAAAGCACTTTAAATCACATTCACCCAAACAAATCCACAGGATGATTGGAACACCGTACGAGGATCAAATAGAATAGAAATTCTCGTAACGGATCAATCACCTTCTTGGGTTAAACGCTTTCCGCATATGTTTTTCCGGTCTATATTTGAGATGAACAGTTACGCGCTTGATCTTAATTAACTTAAATATAATGATCTGGATCTCCTCCGTGTTGACGTAGGCAGCTTATGGCGGTCCTTGGGATGGGCAAGTTTCGCGTTGAAAATACAGTCAAATACGGTAAGCCACAAAGCGTTAATTACGGCTACCATTTGGAAGCTCTCAATCTGAAGTGCTTTGTTTTATAAAGTGTGAACATAACCCTAAATAGCTAGTCGTCTCACAATGATGAGAGCTCCCAATCAAATTAGCTGGAGAGCTTTCTCATCAAATAAATGCATAATTCTTTCCTTTGATTTGATGAAAGATGTAGGAAGCTTCCTTGACGGTACAAAACGAAGAGGAACAGTATGTTTGTGTTTGGAGTTTGCCCTTGTCCTCACATACAAAGTCCCCTTTTTTGCATTATGCAAGGGCATCTATCTCCAATCGACGCCTGCAAGCACGTATCACGAGAGTGGAAAATGATGTGAGATCTTTTTTTTTTTTTTTTTTTGGGGTGTGATGAGTTCATTTGACATGATGTGACGATAGTTCCCATGCCCTTTGCTTTTGGTTTTAATGTACTTTTTTTACCCATAGTTTTGCGAATTCCTTTCATGCTTTCTCTTCTTGTTTACATGATAGATTACACGCTATTTCTTATAACATAAACATTTAAAGCATTTGACAGTGATCCTACAAATTATTTTACAACATCCATTTTGTTGAAATTTCTTCCGCGACGAAATATGTTTCACCAAAAACCGCTCTTCGGCTCTTAACTAAGGAGGACATGGTCCTTGGGCCAATTCCATAAAGGAATTGTCAATAGCAAATGAACAACAACAAATTCAAGTCGAACGGGAATGTACAGAATAGGCTTTGGCGACATAGACTGGATAAAGTAATTAGATGTTAACAAACTATGCTGGAATTGATAGACGTTGCGGGTTGAGAATATGAAAGCCCTACGTTGATATATAATTGACGACACGACACCTGGGATAGAGATACATGCTGAAATTTAATCAACCATGCAAATCTGAAAGTTATAGTGAAAAAAGATAAAGTGCCGTTCAGGAAAGTAAAAATAAAGGTAAATTTGCTTGATTTGTGCAGAGAATCCCTGCTGGATGACTGGTGGTATTTATAATATTCTCATAGCACTTGCCTTTTGACTGTGTCCAATTGCATCTCCTTGCGTAACTTCCATCAATTGTCTCCACGTTCCTATATTTTCACAAATCTCGCATCCACGTTCTCAATCAATTGCCCTTGCCGTATGTGAACTGCCCCATGATCTAGTAATTGGTAGTGGTCCAGTAAAATTTACACTTTACTAGGACGTTATTAACAGCATTGGCTCAAAGAAATGAGGGAACGAAATGTCATCCATATAAACGGTCTTTATACAGTTTTCTTTTTTCCTATGCAGAATTCTTTGATGCTTAAATTAATCTAAATAATTAACAAATGGGAGCACTTTAATCTTTGAGAGCGACATAGAGAGATTGCCGGCTTGATAAGTAGGTATCCTTCGTCCTCAGGTCCTGGCCCCCCCTTGTGGATTTAATTTCTCCTCTTTTTTTTTTTTTTGGGTTCAAATTTGTATTTCTCCTGACACGAGTAAGGCTTAGAGGCTCAACTATAGTTAGTAAATTTAAACTGTACTAGTTTTTATTTTTTTTAGAGAGAACGAAATATATAGTTCCTGAATTTTAGTCCAATGAGCAATATTATTCCTAATCTTTTTAATGTGGTCCTCTAGTTCCTAGACTATCTTAAAATAGTCAATGCCATGATTTCGTTAATTCAAGTTAATGTAATATACTAATGTAACATTTAATCCTAGATTGAACAAGGGAACCAAAAAAAAAAGTTATATGTGAATTATCCAAGTAAGATATTCATCTCAAATCAGCATATAATAATCTACGTCATCAAATAATGATGAACACGTTAACACCATAATCTTTTTTTTCTCTTTTCTAAATGGATAGAAAGATAGATATGTTGACTCAATGCTTTTAAAAGTTCAATTCAACATCTAAATAATCCACGCCATCGAACAACATTTGACTAAAATTTAATGACTATTTGTGTCATTTTCCCTTTCTATATACCGATTTTTATGTGCTTTTGCATTATGGTCATATTTTCCTACTTCGAAAAGAATTTTCCCCTTTAATCGGTCTTCTAATTGGTAGGTTATTAATATGGACATCATCTAAACTTAGTCAAATTCGCATATATATAGCCATAACTCGCAACCTACTAATTAGAAACATGGTTGGGGAAAAATACGGTCCCTTCCATTGCCTACGCACAGAAAAATTCTTGCATCAGCAATGTCTACTTATGATAATCTACCTTATTGTCAGACATTTTTTTATATGGATAATTATTTTAATAGTAAGGTATACTGATTATAGTCACAATTATACTGACATTATGGGTTTCTATTTTTGGCAATAATCACAATCAGCACTATTAAAGTAAACAAAGAAAAACTCTTTCATAGAAGATGTAATACCGCAAGGTGTGCACCAAGAGAGGAGCTGGCACGAGAGCGATTGTTGATTTGCTTATGTGGGAGTAGGTTATAATTTAAGTGTATTAGGCAGTTCAAACGTGGCTAGGAATCACGGTCACGCACTTAATTTTAGTTTATATTCCCTAATCACATACAGAAATGCTGATTCACCTCCGACCTAATAACCAACACGTGCTACATAATTAACAAAGGGAAAAAATTAAATTGATTAAGCTGGTTTAGCACAAAATGGTATTAAACGTATGTCCCCAACCTCCAAATGGTGCGAGAAGAAGAGAAGACATGACCCCTTCTGATTTAAAAACTTCATAATTTTAGTTTTTGAAGATTTTGTCCCGAGGGATGAAGTTTTATACGTTGAATGCTTGGTGATGTGTGCAATGATGGTTTCAAGTTTTCATGTCATTTAGCGTAGATTTTAACCGATTCAAAAGGGTTTCGAACTTTTTGAGAGAAAAAAAAAAAGAGAAGGGTTTTGGTCTTCCACCAAAATGAAAAAAAGGGTTGTGGAGAAAAAATTGAAAAACGAAAATACACGAACAAAAGAAAATAGAACAAAAATGGCTACACATGATAAAGCTCGACAAGAATTGGAAGAGAGAGAGAGAGAGAGAGAGAGAGAGAGAGAGAGAGAGAGAATCATATGCACGACAACAACGTGAGTGCTTGCGAGCTAATTGCTCGTCTCTTACCGACTCACTCGTCCTCTACTTGGATCTCTACTTAACCTTATTCACGGCGTGATTTCATCAACTTTGTTGCCTTACTAACTAATAAAGTTTTGCTGTCCAGTTGAAATGGACCTTCCCATGAGGCATGGGCAATGTGATGTAAGTTGATGATGATTGTGGCCAGTTAAATCCTCCAACGATGCCGAATTGTGGAGCAAGAAAATCCCGAAATCTCGTATAATAACTTCGTACATTGGATTGTTGCGGAAATGAAGAAATGCGAGCTAAGCTAATGCTATTCTTGGCTTATCACTAGGGAAATGAAAGTGGAGATAATTATAGATTAATCGATTTATCTTGTTAGTGGATTTAGAATGTGAACGATGATGGATTGTTATGTAATTATGAGAACGAAATCAAGATGATAAGGTTGATTTGTTAGCCGTTATAAGTCCTAATATGGCAATCCTAGGATCAACATAATTAGAATCTAGAAACACAATAATGGTTAAAATGAGTTTGTGCACCCGATTTGGGATTCCTCGGTCTTCATGCAGAATTCTGATGATCCAATACTTAGGTGCGTACTATCTATGTCTCACCGTATGCCTGATGATATTGAGATCACCTCACTCTCTTCTCTAACCTTATGATAAAGCGAAAATGGCTTATGAACTTATGGGGTAGAGGGAGGGGGGGATTCCCTTAGCCTTATTTATAGAGTTTCTGGTGAGCTTTCTTATCACGGGCTGAGCTGAACTCGGCCTACACCAGCCAGGCTCTTATAAACCTTAATTTGACCAAGTCAGTAATTACAATCTCAATTAATATAAACCCACATTAGGATAACTCTAACATTCTCCCACTTAGACTATATTAATTGAAAGTATACTGTAACGAACTCCTTTATGCTATGTAGGGATTATTCTTAATGGCCAAACCGATCCCATAGAGTTTCAAACACCGAATCATGACAGTAACTGTGAGAACAAGTATGGAGAGCCATCCATGGTCATTAATGTTCTTAACTCTACTAATATAGATTTAATATGGTAGTGTGGCAATTGGATAACACCTCATAAGACACATACTTAGATAGTTTTATATGTTATCCCCTTCTGTCAGACAATATTCTCTCTCCTTATGTGCCACGAAACTTTAGTGTACTAGAGAATACCTTTATGGTTCTAATGAACCTCGATATGTCTCACATTCATGGTCGACCTTACCTTATGTGTAATAAGACATATCCTTAAGGCTAGTAATTGAATGCCTCCAGCCTTTATTCAAGGTTCACATGCCTTGAGATTTTCAACTGATATTTGTATTTAACATCACCTTAATCATAAATGTTTTATTGAATGTAATAGAGTTGATACGTATCTAGATGTTACAAAATGTAACAAATACATATGTGAACTTTATTAGAGAAAATACTAAAAACAGCTCTCATTGAACAACCGCATCCTATGATGCTGTTAAGCCCATGATAATGACAGATCATTCAAATACACAAGGGCGAAGACCTTTCTATATCACATGCGAAACTATGCTCGGCTTTAATGTCATCATACTCATCTGGTTCCTTTGTGATAAAACACTTGACCGCAAGATATTTAGACCTTTTAAGACCTCTGCTGTCGTTGACAACAACGCTGCAGAGCTACCGTCATATCTTACTGTATGGGTCTATCTACAAAAATAAATACGATCAACTTCCTAATGAGGTTCCGGTGCAAATAACTTGAGTAGTAGCCTAAAAACATGCTACAAACTTTGCTTGAATGGTAGAGGATAACATAAAATATGTGTTTATAGTTTTCCATTATACTACACTACCTGCTAACATAAAGATGTATCATGTTGTCAACTTCTTGTCACTTAGATAACTAGTAAGGTCTAAATCCGAATACCGTACTAATTGCAAGTCCTCAACTTGCATATGAATCAGCATGTGATCTTTTCTCCTCTTTGAATACCTTAAAACCTTTTTGGCAACAATCTAGTGATCGTTTTCTGGATTTAACGAATATCTGCCTCAAGTTGTAAAAAAAAAAAACAACATTTGGGTTCTCTCATCATTCATATGAGGATATGGTAATAGATTCATTTAATCACCCTCAATGATAGGACTAACTCCTGACTTACAGTGATGTATACTGAATCTTTCCACAATACGATCAACGCATGTCCTTTGAGACAAATCAAATATCAAGCAAGAACGATTTCAATAGATCTCAATGCCTAGGACAAAAGACACCTTACCAAGGTCCTTCATGACAATATTTGCTTCACCTTATGTAGTAATCCAATATCATTGCCTGCATCATATTATCTATAAGAAGATAAAATTCCTCCCACTGACCTTATAGTATATACACTGACTCACTTCACTTTCGACATCACTAAATGAAGTGACGACATTATGAAACTTCAAATATAATTATTCGAGAGCTTTGCTTGAGGCTTTAGGTAGACTATTTTAGTCTACATATAAGTTTACCTGTAGCTACCAAGCCCTTGAATTTTACCAGATAGACTTCCTTATGAGGGTTTCCATTAGAAAAGTAGTTTTAACATCCATATGGTGTAACTCCAAATCAAAATAAGTTACAAATGCCATGAACACTCTGAAAGAATCTTTATGAGATACTAGAGAAAAAAGTTACTTTACAGTCAACCTTCTCTCAGAGTGAAATCTTAACTAATAGTTTGGTTTTAAACTTCTCAATCTTTTCTTTTATAGAACTCATAGTCTTATATATCAATTTGCAACCGATGAGCTTATAATCCTCAATAATTCAACAGTCTCCCAAATACCACTACGTTTCATAATCTGTGTCTCGTCTTTTATCACATCCAATCACAAATATAAATGAGGACAAGAAACAATATTTGTATAAGTCACTGGATTAGCCATACAGCCGATAACAGGATCATGCTCTCCCATGTAGACTACATAGTTTGGCTGTATAACTGATCGCCTCTACCTTGTAGATCTTTCAAATGGAGCTTCTTTAATCTCATTATGCACCTGTGAGGCTTGAAAAACTTCATTAGGATCTTGTTCAAATAACACAATCCCGAAGCCCAATAGGCTCAACCTATGATGTGGTAGGCTCCATGATCGTTTGTATAGGCAGAGGAAAAATGACACAGGATCTGTACCGTACCTTTACCTTAGTAGTCTATAAGCATATATCCTTGTAGACTAATCAAATTTCAGAAATTTCGTTGTCTATGATCTCACAATTCTTGTACCTCTATTGAAATTATTAACCTAATATCTCTTCAAATGATCTGGATCTACCCAATGTTGGACGATATAACTTCACCTCTGTAAGACAGCCTCAAATCTTTAAATGATTTGTCTAGATTTATGTCCAGTCCATAAATCAAAAGAGTCAATAGAACAATTTTGATGGAAACAACTATTAGAATGTAAAAGGTAGCTCAGAAAGCTACACCTCACAAAGAATCATATAGGTTCATCTACTAATCACACTTCTCATTGCATTCTTGAGAGTGCGATTACGCCTTTCAGTCGCACCATTTTGTTCAACACTCTCATGCATAGCGAACTTAACTATTATCTTAAGATCATTTTTTTATATATATGGAAAATGACCCTTTAAGCTGTCTAGCATTGCCATGTATACCATAATTGTGACATTCTGAATTCCCTACCATTTCGAGACTTATAAATGGGAATATATTGATCAATGTACTTAAGTCGTATCTTGCTCAAACTGACCAAAAGGGAAAGACTAACGTAGAACTAGGTACGTGGATCTAGGAACTTGAATAAAAAGTGGCGATTTGACCATAAGGATTGTCGAGAGAATATTTAGAGCCAATAAAGGTTGATCTAAGGATGATTGTGGAATCTATTGCTAGCATTATACGATTGGAGCGCGAGTGACTCCGCTAAATCAACGTATGATTTGTAAATCTTTCCTAAATCGAACCCTAACGATCGAGACCATCGAAGCTAGCGATAGACCCTCGCAGTTAGATGACAATCAAAGTCACCATGATTTGAAAAGTCTTAAGTGTGATGAGAGTCACTGAGTCAATACACGTAATGTTAATAAAAGCCGCCCGTTAGTTCGAGATAAACTGGAATTACATTTGATGAAGGACCGACAGGGAATAAGATCTCGAAATTGGAAAATGGACAACAAAGAATTCCAACACTTGAAACGAATTGGACGTCACCTCATCGAAGGTAATTTATATTGGAAAAGTGAAATTTCGGATGGAAATTGTAAAATTATAATTTTGCCCTTCGAGGATTAACCTTGCCTTAAGATTGAAGTGATGGCATTTTAGTCAATTGGTGATCCCCTTAGTTGGCCGAATAGTTAGGGGTACAATGGCCTTTTGGAAACAAGATATTAATTTACTTGAGACAAGTGTCATTATAAGACCATTTGGCATTAAACTACTATTCCACCTATCAATCAACCATTTGACTAAGAGGGATTCAAGCTAACTCTCTCCCTGTCACCTCTTATGGTGGATGACACACTCTATCACCTGCATCATCTTATTCCTCATTTCTTCTTCTTGATTGAGTAGAGCTCGCCCGACTAGCCCTTTGCCCGCCATTTCGCTTGCCTTGACTGCTATCTCTGGCCACCACTAAACCTTGCTCCGACCACCACAACACTCCTCAACCTCTTCCTTACACGTCTCTGATCGTTGTTCAGCCACTAGCCTCCCCGATCGACCCGTTCAGCCCCGAGAGCGCCAAGTGGTCAGAATCTGAACCGGTTTAGGAGAGAGTCCATTTCTGCCGGCTTCAAGACTTCATTTGGCACCTAATCTTCAGCGAGACTCTCTTAACACCTAGTTATAAAGGTTTAGTAAGCTGAGTTTGAGAGTTGATTGGAGTTAGGAGGCTTTAATGGATGAATTTTTGATATTCTTTCAAAACAGATTCTGGTTCCGCTGCTGCCGTGTGGAACCGAAGCACTTTGAGGTTCATTGGAGTGTCTCTTTGCTTCAAGATTTTCGGTAAGACTCATAGAGTCATAGTTTGACATGTTGGCAAGTAGATTGCATGATGGATTGAAGCTTAAAGGAGGATTAATGGTTGTATGATATATTTTTCCCCAAGATTGATTGTCGAGTTGTACTGACTCGAGGAAACTGAGCCACTTGGAGGTTCGTGGCTGTGTTTCCTTGCCTCAAAACCTTCGGTAAGACACCTAGGGACGTTAATTGATATATTTCCAAGGTAGTTGAGTGATAGAATTGAGTTTGGAAGAGAATTGAGGATTGATTTGTGCGATTTTCCTAGGATAGCTCCCTACCCTCGTTGGCCGAGTGAGAACTGAGCTTGGTGGCAGATTTTGATTGGAAATCCTAGCTCAATTGAGTTGGTAGGTGACCTCTAAATCCTTATGAGGGCATTAGGATACTAATGGATGGAGTTGGTTATTGAATTGATGATTGATGACCCACTTATGTTTGATTAATCTACGCCGTATATGATTGGTGCCGATTGAACCATAGTTATGTGCCTTGGGGTATAATAATGAAATGTTTGATTGATATTTGTCGTGAGGATGTTCGGTTGGTATGCCCCTTGATTGGTTATGTGGTATGTGATCTCTTGATTGACTAATGCTTGAAATTATGCTTGAACGGACAATAGAATGACTTTTTGCTGATTGCTTTGATGTAAAATTTGTACCATGCTTTGTGAGTAGTCGGTTATGGATACATCTCTTGCTAAAAGGTTAATTATTTACTTGATTGAATTATACTCGATTGAATTATACTCGATCATGAGGTTGTTAAGAGATGAGTTCGGCTTAAGAGCCTTGTGTGATGAGAAACATATTATATGATGGCATGTTAATTGAATGGAAATATGAGCTTAAGGGCCTATCGTACCCCGATGCGTTAGAATGCGAGATAGACTTGAAAAGTGCCGACACGAGTATAGAATTGACATGTGAAACTTGATGCGTCAGAATGTGAGTTTGTGAATTGTGAAGCCTGATGCGTTAGAAAGCGGGCCTAGTCACTGGAATGAGAATTCATGATTAAATTGGGATTATTTCCTGGTTTATGAACTTGATTTTTTGTGCTAGTATGCAAAACTTGGTCATATTGCTATGTATGCCTTGAGTTGCGATTGTTTTATGCCAATTATGATGATGTGCTTGATGCTTGAGTGTTGTGTGCTATTTCCTTGATGAATCTTTACATACCATGTTTTTTTAAATGATATCTGGGGGTACTCATGGCCTGATTTAGGTTTAGGTTTAGGGTTAGCTTGCTGAGATAAAAATCTCATCCTGTCGTGGGAATTTTTTTTTCAAACCTTAAACCCTGAAGATGTTGCCTGTACGCCTAAGTGATCTAAGGACATGACCTCCTCTTTTGAATAATTTCCACACAATCAGGGTGTCGTATATGTTAGGAAAGGGACCACAATTTGTGTGGATGAAAGGGGAGAGCATTGGAAGCCTCACCGCTACGAGGCACGGTTTCATCGAGTCGGGGATAGTATTATTGGTCCATTGAAGCCTTCAAAAGTTCCTAGAGATGTCGTACCCGATTGGTGTCACCCTATTCGTGAGAGGTTGAGGTAGAAGTTTCTGTAGTCAGTTCGAGGAACATTCCTGAGAAGACCTCGACCGTTGAAGAGGACATCGAAGTGCTAGAGATTTCCGCTTCAGAGGATGACGAGGAGGATGATTCCATAGAGGTGCAAGAGCTTCTCCGATTATGATTATCCGAAGAAGACGAAGATGAAGACGAGGCTAGTAGCTCTGTTTAGCAGTCCTAGGAGTCGTGGGTTCTTTTGAGACGTCCTTTTGGCTTGAGGCTTATAGTGGGACTTAGATAGATGTCTTTTGATTAGTCTTTGACCCCTTCCAATCCCTTGCCTATGGTTGTATTTTGGTCCCGGTCCTGTTTGTAAAACTCCTCGTGTTGTGGCACGTGTTTATATTTTGTTATTCCAGATCATCCTTTTGCTTTAGGTATGGAGTTGCATATTTTCTTCTGCATGCGTATTTTATTTCATTCACGGGCCATGACCGTTACCATCTTGGGGTTGGTAAGAATGAGTTGGCGGTTTTAGGGCGCTCGCAGAGTCAGAATGTGGGGCATGACAATAATACTCACCACCCGATCTAATCCGACAACCTTTATGACTTTTTCCAACTGTTACTTGACTTCAGCCTGAGGACCTTGAACTTTTCAAGAGAATCATATTTTTCTTTAATAAAGTAAACACAAACATATGGGAAGGCCATCAATAAACGTGTCTTCTCAACACAAGATTGTCATATGGGTCCATTAATATCAGCCTGAATGAAATCCAATAGGTCAGAACTATTGACTGCAGTCTTATTCTTTATCTTGGTCATCTTACCTCCACAACAGTCTATGCAAGTCTCTTGGATATTAAGAGCAGATAGGATGTTAGCCTTTATCAGCCTCACATTCTTTCCCTAGATAACTGGCTAAGTCTTTTATGCTACAATGCATAAGATTGTTCTTTATATAGAATTATCTTAAAAACCAACCTTTTCAACTGTATAAGCAACATACATATCATTGGGAGGTAAATACAAACTATATAATACATTGATTATATTGTCGCACTCAGCCTTATTTGACTTGAGAACACGAAAATTCTGTTATTCTTTCAATTCAAACGAGTAACTGCACATATTCAAACATGTTACACGAACTAAATTCCATCTAAAAGGAAGGTACAAAAAATGCATTTCTTAATGTCAAATTAAAATTAGAAAATGAAATTAAGAAGACATCTCCCATGAATTCAAGTCAATTCGATTGTTCTTTTTCACAGTGAGCTATGATTCACTTTGATTTAGCTACTTATGATTCATGAATCCCTCTATGGTGAACACAACATAATTGGTTACAAATCTATCTAACTTCCACAATCAAGATGGAGCTTCTAATAGATTAGATTCACAAATGAAAGCCAAAGAATAATCACTTGCATGCTCACACTCACACAACCAAGTTTTGTATTTTACTGCAGTCCTTCTACATGTTACATTTCTTCTAATAAAAGAAGTTATGGTCACCATCTTTCTCAACAGATGCTATCTACGGACCCAAATCGCCAAATGACCAGTGGTTTCATGAGTTTCTTTAGGAGTATGATTTTTAAACTTCTTATAAGAGGTATCCACCAACCTTATGACATAATCTCTAATCCCATAATAACCATCAAACCTTATATTGAAGAGTCCTTGCAAATGAATCACAATCTCAGTATTAGACGAGACACAATTCATAACTTTAAGGTTTACAGTATCTATATAGAAGTGTAGCCAACTAGCAAATCACTTCGAGGTGGTGCTTAATAGATCACTTTGGAAATAATAAACAAGATCAATTGCTCTTAACCCACGCAACAAAATGTATTTTACCAGGTTCCGTGTTATCCTTATTAAGAACAATATAAGCTTTTGCCAGCTATGTCCCAAAACTTAAATTCCTCTACCTAATATACAAAGTTTGAACTAGTATGAATCTTAATCTTGATGGAGTTACCTTTATAGAGAAGGTGACTAATTTAGGAAGCAAAAGGTGACTAATTTAATAAGCAATGCATATTAATAGCATAATGTGAGTGCTGTGTAACTTGAACTTTCATAAGTGCATATCTTGAGGGTTTGATGCACTATCATGTAATTACTTTTGGGTAGAATACATAATGTGCACTTTATACATGACAACCCATAATGAGAATAAATCCAACCTTCGTGAATCACTACCTTTGAGTGTATGAACCACTAGGGTTAGTCACTTCTCTAACCTTATGCTGTACATGTGAACCTTCGTGAACCAATATTGTGTAACTTAAAACTGCATACGTACATATCTGGAGAGTTACATACATAATCACATGATCACCTTTGGGAAGAACATGTGACATGCAGTTGCAAACTCTCCACTTGACAGCGGCCATGAAAATTTATTCTAATTTTCGTGAATCACCACCTTTGATTGTGTGAATTACTAGAATCAGTCAATTCCTAACCATATGCCGTATATGTATCCCTGCATGAACAATGTACAATCACCTCCTTTGGAGTATGACCACGCATTTGAACAGAAGACATCCCACCACAATATAAGACTGATATTTCTCAAACCCAACCAAATGTGCAACTTTGGTGGTCACTACCCAATTGAATTTTTGAAACTCTATCATACTAGTGATATATACTTTATGTCTCACATACACCATATCCAAGTGATTTTAGACCTGATTATGAGGGCCCTTTATTCTAAAATCACTGGCGTTGTAATAACATTGCTCTAGTCATTGATGCATGTTGACATATGATTTTTATCAAGTCTTTTTTCTTTATTTTAGGAAAAATTCATAAAAAATCCATAAAAATTGAACAATTGGAAAATAACCTTTGATGACCTTGGCCAAGCCTAAGGAACTTTGAACAAAAAATAATTTTCTATGTTTTACGCATTTTTCAGTATTTTCAAAAATAGGCAAATAGATGAAAAATCAAGAAAAATAGCTTTTGATGTCGCAAAAATATAAAAAAAGTTATGTATTTGTATTTTAATCCCTTGTCATTTTGACCTCATCAAAAGTCAAAATTCAAGTTTAATTTTGTGTGTTTCTTTGTAACACAGACTTGAATTTGTAAAAAAAATAAATATGTTTTGAGTCTTTTAATTTGCAATTTTGACATTTTAAGAGTCTTGACATTCAATACAATTGTCCTGCATTGCAATTTACCCCAATTATTCGTTTAAATTGCTCAATAGCGTGGATTGGGTAAAATTGCACATTTTTATTGTAATTTAGTTCTTGAAATTGATAAAATTGAAATTACTTTTAAATCAAAGACTTTTGTGACAAATTGAAGCCACTTCTCAATATCTTTCACCCTTTTAAATTGATTGGCAGTGGTGATTTGATCTGATTTGGCCAATCAAGGCTCGAAATTCAAGAAATTTCAAATTAGATCTTTGGTCAAAATTGGAGTTTTGACAATTCATATTATAATTTTGGGGAAAATCAATTTTTCAAATAGATTTTATCTCCCTAAATTGAATTTTGAGTTTTAATTACATTAATTCCCCCACACAATTAGGGTAGTTTTGGAATTAAACTCAACCGGGTCCGTGAGTCAAATTGGATCCGATTCGTGAACCCAGTTCAAATTGAAGCCAAATTCCCGTGCCTATTTACCGTTTTGCAGGTGAATTTCAGTTGTGAAATTGGGCAATCGATTAACAGTAATCCATGGAATTGTTTGAGGCATTTTATGGCTTACAACGTCTACCGTCGATTGCCACCGATCCGACAGCATGGGTCCATCAGAGCCGCGACGACGAGCTCGATCTATGCCTTGGCCAAGGAGCCCAAATGAAGGATGAAATGCAAGGGGAATCCACGTGAAATTCGATCACCGGAATACTCGAGAGAAATGGCCAGATCATCCCTAATGTCGATCGGACTCCGGTGATCATTTCGCATGTGACTTCACATGAGAATGGTCACCGACCCTCTCCTCCCGCGTGGTCCATTGTGAAAAGTGCATTATATAAAAAAAAAACTCACGCATTTTTGACAAGGAGAGGCTCATTCTTGGAGATTAACATAATAGAGAGAGAGAGAGCTTTCCAATCTCCATTGTCAAGAGTTAGAGCTCGAATTTGTGTGGCGTCGATATGGCCTTTCTAGGTTAAATCGAAACCAAGGATTATCACCGGGAATACGCTGGAGCACGCAGGAAGCGATTGCGGCCAACGACGTCACTGGAATCATTCATTTGTGGCGCCATTTGTTACAATCTTCTTGTCTTGCATCACTGAGCATTTTCCTTTTTGACCATATGTGGTTTCGTCATATAAATTGTCGAGTCGACCCTTACCTCCCTCTAACCTGTCGCGAGCTTGATTGCTTGCTATAGACCAAATCGAAGGTTCATGATGGCCAGGTAAGCTTCCTTGAACTCCTATGATGCTTCCTGATTGATCTGTGCGCTAGAAACGGCTAGGACGGATGTTCGCCGGAAAGTAGCTTTGGTCGGAGAAGGTGACCTAGGCTAGCTTGATTATGCTGTGTTGAGGATGATATATGTTATAGTTGGAGTTGCGACGAGTCGAATGCCGTTGGTTTCATCGAGATTAGAGGACTGTCAACAGAGTTATGGTCCTCCAATGAGGCTTTAGCAACTTAGCACCGGTACTAGTCGTCTTCTTCGGCAGCGTTGACCTCAGTCAACACTGACGTGGAGTTGACATGACGCCACGTGGCAGGACATGTGGCATGCCACCTCAGCAAGACCGTTAGACAAAATGTAATTTTGGTGGAGATCGAATGGTCAAGGTGTGGCCACGTGTTGATTGGTGACCGTTGGATAAAAAAATATTTTTCGAATATCAATTTAATAAAAATTTGATTTTTTTTAAAAAAGTGAACAGTCGTTTTAGTATTGCTATTAAGCGTAGCGAGCTGGCCATTTTTAGGCCGGCCTCGCGTGTTTTTGAGAGTAGGCCCGGTCTGCATATTGTAGTTTCGAGCCACCTGTCTCTCGAGCCCATCGGCCTGCGGGGGACCAAGTGGATCCCGCGCGAGCCGGGCCGGGTTTATTGGCCCGACCCAATTCCCTATTTTAATAATAATAAAATGATTTCCAGAAAATAAAAAAAATTCTAGAAATTTCATCCCTCAGAACTGTCTCATGAATCATGCCCGCATTTAAAACGTCTCAGGCTCGATCCGCGTAATTATGCCTCAGACCATCCAATTGACAAACCCGCGTAAACGCATCAGGTTTTTAATATCATTCTAGGCTGTGTCGACACATATCAAATCTCGTCATGCGTCTCAACGCATCATGACATTGGTCATTTCAACCCCGCGTCTCAAGGCCTCAAGGTTCTAATCCACATAACCCCGTGTCTCAAGCATGCCAAACATCATTTCAATTCAAACTTCATGATCAAGTACAAGCTCACACAACGAGCTAAGTATTTACGACATGCAAGGCAATCAATTCATGGAATATGTAATAAGCAAGTATTCAAGCGATCATCCATCCACCATGACGAACATTGGACAATCATGCCATAACTCATGAAATCTAACTCAATCCGCACCCAAATCATCCAGTCGAGTCCAATCCTCTTAGCCAAGGTTTAGAAACTTCTTACCTTCTGTTAAAATCAACAAATTTTCCTTTCGAAGCCCCTCAAGTAATCAGGTCCAAGTGTTCCAAAACAGGGCAGCTTTGTACCTAATGGAATTCCATCCGTTTCGTCAATATTTCCTTGTCCAATAATTGAACCATCAAGTATAAGCCTTAATAACACATCCATCGACATTCTAGTACACCTCAACAAAGAATTTAGAGCTCTATTCCCCCATGAACAACCCCTAAAGTTTCGGTATGTGCAGAATCGAAACATGACATTTTCGGTTCTGTGCATATCTCACTCAATCAGCCTATAATTCAATCTAAATCCCCAATTTATCCACTATTCTACTTGGTAACACCTAGTTCTATATTTTGGGAAGCCTCACCAAAATTTGGAAGTCAAGGCAATGCCAAATGGTTTACAAACGGCGCCAAGTTCTCCAAGCTCTCTACCGGTCAGTTTCTGTCCTTCAATCACAGCATTATTTTTGTGTCAAAACTCCATCAAATTCACCCAAACTTTTTACCACGACTCAGTATATATGCGCCCTAGATGTCTACAAAAATTGACCAGAAGTTTGAGACAATTGAAGTTCTACGGAGCTCAAATGGCGACTTACCTCCAATTGCGATGGAATCCGTCGACTTTCGGGAAAAAGGCTAGTCGGAACTCCTCAGTGGGTCAAACGCCGAGCTACCACTTAGAGGTGGTCAGCAAGAGGATGAAGAAGGTGAGGGTGATCAACTCAACGGCTGGGAGTTGATGGAAGTGGGGCTTGTGATCAGCGAAGTCGGCGGGAGAAGCTGGTCGACTAGAGCTGGTTCGGTCAAAGAATTAGAAGAAGAAGGGAAGAAGAAGAAGAAGCTGGCTATAGAGGTGGTGTTTGGCTGAGGGAAGAGAAGAGAGGATGTATATTCCAATTGGTTTGGTCAACATAGAAGAATGGTAGGTTAAAATGTTGATAATTAATGCCCAAGCTTCATCTATTGACACTTGCTCCTTATCATTCAATTGGATGAACTAGTGGCCATTATATCTCCAAATTTTCGGCAGCCTTGGGGTAAGGTCAATGACCAAAATGCCCTTATCCACTTCTAAATGCGAGGTCAAGATTTGAGGGGCAAAATGATAATTTCACCCTCGACGTCCGGAACTTCGTTTTTCTAATTAAAACTTCCTTCAATTAGGCAATGTCCAATTCATTTATAATGTTGAAATTATTGATTCTCCATTTTTTAATTTCGAGACTCGTCTTTGAATCATTTCTTTGTCAAATGTGATTTCAAACTATCCTGAACTGACGAGCGGCTTTTACAGACGTTACGCGTATCGACTCTATTATTCATGTCACACTTAGGGCTTGTCAATTCATGGAGACTTTGGTTGTCATGTAATTGCGAGGGTCTATTACTAGTTCTGACAGTCTCGATTGTCATTGTTCGATCTAGGAAAATTTTTAAACTATACATTGGTTAAGTGGCATCACCCGCACTCCAATCATATAACGCTAGCAATGCATTCCTTAATTATTCATAGATCGGCCTTTTATGGCTCTAAATGTCCCCTCGACAATCCTTATGGTCAAAGTGCCATTTTCTATTTGAGTTCCCTAAGTCCACGTACCTTGTCTTGCGTTAGCCTTTCCCTTTTGGTAAGTTAATTCGAGATTGATTAGATCCGAGCGAGATATGACCGAAATACATCATTAGATATATTCTCATTAATAAGTCTCGAAATGACTAGAAAAATCAGAATGTCACAAGTAGCGCCTTCGGTTCCATGGTGCCCCCAAATGACTTTGACCAATGAAATCGTCTTATTCCTTAGAATTTGCTCCTTTCGATCTTCGATCCTGACTGGCTTTTCTACATAGGATACTCTGTAATCCACTTCATAATCTCGTAATCCAGTACATGCGTTAGGTCCAGCTCGTATTTCCGTAGCATTGACACATGGAAGACGTTGTGTACTTGGGACAAGTTAGGCGGTAAGGCAAACTTGTAGGCTAAGGTCCCAATCCGTTCTAAAATTTCAAATAGACCTACGTATCTTGGACTCAGTTTTCCTTTCTTTTCAAATCGTGATAATCCTCTCATCGGCGACACCTTAAAGAAACCATGATCACCTACTTGAAACTCCAAGGGTTTACGTTGCTTATCCGCATAGCTTTTTTGACAACTCTATGCGGTTTTTAGTCTATCTCGAATTATTTTCACAGCCTCTACTGGTTGCTCTACCAACTCTGGGCATGTAATGCTTCTTTCTCCAACTTCGTCCCAACAAATAGGCGTCCTACAAGCCCTTCCATAGAGTGACTCAAAAGGTGTCATTCGAATACTTTACTAATAGTTGTTATTATATGCGAACTCCACCAAATGCAGTTGATCCTCCCATCCACCTTTGAAGTCTATCGCACACGCTCATAACATATCCTTAAGCGTCTGAATCGTCGTCTCCGATTGTCCGTCCGTCTGCGGATGATATGCCGTACTAAATTGTAGTCGAGTTCCCATGGCATCTTGAAGACTCTTCCAGAAGTTCGCTATGAACTTGGGATCTTTATCCAATGTATTCGTCACGGATACTCTATGTAGTCTCACTATCTACCGCATATACAATTCGGTATATCTATCCATCGCGAAATCCTTTCGCACAGGAATGAAATGCGCAGACTTGGTCAATCTGTCTACGACTACCCAAATAGAATCGTGACTTCTCTGGCTCCTCGGTAATCCCATTATGAAATCCATAGTCGCGTGCTCCCATTTTCATTTAGAAATCTCCAACGGCAGTAGCAATCCACCAGGCTTATAGTGTTGCGCCTTCACCTGTCGACACGTTAAGCACTATGCTACATATTTTGCTACGTCTACCTTCATCCCGTTCCACCAATATTGCTGACGTAAGTTCTGGTACATTTTCGTGCTATCTAGGTGGATACTATAATTGGTTTTGTGAGCCTCTGATAAAATCCTTTCTCTAAGCTCTTCGTCCTTTGGTACGCATAGATGCCCTCGAAATTTCAAAATTCCATTCTCTATCACTTGGAACTCTGGCTTCCTTTTCGTCGCATCTATCTCCAGGATTTTATGAATTTCAGGGTCCGTCGACTGCAAGTCTCTTATCCTTTCTTGGATCTCGAGTTCTATCCTCAGTGTGGCTACCAAACTAGATAGCGGACAGACTTCCAATCTGAATTCAGAATCCCTCAAATTTTCAAATAGCGACTACCCTTTTACCAGTAGCTAGGCAATACTCGATTTCCGACTAAGCGCATCCACGACTTGATTCGCTTTCCCAGGATGATATAATATGTCGCAATCATAATCCTTAAGCTATTCCATCCATCGGCGTTGCCTCATGTTCAGTTTGTTCTGGGAAAATAGATATTTCAAGCTTTGGTGGTCCGTATAAATCTGAAATTTCTCGCCACACAAATAATGCCTCCAAATCTTCAAAGCAAAAATGATTGCTGCCAGTTCCAAATCATGAGTCGGGTAGTTCATCTCATGCGGTCGCAGTTGTCGGGACACGTAGGCAACCACCCTCCCATGTTGCATTAGCACACAGCCCAATCCCTTTAGCGAAGCATCGCTATAAATTTCGTAGCCTCTAGGTCCTGATGGAATCGTTAATACCAGTGTGGTCGTTAACCGATGCTTGAGTTCTTGGAAACTCCTTTCACACTTATCCGTCCATTCGAACTTCGTTTGTTTCTTAGTCAATCTCGTCAGTGGAATGGTTATAGATGAAAACTTCTCCACGAAACGTTTGTAATACCTCGCCAATCCTAAGAAACTTCGGACTTCCGTGATCGTAGTAGGCTTAGGCCAATTCATGATGGCTTCAATCTTCGTAGGATCCACAGCAATACCTTCTCCAGATACCACATGGCCAAAAAATGCTACTTTATTCAATCAAAACTCATATTTGCTAAACTTAGCGTAAAGCGAGTGTTTCCCTCAAAGTCTATAAAACAATCCTCAGATGCTCTTCGCGTTCTTCGTTACTCTTTGAGTAAATCAGGATATCGTCAATAAAGACCATAACAAATCTATCCAAGAATTCCTTGAACACCCGATGCATCAAGTCCATAAATGCAGCTGGAGCATTGATCAGTCCAAAAGGCATCATAAAGAATTCGTAATGACCATACCTTGTCCTAAAAGCGGTCTTAGGTATGTCTTCCTTCTTAATTCTCAATTGAGGATATCCGGTCATCAGGTCTATCTTAGAGAAGACCGAAGCTACTTGCAACTGATCAAATAAGTCATCAATCCTCGGTAACGGGTATTTATTCTTTACGGTCACTTGATTTAACCATCTATAGTCGATGCATAAACGCAAGGACCCATCTTTTTTCCTCACAAACAACACCGGTGCTCCCCGCGGTGAAGCACTTGCTCGAATAAATCCTTTATCCAGTAATTCTTGCATTTGCAACTTTAACTCTTTCAATTTTGATAAGGACATTCTATAGGATGCCTTCTAGATCGGCTCCGTTCCGGGAGCTAACTTGATCACAAATTCAATTTCTTGCTCTGGTGTCAACCTTGGCAACTCTTGGGAAAAGACATCAGGAAACTCACGCACTACCGGAATATTTTCTAATTTAGGCTCCTCAGCAGTCGTGTCCAGAACTACGACTATGTAAGCCTGACATCCTTCATTTATCAGTTTTGTCGCTTCTAGAGATGAGACTAAAGGAATAGAGGTTCCTCCTCAACTTCCCACAAATTCAAAACTAAGGCGACCTTCCGGATAGAAATGGATTATCCTACTACCACAATCAATTACTGCACTTAGCTTACCCAACCAATCTATTCCTGTATTCATATCGAAGTCATACATGGACAACATAGCCAATTCGATACTTTCTTTACTACCACCAATTATAATTCTACAGTCAGCACAGCCCAACGAAACCAGCACATTATTCTTCAATGGGTAGCAACATGCAGAAGCACACTCAACGGTTTCAACTTCATTTCAACCAAATCAGCAAATTGAACAGGCACAAATGAGTGCGATGCGCCAAGATCGAACAAAGCATAAGCAGCTTTGTGACATTCTGATTTTCTAGTTATTTTCAGACTCATTAATGAAAAGTATATCTAGTGATGTATTTTAGTCATATCTCGCTCGAATCTGATCAATTTGAATAGGTTGGCCAAAAGGGAAAGGCTAACGCGAGACAGGGTACGTGGACCTAGGGAACTCGAATAGGAAATGATATTTTGACCATAAGGATTGTCAAGGGGACGTTTAGAACCGTAAAAGGCCGATCTAAGAACGATTAAGGAATGCATTGCTAGGGTTATACGATTGGAGCGCGGGTGATGCCGCTTAACCAACGTATGATTTGCAAAATTTTCCTAAATCGAACGGTGACGATCGAGACCATCGGTACTAGTGATAGACCCTTACAATTACATGACAGCCAAAGTCTCCACGAATTGACGAGCCCTAAATGTGATATGAATCATAGGATCGATACGCGTAATGTCTGCAAAAGCCACCCATCGGTTCGGGATAGGTTGGAACCACGTCTGATAGAGAAAATGACTAGAAACGAGTCTTGAAAAATTGAAAAGGGAGAATCAAGAATTCCAACGTCATATTTGGATTGGCCATCGCCTTACTGAAGAATATTGGAATGAGAAAAACGACATTCCGTACATCGGGAGTAAAATTATCATTTTGCCCCTCAAGACCTGGCATTATTTATATAATTAGACGAGGGTATTTTGGTCTTTTATACACCCCAAGGCTGCCGAAAAGTTGGATGAATCTTGGCCATTGGATTTGCTTGAATGACACTTGGGACATGTGTCAATAGATTAGGCACTGAGTGGTCTTATCCACTTTTTCCCAACTACCATTCAACTCATTGACTTTTGAAGTTGAATATAGCCTCTCTCTCTCTCCCTCTTGGCCGGCCATCCACCCTCATTTTCATCGAGAGTTCTTCATCTTCTTCTACCTCTCTTCTGCTGCTCACCGACCGATTCTGCTCCGCCGGTTCGCTGCCGCCGACGACCCTTTTCGGCGACTCGACGAGCCAACCATTCACACCTTGCCCGACCTCTTGCCAACATCCTCGAAGTGGAAGCTAGTCGTTTGACTCACCGAAGAGCTCCGGCCAGCCATTCTCCTGGAAGTCGACGAAAATCGTCGCAGCTAGAGGTAAGCTGCTGTTAGGACTCCGTAGGACCTCTTAACGTTTGAATCTTTCAGCCAAATTTTATGGAGATTTAGGAGACTCATATACTGAGTTGTGGTAAAAATTTAGGCCAAATTTGATGGAGGTTTGAAGATGAAATGGTGTCGCCTTTGATAGAAAGAAACTATCGATTTGCATACTTGGGGAAACCGATGATATTCAAGGTGTTTCCGGTGACGACTCGGCCCCAAATCTTCGGTGAGCTTCCCAAACCCTTATATTTACATGTTAGCAAGGAGGTTAGTGAATAAATAAAGAATTTGAGGTAGTTTAAGGGTTGCATAATCTTGGTATACACAAAATCGAAAATAGCCTGGTTTGGTTCGGTGCAAAATGGTTTTGTGGAGGCTGTTATGGATTGGATTTGAGCCTCAAATTCATTATTGAGACATGCTAGAATGTATAGGATCATGTCATTAAGGTTGGTGATTCATGGATGGGTGAATTGGGCAAGGGAAATTGACGATTGGTTGGAATTTCATAGGTTGCGCAGTGGACTTGGTCTTGGACCACTTGGACCGAATTTGAGGAGGTGCTTGAGGAGAGAATTTGTGACATTAAGCTTGAGGTAAGGGAACCCTAAACCTATGATAGGAAGATTGGACTCAATTGGGTGAGTTGAGTGAGATTATGATTGATTTTGAGTGACTTCAATAAGACTATTCTTTGTGTGTCCTAGAATGGTATATAAGGCTTGAATGTGTGCAAATGCTTGTGCCTGAATTGCCTACCATGTCTGAATGTCGATTTGACTGTCTTGTATGCCATGAGTATTGGAATTGTGCTCGAGTTGCATATAGTATTATGTGTATGGATTGAATGTGAATCATGGCATGAGTGTGACATGGTAAGACCCTGAGGCATATGAGACACGGGGTGGTGTGAGGAATACCTTGATGCGTTGAGGCGAGGGGTTTGGAATGGTATGGCACCCTGATGCATATGAGATGCGGGGTTGAGAAGGCCATAGTCCTGATGCGTTGAAACGCGGAACAGAGTTGTGATGTATCAACACTGGCCTGGAGTAGCATTGAAAACCTGATGCGTTTACGCGGGTTTGTCAATGACTGTATGATGCGTTTATGCGGACCGAGCTTGAGGCGTTCTAAATGCGGGCATGAGAATGCGTTAGTCTAAAGGGTGGAAGTGGTGATGTGGCATGGCGATTTGTGCTTGATCATCTGGATGTGTTATGATGCCACGACTGCATGCCTGATATCCATGTGTTGTATCAATAATTGAATGCCTTGCATGTTTATTTGTGTGAAATGCTAGTATTTATGACTGTCTGAGTGGACTGTCGGCCTAACCTAGGGTTAGGACCCCTTTATTGAGATGTAAATCTCACCCCGTTGTGGGACCCCATTTTTACCGATCATAGATCCCGAAGATGTGGCCTATCAAATTTGGAGACCCCAAGGAAATGTCGGTCTATTTTGATAAGTTCCTTAATGGACAAGGGACTGTTTATGTTAGAAAATGTATAGTAGTGTGGGTAGACGAGGGTAGTACTAGTTGGAAGCCTCATAGGTATAAGGCTTGGTTCCGAAAAGTTGGGGACTTATCTACAAGGCCGTTGAAGCCCACTGAGGTGCCCTAAGGAGTCGTCCCTAGTTGGTGTCATCCCACTCGGGATTTAGAGCAGGCTAAGGGGTCAGTTGCCGGTTTGAGGAACGGACCTGAGAGGACCCCGACCTTGGAGGATACTGAGGAGGAGGTCATAGTGGTCGAGGCCACAGAGGATGACCTGGTGGAGCCATCTACTGAGGAGACCATGGGGGATACCGTAGAGGTTCGCTCGGAGACCTTCTCGAAGTACGTGCCCACGGAGGAGGCAGGGGAGATTGATGACTCCAGTAGCTCGTCTTAAGAGCTCCCGGCTTGCTAGTTGATCTTTTGACTGCGATCCTGACCCTGTTTCTTATTGGACATCAAGGATGGATCCTTTTTGTGTACTTACCCTGTCACCCCTTGTCTAGCGGATCTAGTTGCTATGCTCATGTATGAACTTTCAAATATTATGTATTGTAGTATTCTCGCCATCCAGGTCCCACTTTATGTTTGTACGGATGAGTTAAGGTATGGTTACTTCCACGTGCTTTGTATATAGTATGTCTCTCGACTTATGTGTGGATCTTGGGACCACGAGAGATATTTTGATTTGCTTGTAGGGGGTCATGTGCCAGTGCCCGGGGTGTGACAGCTCGGTCACACAAATAAACTTACCTATAACCATGCCTGGCGTTTCTTCCGCTTCCCTACGTGCCACTGCATAGGCTCTTCCCTGAGCTGGGGTTCGGTTCTGATCATTCTGTGGAGTGGCAGTTGATGGCCCTGCCTGGGGTCGTTGCCTTTGAGGTCTATTCGCTGGGGCTTGGTTCGGGCATGTTCTCATCTGATGGCCCATCTAACTACATTTGAAGCACACTACGGTGCTCGCCGGACAAGGTCCATTACCATGCCTTCTACCACAGAGGTGGCAACTCCAGTTCATTGGGTTTGGTGGCTTCACTATGTTCTTTCTTACTGGAGGGACGTAGTGTCTATTGCCAGCCATAGGTCTTTTGTCAATCTGGCGATTGTCTCTAAATGAATTAAACCACGATCCAGATGCGGCATTCCTCTCCTTTAGGTCCCTCTCGATCATCTGTCCCCATTCTTAAATATCCTTATAAGTCCTCAGGTTCAAAGCTATCATCTGACTGCAAAGCTTTGGTCTCAATCCATCCTGAAATCTCCGCGCCTTCTTCAGCGGATCCTCTACTAATCTGGGCACATACCTTGACAATCTAGAGAACTCAACTTCATATTGGTCTACGGTCAGATGATTCTGACGCAGTTGTAAGAATTCTACTTGCTTCCTTTCTTGAGTTGTCTCAGAGAAGTACTTGTCATTGAATGCCGTGGTAAAGGCATTCTAGGTCAAGGCTGTCCCTTCTAGAAAAATTTCATTCTTGGTGGCAATCCACTTGTCATTAGTGGTGCCTTCCAGTTGATACACTGCCAGTAGTACCTTTTCTTCGTCCGTGCATCTCTAGACTCCAAAGGCCTTCTCAAGTTTCTTGATCCACCTTGGCGCCAACTCAGGGTCTCCAGTCCCATCAAACTGGGTTGGCTTCAGCTTGATAAATTGTTCGACCAATTGGTCCATCTGCTTGGCCACAACAACTTCCTCCTGGGCATTTCTTAACTCATTGCCCTGGTCATGATCGTCGTTGTTCCCGTTGCCTCCTTTATTGGCGTTAATGGCATTGATAGCGATTATTGCGGCTCCCACCGCTTGAGCCATGGCAGCATCCCTTTCTTAGGTTTCCCTGTCGATGAGGTCGCCGATACTTTCGAGTGCCCTTAGCACTCCATCCATTCTCGGGTCTTTCGCCACAGGTGGCCTCGAATTGGAGGCTCCACTCCTGGGTTTTTTTAGGTCTTCTAATTGGAGGATCCACAGGTGGCCTCGAATTGGAGGCTCCCTCGCCGATCCTTTCGATGAAATTACTCATTCTGGTATACTTTTACTATGCCTGGGCCATCACAATTCCACCAAGGAATTAGTAAATTATTCATCTAATCAAGTCCAGCGATACTAAACTGGGTCCGAAAGAAGAAGTCATAACATAGCAACCTCCCACACAACTATTTTCAGAGGCACTTCAATAAACAGTCCATGGCCATTCCTCAATTCCATTCACTTCAACGGTTCACCAAAACTAGCCATGCTTATTTACTCAACAGACCAAAATCTAGAAATTACTTTCGGCGCCAAACATGGAACTTAATCCTCATAAATCACCACAATCTTTTTAAGACCAAATGTCAATCACATGCTCCAAGTCATATGCCATGCATTTAGTGCCTAATTCTAACGACTCTCCTAAGGTCTCGCTACCTATCCTATCATAACTTACACCCCCTTATTACTCCAATCATCAATCAACTTTGGATCGAGCTAACCTTGCTCTGATACCAAGCAAGACGGGATGTCATGCCCGCACCCCTGGCACGGGCGTGCAACTCACTGCATGCGAACTCTCGAGTCCCAGGAATTACATAGCGAGAGATGTATAATGTAATGAGCATGCGAAAGCGACATAATAAAAATTCTTTGTACAATGACAAAGGGAACCTGGGTAATGAGAACTTCACAAAAAGATATACATATAAGAATCGCATGGGTCCGTACAAAAGTGCAGGTGATCCAATCTTGCAAATGGCTTGGGCAACGGGACTAAATCAAAAGATAGCTAAAACAAGTCCCCAAAAGAAACAAACCGACGAGGTCATCAAAAATAGCCAAGTAAAAGCGGGAAACCCCTATGTCGAACCACTAGAATCCTCTGTCTCCTCCATGTCCTCAGTAGGCTCGTAGTCCGAGAAAGTCTCGGATCACACATCCACGGTATCCTCCATCGTAGTGTCCTCTAGCTCGTCCTCTGAAGTGTCGATCTCGATCACCTCAACCGTCTCCTCCAAAGTAGGGGTCTTCAAGGATATGTTCCTTGAGCCAGCCACAGACCCCTCAACCTCTACCCAATCCCGAGTGGGATGACACCAGCTAGGAATAACCCTAGGAGGTACCACCATGGCCTTCAACGAACTTGTGGTAACCTCGCCTACTCTACGGAACCAAGCTTTGAACCTATGCGATTTCTAGCCTTTACCACACTCGTCGACCCAAACCACTGTACATTTTCTAACATACACAGTCTCCCTACCATCCAAGAACTTATCAAAATACGTTGTCATCTCCTTGGGGTCAACCTAGTCGAGTCGTCAGCATCCTCACGGCTTAGGGTCTGAAAAGGTAGTCCCACGATGGGGTGAGATTGACATCTCAGTAAGTTAAGCTCTAACCTTAGGTCAGGCTGACAGTACACTCGGATGAATGCAAAGAATGAACAAGAGTACACACTCAACAATACAAGGCACTCATCAGCCAAATATGCCACAAAATGCAGGTGACTATCAATCAAACAACATGGCATCATAACTTTATAATTAGGCTAGGCAGGAGATACTAAGTTAAGCCACACATTTCACCCCTCAGAACTATCTCATGAATCATGCTCGCATTTAAAATGCGTCAGGCTCGGTCCGCGTAATTACGCCTCAGACCATCCAATTGACAAATCCCCGTAAACACATCAAGTTTTTAATATCATTCCAGGTCTGTGTCAACACATATCAAATCTCATCCCTCGTCTCAACGCACATGACATTGGCCATTTTCACCCCGCGTCTCAACGCCTCAGGGTGCTAATCCACACAACCCCGCATCTTAACACCTCAGGGTATCAAAGATTTTCAAGCATGCCAAACATTATTTCAATTCAAGCTTGATGATCAAGTACAACCTCAGATAACGAGCTAAGTATCTGCGGTATGCAAGGCAATCAATTTTTGTCACTCACAAGAGGCAATCAATTCATAGCATATGTACTAAGCAAGCATTCAAGCAATCATCCATCCACCATGACCTACATTGGACAATCATGCCATAAGTCATGAAAACTAACTCAATCCGCATCCAAATCATCCATTCGAGTTTAATCCTCCTAGCCAAGGTTTAAGAACTTCTTACCTTGTGCTAAAATCAACAAATTTCCCTTTCCAAGCACCTCAAGTAATCGGCTTCAAGGGTTCCAAAACAGGGCAGCTTTGTACCTAATGGAATTCCATCCGTTTCGTCAATATTTCTTTGTCTAATTATCAAACCATCAAATATAAGCCTTAATAACACATCCATCGACATTCCAGTACACCTCAACGAAGAATTTAGAGCTCAATTACCCCATGAACAACCCCTAAAGTTTCGATATGCACAGAACCGAAATAGGGCATTTTCGGTTGTGTGCATATCTCACTCAATTAGCCTATAATTCAATCTAAATCCCTAATTTATCCACTAATCTACTTGCTAACAAATAGTTCTACATGTTAGAAAGTCTCATTGAAAGTTTGAAGTCAAGGCGACGCCGAATGATCAACGAACGACGCCAAGTTCCCCAAGCCCTCTACCGGTCAGTTTCTGTCCTTCAATCATAGCACCATTTTTATGTCAAAAATCCATCAAATTCAGTCAAAAATTTTACCACAACTTAGTATATATGTTCCCTAGATGTTTACAAAAATTAGCTGAAAGTTTAAGACAAATCGAAGTCCTACGGAGCTCAAACAGCGACTTACCTCCAGTTGCAATGGAATCCGTCGACTTTTGGGAAAAAGGCTGGTCGAAACTCCTCAGTGGGTCAAACGCTGAGCCACCACTTGGAGGTGGTCGACAAGAGGATGAAGAAGGTGAGGGTGGTAGCTCGACTGCTGGAAGTCTCCGGAAGTGGCGCTCGAGTTCGACGAATTCGACGGCAGAAGTTGGTCGGCTGGAGTTGGTTCGGTCGAAGAAGAAGAAGAAGAAGAAAGGAAGAAGAAGAAGAAGCTAGCTGTAGAGGTGGTGTTCGGCTGAGGGAAGAGAAGAGAGGGTGTATACTCTAATTGGCTTGGTCAACATAGAAGAATGGTAGGTTAAAAGTTTGATAATTAATGCCCAAGCTTCATCTATTGACACTTGTCCCTTGTCATTCGATTAGATGATCCAATGGCCATTATATTTTCAAATTTTTGGCAGCCTTGGGTTAGGGTCAATGACCAAAATGTCCTTTTGTACTTCTAAATGCGAGGTCAAGATTTGAGGGGCAAAATGATAATTTTACCTTCGACATTCAGAACGTTATTTTTCTAATTAAAATTTCCTTCGATGAGGCGACGTCCAATCCATTTATAATGTTGGAATTCTTGATTCTCCATTTTTTAATTTCGAGACTCGTCTCTGAATCATTTCTCTATCAAATGTGATTTCAGACTAGCCCGAACTGACGGGCGGTTTTTGCAGACGTTACGCGTATCGACTCTGTCATTCATATCACACTTAGGGCTCGTTAATTCATGGCAACTTTCGTTGTCATGTAATTGCGAGGGTCTATTACTAGTTCTGACAGTCTTGATCGTCATTGTTCGTTCTAAATTTTTTTTTGCAAATTATACGTTGGTTAAGCAGCACCACCTGCACTCCAATCGTATAACGCTAGCAATGCATTCCTTAATCGTTCTTAGACCGGCTTTTTCTGGCTCTAAATGTCTCCTCGACAATCCTTATGGTCAAAGTGCCATTTCCTATTTGAGTTCCCTAGGCCTACGTACCTTGTCTCGCGTTAGCCTTTCCCTTTTGGCCAGTTAACTAGAGATTGATCAGATCTGAGCGAGATATGACTGAAATACATTGTTAGATATATTCTCATTAATAAGTATCGAAATGACTGGAAAAACCAAAATGTCACATTATGCCTATTGCATGCATTATATTCCTGAGAGTGATCTTGTTCATTGTTTACATGCATCTTGGTGTACTGTCAGCCTGACCTAGAGTTAGGACTCGTGTTACTGAGATGTAAATCTCACCCCATCGTGGGACTTTACTTTTTAAACCCTAAACCCTGAAGATGCTACTGACCCGTTTAGGCGATCCGAAGGAGATGACCGCCTATTTTGATGAATTCCTTGACGGTCAGGGTACCGTTTATGTGAGGAAGTGTATTGTCGTTTGGGTCGACGAGAGTGGTAAAGACTGGAAACCGCATAGGTTCGAGGCCGGGTTCCGTAGGGTAGGTGAGGTTACTACCGGTCCATTGAAGTCCACGGAAGTACCTCGAGGAGTCATACCAAGCTGGTGTCATTCGACCCGAAATTCTGTGGAGGTAGAGGTGTCTATAGCTGGCTTGAGGAATATACCTAAGAAGGCCCCAACCCTGAGGAAATAGAGATTGATGCCTCGGAGGATGAGCAGAAGGATGCCACGATGGAAGACTCAAGGGATGTGCACTCTGAGACCTTCTCAGACTATGAGCCGAATGATGATTCTGACAAGACCGACGGTTCTAGCGATTCGACCTAGGGGTTTCCTGACTTTACGAAGTAGTCTTTTGATGATGATGACCTTCGTTGATTTGTAATATTTTGGGGACTTCGAACCTTATTGTCTTTTGGTTAAGTCTTGTTTGCCTCGACCTATCAGCAAGGTGAGCTTACCTACACTTTTGTATGAACTCATGCTGATGTTTATATGTATTACGTTCTCGCTATCCAGGTTTCCAACGATATATGTACGGAGGAGGAGTTGTTTTCTTTCGTTTCCACATGCTTATTTACATTAGCATCTCTCGACAAGTAAGTCCTGGGCCTCGAGAGTATAGGGACGGGAGTCACGCGTTCGTGCCGAGGGCACGGGGCGCGACAGATACCGATTGGTTTGTAACCCCGGTGGTATCGGAAGGTTGTGAAATTGAACGAGAATGAAAATGCCGATTGGTTTGTGACCTCAGTGGCATTGAAAGGGTGTAAGCCTGGAGAGTACCGATTGGCCTATGGCCCCTATGGTACGTGGACATCGATTGGCCTGTGGTGCCGGCAATGTCAGATGGCAAGAGTGCCGATGGAGTGTGTGGGTGGATGAGAAAGTGGTGGCTATGGTGTATGCGGTGCATGTGCTTGCATATTGGAACCCTAAAGTTGAGCGTGATTGTTGTACTGATTATCTATGCCTGATAATTGATACTGTCGTTATGTCCTTGTGCCATTGCGTTATTTGTCATTTTTCATTTGAGTGGCATATGTATGTGGTCTGGTAGGACTGGTATTGAGGTATAGAGTTAGGTTTCACTTTCTGAGATGTCGATCTCACCCCGTAGTGGGACAAACCTTTCAAACCCCAAGCCTTACCCGTGTTGCCAATCCGGATGGGCGATCCAAAGGAGATAACCACCCTTTTTGATGAGTTCCCTTATCGGAAGGGTATCAGATATGTTAGGACGCGCACAACTGTCTAGGTTGATGAAGGAAAGCTGGAACTACGACCACACCATTTTGAGGTATGGTTTCGTCAAGTGGGTAATAGTAACTTGATGGAACCTCTGCTGCCTGAGAATGTTCCATGGAAAGTAAATTCCTACCCGACGTCATCCATCCCGACCAGACATTGAAGTGGACAACCCAGCTTCTGTGAGAGGTTCAAGGAACATACCTGAAGTGCCGAAGTCTTCACTATCTTCTACGGAGTACATGAATTATATAGAGATTTCTGCCGATGCGATCGAAGCCACTGACGAAGAAGACGAAGTAGAAGTTGAAGAAGAAGAAGAAACCGAGGAAGACACTGAAGAACCTTAAGAGAACGTACGATTCAAGACTTTTTCGGATTACAATCCATGTGATGAAGGGGATGATGGAAAGACCGAAGCTGTTCTTCTAAGAAGTCCAGTTAAAGGGGTTAGGTGATTAAAGAACCATTTTGATGTTAGGCTTTGGGAAAAGTATAGTAGTAACCTTTGAACCATAGGCCTTAGTTCCTTTTTCCTACCCAGGTGTGCGGCTTTGTATTTTCTTTTTTCTTTTCCCTTCTGATGTGTGTACTGAATACTTCTGCAATGTATAAGTGTGCTTTTCCCCTTGTTCCAAATTTCCTTTTTATTTCTTTTATATGGTGATGTTGTCACCCTTTCGTATGCCCATTTCATACCATGCTAGGCCGTGTGAGGTTCCTGGGTAATTGAGGGCTTGAGGTGAATGTAATGAGCTTCAAGGGACGAGGGGCATTACATCCCCGTTTGAAGTTGTATCAGAGCAAGATTACTAATATTACTATTGATGGAGGATTGGAGTAATAAGAAATAATCGAATTTGGATGAGTTGGGGTTAATGAGACCCTAGGGGGAGTCTTTAGAGTCAAGCATGAATGTATGACATATGAGTGGCGCATGTGATTGGCATCTTGACATGGCATGGTTGTGGAGCACTTATGAAGGGTCAAGCTCTGTACTTGGCATGTTATGTGGATGTAGATTGAGTGAGTGAGTTATACCTCTGATTTTACTAAGTTGCAGATGAGTTTGGACTTGAGGTATGAATTTGTATTCTTGGTTAATATGTAAATGAGAATGCCAAAGTGATTGGCTGTTGTTTTATGGATGCTGCCTTGTCGAATAGCATAGAAGTAATGGGATATAAGTAAGCAAATTAGATCTCTTACTTCGTGGTGGAATTATGGTGACTCAGGTAAGTTAAGTTGAATAAGTATGAGTAATTGACCTAGAAGACCAAGAAGTGGAGCTTCGAGCTCTAGAGCTCCAGTGGCCGAGGATCCAAGAATGGAAGGAGTCTTGAGGGCTTTAGAACAGATTTGCAATCTAATGGGAAAGGAAGCTCAAGATAGAGCTACTGTCATTCTTAGGCAAGCAGAAGATAGAACTGAGATTCTAGCTCAAACTGCTGAAGCTGTAGTAGCAGCTGTGAATATGGTAAACGGAAATAATGCCCAGGGTGTTGAAGTTTGGAATGCTCAAGGGGATTTTAATGCCAATAGACCAATGGGTCAATTGGTCGAGCAGTTTATTAAACTAAAATTGACCCAGTTTGATGGTATTAGAAATCCTGAGTTGGCTCTAAGGTGGATTGAGAAACTCGAAAAGGCTTTTGAAGTGTTGAAATGCACAGATGAAGATAAATGTTGCTAGTTGTGTATCAGCTAGAGGGAACTGCGCATGATTGGTGGAGTGCCTCAAAGGGAGGAGTATTTCCTGAAGATACGGCCTTAGCTTAGGTTGCCTTCACTGCCGCTTTCAATGACAAGTATTTTTCTGAAACAACACTTGAGAGGAAACGATTGGAATTCCAGTAGTTGCGACAGAATCAATTGACTGTAGATCAGTATGAAGCTGAGTTATTGTGACATTTCGAATTCCGACCCTCTTGAGGCTATTGAATGGAAGGATATCGATCAATGTATTTCAATTGTAACTCACTCGGAGTTGGCCACTCTTGAGTTAACTGACCAAAAAGGAAAGACTGACGCGGAGTCAGGTACGTGGACCTAGGGAGTTTGAATGAGAAATCGCACTTTGACCATAAGGATTGTCGATGGAATATTCCAGGCTAGTAGAGATCGATCTAAGGACGATCATGGTCTTGCTAGCATTATACGTTGGGAGCAGGTGATTCTGCTTAACTAATGTATAATTTACGAGAATTTCCTAAATCGGATTTAGATGATCAGGATCGAAGGAACAAACAATAAACCCTCACAATTACATGACAACCAAAATCACCACGGCTTAGGAATAATCCCAAGGTCGATACGCGTAGAGCCTGCAAGAGTCGCCCGTCTGTTTGAGATAAACTAGAATTATAGTCGACGAGAGTTCGACATGAAATTGGATCTCGAGATTTGGGTTTTGAACATTGAGGAATTCTAATATTTGAATTGAAATGGAAGTCGCCTCATCGAGAGTGGTTTGTAATGGAAAAATGGATTTTCGGACAAAAAGTGCTAAATGACCATTTTGCCCCTCGACCTTTGGCCTTGCCTTAAGAAGTTTAGATGGTCATTTTGGTCATTTTCCTCCTATATATGGCTGTCGAAAATTGAATGAGAAAGAGTCAATGGAAGTCAAAGTCAATGGAGCAACCAATGAAAGCTTGCCAAGTGTTACTATTAGAGAGGTTGAGCATTAATTAAGCCTTACCTACCAATCTTATCATTTTGACCCAAAAAAATGAATTATTGAGATGGAATAGACTCTCTCTCTTCATTTGGCCAGCCAACCTCACTCCCATCATCATCTTCCTCTTCTTTTTGCTCTCGGTCGAGAAGAGTACTCGCGGATAGGGAAAAACTGGCTCACTATTTTGGCCATAACTTGTCATCCAACTTCAGATTCATCGCCGTCTTAAATTTTATCATCTTGCCGTTCTAGGAAGGTATTATGAGCTTAATTTGGCCCAGCCGTTTGTACTGTAGGCTGTTTGAGTAGACAAAGATCAGATTCTGACCCTGTTTTGGAGAGGTTGCATTTTTGGGAGCTTCCGGACTCCAAATGACCTCAAATTTTTGGTGAGGTTTTCATAACATCTAGTACTTGAATTGGCTGAGCTTTGGTTATAATTTTAGTTGATTTTTTTTGGGTGTACATGTCTGATTTGTGGATGTTTTTACCAAGCATATTCTGCCCGTTTGAGGACCGTATGGAATCCAGGCTGTTCAGAGGTCTTTGGAGTGTCGAACCACTTCAAATCTCTTGGTGAGACTTCTAAACTTGTAAATGAAGGTCTTGGTACATTATTTGTGCAAAGAGTTAGGTTTGGAATTGAAGTGTGGCTCGATTGAACGGTTGGAAATCGAAACCGATTCTGTTTTGAGGAGGTAGTCATGCTGGCCGGTTCTGTTTAGGGACTAAATGTGGAATATTTGGACTTCAATTGACATATAACGTCTTGTATGATGTCATGTGAAGTGTCAATGGGAAGTGTAAGAAGTGGATTGAAGTTTAGAGGTGATTTATGGCAAATTTAGTGCATAAACCTATAAGTTATGACTTATTATGGTTGTGACCATGCGAACCAAATAGCTTAAGGGTTCGAAGTGAGCATTCTAAGGTTCATAACTCAAGATTGGTTAATCATGTTAGGTTGGCGACGCATTCGTAGGGATTTATACTTGTGGTTTTAAGAAGAGTTGTCTGGTGTGACGTTGTGATATTTAATCAGGTAAGTGTTTCTTAATCCTTTCTCTGAATGCCAAGACAATGCTGGATGAGTTATTGAATGAAATAATTGATTGGCGAATTTTTATGAATATCGCATGTGTGTCTTGATGGCATTGTGATATTAATGAGAAAGGAGTAGAGGATACCATTTGATTTAATGACCCCGGCGGTATTGGAGGGTGATGAAATTGAATGAGAATGTGAATGCCATTTGGTTTGATGACCGGTGGCATGGAGTGGCTGTAAGCCTGGAGGATACCATTTGTTCTGATGACTCTGGCGGTATCGGAGGGAGGTGAAATTGAATAAAAATGTGAATGCCATTTGGTCTGATGACCCCAGCGGCATGGAGTAGCTGTAAGCCTGGAGAGTACCGATTGGTCTGATGACCATAGTGGTACGTAGATATCGTTTGGTCTAATGACCTCGATAATGTCAGGTGGTAGGAGTGCCAGAGGAGTATGTGGGTGGATGAGAAAATGGTGGTTGTGGTGTATGTTGTCACGCCCCGTGCCCCGGGCACGAGCACGCGACTCCCTACAAGCAAACCAAATATCTCTTGTGATCTTAAGATCCACAATTAAGACAAGAGACGTAATATATATATGTACAAAGCATGCGGAAGCGACAATGAAATAACTCCTCCATACAATATATAAGTTAAGTGGGATCTGGATAGCATAAAACTGTCGTACATAATAATCGATTGTTCAAACTTAAAGCCCACTCTTCGTACGAATACATAAGTACTGAATCCGATAAGCAAGGGGGTGACAGGGTGAGCATACAAAATGGACCATCAACAAAATCCAAAATAACCATGGTCGAGGTCGCCATAAAAGATCAAGCCGCAAACTAGAATCTCCTAGGAAGAGCTGCTGGAGTTCTCGGTGTCCCCAGCATCCTCCGTCGGCTCATACTTTGAGAACGTCTCGGAGCGAACCTCAATGGTATCCTTCATGGTCTCCTCATGTGACGGCTCAGCGAGATCCTCCTCGGTCGCCTCCAGCACAATAACCTCATCCTCGGTAAACTCCATAGTCGAGGTCTTCTCCGGTCCATTCCTAGAACTGGCTACCGATCCCTCTACCTGATCTTGGTCCCTACCGAGTTGGCATCAATCAGGGATCACTCCCTGGGGCACCTCATGGGGCTTCAGCGGCCCAATCGACACATCCCCAACTTTCCTAAACCAGGCCTCGTACCAATGAGGCTTCCGGTCCGTACTACCCTCGTCAACCCACACCACTATACACTTCCTCACGTATATGGCCCCCTGGCATTCAGGGAACTCATCAAAATACTTGATCATCTCTTTAGGGTCTCCAAAGCAAATAGGCCACATAGTCAAGGCCTAGGATTTGTAAAAATAAGGGTCCCAAAGGGGTGAGATACACATCTCAGTAAAAGAGTCCTAACCCTAGGTCAGGCCGACCGTCCACTTAGGCAGTCATTTATCCCAAAATTCCGAACTCATAATCACATAGGCACATACAAATAAAGATGACGACACACAGATGACAGGCATGCAGCTATGGCATCATATCACACTCAGATGATCATGCACACCTTGTCCTGCCACATCTCTATAACCATCTTTTCCTGCCTGTCTCATTCTCATGCCCGCGATTAGATCGCATTAGGCTTGGTCTGCGTAAACGCATCATACCGTCATTGACAACCCGCGTAAATGCAATAGGTTTCAATGATTCTCCTAGCCAATATCGGCACCTCATATCTCTGTCCCGCGATTAGATCGCATCAGAACCGTGGCCATCTCATCCCCGCGATTAGATCGCATCAGGGCGCCAAACAACCTCTACTCCGCGCCTCGGGGTATCAACCACATCACCTCGCGTCTCGTATGCATCAGGGTCTCACCTCGCCTCCGCCATACCACAATTACGACTAATGCACACAAGGTCAAGTGCAACTCATGCATTAACAATGCATCCATGGCATGCAAGGTGATTCAAATGCACAATCAAATGTGGCAATTTACTCAGGGCACAAGCACAATCAAACAATTGAATCATCTAAACTCTTATAGCATACATGAGTATCAATCATCTTGAAATCCCTCACAAATCAATCAAACTATCGCCCGACTTGCCCAATTGAGTCCAATCTTCCTATCCTAAGTTTAGGATTCCCTTTCCTTGAATTTGATGCCACAAATTTTTCTTCTTGAGCCCTCAAAAATTCGGCCCTCAATGGTCCAAGACCAATCTCACAGCACAACTTAGAAAATTCCAACCAATCCGCCAATTTCCATATCCAATTCACCAATCTATGAACTACAAACCTCCATAACATAGTTCCCATCATCCTAGCATGTCTAAATCACCAATTTGAGACTCAAAATCATCAGCCTTCAACCCCAACAGTTTCTGTCTTGCACAGAACCTAGCCAATCCTTTTTGGTTCTGTGCAAACCGAGCACAACCGATCCTAAATCTCCGTCAAATCCATCATTTACTCACTAACCTATCTCTTAACATATCTATCTAAGGGTCTAAGGATCTCTCCATGGGTTTGAAGTCAAGTCGTAGCCGGAACCCCGTCGGAAGTTGCCCGATCTTTAAGGTCAGTAACCGGCAGTTTTCTGTCCAAGGTTCACAAGACCCATTTGAGGTAAAAAATTCATCAAATCAATCTCAAATTTTTAACACAAAATAATAAACATGTCTCCTAGATCTCCACAAAATTTGACCTCAAGATTCCAACATTTCGGCCTCCTAAGGGGTCAGAAACATCACCTATCTCAGATTTGATCAGTTTTCGTCGACTCTTGGGAAAACGCTTGGCCGGAGCTCCTCGGTGGTCCAAACGCCGTGCTTCCACTTCGAGGAGGTCGGCAGGAGGTTGAGCTAAGAGGTTGTGGTCGGTGCGCTGGTAGGTGGTCGCTGGAAGGGCTCGTTGGAACGGCCGAACGACGAGGGCAGAGGCTATCATCGGGCGACAGAATAGAAGGAAGAAGAAGATGAAGGTTTCGGTGGTTTGGGGGGTTCTATGGCAGGCCAATGCAAGGTGAGAGAGAGAACAAAAGTCTTATATTCAAGGCTCAAGTCAAAGAGTGGAATGGTAGGTGGCCAATAGTGGATATGACCACTCTTTAGTCCATCTATTGACACATATCCAAGTGTCATTCCAACTTGATCCAATGGCCAATATTTGTTCAGATTTTCGGTGGCCTTGGGGTGGTTTAAAGGACCAAAATGCCCTTCCTTATTTGCATGGGCAAGGCTTAAGCTTGAGGGGTAAAATGGTAATTTCACCCCCGACGTCCGGAACGTCGTTTTTCTCATTCCAATATTCTTTGATAGGGCAACGACTAATCTGAATATAATGTTGGAATTCTTGATTCACCATTTTCAATTTTCAAGACTCGTTTCTTATGATTTTCTCCATCAAACGTGGTTCCAGCCTATCCCGAACCAATGGACGGCTTTTGCAGACTTTACGCGTATCGACCCCGTGATTCATGTCACATTTTAGGGCTCGTCAATTCGTGGCGACTTTGGTTGTCATGTAATTGTGAAGGTCTATCACTAGTCCCTATGGTCTCTATCGTCACTGTCTGATTTAAGAAAATTTTGCAAATCATACGTTGGTTAAGCGGCATCACCCGCGCTCCAGTCGTATGACACTCGCAAGGCATTCCTTAATCGTTCTTAGATCGGCCTTTTCGTGGTTCGAAATGTCCCCTCGACAATCCTTATGGTGAAAGCGCCATTTCTTATTCGAGTTCCCTAGGTCCACGTACCTCGTCTCGTGTTAGCCTTTCTCTTTTAGTCAGCCTACTCGAATTGATCAGAGTCAAGCGAGATATGATTGAAATACATCTCTAGATTCATTTCTCATTAATGAGTCTGAAATTAACTAGAAATCATAATGTCACAACTCTTCCCCCTTGCAAAAATTTCGTCCCCGAAATTTACATTACACTTAATTACTCAAATAAATAGGGGTGTTGGTGGCTCATCGTTACCTTCAGTTCCATGGTGCTCCCATATTATCTTGACTAGTGGGATCTTCTTATTCCTAAGGATTTGTTCCTTTCGGTCCTCGATCCTTATTGGCCTCTCCACATAAGATACTCGGTCGCCCACTTCTATGGCCTCGTTGTCTAGCACATGTGTCGGATCCGGTTCATACTTTCGCAGCATCGACATGTGGAATACATTATGCACTTGGGATAGATTAGGCGGCAAGGCAAGCTTGTAGGCCAAGGTTCCAATCCACTCCAGTATCTCAAATGGGCCTATATACCTCGGGCTCACCTTCCCCTTTCTTCCAAAACGTGATAACCCTTTCACGGTGACACCTTGAGGAAGACATGATCGTTCACTTGAAACTCCAAGGGTTTGCGCCGCTTATCTACGTAGCTCTTTTGATGACTCTGTGCCGTCCTCAATCTATCTCGAATTATCTTCACTGCTTCCATCGATTGCTCTTCCAATTCTGGGCTTGTGATACTTCTTTCTCCAACCTCATCCTAGCAAATCGGGGTTCTGCAGGCTCTTCCATAAGGTGCTTCGAATGGTGCCATCTGGATACTTTGCCGGTAACTATTATTATAAGCAAACTCTACCAAATGCAGTTGATCTTCCCATCCACCTTAAAATCTATGATGCATGCTCGTAGTATGTCCTCAAGCCTCCGTGTCGTCTTTTCCGACTGTCCGTCTGTTTGTGGATGGTACGCCGTACTAAACTGCAATCCGATTTCCATAGCATCTTGCAAGCTTTTCCAAAAATTTGCCGTGAATTTGGGATCTCGATCAGAGGTAATCGTCACAGGCACTCTGTGCAGCCTTACTATCTGTCTCATGTACAGCTCTGCATACCTATCCATAGCGAAGTCCTTTCATATTGGGATGAAATGTGCGGACTTGGTCAATCTGCCCACGACTACCCCTATAGAGTCGTGATCTCGCTGGCTCCTTAGGAGTTCCATTACAAAATCCATAGTTATATGCTCCCACTTTCATTTCGAAATCTCTAATGGCTGTAATAGTCCTCCAGGCTTACAGTGCTGCCCCTTCACTTGCTGGCACGTCAAACACTTAGCCACATACCTTGCTACGTCCACCTTCATCCCGTTCCACCAATAGTGTTGTCGCAAGTTCTGATACATTTTCGTACTTCCATGTGGATGCTATAATTGCTCCTGTGAGCCTCTGATAAAATCCTTTCCTTGAGTCCTTCATCCTTTGGTACGCATAATCGTCCTCGAACTTCAGAATTTCGTCCTCAAACACCTGGAACTCGAGTTTTCTCTTTGTCGCATCAATCTCAAGGTCCATATACTGTAGGGCCTTTATTCCTTCCTGGACCTCAAGTTCCACCCTCAACGTAGCTATCAAACTGGACAACTGATCGACTTCTAATCTAAACTCGGAGTCTCTCAAATCCTCAATCATCGACCAACCTTTCACTAGCAGACATGTGATGCTTAACTTCCGACTCAGCACATTTGCTACTCTGTTTGCTTTCCCAGGGTGATATAGTATATCACAATCATAATCCTTAAGTAGCTCCATCCCCATGTTCAGCTTTTTCTGGGAAAACAGATACTTTAAGCTCTGGTGGTCGATATAAACCTGAAATTTTTCGCCACATAGGTAATGTCTCCAAATCTTCAGAGCAAATATAATCGCCGCTAACTCTCGGTCATGAGTTAGGTAGTTCATTTCATGTGGCCTCAACTATCTGGATGTATAGGCTACTACTCTTCCATGCTGCATCAGCACACAGCCCAGTCCTTTCAGCGAAGCATCGCTATATATCTCGTAACCTCTCGGTCCTGATGGAATTGTCAGCACTAGCGCGATTGTCAATCTATGCTTGAGCTCTTGGAAACATCTCTCACATTTGTCAGTCCATTCAAACCTTGTTTCCTTCTTCGTCAACCGCGTCAATAGGATGGCTATGGATGAGAATTTCTCCACAAAACGTCTGTAGTATCTTGCCAGTCCCAAGAAACTTCTAACTTCAGTGACCAGAGTAGGCCTAGGCCAATTGGTTACAGCCTCGATCTTCGCAGGATCCACTGTGATTCCTTCGCTAGCTACTACATGACCAATAAATGCTACCCTGCTCAGCCAAAATTTACATTTACTCAACTTCGCGTATAGTGAATGTTCCCTCAAAGTCTGCAAAACAATCCTTAGGTACTCTTCATGTTCTGCATCTCTTCTCGAGTAAATCAAGATATCGTCAATAAAGACCATGACAAATCTGTCTAGAAATTTCTTAAATACTCCATACATCAGGTTCATAAAAGCAGCTAGAGCGTTGGTCAAACCAAACGGCATCACCGTAAACTCATAATGACCATACCTCGTCCTAAAAGTAGTCTTAGGTATGTCTTCCTTCTTGATCCTCAATTGGTGATACCCAGTTCTCAAGTTAATCTTTGAAAATGTTGTTGCTCCTTGCAACTGATCAAACAGATCGTCAATCCTCGACAGTAGATACTTGTTCTTCACTATTACCTAGTTCAACTGCCGATAGTAGATGCATAGGCACAAAGACCCATCCTTCTTCCTTACGAATAGCACTGGTGCTCCCCACGACGAAGCACTTGATCGGATAAATCCCTTATCTAGCAGCTCTTGCATTTGCACCTTTAACTCCTTCAGTTTTGACAGGGACATCCGGTAAGGTGCTTTCGAGATCGGTTCTGTCCTAGGGGCTAACTCGATTACAAATTCTATTTCCCGTTCCGGTGGTAACCTTGGCAACTCTTAGGGAAACACATTAGGAAATTCATGCACTACCGAGATATTCTCTAACTTTGGCTCTTCGGTAGTCGTGTCCATTACTACCACTAAGTATGCCTGACACCCTTCAGACATCAACTTAGTCACCTCTAGAGATGAGACTAAGGGAATCGAGATTCCTCCTCGACTTCCCACCAATTCAAAGCTAGGAAGGCCTCTCGGATAAAATCGAATTATCTTACTACCACAGTCTACTATTGCCCCTTGCTTACCCAGCCAATCCATTCCTATGATTACGTCAAAATCATACATGGGTAATATAGCTAGGTCAATACTCTCTTTATTCCCTCCAATCACAATCTCACAATCAGTACAGTCTAACGAAACCAATATATTATCCTTTAACGGAGTGGCATCATGCAGCATTATATTCAACGATTTCAATTTCATTCCCACCAAATCGGCAAACTGTGCAGACACAAATGAATGCGTGGCACTAGGGTCAAACAATGAGTATGCAGCTTGGTTGCACGAGCAAACCATACTTGTGACCACACCTGGTGCTTCCTCTACCTCTCTGCGGGCTACTGCATATACTCTTCCCTGTGCCGGTGGTCGATTCTGCTCGATCTGGGGGGTAGCAGTTGATGGTCCAGTCTGTGGTCGCTGCCTTTGAGGTCGATTCGCCGGAGCTTGATTTGGGCACGTCCTCATCTGGTGGCCTAGCTGGCCACATTTAAAACAAGCCCCAGTCCTTACCGAGCATGGTCCATTTCCATGCCTCCTACCACAAAGGCGGCAGCTCCAGTTTGTGGGATTTGGCAGTTTCATGATATTTTTCCTTATGGGAGGCATAAAACGCCTGTTGCCCGTCATCGGCCTCTTGCCCACTTAGCGGTTATCTCTAAATGATGTGGACCGCGATCTAGTAACGGTGTTTCTCTCTTTCAAGTCATGTTCTATCATCTGACTACGGAGCTCGGGCCTCAGACCATCCCTAAATCTTCTTGCTTTCTCTTGAGGGTCTTCTACAGATCGAGGTGCATACCTTGATAGCCTCGAGAACTCGGCCTCGTACTGATCTATCGTCAGCTAGTTCTGGCGCAACTACAGGAATTCCACCTGCTTCCTTTCCCTGGCTGTCTCAGAGAAGTACTTGTCATTGAACTCCGTCTTAAAGGCATCCCAATTCAAGGCTATCCCTTTAGGGAAGACTCCGTCCTTGGTGGCGACCCACCAATCATTCGCTGTGCCCTCCAGCTGGTACACTGCTAGCAACACCTTCTCCTCATCTGTACACCTCAGCACCCCAAAAGCTTTCTCTAGCTTCTCGATCCACCTAGGTGCTAGCTTAGGATCTCCAGTTCCATCGAATTGAGTCGGCTTCAACTTTATAAACTGCTCTACTAGCTGGCCCATCTGTCTGGCCACGATGATTTCCTCTTGGGCATTCACAGCTTCGTTGCCCTGGTCATGTTCATTCTAGTTTCCATTGCCACCATTGTTGTCGTTGTTGGCATTGACGGTAGCTATGACATCTCCTATTGCCTGGGCTATGGCAACGTCTCGATCTTAGGTCTGCCTATCAATAAGGTTACCAATTCTCTCCAGTGCCCTCAGCACGCTATCCATTCTTGGATCTTCTACGACAGGCGGCCTCGAGCTAGAGGCTTCGCCTCTTGACCTTCCAGACCTTCTAGACGGGTTGCTCATCCTTGCTTTTTCTACTGAACCTGGTCCATCACAAGTTCAGCAAGGAGTTAGTAACTCACTCATTCATCCACATCTGGAGCTACTAACTAATCCTCAACAAAGACAGTCACAACATAGTAGTACCCCATACAATAAACTCCAAAAGCATTTCAACAACTAACCCATGGCTATTTCTCAGTTCCGTTTACTCGAACGGATCATTAAAACAAGCCGTTCTCATTCACTTATCTGGCCATACTCATTCACTTATTAGGCCAAAATCTAGAAATGACCTTCAACACTAAGCAGGGAACTTAATCCTCATGCCTTTCCACAACTCTGCCAAGGTCAAACACCAACCATAAGTACTAGGTCACCTGCTATGCACCCCATGCTTTATCTTAACCAATCTCCTAAGGTCTCGCTATCCATCCGAGTCCCAACTTAATCCTCCTTATTACCCTAGCCCTCAATCAACTTTAGATCGAGCTGACCTTGCTCTGATACGAAATTGAACGGGGATGTCATGTCCCGCGCCCTGGGCACGAGTACGCGACTCCTTGCAAGCAAACCAAATATCTCTCGTGGTCCCAAGATCCACAATTAAGATGAGAGACGTAATATATATATGTATAAAGCATGCAGAAGCAATAATGAAATAACTCCTCCACACAATATATAAGTTAAGTGGGAGCTGGATAGCATAAAACTGTCGTACATAATAATCAACTGTTCATACTTAAAGCCCACTGTTCATACGAATACATAAGTACTGAATCCGATAAGCAAGGGGGTGACGGGGTGAACATACAAAATGGACAATCAACAAAATCCAAAATAACCATGGTCGGGGTCGCCATAGAAGATCAAGCCACAAACTAGAATCTCCTAGGAAGAACTGCTGGAGTCCACGGTGTCCTTAGCATCCTCCGTTGGCTCATACTCTGAGAACGTCTCGGAGCGAACCTCAATGGTATCCTCCAACGTCTCCTCATGCGACGGCTCAGCGAGATCCTGCTTGGTCGCCTCCAGCACAATAACCTCATCCTTGGTAAACTCCAAAGTCGGGGTCCTCTTTGGTCCATTCCTAGAACCGGCTACCGATCCCTCTACCTGATCCTGATCCCTACCGAGGTGGCACTAATCAGGGTCACTCCCTAGGGCACCTCATGAGGCTTCAGCGGCCTAGTCAACACATCCCTAACTTTTCAAAATCAAGCCTCGTACCGATGAGGCTTCCAGTCCGTACTACCCTCGTCAACCCACACCACTGTACACTTCCTCACGTATATGGTCTCCTGACCGTCAGGGAACTCATCAAAATACATGGTCATCTCCTTAGGTTCTCCAAAGCGAATAGGCCACATAGTCAAGGCCTAGGATCTATAAAAATAAGGATCCCCAAAGGGGTGAGATACACACCTCAGTAAAAGAGTCTTAACCCTAGGTCAGATCGACCGTCCATTTAGGCAGTCATTTATCCAAAAATTCCAAACTCATAATCACACAGACACATACAAATAAAGATGACGATACACAAATGACAAGCATGTAGCTGTGGCATCATATCACACTCAGATGATCATGCACACCTCGTCCTGCCACTTCCCTGCAACCATCTCTTCTTGCGTGTCTCATTCTCATGACCGCGATTAGATCACATCAGGCTCGGTCCGTGTAAACGCATCAGATTGTCATTGACAACCCGCGTAAATGCATCAGGTTTCAATGATTCTCCTGGCCAATATCGGCACCTCATATTCCGTCCCGCGATTAGATCGCATCAGGACCATGGCCATCTCAATCCCGCGATTAGATCGCATCAGGGCGCCAAACAACCTCTACCCCGCGCCTCAGCGCTTCAGGATATCAACCACATCACCTCACGTCTCGTATGCATCAGGGTCTCACCTCGCCTCCATGATACCACAATCACGACTCATGCACACAAGGTCAAGTGCAACTCATGCATTAACAATGCATCCATGGCATGCACGGCGATTCAAATGCACAATCAAATGTGGCAATTTACTCAGGGCATAAGCACAATCAAACAATTGAATCATCTAAACTCTTCTAGCATATACGAGTATCAATCATCTTGAAATCCCTCACAAATCAATCAAACTGTCGCTCGACTCACCCAATTGAGTCCAATCTTCCTATCCTAAGTTTAGGATTCCTTTACCTTGAATTTGATGCCACAAATTTTTCTTCTTGAGCCCTCAAAGATTCGGCCCTCAATGGTCCAAAACCAATCTCACCACACAACCTTGAAAATTCCAACCAATCCATAAACCACAAACCTCCATAACATAGTCCCCATTATCCTAACACGTCTAAATCACCAATTTGAGACTCAAAATCATCAGTCCTCAAACCCAACAGATTCAGTCTTACACAGAACCGAGTCGGTCCTTTTCAGTTCTGTGCAAACCAAGCACAATCGATCCTAAATCTCCGTAAAATCCATCATTTACTCACTAACCTACCTCTTAACATGACTACCTAAGGGGCTAAGGGTCTCACCGTGGGTTTGAAGTCGAGTCATCGCCGGAATCCCGTCGGAAGTTGCCCGATCTTCAAGGTCAGTAACCGACAGTTTTCTGTCCAAGGTTCACAAGACCCATTAGAGGTCAAAACTTGATCAAATCATTCTCATCTTTTTACCACAGATTAATAGACATGTCTCCTAGACCTACACAAAATTTAACCTCAAGATTCCAACATTTCGACCTCCTCAGAAACATCACATACCTCAGATTGGATAAGTTTTCGTCGACTCTGGGGAAAACGTTTGGCCGGAGTTCCTCGGTGGTCCAAACACCATGCTTGCCGGTAGGTGGCCGTTGGAAGGGCTCGTCGGAAAGGCTGAACGGCGAGGGCATGGGCTATCGTCGGGCGACAGAACATGAGGAAGAAGAAGATGAAGGTTTCGGTGGTTTGGGAGGTTCTATGGCCAGCCAAAGTGAGGTGAGAGAGAGAGAAAAAGTCTTATATTCAAGGCTCAAGTCAAAGAGTGGAATGGTATGTGGCCAATAGTGGATATGACCACTCTTTAGTCCATCTATTGACACATGTCCAAGTGTCATTCCTACTTGATCCAATGGCCAATATTTCTTCAGATTTTCAGTGGCCTTGGGGTGGTTTAAAAGACCAATCCGAATATAATGTTGGAATTCTTGATTCTCCATTTTCAATTTTCAAGACTCGTTTCTGATGGTTTCTCTATCAAACGTGGTTCCAGCTTATCCCGAACCGACGGGCGGCTTTTGTAGATATTACGCGTATCGACCTCGTGATTCATATCACGTCTTGTGGCTCGTCAATTCGTGGCAACTTTGGTTGTCATTTAATTATGAGGGTCTATCACTAGTCCCTATGGTCTTAATCGTCACTGTCCGATTTAGGAAAATTTTGCAAATCATACGTTGGTTAAGCGGCATCACCTGCACTCCAATCGTATGACATTGCAAGGCATTCCTTAATCGTTCTTAGATCTGCCTTTTCGTGGTTCTAAATATCCCCTCGACAATCCTTATGGTCAAAGCGTCATTTCTTATTCGAGTTCTCTAGGTCACGTACCTCGTCTCGCGTTAGCCTTTCTCTTTTGGTCAGTCTACTCGAATTGATCAGATTCGAGCGAGATACGACTGAAATACGTCTCCAGATTTACTTCTCATTAATGAGTCTGAAATCGACTGGAAATCAGAATGTCACATATGTGATGCATGTGATTGCATAATTGGACCTTGGAATTGAGCATGATTGTTTGTGTTGATTGTCCATGCTTGCTAATTGATATTGCCATTGTGTGATGCCTTGTGTCATTGCATTATTTGTTATTTTGCATATGAGTGACTTATGTGGGTGGTCTGGTAGGACTGATATTGAGGTATAGGGCTAGGTTTCACTTGTTGAGATATATATATATCTCACCCTAGTGAGGGATTAACTTTTTTAGGTCTTTGAAGATGAAAGTACATGCAAGATGAGGATGAGCTCTCGATGAAGTAATAGAATAAATGGTTTTATGTTTTTGTGGCCTTAGAAATTATATTTGAATCTTGAGGAATATTTTTATGAATTGAATTATGGGTACTTGCCTAAGATAACTTTAGAGGAGACTTTTAGAATAAAGAGAAATATACCCCTTTGTCTTGAGTCATCTCGTGGTAATTTATAAGGAGCAGCTTAATGGATTCCGTGACCTTGTTTCTCTTTTGAGCTATGATGTGATTGGCCGATAGATCCTAGAAGACTACTGTAGAACAATGGCCTGGTGGGATGTTCGCGTGCTCGTCGGGTTCAGGGCGTGACAATTTACAAGATTGTCAAGGTATGCACCAAGGTCAGTAGAGGATCTGCTTGAGAAAGCTCAAAGATTTCGAGATGGTTTGAGACCAGAGATTCGCAGTAGGATAATAACTGTGAACTCGAGAACATATCGAGAGATTTATGAGATGAGCCAAATGATTGAAAGAGATATCAATGAAAGAGATGTTGCTTCTGTATAATGATTTACTTGTCTAACGGTTAATCGTCAATTGAGAAAAAGGCCGATGGTGAACAACCGACGATTTGTTCCTCCGATATGAAGAAATATCGGAAAGACAACAAACCAGTTCAACTAGTATTTTTCGTATTTGTGGAAGAAGGCATGGAAATGGTCCTTGCCCTACCAAGATAGGGGAATGTTATGGTTGTGGTCAGACGCGCCACCAGATGAAGAATTGTCCTAATCAAGCCTTGGGACCCATAGCACAAGGACAACGACCACAAGTAGGACCACCAGCTGTGGTTCCACAGAATGAACAAAATCAACCACCAGCTCAAGGAAGGGTTTATGTTGTGGCACGTAGAGAGGGGAAGAAGCGCCTGGGGTGGTCACAGGTATGATTTATTTGTGCGATCAAGTTGCCTTAACCTTGTTTGATCCTGGTGCTTTGCATTCCTATATATCTGCTCAATTTACTGATCTAGTGGATGTGGAGTTGAAACCATTGAATGTGCTACTGCATGTGGCTACACCATTAAAGGATAATGTGCTAGTCTCGCTAGGTTGTGCGGATTGTAAAATAGTAATTGGTGGTAGCGAAGAAAGGATAGACTTGGCTGTGTTGCCTATGTATGATTTTGGTGTGATTATTGGCATGGATTGGTTGGGAAAACAAAGGGCCGTAGTTGATTGTGGTAACAGGGTAATTCATTTTTACCCCGAAGGTCACCCTAGTTTTGAATTTGCAGGAAGTTAGGGAGGAACCTCGATTCCTTTAGTTTCGTCACTTAAGGCGACTAAGTTGTTGAGCGAAGGATGTCAAGCTTATTTGGCTGTTGCATTAGACACAACGATGGAGGTGCTGAAGCTGGATAGAATTGTCGTGGTACGTGAGTTTCCTGATGTCTTTCCCAAGGAATTGCCAGGATTACGACCTGAGAGAGATATTGAGTTTGTGATAGAGTTGGCACCTAGAACGGAGCCAATCTCAAAGGCGTCGTATATGATGTCCTTATCTGAGTTGAAAGAGTTAAAGGTATAGATGCAAGAACTACTAGATAAGGGATTCATTAGACCGTGCACATCGCTATGGGGAGCGTCGGTGCTATTTGTAAGAAAGAAGGACGGATCCTTGCTTTTGTATATAGATTACAGGCAATTAAATCAAGTGACCGTCAAGAACAAGTATCCTTTGCCGAGGATAGATGATTTATTTGATCAGCTACAGGGAGAGTCTTTATTCTCTAAAATAGACTTGAGGACTGGTTTTCACCAGCTGAGGATTAAGAATGAGGATATACCAAAGACTGCTTTCAGAACGAGATATGGGCATTATGAGTTTATGGTTATGCCTTTTGATTTGACTAATGCCCCTACTGCATTCGTGGATTTGATGCATCAAGTGTTTAAGGAATACTTGCATCGATTCGTCATTGTTTTCATAGACGACATTTTGATTTATTCAAAGAGTAATGAAGAACATGAGTAACACTTGAGGGTAGTTCTGCAAACCCTGAGAGAGCATTCGCTTTACGCCAAGTTTAGTAAATGCGAATTTTGATTGAGCAAAGTGGCTTTCCTTAGTCATGTGATTTCTTGAGAAGGAATTTTAGTAGATCCTTCAAAGATTGAGGTAGTGATGAAATGGCCCAGACCTATGACAGTTACCGAGATTAGAAGTTTTCTGGGATTAGCAGGTTATTATAGACGATTCGTTGAGAAATTTTCGTCTATAGCAACTCCATTGACGAGACCAACGAAGAAGGATGTAAAGTCTAAATGGATTGATAAGTGTGAAAGCAGTTTCCAAGAACTTTAGCATCGATTGACGACCGCACCAATACTAACCATTCCTTTTGGACCTGGAGGTTATGAGATATATAGCGATGCTTCGTTAAAAGGATTAGGGTGCGTGTTGATGCAACATGAAAAAGTGGTTGCTTACGCCTCACGACAATTAAGACCACGTGAGATAAATTATCCGACGCATGATTTGGAATTAACTGCTATCATCTTCGCTTTAAAGATCTAGAGACACTATTCATGTGGTGAAAGATTTCAGATTTATACAGATCATCAAAGCTTGAAATATCTATTTTCTCAAAAAGATTTGAATATGAGACAACGTCGATGGATGGAATTACTCAAGGATTATGATTGCGAGATTTTGTATCATCTTGAAAAAGCGAATAGAGTCGTGGATGCGCTTAGTCGGAAATCAAGTATTGCGCTCGTATTGGTTAAAGGATGGTCCTTGTTAGTAGAATTAAGAGATTCTGAGTTTAAATTGGAAGTTTGCCTACAGTCAAGTTTAGTGACAACCTTGAGAATTGAGCCTGAGATCTAGGAAAGAGTAAAAGCCTTGAGTCTACGGATCCAAAGATTCAAAAGATTCTTGGAATGGATGCGATGAAAAGGAAACCTGAGTTCCAAGTGTCGGAAGACAGAATTCTGAAGTTTCGAGGACGTTTATGTGTACCTGGTGATGAAGAACTTAAGAAAAGGATTTTGTCGGAAACTCACAGGAGCAACTACAGTATTCATCCAGGAAGCACAAAGATGTATTAGAATCTGCGTTACCATTGCTGGTGGAACGGAATGAAGGCGAATGTAGCTAAACATGTGGCGAAGTGTTTGACCTATCAGCAAGCGAAGGCTCAACATTGCAAACCAGGAGAATTGCTACAACCTTTATGAATTCCTAAATGGAAATGGGAGCATGTGATGATGGATTTTGTGATGGGGTTATCAAGGAGTCACAAAGGCCATGATTTAATTTGGGTAATCGTGGATAGATTAACCAAATCGACACATTTTATACCAGTGTGAAAGGATTTTTCAATGGATAAGTACGCAGAATTATATATGCGTCAAATTGTGCGATTACATGGAGTCCCAGTTACGATCACGTTGGATCAAGATTCCAAATTTACAGCAAATCTTTAGAAGAGTTTACAGAAGGCTTTGGGAACTAGATTGCAATTCAACACGGCGTATCATCCACAGACTGATGGACAGTCAGAAAGGATGATGCAAACGCTTGAGGATATGTTATGGGCGTGTGTCATAAATTTTAAAGGTGGCTTGGAGGACCAACTGCATTTGGTGGAGTTTGTGTATAATAACAGTTACCGGCAAAGTATTGGTATGGCACCGTTCGAAGCACTTTTTCGTTGAGCTTGCAAAACGCTTGTGTACTGGGATGAAGTTGGAGAAAGGAGTATAACAGTCCCTGAATTAGTAGAACAGTCTGTTGAGGTGATTAAGGTTATTAGAGAAAGGCTGAGAACGACACAAAGTCGTCAGAAGAGTTATGCTGATAAAAGATGCAAACCATTGAAATTTTAGGTCGGCGACCATGTTTTCCTGAAGGAATCACCGATGCGTGGATTGTCTCGATTTGGAAAAAAGGGAAACTGAGTCCGGGATATGTAGGTCCTTTTGAAATTCTAGAGCGAATTGGAACTTTGGTCTATAGATTCGCTTTGCCGCCGAACTTATCACAAGTGCACAATGTATTTCATGTGTCAATACTGAGGAAGTACGAGCCAAACCCGACTCATGTTTTAGATTTTGAAACCATCGAGATTGATGACAAGGTGTCATATGTGGAAAAGCCTATCAGAATTGAGGACCGAAAGGAGCAAGTCTTGAGAAATAAAATGATTCCAATAGTCAAAGTAATATAGGAGCATCACGGGACTGAAGGAGCAACGTGAGAAAGCGAAGAAGCTATGAGACGTCAACACCCCCATTTGTTTACATAAGTTGGGTTTATCATAAATTTCGAGGACGAAATTTCTATAAGGGACGAAGAATTGTGACATTCTGAATTTCTTGCCATTTTGAGGCTGTTGAATGCGAATATACCTTTCGATGTATTTCAATTTTGTTTCGCTCAGATCTAATCAATCTCGAGTAAACTGACCTAAAAGGGAAAGGCTAACGCATGACAAGGTACGTGGACCTAGGAAACTCAAAAAAGGAAATGACGCTTTGACCATAAGGATTGTTGAGGGAACATTTAGAGCTCATAAGGCCGATCAGATAATGATTAAGGAATACAATGCTAGCGTTATACGATTGGATCGCGGGTGATGCCGTTTAACCAATGTATAATTATAAATTTTCCTAAATTGAGCTATGACGATCGAAGCCGTCGAAACTAGTGATGAATCCTCTCAATTACATGACAACTAAGGCTATTATAACTTGAGTTTTCCTAAGTGTGATGGGAATCACAAGGTCAATACGCGTAATGTTTGTAAAAGCTGCACGTTAGTTCGAGACAAACTGAAGTTACAATTGACGAACGAATGATCATGAAATGGAAGCTCAAAATTGGCAATTGAAAATAGGGAATTCCAATTAAGGATAGGAATTCGACGACATTTCACCAAATGGTAATTTCGAATTGAAAATTTGAAGTTTGGACTAAAAGTACAAAATTACCATTTTGTCCCTCGACTATTTACTTTGCCTTAAGAATGCATGAAGGAAAAATGGTCAATCCTTCTTCCCCATAGGCTGCTGAAAGTGGATATACAAGGGGTCAAAGATAAATCAAAGTTGGAGTTGCATTATTAGTCACATGCCACATGTCAAGCAATGGAGACCTCAAGCATTAATTACCCCACTAAACCTAGTCATGTCAAATTAATCTCAATTATATGTGTGAGACAACCATTTTGAAGCCTCATCAGCAGTGTATACCATTCTTCTCCTTCCCTTTGCATTTTCCTCTCCATTGTGCTTCAACCGAAAACTGCCCCAAAAGATAGGATTCTGCCTGCCAGTTCGGTGTGCTCGCTGGCCCCTTTTAGGCATTGTCTGGCCGTGCTTCGACCACCAGGAGCAAGCTTGATGTGTCTTTGACATGTTCCAAGTGGTAGTTTGAGGTTTCATTGAACAGTTTTTCCCGACTAATCCTTAGACCAAAATCGGACGAAAATGGCGCGAGCTGAGGTAAGGTCTTCGTTCTACATCTTAGAGATTCTGATTGGCCTCAAAATTTTTAGGAGACATTTATAACATCTAGTATTAAAGTTTAATGGCCTGTGGCTGCAAGTTGGATGGTGTTAAAATAGGTTTTTATGGCTGAACATTGATGGTGAAATTTGGACAGATTCTGACCTTGAGGAAGCTAGGTTGTTCCGAGGTCCTTAGAGTGTGGTTTCGCTTCAAATCTCTTGGTGAGCCTTCTAAACTTGTAAATAAAGGTCTTGGTACATTATTTGTATAAAGAGTTAGGCTTTGGATTGAAGTATGGCTCGATTAAGCGGTTGGAAACTGAAACTGGTTCTATTTAGTGGATGAACGATGTTGACCGGTTCTGTTTAGGGGTTGAATGAGGAGCATTTGAACTACAAATGGACTTATAATACCTTATTTAATGTATTGTGAAGTGTCGATGAGAAGTGTGAGAAGTGAATTGAGGTTTAGAGGTGATTTATGGCAAAATTGGTGCATAAACCTCTAAGTTATGACTTATTATGGATATGACCATGTAAACCGAATACTTTAAGGACTCGAAGCGAACATTGTCATGTGTTCGATTGATAGAAACGGTGTCTTGACTTGCCAATGGTATGGCTAATAAGAAGTTGGATTATTGAAGGTGAACATTCCATGGTTTTTAATATAAGATTAATAAATCTTTTTAGGTTGACGAAGAATTTGTGGGGATTTTATACTTGTGATCTTGAGGAGAGTCACATTGTGTGACACTACGCTAATTGATCAGGTAAGTGTCTCCTAAATCTTTATCTGAATGTTAGGACACTACTGGATGAGTCATTGAATGATTTGAATGATTGGTGAATTTTATGAATCGAATTGTGCATGTTGTGATGGCATTGTGGATCCATTGAAGGAAGTGTAGAGGATACTGTGACATTCTGCATTTTCTTGTCATTTCAAGACTTATCAATGAGAATATATCTAACTATATATTTCAGTCTTATCTCGCTCGGATCTGATCAATCTCGAGTTAACTGACCAAAAGGGAAAGGCTAACGCAAGGCAAGGTACGTGGACCTAGGGACAAACTTTTCAGACCCCAAGCCTCAGCAATGTTGCCAATCCGCCTGGGCGATCCAAAGGAGATTACCGCTCTTTTTGATGAGTTCCCTTATTGGAATAATATCACATATGTCAGGAAGCGCACAATTGTCTGGGTAGATGAATGAAAGTTAGAACTACAACCCCATCATTTTGAGGCATGGTTTCGTCAAGTTTGTAACAGTAGCTTGATGGGACCTCTGCTGCCTGAGGATGTTCCATGAAAAGTAATTCCTACCTAGTGTCATCCGTCCCGACCAGACATTGAAGTGGACAACCCAGCTTCCTTTGGAGGTTCAAGGAACATACCTGAAGTGCTGAAGTATCCACTGTCTTCTGTGGAGTACATGAATTATATAGAGATTTCTGCTGATGTGATCGAAGCCACTAACGAAGAAAACGAAGCAGAAGTTGAAGAAGAAGAAGAAATCGAGGAAGACACTAAAGAATCTTCAGAGAATGTACCATCCGAGACTTTTTCGGATTACAATCCTGATGATGAAGGGGATGATGGAAAGGATCACTCAAACTGTTCTTCTGAGAAGTCCGGTTAAAGGGGTTAGGTGATTAAGGAACCATTTTGGTGTTAGGCTCTGGGAAAGGTATAGTAGTAACCTTTGAACTATAGGCCTTAGTTCCTTTTTCCTACCTAGGTGTGCGGCTTTGTATTTTCTTTTGTCTTTTCCCTTCCGATAAGTGTACTGAATGCTTCTGCAATGTATAAATAAGTGTGCTTTTCCCCTTATTCCAAATTTCCTTTTTATTTCTTTGTTATGGTGATGTTGTCACCCTTTCGTATGCGCATTTCATACCATGCTAGGCCGTGTGAGGTTCCTGAGTAATTGAGGGCCTGAGGTGGATGTAATGACCTCCAAGGGACGAGGGCGTTACGCTACTCCTCTGAGAGATAATCGACAGTTTGGGAAAAAGCCGATGGTGAACAACCAACAATCTGTTCCTCTGATTCGCTGAAATATTGGATAGCCGACGAACCAATTCAACTGGTATTGGCGTACTTGCGGAAGAAGACATGGAAGTGGTCCTTACCCTACCAAGATAGGAACATGTTATAGATGTGGTCAGCTGGGCCAACAGATGAAGAATCGTCCGATTCAAGCTCTAGGGAACCGAGCTCAAGGATAAAGACCACAAGTTGGACAACTAATGAGAACCCCACAGAACGAGCAGAATCAACCACAAGCCTAAGGAAGGGCGTACGTTGTGGCACGTAGAGAGGCGGAGGAAGTGCCTGGCGTGGTCACAAGTACAATCTCTTTATGTGATCAAGCTGTTTATGCTTTATTTGATCTCGGGGTTTCGCATTGCTTTATATTTACTTAGTTTGTTGATCTAGTGGGAGTAGAGCTGAAACCACTGAGTATACTGTTGCATGTTGCAACGCCATTAAAGGATAATGTGCTAGTTTTGCTAAGCTATGCGGACTGTAAGATAATGATTGGTGGTGACGAAGAAATGATAGATTTAACTGTACTGCCCATGTATGATTTTGATGTGATTATTGGCATGGATTGGTTGGGAAAACAAAGGGCAGTAGTTGATTGTGCTAACAAGATAATTCATTTTTATCCGAAAAATCGCCCTAGTTTTGAATTTGCAGAAAGTCGAGGAGGAACTGTCACGCCCTGCGCCTCATCGCGAGCACGCGATCATCCCTACAAGCAAACAGCAATAATCTCTCCGTGGTCCCAAGGATCTACCTATGTATAAAGAAAGATCGAGAGATAAAATAATTTTACATTAAGCACACAGAAGCGTTTTCTAACAATTCCCCGTACCATATATATATATATATATATATACCCCAAGACTAAGCAAGACTGGATAGCATCATAACGTCATACATCAACAACTACTGGTCACATCTATTACAAATCGCTATACAGCAAGGTGACGGGTAAGCATGCCAATAGGTGTCCACAAAAATCCACCAGGGAAGGGGTCAAGTCGCTAGTCAAAAAATCAGGTCATCATCCGAAGTCGTCGAGAAAGAACTGCTGGAATCTCCAGTGTCCTCGCCCTCCTCTGATGGCTCGTACTCGGAGAAAGTCTCCGACGGAACCTCCACAGAGTCATCCATAGTCGCCTCCTACGACGGCTCAGCTGGGTCTCTATCCATAGTCGCCTCCTAGTCCGGCTGGGATAGGTCTCCCTCAAATAGCTCCACCACGATACCCTCGTCCTGCGGCGGTGGCACAGAATACTCCGCTGTCGGCATCCATTCCGAGCCGTTCCTTGACCCAACCACTGAGCCCTTGGGAAACTCCTGGTCCGAGATCGTCTGACACCATGGAGGTTTGACACCCTCCGGAACCTCATAGGGCTTCAGCGACCCGACTTTCCTATCCCCGTCCCTTCTAAACCATGCCTCGAATCGATGAGGCTTCCAGTCTGATTTTCCCTCATCTACCCAAACTACTGTACATTTCCTTATGTATATATTCCCCTGCCTATTGGGGAACTCGTCGTAAAATGCCGTCATCTCCTATGGGTCCCCGACCTGATTGGCCACATAGCTACTATTTAGGATCTGTAAAGTAAGATTTCCCCAAAAGGGGTGAGATACACATCTCAGTAAGAAAAACCTAACCCTAGGTCAGGTTGACTGTCCACTCAAGCAGCCAAGTCATTCAACCTATCCAACTCATGATCGCACGCAGGTATAACATTCATAATTCAAATAACAACAATACACGGAGGACAGGCATGCATTTATTATTTCGTATCACACACGAATGTACATGTATGCTTGACCTGTCACTTCGCCACACCTATCAACCTCTGCCTGCCTCTTTCTCTAGCACGCGAACTAGTCGCCTCAGGCTCGGCTCGTGTAAACGCATCAGACCATTGTCGATGACCTGCGTAAACACATCAGGTCTCGATTCAATCCTAGGCAGAGTCTATGAGCTCATATTCTGTCCCGCGATTATATCGCATTAGGACTGTGGTTGTCTCAACCCCGCGACTTCGTCGCACTGGGCACCACCAATTTATAATCCACCCCGCGACCTCGTCGCATCAGAGTCTCGACCTTCCACCCTGCGTCTCATATGCCTTAAGGCCTTGCCATGTAATGCCATAGTCATAACTCATGCCACATTATAGCTAACAACTTGATTTTTCAATTCAAAATTTCACATTTCAATAGCTAATGCGTATTCTAATACAGTTTCTAACTCTGTGGCATGCGAATCAATTCAAAAGACACTTAAACACACAAACGACTCAAGCATAGGCTGTGTCATGTAATCATTCAATAGTATCTAAGAACACATAAAGCTATTACCATTGAGGATTTTCCTATATTCCATTTCCGATCGGCCCTCGACTTACCCAATCGAGTCCAATCCCCCTAGCCTTAGTTTAGAGAATTTCTTACCTTCACTTAACGACACAATTACTCCTTCTTGAGCCTCCTAGGATTCGGCCAACCCAAGTCCAAAGCCGATTTGTCATGCAACCTATGTTAACCGATCGATTTGTCAAAATTCCAAGTCCAAGTCCTCAACTCATCCATCCAAATCAGCCATAACATACTCCTCATCATGTTAACACATCATACACACCAAATTGCAGCGCAAATCCAGCCTATTCAGCCATCCACAGATTCGGTTTGGCCCGGCATGGAACCGGTTCCATTCGATTTTGCTCATGCCTGGTCCAACAGTACTAATCTACCTCAAATCCATCATTTATACACCATTCTACCTCTTATAATGTCTACCTAAGAGTTTGGAAGTCTCACTATGAGTTTCAAGTTGCGTGGTTGCCGGAAGGTCGTCGGAACTCGCCGGATCGCCCAAACACAGAATATCGGCAGATTCTAGGCATAATGTACAAGGGTGCTTCATGGTCAAAAACTTATCAAAAAAATCCCAAATTTTTATCATAGATTCCTACACATGTCTACTGAGTCTCCACCAAATTTGAGATTAAATCTCCAATACTTCGACCTTCAAATGGGCTAAGGAACAGACCTACCTCAGGTTGGTTCTAATACTGTAGGCCTGTGGCAAAATGCTTGATTGGGTCTCCACAGAGCTCCAATCGACGTGATTCCAGTTGGAGGACTTCGGCAAGAGGTGGATCTACGCTGTAGTGGTCAGCCGGTGATCGACAAGTGGCCGGAGGTGGTGATCGAACAGATCGAACGACGACGTCGAGCCTGGTCGGGCGAAACAGATCAGAGGAAGAAGAAGGATGAAGATGTTCGGTGGCTTTGAGGAACTTGATCTGCCGAATGCAAGTGTGAGGGAGAGAGAGATGAGAGGATTATTATTCCAAAAAGAATTGATTAATTGAGATGATTGGTAGGTGGGCATTTAATGGTGAGATAATCTTCCACCCTTGGATGCTTGACACTTGTCCATTGTTCTTGCCAGGGAGATCCAATGGCTCCTTTTTCTCTTCAATGTTCGGTAGCTTGGGGGGGGAGAATGTCCATTTTGCCCTTCCTTTTATTATAAAGGCAAAGTTTTAACCTTGAGGGGCAAAATAGTCATTTTACCCTCGATGTTCGGAACGTCGTTTTTCTCGTTTTTGACTTTTTCGATAGGGCGACGATCAATCCAATTGACGTTGGGATTCTTGATTTTTCATTTCAAATTTTTCGGGACTCATTTCTGATTGTTTATTCTATTACACGTGATTCCAGCCTATCTCGAACTGACGGGCGGCTTTTGCAGACTATAAGCGTATCGACCCCGTGATTCTCATCACGTTTAGGGCTCGTCAATTCATGGTGGCTTTGGTTGTCATGTAATTGCGAGGGTTTATCGCTAGTCCCTAAGGTCTTGATCGTCACAGTCCGATTTAGGACAATTTTGCAAATCGTATGCCGGTTAAGCGGCGTCACCCGCTCTCCAATCGTACGACACTCGCATGGTAATCCTTAATCGTTCTTAGATTGGCCTTTTAGTGGTTCTAAATATCCCCTCGACAATTCTTATAGTCAAAGCGCCATTTCCTATCCGAGTCGCGTAGGTCCACGTACTTCGTCTCGCTTTAGCCCTTCCCCTTTGGTCAGCCTACTCAAATTGATCAAATTTGAGCGGAATACGACTGAAATACATCGCTTGATATACATGAACTTCTCATTACAGAGTCTGAAGTTGATTGAAAATCAGAATGTCACAACTCTTCCCCCATTACAAAAATTTCGTCCTTGAAATTTACATTATACTCGACTACTCAAATAAATGGGGGTGCTGTCGCCTCATCGTCTCTTCGTTCTCCCACGTGGCTCATTCCGTTCCGTGGTGCTCCCATATTACTTTGACCAGAAGGATCTTCTCATTCCCGAGGGTCTGCTCCTTCCGGTCTTCATTCCTTATTGGCTTCTCTATGTAGGATATTATGTCGTCTATCTCTATGGCTTCGTAGTCCAGCACATGTGTCGAGTCAGGCTCATACTTTCTTAGCATCGACACATGGAATACTTTATGTACCTGGGATAGATTTGGCGGTAACGCAAGCCGGTAGGCCAAGGCTTCTCTTTAATATCTCAAAAGGGCCTACATATCTTGGGCTTAGCTTTCCTTTCCTTTCCTTTCGAATCGCGAAAGTCCTCTCATTGGCGACACTTTGAGGAAGACATGATCGCCCACTTGAAACTCCAGAGGCTTACGCCGCCTGTCAACGTAGCTTTTTTGGCGACTCTGCGCCGTCCTCAGTCTATCCCGGATGATCTTCACTGCTTCCACCGATTGCTCTATCAATTCGGGGCCCGTGATGTTCCTTCCTCCTACTTCGTCCCAACATATCAGTGTTCTGCAGGCTCTGCCATAGAGTGTCTCAAATGGTGCCATCTGTATACTATGCTGGTAGCTATTGTTGTACGCGAACTCTACCAGGTGCAACTGATCTTCCCATCCGCCTTTGAAATCTACGACGCATGCTCTCAACTTGTCCTCGAGCGTCTGGATCATCCTTTCTGACTGTCCATCTGTCTAGGGATGATACGCCGTACTGAATTGCAGTCGGGTCCCTATGGCCTCTTGCAGGCTCTTCTAGAATTTCGCCGCGAATTTCGGATCCCTATCCTAGGTGATCGTCACCGGTACTCCGTGTAGTCTAACTATTTGCCTCATGTACAGCTCTGCGTACTTATCCATGGTGAAGTCCTTTCATACAGGAATGAAGTGGGCATACTTGGTCAATCGGTCCACGACTACCCATATTGAGTCGTGACCTCTCTGACTCCTCGGAAGTCCCATTACGAAATCCATAGTTATATACTCCCACTTCCATTTCGAAATTTCCAGTGGTTGCAGCAATCCTCCAGGCTTACAGTGTTGTGCCTTCACTTGTTGGCAAGTCAAATACTTAGCTACGTATCTTGCCAGATCTACCTCCATTCCGTTCCACCAATAATGCTGTTGCAAATTCTGGTACGTCTTTGTACTTCCAGGGTGGACACTATAGTTGCTCCTATGAGCCCCTGACAAAATCCTTTCTCGGAGTCCTTCATCCTTTGGTGCACATAGCCGTCCTCGAAACCTTAAGAGTCCGTCCTTGGACACCTGGAATTCTGGCTTCCTCATCGTTGCGTCCATGTCAACAATTTTTTGAATTTCTGGGTCCGTAGATTGTAACGCCTTTATCTCATCTTGGATCTTAGGTTCCACCCTCAGAGTCGCTTTCAAACTGGATAGTTGATCGACCTCTAATATGAATTCAGAATCTCTCAAGTCCTCTATCGTCGACCAACTTCTCACTAGTAGGCATACAATACTTAACTTTTGGCTCAATGCATCTGCCACTCTGTTTGCCTTCCCCGGATGATATAATATCTCACAATCATAATCTTTCAACAGCTCCATCCATCTACGCTGTCTCAAGTTCAGCTCTTTCTGGGAAAACAAGTATTTCAAACTCTGGTGGTCTGTATATATCTGAAACTTCTCGCCACAAAGGTAATGCCTCCAAATCTTCAAGGCAAACACAATCGCCGCTAACTCCAAGTCGTGGGTCGGGTAATTCATTTCGTGCAGCCTCAATTGCCTGGATGCATAAGCCACTACCGGCCGTGCTGCATCAATACACAGCCCAATCCTTTCAGCAAAACGTCACTGTAAATCTCATAGCCTCTTGGTCCCGACGGAATGGTCAACACTGATGCGGTCGTCATTCTATGTTTAAGCTCTTGGAAACTCTGTTCACATCTATCAGTCCATTCGAACTTCATTTCTTTCTTCGTCAACCACGTCAGTGGGACGGCTATGGATAAGAACTTTTCCACGAATCGCCTATAATATCCTGCTAGTCCCAAGAAGCTCCTGACCTCCGTGGCCGTAGTAGGCCTTGGCCAATTGGTTACAACCTCTATCTTTGCAGGGTCCATTGTAATCCCTTCACTTGACACAACATGACCTAGAAATGCTACCCTGTTCAGCCAAAATTCACATTTGCTTAGCTTCACATACAGTGAATGTTCCCTCAGGGTTCTCCATACAATCCTTAAATGTTCTTCGTGTTCCGCGTTGCTCCTCGAGTAAATTAAGATATCGTCAATGAAAATTATAATGAATCTGTCTAGAAACTCCTTAAATACTCGATGCATTAAATCCATAAAAGCAGCTGGAGCGTTCGTCGATCCAAATGGCATCACCGTGAACTCGTAATGACCATACCTCGTCCTGATGCAATCTTCGGTATGTCTTCCTTCTTGATCCTCAGTTGATGATACCCCGTCCTCAAGTCAATCTTCAAGAACACTGCTGCTCCTTGCAATTGATCAAAGAGATCGCCAATTCTCGGCAACAGGTACTTATTCTTCATCGTTACCTGGTTCAGCTGCCGGTAGTCAATGCATAGTCGCAAGGATCCGTCCTTCTTCCTTACAAACAACACCGGTGCTCTCCACGGCGAAGCACTTGGTTGAATGAATCCTTTGTCCAGCAACTCTTGCATTTGCACCTTTAATTCCTTTAGTTCAGATAAGGACATCCTATATGGTGCTTTCGAAATCGACTCTGTTCTATGAGCTAATTCAATCACAAAATCTTTCTCTCGTTCCGGTGGCAATCTTGGCAATTCCTGGGGAAACACATCCAGAAACTCACGCACCACAGGAATATTCTCTAACTTGGGTTCCTCAATAGTCATATCCATTACGGCTACTAAGTATGCCTGACATCCTTCAGACATTAACTTAGTTACTTCCAAAGATGAAACCAAAGGAATCGAGATTCCTCCTCGACTTCCTACCAACTCAAAACTAGGGCGATCTTTCGGATAAAACTGAATCGTTCTATTTCCACAGTCTACCACTGCTCCCTACCTACCCAGCCAATCCATTCCTATAATCACGTCAAAATCAAACATAGGCAATACGGCTAAGTCGATACTTTCCTTACTTCCTCCAACCACAACCTCACACCCAGCACACCCTAATGAAACCAAGACATTATCCTTCAATGGGGTGGCAACATGCAATATCATGCTCAATGGTTCCATTCTCATGCCTACTTACTTAGCAAACTGTCCAGATACAAAAGAAAGCGTGACACCCGGGTCGAACAATGCATACGTAGTCTGATTACACAAGTAGACCGTACCTGTGACCACTCTGGGCGCCTCCTACGCCTCGCTGCGAGTTACAGCGTACACTCTGCCTGAGCTTGTAGTCTGTTCTGTTCTATCCGGGGTGTGGCAGTTGATGGTCTTGCTTGTGGCCTCGGTCCTTGTGGTCGACTAGCCGGTGCTTGGTTTGGACACATCCTCATCTGGTGGCCCAGTTGACCACACTTGAAACAGGCTTTTGTCCTCACTAGGCATGGTCCATTCCCATGTCTTCTGCTACATAGCCTGCGGCTCCAATTCATCGGGTTTGGCGGTTTTGCTATATTCCTCCTTGCAGGTGGCACGAAACGTTTGTTACTTGCCATCGGCCTCTTACCCATTTGGTAATGGTCTCTGAACGATGAGAATCGCGATCCAATTGCGGTATTTCTTTCCCTCAGATCTCGCTCAATCATCTAGCCTCACTCGTATATCTCCCTGTAGGTCCTCAAATTTATGGCTATCATCTGGCTGCGGAGTTCAGGCCTCAAACCATCCCTGAATCTCCGTGCCTTCTGCAAAGGATCCTCTACCGATCGAGGCGCATACCTCGAGAGCCTCGAGAACTCAGCTTCACACTGATCTATCGATAGTTGGTTCTATCGCAGTTGCAGGAACTCGATCTGTTTCCTTTCCCTGGCCGTTTATGAAAAGTACTTATCGTTGAACGCCCTCTTAAAAGTGTTCTAGTTCAGGGCCATACCTTCAGGGAAGACTCTATCCTGGTGGCAGCCCACCAGTCATTTGCCGTACCCTCTAGCTAATATACGGCTAGCAGCACCTTCTCCTCATCAGTGCAGCTCATTACCCCTAAAGCCTTTTCCAGCTTCTCTATCCATTTGGGTGCTAGCTCGGGATCTCTAATGCCATCAAACTGCGTCGGCTTTAACTTCATAAATTGTTCCACCAATTGGCCTATCTGCCTAGCTACTGTGATTTCCTCTTGGGCATTCCCTGCTTCATTACTTTGGTTTGGTTCTCCTTAACTTCCATTACCCCAGTGTTGCCTTGGTTGGCGTTGACGGCTGCTATGGCAGCTCCTACTGCCTAAGCTATGGCAGCGTCTCTATCCTGGGCCTGTCGATCGATTATATTGCCGATCCTTTCCAAGGCTCTGAGCACACCATCTATTCTTAGGTCCTCAGCTACAGGCGGCGTTGAACTAGAAGCTCCGCCTTTAGCCCTTCCTGATCTACTGGACGGGTTACTCATCGCTGTCACTTACTAACGAACCTGGTTCGTCACAAGTTCAGTAACAGGTTAGCAACTTACTCAATCATCCAATCCAGGGTTACTAACTATTCTTTAACAAAATAATTACACAACAACAATACTACATACATCAACATCAATTCCAAAAATGTCTCAACCAATAGCTCCTGGCCATTTCCCAATTTCATTCGCTCTAGTGATTCAGTAAAACCAATCACTTCCAAGCATCAAACAAGCCAAGGTCCAGAAATGACCTTCAATCCTAAGCAAGGGACTTAATTTCTTATGCCCTGTCACAACTTTACCAAGGTCAAACACTATTCATAGGTGTCAAGTCATAACTAGGCACCTCTTGCCTTACCCTGACCAGTTTCCTAAGGTCTAGCTATCCGTCCTTGTCCTATTTACTCCTCCTTATTACTCCAATACTTCTCCAACTTCGTACCGAGCTTACCTTGCTCTGATACCAAAACAAGCGGGGATGTTATGCCCCGCGCCTCATCTCGAGTACGCGATCATCCTTGCAAGCAAACAGCAATAATCTCTCGGCAGTCCCAAGGATCCACCTTTATATAAAGAAATATCGAGAGATAAAATAATTTTACATTAAGCACACGGAAGCGTTTCCCAACAACTCCCCGTATAATATATATATATACACCCCAAGTCTAAGCAGGACTAGATAGCATCATAAAGTCATACATCAACAACTACTGGTCACATCTATTACAAACCGCTATACAACAAGGCGACGGGTAAGCATGCCAATAGGTGTCCACAAAAATCCACCAGGAAAGGGGTTAGGTCGCAAGTCAAAAAATCAAGTCACTATCCGAAGTCACCTAGGAAGAACTGCTGGAATCTCCGGTGTCCTCGCTCTCCTCTGACGGCTCGTACTCGGAGAAAGTCTCCAACGGAACCTCCACAGACACCTCCATAGTCGCCTCCTACGACGGCTCAGCAGGGTCTCCATGCATAGTAGCCTCCTTGTCCGGCTCGGATAGGTCTCCCTCAGACAGCTCCACCACGATGACCTCATCCTGCGGCGGTGGCATAGAATACTCCGCTGTCGGCATCCGCTCCGGGTAGTTCCTCGACCCAACCACTAAGCCCTCGGGAAACTCCTGGTTGGAGATCGTCTGACACTAGGGAGGTATAACCTCCTTCGGAGCCTCATGGGGCTTCAGCAGCCCGACTTTCCTATCCCCGTCCCGTCTAAATCATGCCTCGAACCGATGAGGCTTTCAGTCCGGTTTCCCTTGTCTACCCAAACTACTGTACATTTCCTTACGTATATATTCCTCTGCCTATCGAGGAACTCATCGTAAAATGCCATCATCTCCTACGGGTCCCCAAACCTGATAGGCCACATAGCTACTATCTAGGATCTGTAAAGTAAGATTTCTCCAAAAGAGGTGAGATACACATCTTAGTAAGAAAAACCTAACCCTAGGTCAGGTTGACTGTCTACTCAGGCAGCCAAGTCACTCAACCTATCCAACTCATGGTCACACGCAGGTATAACATTCATAATTCAAATAACAACAATACACGGAGGACAGGCATGCATTTATTATTTCATATCACACACGAATGTACATGTATGCTTGGCCTGTCACTTCGCCACATCTATCAACCTCTGCCGGCCTCTTTCCCTTGCCCGCGAACTAGTCGCCTCACGCTCGGCCCGCGTAAACGCATCAGGTCTCGATTCAATCCCAGGCAAAGTCTATGTGCTCATATTCTGTCCCGCGATTATATCGCATCAAGACTGTGGCTGTCTCAACCCCGCGACTTCATCGCATCAGGGCCCCACCAATTCATAATCCACCCCGCGACCTCGTCACATCAGAGTGTCGACCTTCCACCCCGCGTCTCATACGTCTCAAGGCCTTGCCAAGTAATGCCACAGTCATAACTCATGCCACATTATAGCAAACAACTTGATTTTTCAATTCAAAATTTCACATTTCAATAGCTAATGCGCATTCTAATACAATTTCTAACTCCGTGGCATGCGAATCAATTCAAAAGACACTTAAACACACAAACGACTCAAGCATAGGCTATGTCATGTAATCATTCAATAGCATCTAAGAACACATCAAGCTATTACCATTGAGGATTTTCCTATATACCATTTCCGATCGGCCCTCGACTTACCCAATCATGTCCAATCCCCCTAGCCTTGGTTTAGAGAATTTCTTACCTTCGCTTAATGACACAAATTACTCCTTCTTGAGGCTCCTAGGATTCGGCCAACCCAAGTCCAAAGCCGATTTGTCACGCAACCTAGGTTAACCAATCGATTTGTCAAAATTCCAAGTCCAATTCCTCAACTCATCCATCCAAATCACCCATAGCATACTCCTCATCATCTTAACACATCATACACACCAAATTACAATGCAAATCCAGCCCATTCAGCCATCCACGGATTCGGTTTGGCCCTGCATGGAACCGGTTCCATTTGGTTCTGTTCATGTCGGGTCCAACCGGTACTAATCTACCTCAAATCCATCATTTATATACCATTCCATCTCTTATAATGTCTACCTAACAGTTTAGAAGTCTCACCGTGAGTTTTAAGTCGCGTGGTTGCCGGAAGGTCATCCGAACTCGCCAGATCGGCCAAACACACAATACCGGCAGATTCTGAGCATAATGTACAAGGGTGGTTCATGGTCAAAAACTTATCCAAAAAATCCCCAATTTTTATCACAGATTCCTACACATTTCTACTAAGTCTCCTCCAAATTTGAGCTTAAATCTCCAATAATTCGACCTTCAAATGGACTAAGGAATAGACCTACCTCAGGTTGGTTCCAATTCTGTCGACCTGTGGGAAAATGCTTGGCCGGGTCTCCATAGAGCTCCAATCGACTTGATTCCAGTTGGAGGACTTTTGCAATAGGTGGATGTACGCTGTGGTGGTCGATCGACGATCAGCAAGTGGCCGGAGGTGGTGATCGAATAGACCGAACGGCGGCGTCGGGCCTGGTTGGGCGAAACAGAATAGAGGAAGAAAAAGGAAGAAGATGTTCAGTGGCTTTGAGGAGCTTGTTTTGCCGAATGCAAGTGTGAGGGAGAGAGAGATGAGAGGATTATTATCCCAAAAAGAATTGATTAATTGAGGTGATTGGTAGGTGGGTATTTAATGGTGAGATGATCTTCCACCCTTGGATGCTTGACATTTGTCCATTGTTCTTGCCAAGGAGATCCAATGGCTCCTTTTTCTCTTCAATGTTCGGCAGCTTGGGGGGGAGTATGTCCATTTTGCCTTTCCTTCAATGATAATTGTAAAATTCTAAGCTTGAGGGGCAAAACGGTCATTTTACCCTCGACGTTCAGAATGTCGTTTTTCTGATTTCTGACTTCTTCGATAGGGCGATGCCCAATCCAATTGACGTTGGGATTCTTGATTTTTCATTTCAAACTTTTTTAGGACTCATTTCTGATCGTTTCTTCTATCAGACGTGATTCCAACCTATCCCGAACTGACGGACGGCTTTTGCAGACTATAAGCATATCGACCCCGTGATTCTCATTACGTTTAGGGCTCGTCAATTCATGGTAGCTTTGATTGTCATGTAATTGCGAGGGTTTATCGCTAGTCTCTAAGGTCTTGATCGTCACAGTCCGATTTAGGATAATTTTACAAATCGTACGCTGGTTAAGTGGCATCACCCGCGCTCCAGTCGTACGACACTCACATGATAATCCTTGATCGTTCTTAGATTGGCCTTTTGGTGATTCTAAATATCCCCTCGACAATCCTTATGGTCAAAGCGTCATTTTCTATCCGAGTCACCTAGGTCCACGTACTTCGTCTCACTTTAGCCTTTCCCCTTTTGGTCAGCCTACTCAAATTGATCAGATTTGAGCGAAATACGACTAAAATACTTCGCTTGATATACGTGAGCTTCTCATTATAGAGTCTGAAGTTGATTGAAAATCAGAATGTCACAGGAACCTTGATTCCTTTAGTTTCATCGCTTGAGGCGACTAAGTTGTTGAACAAAGGTTGCCAAGCTTACTTGGCTGTTTCAGTTGACACAACGGTTGAGAAACCAAAGTTGGAAAGTATAGCGATGGGACATGAATTTCTTGATGTTTTCCGAAGGAATTGCCAGGATTACCACCTAAGAGAGAAATTGAGTTCGCGATTGAGTTGGCACCTGAAATGGAGCCAATCTCAAAGGCAACATATATGATGTCTTTCTTTGAGTTGAAAGAACTAAAAGTACAGATGCAGGAGTTGCTGGACAAGGGATTCATTAGATCGAGCGCGTCGCCGTGAGGAGCGCCGGTACTATTTGTAAGGAAGAAGGATGGATCTTTACGTTTATAGATAGATTACAGACAGTTGAACCAAGTAACTATCAAGAACAAGTATCCCTTACCGAGGATAGATGATTTGTTTGATCTGCTGCAAGGAGCGTCAGTATTTTCTAAAATAGATTTGGGGACTGGTTACCACCAGCTGAGGATTAAGAAGGAGGATATACCAAAGACTGCCTTAAGAACAAGGTATGGGCACTACGAGTTCACGATTATGCCTTTTGGTTTGACTAATACCCCTACTGCATTCATGGATTTGATGCATCGAGTGTTTAAGTAATACTTGGACCTGTTCGTCTTTGTTTTTATAGACGACATATTGACATATTCAAAGAGCAGTGATGGGCATGAAGAACATCTGAGGGTAGTTCTACAAACCTCGAGAGAGCATTCGCTTTATGCCAAGTTTAGTAAATGCGAATTTTTGTTGAGCAAAGTAGCTTTCCTTGGTCATGTGATTTCTGATGAAGAATTGCCGTGGATCCTTCAAAGATTGAAGCAAACGATTACTGAGGTTAAAAGTTTTCTTGGATTGGCAGGTTATTATGGGCGATTCGTGGAGAAGTTTTTATCTATAGCTACTTTGTTGACGAGGCTAACGAAGAAGGACATGAAGTTCGACTGGACGAAAAAGTGTGAAAAAAGTTTCTAAGAACTTAAGCATCGATTGATGACCGCACTAGTATTAACTATTTCTTCTAAACTTAGAGGTTATGAGATATAGAGCGATGCTTCGCTAAAAGGATTAGGGTGTGTGTTGATGCAATATGGAAAAGTGGTTGCTTATGCCTCACAACAGTTGAGACCTCATGAGATGAATTATCCGACGCATGATTTGGAATTAGCTGATATCATCTTCGCTCCAAAAATCTGGAGACACTATTTATGTGGCGAAATATTTCAAATTTATACAGATCATCAGAGCTTGAAGTATCTGTTTTCGCAAAAAGAATTGAATGGTTGGAGTTACTTAAGGACTATAACTGTCCCGCCCCGAGCCCGGCCGGCACGCGAGCATCCCACATTCACCATTACCTTTAATGAGCTCCAAGATCCAACGGCCAATAACTTACAACTCTATATGAAGCATGCATGCGAAAGCGATGCCAACTCTATTACAAATACAGCAACACATGATGACTAAGGACATAATGGTACCCATTTTATAAAGGTCAATCATACTTCAGAGGTTACAAATCTAAATCCCCATGAGTATCATTTTTCAACCCTAAGGTCACAAAAGGAAAGTCTTTATTTTCCTCCAATGACTTCGTCAAATGCCAATCCATGGCAAACTAGGTTTTCTTTGTCGGGGACCTGAAAATGTTGTCCACAACGGGGTGAGATATAAATCTCAGTAAGGTAGGTCCTAACCCTAGGTGAGGCCGACCATCCACTTAGGCAGTCATAAACATCAGCGTTTCATGCAAACAAACACATGAGGCATTCAATTATCAAAAGTCATGCAGAGGACAGACAGGCAGACACGGCATCACAACACATCTCTAAGATCATGCACACCCCGCCATGTCACACCACCACTTCCACCTTTTACACCTGCTTCATTTCATGCCCACGTTTAGAACGCATTAGGCTCGGTCCGCGTAAACGCATCAGACCGTCATTGACAACCCACGTAAACACATCAAGTTTCAATGTTACTATAGGCCAGTGTCGACACATCACAACTTCGTCTCGCATTTCGACACATCAGGACTATGGCCTTCTCAACCCTATGACTCATGCGCATCAGGGTGCCACACACGCCAACCATACGCCTCAGCGCCTTAAGGTATTCATTCCACCACCCCACGTCTCATACGCCTCAGGGTCTGATCATGCCTTAAACATGCCATTAATTCGAATCAATTCACACACATAAGACCATGTGCAATCTCATGCACCAATCATACACTTATGGCATGCAAGACAATCAAATTCAACACTCAAATGCGACAAATCACTCAATGCACAAGCATGATCAAACATTTGGGTCATCTACACCCTCTTAGGATGTACAATAGACAATCACATTGAAACCCTTCAAGAATCACCCAAAAATTTACCCTACTCGCCTAATCGAGTCCAATCTTCCTATCTTAGATTTATGTTTCCCTTACCTCAAGCATAATGTCACAAATTCTCTCCTCAAGTACCTCCTCAAATTCAGTCCAAGTGGTCCAAGACCAAACCCGCCACGCAACCTATGAAATTCCAACCAATCGTCAATTTCTCTTGCTCAATTCACCTATTCATGAACCACAAACCTTAATAACATGATCCTCAACATTCTAGCATGTCTCATTGATGAATTTGAGACTCAAAACCAACCCATAACGGCCTCCACAGAACCGGTTTGTACAGAATCGAACCGGGCTATTTTCGGTTCTGTGCATACCGAGGTTTTTCAGCCCTAAAACTACTCCGAATACACTATTTAATCACTAACCTACTTCCTAACATGTATATCTAAGCGTCTAAGAGGCTCACCAAAGATTTGGTGCCGAGTCGTCGCTGGAAACCCTTTGGAAGTCGCCGGTTTCCTCAAGTCCTTAAACCGGTAGTTTCTGTCCAACAATCACAAGACTCATTTGGGGGTCAAAACTCCATCAAATTCATCCCAAAATTTTACCACAGCTCATCCAACCTTAATACTATAAGTGTAGAAGACCTCACTAAAAATTTGGAGCAATTTGAAGTCCGGAAGATCCCGGAACAGGTCTTTCCCCAAAACTGGTTAGAATGTGACCTCGCCTAACCTTTGTCCACTCAAATCGAGCTACAGGAAGATCTACAGAGTCAAATTGAGCTTATAATATGTCTATGAAAAGACAAGACAATACGATTTCATTTGGAGATAGTTTTACCTCTATCCGGTATCGAAAGAAGAAGATATGACCGGAAAAGTGGAGCGGTCGGACTGGTCGGCTGGAAGCTCTTGGATTCAAAATCGACTAGCCTGAACTTTGCTCCTTCAAACAGCTCTACGGGAAAAATGGTTGGGTGGATTTGGACCCATAAAACCTTGTTAGAACGGCAAGATGATAAGATTTCTATTGCCGATTGTTTTACCTCAATCGACCATCAGACGAAAAAGTTATGGCTGGAACAGTGAATCGGTCAAAATAGGGCAGCGAGCTGGCGAGTAAGAGAAGAAGAAGAAGAAGACTCTCGAATTGGGGGAGTTGATGGTTGGTCAAATGAGGGGTGAGAGAGAGAGAGAGAGAGAGAGAGCTATATGCAAGTCTCAAGGTCAAAGGGTTAAATGGTAGTTGTGAAAAAGTGGACATGACCACTCTTTAGCTAATCTATTGACACTTGTCCTAAGTGTCATTCAAGTTTCATCCAATGGCCATAATCCTTTCTCTTTTTAGGCAGCCTTGGGGCTGATTAAAAGACCAAAATGCCCTTATCCAATTATATAAGTAAGGCTATGTCTTGAGGGACAAAATGGTAATTTTACTCCCGACGTCCGAAACGTCGTTTTTCTCATTCTAATACTCTTTGATAAGGCGATGGCCAATCCAAATCTGACGTTGGAATTCTTAATTCTCCATCTTCAACCTTCAAGACTCGTTTCTGATCGTTTTCTCTATCAGACGTGGTTCCAGTCTATCCCGAACTGACGGACGGCTTTTACAGACGTTACGCGTATCGACCTTGTGATTCGTATCACATTTAAGGCTCGTCAATTCATCTTGACCTTGGTTGTCATGTAATCGTGAGAGTCTATCACTAGTTCCCATGGCCTCGATCGTCACTGTTCGATTTAGGAAACTTTTGCAAATTATACATTGGTTAAGCGGCATCACCCGCGCTCCAATCGTATAACGCTAGCAATGCATTCCTTAATCGTTCTTAGATCGGCCTTTTATGGCTCTAAATATCCCATCGACAATCCTTATGGTCAAAGCCCCATTTCCTATTCGAGTTCCCTTGGTCACGTACCTTGTCTCGCGTTAACCCTTCCCTTTTGGTTAGTCAACTCGAGATTGATTAGATTCGAGCAAGATACGATTGAAATACATTGCTAGATACAATTCTCATTACTGAGTCCGGAAATGACAAGAAAATCAGAATGTCACAACTCTTCCCCCCTTAAAGAAATTTCATCCTCGAAATTTACAGCCTTCTAACCATCCAATCCTTTGGGGTATCGGCGCCTCATCACATCCTTTCTCTTTCGGATAATTCCTTTCACAGCTTGACGATCTTACTCGTCCTTTCCAGCCCAAAATCATTTTTCCCCTGGGACTTGTCTCCTTCAGTCCTCAATCCAATTTGCTTCTCTCCATTCTCTTTTGGTATTCGTAACATTTGTCAACAGTTCATTCTCGAGCATTCACATTATCTCTTTCATTTGTCCATAACCATTATTACTAAGCCCTTGCCAGAATGCACTCCTTAATGTCTATACCATTCGGCGTATCGCTCCTTTCAAACTTCCTTTCATACCAACGGAGATTCAAGGGCTTTAACAATTTGCCCTCCATTAACCAAATCGAGTTATGACCCTCTCAACTCCTTAAATAATTACATAATTACTTCCGAAGTAATCCATTCTCGATTCCATCCAAAAATTCCCTTGGATCAAAGTGGTCCTTCAACTTTCGTGGTCATGTCCTTCCCTTTTATCAACACGTCTAGTGCTCGACTATATGATAGAAAAATTTCAACTTTCAACCCTTATCACCGATAGTATATATATGTATCTTGACACATCTTTATGACATCTCCAGGGACGCCATAATTCTCCCCTCGAATTTTGATGAGGTCGTCTCCTTAAGTTTCCCATCAATATTAGACTCGTACTTCCGTCCCTAGGGTCTCAAAGGTTCCATTTATTCCTATAACCCCTCAAGTATCGATGTTCGATCATGGCAACACCTCAATTCTCTTCCGACCTTCAGGTTAGGTGTTTCCGGTGGCCGTCAATTAGTCATTTGACAACTTCTAGTTTAGAGGTTAAATCTCTTATTTCTCAAGGGAAGATCCGTCCCTCCATCGCCAATTAAGCAATGCTCAATTCTTAATTATAAGCATCCGCTAAAAATTTCACCCTTACTTAGCGATACGAATATCGCTATAGCAACACTTGGGTGATCTCTTCGTTCCACATACTTTTCCTTCAATTCCCTTTAGGCAGTCTCTACTCTCAACCTCTTTTAGTTCACATAACTTCAAGATCTTTCTTTAAACATGTTATGTTCTCATATTCACAAGCAGTTTCACGCATCAGCGTTACCTCTTATTCAATTCCACTGCAGAAACTGCTACCTTATACTCTTGTGGTAGGTATAGCCTTGAAACATTCTTTCACTCAAACAAAATTTCCCAACTTTATCGCAAGGACACTCGCAACCCACTCCAATCATGCTCTAAGCATTCCAACTCCTATGGCCTTATCATCACGATGTATATGCAATGCCCACTTTCGATTGCCTTGCTAGTCCTCAAGTTTCATTCTTATCGCGTCATTGCGACCCTCATATGCGTTTCAATTTCCAATTGGAATTGTCATAAACAACGTAGTCATCAGCTTAACTCGAGTCTTTGAGAACTCTTTTCACGTTCATTCACCCATTCGTGTTACATCTCATCCTTAATCCATTTTACTAATGGAACAGCTCTTGTGGGGAATCTTTTCACGGTCGTCTATTACAATTCGTCAATTCTAGGATCTTTCAACTTCTAGCAACCCACATCGACTCTAGTCGATTTATCACTCATTCCACTCCTCCAAGGCTCTACAGAGATTTCATTTCTCAGAGATTTCACGACCGAAAAATCTTACCTTATTAGATCCATAGCCTGTGCTCTTCACATTCAGCATATAACAAGCATCTCCTTAGAGTCCATAGGACACTCTTAAAAGCTGTTCATGTTTCTTATGACTCTTTAAATGAGTCCAATCCTCGTCTCTCAAGACGGTAACAAACAACTCAATCATTCCTTGGGCACTTAATTCGACTATTATCAACTTATTTCTATCAAGTGTCGAATCTTCCAACTATTCCTTGCACTTTTCACTTGAGAGCTCAGACCTTGGCTCTCTGTTGTCACGGGTCTCCTCAAGGACTGCACAACATTTTATTTATTCTTGTCACTTTTTTCTCGAGAAGCATTAGCATTTTAGCCTCTGAGTTCCATAGCTCGCTAATGCGACCTTATCCCAATTCCGTTCGTTCTACTGAACGTCAACATCATCTTGGAATTTAACATTGTCTACAAGACAATCTCTCAGATTTCACTTCCAGAAATCATTCAAGTTCTCCGTCTTCTTTCCCAGTCTAGACTCTCCATCTAAATATCAAGACAGTTAGGATTTTCTCCTTCTTCCACACTAGGGTCTCTTACCATGTGAGGGAAGCTATACACATCAGTGGCATTCTCTTATTTCAAATCCACCATGTCCTTCCTATTCCATAGGACGTCGATCTTAGAATCTGCGCCAACGACGGTGTTTTACTCCAGAACGTAGATGCCACCATACTCGACATTCTTCTTCCCATAATTCAGTCACCTCAAGTGATAATATCTGTTCATCCTTGGTCTCCACCAGTTCACTTATCGAATGCCCAATTCGATTACCTCAACTCACTTTGCAAGTATTCTATAAGCGCTCTTTTCGTTTACTAAATCATTCACTAGAATCACAACCAGTCAGGACTATCAAGTTCGTTCACTTTCCTTTTCATCAACGACCAATTCATGGTCCAATCGCCCTTTAAGAACAATGCCCTATTCTTTAGGGAACAACACTCATGATTTCATTTCTCATGATTCCGATTCAATCAACCGATCCCAAGAAATCATTAATTCCAGGCAAACTAGCATGCCGATTTTTCCTCGATTCCTTCCATAATAGAAAAGACGGACTACCCATTTTCCACCCTGTGTCGTACACCTAGGTAATCAACCATTTCCCATAGGCACGTTCCATATTCATAATGAACGTCTTTTTGCTCGTAATCCATGAGCAGGAGGTCTCTTATTCATAAATCTTTCGATCATTCTTCTCTTTTGCTAAGTCCCATTACCGTTCCTCAAAATCAGGAATAATAACCAACCATAAGGTTCTCAAGTTCCAATCCATTCAAGGATTTACTTATTTTATTCAAGGGTCCTTGACCACTCTTAACTTATTTAGGTAACCTTGCGAACTCTGTCTCACATTGGTCAATCATCTCTTGATCCTTAAAAAACTATTAGGATCCCTACAACCTTTGCCTTCGAGCAATCTCAAAAAGATACTTTCCGTGAATAATTCAACAGGAGTAGTGTAGGCATATATCATGCCTTCGAGGAAATCCTTCCACTGCTGACCTTGCACTAATTATCAACAGACTCTTAAGACTACAACTACCGGGGTCACTTTCTTTCCTTAGTGTACCCAAAACCTCTAAGGTTTCCTTACCAAGATCCCCAATCCAGAGGGAGGCAATTTCAAATATCATCCCTCTACCTAACTCAATCAATCTCAACCTTATACATAGTTTCACAAGCTTTTCCAAACTCTCGGGGACTTTCCCACGCATTCAATTTAGAAAAGATTAACTCAGAGTCACCTTCCTCGTGACTTTCATCATTTTAACTCATCAGTACTAGCATCTGTTACCATAGTGACTGAGATAATCATGGCAGCTCCTCCTCAAGCTTGCTTAATCAACAAATTTTCTCATTTCCATTTAAAGTTCTCACGACCCATTCAGCTCTTGGGTCTTGTACAATTAACAGATCGATCCATATTCGCTTTTGGTACTCATACTCCAATCGCCCATCTTTACTCAATTCTCATGATCTATCAATTTTCGGATCTTCCATACCATGTATACTCAAGCCCAATGCTCTTCTACGATCATACCTTGGTCGTTCAACCTTATTAGGTTCTCATGTCACTTGAACCACTATGATTCCCTCCAGAAATCAAAAACTCAAGTCATATATTCAAGTCTAGCAGTCTCAGGCTACTCATCTCATCATTCATCACCATCAAGCAACCATCATGTGGTCTCTATGCAACTCTCAACTAATTGCCAATTATCTAAGGATTCCAAATCGTCCTTAAGCAACAGCCATATATCAAACTAGCCTCCATGAGGCAACTTCTCAATTAACAGTCATCACTAGGCAAACCTCAACTAGGCTAAAACTCAACTAGGCCAATATCCAGCAAATATTCAAGGTGTTACTTCTATAAGTCAATTGTCCAAACTCAAAGCATAAGGCATCTGCCACTTCATTACAAACTCGACTTGTTATCTCAATCCCAGAAGACATCAGTTCAAAGGCACAAACCCCCTATGCCGTCTAATCTCTCAATTAGACCTTGGCCAAGGCAATCACACGATGCCAATTACAAAACATGCCCAACAGGCCAATCATAAACATCACTTTTCCTTTCAAACGACATCCACCGCCAAGCACAAAGCTTTTATTTATGCCAATCACATGCATCATTTCACATGTCATGCCACTTTTGAATATCTTCTTCGAGGATCAATCTTGTGCCATACATCTCTTAACCACAATTGGACTCAACCTGTTACCTAGACTTCCCCTTTCAAGTTATGACTTGGGTCATTTCTGCCTCTTGCTATCTTAGAAGCCTGCCAGGAGCTGCTCCTTATCCGAACTTCTTTATCCCGGCGATCACTCCCTGCCCTCATCAGACCTGGCCATTGCAGGTTGTCCCAAGTCATACATCTACGGAGAAAGCCTCGTTCCACATGTCCCATATCATGTTTCGTTACAGTTTATAGGTATCCTATCAACTTGTCCCATACCAAGCGACAGTTTATTAAGTCCAACAGTGATAAGTTCATGCATGCACCCTCATCAACTTTCGTTTCAAAGCCACAAACACAAGCACAACATGACTATCCTCACCACTTGTCATATCAAAATCGCCTTCAGATCAATTCTTATCCATTGAAGAGTTCTAATTCCATCAATGACCGTCACATCTCACAGATCAATTGTATATATTCAACCATGTACCTTAAGTGGAGTCGCTAACTAAATCAAATCCATAAGCATTTGATCACGTCTGGCCTTTAATCCATATATTCCTTATCCGCTCCCTTGTATGCATCTCATCTCATATCATCCAAGACTGTCAATAGCAATCGATAACTAAGCCATCAAGATATCACGCAATTCAAGCTTGAATTCACTAACATCAGTCGCCTCTTTATAACTCGTACTCCTCAAGTTGGGTCATTGACAAATCAAGATCACAATCATACACTTCAATTGACCCTTCATTCATAAGTTATTATCTAGCAACCCCAAATCCAAGCTTATGACTCCTTAATTTCTATTCACTTCCTTGTGAGCCTTATTCATAATATCACTCAAGATCATCCCTTAAATCGGCACTAGGATCATTAGAATACTACACAAGTTCAAGCCTATAGTCCTCAAGATTCAGCAATTCATGCTTATCCCTCAAGGTCTCACTACCTAATTGTCCTCAAGTCATCACTCCATATCACTCCAAGTCTCAATCAGATTGGATCGAGCTGACCTCGCTTTGATACCAGTCAAACGAAGATGTCACGCCCCGAGCCCAGTGGGCACGCGAACATCCCACCTTCACCGTTACCTTTAATGAGCTCCAAGATCCAATGGTCAATAACTTACAACTCTATATGAAGAATGCATGCGAAAGTGATGCCAACTCCATTACAAAAATAGCAACACATGATGACTAAGGACACAATGGTACCCCTTTTATAAAGGTCAATCATACTTCAGAGGTTACAAATCTAAATCTCTATGAGTATCATTTTTCAATCCTATGGTCACAAAAGGGAAGTCTTTATTTTCCTCCAATGACTTCATCAAATGCCAATCCATGGCAAACTCAATTTTCTTCGTCAGGGGCCTGAAAATGTTGCCCAAAATGGGGTGAGATATAAATCTCAGTAAGGTAGGTCCTAACCCTAGGTTAGGCCAACCGTCCACTCAGGCAGTCATAAACATCAGCGTTTCATACAAACAAACACATTAGGTATTCAATTATCAATAGTCATGCAGAGGACAAACAGGCAGACATGGCATCACAACACATCTCTAAGATCATGCACACACCGCCATGTCACACCACCACTTCCACTTTTCACACCTGCCTCATTTCATGCCCGCCTTTAGAACGCATCAGGCTCGGTCCGCGTAAACGCATCAGACCGTCATTGACAATCCGCGTAAACGTATCAGGTTTCAATGTTACTCTAGGCCAGTATCGACACATCACAACTCCGTCCCGCATTTCGACACATCAGAACTATGGCCTTCTCAACCACGCGTCTCATACGCATCAGGGTGCCATACACTCCAACCCCGTGCCTCAGTGCCTCAAGATATTCATTCCATCACCCCGGGTCTCATACGCCTCAAGGTCTTATCATGCCTCAAACATACCATTAATTTGAATCAATTCACACACGTAAGACCATGTGCAATCTCATGCACCAATCATACACTTATGGCATGCAAGATAATCAAATTCAACACTCAAATGCGACAAATCACTCAATGCACAAGCATGATCAAACATTTGGGTCATTTATACCCCCTCCTAGGATGTACAATAGACAATCACAATGAAACCCTTCAAGAATCACCCAAAAATTTACCCGACTCGCCCAATCGAGTCCAATCTTCCTATCTTAGGTCTAGGATTCACTTACCTCAAGCTTAATGTCATAAATTCTCTCCTCAAGCACCTCCTCAAATTCGATTCAAGTGGTCCAAGACCAAACCCACTGCGCAACCTAATAAATTCCAACCAATCGTTAATTTCTCTTGCTCAGTTCACCCATTCATGAAACACCAACCTTAATAACATTATCCTCAACATTCTAGCATGTCTCATTGATGAATTTGAGACTCAAAACCAACCCATACATAACTGGTTTGCACAGAACTGAACCGAGCTATTTTTAGTTCTGTGCATACCGAGGTTTTCCAGCCCTAAAACTACTCCAAATCCACCATTTAATCACTAACCTACTTGCTAACATGTATATCTTAGGGACTAAGAAGCTCATCGAAGATTTGGGGCCAAGTCATCGCTAGAAACCCTTTGGAAGTCGCCAGTTTCCTCAAGTCCTTAAACCAGCAGTTTTTGTCCAATAATCACAAGACCCATTCGGGGTCAAAACTCCATGAAATTCATCCCAACTTTTTACCACAGCTCATCCAACATTAATACTATAAGTGTAGCAGACCTTACCAAAAATTTGGAGCAATTTGAAGTCTGGAAGACCCCGGAACAGGTCTTTCCCCAAAACCGGTCAGAATCCGATCTCTCCTAAATTTTGTCCACTCAAATTGAGTTACGAGAACATTTACAGGTCAAATTGAGCTTATAATATGTTTATAGAAAGATAAGACAATAGGCTTTCATTTGGCGGTGATTTTACCTCGATCTGGTATCGGACGAAGAAGATATGGCTAGAATAGTGGGGCGATCGGACTGGTCGGCTGGGAGCTCTTGGATTCACAACTGACCAGCCTCACCTTTGCTCCTTCAAATGGCTCTATGGGATAAACAGCTAGGTAGATTTGGACCCATAATGCTTTGTTAGAATGGCAAGACTATAAGTTTTCTATTGTCGGTGGTTTTACGTCAATCGACCATCGAACGAAAACGTTATGGCTGGAATAGTGAGTCGATCGAAACAAGGCAGCGAGCTGGCGAGTAAGAGAAGAAGAAGACTCTCGGTTTGGGGGAGTTGATGGTCGGCCAAATGAGGGGTGAAAGAGAGTGAGAGAGAGAGAGCTATATGCAAGTCTCAAGGTCAAAGGGTTGAATGGTAGTTGTGAAAAAGTAGACGTGACCACTCTTTAGCTAATCTATTGACACTTGTCCTAAGTGTCATTCATGTTTCATCCAATGGCCATAATCCTTTCTCTTTTGGGCAGCCTTAGGGGTGATTAAAAGACTAAAATGTCCTTGTCCAAATATATAAGTAAGGCTAGATCTTGAGGGGCAAATGGTAATTTTACTCCTTACGTCCGGAACATCGTTTTTCTCATTCCAATACTCTTCGATAAGGCGATGGCCAATCCAAATCTGACGTTGGAATTCTTGATTCTCCATTTTCAATTTTCAAGACTCGTTTCTGATCGTTTTCTCCATCAGATGTGGTTCCAGTCTATCCCGAACTGACGGGCAGCTTTTGCTGACGTTACGCGTATCGACCTTGTGATTCGTATCACATTTAGGGCTCGTCAATTCATGGCGACTTTGTTTGTCATGTAGTCATAAGGGTCTATCACTAGTTTCGATAGCATCGATCGTCACTGTTCGATTTAAGAAACTTTTGCAAATTATACATTAGTTAAGCGGCATCACCCACGCTCCAATCGTATAACGCTAGCAATGCATTCCTTAATCATTCTTAGATCGGCCTTTTATGGCTCTAAATGTCCCATCGACAATCCTTATGGTCAAAGTGCCATTTCCTATTCGAGTTCCCTTGGTACATATACCTTGTCTCGCGTTAACCCTTCCCTTTTGGTCAGTCAACTCGAAATTGATCAGATTCGAGTGAGATATGACTGAAATACATCGCTAGATACAATTCTCATTACTGAGTCCGAAAATGATAGGAAAATCAGAATGTCACAATAATTGCGAAATTTGTATCATCCAGGTAATGCGAATAGAGTCGTAGATGCGCTTAGCCGAAAATCAAGTATTGCACTCTTATTGGTTAAAGGACTTCCTTATTAAGGAATTAAGGGATTCTGAGTTTAAACTGGAAGTTTGTCCACTGTCAAGTTTGATGGCAACCTTGAGAATTGACCTTGAAATTCAAGAAGAGTAAAGACTCTGCAGTCTACGGACCCAGAGATTCAAAAGATTCTCGAGATGAACGCAACGAAAAGGAAATCTGAGTTTCAAGTGACAGAAGGTGGGATTTTGAAGTTTTATGGACATTTATGTGTACCTGGTGATGAGGACCTGAAGGAAAAGATTTTGTTGGAAACTTATAGAAGCAACTATAGTATCATTCAAGTAGCACAAAGATGTATCAAAATCTACGACAGCACTGTTGGTGGAATGACATGAAGGTGGATGTAGCTAAGCATGTGGCAAAATGTTTGACCTCCCAGCAAGTAAAGGCTCAACATTGCTTGGAGGATTGTTGCAACCTCTATAAATTCTCGAGTGGAAATGGGAATATGTGACGATGGATTTTGTGATGACATTGCCAAGGTGTCAAAAAGGTCATGACTCAATTTGGATAATCGTGGATAGACTGACTAAGTCGGCACATTTCATACACGTGCGAAAGGATTTTGCAATGGATAAGTATGCAAAATTATATATGCGTCAAATTGTGCGATTGCATGGAGTCCCAGTTACGATTACGTTGGATTGAGATCTCAAGTTTACAGCAAACTTTTCAAAGAGTTTTCAGGAGGCTTTGGGAACTAGATTGCAATTCAGTACATCGTATCATCCGTAGACTGATGGACAGTCAGAAAGGACGATACAAACGCTCGAGGACATATTACGAGCATGCATTATAGATTTTAAAGGTGGCTGAGAGGATCAACTACATCTAGTGAAGTTTGCATACAATAATAGCTACCAGCAAAGCATTGGTAAGGCACCGTTTCAAGCACTTTATGGTAGAGCTTCCAGAACACCTATATGTTGGGATGAAGTTGGAGAAAGGAGTATAACAGGCCCTAAATTAGTGGAACAGTCTGTCGAGGCGATTAAAGTCATTAGAGAAAGGCTGAGAATGGCATAAAGTCGACAAAAGAGCTATGCTGATAGAAGACGCAAATCGCTGGAATTTCAGGTTGGCGATCATGTTTTCTTGAAGGTATCACCAATGCGCGGATTGTCTCGATTTGGGGAAAAGGGAAAACTGAGCTCGAGATATGTAGGTCTTTTTGAAATTCTGAAATGAATTGGGACTTTGGCCTACCGACTTGCCTTATCGCCGAACTTGTCATAGGTGCATAATATGTTTCATGTGTCCATGTTAAGAAAGTATGAGCTAGATCTGACTCATGTTCTGGATTTTGAAACCATTTAAATTGATGACAATGTATCGTATGTGGAAAAGTCTATCAAAATTGAGGATCGAAAGGAGCAAGTCTTGAATAATAAGACGATTCCATTAGTTAAAGTGATATGGGAGTATCACGGGACTGAAGGAGTTACTTGAGAAAACGAAGAAGTTATGAGACTTCAATATCCCTATTTGTTTGAATAGTTAGGTTTATTGTAAATTTTGATGATGAAATTTCTGTAAAGGGAGAAGAATTGTCACATTCTGAATTTTCTATCATTTTAGGCTGTTGAATGAGAATGCATCTTTCGATGTATTTCAGCTTTGTCTCATTCATATCTTATCAATCTCGAGTAAACTGACCAAAAGGGAAAGGCTAACGCATGACAAGATACGTGGACCTAGGGAACTCTAAAAAGAAAATGATGCTTTGATCATAAGAATTGTTGAGGGAACATTTTGAGCCAATAAGGCCGCTCAGATAACGAATAAGGAATACAACGCTAGTGTTATACGATTGGCGCGCGTATGATGCCGCTTAACCAATGTATAATTTATAAATTTTCCTAAATCGAGCTATGACGATCGAAGCCATCGAAACTAGTGATGAACTCTTGCAATTACATGATAACCAAAGCCATCGTAATTTGAGTTGTCCAAAGTGTAATGAGAATCACATAGTCGATACGCGTAACGTCTGCAAAAGTCGCCTGTTAGTTCGAGATAAACTGAAGCTACGACCGACAGACAATTGATCATGAAATGGAAGCTCAATTGGCAATTGAAAATGAAGAATTCCAATTTTAGAAAATAATTTGATGTCGTCTTGCCAAATGGTAATTTCAAATTGGAAAAGTGAAGTTTGGACTAAAAGTGCAAAATTACCATTTTGCCCCTTGACCATTTGTTTTGTCTTATGAATTCAAGCAGGAAAAAATGGTAATTTTATTTTCCACCATAGGGCTACCGAAATTTATGTGTATGAGTCAAAGAAAGTCAAAGCCAGTAAGTGCATTATTTGATTAGAGCCATATGTCACTCATTGAAGGTAATTTGCATTAATTACCCCCACCAAACCAAGTCTTGTCAATTAACCTCAATTATTAGTTTGAGACATCCATTTGAAGTCCTCATCAGCCATGTATAGCCATCCCACCATTTCCCTTTGATTTTTCTCTCCACTTTCACTCTACCAAAAACTACCTAGAAAGACAGGTTCTGCCCGCCTATTCGGTCAGCTCGCCGGCCACTTTCCGGTGCCGTCTCACTGTGCTCCAACCACCAAAAGCAAGCTTAACATGTCTCTGACACGTTCCAAGTGGTAGCTCGACATTTCATTGAGTGATTTTTCCTGACCAGCCCTTAAATCAAAATCGGACCAAATCCGTGCGTGCTGGTCCGTTCTCTCTTTTAGAGACTCTGATTGGTCTCAAATGTTTCAGGAGATCTTCATTACATCTAGTACTTAGGTTGAGTGGTCTGTGGTTGTAAGTTTGATAGTGTTAAAATTGGTTTTTATGGCTGATTATATGTGATCAAAATTGGATAGATTTTGACCTTGTGGAAGCCGGGTTGTTCGGTGGTCTTTAGAGTGTCGATCCACTTCAAAATCTCTTGGTGAGCTCTCTAAACCCATTAATGAAGGCCTTATCTAGTTTGTTTGTGAAGAATCAAGGTTTGAAATTGAAGTATGGCTTGATTGTACTAGTCGAACCGAAAATCGATTCTGTTTTGTAGGTGAACCCTTGTTGGCCGATTTTGTTAGAGGCTAATTAAAGGGTATTGTGACTTCAAATTGACTCATAATGTCCTATAAGGTGTTGTGAGGTGTTATGGGGAGTATGTGAAGTGGATTAGGAGTTAGAAGTGAATTATGGTCAAAATTGGTGCATGAACCTCTAAGTTGTATCTTTCCTTGTGGGTGGTCATATGAACTGAGCATATTGAGGGTTCGTGGGAGTATTGATATGTGTTCAATTGATCAATAAGGTGTCTTCAATTGCCTATTGTATGGCTAATGAGAAATTGGGTTAAAGGAAGTGAGAATTCAATGACTATTGATTCAAGATTGGTGAACCTTCCAAGGTTGACGAAGGAATCTTGGAGATTTCATACTTGTGACATTGAGGAGAGTCACTTTGTGTGACATTTTGCTAATTAATCAAGGTAAGTATTTCCTAAACCTTTGCTTGAATGCTAGGACACTACTGAATGATTTATTGAATGAATTGAATGACGATTGAAATCCATGATTCGAATTGTGTGTTATGATGACATTGTGAACTCAATGAGAAAGACAATGAGGATACCAATTGGCCTGTGACCTCAGTGATATCGAATGGTGGTGAGCTCGAACAAGAATGAGAATACCGATTAGCCTATGGCCCTAATGGCATCGTATGGTTGTGAGCCTTGAAAGTACCAATTGGCCTGTGGCCCCAGTGGTACTAAGACATCGATTGGCCTGTGGCCTTAGTGATGTCAGATGGCATGAGTGCCAGAGAAGTACGTGGGTAAACGAGAAAGTTGTGGCAATTATGTATAGAATTGCATGTTGCTTGTGATTGAGCTTGGGACCCTAAAGTTGAGAGTGGTTGGTTGTATTGCTTACCCATGCTTGACTATTGATATCTATGTTGGTTGATGCTTTATGCCATTGCATTTTTGATTACCTGCATTTTAGTGGCATTTGTGTGTGGTCTGGGGGGACTAGTATTGAGGTATAGGGTTAGGTTTCACTTTCTGAGATGTCGATCTCACCCCGTAGTGGGATACCATTTTCAGACCCTAAGCCGTAACTATGCTGCCAATCCGACTAGGCGATTCAAAGGAGATGACCGCCCTTTTTGATGAATTTCCTGCTAGGAAGGGTGTTGTGTATGTTAAGAAGCACACAACTGTCTGGGTAGACGAGGGTAAATTGGAGTTACAGCCCCACCGCTTCGAAGCATGGTACCATCAATTGGGAAATAACAGTTTGATGGGACCTCTGTTGCAAGAGGATGTTCCAACGGAGGTGGTTTAGAATTGGTGTCATCTGTCCCGACCGGAGATCGAGGTGGAGATCCCAGCATCAGTGGGAGGTTCGAGGAACATACCTGAAGAGTCAAAGTCTCCACCGCCTTGAGAGGAATACATGAATTACATTGAGATTTTTGTCAATGCGATCGATGCCACCGACGAGGACAAAGAAGCCAAAGCTGAAGAGGAAACTGGGGAAGACACTAAAGAATCATCCGAAGAGGTGACATCAAAATCATTTTCTAAGTACAAACCCGAAGATGAGGAGGACGAAGGAAGCGACGGGTCAAGCAGTTCATCTGAGTAGTTGTACGAAGGGGTTTAGGTGAAATAGGAATTAAGAACCATTTTGGTGTTAGGCTTCGGGGAAGGTGCAGTGGAATCGTTTAGACCATAGGCCTTAGTTCGTTTTTCTACCCAAGTGTGCGACTTTATCTTTTTATCTTTTCACTTCTGCTATTTGTACTGGATAATTGCGGGATGTATATGGTGTGCTTTTAACTCTTCCCATTTCCTTTTTATTTCCTATTGTACGGAGATGTTATCTCGTTTATCGTTTGCGTATTTCATATCATACTAGGCCATGTGAGGTTCCTGGGTAATTACTAGCATGAGGTAGATGTAATGAGCTCCAAGGGACGCGGGGCGTTGCATCATGTCTTAGGTCCTTGATTTGCACACTTTCTTTTACAGATTGTGAGCGTTATGGCAGTCACACCTATTTGCATGAACTCCTAAATTTAGGATTCGTACCTCATTTATCTTCATGAAATCTTGAGTTAGATAGTTCAGTCAACTTAGGTATTGAAAGGGTGTCAACTCTGATGTTGGCATAACTAAATTCCCAATTCCATTTTTCTGGTTCTCAGATAATTGAATAAAAGCTCCCTCCTATTCGATAGGGTTTTCAATCGTACCCTCCACGAAATGATTGGTGCGACTCCTATCACATGTCACTAGATCACATTGAAGGTCGACCACGTATGCCTCCTTTGCGACTTGGGTAACGGGCCTTGGGAGAGGCTCGCGTTCGACCAGATGGGACATCCCATTAGCTCTCGCATCCACCGAAGAGGGTTGCGAAAATGCATGTTAAACGTTATACATGCCAACACACTCTACATATTTTGTATGTGGTCATATTCTTGTGAGCTTGCCTTCATATTTCCGAAACCATATGGAAATAGAAAAAAAAAATGCACAAAATACCCCTTAAAGTACACATATATAAGGTTTTTATGCATTTTTATATCCTTAAAAGTTACAAAAATTTAAAATAAATATACCACAATGTAGATAATTTCATTACGAGCATAACGATACCAAGATCACCAAAATCTGACGTCCGGCCCGCCTACACATGCCACTTAACTTGATTGCGCGTGGGCCTCACGCACTGCACGTGCCTAGCACGTGACGACTCCAGAACTGGCCCAATGGTCGATCCAGCCCGATCGATTTGACCAAGTCCTGTCAAATCGGATCAACGATCCAACCATCGATCGATCGAACCGGCAAGCTATCAACGGGCTTTCGGTTTGGATCAACTCGGTCAACAGTCAAATCGAATCGGTTACCTGATCAAAGGCGATAGCCCGTTAACCAGATGATGTCATCGTGACGTCATTATAGGCCACCGCCTTCCCTTTACTTGACATGTATACAAATAATTGTCAACACGCGACTAGGCATGGCGACGAAACCACCTTCACACACAAGTGCAGCGCACGCGCTTGAGGCGCGCCGCGAGTAGGCGCGCATAAGGCACGTTGCTCCACTACCCTGCCTGTGCGTGGGGGCCATGCAGTGGCTCCCGATCTACTCCAATGGGCAGTGACCACTGGAAATGCTCGTCTCGACGCGAAGAACACAAAAATTCATTAAAATTTAAGTTTCATCGGACCAAGCCATAGAAAACCCTCGCTCCGAACTCCGATGGCTCGTGCTGTAGCATACGGCCTTACTCAGATGCACGCTACCGCTCAAAATGCTCGCCTTGTTGAGCACAACATGAATATGTAATCAAAATCAAATTTCATCCGTCGAAATTTTTGAAAGCGAACAAAAATTATACGTTTCAGATTTAGACTATGTAGGCTATGATACCACATGTTAGCCGTTATAAATCCTAATACGGAAATCCCAAATCTAGAAACACAGCAATGGTTAAAAGAAGTTTGTGTACTTGATTTGGGATTCGTCAGTCTTCATTTGGAATTATGACGATACAATGCTTAGGCATGTATCCTCTATGCCTCACTGTATGCTTGGCGATGATGATATCACCTCACTCTCTTCTCTAACCTTATGATAAGGCAAAAATGGCTTATGAATTTGTGGGGTAGAGAGGGGTTGCCTTAGCCCCATTTATAAAGTTTTTGGCGGGGCCCCTCTCATCACGAACTGAGCCGACCTTAGCTCACATTAGCCAGTCTCATATTAGACCTATTAAAAATCCTTATATCCAACTTTAATTAGATCAAATTAGTCATTACAATCCCAATTAATATAAGCCAACATTAGGATAACTCTAACATGATTATCATGAATTGATGATGGAGAGAGTGACAAGGATGAGCCAAATCTCTATCCTCAATTGATTTCTATACTTGGAGGCTAGTGGCACTTTGCTCGAACATCCAAGACCTCAATGGACTCCCCAAGATGTAGTTGACAATTGTGATAGAAAAACAGAGGAATATATTTTCTACATCACTAAATGAAGAATACCAGACCCCATATATATTGGTTGCGGCATACTTCCAATCGATAAGAAAGTATGGATGCCCCACTTTTTTTTTTAGTAAAGACGGATGCCCCACTTTTATAATTGAAAGATGTAATAGAGAGGTGCTGTGTGCTAATTATACTAAAATCTTTATTGGATGTAGCTATGGTTTAAGGGTGAACCATGATGAATCTTGTGTCTTGCTTTCTCTCGCTTTTATGCTCTATTTCATTATGTTTGTGCATTGAGTCTAATTAGATTTAAGTATAATTAATGGATATTACATTAACTAAACTTTAAAAAGTAGTCCTAGTACGATCTATAAGTTACCATGAAATTAGCAGTAGCTTTTGAATCTTGGGATGTCCAAGCATAATTTATGGATATTAGACGTTTGACTTAAATGGTAATAAACAGTGCAATTCCATAAGATGTGTTGTTTCGTTCAAAAGATGTGTTGTTTCACAAATGATTATACCTACGGAAAAAAAAACAGAACAAACTCTAAAATTTGCCTTTCGACTAAGCTGTGCAAGAACAGCCAAAATCAAGAATTCATTTTTTTTTTTTTTGAATGTGTCATGCCGCTAAGCATCCATGATGGTCATCCCCCCTAAAGCGGGGGATTTCGCAATATTTGCCATCTTACTAGGTGCATTCTGTATTTTTGTTCAGATTACAACGCCACACACATTTTTCCTCAACCTCTTTTAACAGAGTTCTCTTATGTCGAACTTTTCATGAAATTCATAATTTCATGAGAAAATCACAAGTAGACTGTTTATTTTATTATTTGGTGGCTTCTGTTGACACCTGAATTTTTTTTTTTTTTTGGTAAGGTTTTTAAATTTTCTTTTGGTAAGGTAAATTTTTATTAGTCCTTTTTCAATTAATTTTTTGAAAAATTCATAAAAATTTTATAAAACGTTGAAAAATAGCAAAATCAATTTTGGTAAACCTTGACCAACCCTAGGGAATCATTTCTGAGCAAAAAAAAGTTCATATTTTTTGCATTTTATAATATATTTTGAAAATAGAAAAATGCACGAAAATTCATAAAAAAAATAGTATTTGAGGCCACAAAATATCTATATTTTTATTTTAACTCCCATTTCATTTTGGTCTCTCAAGATTTTAGAAATTTGATATGTGATCCCATGTCTCTTCATTGAGTATAGTCGTAATTCAAGCCAAAAATTATCATTTGATTCATTTCTTTTGCAATCATTGCATTCTTTTAGTCATGACATTCAATTATAATATTTTTCATTTTAATTTATTCCAATTGATTGATTAATTAATTACATGAATTGTATGGATTGGGTAAAATTGCACAATTTTCTTACAATTAAGTCCTTAGGTTTCAGTTGAATTGAAATTAATCAAAATTCAGGGATTGCCATGTACAGGTAAGAACTCCTCCTTATATTTTTCAACATTCTAAATTGATTGGTGAGGGTGGCTAGGTTCGATTTGGCTTTTTAGGGTTCCAATTTGACAATTTCAATTCTCGAGTCAAATATGCAATTTGGGATTTTTATGCTAATCATTGAAAAGTTTTGGGAAAATTAGCATTTTCTAATAGAATTGATACCCATGATTTCAATTTTGGGCATTAATTTGAAAAATTTCAAGGAATTGTAGGTCCATTTCAAGAAAGTGAAACAATTGGATCTACTAGATCAGATTGGGTCCGACCTAACAACTCGATCGAACAGTGCATCTTCTTCCCCTAATTCGGGGCATTTTCAAACATTTGTAGATTGAGATTCAATTGAGAAATTAAGGACCAATTCACCCATAATTGGAGGAGCTTATGTAGGGGTTTTAATCCTCAGCTCATGCCTCGTCGATCGAGACCGATGGCGCCACTTGACGTCGCCGGAGCACGGCAAAATTGGCCAGTCAAAGGCTTAGAGCTGCAAAAGTCAACTTTGACACTAACGGAGCAAATTAGACATCCAATTGTGCTCGTCGGATCTACAAATGGACTAAATGGAATTGCCAACTTCCTTCAGTACCGTGAGCACCTTTGGCACACGTGGGCACGTGTAGAGCAAGTGGGTGGACACCCCCTAATCGTGCGTAAAATTCAAATCGAGTATACTTAGTTCCAAAGCATTCTAGAAAAAAAAAAGGGAAGCCTCATTATGTTCTTACACTGACAGACTAGAGAGAGAGAGAGAAAAGAGAGAAAATCCTCTCTCCCTCACCATAACTGGAGCTCGAAGCTCGGATTGTAGAGCTTGAGCTCGGCCAATCCAGGCCATCTCAGACCTCGCGATCACCTCTAGAAGCTAGCCTGAACCTGCAGGAGACGATCGACACCAATCTCACAGCTTGTCGGCCTCCGAAACGGTGAGTCGAACTTCTGACCTTCACTCTGTGCATTCATGGCATCTCACCTTCCAAATCATCATTCTTGCAATTATAGTAAGCGTTTTACTCTCTAAGCTGTAGTGATCATGTTTGCATTGTGTTTTTTCTTCGATTTTGCATAATAACCTCGAGTCAAACCCTCCTATCATCGCCAAACTTGTTGAACATTAGCCGGCCATTTTTGGCGATGCTAGCTCGAGCTAAGTCTTTTGAGCTCCTTGTGGTACTACTGTGTGAAGGAATTTAATAGTTACACTCTGTGTTGCTTGATTTAAACTGCCATAGCCCTATTGATTCTTGCTCGATTGATGATGATTTTGTGGATAGTTGGGGCTAGATCTTATATTTGAAATTGGAGATCATGGTGAGTCGATTGGTGGTGGTTCCAAGCCAATTGGTTGAGGTTTCATTGTCGATCAAAGGCGGAGAAATCTTGGCCGTCCATATCTTAGTCTGTCGCGACCCTTTCGAGGTTCGTTGGTTGGAACGCTCTCAAGGGTTAATGGGTCATTATCGTCTAACTCGTGGTAATTAGATTTCAAATGCAAGCCCCTCTTAAGGCCCATTATCCAAATCACGACAGTGAGGAAATTCAAATCATGGTCGACCTTTTAGTGTGGTCTAGTGGTATGTGCATCGTGTATGTGCCCGGAGTCGCCACCAATCATTTTTTTGAGGTTATGGTCGGAAACCCTAACGAGAGATTGGGAGTCACCAATCGATTCTACGGAATTAGAGAAATGAGTTTGGGGATTTGATTATGTTGAGAATATCATCGACACCCTTTCGGTATCTAAGTTGAGTGATTTCTAATCTAAGAATTCATGCAAATACTCTCGGGAGGTGAGGTAGATTCTAACGACTTACGGATATCATGCGGATCGGGATTTTCTACCCTATCAATCACAATTAAGAATTAAGATGCGCAAATCAATAAATCAATGGCATGTGAGGATAAATCGCATCAAATCAATCAATCAGGTTAACGCGCCATATCTAATATAGCCCAATAGGCTTAGAGAATGATTGATCTAAGTTCGGGGGGTTGGTTCGGAAAGTATAATGGTAAAATGCCCAGAAGGGTAAAATGGTCAATTTTAAAGGTTTGGGAACCCAAATATTACAAATTAGGTCATGCCAGTTGAATGTGGCCATTTCCCATTTTTTATGTTTTGTCTGAATTTTTGGACTTTGTTCTGATTTTTTAGAATATTTTTTATTTTTCTAATTTATTATTATTATTTAAAAAAATTGGACCGAATGAATCGGCCCATTGCCTAGTCCAGACCACAAGACTCCGAAATCGGTCCGACCAAAATGGCGCCGTATCATATTTTTGTTATTGTCTATTTTGTTACTCTTGTAATTTATATTCCATTTTTCATAATTTAAAAATTGTGATATTCTGAATTTCCTGCCATTTCAAGACTATTGAATGAAGGAAATCTATCGATTTATTTCAGTTGTATCTCGCTTAGACTTGATCAATCTTGAGTTAATTGACTTAAAGAGAAAGATTAACGTAGGACTAGGTACGTAGACCTAGGAACTTAGATAAGAAATGGTACATTGACCATAAGGATTGCCAAGGGAATATTTAGAATCAATAAAGATCAAACTAAGAATGATTATAGAATTCATTTCTAGCTTTATTCGATTGGAGGTGGGTGATTCCACTTAACCAACATATGATTTGCAAACTTTTCATAAATCAAACTCTGATGATCGAGATCGGAGCTAGTGGTAGACCCTCGCAATTACATGACAACCAAAGTCTCCATGATTTGAAAAGTCCTAAGTGTGATAAGAGTCACAGAGTCAATACGCGTAACGTCTGTAAAAGCCATCCGTCAGTTCGAGACAAACTGAAGTTATGTTTGTCAGAGTCGACCATGAAATGAGATTTTGAAATGGGAAAATGGACAATGAAGGATTCCAGCATTCGAAATAAATTAGACGGCGCCTCATCGAAGACAATTTAAATTGGAAAAGTGAAGTTTTAGATGGAAAGTATGAAATGATCATTTTATCCCTCGAGGTTTAGCCTTGCCTTAAGATTTGATGAAGGGTGTTTTTGTCAATTACAAACCCCCTTGGCTGCCAAAAAATGCAAGGATAAATGGCCAATAGACATTAAGATTTTTATTTATATGAGGACAAGTGTCAAGGATTGAATAATTATCATTAATTACCCACTTTTTTCACCTACCATTCAAGCAAGTTGATCAAAGAGGATAAAGCAAGCTCTTCTTCTTCTCTCTCCCATTTTACATGACAGCCCTTCTTCCTTCACACTCTCTCTTTCGTTTTCTTTTCTTCAGTCGAGGGACCACCATCGACCAACCCCTGCCCGTTTGCTCGCCCATTTCGAGCACCCTTTTCGGCGATCTCCATCCTAATCGCCGGCCATTAATCTCTCCCTAGGCTCTCCTCTACCTTCCCCTAGTCGCTGCTTCGTCGTTGGTCCCGTCGATCAGCCCATTAAGCCCCAAGACCGTCGAGATCAAAATCGGACCAGTTTGGGAGAGGGCTCGAGTTCGCCAGCCTCAATGGCTCTTTAGGCTCCAAACTTTCGATAAGACACTGTCAACTCATAGTATAAGAGTTTAGAAGTTGAGTTTGAGAATTTGTTGAAGTTAGGATATACTTTTGATGGACCAATGGGGGAATTTTGCAAGAACAGATTCTATGCTAGCTTGATCGTGGGAAATCGAGACTTCTTGAAGAACCTTGGAGCATTGCCATGCCTTGAAACTTTCGGTACGGCACCTAGGGTTGATAATTGATATGTTGGAAAGTTGGTTTTGTGATAATTGAAGCCTAGAAACTTATTTAAGGGCTGATTGGTGTGAATGAACTAGGACCCATTCTGCCCCTGCTTTGTACTGAGTGAACCGAACCCTTTAAGGGCTTGTGAAAGTGTCACCTTGCCCTCAAATCCTCGGTAAGGCCCCTTAGAATGTTATATGAGGTGTTAATGAAGTGTTCGCTTGATGGAATTAGGTTTAGAAGAGTTTTATTGATGAAAAAGTGGGTTTTTCTTACGGCCGAGCTGCTACCTTGTTTCTGTCAAGAAGGAACAGAGTTTGGTGAAGGATTTTTGGTAGAATTTGCTAACTCAATTGAAAGGTAAGTGACCCTTAAACCTTTACTAGGACACTAGGATACTACTAGGTGACCTTGGGTGGTGAATTGATGAATTTGTGGACCTAATATATTTGCTATGTTAATGGCCACATGAAATTGATATGGGTTGAGCCATGTGTGCTTGTTTCGATGTGAACTTGTAATTCTCATGGCTAAATTGTTGATATGTGCTTTCGATTGATATGGATGCTTGTGTTGCCATGTAATATTTGGCCTTGAGTGGCGATTGTTTGAAAGATACAAATGAATTGGCAAGAGAACAAATTGTGAAGTTGATTGTCTTGGTGTATATTTGATATCACCTCATGGGTGTTCGGCCATGATGTTTCTCATAATAAAAATTTATGACTTGTTTGGTGGAATTGTACTCAATCATGAAGTCACTTCACAGGTGACATTGGCTAACGAGCCTCGTATGATGAGAAACATGTCTTATAAAGACAAGTTCGATGGAAATGAGATATGAGCTTAAGGGCCAGATACACCCTCATGCGTCAGAACGTGGGGTTGCAATTATGATTATATCCCGATGCGTCAGAATGTGGGATAAGTTAATTCGTGTCGACAAGATCCATGAAGAGGCATATGAAATCTGATGCGTCAAAATGCGGATTTATGAATTGAAGTAGCCTGGTGCGTCAGAACCGGGCCAACTCATCGGGTTGTGAAACTATGATGAAATGAGAATTAAGTTTTGCTAAATGAATTTATTTGTGCTAGTACATAAGCTTGGTTTCATATCACCTTATTAACATGCCAATTCATGCAATTGACACCAAACATGGTCATATGAATGCACAAAATTATCCACTAGACTTTGCATCTATTCCAAGGTGATTAACCCCTCATCAATCATACAATCAATCAGTAGACCATCAATTCATTCAATTTGACAATTGATATGGATGATCGATTAAAGAAAGTCAATCAATTCAACAACAAGAACTCAGTCCAATTATACTTAATAAAGCTCGATTCATACGTCGAATCGACATTAATCACTTCACTTTGGTAATCGATTGTACGCTCATCTCTAACCTATCGCTCGTTCGCGATCAAATAATATCAATCATTTGATTAATCAATTTAATCCAATTAGCCACAGATTCCCAGCTAACCGGATTAACTTAACTAACTATGGCCATTTAACCTAAACCAATTCTCTAACCTAACCTGGCCCTAATTAATCTACCTAAACACCCTAATAATCTACTTGACTAATCCGAACATAATTAGCGATCAAACCAAAGATTGAACGTTGACTCACAGTCAATTAAACGAGGCAAGTACGACGACGATCCTTGAAATCCCTTCGGACATGAACTTGGATGCTCGGATCATAGGCCTAAAACCTTAGACGATTGGCCCAATTTCTCGGCCCATGGGTCAAGACTCTAGGCCTACTTGGCCCACAAACATGGCACACGAGCCCAAACACTCGGCCTACCTCCCAGGACATGGCCTAGATCAGATTGTGGCACGCTGGCTCGTTGACTCGTGGATCAGGCCTAAAAACATGGCACTCAGTAGTGAAACAGAGGACAACGGGGGCAGGGCGACAGACTCTTCCACGGCTCCTTCAGCTCCTTCGGGCGGTGAACGGCGGAGATTACGACGGAGGTAGCTAAAGGAGGCCTGAGGAAGCGTCGAGGGATGTGTGGGTGGTTGAAGTAACCACGAGCAGTGGCGGAGCTGCTCGAACAGAGGCGAAACCGCTCGAACAGAGGCGAAACCGTCAGGAATAGAGGAGGGGCAAGATGTTCAATTTCAGGGTCGTTTTGAGTCCAACGTGCAACGACTGGCTTGCAACAAGTTTGGTCGACAATTGGAGGTCGAGCACGGTCGTTGCGTGTTGCCAGAGGCAGTCGGGACAGGAAAGTGCCGAGTTAAGGAAATCGAACAAAAGTGGGAGAGTAGAAACAAAGTTGGACAGCATAGCAGTGCAGATCGGGCTTCGGGCCTATTTTGAAGCTCATCGGACAGCGGCGGAGGTTGAGGAACAGTAGAAGGTGGCATGTGATGGTCGAAGGAGGCATCGATGGTGGCTGGAGTGGCGTTCAGAGGTCGCTAAAGTAGTGAATAGGGTAGAACCGAAGCTGAGCAGAATAGGGACGACTGAAACAAGGGTTGCCCGGGCTCGAGGTGGTCTAATCAGCGGCAGAGAAAGCGACGGCAATATGCGGAGGAGTGGTGAGGATGAAGAGAAGTTGGTGGTGGTGTTCGGTGATGGCTGAGGGAGTCGCACGAAAACAAAACACAACAACAAGAAGAAGAACGAAGGAGGCAAATGATTTATCCTTCAAGAGGGCGGGGAGAGAGAATGGCGGTGGGAGGAGAGAGAGAGAAAATAGAGAGTAGATTTGAATAAGGGGGCTAAAGAGGTAAGGATGGGTCCACCTTCATGATGTTCTTTGTCTTGACATGAAAATCAAAGTGGCATTTTTGTCATTTCTTATTTTGACCGGGAGGTATTTTGGTCATTTCATCACTAAGAACAATCAGGACATTTGGCTATCCGATGGATGGTAATTTAGCCTTCTTAAGGATCGGTTTGGCCAGAATGAGACTCGGGCTCGAGAATTTCAATTATAATGTGCGATGACTAATCGATCAAATCTAAACTAATTTAATTGACAGTTTCGAAAAATATCCAATTTTCCATCGCTAAATTCCTTAAAATCCAATATTTCTTGGCAAACTTAGATTCAATACCTTACCCTTTGTTGAATCAAGATATCTTATAGACATAAAAAAATTCAGGAGGCCACACTGTCAATCCAAGTCATCTCAGACCTTGCAATCACCTTGAGAAGCTTGCGTGAACCTTCAGAGATGATCGCCTCGATCTCGCATCTCGTCAACCTCTGAAACGGTGAGTCGAACTTTTGACCTTTACTCTGTGCATTCACGGTATCTCACCTTCCTCATCATCACTTTTACAATTATAGTAGGCGTTTTACTCTCTAAGCTATGCTGATCATGTTTGTACTATGTTTTTGCTTTGATTTTGCATAATAATCTCGAGTCGAACCTCCTACAATCCCCAAACCTGTCGAACATTCCAACGATTTCTGACGATTGTGAGCTCAATCCGAGTTCGAGGTATGTCTTCTGAACTCCTTATCGTGCTATTGTGTGAAGGAATTGAATAGTTATGCTAATTTCCATAGTCGTACCGGTTCTTGCTCGATTGATGATGATTCTGTGGATAGTTGGAGATAGATCTTATATATGTGAAACTACATGTCAAGATGAGTCGATTGATGGTGGTTCCAGGCCGATTGGTTGAGTTTCTATCGTTGATCAATGGAGGAGAAACCTCGTCCATCCATTTCGTAGTATGTCGCTCAAGGAAGACGACGCTGACGTGGCATGATTGACTAGTCAGCGTCCTAGGTGGCATCGACGTGGCACCACATGGCCTGACACGTAGTCCACATGTCGGATTGGCCGTTAGAATTAGTTAGGATCAATAAAATTGATCGGACGGTTTGGGTTCTGACACGTGTAGGAGTAAGGACCATCATATATGTAATTAGAATTTTTAGATTTTGATAAATAGAATAGAATTTAGAAGAATAATAAAAAAGTAGAAAATAACAAAAATAGGATACGACGTCGTTTTGATTAGACGGGTTCGGGTTTCGGTCTAAACCTAGTGGCTCAGTTCGATTGGTTTGGTTTAATCAGATCCGAAAAAATTTTGAAAAATAAAAAATTAGGAAAATTAGAAAAATCAATAAAAAAATAAAAATAAAAAATGATAAAAAAATAAAAATATCAGAAAAATTCAAAAAATTCAGAAAAATCACAATAAATGGAAAATAGCCACATTCAACTAGCTTGACCCAAATTTGTGATTTTTGGATTTTTTAACCTTCAAAATTGACCATTTTACGCTTCTGGGCATTTGGCAATCATACTTTCTGAGTCAACCCCCCATCGATCATTCTCTAAGCCTATATGGCCTTATTAGATATGCCCCATTGATCTGACTAATTGATTTAATGTGATTTATCCTCACATGCCATTGATTCCTTGATTTGTGCACCTTAATTCTTGATTGTGATTGATAGAGTCGAAAATCCCGATTTTCATGATACCCATAAGCCGTTACAATCTACCTCACCTCTCGAGAGCATTTGCATGAATTCTTAGATTAGAAATTATTCAACTTAGGAACCGAAAGGCATTGATCACATTCCCGATGTAATCAAATTCCTGAACTCATTACTCTAATTTTCGTAGAATCGATTGGTGACTCTCAATCTCTCGATGGGGTTTTTGATCAAACCACGGCCACTTCCAGCCACCCCTGGAAGTTGGCTAGCCACCCAAACAAAGATCTATGTCTTTCCAACATTCTCCAACAAGAATCGAAGCATTTGGAGCACCGAGGAGTCCAAAGCGAAGATTCTCCCGAGATTCGACGGAATCTGCTCCAATCTGAGGTAGGTTCAATTTTCAGCCCTGTTGGTGGACAAAATCTTTGAGTTTTGAGCTGAAATTTCGTGAAGACCTAGTAGACATATAGATGGTTCTGTGGTAAAAACTTGAGATGGATTTGATTAAGTTTTGACCACGAATCGGCCTTGTTAATCTTGCCCAGAAAACTGCCAGATTATGTGCTTAGAGGAACCGGTGACTTTGGATGGTTTTCCGGTGACCAACCGACCTAAAACTCACGGTGAGCCTCTTGGACCCTTAGATAATCATGTTAAGAGTTAGATTGATGATTAAATGGAGGATTTAGGAGTGGATTGAATGCTGGATATGCTCGGTTTGCACAAAATCGAAGTGAATCGGTTGGTTCTGTGTAAGACGGGTTTTGTTGGGCTGATGATGGATGGATTATAAGTCTCAAATTAATGTTTAAAGCACGTTAAGATATTGAGGATTATGCCATGGAGGGTTAGGAGTCATGGATGGTTGAATTGGACATGAAAATTGATGGATTGGTTGGATTTTATTAGGTTGTGCGGTTGATTAGCCTTAAACCATGGTTGGCCGAGACCTTGAGAGTCCATGAGGAGCAACTTGGGTTGCCAATCAAAGGTAAGGGAATTCCTAACCTTATGCTAGGAAGATTGGACTCAATTGGGTGAGTCGAAGATTTATTGGATTGAGTTATGAAAAAATCCCCAAACGTGATAGCTTGATATGTCCTTAGGCGTTAAGGAATGATTGTGTGACATTACCAATACCTAAGTTGTTTGCCATGCTTGTAAATCCTTTGAATTGAATTGCATGCCATGAAAATTATAAAACGCATTTGAATGCACGCCTGCTAGTGAGTGTGCAATCGATTTGATAATCAAACATATAATATGATGTGGCATGAGCATGGCATGGCATGGCCCAGAGGCGTGTGAGACGCGGGGCGGAAGGTTGAGACCCTGATGCAACGGGGTCGTGGGATAAAGAATGATTAGATGGCGCATTGATGCGACGAAGTCGCGGTGCTGAGATAGCCACAGTCTTGCTGCGATCTAATTGCGGGACAGAGTATGATCTCATAAACCTTGCCTGGAGATGGACCGGGACCTGATGCGTTTATGCGGGTCACCAATGACGGTTTGATGCGTTTACGCGGGCCGAGTCTAATACGATCTAATCGCGGGCTAGAGAATTAGGTAGGTAGAGGTTGATGGATGTGGTGAGGTGGCAGGCTGAGTATACCAGTGCACTATCATCTAATGGTGACATGAGTTCATTTTTGCATGTCTGTCATTTATATGTCATTGCTTCATTGAATGATGTCCTATCTGCCTGTAAGTTGTGAGTTTGAAAAGATAGAGGATTGGAGGGCTGCCTAAGTGGATGGTCGGCCTAACCTAGGGTTAGGACCCACCTTATTGAGATTTATATCTCATCCCAGTGGGGGCTTACATTTTACAGATTCCAGGTGGAGGTAGTACGAGCTCGCCAAGGATTGGCGTCTGAAGAGATAGTTGATCAATTGCATTAGATTGTATTTGTCTTATGATGATATTGGGTTTGTACTTCCGATTGAAAAATTGTGAATTGATCTTTTAGTAATTGCTTAAATGAGAAAATTTCCAAGTGTGATAGTTGTATATGTCTTAAGTGATCGATATGCGGCTGTATTTATATGAAGGGAGGTGGCATCGCTTCTGCGCGCATCTGTTTAAAGGAGTTGTATGTTATTGGTCGTTAGATCCTGGAGCGTTAATGATTGAACGACATGGACATTGATGTTCGCATGCTCGTCGAGTTCGAGGCGTGATATCAGGAAACACCACAATTCTCTTTTCGAATTTTAATGAGATCATCTCCTTAAATTTTCTTTCAATATTGGACTCGTACTTCCATCTATAGGCCTCAAGAGTCCCATCCATTCCTATAATCCGTCCAGCATTGGTGTTTAACCATGGCATACCTCAATTTCCTTCTGGCCTTCAGGCTAGGTGTTTCCAGTAGCCGTCACGCTAGTCCATTAAAGAACTTCCAACTTGAGGGAAGATTTGTCCCTCCATTGTCCATTTCTCAATGTTCAACTCTCACTTGTAAACATCTGTTAAACAGTTCACCTTTCCTTAGCGATACGAACATCACTATTGTAACACTTGGGCGGTCACTTCATTCCGCGCGCCTTCAAATCAATTCCTATCCATTCAAGAATTCTAATTCCACCAATGACCATCACATATCGCAGATCAATTGTCTATATTCCATTATCTATCTCAAGTCCAGTCAACATTCAAATCAACTTCTCATGCATCTAATCACAACTGATTTTCGACCCAGGTATTCCTTGTATTCATCTCAACTCATATCTCCCAACATTGCTAATAACAATCGATAACTAAAACCATCAAAATCTCATGCAATTCAAGCCTAAATCCAATAATATCAGTCCTCTCCTTATAATTTGTACTCCTCAAGTTGGGTCATCGACAAATCAAGATCGCAACCATACACCTCAAAGTCCATGCTCATGACCCTCCAATCACAGCTTGCTTCCACTTGAACTTTAATCACCATCTAACTCAAGATCATCCATTAAAGTCAACTCTAGGACCATTCAAGTGCACACAAATTCAAGCCTACGTTCTTGAGACTCACAATCCAGGCCTAGTCCTATAGATCTCCATATCTAACTGTCCTCAAGTGATCGCTCCTTATCACTCCAAATCTCAATCACCATGGATCGAGCTGACCTTGCTCTAATACCAAATTGAATGGGGATGTCATGCCCCGAACTCGGCGAGCACACGAACATCCCTATCCATGCCATTCATTTAAGAATGCTCTAGGATCCAATGGCCAATAGCTTACAATCCCCTTACAGGAAAGCATACAGAAGCGATGCCACCTCCCATTTATAAAAATACAACATCATACGATGACTTAAGACACAAGGGTACATCAAAATCACCTTAACCAATTACTAAAAGATCAATTCTTCATTCACCAATTTCAAGTACAGACCCTGATATCACAACAAGCCATTCCAACCTAAGTATATTTGGTCGACCAACTCTTCATGGCCAATTTGTGGCAAGCTCATGTCTCCTTCGCCTCAAAACCTGGAAAAGTAAGTCCCTCACTGGGGTGAGATATAAATCTCAGTAAGAAGGGTCCTAACCTTAGGTTAGGCCGACCGTCCACTCAGGAAATCACGTCACTCTTCAGATCCAACTTATGAACACTCGCAGGCATAACAATCGTAATTCAATTCACAACAACATACAGAAGACAGACATGCATTTATGATCTCGTGCCACACTCATGTGCAAATGTAAATTCGGCCTGCCTTTTCGGCTCATCCATCAACTCTTGCCTGCCTCATTCTTTAGCCTGCGATTAGATCGCATTGGGCTTGGCCCGCGTAAATGCATCAAACAGTCATCGGTGACCTGCAAAAACACATCAGGTCCCAGTTCAATTCCAAGCAAGGTTTATGAGCTCATATTCTATCCCGCGATTAGATCGTATCAGGATTGTGGCTATATCAGCCTCGCGACTTCGTCGTATCAGTGCGCCATCTAATCATTCTTCACCCCACAACCTCATCGCATCAGGGTCTCAACCTTCCGCCCCGCATCTCACATGCCTCAGGGCCATGCCATGCTATGCTCATGCCACAATCAAGATTTATACTTTGACTTTCAATTCAATGGCACACTCAGTGGCAAGTGCCAATTCAAACGAAATTCACAAACTCGTGGCATGCAAGCAAACCAATTGATGTCCAAACATGACAAGCAATTCAAATGGTGCACAAACAAGACAAGCATCTCAAACATAGGCTATGTCACACCATTGTTCTTTAACGTCTTAGGACATATCTCAACTATCTCGTTTGGCAATTTCTCAAAATTCCCTCCGATCGACCCTCGACTTATCCAATCGAGTCCAATCGTCTTAATATAGGGTTAGGAATTCCCTTACCTTTGATTTGGCAACCAAAGTTGCTCTTCATGAGCCTCCAAAGTTTCGGCCAACTCAAGTTCAAGGCCAATTCGTCGCACAACCTAGGATAATCAATCGATTTGTCAAATTTTCAAGTCCAATTCCTCAATTCATCAATCGAAATCATTCCTAACTTAACCCCCAGCATCGTAACACATCATAAACGTCGATTTAAGTCCCGTATGATTGTGCTCTTGTAGCCCACAAAATCGGTTTTACACAAAACCAAATCGGTTCACTTCAGTTCTGTGCAAACCGAGTGTTTCCAGCCTTCAATCCCCATCAATTCCTTCATTCAAGCCTTATTCTACCTTTTAACACATCTATCTAAGGGTTTGGGAGGCTCACCGTGAGTTTTAGGCCGGTTGGTCGCCGGAAAACCATCCAAAGTCGCCGGTTCCTCCAAGCATAGAATCTGGCAATTTTCTAGGCAAGATTAACAAGGCCGATTCGTGATCAAAACTTAATCAAATCCATCTCAAATTTTTACCATAGATTCATCTACAAGTCTACTAAGTCTCCACGAAATATGAGCTCAAAATCCAAGATTTCGGCCACTAAACAGGTCAGAAGCCGGACCTACCTTAGATTGGAGCAAATTCCATCGACTCTCGGGAGAATCCTTGCTCTGGACTGTTCGGTGCTCCAAATGCTCCGATTCTTATTGGAGAATGTCGGCAAGACATAGATCTTTGTTTGAGTGGCTAGCCAGCATCCAGGGGTGGCTGAAAGTGGTTGTGGTGGCCGGCAAACGGGAGATCAGAAGCTGGTCGCCGGGCAGCAGAAATTGGAGGAACAAGAAGAAGTTGCTCAGTTGATTGGGGGGTGATTTCTGTCAAAAATGGAGTGAGGAGAGAGAGGAAAGAGAAAGCTTTGATTATCCAAAAATTTTGGTCAATTGAGTTGATTGATAGGTGGCATTTATTGATGAAGTGATCTCTACCCTTGGATTTGTGACACTTGTTCATTGTTCTTATCAAGAGGATCCAATGGCTTCTTTTTGGTCCTTGTGTTCGGTAGCCAATAGGATGGTTAATTGTCCAAATTGCCCTTCTTCATTTGCTTGGGCAAAGTCTTAAGCTTGAGGGCAAAATGGTCATTTTACCCCCGACGTTTCGAATGTCATTTTTTCTCGTTCCGGAAACCTTCGATAGGGCGACGGCCAATCCGAATAACGTTGGAATTCTTGATTTTCCATTTCAAATCTTTCAAGGCTCGTTTCTGATAGTTTTCTCTACCAGACGTGGTTCCAGACTATCCCGAACCGACGGGCGGCTTTTGCAGACATTACGCGTATCGACCCCGTGATTCATATCACGTTTAGGGCTCCTCAATTCGTGACGGCTTTGGTTGTCATGTAATTGTGAGGGTCTATTGCTAGTTCCCTCGACAATCCTTACGGCCAAAGTGTCATTCCTATCTGAGCTTCCTAGGTCCACGTACCTCGTCTCGCCTTAGCCTTTCCCCTTTGGTCAGTCTACTCGAATTGATCAGGTTCGAGCGGAATATGACTGAAATACATCTATAGATACACACTTCTCATTACTGAACCTAAAATCGACTGGAAATCAGAATGTCACAGAGCCTCTCCTTTTCCATCTTTCTCATGCAACCTAGCTTCTCCATCTCATCCCTCATCTCCGAGCTCCTCCTCCTTCGTTGCACTTTTGTCTCATTCGTCTTTTGCTGAAATTTGTAGGCTGATTGCTAATAGAGAAAGGTTTTGGTGAGGGCAAGGAACGAAGTGAGGAAGATGTCGAATGTAAGGGAAAGATGGAGGTCAATGAGTGGCATGAGCAATTGATCCATGTCATGGGAGGTGGCGGATGGAGGCCTTAGTAGTCTTCAATTTAGGCTAGTGATGGCGACGGATGGCCTTCGGGTTGGTCGTGGATGATTTGGGCGAGAGCTTGTTCGATTTTCTACTTGTGGAGGATGATTTTGGACAGAGGAGAGGTGGATTGTGGCGATATGGCATTGATTATCTCAGACATGGTTGCGGTGGCAGATGAGGAGGAGCCTGGACAGATCTGGTGAGGTGAGGCGAGGCCGAGCTTGAGGTCAACAATATAGAGTGCGCAACCTTGTTAGGTGTACCATGCACAGTTAATACAGAAGCATTGGAACAAAAGATAGAGAGAAAGTTTTAGAGGTTTGGTTGGGGGAACACAAATACAAATGAGAGTATACACTACTCAAAATGCATATTGCATAGGCTTACAACATAACAAACATACAAGAGTCTCTCTCTCACAAGCTTTGTTGCTACAAGATTAGCTCACTCTATCTCTCTATTTAATGCTTCCCCATAAACATAGGCTTTAATTTTAATCCTTATTTATAGACTAAGTTCCACCACATGAGGATTCCACCACCTTGTCGACTTCAAGTGCGAAAATGAGCTACCATTATCTTATCCAAGACAGTCTAAAGGAAACTTAAATTTTGCTTCCCCCTTTTCTTCTTTGCTTGCATGATTCGTAGAATCCAATTGCCTTGAAAGTATTCTACATGTCTTTATCCAACCTACGTTAAAAAACAACTTTTCAATCTTTCACATCTTCATGAATGCAAGCTATATTCTTCATGGTCTAAAATGTTGGAGGCGGTTTAGGAATCAAAATCCAAGTTTAAGTATTCTTATTTTCGTGTTAGGTGTTGACTCCAACTCTCCCCCTCAACATTTAATACTCTTCACCTTACAACATATGATATTCATCTTCTTCAATTGTTTCTACGACTACGACTTCTTATTGAGTTTTGCGAAGCCTAGACTTCGTCAATGCCATTTGAACTGGCACATTAGTCGCATTTTCTTTCTCGCAGTCTCCATAGCTTCAAAAGGTTTGAGATTGCAACTCATGTGGTCAAAACTCTTATTCACGGTATTCATTTCATACTTCAATTGATTCAACTCCATCTAAAGAACTTCAATATAGACATCTCGATCCCTTTTTCTCGTAGGACTTCTTTTCTACACGATTCCATTGATCCTTGCTTTTTACAATCTCTTATATGGGCAACATTTCTTGAGCTTCTGCAACTTCCTAAGCTCATGCTGGAGCTTCTGGTGCTTTCTTTATTTGAGCTTGACCTCGTTGTCCTTTTGCCTTAGCATTTCGTCCCTTGTTTTCAATGTCTCTAGTAGTTTCCTCTTACAACTGTTTGTTAAAGCTACTACTTGATTCTTTGAGTTTTCCCTCGACTTGCTCATCTTTGGGGACATCTCTATCACATCTTCTACCTCAATGATGCTAGTGGCTGCAAGCTCTTCTTGATTCTCTATTGCAACAGTCACATGAAGCTTACTTCACCAGATAAGTACCATCGTCTGCTACGCTTTCTGTTGTCCTTATCATGATCTAGATAACCTCTCCTTTACTAAGTGCTTCTCACTGTTAATTGTCTATGCCAGTTTCCATGTTCTTTCCACTATTTTCCATTCTTAGTACCAGTATCATTTCTTCTATGATTTTTGGAACCTATTTTATTACTAAAGAGGGAACTACTATAATCCATGGTACATGCGAGTACCACGTCTTCGTCAACATCGACAACATGAATGTGTTCTAGCTGTTCATGTCCCATGTTTGGTCGACATTTTGATTTGTAATGTTTGAATTCATTACACCTAAAATACCTCACGTTTGATTCGTCGTGTGTTTTATATCTTCTAGTGGAATTGGAATTTCCACCTCTACCTCGTCCACCTCTACATCCTCGGATGCCATGATGCCCTCCTCGAGTTCATTGAGCGACCTGACATTGTAAAGCTTCCTTGGTATATGAATTAACGAACTTCTGATTCATTCTTTGATCATGTGAGCATAAGGAACGCATGAACCACTCCACGTTATGGTTGATATATCCTAGCCTTCTTCGATTGTGGCAACAACGTAATCAAATCTTTCAGTAAAAAATCCCAAGATTTTTTCTACGACTCGTTCATCTTGGTGGATTTTACCACTGACCCTCAATTGGTTAACAATGGTTCATACATGATCAAAGTATGACGAGATAGATTCAGAGTCGTTCTTGCGTAAAGACTCAAAATCACTTCGAAGTGTTTGAAGTTGAACTCTTTTCTTGCGATCAATGCCCTTGAAGGATTTTTGCATAATATCGTATGCTCCTTTGGCGGTTTCTAAGCTTGATATTTTTCAAATATCGTCTCCTTTACGGCTTGAAAGATCGAATATAATGCTTTCAGATTTTTTTTTTGGTTTCCACTAGTAAATCCTTCTCTATTTTTGTCAAAACATTGTATTCTTCGGCATTAGCTACTTTGAAGTGGCCTTTGTCCATTGGGTTTCACAAAATCCTGCAATTTGAATGGAAACTTCATCTGGACAGACTAGTTGTTGAAATTTCTCCTGTTCAACTTTGGAAGTGGCAATTAAACGGAACTAATGAATGCCATTTCTATAGTTTACGATTATTAATCGTCTACTCTATGTTCTCGATCTTCGATCTCTAGTTTTGATACTCTGGCTCTTGATCGCCTTGGCTTTGATACGTTTCCTGCCTGATGGCTCTGATACCAATTATAGAGTGCGCAACCTTACTAGGTATATCACACATATGTAAAACAGAAGCGTCGGAATAAAAGATAGAGAAAGTTTTAGAGTTTTGGTGGTGGGAGCACAAATAAAAATGAGAGCATACAATACTTAAAATGCTTATTACATAGGCTTACAACATAACAAACGCACAAGAGTCTCTCTCTTACGAGCTTTGTTGCTACAAGCTTATCTCACTCTCTATCTCTCTATATAATGCTTCCCCACACATAAAGGCTTTTATTTTAATCCTTATTTATAGACTAACTTCCACCGCTTGAGGACTCTACTACCTTGTTAACTTCAAGTGTGAAAATGAGCTGCCATTATTGTCACGTTCCGAACCCGGCGAGCACGTGAACATCCTACCAAGCCATAATCAAGCTATACCATCCAGGATCCTTTGACCCTCATGTTCTTAAATCTTATAAATGTGGAAGCAAGAAACTACTCCATACACAAATAAAATCAAGATGACTTAGGACAAATAATATAAAATACACCTCAATTCATAGTCAGAGATCAAAACTAATCCACCAAACAATATACAATCTTTAAGGTTATCCAACGTCTTAAAAATATTTGATCAACCACTACCTCTAATGCCAGTCCTTGGCAAATTTAGGCTTCTTTCACCTGGGATCTGAAAAAGTTAAGCCCCCTGTCATGCCTGCGCCCTCAGCACGAGCACGCAATCATCCCTGCAAGCAAACAACAACAATCTCTCAGCGGTCCCAAGGATCCACCTATGTATATATAAAGAAAGTTCGAGAGATAAGATAATTTACATTAAGCATACAGAAGCGTTCCCCAACAACTCCCCGTACAATATATATATACATATGCCAAGACTAAGCAGAATTTGGATAGCGTCATAAAGTCATACATCATCAACTACTGGTCAACAACTACTACAAACCGCTATACATCAAGGCGACAAGGTAAGCATGCCAAAAAGGTATCCATAAAAATCCATCAGGGATGAGGTCAGGTCGCCAATCAAAAGGTCAGATCGCCACTTGGAGTCGTCTAGGAAGAACTGCCGGAATCTCCGGTGCCCTGAGTCTCCTCTGACGGCTCGTGCTCAAAGAAAGTCTCCGACGGGACCTCCACAGAGTCCTTCATAGTCGTCTCCTGTGACGGCTCGATTCGATCTCCATCTATAGTCGCCTCTAGGTCCGGCTCGGCTAGGTCCCCATCCGACAACTCCATCATGATGACCTCGTCCTCCGGCGGTGGCATAGAGTACTCCGCTGTCGGCGTCCGCTTCGGGCCGTTCCTCGACCCAACCACCAATCCCTTGGGAAACTCCTAGTCTGAGATCGTCTGACACCAAGAAGGTATGACATCCTTCGGAATCTCATGGGGCTTCAACGGCCCGACCTTCCTATCCCCGTTCCTCCTAAACCATGCCTCAAACCTGTAAGGCTTCCAGTCCGGTTTGCCCTCATCTACCCATACTACTGCACATTTCCTTACATAGATATTCCCCTACCTATCAGGGAACTCATCGTAAAAAGTCATCATCTCCTGCGGGTCCCTAAACCAAATAGGCAACATCGCTACTACCTAGGATCTGTAAAGAAAGGTTTCCCCAAAAGGGGTGAGATACACATCTCAGTAAGAAAACCTAACCCTAGGTCAAGTTGACTGTCCACTCAGGTAGTCGTGTCACTCAACAGTCTCAGCTCATGATCACACGCAGGTATAACAATTATAATTCGGTAAACAACAATACACATAAGACACACATGCACTTATATTCTCATGTAACACATGAATGCACGTAAATGCTCAGCCTGTCACTTTACCACATCCATCAACCTCTACCTGCCTCATTCTCCAGCCTGCGATTAGATCGCATCAGGCTCGGCCCGCATAAACGCATCAGACCGTCATCGGTGACCCGCATAACCGCATCAGGTCCCGTCTCATCTCCAGGCAGGGTTTATGAGCTCATATTCTATCTCGCGATTAGATCACATCAGGATTGTGGCTATCTCAACCCCACGACTTCATCGCATCAGAGCGCCACCTAATCACAATTCACCCCGCGACCTCGTCGCATCAAGGTCTCAACCTTCCGCCACGCGTCTCACACGCCTCAAGGCCTCGCCATGTCATGCCACAATCATAATTCATGCCATGAATCTCTATCCTTTACTCACACAATGTCAATTGCATTTCAATTATAATTCACAATCTCATGGCATACAAAGCAAATACATTGTTATCCAAACATGACGTGCAATGCCAATGCAAGTCAAGGCACACATAAGCTCCTTAATTAATCCTAAGACATGCTAAGAGTCATTACTTTGGAAAAATGTTCATTAATCGATCAATTTCACAGTCGACTTACCCAATCGAGTCCAATCCCCCTAGCCTTGATTTAGAAAATTCCTTACCTTTGCCTAGCAACACAATTCACTCCTTCTTGTACCTCTTAAGGTTCGGCCAACTCAAGTCCAAGGCCAATTTGTCGCGCAACCTAGGATAATCAATCAATTTGCCAAAATTCCAAGTCCAATTCCTCAATTCATCCATCCAAATCACATATAACATACTCCTCATCATCTCTTCACATCATACACACCAAATTACAACACAAATCCAGCATATCCAACCACCCATAGAATTGATTTGGCCCGGCATTGAACCGGTTCCATTTGGTTCTGTTCATGCCGGGTCCAACCGGTCCTAATCTACCTCAAATCCATCAATTTCACACCATCCTACCTCTTATAATGTCTACCTAAGGGTTTAGAGTGCTCATCGAGAGGTTCAAGCTGCGTGGTTGCCGGAAAGTCGCTGAAACCCACCGGATCGTCCAAGCATAGAGCACCGGCAGATTCTGTCCAAATTATATAAGGGTGGTTTGTGGTCAAAACTTAATCAAATAAATCTTCAATTTAACCACAGAGCCATCTATATGTCTACTTCATCTTCACCAAATTTGAGCTCTAGATTCCAAAATTTCGGCTGTCAAAGAGGGTGAGAACCGAACCTACCTCAGGTTGGTTCCTATTCTATCATCCTGTAGGAGAATGCTTGCCTTGAATTCCACAGTGCTCCAAATGGCCTGATTCTAGTTGGAGGACGTCGACAAGACGTGGAACTACGTTTGGGTGATCGGTCGACAACAGTTAGAGGTCGGAGGTGGCGATCGTGGCTAGCAAACGGCGGCGTCCGGTCCGGTCGGCGAGCAGTTGAACTGAAGAAGAAGAAGAAGGTATTGCTCGGTGGTTTGAGAGGGAGATCCGACTGAATGGTGATGAGGGGAGAGAGAGGAGAGAGAGAGCCCTTTGTTTATCCCAAAAATTGGACGCTTGAGTTGATTGTTAGGTGGGCATTTAGTGTGAGATGACTACCACCCTTGGATTCTTGACACTTGGCACTTGCTATTTCCCATGAAATCTTATGGCTCCTTTTTAGTCTTGAATTTTCGGCAGCCAAGGGGGCCAATTGTCCATTTTTCCCTTCCTTCAATTATAATAACTAAGTTCTAAGCTTGAGGGGCAAAACAGTCATTTTACCCCCAACGTTTGGAACGTCGTTTTTCTCGTTTCTGACTTCTTCGATAGGGCAACGACCAATCCAATTGATGTTGGAATTCTTGACTTTTCATTTCAAACTTTTTCAAGACTCGTTTCTGATCGTTTCTTCTGTCAAACGTGATTCTAGCTTATCCCGAACCGACGGGCGGCTTTTGTAGACTATACGCGTATCGACCCCGTGATTCTCATCACGTTTAGGGCTCGTCAATTCATGGCAGCCTTAGTTGTCATGTAATTGTGAGGGTTTATCGCTGGTTCCTATGGTCTCGATCGTCACAGTCCGATTTAGGATAATTTTGCAAATCGTATGTGGGTTAAGTGGTATCACCCGCGCTCCAATCGTACGACACTCACATGGTAACCCTTAATCGTTCTTAGATCGGCCTTTTGGTGATTCTAAATATCCCCTCAACAATCCTTATGGTCAAAGCGCCATTTCCTGTCCGAGTCGCCTAGATCCACGTATCTCGTCTCGCTTTAGCCTTTCCCTTTTGGTCAGTCTACTCAAATTGGGTGGAATACAACTGAAATACATCGCTTACTATATATGAACTTCTCATTATAGAGTCTGAAGTTGATTGAAAATCACAATGTCACACCCCCACTGGGGTGAGATATAAATTTCAATAAACGAAACCTAAACTTAGACTTGAACCCCAGTCCCCCCAAATCACACAACAACTCCAAATGCAAGCATTCATCAATGCCATGGTACAAGACATCAATGATTCAAATACGGCATCAACGAACAACAATATCAATAGCCAAATATGGACAAGAAAGACAATCAAAGACACTCAACTTCAAGGTCTCAAGCCCATTGCACTAGCAACATGCAATTCGATACACAATTACCTCAACTTTCTCATCCACCCATGTACTCCTCTAGGATTCTTAACATCCAACATTACTAGGGCTACAGGTCAATCGATGTCCTCGTACCACTAGGGCACCGACCAATCGATGCTTTCATTCTTATTCGAGTTCACCATCATTTATCACAGAATAATTGCTATAGGACCCATGCTTCACACATTAGCCTAAAACAAATATATTATCTTCAATGTGACAAACCATTTAATTATCGCCAGGGCCCACGGCCACAATGCATCGCCAAGGCTCCAAGCCGTGATATAATTTCATAGGGCTCCAAGCCAAATCATTGCCAGGGCCTACGACCGCGATGACATCACCAGGGCTCTAAGCCAAATCATTGCCAGGGCCTACGACCGCGATGACATCACCAGGGCTCTAAGCCAAATCATTGCCAGGGCCCATGGTCGAGATGTCATCACCCGGGCTCCAAGCTAAATCATCGCTAGGGCCTACAGCCACAATGTCATCACCAGGGCCTACGACCAATTCACTACCAGGGCATCTCAGTCAGTTTCTTAACAGTAACAGGGCTCATAGCCAATTCAATAACAATAACACGACTCACAACCAATTTAATAACTAGAACATGACTCACAGCCAATTCAATAACACACTGTCAATCATCATGCTTTTATCGCACAATCACGCTACACAAGACAACTATTTAATAGCGTCCTAGAGTTCAAGAAAGGGTTAGGAACCACTTACCTCGATTGATTAGCAATACTTCATACCAAGTAACTCCCCTCAATGCCACAAGTATGCAATCCGCCAAGAATTCCTCGTTAACCTAGAAAGATTTACCAATCTTGAATCAAAACCATGGAATGCTTACTTTCATTAACCCATTCCTTCCTTATCCATACCATTGGCAATTCAAGTCACCTTATTAATCAATTGAACACATATTAACACTTTCACAAACCCTCAATGGGTTCGGTTCACACGGCCACATACAAGGTAAAACTTAGCTTAGGGGTTCATGCATCAATTTTGCTCATAATTGACTTCTAAACCCTAATCCACTTCACATACTTCCCATTAACACCTCATATCACATCTCATAGGGCATTATGAGTCAATTTAAAGTCTAATTACTCCTTAATCAACCTTAAACAGAACCGGCAGCAAGGATTCACCCACAAAACAGAAATGATTTTCGGTTTAAACCGCTCAATAAGCCATATATCAATTTCAAACTTCAATCCATCACAAAACCAATTCGCCACAACCTTAATGTACATGTTAAGGGAGCTCATCGAAGATTTGGAAGTAAAATAACACCTCAAAGACCTTTGAACAACTCGATTTCCACACGGTACTTAAACGGGCAGAATCTATCCAAGTATAATAACCTATGCTCAATCATGAAAACACCCTAAATCCTCAAGAAAATAATCATATTGTCTCAGCCAACTCAATTACTAGATGTTACGAAGATCTCACAGAAAATTTGAGGTCATTTGGAGTCCGAAAGTTTCAAAAAACGCAGCCTCTCCAAAATCGGGTCAGATTTTGACCTTTGTCCACTCAAACAGACCTATAGGACAAATAGTTGGGCCAATTTATGCTCATAATACCTTCCTAGAATAGAAAGATGATACGATTTAAGATGGCGGTGGTTTTACCTCAATCCAAAGTCGGATGACCAAGTTGTGGCCAAAATAGTGAGTCGGTTTTTCCCTATCCGCGAGAAATTCTGTTTGGTCAATAGGAAAATGGAAGAGGAGGAAGAAAGGGAGAGGGTGGCCGGCCAAAATGAAGAGAGAGAGAGAGGATATTCCATCTCAATTATGCATTTTGGTCAAATAGATTAGATGGGTAATTAATGGGCATTTAATGCTTGGCCTTCTCTTTGATTGACACTTGTCAAAATCCCATTAGTTGCTCTATTGACTTTGACTTCCTTTGACTCATCCTCATCCAATTTTCAGCAGCCATATAGAGGAGGAAAATGACCAAAATGATCTTCTAAACTTCTTAAGGCAAAGCCAAAGGTCGAGGGGCAAAATGGTTATTTGGCACTCTTCGCCTGAAATTTTATTTTTCCAGTATAAATCACCCTCGATGAAGCGACGTCCTTCTCAATTCCAATATTTGAAATCCTCAATGTCCAATACCCAAATATCGAAGTTTAATTTCATGTCGAACTCTCGTCGACTATAATTCCAATTTATCTCAAACTGACGGGCGACTCTTGTAGGCGCTATGCGTATCGACCTTGAGATTGTCTCAAGCCGTGGCGATTTTGATTGTCATGTAATTGTGAGGGTTTATCATTCGTTCCTTCGATCATGATCATCGAAATTCGATTTAGGAAATTCTCACAAATTAAACATTGGTTAATCGGAATTACCGGCGTCCCAACATATAACGCTAGCAAGGCATTCCATGATCGTTCCTAGATCGATCTCTGCCGTCCAAGATATTCCCTTGACAATTGTTATTGTCAAAATGTCATTTCTCATTCAAATTCCCTAGGTCCACGTACCTGACTCCTCGTCAGTCTTTCCCTTTAAGCCAGATAACTCAAAAGTGGCCAACTCCGAGCGAGTTGCAACTGAAACATATAGATCGATATCCTTCCATTCAATAGCCTCAATAGGGTTGAAATTCGGAATGTCACAATCTTCCCCCCTTAAAGAAATTTGATCCTCGAAAATTGCCACTTTCCAATTATCCAATCTCATGGTGTATCGACGCCTCATCGCATCCTCACTATCCAAAGTAGATCCTTCCATTACTTGACGTTTCTACTTGTATTTTCTGATAAAAGTCATATTCCTCCAGGACTTATTTCCCTCAATCCTCAACCTGTACTTGCTTTTCTCTACTCTCTTTTGACATTCACAATATCTGTCGGTGATATACATTCGAGCATTCGATGCTTCCTTGTGATTTACCTATTAGTCCGAGGATAACAGGTGCATCACACTGCAACCTTGCTTTTGAAATTCCCCATCGAAAGGTTTTTCCAAAACGTCGCCTTAAATTCATGTTGTTTTTCTCTCACGACCATTACCAAATCATCACGAGAACGTACTCTTTGGTACCTCTATCATTTGGTATAATAATAATCCACTTCAAACGTCCTTTCGTATTGTGATATTTTGATTTTCAGTCAATTTCGAACTCATTAATGAGAAGTAAATCTAGAGATGTATTTCATTCGTATCCCGCTCGAATCTAATCAATTCGAGTAGGCTGACCAAAAAGGGAAAGGCTAGCGCGAGACGAGGTACGTTGACCTAGACAACTCGGATAGGAAATGACGTTTTGACCATAAGGATTGTCGAGGGGATATTTAATCACAAAGAGGCCGATCTAAGTACGATTAATGAATGCCTTGCGAGTGTCATACGATTGGAGCGCGGGTGATGCCGCTTAACCAACGTATGATTTGCAAAATTTTCCTAAATCGGACAGCGGAGATCGAGACCATAGAGACTAGTGATAGACCCGTACAATTGGATGATAACCAAGGCCACCATGAATTGACGAGACCTAAATGTGATATGAATCGCAGGGTCGATACACGTAATGTCTACGAAAGCCGCCCATCGGTTCGGGATGGGCTAGAACCACGTATGATAGAGAAAACCATCAGAAACGAGTCTTGAAAATTGAAAATGGAGAATCAAGAATTCCAACGTTGTATTTGGATTGGTCGTTGCCCTATCGAAGATTATTGGAGCGAGAAAAATGACGTTTTGGACGTCGAGGGTAAAATTACTAGTTTGCCCCTCAAGCTTAAGCCTTGCCCATGCAATGAAGGAAGGGTATTTTGGTCTTCATACACTCCCCAAGGCTGCCGAAAACTAGGAGGACTTGTGACCATTGGATTAAAGCATGATTGACATGTGGGACAAGTGTAAAGAGATGGATTAAGGAGTGGTCAAGTCCACTATTCCTCTCCTACCATTCAACCATTGACCTTGAGCCTTGTATATAAGACCTTTTCACTCTCTCTCACCTCACTTTGGCCAGCCATAACTTCCTCACCACCACTGAAATCTTCATCCTCTTCTTCCTTATTTTCTGATGTCGCCGACCCCCCTTGACCCTCCCGCTCGGCCGTTCCGACGCCCTCCTCTGGCCACCACCTAGACTCCATCCGACTACACCAACCTAGCCCCACATCTTGCTGACCTCCTCGAACTAGAAGCGAGCCATTTGGACCACCAAAGAGCTCCGGCCAAGCGTATTCTAGAGAGTCGACGGAATCTGACCCAATCTAAGGTAGGTTCTGTTTCTAACCCTTTAGGAGGCCGAAATGTTAGAATTTTGAGGTCAAATTTGGTGGAGATCTAGAAGACATGTATATCAATATGTGGTAAAAATTTGGGAATGATTTGATGAAGTTTTGACCTCGAATCAATCTTGTAAGCCTTGCATAGAAAACTGCTGGTATTGACCTTAGAGGATCTGGCGACTTTTGACTGAATTCCGACGACGATTCGACTTCACACTCATGGTGAGACCCTTAGACCCCTAGATAGACATGTTAAGAGGTAGGATAGTACTTAAATGGTGGATTTGGAGAAGATTTGGGATCGATTGTACCCGATTTGCACAGAACCAAGAAGGACCGGTTCGGTTCGATGCAAACCGAGTCTGTGGGGACTAATGCTAGATGGTTTTAAGCTTTAAATTAGTAATTAAGGCATGCTAAAATGATGAGGATTAAGTTATGGAGGTTTGTGATTTATGGATTGGTGAATTGGATATGGAAATTGACGGATTGGTTGGAATTTTCTAGGTTGTGCGGTGAGTTCGGTCTTGGACCATTGAGGGCCGAAACTTTGAGGACTCAAAAGGAGAAATTTGTGATATCAAACTCAAGGTAAGGGAATCCCAAACATAGGATAGGAAGATTGGGTTCAATTGGGTGAGTCGGATGATAGTTTGATTGAATTGCGAGGGATGTTAAGATAATTAATACTCGTGTATGCTAGAAGAGCTTAGATGTTTCAATTGATTAATTATGCTTGTGTCCTGAGTAAATTGCCACACTTGAATGTGCATTTGAATCGCCTTGCATGACATGGATGCATTGTTAATGTATGATTTGCACTTGACCTTGTGTGCGTGAGTTGTGTTGGTGGCATGGCGGAGATGAGATGAGACCCTAATGGGTACGAGATAACCGGTGATGTGGTTGGTACCCTGAGGCGCTGAGGCGCGGGGCAGGAGTTGTTTGGCGCCTTGATGCGATCTAATCGTGGGGTTGAGTTGGCCACGATCCTGATGCGATCTAATCGCGAGACGGAGATATGAAGTGCTGATAATGGCCTAGAGAATCATTGAAACCTGATCCGTTTACGCGGGTTGTCAATGACGGTCTGATGCGTTAACGCGGACTGAGCCTGATGCGATCTAATCGCGGGCATGAGAATGAGGCCGAGGGGAAATGGTGAATGTGGTGATGTGGTAGAGCGAGTGTGCATATCATCTAAGTGTGTTGGGATGCCAAAATTGTGTGTTTGCCACCTATGTATTGTTGTCTGTACTTGCATTTTCTTGATATGTCTGTGAGTTTGAATGATTGAGGATTGCGACTGCCTGAGTGGACGATCAGCCTGACCTAGGGTTAGGACTCTTTTACTAAGATGTATATCTCACCCTTTTTGGGGACCCTTCTTTTACAGATTCTAGGCCTTGACTATGTGGCCTATTCGTTTTGGAGACCCTAAGGAGATGACCACGTATTTTGATGAGTTTCTTGACGGTCAAAGGACTATATACGTGAGAAAGTGTACAATAGTGTGGGTTGACGAGGGTAGTACGGACTGGAAGCCTCATAGGTATGAGACGTGGTTTAGGAAAGTTGAGGACAAGCAGACTGGGCCGCTGAAGCCCCATGAGGTGCCCTAGGGAGTGATCCCTGATTGGTGCCACCCCAGTAGAGACTAGGAGCAGGCAGAGGGATTAGAAGTAGGTTCTAGGAACGGGCCAGAGAGGACCCCCACACTGGATTTTACTGTGGAGGAGGATGAGGTCATTGTCCTAGAGGCGACCAAGGAGGATCTCGTTGAGCCGTCCCATGAGGAGACCATGAAGGATCCCATTGAGGTTCGCTCTGAGACGTTCTTAGAGTATGAGCCGACGGAGGATGCCGATGATACTGATAATTCCAGCAGCTCATCCTAAAAGGCTCTAATGGTAGTTTGATTTTTGGTGACGACCCCAACCCTATTCCCGTCGGATTTGATGATGACCCATTTTGTATGTTTACCCCGTCACCCCCTTATTTATCGGATGTTAGGGGTTCTGTACTTGTATGAACCGTTGGTCATTATGTACGACAACTTCTATGCTATCCAGGTTTTACTTAAATTATATTTGTATGGAGAAGTTATTTTATTACCTCTTTCGCATGTTTGGTATATTTATCATATCTCTCGGCTTAGATTGTGGATCTTGGGACCGTGAGAGATTATGTGGTGTGCTTGTAGGGAGTCGCGTGCTCGTGCCCAAGGCGGAGGCGTGACATCCCCTGTTTGCTTCAGATCAATGTCAGCTCGAACTAAAGTCGGTTGAGAACTAGAGTAATAGGGAGGATTAAGTTGGGACCAAAACGGATAGCAAGACCTTAGGAGACTGGTTAAGATAAGGCCTGGGGTGCATAGTGTGTGACTTGGTGCTTATGGCTGGTGTTTGATCTTGGCAGGGTTGTGGTAAGGTATGAGAGAGTTGAGTTCCCTGCTTAGGATTGAAGGTCATTTCTGGACCTTGGCTTGTTTGATGAATGAAAGTGATTGGTTTTAGTGAATCACTAGAGTGAATGGAATTGAGAAATGGCCATGGGCTATTGGTTGAAATGTTTCTGGAGTTTGAGGAATGGAGTATTGTTGTGTTGTAACTGTTTTTGTTAAGGAGTAGTTAGTAGCTCTGGGTTTGGATGAGTGAGTAAGTTACTAACTCCTTGCTGAACTTGTGATGGACCAGGTTCAGTAGAAAGAAGCAAGTATGAGCAACTCATCTAGAAGATCTGGAAGGTCAAGAGGCGGAGCCTCTAGCTCGAGGTCGCCCGCAGCAGAAGATCCAAGGATGGATGGTGTGCTAAGGGTATTGGAAAGAATTGGTGACCTTATTGATAAACAAACTCAGGACCGGGATGCTGCAATCGCCCAGACAGTAGGAGTTGCCATGGCTGCCGTCAACGCCAACAACGGCAACAATGGTGGCAATGGAAGCCAGAATGAACAAGGCCAGCGCAATGAAGCTATGAATGCCCAAGAAGAAATCGTCATGGCCAGACAGATGGGCCAACTAGTGGAGCAGTTCATAAAGTTGAAGCTGACTCAGTTCGATGGAATTAGAGATCTGAACTAGCACCCAGGTGGATCGAGAAGCTAGAGAAAGCTTTTGGGGTGCTGAGGTGCACCGACGAGGAGAAGGTGTTGCTAGCAGTATACCAGCTGGAAGGTACGGCGAATGTTTGGTGGACTGCCACCAGGGACAGAGTTTTCCCTAAAGGGACAGCTTTAAATTGGGATGCCTTCAAGACGACGTTCTCTGACAAGTACTTCTCTAAGACGACCAGGGAGAAGAAGCAGGTGGAATTATTGTAGTTGCGCCAGAACCAGCTGACGATAGATCAGTACGAGGTCAAATTCTCGAGGCTGTCGAGGTATGCACCTCGATCTGTAGAAGACCCTTAAGAGAAAGCAATAACGTTTAGGGATGGTCTGAGGCCCAACCTCCATAGTCAGCTGATCGCTCTAAATCTGAAGACCTATAAGGAGATCTACGAGCGGGGCTAGATGATAGAAAGGGACTTGAAAGAGAGGAACACCGCAATTAGATCGCGGTTCACATCATTCAGAGATAACCGCCATATGGGCAAGAGGCCGATGACGGGCAATAGGCGTTTTGTGCCTCCTGTAAGGAAAAGTATCGTAAAGCCGCCAAATCCCACAAATTGGAGCTGCCGCCTTTGTGGCAAGAGGCATGGAAATGGGTTATGCCCGGTAAGGACCAGGGCTTGTTTTAAGTGTGGTCAATTGGGCCACTAGATGAGGACATGCCCGAGTCAAGCTCCGACAAATCGACCTCAAGGGCAGAGACCGCAGGCTGGGCCGTCGACTGCTACTCCCCAGATCGAACAGAACCGACCACGACATAGGAAAGGGTATATGCAGTAGCCCGCAGAGAGGCAGAGGAAGCACTAGGTGTGTCACAGGTATGGTTTACTTGTACAACCAAGCTGCATACGCATTGTTTGACCCTGGTGCCACACATTCACTCGTGTCTTCACAGTTTGCTGATTTAGTGGGAATGAAATTGAAACCGTTGAATATAATTCTGCATGTTGCCACTCCATTAAAGGAAAATATATTGGTTTCAATGGGCTGTGTTGGTTGTCAGATTGTGATTGGAGGGAGTAAAGAAAGTATTGGCCTAGTTGTACTACCCATGTACGATTTTAACATAATCATAGAAATGGATTGGTTGGGTAAGCAGGGGGCAGTAGTGGGCTGTGGCAGTAAGATAATTCGGTTTTATTCGAGAGGCCACCCTAGCTTTGAATTGACGGGAAGTCGAGGAGGAATCTCGATTCCCTTAGTCTCATCTCTAGAAGTGACTAAGTTGATGTCTGATTTGTGTTAGGCATACTTAGTGGTAGTAATGGACACGACTACCGAAGAACCAAAGTTAGAGAGTATCCCGGTAGTACGTGAATTTCCTGATGTGTTTCCCCAAAAGTTGCTAGGGTTACTACCGGAACGGGAAATAGAATTTGTAATCGAGTTAACCCTTAGGATAGAATCGATCTCGAAGGCATATTACAGGATGTCCCTGTCAGAACTGAAAGAGTTAAAGGTGCAAATGCAGGAAATGTTGGATAAGGGATTTATCTAACCAAGTGCTTCATCGTGGGGAGCGTCGGTGTTGTTCGTAAGGAAGAAGGATGGGTCTTTGCATTTATGCATTGACTATCGGCAGCTGAACCAAGTAGACCATCCCTTTACTAGCAAACAAGCGATGCTCGACTTCCGACTCAGCGCATCTACGACTCTATTTGCCTTCCTAGGGTGATACAATATATCACAATCATAATCCTTGAGTAGCTCCATTCACCGACGCTGCCTCGTATTCAGCTCTTTTTGGAAAAACATATACTTTAAGCTCTGGTGATGAGTATAAGTCTGAAACTTCTCGCCATAGAGATAATGTCTCTAGATCTTCAGGGCAAATATGATCGCTGCTAACTCCAGGTCATGAGTTTGGTAGTTCATCTCATGTGGTCTCAACTGTCGGGATGCGTAAGCCACTACTCTTCCATGCTGCATTAATACACGGCCCAGTCCTTTCAACGAGGCATCGCTGTAAATCTCATAGCCTCCCGTCCTGATGGAATTGTTAACATCGGTGCGGTCGTCAATCAATGGTTGAGTTCTTGGAAACTCCTTGCACACTTGTCTGTCCATTCAAACCTTGTTTCCTTCTTTGTCAACCTCGTCAATGAGATGGCTATGGATGAAAACTTCTTCATAAATCGTCTGTAATACCCTGCCAATCCCAAGAAACTTCTGACTTCAGTGACCGTAGTAGGCCTAGGCCAATTGGTTACTACTTCGATCTTTGCAGGATCCACCGCAATCCCTTCTCCAAATGCCACATGACCAAGAAACGCTACCTTGTTCAGCCAAAACTCGCATTTACTCAACTTAGCATATAGCGAGTGCTCTCTCAAGGTCTGCAGGACAATCCTCAGGTGTTCCTCATGTTCTGCGTCACTCCTCGAGTAAATCAAGATATCGTCAATAAAGACTGACAAATCTGTCCAGGAATTCCTTAAATACTCGATGCATTAAATCCATGAATGCGGCTAGAGTACTGGTTAATCCAAAAGGCATCACTGTGAACTCATAATGATCATACCTAGTCCTAAAAGCAATCTTAGGTATGTCTTCCTTCTTGACCCTCAATTGGTGATACCCGGTCCTCAAGTCAATCTTTGAGAATGCTATTGTTCCTTGCAATTGATCAAATAGATCATCGATTCTTGGCAGTGGGTACTTGTTCTTCACTGTTACTTGGTTCAACTGGCTATAGTCGATGCATAGACGCGAAGACCCGTCCTTCTTCCTTACGAATAATACCGGAGCTCCCCACGGCGAAGCACTCGTTCGGATAAATCCTTTATCCAGCAGTTCCTGCATCTGCACCTTTAACTCCTTTAATTCTGACAGGGACATCCTATAAGGTGCCTTCGAGATCGGCTCCGTTCCAGGAGTTAACTCAATCACGAATTCTATCTCTCGCTCCGGTGGAAATCTTGGCAACTCTTGAGGAAACATGTCAGGAAATTCACGCACTACCGGGATACTCTCTAACTTTGGCTCTTCGACAGTCGTGTCCATTACAGCCTCTAAGTATGCCTGACACCATTTAGACATCAACTTTGTCACTTCAAGAGATGAGACTAAGGGAATCGAGATTCCTCCTCGACTTCCTACCAATTCAAAGCTAAGGCGGCCTTCAGGGTAAAAGCGAATTGTCCTACTACCACAATCTACCACTGCCCCCTATTTACCCAACCAATCCATCTCTATGATCACGTCAAAATCGTACATGGGCAATACAGTTAGATCAATACTCTCCTTACTCCCTCCAATCACAATTTCACAACCAGTACAGCCCAAAGAAACTAGTATTTAGTGGCAACATGAAAAACTATATTCAACGGTTCTAACTTCATACCCACCAATTCAGCAAACTGAGCAGACACAAATGAATGCGTGGCACTAGGATCAAACAATGCATATGCAGCTTGGTCGCACAAGTAAACCGTACCTGTGACCACGCTTGGTGCTTCCTCCGCCTCTCTGCGGGCTACTGCATATACCCTTCCCTAGGCCAGTGGTCGACTCGGCTCGATCTGAGGAGTGGCAGTCAATGGTCCAGCTTGCGATCTTTGTCCTTGAGGTCGACTTGCCGGAGCTTGATTTGGGCACGACCTCATTTTGTGGCCCATCTAACCACACTTAAAATAGGCTCTTGTCCTTACCGGGTATGGCCCATTTTCATGCCTTCTGCCACAAAGGCGGCAGCTCCAATTTGTGGGATTTGGCGGCTTCACAATATTTATCCTTACTGGAGGCACGAAGCGCCTATTGCCCGCCATTGATCTCTTACCCATCTGACGATTGTCTCTGAACGGGGTAAACCACGATCCAGTTGCGGTATTCCTCTCTTTCAAGTCCCTCTCAATCATCTGACCCCTCTCATAGATCTCTTTATAAGTCCTCAAGTTTAGAGCAATCATCTGACTACGGAGCTCAGGTCTCAGTCCGTCCTGAAATCTCCGTGCTTTCTCTTGGGAATCCTCTACAGATCGAGGTGCGTACCTCGACAATCTGGAGAACTCGGCCTTGTACTAGTCTACTGTCAGCCGGTTCTGACGTAGTTGTAAGAATTTTGCCTGCTTCCTTTCCCTGGCCGTCTCCGAGAAGTGCTTGTCATTGAACGCCGTCTTAAAGGCTTCCCAGCTCATGGCTGCTCCTTTAGGAAAAACACCATTCTTGGTGGCATCCCACCAGTCGTTTGTAGTACCCTCTAGCTGGTATACTGCCAACAGTACTTTCTCATCATCTGTGTACCTCAGCACCCCCAAAAGCTTTCTCCAGCTTCTCAATCCACTTGGGTGCTAGCTCGGGGTCTCCAGTCCTGTCGAACTGAGTCAGTTTCAACTTTATGAATTATTCCACTAGCTGACCCATTTGTCTAATCACGACAATTTCCTCCTGGGCATTCGCTGCCTCATTGCCCTGGTTAAGTTCACCCTAGCTTCCATTGCCACCGTTGTTGCCGTTATTGGCGTTGATGGCAGCTGTGGCAGCTCCTACCGCCTGGGCTGTGGCAGCATCCCGATCTTGGGTCTGCCTATCAATAAGGTCACCAATTCTCTCCAGTGCCCTCAGCACGCCATCCATCCTTGGATCCTCCGCTACAAGTGACCTCGAGCTAGAGGCTCCGCCTCTTGACCTTCTAGATCTCCTGGATGGGTTGCTCATACTTATATTCTTTTACTGAGCCTGATCCACCACAATTTAGCAAGGAGTTAGTAACTCACTCAATCATCCAAGTCCAAAGCTACTAACTATACCTTAACAGAAACAATCATAGTAGAACAGTCCTTTCACACAACAATTTCCAGATACATTTCAACAAGCAGCACATGGTCATTCCTTAGTTCCGTTCACCCCAATGGTTCACTAAAACCAACCGTACTCTTTCATTCAACAGGCCCAAGTTTAGAAATGACTTTCAACACCAAGCAGGGAACTCAATCCTTATGCCTTACCACAACCCTGCCAAGGCCAAATGCCATCCATAAGTGTCAAATCACATGTTACGCACCCCATGTCTTATCATAACCAATCTTCTAAGGTCTCGCTACCCGTCTAAGTCCCAACTTAATTCTCCTTATTATTCCAATCCTCAACTAATTTTGGATCGAGCTGAACTTGCTCTGATACCAAATCAGACGTGGATGTCACACCCCGCGTCCCGGGTACGAGCACACGACTCCCTGCAAGCAAATCAAATATCTCTCGTGGTCCCAACATCCACACATAAGTCGAGAAACGTATAATATACAAGCACGCGAAAGCAATAATGAAATAACTCCTCCGTACAAAATATGAAGTGGGACCTAGATAGCACAAATGCTGTCATACATAATATCCAACTGTTCATACAGATACAGAGTTACTAAATCGCTAACACGGGGACGGGGTAAGTACACAAAAAAGAGGTCCATCCTCAATCATCCAAAGAAAACAAGGTCAGGGTCACCACCGAAAGATCAAACTAACAAATTGGGAGCTGCTAAGATGAGCTGTTGGAGTCCTCGGTCTCCTCTGCGTCCTCTGTGGGCTCATACTCTGAGAAGGTCTCCGAGCGGACCTCGATGGTGTCCTCTACGGTCACCTCAGCAGACGGCTCTATGATATCCTCCACAATCGCCTCGACCACAATGACCTCCTCCTCTATGTCCTCCAAGGTCGAAGTCCTTTCCGGTCCATTTCTTGAACCGACAACAGACCCCTCAGCCTGATCTAAATCTCGGGTGGGGTGGCACCAACTAGGGACAAATCCCTAAGGCACCTCATTAGGCTTCAGCGGCCCGGTAGACACATCTCCGACCTTCCTAAACCAGGCCTCATACTCGTGAGGCTTCCAACTAGTACTATCCTCATCTACCTAAACTACAGTACACTTCTTGACATAGATGGTTCCCTGCCCGTCAGGGAACTCATCAAAATATGTGGACATCTCCTTGGGGTCACCAAAACGGATAGGCCGCATCTTCAAGGCCTAGGATCTGTAACAAAAAGGGGGTCGGTCCTAACCCTAGGTTAGGCCGACCGTCCACTTATGCAGTCATCAATATCAACATTTCATGCAGATAGATATATAAGGCAATTCTAGTATCAATACAACGCACAATGTCAGGCATGCAGTCATAGCATAATAACACATCTAGATGATCATGCGTGAATCACCATGCCACATCATCACTTTCACTCTTTACACCTGCCTCAATCTCATGCCCGCGTTTAGAACGCATCAGGCTTAGTTCGCATAAACGCATCAGACCGTCATTGACAACTTGCATAAACACATCAGGTTTCAATGATACTCCAGGCCAGTATCGACACGTCACATCTCCGTCTCGCGTAAACGCATCAGGACCGTGGCCATCTCAACCCTGCGTCTTATACGCATCAAGGTGCCACATAACTCCAACCTCGCGTCTCAGCGCCTTAGGGTAACCATCACACCACCCCGCATCTACATTAAGGTCTCGCCTCGTCTCCGCCATGCCACAATCACTAATCATGCACACAAGGCCAATGCAACTCATGCATAAACAATACATCCATGGCATACAAGACGATTCAATCAACGTACAAACAAGGTAGCCAATTCAAAGCACGAATATTAGCACACATGCCACCCTCTATACCATCCTAAGACGCACAAGGAACAATCACATAAAAACCTTTCGAGAATCACCCAAAATTTACTCGACTCGCCCAATCGAGTCTAATATTCCTATCTTAGGTTTAGGGTTCCCTTACCTTAAGCTTGTTGCCACAAAAATCCTCTCCTCAAGCCCTCAACAATTCGGTCTCAATGGTCCAAGAACAAACCCACCGTGCAACCTAGGAAAATCCAACTAATTGTCAATTTCTCTTGTCCAATTCACCCATCCATGAACCACCAACCTTAATAACACATTCATCAACATCCTAACATGTCTCATTGATGAATTTGAGACTCAAAACCAACAACCAATAGCCTCCACAGAACCGGTTTACACTGAACCGAACCGGGCTATGTTCGGTTCTATGTTATCTAGCTCTTAACCTACTCCAATTCCACCATTTAATCACTAACCTACTTGCTAACATGTCTATCTAAGGGTTTATGAGGCTCACCGAAGATTTGGGGTCGAGTCGTCGCCGAAATTCCTTCAAAAGTTGCAGGTTCCTTCAAGACTGCAAATCGACAATTTCTGTTCAACAATCACAAGAACCATTTGGGTCAAAATTTCATCAAATAAATCCAAAATTTTTACCACAAATCACTATACGAATCTCCTAGAGCTCCACAAAATTTGGTCGCAAGACTCCAATGTTTCAAGGTCCTAAAAGGTTAGAAACGTCGCCTACCTCAGATTGTGCCGATTTCCATCGGCTTCCGAGGGAATGGCTGGCTGGAGCTCTTTGGTGGGTCAATCGACGCGCTTCCACTTCGAAGACATTGGCAAGAGGCTGAGCTAGGAGGGTGTGGTCGACTGGAGTCCAGGCATTGGCCGGAGGGGGTCGTCAGAGCTGGCGAACGACGGCACAGAAGCCGATCGGCGACCAACAGAAAGAGAGAAAGAAGGAGATGGGGATTCTCGGTGAAAATGGGAGTGTATGGCCGACCAAGAGAGAGAGTGAGAAGCTATATTCAATCTCAAGAGTCAAAAAGAAGAATAGTAGTTGGTAAAAAGTGGACATGACCACTCTTTAGCTAATCTAGTGACACCTGTCTTAAGTGTCAATCAAGGTGATCCAATGGCCATAATTTCTCCCAATTTTCGGTGGCTCTTGGGTGGTTGAAAGACCAAAATGCCATCCTTCAATTGCATAAGTAAAGTTAAAACTTTGAGGGGCAAAATGATAATTTTACCTCCTACGTCCAGAACTTCGTTTTTCTCGTTTCAATATTCTTCGATAAGGCGACGACCAATCCAAATATGACGTTGAAATTTTTGATTCTCCATTTTCAATTTTCAAGGCTCGTTTTCGATTGTTTTCTCTATCAGACGTGGTTTCAGCCTATCCCGAACCGACAGGCGGCTTTTGCAGGCTTTACGCATATCGGCCTTGTGATTCATATCACATTTAGGGCTCGTCAATTCGTGGTAACTTTGGTTGTCATGTAATTGCCAGGGTCTATCACTAGTTCCTATGGTTTCGATCGTTACTATCCAATTTAGGAAAATTGTGCAAATTATATGTTGGTTAAGCGGCATCACCCACGCTCCAATCGTATAATGTTAGCAAGGCATTCCTTAATCGTTCTTAGATAAGCCTTTTATGATTCTAAATGTCTTCTCGACAATCCTTATGGTCAAAGCGTTATTTCCTATTCGAGTTCCCTAGGTCCACGTGCCTGGTCTCGCGTTAGCCTTTTCGTTTTGGTCAGTCTACTCAAATTGATCAGATTCGAGCAAGATATAACTGAAACACACCGCTAGATATACTTCTCATTAATGAGTTTGAAAATGACTAGGAAATCAGAATGTCACACTGGCCATTCTACATCTTCCATTCGGGAGTACTTCAAAGCGCGTATGATGGACTCCACCTTAGCTTCCTATTGCTTTTTCTTCTCTCCTGTGAGAATCTCTTTCGGCAAGTCAAATGAGCAGACATCTAGTCATGGCAATGAAGGAACCTCTTACAATACCTCATACTATCGTATGACCCTCCTTGGATAATATGTTGTGGTGCCTATAAATCCTAATAAGGGAACTGGATCTTCGCCATTGCGTGCAAGCCTGCCTTTACTTAATGTTGGTAATGTAAGCCACCATCGGAGTTGTTCTGGCCTTAAAGCTCTAAGAAATTCCTTCCATTCTTTAAAGTTGAATTTAGAAATGCGTGTATGGATTTTGACAAAAATTCTAAGAGGATGGGCATCAGAGCTTATCTTAGTGAGACACATACGGATATGAAATTATTTACATGGGATGTGAACCACAAGTACAGGAGACCACTAGAGGCTCTAAAAATCCATTTCTTATTTTTCCCAAAACGGTTGAGGGAGAGGAAGGTTTCGGCAAGGATAAAACTCTAGTAATCCCCCCATAACAGACTTGTTTGACTACTACAACCATGATAGGGTCAAAAGTTTCGGGTGAGAATGCCAAAACAAAAGCTTTACCAGGCTTTGTTCCTTTGTTATCAAGGAGGTGGGGAAATCTTTCTAGAAGAAAGGATAGTGAAACTCGCCCAGAATTACTTTTGGCATCTGCTTTGATTTCATTGAGGTTTGTATCTAGAAATTTAGCTAGTTGACTCAAAGGCTCGAACCCTATAAGAGGTTGGACTAACAAGTAAGTAAACTCAACTCCAATGGCGACGCTATATTCCTCAAGGGTATGGGTAACTTCCAACACTTCCATGCAGAACGTCGCGATGGTCGGATCCCAATAGAGTGACATGCCTTGGATAAAGGCAGGTGGACATTCAATCTTCAGCAGCTCCAACAAATATCCTAGCCGCAATTTGGCGTACTTTGGCTAGCTTCACCCATGCTATCTGTGACATTCTGATTTTCAATCAACTTCAGACTCTGTAGTAAGAAGTTTATATTTATCAAGCGATGTATCTCAATTGTATTCCGCTCAAATCTGATCAATTTGAGTAGAGCGACCAAAAGGGAAAGGCTAAAGCGAGACAAGGTACGTGGACCTAGGCGACTCAACAGGAAATGGCGCTTTGACCATAAGGATTGTCGAGAGGATATTTAGAACGACCAAAAGGCCGATCTAAGAATGATTAAGGGTTACCATGCGAGCGTCGTACGATTGGAGCGCGGGTAATGCCGCTTAACCAACGTATGATTTGCAAAATTATCCTAAATCAGACTGTGACGATCGAGACCATAGGGACTGGCGATAAACCCTTACAAGTACATGACAACCAAAACCGTTGTGAATTGACGAGCCCTAAACGGGATATGAATCACGGGGTTGATACGCGTAATGTCTGCAAAAGCCGTTCGTCAGTTCCGGATAGGCTAGAATCACATCTGATAGAAGAAACGATCAGAGACGAGTACTGAAAAAGTTTGAAATGGAAAATTAAGAATTTCAACTTCAATTGGATTGGCCATCACTCTGACATTCTGATTTCCAATCAAATTCAGGCTCTGTAATGAGAAGTTTATATATATCAAGCGATGTATCTCAGTTGTATTCCGTTCAAATCTAAATAATTTGAGTAGACAGACCAAAAGGGAAAGGCTAAAGCGAGACGAGGTACGTAGACCTAAGCGACTCGGATAGGAAATGACGTTTTGACCATAAGGATTGTCGAGGGGATATTTAGAACCACCAAAAGGCCGATCTAAGAACGATTAAGGGTTACCATGTGAGCGTCGTACGATTGGAGCACGGGTGATTCCGCTTAACCAACGTATGATTTGCAAAATTATCCTAAATCGGACTGTGACGATCGAGAGCATAGGGACTGGCGATAAACCCTTACAAGTACATGACAACCAAAGCCGCTGTGAATTGACGAGCCCTAAATGTGATATGAATCACGGGGTCGATACGCGTATAGTCTGCAAAAGCCGTCCGTCGGTTCGAGATAGGTTGAAATCATGTCTGATAGAAGAAACGATCAGAAACGAGTTCTGAAAAAGTTTGAAATGAAAAATCAAGAATTCCAACGTCATTGGGATTGGTCGTCGCCCTATCGAAGAAGTTAGAAACGAGAAAAACGACATTCGGGACGTCGGGGGTAAAATTATTATTTTGCCCCTCAAGTCTAGAATTTTATTTCTATAATTGAAGGAAGGAAAAAATGGACATTTGCCCCCCCAGCTGCCAGAAACACAAGGAACAAAAAGGAGCCATTGGATCTCCTTGGTAAGAAAAATTGCCAAGTGTCAATCATCCAGGGGTGGTAGATCATCTCACATTAAATGCCACCTACCAGTCAACTCAATTGACCATATTTTTGGGATAACAAAAGTTCACTCTCTCCTCTCTCTCTCTTCTTCACCATTCGACAGAATCCCTCCCCCAAAGAACCGTGAACCACCTTCTTCTTCTTCTTCAGTTCTACTGCTCGCCCACCGAACCGGACACCGCCGTTCGGCCTGCATGATCGCCACCTCGACCACCAGCTGCTAGCAGCCGACCACCCAGACATAGCTCCACATCTTGCCGACATCCTTCAACTAGAATCAAGCCATTTGGAGCACTGTGGAATTCAAGGCAAACATTCTCCCACAGGCCGACTGATTTTGCTCCTGTTTGAGGTAGGTTCGGTTCTGAGCCCTTTTGACAGTAGAAAACTTGGAATCTAGAGCTCAAATTTGGTGGAGATCAAGTAGACATATAGATGATTCTGTGATAAAAATTTGAGCTTGATTTGATAAGGTTTTGACCATAAAACGGTCATGTATATTTCGCCCAGAAACTGTTGGTATTCTGTGCTTGGACGATCTGGCGAGTTCCGACAACTTTCCGGCAACCACACGGCTTGAACCTCTCGATGAGCACTCCAAACCCTTAGGAAGACATTATAAGAGGTAGGATGGTGTAGGATTGATGGATTTGAGGTAGCTTAGGACCGGTTGGACCCGACATGAACAGAATTGAATGGAACCGGTTCAATGTCTGGCCAAACCAATTTTGTGGGTGGCTGGACATGCTGGATTTGTGTTGTAATTTGGTGTGTATGATGTGAAGAGATGATGAGGAGTATGTTATAGGTGATTTGGATGGATGAATTGAGGAATTGGACTTGGAATTTTGACAAATCGATTGATTATCCTAGGTTGCACGACAAATCGGCTTTGGACTTGGGTTGGCCGAATCCTAGGAGGCTCAAAGAGGAGTAATTTGTGTTGCTAAGCAAAGGTAAGGAATTTTCTAAACCAAGGCTGGGGGGATTGGACTCAATTGGATAAGTCGAGTGAGAAATTGATCGATTAATGGGCATATTTCAGAAGTAATGAGTCTTAGCATGTCTTAGGATTAATTAAGGAATTCATGTGTGCCTTGGCTTGCATTGGAATTGCACGTTATGCTTGGATAACAATTTATCTACTTTGCATGCCATGAGATTGTGAATTATACTTAAATTGCAATTGACATTGTTTGTGTAAAGAATAGATATTCATGGCACGAATTATGATTGTGGCATGACATGGCGAGGCCTTGAGACTTGTGAGATGCGGGGCAGAAGGTTGAGACCCTAATGCGACGAGGTCGCAGGGTGAAGTATGATTAGGTGGCGCCCTGATGCGACGAAGTCGCAGGGTTGAGATAGCCACAGCCCTGATGTGATTTAATCGCGGGACAGAATATGAGCTCATAAAACCTACCTGGAGATGAGACGGGACCTGATGCATTTACGCGGGTCACCGATGACGGTCTAATGCCTTTACGCGAGCTGAACCTGATGCGATCTAATCGTAGGCTAGGGAATGAGGCAGGCAGAGGTTGATAGATGTGGTGAAGTGATAGGCCGAATATATATGTGCATTCGTGGTGGCATGAGAATATAAGTGCATGTCTATCTTATGTGTATTGTTGTTTATCGATTTATGATTGTTATACCTGCGTGTGATCTTGAGTTAAGACCTATTGAGTGACGCGACTGCCTGAGTGGACAGTCAACCTAACCTAGGGTTAGGTTTTTCTTACTGAGATGTGTATCTCACCCCTTTTGGGAGAAACCTTACTTTACAGATCCTAGGCAGTAGCGATGTGGCTTATCCGATTTGAGGACCCACAAGAGATGACAGCTTTTTACAATGAGTTCCCTAATAGACAGGAGAATATCTATGCAAGGAAATGTACAGTAGTATGGGTAGACGAGGGCAAACCAGACTGGAAGCCTCACAGGTTTGAGGCATGGCTTAGGAGGGACAGGGATAGGAAGATCGGGTCGTTGAAGCCCCATGAAGTTTCGGAGGGTGTCATACCTCCCTAGTTTCGAACGATCTCAGGCCAGGAGTTTCCCGAGGGATCAGCTGTTGGGTCGAGGAACGGCCCGGAGCGGACGCCGACAGCGAAGTATTCGGTACCACCGCCGGAGGAAGAGATCATCGTGGTGGAGCTGTCTGATGGAGACCTAGCCGAGCCAGACCAGGAGGTGACCATGGATAGAGGTTGGAGCCATCGTAGGAGGTGACCACGGATGGAGGTCGAGTCGAGCCGTTGCAGGAGGTGACTATAGAGGACTCCATGGAGGTCCCGTTAGAGACTATCTTTGAGTACGAGCCGTCGGAGGAGACTTAGGACATCAGAGATTCCAGCAGTTCTTCCTAGGCGACTCCAGACGGCGATCTGACCTTTTGATTGGCGACCTGACCCCATCCCTGATGGATTTTTGTGGATACCTTTTGGCATGCTTACCCCGTCGTCTTGATGTATGGTGGTTTGTAGTAGTTGTTGACCAGTAGTTGACCATGTATGACTTTATGGTGCTATCTAAATCCTGCTTAGACTTGGCATATGTATATATATATATATATATATTGTACGGGGAGTTGTTAGGGACTGTTTCCGTTTGCTTGATATAAATTATCTTATCTCTCGACCTTTCTTTATATATATAGGTGGATCCTTGGGATCGCCGAGAGATTGTTGTTGTTTGCTTATAGGGATGATTGCGTGCTCATGCTGGACGCACGAGGCGTGACATCCCTGCTTGTTTTGGTATCAGAGCCAGTCCAGCTCGATACAAGATTGGTTAACGATTGAAGTAATAAGGAGGACCAAGTGGGACAAGGACGGATAGCTAGACCTTAGAAAACTGGTCTAGGTAAGGCAGGGGATGCCTAGTGGTGACTTGACACCTATGAATGGTGTTTGACCTTGGTAAGGTTGTGACAGGGCATAGAGAGTTAAGTCCTCTACTTAGGAATGAAGGTCATTTCTGGACCTTAGCTTGTTTGATGCTTGAAAGCGATTGATTTTAGTAAATCACTGGAGTGAATGGAATTGAGTATGGCCATGAGCCATTGGTTGAAACATTTCTGGAATTGATGTGGATGTATAGAGTACTGTTGTTGTATAACTGTTCAGTTAAAGAGTAGCTAGTAGCTTTGGATTGGATGGATGAGTAAGTTGCTAAACTGTTGCTGAACTTGTAGTGGACCTGGTGCATTAATAAGTGACGAAGATGAGTAACCCGTCTAGGAGATCTGGAAGGACCAGAGGCGGAACTTCTAGTTCGAGGTCGTCTGTAGCTGAGGACCTAAGGATGGATGGTGTACTCAGGGCCTTGGAAATGATTGGTGACATGATCGATCGACAGGTCTATGATCGAGACGCTGCCATAGCCCAAGCAGTAGGAGCTACCATAGCAGCCGTCAACGCCAACCAAGGCAACACTAGGGGTAATGGGAGTCAAGGAGAACCGAACCAGAGCAATGAGGCTATGAATACTCAAGAGGAAATTGTGGTGGCTAGATAGATGGGCCAACTGGTAGAGCAGTTTATGATGCTAAAGCCGGCACAATTTGACGGGATTGGAGAACTCGAGCTAGCGCCTAGAAGGATAAAGAAGCTGGAAAAGGCTTTTGGAGTGTTAAGATGTATAGATGAGGAGAAGGTACTGCTAGCCGTGTATCAGCTAGAGGGTACGACAAATGACTGGTGGGCTGCCACCATGGATGGAGTCTTCCCTGAAGGTATGGCCATGAACTGGAACACTTTTAAGAGGGCGTTCAACGATAAGTATTTTTCAGAAACAGCCAGCGAAAGGAAACAGATTGAGTTCCTGCAACTACATCAGAACCAGCTGGCAATAGATCAGTACGAAGCTGAGTTCGCGAGGCTCTCGAGGTATGCACCTCGATCGGTGGAGGACCTTTGGAGAAGGCACGGAGATTCAAGGATGGCCTGAGGCTCGAACTCTGCAGCTAGATGATAGCTTTGAACTTGAGGACCTACCGAGAGATATACGAGCGAGATCAGATGATTGAGCGAGATTTGAGAGAAAGGAATACCGTAACTGGATCGTGGTTCCCATCATTCAGAGGTCATCGCCAAATGGGCAAGAGGCTGATGGCAGGTAACAAACGTTTCGTGCCACCTGCAAGGAGAAACATAATGAAATCGCCAAACTCGGCGAATTGGAGCTGCAGATTGTGTGGCCGAAGGCATGGAAATAGGCTGTGCCCGATGAAAACAGGAGCCTATTTCAAGTGTGGTCAACTAGGCCACTAGATGAGGGCGTGTCCAAACTAAGCACCGGCCAGTCAACAACAAGAACCGAGGCTGCAAGCAGGATCGTCGACTGTCGCACCTCGGATTGACCAGAGTAGACCACAGGCACAGGATAGGGTACACGTTGTAGTTCGTAGCGAGGCGGAGGATGCACCAGGAATAGTCACAGGTACGATCTATTTGTGCAACCAGACTGCTTATGCATTGTTTGACCTGGGTGCTACGCATTCTTTCGTATATGCACAGTTTACTGAATTAGTAGGCATGAAATTGGAATCATTGAACATTACATTACATGTTGCCACCCCATTGAAAGATAATGTCTTGGTTTCATTAGGGTGTGCTGGGTGTGAGATGGTGATTGGGGGAAGTAAGGAAAGTATCGACTTTACCGTATTGCCTGTGTTCGATTTTGACATAATTATGGGAATGGATTGGCAGGGTAGGCAGGGAGCAGTGGTGGACTGTGGTAATCAATTCGGTTTTATCCGAAGAACCGCCCTAGTTTTGAGTTGGTAGGAAGTTGAGGAGGAATCTCGATCCCCTTGGTTTCATCTTTGGAAGTAACTAAGTTGATGTCTGAAGGATGTCGGGCATACTTAGTAGCCGTAATGGATATGATTGTCGAGGAACCCAAGTTGGAGAATATTCCTATGGTGCGTGAGTTCCCGAATATGTTTCCCTAGGAATTGCCAAGATTGCCGTCGGAACGGGAGATAGAGTTTGTGATTGAATTAGCTCCTAGGACGGAGTCGATATCGATAGCACCGTACAGGATGTCCCTGTCTAAATTAAAGGAGTTAAAAGTGCAAATGCAAGAGTTGCTGGATAAAGGATTCATCCGACCAAGTGCTTCGCCATGGGAGCACCAGTGCTGTTTGTGAGGAAAAAGGATGGATCTCTGCGGCTATGTATTGATTATCGGCAGCTGAACCAAGTGACAGTGAATAACAAGTATCCGCTGCCGAGGATTGATGATGTATTCGATCAATTGCAAGGAGCAACAGTTTTCTCGAAGATTGACTTGAGGACGGGGTATCACCAGCTGAGGATCAAGAAGGAAGACATACCAAACACTGCATTCAGGACGAGGTATGGTCATTACGAGTTTATGGTGATGCCGTTTGGATTGACGAACGCTCCAACTGCTTTTATGGATTTGATGCACTGAGTATTCAGAGAGTTTCTAGACAGATTCGTCATAGTTTTCATTGACGATATTTTAATCTACTCGAGGAGCGATGTAGAACACGAAGAGCATTTGAGAATTGTATTGAGGACCCTGAGGGAACATTTACTGTATGCGAAACTAAGCAAATGTGAATTTTGGCTGAGCATGGTAGCATTTCTGGGTCATATTGTGTCAGGTGAAGGGATTGCAGTGGACCCTGCAAAGATAGAGGCTGTAACCAATTCGCCGAGGCCTACTACGGTCACGGAGGTCAGGAGCTTCTTGGGACTAGCAGGATATTATAAACGATTCGTGGAAAAGTTCTCACCCATAGCTGTCCCACTGACGCGGTTAATGAAGAAGGAAACGAAGTTCGAATGGATTGATAGGTGTGAACAGAGTTTCCAAGAGCTTAAACATAGACTGATGATCGCACCAGTGCTGACCATTTTGTCGGGACCGGGAGGATATGAGATCTATAGCGATGCTTCGCTGAAAGGATTGGGCTGTGCATTGATGCAGCACGGCAGGGTAGTAGCTTATGCATCTAGGCAGTTGAGGCCGCACGAGATGAATTACCCAACCCACGACTTGGAGTTAGCGGCAATTGTGTTTGCCTTGAAGATTTGGAGGCATTACCTTTGTGGCGAGAAGTTTCAAATATACACAGACCACCAGAGTCTGAAATACTTGTTTTCCCAGAAAAAGCTAAACTTGAGATAACGCAGGTGGATGGAGCTGTTGAAAGATTATGATTGTGAAATACTATATCTTCCTAGAAAGGCAAATAGAGTGGCAGAAGCATTGAGTTGAAAGTCAAGCATTGCATGCCTGCTGGTGAGAAGTTGGTCAACGATAGAGGACTTGAGAGACTCTGAATTCAGATTAGAGGTCGATCAGCTATCCAGTTTGATAGCGACTTTGAGGGTGGAACCTGAGGTCCAAGATGAGATAAAGGCGTCACAATCTACGGACCCAGAGATTCAGAAAATTATCGAGATGGACGCAACGAAGAGGAAGCCAGAATTTCAAGTGTCTGAGGACGGACTCTTGAAATTTCGAGGACGGTTATGTGTACCAAAAGATGAAGGACTCCGAGAAAGAATTTTATCAGAGGCTTATAGGAGCAGCTATAGTGTCCACCCTAGAAGTACAAAGATGTACCAAAACTTGAGACAACATTATTGGTAGAATGGATGAAGGTAGACGTGGTAAGATACGTGGCTAAGTATTTGACTTGCCAACAAGTGAAGGCGCAGCACTGTAAGCCTGGAGGATTGCTGTAGCCACTAGAAATTTCAAAATGGAAGTAGGAGCATATAACCATGGATTTCGTAATGGGACTTCCGATGAGTTAGAGAGGTCACGACTATATATGGGTAATCGTGGACCGATTGACCAAGTCCACCTACTTTATTCCTATACGAAAGGACTTTTCCATGGATAAGTACGTAGAGCTGTACATGAGGCAGATAGTTAGACTACACGGAGTGTCGGTGACGATCACCTCCGATAGGGATCCGAAATTCACGACGAATTTCTAGAAGAGCCTGCAAAAGGCCATGGGGACCCGACTGCAGTTCAGTACAACATATCATCCCCAGACAGATGGATAGTCAGAAAGGACGATCCAGACGCTCGAGGACATGTTGAGAGCGTGCGTCATAGATTTCAAAAGTGGATAGGAAGATTAGTTACACCTAGTAGAGTTTGCGGACAACAATAGCTACCAACAGAGTATACAAATGGCATCGTTTGAGGCACTCTATGGCAGAGCCTGCAGAACACCGATATGCTGGGGCGATGTAGGAGAAAGGAACATCACAGGCCCTGAATTAGTAGAGCAATCAGTGAAAATAGTGAAGGTGATCCGATATAGACTAAGGACGGCGCAAAGTCGCAAGAAGAGCTATGCAGACAAGCAGCGCAAACCCTTGGAATTTCAAGTGAGCGATCATATCTTCCTCAAAGTGTCGCCAATGAGAGGACTTTTGCGATTCGGAAGGAAAGGGAGATGAGCCCAAGATATGTAGGCCCTTTTGAGTATTGGAGAGAATTAGAACTTTGGCCTATCGGCTTGCTTTACCTCTAAATCTATCTTAGGTACATTATTTATTCCATGTGTCGATGCTAAGAAAGTATGAACCTGACCCGACACATGCGCTGGACTATGAAGCCATAGAGGTGGACGACAGAGTATCCTATATAGAGAAGCCAATAAGGATCGGAAGGAGCAGATCCTCAAGAATAAGAAGATTCCGCTGGTCAAAGTAATATGGGAGCACCACGAAATGGAAGTGTGACATTTTGATTTTCAGTCAATTTCAGGCTCGGTAATGAGAAGTGTGTATCTAGAGATGGATTTCAGTCGTATTCCGCTCGAACCTGATCAATTCAAGTAGACTGACCCAAAAGGAAAGGCTAACGCGAGACGAGTTACGTGGACTTGGGGAACTCGGATAGGAAATGGTGCTTTGATCATAAGGATTGTCAAGGGGATATTTAAAGCCACAAAAAGGCCGATCTAAGAACGATTAAGGGATGCCTTGCGAGTGTCATACGATTGGAGCGCGGGTGATGTCGCTTAACCAACGTATGATTTGCAAAATTTTCCTAAATCGAACGGTGAAGATCGAGACCTTAGGAGCTAGTGATAGACCCTCGTAATTACATGACAACCAAAGCCACCACAATTTGATGAGCCCTAAGCGTGATATGAATCACGGGGTCGATACGTATAATGTCTGCGAAAGCCGCTTGTCGGTTCAGGATAGATTGAAACCACGTCCGATAGAGAAAACTATCAGAAATGAGCCTTGAAAGATTTGAAATGGAAAATCAATAATTCCAATGTCATTTGGATTGGCCGTTGCCTGATCGAAGGTTTCTGGAACGAGAAAAACGACGTTTCAAACGTCGAGGGTAAAATGACAATTTTACCCCTCAAGCTTAGAACCTTGTTATTATAATTGAAGAAGAAAAAAATAGGCATTACACCCTCCTATGGCTGCCAAAACACAACGATTAAAGATAGCCAATGGATCTTCATTGGATAAAGCACTTGCCATGTGTCAATAGATGGTGAAGCATGGTCATATCACCTTTTCACCACCTACCATTCAACTCCCTTGATCAAACCTTGAATATAACCTATTCTCTCTCTTCTCCTCTGCAAAATTTCGGCCAGACCAGCCCAAGAGAGAGAGAGAACACCAGAACACTTCATCTTCTCCCTTCTTCAACCTGCACCAGCGACGGATTCAGGAGCTCCAGTTCGCCGGCCACCATGGCCACTTCAGGCCACCATCTACTATCGGCCGACCACCACAACAAAGCTCCATGTCTTTTCGACATCCTCCAATAAGAATCGGAGCATTTGGAGTATCGAGCAGTCCGGAGCAAGGATTCTTTCAAGAGTCGACGGAAATTACTCCAATCTGAGGTAGGTCCGAATTCTGACCTGTTTAGTGGTCGAAATCTTGGAATTTTGAGCACAAATTTTGTGGAGACTCAGTAGAGATGTAGATGGTTCTATGGTAAAAATTGAGACTTTATTTGATTAATTTTTTACGATGAACCGACCTTGTTAATCTTGCCTAGAAAATTACCAGATTCTGTGTTTGGAGGAACCGGCGACTTTGGATGGTTTTTCGGCAACCAATCGGCCTAAAACTCACGGTGAGCCTCTTGGACCCTTAGATAATCATGTTAAGAGATAGATTGATGATTAAATGAAGGATTTAAGAGTGGATTGAAGGCTGGATATGCTCGGTTTGCACAGAACCGAAGTGAACCGGTTGGTTCTATGCAAGACCGATTCTGTTGGGCCGATAATGGATGGATTATAAGTCTCAAATTGATGTTTAAATCATGTTAAGATGTTGAGGATTATGCCATGGAGGGTTAGGAGTCATGGATGGTTGAATTGGACATGAAATTGATGAATTGGTCGAATTTTACTTGGTTGTGTAGTGGATTGGCCTTGAACCATGGTTGGCCGAGATCTTGAGGGTCCATGAGGAGCAACTTGGGTTGCCAAATCAAAGGTAAGGGAATTTCTAACCTTATGCTAGGAAGATTGGACTCAATTGGGTTAGTCGAAGATTTATTGGATTGAGTTATGAGAAGATCCCCAAACGTGATAGCTTGATACCTCCTTAGGCGTTAAGGAATGATTGTGTGACATTACCAATGCCTGAGTTGTTTGCCATGCTTGTAAATCCTTTGATTTGAATTGTATGCCACAAAAATTATGAAATACATTTGATTGCGTGCCTATCAGTGAGTGTGAAATTGATTTGATAATCAAGCATATAATATGATGTGGCATGAGCATGGCATGGTTCGGCCCTGAGGCGTGTGAGACGCGGGGCAGAAGGTTGAGACCCTGATGCTACGAGGTCGCGGGGTGATGTATGATTAGGTGGCGCCTTGATGCGACGTTGTCGCGAGGTTGAAATAGCCAACGTCCTGATGTGATCTAATCGCGGGATAGAGTATGAGCTCATAAACCTTGCCTGGAGATGGACTGGGACCTGATACGTTTGCGCGGGGTCACCGATGGCGGTATGATGCGTTTACGCGAGCCGAGCCTGATAAGATTTGATCACGGGCTAGAGCATGAGGCAAGCATAGAGGATTGGAGGACTGTCTGTGTGGACGGTCGGCCTAACCTAGGGTTAGGACCCACTTTACTGAGATCTGTATCTCACCCTAGTGGGGACTTACATTTTATAGGTTCCAGGTGGAAGTACTACGAGCTTGCCAAGGATTGGCGTCTGAAGAGATAGTTGATCAATTGCATTTGATTGGATTTGTCTTAAGATGATATTGGATTTGTACTTCCAATTGAAGAATTGAGAATTGGTCTTTTAGTAATTGCTAAAATGAGAAAATTTCCAAGTGTGATAGCTGTATATGTCCTAAGTCATCGATATGTGGCTGTATTTATATAAAGGGAGGTGGCATTGCTTTTGCGCGCATTTGTTTAAAGGAGTTGTATGTTATTGGTCGTTGGATCCTGGAACGTTAATGAATGAATGCCATGGACAGGGATGTTTGCGTGCTCGTCGAGTTTGGGGCGTGACATCCCTGTTCGATTTGGCATCAGAGCAAGGTCAGCCCGATCCAATGTGATTGAGACTTGGAGTGATAAGGAGCGATGACTTAGGGACAATTGGATATATAGGACTAAACCTGGATTGTTGAGTCTCGAGGACAGTAGGCTTGAACTTGTGTACACTTGAATGGTCTTAGAGTTGACCTTAATGGTTGATCTTGAGTTATGTGGTGATTAAAATTTAAGTGGAAGCAAGATGGGATTGGAGAGTCGTAAGCATGGATTATGAAGTAGTAATTGTGCTTGAGGATAATAGGGAATTGCTTATGAACGAAGGGTCAATTGAGGTGTATGATTATGATCTTGATTCGTCGATGACCTAACTTGAAGAGTACGAATTATAAAGAAACGACTGATATTAGTGGATTCAGGCTTGAATTGCATAAGATTTTGATGGTTTTAGTTATCGATTGTTATTGGCAACGTTGGATGATATGAGTTGAAATGAATACGAGGAATACCTGAATCGAAAATTAGTTGTGATTGGATGCATGAGGAGTTGATTTGAATGTTTACTGGACTTGAGATAGATAATGGAATATAGGCAATCGATTTGCGAGATGTGATGGTCATTGGTGGAATTAGAACTCTTGAATGGATAGAAATTTATCTGGAGGCGCTTTTCTTATGACAAGTGGTGAGGTCAGTCATGCTGTGCTTGAGTTTGTGGCCTTGAAATGAAGGTTGATGAGGGTGCATGCAATGACTTATCGTTGCTGGACTTAATAAACCATCGCTTGGTATGGAACAAGTTGATGGGATACCTATAACCTGCGATGAAACATGGCATGGGACATGTGGAACGGGGCTTTCTCCGTAGATGTATGGCTTGGGACAACCTACATCAGCCAGGTCTGATGAGGGCGGGGAGTGATCGCTAGGACAGAGAGGTCCGGATAAGGAGCGGCTCTTGGCAGGCTTCTAAGATGACAGAGACAAGAATGACCCAAGTCATAACTTGAAAGGGAAAGCCTAGGTATCAGGTTGAGTCCAATTGTGGATAAGGGATGTATGGCACGGGATTGATTCTCATCGAGGATGATTGAAAGTGGCATGACTTGTGTGATGGTGCCTATGAGAGGCATGTTTAAAAGCTTTGTGCTTGGCGGCGAATGCCCTTGGAAAAAGAAAAGTGAAAGTTGTGATGAGCCTGTTAGGCATGTTTGATGATTAGCCTCATGTGATTGGCTTGGCCAAGATATGACTGAGAAGTTAGATGACGTGTGGGTTTATACCCTTGGAACCGAAACCTGTTGAGATGAGATAGTCTGTTGTGACTTTGCTAGAGAGGCAGATGCCTTTAGGCCTAGAGTATGAGCTTTTAACTCAATGAGTTGCTGTCTTGAGTGCTTGATTGATAGTTGCCTTGTTGAGGCTGGACTAGTAATGGCCGTTAGTTGAGAAGTTGCCTCGTTGAGGCTGGCTTGAGGAAGAATTGCTGATCAAGGACGATTTGGGACAATTGAATAATCAGCAATTTATTTGAGAATTGCTTAAGAACCACTAGAGGGTTGGCTGATAGTGAAAGATATTGAGATGAGCAGCTTGAGATTAATGGACTTGAGTAGATGATTGGAGTCTTGGATTCCTAGAGGGAATCATAGTGGTTCGACTGGCATGAGAACCTGACAAGACTGAAGGACCAAGGTATGGTCGTTAGAGTCACACTTGGCTTGCGTATGTGAGATACGAAAAGATTCAAGGGCTAAGATGGATCAAGAGAACTTAATGAGGTTGAACGACCAAGGTGTGGTCATAGAAGAGCATCGGGCTCGAGTATGTAAGATCTGATAAGATCAAAGAATTGAGATGGATCATGGAATTGAGTAGAGATGGGCAAATAGAGTATGTGCACTAAAAGAGAATATGGCTTGATCGGTTGATCGTACGAGACCCAAGAGCTGAATTGGTCATGAGAACTTTAAATGAAAATGGGAAAATTGTGGATTAATCAAGCTGGGAGAGGAGCTGCCGTGATTCTCTAAATCATTGTGGTGGTGAATGCTTGTGTTGAGGAGTTAAGTGACGAAAGTCACGAGAAAAATGACTCTGAGTAAGTATTTTCGAGATTAAATGTGTGGGTAGGATCACGAGAGCTTGGAAAAGCCTGTAAGATTATGTATAAAGCTGAAATTGATTGAGCCAGATTGAGGGATGATGTTCGAAATTGTCTCCCTTTGGATTGAGGATTTTATGAGAAAACCTTAGAGATTTTGGGTGCACTAAAGAAGGAAAGTAACCCCGGCAGTACTAGTCCTAAGAGGCTATTGAAGATTGGTGGAAAGTCACTAGAGGAAGGATTTCCTCGGAGGCATAAGATTCTGCCTAGACAACTTCTGTTGAGTTGGTCGATGGAAAGTATCATCATGTGGTTGCTTGAGAGCAAGGATTGTTGGGATCCTAATACTGTTGCAAGGATCAGAGGATGATTGGCCAGTATGAGACAGAGTTTTCAAGGTCGCTTAGACATATGGTAAGGGTGGTCGAGGACCCTTGAATAAGATGAGTAAATCCCTGAGTGAAATGGAACTTAAGAACTTTATGGCTGGATGTTATTTCTGACTTTGAGAAATGGTGATGGGACTTAGCAAGAGAGGAGGATGATCAAAAGACAGATGAATAAGGGAACTCCTGCTCATGGATTACGAGCAAGGAGATAGTCATAATGAATATGGAGCGTGCCTATGAGAAATAGTTGATTTCCTGGGCGCAAGATACATAGTAGAAAGTGAGCAGCAAGTCTTTTCTATTATGAATGAGATCGAAGAAGAATCGGCATGCTAGATTGCCTGAAGTTAATGATTTCCTGGGATCGGTTGATTGGATTGAAATCATGAGAAATGAAATCATGAGTTGCTATTCCCTAAGGAATAGGGCATTGATCTTAAAGGGCGATTGGACCATGAAATGGTCACTGACGAAAGGAAAAGTGAACGAACTTGATAGTCCTGGCCGGTTGTGAATCTAGAGGAGGATTTAGTAAGCGAAAAGAACGCTTAGGGAATAACCGCAAAGTGATTTGAAGTAATCGAATGGACCATTCAATAGATGAACGAGTGAAGACCCGAGGATGAACAGATGTTGTCGCTGGGGGTGACTAAGTTATGGGAAAGAGAATGTGAAAGCATAGTGGCATTTGAATCATGGAGTAAAGGTGTCGCCGTTGGCGCAAACTTCAAGATTGCCGTCTTATGAAATGGGAAGGACGAGGTGAATTTGAAGTGAGGAATGTCACGGAGTTGTGTAGTTTCTTCCTTAGAGTAAGAAACCATATTACAAAAGGAAGAAAGGTTTTAAATTGTCTTAGTATGATGGAGGAGCGTCTGTATCGAGAAAGAAGAGCAGAATTTGAGTGACTCCTGGAAGTGAACTCTGAGAGGCAGTCTTGAAGATAATGTTGAATTCCAAGATGATGTCGGCGTTCAGTGGAACAAATGGAATTGGATAAGATTGCCTTGTGAGTATGAAACTCAGAGGCTAGCACTAATACTTCTCGAGAAGAAGAATGACAAGAATAGACGAAATGTCTTGCGGTCCTAGAGGAGACCTGTGACGATAGAGAGCTAAGGTCTGAGCTCTCACGTGAAAGGTGCGAGGGATAGTTGGAGGATTCGACACTTAGTAGAAGGAAGTTGATAATAGTCGAACTAAGTGCCCAAGGAATGATTGAGTTGGTCGTTACCATCTCGAGAGAAGATGGTTGAACTCATGTAAAGAGCCATGAGAAACATAAATAGTTTAAGAGTGTCGTATGGGCTCTAAAGAAATGCCTATTGCATGCTAAGTGTGAAAAGCGCAAATTCTGGACCTGATGAAGTAAGATTCACGCATCGGAATGAGTGATAAATCCTTTAAGGATTTGAAATAAGCGATGAATCGACAAGGGTCGATATGAGTTGCGAAAAGTGCAAGCTTCTTGAGATTGATGAGTGGCAATGGACGGACCGTTGAAAGATTCCTTACAAGAGCTATTCCATTGGTGGAATGGACTAAGGACGAGTCGTGACACGAATAGGGGAATGAATGTAAAAAGAGTTTTTGAGGACTCAAGCTAAGCTGATGACCACGTGATGTATGACGATTCCGATTGGAAATCAAAAAGCTTATGAAGGTCGTAGTGACACGACACAGAATGAAACTTAGGCGTAACAAGACGATTCGTAATGGCTGTTGCATGTACGCCATGATGGTAAAGCTACGTGAATTGGCATGCTTAGAGCACGATTGGAATTGGTTTGTGAATGTCCTCGTGATAAAGTTGGGAAATGTCGTTTGAGTGAAAGGACGTTGTAAGGCAACACCTACCACAAGAGTATAAGGTAGCAGTTTCCCGAGGGGAAATGAATGAGAGGCAACGCCGAAGGATGAAATTACTTGCAAATATAGGAGCGTTGCTTGTGCAAGGAAAGATCTCGAAGTTATGTGAACCATGAGGGATTGAGAGCATAGGCTATCTAAAGGGAATTGAATGCGAGGCATGTAGAACAAAGAGACCACCCAAGTGTTGTTATAGCGATAATTGCATTGCTAAGGATGGGTGAATGGTTTAACTGATGTTTACAAGTGAGAGTTGAACATTGAGTAATGGACAATGGAGGGACAGACCTTCCCTCGAGAAATAAGAGATTCGACTTCTGGATTGGAAGTTCATTAAAGGACTAGTGTGATGGCCACTAGGAACACTTGACCTGAAGCCCAGAAGGAATTGAGGGTTTACCATGATCGAACATCAATACTAGACGGGTTATAAAAATGGATGGACCCTTGAGGTCATGGATGGAAGTACGAGTCCAACATTGAAGAGAAGCTAAAGGAGGTGACCTCGTTGAAATTCAAAAGGATAATTATAGTATTTCCTGGGGATGGCACAAAGATGTGCCAAGATGCATATATATATATATATATATATCGGTGATAAGGTTGAGAGTTGAAAGTTGTATATCTTGTAATCGAGCACTAGGGGTGCTGATGGAAGGGAAGGACATGACGATGAAAGTTGAAGGACCACTTGATCCAAGAGAATTTTCAGATGGAGTCGAGAATAGATTGCTACGGAAATAACCATGTAAATGTGTAAGGAGTCGAGAGGACCATAACTCGATTTGATTAATGGAGGGAAAATTGATAAAGCCTTGAGATCTATGTTGGCGTAAGAGAAGGTTCGAAATGAGTGATACGCCAAATTGTGTGGACAGTAAGGGTGCGTACTAGCGAGGGCTTGGTAATAATGGTTATGAACCAATGAAAGAGATAAGGTGAACGCTTGAGGAAGAGCTACTGGCAAGTGATATGAATGCCAAAAGAGAATGGAGAGAAGCCTATTGGATTGAGGACTGGAGGAGACAAGTACTAGAGAAGGATGGCCTTGAGTTGGAAGGGATTATCCGGAAGAGTGAGGATGCGACGAGGCCTCTACAACCCCGAGGGATTGGATGGAGTAGAAGGTTGTGAATTTCAAGGACGAAATTTCGTTAAGGGAGAAGAGTTGTGACATTATGATTTTCAGTCAATTTCAGGCTCAATAATGAGAAGTGTGTATCTAGAGATAGATTTCAGTCATATTTCGCTCGAACCTGATCAATTCAAGTAGACTGACCAGAAAGGAAAGGCTAACGCGAGACGAGTTATGTAGACCTGGGAAACTCGGATAGGAAATGGCGCTTTGATCATAAGGATTGTCGAGGGGAAATTTAGAGTCACAAAAAGGCCGATCCAAGGACGATTAAGGAATGCCTTGCGAGTGTCATACGATTGGAGCGATGGCGATACTGCTTAACCAATGTATGATTTGCAAAATTTTCCTAACTCGGATGGTGAAGATTGAGACCTTAGGAGCTAGTGGCAGACCCTCATAATTACATGACAACCAAAGCTGCCACAAATTGACGAGCCTTAAGCATGATATGAATCACAGGGTCAATACGCGTAATGGCTGCGAAAGTCGTCCGTCGGTTCGGGATAGGCTGGAACTACGCCCGATAGAGAAAACTATCAAAAATGAGCCTTGAAAGATTTGAAATGGAAAATCAAGAATTCCAATGTAATTTGGATTGGTCGTCGCCCTATCGAAGGTTTCCAGAATGAGAAAAACGACGTTCCGAACGTCCGGGGTAAAATGACCGTTTTGCCCATCAAGCTTAGAACCTTGTTATTATAATTGAAGAAGGGAAAAATGGGCATGACACCCTCCTATGGCTGCCGAAACACAGGGATTAAAGATGGCCATTGGATCTTCGTTGGATAAAGCACTTGCCATTTGTCAATAGATGGTGAAGCATGGTCATATCACCTTTTCACCACCTACCATTCAACTCCTTTGACCAAGCCTTGAATATAGCCTATTTTCTCTCTTCTCCTCTACAAAATTTCGGCCAGGCCACCCCAAGAGAGAGAGAGAACACTAGAACACTTCATCTTCTCCCTTCTTCATCCTGCACCGGCGACAAATTCTGGAGCTCCTGTTCGCCGGCCACCACGGCCACTTTCGGCCACCATATGCTACCGGCCGACCACCACAACAAAGCTCCATGTCTTGCCAATGTCCTCCAATAAGAATCGGAGCATTTGGAGCACCGACCAGTTCGGAGCAAGGATTCTTCCGAGAGTCGACGGAAACTGCTCCAATCAGAGGTAGGTCCGGTTTCTGACCTGTTTAGTGGATGAAACCTTGGATTTTTTAGTTCAAATTTTGTGGAAACTCAGTAGAGATGTAGATGGTTATGTGGTAAAAATTGGGGCTTGATTTGATTAAGTTTTGACCACGAACCGGCCTTGTTAATCTTGCCCAGAAAACTGCCAAATTCTGTGCTTGGAGGAACTAGCGACTTTGGATGATTTTCCGGCGACCAATTGGCCTAAAACTCACGGTGAGGCTCTTGGACCTTAGATAATCATGTTAAGAGATAGATTGATAATTAAATGGAGGATTTAAGAGTGGATTGAAGGCTGGATATGCTCGGTTTGCACAGAACCGAAGTGAACCGGTTGGTTATGTGCAAGACCGATTCTGTTGGGCTGATGATCGATGGATTATAAGTCTCAAATTGATGTTTAAACCATGTTAAGATGTTGAGGATTATGCCATGGAGGGTTAGGAATCATGAACGATTGAATTGGACATGAAAATTGACGGATTGGTCGGATTTTATTATGTTGTGCGGTGGATTGGCCTTGAACCATGGTTGGCCGAGAACTTGAGGGTCTACGAGGTGCAACTTGGGTTGCCAAATCAAAGGTAAGGGAATTCCTAACCTTATGCTAGGAAGATTGGACTCAATTGGGTGAGTCGAAGATTTATTGGATTGAGTTATGAGAAAATCCCCAAATGTGATAGCTTGATATGTCCTTAGGCGTTATGGAATGATTGTGTGACATTACCAATGCCTCAGTTGTTTTCCATGCTTGTAAACCCTTTGATTTGAATTGCATGCCACGAAAATTATGAAACGTATTTGATTGCGCGCCTGCCAGTGAGTGTGAAATTGATTTGATAATCAAGCATATAATATGATGTGGCATGAACATGGCATGGCATGGCCTTGAGGCGTGTGAGACGCGGGGCGGAAGGCTGAGACCCTGATGCGACGAGGTTGCAGGGTGAAGTATGATTAGGTGGTGCCCTGATGCGACTATGTCGCAGGGTTGAAATAGCCATTGTCCGGATGCGATCTAATCGCAGGATAGAGTATGAGCTCATAAACCTTGCCTGGAGATGGACCAGGACCTGATGTGTTTACGCGGGTCGAGCCTGATGCAATCTGATCGCGATCTAGAGAATGAGGTAGGCAGAGTTTGATGGATGTGGTGAAGTGGCAGGCTGAGTATACCAACGCATTATCATCTGATTGTGACATGAGTTCATTTTTGCATGCCTGTAGTTTATATGTCATTGCTTCATTGAATCTGCCTGTAAGTTGTGAGTTTGAAAAGATAGTGGATTGGAGGACTGCCTGAGTGGACGGTCGACCTAACCTAGGGTTAGGACCCACGTTACTGAGATTTATATCTCACCCCAGTGGGGGCTTACATTTTGCAGGTTCCAAGTGGAGGTAGTACGAGCTTGCCAAGGATTGGCGTCTGAAGAGATAGTTGATCAAACGCATTAGATTGGATTTGTCTTATGATGATATTGGGTTTGTACTTCCGATTGAAGAATTGAGAATTGGTCTTTTAGTAATTGCTTAAATGAGAAAATTTCTAAGTGTGATAGCTATATATGTCCTAAGTCATCGGTAAGTGGCTGTATTTGTATAAAGGGAGGTGGCATCGCTTCTGCGCGCATTTGTTTAAAGGAGTTGTATGTTATTGGCCGTTGGATCCTTGAGCGTTAATGAATGAATGGCATGGACAGAGATGTTTGCGTGCTCGTCGAGTTCAGGGCGCGACAGGAAGGAGCCACATGGGAGAATGAAGAGACAATGAGGCGAAAGCACCCTCATTTATTTGACTAATTGAGTGTAATGTAAATTTCGAGGACGAATTTTTGTAAGGGGGTAAGAGTTGTGACATTCTGATTTCCAATCAACTTCAGGCTTTGTAATGAGAAGTTTATATATATCAAGCGATGTATCTTAGTTGTATTCCGCCCAAATCAGATCAATTTGAGTAGACTGACCAAAAGGGAAAGGCTAAAGCGAGACGAGGTACGTGGACCTAGGCGACTCGGATAGGAAATGGCGCTTTGACCATAAAGATTGTCGAGGGGATATTTAGAATCGCCAAAAGGCCGAACTAAGAATGATTAAGGGTTACCATGCGAGCACCGTACGATTAGAGAGCGGGTGATGCCGCTTAACCAACATAAGATTTGAAAAATTATCTTAAATTGGAATGTGACGATCAAGACCACAAGGACTAGCGATAAACCCTCGCAATTACATGACAACCAAAGCCGCCATGAATTGATGAGCCCTAAGCATGATGAGAATCACGGGATCGATACGTGTATAGTCTGCAAAAGCCGCCCGTCGGTTCGGGATAGGTTGGAATCACATCTGATAGAAGAAACGATTAGAAACGAGTCCTGAAAAAGTTTGAAATGGAAAATCAAGAATTCCAACGTCATTGGGATTGGCCGTCACCCTATCGAAGAAGTCAGGAACGAGAAAAACGACGTTTGGGACATCGGGGGTAAAATTACCGTTTTGTCCATCAAGTCTAGAATTTTGTTTCTATAATTGAAGGAAGGGCAAAATGGACATTTCCCTCCCAAACTGCCGAAAACACAAGGACCAAAAAGGAGCCATTGGATCTCCTTGGTAAGAACAATTGCCAAGTATCAAGCATTCAAGGGTGGTAGATCATTTCACATTAAATGCCACCTACCAATCAACTCAATTGATCAAATTTTTGAGATAACAAAAGCTCTCTCTCTCCTCCCTCTTTCTTCTTCACCATTCAGCAGAACCCCTCCCCCAAAGAACCGTGGACCACTTTCTTCTTCTTCTTCAGTTCTGCAGCTCGCCGACTGGACCGGATGCCGCCGTTCGGCCTACCCGATCGCCACCTCCAACCACCAGTTGTTGGCGGCCAACCACACAGACGTAGCTCTACGTCTTGCCGACGTCCTCCAACTAGAATCAGGCCATTTGGAGCACTGTGGAATTCAGGGCAAGCATTTTCCCACAGGTCAATAGATTCTGCTCTAGTTTGAGGTAGGTTCTGTTCCGAACCATTTTGACAGTCGAAAACTTGGAATCTAGAGCTCAAATTGGGTGGAGATCAAATAGACACATAAATGATTCTATGGTAAAAATTTAAACTTGATTTGATAATTTTTGACCATGAACTGATCTTGTATATTTCGCCAAGAAATTGCTGGTATTCTGTGCTTGGACGATCTGGCGAGTTTCGACGACTTTCCGGCGACTTTCCGGCAACCACGAGGCTTGAACCTCTCGGTGAGCACTCCAAACCCTTAGGTAGACATGAACAGAACCGAATGGAATCGGTATAATGCCGGGCCAAACCGATTCTGTGGTGGCTTGACATGCTGGATTTGTGTTGTAATTTGGTGTGTATGATGTGAGGAGATGATGAGGAATATGTTATAGGTGAATTGGATGGATGAATTGAGGAATTGGACTAAGAATTTTGACAAATCGATTGATTTTCCTAGGTTGTGCGACGAATTGGCCTTGGACTTGAGTTGGCCGAACCTTAGGAGGTGCAAGAAGGAGTGAATTGTGTTGCTAAGCGAAGGTAAGGAATTTCCTAAATCAAGGCTAGGGGGATTGGACTCGATTGGGTAATTCGAGTGTGAAATTGATCAATTAATGGGCACATTTCTAAAGTAATGAGTCTTAGCAGGTCTTAGGATTAATTAAGGAGTTTATGTGTGCCTTGACTTGCATTGGAATTACATGTCATGTTTAGATAACAATTTATTTGCTTTGCATGCCATGAGATGGTGAATTATACTTGAATTGCAATTGACATTGTGTGTGAAATGGATAGAGATTCATGGCATGAATTATGATTGTAGCATGATATGGCGAGGCCCTGAGACGTGTGAGGCGCGGGGCAGAAGGTTGAGACCCTGATGCGACAAGGTCATGGGGTGAATTGTGATTAGGTGGCGTCCTGATGTGATGAAGTCGCGGGGTTGAGATAGCCACAGTCACGATACGATTTAATCGTGGGACAAAATATGAGCTCATAAACCCTGCCTGGAGATGAGACGGGACCTGATGCGTTTATGCGGGTCACCGATCACAATCTGATGCGTTTACGCGGGCCGAGCCTGAGGCGACCAGTTCGCGGGCTAGAGAATGAGGCAGGTAGGGGTTGATATATGTGGTGAATTGACAGGCCGAGCATATACGTGCATTCGTGTGTGACATGAAAATATAAGTGTATGCTCGTCTTATTTGTATTGTTGCTTATCGAATTATGATTGTTATACCTGCGTGTAATCATGAGTTGAGACTTGTTGAGTGACGCGACTGCCTGAGTGGACTATCAACTTGACTTAGGGTTAGGTTTTTCTTACTGAGATGTGTATCTCACCCCTTTTGGGGAAACCTTAGTTTACAGATCCTAGGCAGTAACGATGTGGTCTATCCGGTTTGGGAACCCGCAGGAGATGAGAGCTTATTACAATGAGTTCCCTAATAGGCAGGGGAATATCTATGTAAGGAAATGTACAATAGTATGGGTAGACGGGGGCAAATCGGACTGGAAGCCTCACAGGTTTGAGGCATGATTTAGGAGGGACGGGGATAGGAAGGTTGGGCCGCTGAAGCCCCATGAGGTTCTAGAGGGTGTCATACCTCCCTGGTGTCAAACAATCTCGGACCAGGAGTTTCTTGAGGGATCGGTGGTTGGGTCGAGGAACCGCCCGAAGCGGACGCCGGCAGCGGAGTATTCTATACCACCGTCGAAGGACGAGATCATCATGGTGGAGCTGTTTGATAGAGACATAGCTGAGCCAGACCAGGAGGCGGCCACGGATGGAGGTCAAGCCGAGCAGTCGCAAGAGGTGACTATAGAGGACTTCGTAGAGGTCCTGTCGGACACTTTCTCTAAGTACGAGCCATCGGAGGAGACTTAGGACACCGGAGAATCCATCAGTTCTTCCTAGGCGACTCCAGATGGCGATCTGACCTTTTGACGGTGACCTGACCCCATCCCTGACAGATTTTTATGGATACCTTTTTGTCATGCTTACCTCGTCGCCTTGATGTATAGCGGTTTGTAGTAGTTGTTGACCAGTAGTTGACGATGTATGACTTTATAATGCTATCCAGATCCTACTTAGTCTTGGCATATGTATATATATGTTGTACGGGGAGTTATAGGGGACCACTTTCGTTTGCTTGATATAAATTATCTTATCTCTCGACCTTTCTTTATATGTATAGGTAGATCCTTGAGACCGCCGAGAGATTGTTGTTGTTTGCTTGTAGGGATGATTGCGTGCTCGTGCTAGAGGCGCAGGCCGTGATATCCTCGCTTGTTTTGGTATCAGAGCAAGGTCGGCTCGATACAAGATTGGTGAAGGATTAGAGTAATAAGGAGGATTAAGTAGGACAAGGACGGATAGCTAGACCTTCGGAAGCAGGTCAGGGTAACACATGGGATGCCTAGTTGTGACTTGACACCTATGGATGGTGTTTGACCTTGGCAAGTTGTGACAGGGCATAGAGAATTAAGTTCTCTGCTTAGGATTGAAGTCATTTCTGGACCTTGGCTTGTTTGATGCTTGAAAGTGATTGATTTTAGTAAATCACTGGAGTGAATGGAATTGAGTATGGCCATGAGCCATTGGTTGAAACATTTATGGAATTGATGTGGATGTATGGAGTACTGTTGTTGTATAATTGTTCGGTTAAAGAGTAGCTAGTAGCTCTGGATTGGATGGATGAGTAAGTTGCTAACTCGTTGCTGAACTTGTGCAGGACCAGGTTCATTAGTAAGTGACAAAGATGAGTAACCCGTCCAGGAGATCTAGAAGGACCAGAGGCAGAGCTTCTAGTTCGAGGCCGCTTGTAGCTGAGGACCCAAGGATGGATGGTGTACTCAGGGTGTTGGAAAGGATTGGTGACATGATCGATCGACAGGCCCACGATCGAGACGCTGCCATAGCCCAGGCAGTAGGAGCGGCTATAGCAGCCGTTAACGCCAACCAAGGCAACACTGGGGGTAATGGGAGTCAAGGAGAACCAAACCAGAGTAATGAGGCTGTGAATACTCAAGAGAAAATGGTGGTGGCTAGACAAATGGCCCAACTGGTGGAACAATTCATGAAGTTAAAGCCGGCGCAGTTTGACGGGATTGGAGATCCTGAGCTGGCACCCCGATAGATAGAGAAGCTAGAAAAGGCTTTCGGAGTACTAAGATGTACAGATGAGGAAAGGTGCAGCTAGTCGTGTATCAGCTAGAAGGTACGGCAAATGACTGGTGGGCTGCCACCAAGGACGGAGTCTTTCCTGAAGGTATGGCCCTGAACTGGAATACTTTTAAGAGGGCGTTCAACGATGAGTACTTTTCAGAAACGGCTAGGGAAAGGAAATAGATTGAGTTCCTGCAACTGCGACAGAACCAGCTATCTATAGACCAATATTCTCGAGGCTCTCGAGGTATGCACCTCAATCGATGGAGGACCCTTTGGAGAAGGCAAGGAGATTCAGGGATGGTCTAAGGCCCGAACTCTGCAACTAGATGATAGCCTTGAACTTGAGGACCTACCGGGAGATATATGAACGAGGCCAGATGATTGAACGAGACACGAGGGAAAGGAATACCGCAACTGGATCGCGGTTCTCATCGTTCAGAGACCACTGCCAAATGGGCAAGAGGCCAATGACAGGTAACAGACGTTTCGTGCCGCCTGCAAGGAGAAACATGGTAAAATCGCCAAACCCGGCGAACTGGAGCTGCAGATTGTGTGGTAGAAGGCATGGAAATGGGCCAAGCCCAATGAAGACAGGAGCCTGTTTCAAGTGTGGTCAATTGGGCCACCAGATAAGGACGTGTCTAAACCAAGCATCGGCCAGTCGACAGCAAGGACCGAGGCCTCAAGCAGGACCGTCGATTGTCGCACCTCGGATTGACCAGCGCAGACAACAGGCACAGGGCAGGGTATATGCTGTAGTTCGCAGCAAGGCGGAGGATATGCCAGGAATAGTCACAGGTACAATCTACTTGTGCAACCAGACTATTTATGCATTGTTTGACCCGGATGCCACTCATTCTTTTGTATCTGCACAGTTTGCTGAATTAGTATGCATGAAATTGGAACCATTGAATATGACATTGCATATTGCCACCCCATTGAAGGATAATGTCTTGGTTTCATAAGGGTGTGCTGGGTGTGAGATGGTGATTGGGGGAAGTAAGGAAAGTATCGACTTAGCCGTATTACTTATGTTTGATTTTAACCTGATTATAGGAATGGATTGGCTAAGTAAACAGGGAGCAGTAGTAGACCGTGGCAATAAGACAATTCGATTTTATCTGAAAGACCGCCCGATTTTGAGTTGGTGGGAAGTCGAGGAGGAATCTCAATTCCCTTGGTTTCGTCTTTGGAAGTAACTAAGTTGATGTATGAGGGATGTCGGGCCTACTTAGTAGCCGTGATGGATACGACTGTCGAGGAACCCAAGTTAGAGAATATTCCTATGGTGCGTGAGTTTCCGGATGTGTTTCCCCAAGAATTGTCAGGATTGCCACCGGAGCGGGAAATAAAGTTTGTGATTGAATTAGTTCCTGGAATAAAGCCGATTTCGAAAGCACCATACAGGATGTCCTTGCCTGAATTTAAGGAGTTAATGGTGCAAATGCAAGAGTTGCTGGATAAGGGATTCATCCGACCAAGTGCTTCGCCGTGGTGTTTGTAAGGAAGAAGGATGGATCCTTGCGACTATGCATTGACTACCGGCAGCTAAATCAGGTGACGGTGAAGAACAAGTACCCGCTGCCAAGGATCGATGATCTGTTTGATCAGCTGCAAGGAGCAGCAGTATTTTCGAAGATTGGCTTGAGGACGGGGTATCACCAGCTGAGGATCACGAAGGAAGACATACGCAAGACTGCATTCAGAACGAGATATGGTCATTACGAGTTTACGATGATGCCGTTTGGATTGACGAACGCTCCAGCTGCTTTTATGGATTTGATGCACCGAGTATTTAGGGAGTTTCTGGATAGATTCGTCATAGTTTTCATTGACGATATCTTAATTTACTCGAGGAGCGACGTGGAGCATGAAGAGCATTTAAGAACCGTATTGAGGAACCTGAGGGAACATTCACTATATGTGAAGCTAAGCAAATGTGAATTTTGGCTGAACAGGGTAGCATTTCTGGGTCATGTTGTATCAGGTGAAGGGATTGCAGTGGATCTTGCAAAGATATAGGCTATAACCAATTGGCCAAGGCCTACTACGGTCACGGAGGTCAGGAGCTTCTTGGGGTTAGCGGGATATTATAGGCGCTTTGTGGAAAAGTTCTCATCCATAGCCGTCCCACTAATGCGGTTGACGAAGAAGGAAACGAAGTTTGAATGAACTGATAGATGTGAGCAAAGTTTCCAAGAGCTTAAACATGGATTGACGACCGTACCAGTGCTGACCATTCTGTTGGGACCAGAAGGCTATGAGATTTACAGTGACGCTTCGCTGAAAGGACTGGGTTGTGTATTGATGCAGCACGGCAGGGTAGTAGCTTATGCATCCAGATAACTGAGGCCGCATGAGATGAATTACCCGATCCACGACTTGGAGTTAGCGGCGATTGTGTCTGCCTTGAATATTTGGAGGCATTACTTTTGTGGCGAGAAGTTTTAGATATACACAGACCACCATAGTCTGAAATACTTATTTTCCCAGAAAGAGCTGAACTTGAGACAGTGCAGGTGGATGGAGCTGTTGAAAGATTATGATTATGAAATACTATATAATCCTAGGAAGGCAAATAGAGTGGCAGATGCATTGAGTCGAAAGTCAAATATTGCGTGCCTGCTGGTGAGAAGTTGGTCGACTATAGAGGACTTGAGAGATTTCGAATTCAGACTAGAGGTCAATCAGCTATCCAGTTTGATAGCGACTTTGAGGGTGGAACCTGAGGTCCAAGATGAGATAAAGGCGTCACAATCTACGGACTCGGAGATTTAGAAAATTATCAAGATGGACGTAATGAAGAGGAAGCCAGAATTCAAGGTGTCCGAGGACAGACTCTTGAAATTTCAAGGACGGTTATGTGTACCACAGGATGAAGGACTCCGAGAAAGAATCTCGTCAAAGGCTCATAGGAGCAACTACATGTCCACCTTGGAAGTACAAAGATGTACCAAAACTTGAGACAGCATTATTAGTGGAACGGGATGAAGGTAGACGTGGCAAGATTCGTGGCTAAGTGTTTGACTTGCCAGCAAGTGAAAGTGCAGCATTGTAAACCTAGAGGACTGCTGTAATCGCTGCGAGCACATAACTATGGATTTCGTGATGGGACTTTCGAGGAGCCAAAGTGGTCACGACTCTATCTGGGCAGTCGTGGACCGACTGACCAAGTCCGCCCACTTCATTCCTGTATGAAAGGACTTCGCCATGGATAAGTATGCAGAACTGTACATGAGGCACATAGTAAGATTACTCGGAGTGCTAATGACGATCACCTCGGATAGGGATTCGAAGTTCATGGCGAATTTTTGGAAGAGCCTACAAGAAGCCATGGGGACCTGACTGTAGTTCAGTACGGTGTACCACCCTAGATTGATGGGCAGTCAGAAAGGACGATCCAGACGCTCGAGGACATGTTGAGAGCGTGCGTCATAGATTTCAAGGGCAGATGGGAAGAGCAGTTACAACTGGTAGAGTTCGCGTACAACAATAGCTACCAGTAGAGTACATAGATGGCATCGTTTGAGGCACTCTATGGCAGAGCCTGCAGGACACCGATATGCCGGGATGAGATAGGAGAAAGAAGTATCACAGGCCCTGAATTGGTAGAGCAATCGGTGGAAGCAGTAAAGATAATCCGGGATAAACTGAGGATAGCGCAGAGTCGCCAGAAGAGCTATGCAGACAAGTGGCACAAGCCTTTGGAGTTTCAAATGGGCATCATGTCTTCCTCAAAGTGTCACCGATGAGAGGACTTTCACGATTCGGAAGGAAAGGGAAGCTGAGCCCAAGATATGTAGGCCCTTTTGAGATATTGGAGAGGATTGGAACCTTAGCCAGGCTTGCTTTGCCGCCAAATCTATCCCAGGTACATAACGTATTACATGTGTCGATGCTAAGAAAGTACGAACCTGACCCGACACATGTACTGAACCATGAAGCTATAGAGGTAGACGACAAAGTATCCTACGTAGAGAGGCCAATAAGGATTGAGGACCGGAAAGAACAGATCCTCAGGAATAAGAAGATCCCACTGGTCAAAGTAATATGGGAGCACTACGGGACGGAAGGAGCTACGTGGGAGAATGAAGAGACGATGAGGCGACAGCACCCCCATTTATTTGAGTAGTTGAATGTAATATAAATTTCGGGGATGAAATTTTTATAAGGGGGAAGAGTTGTGATATTCTGATTCCCAATCAACTTCAAACTTTATAATAAGAAGTTTATATATATCATGCAATGTATCTCAGTTGTATTCCGCTCAAATCTGATCAATTTGAGTAGACTAGCCAAAAGCGAAAGGCTAAAGCGAGACGAGGTACGTGGACCTAGGCGACTTGGACAGGACATGACGCTTTGACCATAAGGATTATCGAGGGGATATTTAGAACCACCAAAAGGCCGATCTAAGAATGATTAAGGGTTACCATGTGAGCGTCACACGATTGGAGCGCGGGTGATGCCGCTTAACCAACGTACGATTTGCAAAATTATCCTAAATCGGACTGTGACGATTGAGACCAAAGGGACTAACGATAAACCCTCACAATTACATGACAACCAAAGCCACCATGAATTGACGAGCCCTAAACGTGATATGAACCACGGGGTCGATACGCGTAATGTCTACAAAAGCCGCCCGTCAGTTCGGGATAGGTTGGAATCACATCTGATAGAAGAAACGATCAGAGACAAGTACTGAAAAAGTTTGAAATGGAAAATCAAGAATTCCAACGTCAATTGGAATGGCCGTCGCCCTAACGAAGAAGTCAGAAATGAGAAAAAACGACGTTCCAAACGTCGGGGGTAAAATGACTATTTCGCCCCTCAAGCTTAAAACTTTGTTATTATAATTAAAGAAGGGAAAAATGGTTGATACCCCCCTATGCTGCCGAACACAAGGACAAGGAGAGAGCCATTGGATGTCCTTGATTAGAACAAATGCTAAGTGTCAAAAATCCAAGAGCTATGGTCATTTCGCACTATTCACTCACCTACCATTCAAAGGCCTTGACCAAGCTTGAGTATAATTGAAATCTCTCTCTCCTCCCTCTCTCTTCTTCACGATTCGGCAGAACTCCTCCCCCAAAGAGCCGTGGACCACCTTCTTCTTCTTCTTCAGTTCTGCTGCTCGCCGACCGGACCGGACGCCGCCTTTCGCTGGCCACGATTGTCTCCTCCGACCACCAGTTGCTGCCGGCCAACTACGTAGATGTAGCTCCACGTCTTGCCGACGTCCTCCAACTGGAATCAAGGCGTTTGGAGCACTGAGGAATTCTGGGAAGAAGTTTTACCGAGAGCCGACGGGAACGGAACAAACCTGAGGTAGGTTCGGATCTCACCCTCTTTGACAGCCGAAATCTTGGAATCTAGAGCTCAAATTTGGTGGTGATCAAGTAGACATATAGATGGCTCTGTGGTAAAATTTGGGGATTTTTTTGGTAAGCTTTTGACCACAAACCGGCCTTGGACATTTTGGATAAAATCTACCGGTATTCTGGACATTGGACGACCGGTGACCTTCGGCGACTTTCCAGCAACCACGCGGCTTGAAACTCACGGTGAGCCATCCATATCCTTAGGTAGATGTTATAAGAGGTAGAATGGTGTAGAAGTGATGGATTTTGAGTAGACTAGAACTAGTTGGACCCGGCATGAGCAGAACCGAATGGAACCGATCCAATGCTGGGCCAAACCAATTATGTGGGTGGCTGGATATGCTGGATTTGTGTTGTAATTTGGTGTGTATGATGTGAAGAGATAATGAGGATTATATTATAGGTGATTTGGATGGATGAATTGAAGAATTGGACTTGAAATTTTGACAAATCGATTGATTATCTTAGATTGCACGACGAATTGGCCTTGGACTTGAGTTGGCCGAACCTTAGGAGGTGCAAAGAGAAGTGAATTGCGTTGCTAAGCGAAGGTAAGAAATTTCCTAAACCAAAGCTAGGGGGATTAGACTCGATTGGGTGAGTCAAGTGTGAAATTGATCAATTAATGGGAACATTTCTAAAGTAATGAATCTTAGCATGTCTTAGGATTAATTAAGGAGTTTATGTGTGCCTTGACTTGCATTGGAATTGCATGTCATGTTTGGATAACAATTTATTTGCTTTGCATGCCATGAGATTGTGAATTATACTTGAATTGCAATTGACATTGTGTGTGAAAAGGATAGAGATTCATGGCATGAATTATGATTATGGCATGACATGGCGAGGCCCTGAGGTGTGTGAAACGTAGGGTGGAAGGTTGAGACCCTGATGCGAAGAGGAGGCGGGGTGAATTGTGATTAGATGGCGCCTTGATGCGACGAAGTCGCGGGGTTGAGAGAGCCACAGTTCTGATGCGATTTAATCGCAGGACAGAATATGAGCTCATAAACCCTGCCTGGAGATGAGACGGGACCTGATCCGTTTATGCGGGTCACCAATCACGGTCTAATGCGTGTACGCGGGCCAAGCCTGAGGCGACTAGTTCGCGGGCTAGAGAATGAGGCAGGCAGGGGTTGATAGATGTGGTGAAGTGACAGGGGTTGCTAGAGAATGAGGCAGGTAGAGGTTGTTAGAGAATGAGGCAGGTAGGCAGGGGTTGGTAGATGTGGAGAATGAGCCTGAGGCAACCAATTCGAGTGTAACATGAAAATATAAGTGCATGTCTGTCTTATGTGTATTGTTGTTTATCGATTTATGATTGTTATCCCTGGTGTGATCATGAGTTGAGACCTGTTGAGTGACGCGACTGCCTGAGTAGACTGTCAACCTGGCCTAAGGTTAGGTTTTTCTTACTGAGATGTGTATCTCACCCATTTTGGGGAAACCTTACTTTACAGATCCTAGGCAGTAGAGATGTGGCCTATCCGGTTTGGGGACCCGTAGGAGATGATGGCTTTTTACGATGAGTTCCCTGATAGGCAGGGGAATATCTATGTAAGAAAATATACAGTAGTATGGATAGACGAGGGCAAATCGGACTGGAAGCCTTACAGGTTTGAGGCATGGTTTAGGAGGGACGGGGACAGGCAGGTCGGGCCGCTGAAGCCCCATGAGGTTCCGGAGGGTGTCATACCTCCCTGGTGTCAGATGAAATCAGTTTAGGAGTTTCCCAAGGGATCGGTGGTTGGGTCAAGGAACAGCCCGGAGTGGACGCCGACAGCGGAGTATTCTGTACCACTGCCGGAGGACGAGATCATCGTGGTGGAGCTGTCTGATGGAGACCTAATCGAGCCGGACGAGGAGGCGATCACAGATGGAGGTCAAGCCGAGCAGTCGCAGGAGGTGACTATAGAGCACTCCGTAGAGGTCCCATCGAAGACTTTCTCTGAGTACGAGCCGTCGGAGGAGACTCAGGACATCGGAGATTCTAACAGTTCTTCCTAAGCGACTCTAAATGGCGATATGACCTTTTGACCAGTGACCCGATCCCATCCCTGACGGATTTTTGTGGATATCTTTTTGGCATGCTTACCCCGTCGCCTTTATGTATAGCGGTTTGTAGTAGTTGTTGATCAGTAGTTGACGATGTATGACTTTATGATGCTATCCAAATCCTGCTTAGTCTTGGCATATGTATATATATTGTACGGGGAGTTGTAGGGGACCGCTTCCATTTGCTTGATATAAATTATCTTATCTCTCGACCTTTCTTTATATATATAAGTGGATCATTGGGACCGTCGAGAGATTGTTGTTGTTTGCTTGCAGGGATGATTGCGTGCTCGTGCTGGATACGCAGGGCGTGACACTTTCCCACCAAGCTGTGAGCTCAGCTCGACGGACTTTGAACACTTGGATGTCATTCTTTCCCATCAAGTCTAAAATATGCAAATGATTTTGAGAAATCATTCGCCAAAAATTACCTTAAACACGATTATGCTAATGTCATGAAATATGCATGGACTGATTTAATTGTATATTTCAATTAATAAAATGGAAATTAGAAAATCTTTCAGGCAAGGTGAACCTGACTCAAGGTCTAATTTGAATTTCAAAGAAGTGAATTATGTAATTAGTCAAAGTCATCTTAGTGACTAAAGGAAATAACAACGTCACATTCCATTGGTCAAAACATCAATTGTGAACATAACAGATGAAATTCCTTATTACAAAAAGGATATGCAATGATAAAGAGATTAAAAAAGGGGTCTCGAGAAGAGGTGAGGCACCAATCAAATTTATTCTAAAATAAGAAAGCCATAAAAGACCATTGGAATGTGAGATCTAAAGTATCCCTCCCTATGACCTAATCTTCTATAGGATGATGATCTTTCCAAGTTTCCTTCTTGATGGTATCTTTATCTTGCCCCTCTTCAGGATACGGCTCGGCAATCAGGACTTTTCCATGAGTTGAGCGTTCCTCTGGATGCGAGGGATAATCTTCAGTAGGTTGGTTGAGATGCTTTAGCTCTTCCGGCCATTCTCTGATCCATGGTATGATGACTTTAGGGGTCTTGTTGGGTTTTGTCTTTTTGAGTATGATACGCCTTGGCTTTGTCTTGGTTGCAGGGGGCTTTCCTTTCCCCAAAGAGAGATCATCGGTTGGTTCTCCCTAGCTTGGTGTTCCTATTTTCGGCGGGCGTATGCTTCCCTAGCTAAATTATTGCGATACTGCCTTTTCACCTCTAAATGGTGTCTAAACATCTCATCCACCTGTCACTTAAACCTAAAGTTATTGACATAATAACTAGTCTGGCAATCTTCAGCATATCCCAGTTTATGTCCAGTCAGCTCCCGGCCGTGTACAAACCTAGTAAAATGTAACCTTGTGTTCGGCCCAGGACGAGTGACTTTCCTTAGAAATTCAAAGGTTACCAACTCCATTGAACTTCTAGGAAATAACGACATCCTATCCCCTATCATCATTATTTCAACCAGTCACTAGAATGATTTCATAATGTATGCAATGCATGTAGATGCGAATGATATGCAATGCATGTAGATGCGAATGATATGCAATAAATGAACATATAGTGAAATAGGGAGTAAGGAAATACATCCAAAGTAAATGCCTTACCAACCAAAACCTCAAGGAACATAAAATATTTCCTTGTAACAATGTGTGGTTTTAGGTATACCAACCTTCCACGGACATACACTTCAGACAAGTGGGAATATACTCTAGAAATTAAATCAGGTGAGGAACCTATGGCTCAGGCTCTGACGATCCAAATATGGCAGATTCCTCCACAAGAGTGCTCACCCAAGAGGGTTAGATATCACCAATTTGGATCGTGAAAGAGAACGAACACGAGAGTCTCAAGTGCCATCAAACACTAGATCCTTTCATATCATTTCCCTATTTATGGTAACCTAGAGGTGGTTGCATTCGGGGTTTGATCGCCAGTGTGTGCGATGTGTCATGATCATCACCATGCAAGGTCATGCACAAGATTTTGTATCGAATACCGCTTCAATATATGCATAAAATAAATATACATTCCCAACTCCAACCTGCAGGAAAAATGTCAGCAAAAACTCCACCCCTTATTTCTCCGATCTATAAAAATATCTTATGCAGTGGTTAGGGTACGTACTTCACCTTCGAGAGCATCTACGGAAAATAGGGTTAGAAAAATCAATCAACTTTTTAATCGGCTCAAATCCTCTAAAATTCATAACCAGATATTTTGTTTTGGAATAAGTCCCCAGTGGAGTCACCAGTCTGTCACAACCCTCTCATCGGCTTCAGATAGCGGAGTGGGCTAATGGGCTGTCCTTTTTGGTCGAACTCGGGCCTCTCCCAAGACCCGTTACCTAAGTCGCAACGGCGGTATATGTGGTCGACCTTCGGTGTAGTATGGTGATATGTGATACGTGTACATGTCAAGGAGTCGCCTCCAATCGTTTTATGGAGGGTACGATTAAAAATCCTATCGAATAGTTGGGAGCATTCTATTCAATTCTACGAAAACTAGAGAAATAGGATCGAGGACTTTATTACGCCAACTGTTAGAGTTGACGTCTTTTCGGCACCTAAGTTGAATGATTATCTAACCTTAGGATTTCATGCAAATGAGTGAGGTGCGAACCCTAAAACTAGGAGTTCATGCAGATAGAAATGGCTGCCCTAGCAAACACAGTCAATACAAGGAGAGCGCAAATCAAGAATCCAATACGTGCGGATAAATCACATGAAAGCAACGTAGCATCCCTAATAAGGCCTTATTAGCCTAGAGAAATTTCAATCAAGGGTCAAGAGTATTTTTGACATGATTTGCCCTTAAGGGGCAAAATCGTAATTTTGAATAATTTTAGGATAATTTTCCCTAGAAGGGTAAATTTGTCATTTTAGATGAAATACTGAGTCAAAAGATGGTGGAAATAGGATTGGTTACCAAACCATTTCATTTCCTATTTTTCAGGAATTTTCAAAATATTTTTGAAAATTTTGGAGCAATTTACCCTTTGAGGGGTAAAATCATCATTTCAGAAAGTGATGAGAAGTGAAAATCTCAAACAAAAGGATTGGTTGACCATCAGACCCAAATCCTAATTTTGAGCAATTTCCACGCCTCAGTTGGAATAGGAAAGACGATTTACCCTTAGAATGATAGAATCGTCATTTCAGAAAAATGATGAGATTTGAAAATTCAAGCATAAGAATTGGTCACCTAGCCAAGCCTAATTCTTATGTTGACATTCTCGACCTATTTTATATACCAGGTAGAGGCAATTTACCCCTAGAGGGTAATATCGTCAATTTTTAGATGAACAGATAAGAAATCTCAAAAATAGGATTGACCGATTGTTTGTGGTCAATCCTCAATTTTTGGAAATTTCTAGAATGTTTAGAAATTTTTCATAATTTTCCTACAAATTTTTGAGATTTTCTAGAATTTTCTATCATTTTTTAGGATTTTCTTGGATTTTTTCTATTTTTTATTTTTTAAAATCATTTTCTAAATTTTTTAATTATTAAAAAATGATTCGGACCGGGTAGACCCGACCCATTCGGGTCGAATACCGGGCCCAGATCCGGGCTCGTGACGCCAACACTCCAAAACGACGCCGTATTGGCTTTTTTATTTTTCGGTTCATTCAGATTTAATCCGACGGTTCCTATTGAACCAGGCGGCTAATCCACGGCCTTTGGATTGATTGACTAAAACCTACGACTCGGATCAGAAGCCGACTGCTCCTCTACCGTCAGATCTAATTACTTAAACCTACGATCATGATTAAAGGCTATGACTTGAATGGACCGTCCATCCATACTAACCTAAACGACGTCACCTACTCACTTATCCAAATGGCACCATTTCGATTTATTTTGATTTTATGATTATAAAATAATTTTTGGATATTCCTAATTTATAATTGGATGGTCATTAAAAATAGGACTCGATTAATCTAGGCAGTCCGATCTAAACTGACTCGGCCTAACAGACTAACGGTCGAGCTGACTCGATATCCATGTGAACCAATGGAAGATTGCCACCTAGGACCGCCGACTCTTTGACCAGACACGTCAGCCTCGACTTCAACCTCGCGACTGCAATTGAACGGACGACTACGGATCTTCGGCGATGATCCAATGGTGAAACCTCGATGGAATTGTGCAAAACCGACGACGATCGACTCGTTTCAACTTCGCGAGTAATATATCTTAGAATCAAACATGATTATCCAGTGTAACTAGATTAATCACGCTATAACTAGTTTGACAATGGCTACTCTAATTAAGCAACAGAGAGCATATTGGACTAATTCCTTCACATGATCGTTTCTAAGTGAGTTTAGAACACTTATCTACAGGTCAGATTGACCTGGTAAGGTCTAGGATAACCCAGACGAGCTTCGACTGAATCAGCGATGGCGATGGAGAGTTTGACTCGATTTTAATGCAATCAAAACACAAGATCATGCTTAGAGATGTCTTAGAGACGTTTCGCACACATCAATCGTAAGGATTGAGATTGAAATGAAGATCGGCCATTGAAGGTTAAAAATGGAGCTTGAAGATTGACTTATCGTTTCTCGGGATGAGAGGCTATGCAGGTGGGTGCGATCAACTCTTTGGAGCTAGAGGAAGTTTTTTGAAGTGGAATTGCAACTCGATTCCACCTGAATTATCGTTGCCGATCACTTGCAGGTTGAGCTCAAACCTTTGACGACGGGAGTCTAAAGGCGAGCTCTCTCCCCTATTCTTTCTCTCTCTCAATTCTGTTGTTTATTGCGAACATAATTCTCCAACCTCCTCTCAAGAAGCTGTCCGTTTTGATAAGATAGATCTCTTCAAAATTTTGGCTGCATGGAAGTGGGCAAGTTGGTGGCCTCCGCACGTGCAATCACATGCGAAATGGTCATCGACAACCGGAAATCGCCGGGAACGAGATGGCCAGTCCTTTTAGGCCTTCCGGTGAACGTATTTCAAGTGAATTCCCCCTACATTTGGTTCAAATATAGCCGATGAATATTTGACCTTCATCGGTGTGGCTCCGGTAGACCCAAGTTGTCGAACTGGTTGTCATCGACACCGAACTTCTTGGTTAATAAAACCCCTCCATCAATTTCACGAATTGAAGCCAATAGATCATTCAATTTTTCGATCAAAATTCGCCCTCTTCAACTGTAAAAATGGCGTGAATGGTTGGAAGAAGATGCACTGTTCTCGACCGGTTCGACCGGCCGGGGGATCTGACCAGTCCGAACCGGTTCTGAGTTGAAATTTTGAAAATTAAGCCAAATTGGTGGGGAATTTTTACAATTAAATCTCAGACTCGAACTTAGCACATGAACATTGTTTAAAAATGTGATTTTACGCAAAAGTTCATGTCAATTTTCACAAAAACTCCAAATTTGTCCTTAATCTAAATTAGGGAATTTACGAAATTGAAGGCTCAAATGATCAAATTGGATCAAACCACCTATTCCAATCGTTTTAGAATGGTGAAATATATTGGGTAGTGGCATCAATTGGAAAATGTAGCCCTTGAATTGAAAGTAATTTCAATTATACCTAAATTCAAGGGCTAAATTGCAAAAAAGTATGCAATTTTGCCTAATTCATGCAATTGAGCAATTTGCCCAAAAATTTAGAATAAATTGAAATGAAGGACAATTACTTATTGAATGTCAAGACCCTAAAAATACCGGGATTTTAAATTAAAAGACTCAATGGATTTTTTTTTATCAAATTCAATCATTCGTGTAACAAAAGAACACATAAAATTAAACTTGAATTTAGACTTTTTATGAGGTCAAAAATACAAGGGAATTAAAAGAAAAATGTTGACTATTTTTCCATATTTTTGTGACCTCAAATGCTATTTTTCTTCAATTTTCATCTATTTTTCTATTTTTCAAAAATATAAAAATACGAAAAATAAAGAAAATTATTTTTTGTTCAAAAATGGTTCCTTAGGATTGGCCAAGGCTACCAAAGTAAATTTTACAATTTTACAATTTTTTATGAATTTTTTTGGAATTTTTCAAAAATATATTGAAAAAGACTATCGAAAATCAAGTATCAACAGTACCTCCAGACACTTTTGAAATTATGAAATGTCCAATCAATTGAATTATAAGGCAAACGATACATCATAATTCAGTTAAGGCATATATCTTCATATAATTCTCAATTCAAGGCTAAGTTTTCGTACTTAGGCACTCGCTAGCTTAAAAGTACGGATAGCATTATACTCATTGCGGCTTCAACTTTCAAAGGCCAGTCCCGTGCCTTAGCGCATCAGGTTTAAGTAATCGTTATACCCGCATTAATACACCTCAGGTCATAACGTCATTCTAAGACGTCTCAAGTCAATCCCGCGTCAGCACGTCTCAAGTCAATCCCGCGTCTAACGCCTCATGATATTTTCAAACCTCATGTCTAACGCATCAGGCATAATGCGCACACAAGTTTATAACTCAATCAATAAATGGTCCATCAAAGCGAGTTACACAATTCATCAATCAAGAGCACCATTCAGAAGCAAGCATTTAGAAGGAACGTTCAGAAGCAACGTTCATAAGGAACACTCAGAAGCAACGTCAGAAGCAACATTCAGAAGCAACATTCAGAAGCAACGTACAGAAGCAACCTTCAGAAGAAACGTCAGAAGCAACGTTCAGAAACAACGTTCAAAAGCAACGTTCAAAAGCAACGTCAGAAGCAACGTTTAGAAGGACGCTCAGAATCAACCTTTAGAAGTAACGTTCAGAAGCAATGCTCAAAAGGAACGTCCAGAAGGAATGATCAGAAGCAACATTTAGAAACAATGTCAGAAGTAACGTTAGAAGCAATGTTCAGAAGAAGCGTCAAAAGCAACGTTCTGAAGCAACGTCAGAAGCAAAGTTCAGAGGCAACGTTCAGAAGCAACGCCAGAAGGAATGTGACATTCTGATTTTTTCTGTCATTTCGAGACTTACTAATGTGAATATATCTAACGATGTATTCCAGTCGTATCTCGCTCGGATTTGATCAATCTCGAGTTAACTGACCAAAAGGGGAAGGCTAATGCGAGACAAGGTACGTGGACCTAGGGAACTCGAATAAGAAATGACACTTTAACCATAAGGATTGTCGAGGGGATATTTAGAGCCATGAAAGGTCGATCTAAGAACGATTAGGGAATGCATTGCTAGTGTTATATGATTGGAGGACGGGTGATGCCGTTTAACCAATGTATAATTTGCAAAATTTTCCTAAATCGAACAATGACGATCGAGACCGTCGGAACTAGTACTAGACCCTCGTAATTACATGACAACCAAAGTCGCCATGAATCGACGAGCCCTAAGTGTGATATGAATCACAGAGTCGATACGCGAAACGTCTGCAAAAGCCGCCCGTCAGTTTGGGATAGACTGAAATCACATCTGATAGAGAAATGATTTAGAGACGAGTCTCGAAATTAGAAAATGAAGAATTAAGAATTCTAATATTATAATTGGATTGGCCGTCACCTCATCGAAGAAATTTTGAATTAGAAAAACGACGTTCCCGACGTCGAGAGTAAAATTATCATTTTGCCCCTCAAGCCTTAGCCTTGCCTTAATAAATAAGGGCATTTTGGTCTTTGACCACACCTTATAGGCTGCCGAAAATCAAGAAAAATCACAGCCCTCGGATGGGCCATTGATTGACATAGAGACAAGTGTCAATGGATGAAGAGTTGGCATTAAATATCCAACTTTTAACCTACCATTCTTTGGGGTTTGACTCTTGAAATGGTGTATATACCTCTCTCTCTCACTCCCTCAGTTGAACACCAACTTCAATATGCCATTCTTCTTCTTCTTCTTCCTTCTTCTTCAATGCCGAGAGCTGCTCCCGCCAACCAACCGCTGTCGCCGCCTTCGCTGCCGTCAATCGTCGTCTCCGATAACCTCTAGCCACTAAGCCGACCACCAGCATCTTCCTCAGCCTTTTACCGATCAGCTCTAACTTGAATCAAGTCATTTGACCCACTGAGGAGCTCCGGCCAACCATTTTCCCAAGAGTCGACGAAAACCGTCACAGTTGGAGGTAAGCTACTGTTTAGACTCCGTAGTACCTCGAATCGTTTGAATCTTTCGGTCAAATTTTGTAGACAACAAGGGCACATGTATACTGAGTTGTGGTAAAATTTGGATTGAGTTTGATGGAGATTTGATGATGAAATGGTGTCGCCTTTGATGGACAAAAATTGACCGGCGGTAGGCTTGGAAGAACAGGCGCCATTCCTGGACCATTTGATGTCTCCTTGGGCTCAAATTTTCGGTGAGGATTCCTAACTCCTAGAGATACATGTTAGTAAATAGATTAGTGGATAAATTGAGGATTTAGGATAGTTTAAGGGCTGATCAAAGGAGGTATGCGCAGAACCGAAAATGCCCTGTTTCGGTTATATGCAAACCAAGTTGTTGAGGGCTGATAGGGGTTGAAATTGAGCTCAAATTTCATCTTGGAGACGTACTAGGATGTTGATGAATGTGTCGTTGAGGTTTATACTCCGTGGATGGTGAATTAAGCGAGAAAAGTTGACAAATTGATTGGTTTTGCAAGGATTGTTTGCTGCCTTGTTGGGGATTGCTTGGATAGAATTGTTGAAGTGCTTGAGAGGAGAATTTTGCTAAATTAGCTAAAGGTAAGAAGTTTCTAAACCTTGGCTAAGAAGATTGGACTCGATTGGGTGAATTGGGTGTGAATTAGGTTGGTTCTCGTAAATTATAGTGTGATTGTCCATTGTGCATCCTCGAGAGGTGTAGATGGCTTAAATGCTTGTTGAATGCTTGTGCCTTGAATTGATTACCACATTTGAGTGTTGAATTTAATTGTCTCGCATGCCATAGATGTGTTGCTTGTTGCATGAGTTTGCACATGACCATGAGGTTCTGAATTGAAATGAGTATTTGGCATGTCTAAGAAACTTGTGACAACCTAAGGTGTTGAGACGCAGGGTTGTGTGGAATTGTACCTTGATGCGTTGAGATGCGAGGTTAAAATGGGCAACGTCCTGATGCGTTGAGACGCGGGAAAAAATTTGATATGTGTCGACACAGGCCTGAAATGAAATTGAAAACCTGATGCGTTTATGTGGGTTTGTCAATGGGATGGTCTAAGGCGTAATTACGCGGACAGAGCCTGAGGCATTCTAAACACTGGCGTGAAACAATGGAGGCCTGAAATGGTGGAAGGTGTGACCTGTTTTGGCTATGCGTGCTTAATTTGAACGGCGATATATGATGCCATGATTGTATGTTTGATGCTCATCCGTGTCCTTATGTTATTTAATGATTGCGGAATGCTTCATGTGGTTGGTTGTGTATTTTGTCTTTGATTACATTCACCTAAGTGTATGGTCAGCTTAACCTAGGTTTAGGACTTGTATTACTGAGATGTAAATCTCACCCTGTTGCGAGATCACATTTCTAGATCCCAAACCGTGAGCATGCTGCCAATTAGACTAGGTGACCCAAAGGAGATGTCTACGTATTTTGAGGAGTTCCCGGACAGATGGGGGACTATGTACGTTAGAAAGTGTAAGGTAGTTTGGGTTGATGAGGGTGGAAAGAGCTGGAAACCTCAAAGGTTCGAGGCTTGGTTTTGGAGGGTAGCGGAGGTTACTACTCGTGCCCGGGGTGCGGGGAGCGACATCTCACCTTGCTTGGTATCAGAGCAAGGTCGGCTCGATCCAAGTTGATTGAGGATTGAAGTGATAAGGAAGATTAAGTTGGGACAGGACGGGTTGCGAGACCTTAGGAAACTTGTTAGAATAAGGCATGAGATGCATGGCATATGACTTGGCACATGTGATTGACATTGGTCCTGACAAGATTGTGGTGATTTATGAGGATTAAGTTCCATGTCTAGCGTCAAAAGTCATTTCTGGATCTTGAGCTGCCGAGTAAATGAACATGGCTAGTTTTGGTGAACCGTGAAGTGGACGAAATGGGGTAATGGCCATAGACTGTTTAGTGAAGTGCCTCTGAAATTAGTTGTGTGGAAGATCGTTATGTTATGACCGTTTTCATTAAGTCATAATTTGGTAGCTCTAGACTTGGTTGGATGAATGAGTTAGTAACTCCTTAGTGGATTTGTGGTGGTCCAGGCTTAGTGAAAGCATACAAAAATGAGTAATCCACCTAGAAGACTTGGAAGACCCAGGAGCGGAGCCTCTGGTTCGAGGTCACCTGTGGCGGGAGACTCGAGAATGGACGGAATGCTGAGAGCACTATAAACGATTGGCGACTTTATCGACAGGCAGACCCAAGATAGAGATGATGCCATAGCCCAAATGGTAGGAGCCACAATAGCTGCCGTCAACGCCAATAACAGCAATAATGGAGGCAATGGAAATAATGGCGATCATGACCAGGGCAATGAGGCAGTGAGTGCCCAGGAAGAAGTTGTTGTGACCAGGCAGATGGGCCAACTGGTCGAATAGTTTATCAAGCAGAAGCTAACCCAGTTCGAAGGGACTAGAGACCCCAAACTAGCACCGAGATGGATCGAGAAACTGGAAAAGGCCTTTGGAGTACTGAGGTGCACTGATGAGGAAAATGTGCTGTTAGCAGTATACCAACTAGAAGGGACCGCTAATGACTGGTGGGCTGCCACCAAGAATGGAATCTTTCCGGAAGGGACAGCCTTGACTTGGAATGCCTTTACTACGGCATTCAATGACAAGTATTTCTCCGAGATGGCTCGAGAAAGGATGCAAGTAGAGTTCTTGCAACTGCGTCAGAATCTCTGACTATAGACCAATATGAAGCTGAGTACTCTAGATTGTCAAGGTACGCGCCTCGATCGGTAGAGGATCCCCTGGAGAAGGCACGGAGATTTCAAGATGGACTAAGGCCTGAGCTTCGTAACCAGATGATAGCTCTGAACCTAAGGACCTATAAGGAAATCTATAAACGGGGAGAGATGATCGAGAGGGACCTGAAGGAGAGAAATGCCACATCTGGATCGCGGTTTAGTTCATTCAGAGACAATCGCTAGATTGGTAAAAGATCGGTGACTGGCAATAGACGCTTCGTCCCTCCGATAAGAAAGAACATTGTGAAGCCGCCGAACTTAATGAACTGGAGTTGCTGCCTCTGTGGAAGAAGGCATGGTAACGGACTTTGCCCGGCAAGGATTGAAGCGTGCTTCAAGTGTGGTCGAATGGGCCATCAGATGAGAACTTGCTTGAATCAAGCTCCAATGACTAGACCTCAAACGACCACAAACAGGACCGTCAGCTGCCACTCCCCAAAATGATGAAAATCAACCCCTAGCTTAGGGAAGGTATATGCTGTAGCACGCAGGGAAGTAGAAGAAGCGCCAAGCGTGGTCATAGGTACGATTTATTTGTGTGACCACGCTGCCTATGCTTTGTTTGATCCTAGCGCATCACACTCGTTTGTGTCTGCTCACTTTGCTGATTTGGTTGATATGGAATTGAAACTGTTGAGTGTGATTTTGCATGTTGCCACCCCGTTGAAGGATAATGTGTTGGTTTCGTTGGGCTGTGCTGATTGTAAAATCATAATTGGCGGTAGTAAAGAGAGTATCGACTTAGCTATGTTGCCTATGTATGACTTCGATGTGATCATAGGAATAGATTGGTTGGGTAAGCAAAGGGCGGTAGTTGATTGTGGTAGTAGGATAATCCTTTTCTATCTAAAAGGCCGTCCTAGTTTTGAATTTATGGGAAGTCGAGGAGGAATCTCGATTCCTTTAGTCTTGTCTCTTGAAGCGACAAAGTTGATGACTGAAGGATGTCAGGCGTGCTTAGTTGCAGTTATGGACACGATTACCGAGGAACCTAAACTAGAAAGTATTCTGGTAGTGCGTGAGTTTCCTGACATTTTTTCCCAAGAGTTACTAGGGTTGCCACCAGAGCGGGAAATCGAATTTGTGATTGAGTTAACTCCCGGAATGGAGCCGATCTCGAAGGCACCCTATAGAATGTCCTTATCAGAATTGAGGGAATTAAAGGTGCAAATGCAAGAATTATTGGACAAAGGATTTATTCGACCGAGTGCTTCACCTTGGGGAGCGCCAGTACTGTTTGTGAAGAAAAAGGATGGGTCCTTGCGTTTATGCATCGATTAGGGACAGTTGAATCAAGTAACTATAAAGAATAAGTACCCACTGCCTTGGATTGATGATTTATTTAATTAATTGCAAGGAGCTATGGTATTCTCAAAGATTGACCTAAGGACTAGGTATCATCAGTTGAGAATTAAGAATGAAGACATACCTAAGACCGTTTTTTGGATAAGGTATGATCATTACGAATTTACTGTGATGCCTTTTAGACTGACCAATGCTCCAGCCGCATTTATGAACTTGATACATCTTTATTGACGATATCCTGATTTACTTAAAGAGTGACAAAGAACACCAAGAGCATCTGAGGATTGTCTTGCAGACCTTGAGGGAGCACTCGCTTTATACTGAGTTTAGTAACTACGAATTCTGGCTAAATAAAGTGGCATTTCTTGGCCATGTGGTATCTGGAGAAGGAATTGCTGTGGATCCTACGAAGATCAAAGTCGTTATGAATTGGCCTAGGCCTACTACGGTCACAGAAGTCCGAAGTTTCTTAGGATTGGTAGGGTATTATATACGCTTTGTAGAGAAGTTTTCATCCATAGCTATTCCACTAACGAGATTGATTAAGAAAGAAACTAAGTTTAAATGGACAGATAAGAGCTCAAGCATCGGTTAACGACCGCACTAGTATTAACGATCCCAACAGGACCAAGAGGCTATGAAATATATGGCGATGCTTCGCTAAAGGGACTGGGCTGTGTGTTAATGCAACATGGAAGAGTGGTTGTCTATGCGTCCCGACAACTGAGACCACACGAGATGAATTATCCGACTCATGATTTGGAATTGGCAGCAATCATATATGCTCTGAAGATCTGGAGGCATTATTTGTGTGGTGAGAAGTTTCAGATTTATACGGACCACCAGAGCTTGAAGTGTCTATTTTCTCAAAAGGAACTGAACATGAGACAACGTCAATGGATGGAGCTGCCTAAGGATTATGATTGCGACATATTATATCATCTTGGGAAAGCGAATCGAGTTGCGGATGTGCTCAATCAAAAGTCTAGTATTGCTTGTCTACTGGGGAAAGGAAGGTCGTTATTTGAAAATTTGAGGGATTCTGAATTCAGATTGGAAGTCTGTTAGTTAATCAGTTTGATGGCCACATTGAGAATAGAACCTGAGATCCAAGAAAGGATAAAAGCCTTACAGTCTACGGACCCGGAAATTCAAAAAATCCTGGAGATGGATGCTACGAAGAGGAAACCAGAGTTTCAAGTGTTAGAAGACGGAATTTTGAAGTTTCAGGGGCATCTGTGCTTACCAAAGGACGAAGAGCTTAGAGAAAGAATTTTATCGGAGGCTCACAGGAGGAATTATAGTATCCATCCAGGTAGCACGAAAATGTATCAAAACTTGCGCCAACATTATTGGTGGAATGGGATGAAGGTGGATGTAGCGAAGTATGTGGCGAAGTGCTTGACATGCCAGCAAGTGAAGGCCCAACACTACAAACCTGGTGGATTGTTACAGCCGTTAAAGATTCCTAAATGAAAATGGAAGCACGTAACTATGGACTTTGTCATGGGACTACCAAGGAGCCAGAGAGGCCACGATTCGATTTGGGTAGCCATGGACCGATTGACCAAGTCTACAGATTTCATTCTTATGCGAAATATGGCATTCTGATTTCCAGTCAATTTCAGGCTCATTAATGAGAAGTGTATATCTAGAGATGTATTTCAGTCGTATTCCGCTCAAGTTTGATCAATTCGAGTAGACTGGCCGAAAGGGAAAGGATAACGCGAGACGAGATACATGGACCTAGGGAACTAGGATAGGAAACGACACTTTGACCATAACGATTGTCGAGGGAACTAGAGATAGACCCTCACGATTACATGACAATCAAAGTCGTCCCGAATTGACGAACCCTAAACTTGATATGAATCACGGGGTCAATACCCGTAATGTCTGCAAAAGCCACCCGTCAGTTCGGGATAGACTGGAACCACGTCTGATAGAGAAAACTATTAGAGACGAGTCCTGAAAGGTTTGAAATGGAAAATCAAGAATTCCAATATCATTTGGATTGGCTGTCGCCATATCGAAGATAATTGGATTGAGAAAAACGACGATCCGGATGTCGGGGGTAAAATTATCCTTTTGCCCCTCAAGCCTTGAACCTTACCTATACAATTGAAGAAGGGCAATTTGGATATTTAACCCCTCAAGGTTGCCGAAAATACAAGGGGGAATGTGGACCATTGGATCTCCTTTGGAAAAGACAATGCCAAGTGTCACAAGATGGACAAGGGATGGTCATATCCAACTTTTTCCACCTATCATTCTTCCCTTTTGACCCAAGGATTGAATATAAGCTCTCTCTCTCTCTCCTCAATCATTTTTGGCCTGCCATACCCTTTAGACCACCGAAAATCCTCTCTTCTTCTTCCCTTCAACCTGCCGATCGCTGACTAGTTCTGAGGGTTCTGTTCGGCCATTCCGGCCACCACTTTTGGCCACCACCTGGATGCCAACCGGCCACACCAACCTAGATCAATGTCTTGCTGACGTCCTTGAAGTGGAAGCGAGGCATTTGGACCACCGAGGAGCTCCAGCCAAGCATTTTCCCGAGAGTCGACAAAAATTGACTCAACCTGAGGTAGGTCCGATTTTTACCCTTTTGATGGTCAAAATCTTGGAATTTAGGGCTCAAATTTTGTGAAGATCTAGCTGAGATATGTAGGATTCTGTGGTAAAAATTTAAGCTTAATTTGATAAGGTTTTGACCACGAACCGTCCTTGTAAAATTTGCCCAGAATCTGCCAGCGAAATGACTGTAGGCGATCCAGCAACTTTGGGCGAGTTTCCGACGACCAATCGACTCGAAACTCACGGTGAGCCTCCCAAATCATTATATAGACATGTTAAGAGGTAGGATAAAGGTTATATGTTGGATTTGGAGTTGAATTAGGGCTGGTAGCTCATGGCATGCACAGAACCGTGAGGAACCTGTTTGGTTCTGTGCATAGCTGAACCTTGGAGGGCTATTAGCGTTGGATTGTGAGTCCCAAATTGATGATTAAGGCATGTTAAGAGAATGAGGGATATGTTATGGATGATTGGGGTTAATGGATTGAGGAATTGAGTACGAAAATTTGACGAATTAAATGAAATTCTAGGTTGCGCGGCAAATTGGCCATTGGATTGGGTTGGCCGAGACTTTGAGGTCATTCCAAAAGGAGATTTGTGTTGACTAGCTTGAGGTAAGGGAATTCCTAACCTTATGCTAGGAAGATTGGACTCAATTGGGTGAATCGAAGTTTGATCGGATTGAATTATGGAGATTTTTCCAAAGGATAACTATTGGTATGTCCTAAATAATGATAGAAGGGTAGGTATGATATTGTATATATTTGAATTGTCCATCATGTATGCATATCATTGATTGTTTTGCATGCCATGAATAATCAAGTTGTGCATGAGTTGCACAAGTGTCTTATCTGTGAATTGAATTGAAAATCATGGTAAGAGTATAACATGGCGAGGACCCCGAGGCGTAAGAGACGCGGGGCGAGAAATGAATACCCTGATGTGACAAGATCGCGGGGTGGAGTTGATGTTGCGTGGCGCCCTGATGCGACAAGATCGCGGGGTTGAGATAGCCATAGTCCTGATGCAAACTATTCGCGGGACGAAGGTATGAGAATACCCTGATGCGACAAGATCGCGGGGGTTGAGATAGCCACAATCCTAATGCGAACTATTCGCGAAACGGAGGTATGAGAATACCCTTATGTGATAAGATCGCGGGGTGGAGTCGATGTTGCGTAGCGCCCTGATGTAATGAGATCGCAAGGTTGAGATAGCCACGGTCCTGATGCTAACTATTCGCGGGATGGAATTTATGAGATGATGATGTTGCTTAGAGATTCATCGAAACCTGATGCGTTTACGCGGGTTGCCGATGACGGTCCGATGTGTTTATGCGGATCGAGCCTGATGCGATTTATCGCGGGCTGGAAATTGACGCAGGTAGGAGGAGATGGTTGTGGTGAGATGGCACGTTGCCGTTTTATTGATTTGTACTGGATATGTCTATGAGTTTATGAGTTTGAATTATTGGATATATGACTGCCTGAGTGGACAGTCGGCCTAACCTAGGGTTAGGACCCACCTTACTGAGATTTATATCTCACCCCAGTGGGGGCTTCATTTTTTCAAGTTCCAAGCGGAGGTAGCGCGAGCTTGCCAAGGATCGACATTGAAGACATAGTTGACCAATTGCATTTAGAATGGATTTGTCTTTTCTTGATAATGGGTTTGTACTTCTGATTGGTGGAACATGAATTGAACTCATGATAAATTGATTAATGAAATTTTGTTGTATCTGTCCTAAGTCATCGGTTGTTGCTGTATTTATGAGAATTGAGATGGCATCGCTTCCGCATGCGTGTTTCTTCCAGTGTTCAGAATATTGGCCGTTAGATCTTAGAGCTTAAATAAGTAGAATGGCTTGGTGGGATGTTCGCGCGCTCGCCGGGATCGGGGCTTGACATGAAAGGATTTTGCGATGGATAGATATGCCGAATTGTATATGCGGCAGATAGTGAGACTACATGGATTACCCGTGACAATTACATCGGACAGAGATCCCAAGTTTACAGTGAACTTTTGGAAGAGTCTTTAAGATGCCATGAGAACTCGACTACAATTTAGTACGTTATACCATCCACAGACAGACGGACAATCGGAGAGGACAATTCAGACGCTTGAGGATATGTTACGAGCGTGTGTGATAGACTTCAAAGGTGGATGGGATGATCAGCTGCATTTGGTGGAGTTTGCATATAATAACAGTTATCAGCAGAGTATTCGAATGTCACCTTTTGAAGCGCTTTACGGAAGAGCTTGCAGCACACCGATTTGCTGGGACGAGGTTGAAGAAAGAAGTATTACAGGCCCAGAGTTGGTAGATCAATCGGTAGAAGCGGTTAATATAATCCGGGATAGGCTAAAAATAACACAAAGTCCCTAGAAATGTTATGCAGATAAACAGCGTAAGCCTTTGGAGTTTCAAGTAGGCGATCATGTTTTCCTTAAGGTGTCGCCAATGAGAGGATTATCTCGATTTGGAAATAAAGGAAAATTGAGTCCAAGGTACGTAGGACCTTTTGAGATTTTGGAATGAATTGGGACCTTAGCCCATAGGCTTGCCTTGTCGCCTAACTAGTCCCAAGTACACAATATCTTCCATGTATCAATGCTACGGAACTATGAGCCAGACCCGACGCATGTACTGGATCACGAGGTTATTGAAGTGGATGACCGAGTATCCTACGTAGAAAATCCAGTCCGGATCGAAGATCAAAAGGAGCAGGTTCTGAGGAATAAGATGATTCCATTGGTCAAAGTTGTTTGAGAGCACCATGGAACCGAAGGAGCTACGTGGGAAAGCGAAGAAACGATGAGGTGTCATTACCCCCATTTGCTTGAGTAACCGGTTTATTGTAAATTTCGAGGACGAAAATTTGCAAGGGGGAAAGAGTTGTGACATTCTGATTTTTCCTGTCATTTCGAGACTTATTAATGAGAATATATCTAACGATGTATTTCAGTCGTATCTCGCTCGGATCTGATCAATCTTGAGTTAACTGACCAAAAGGGGAAGGCTAACGCAAGACAAGGTATGTGAACCTAGGAAACTTGAATAGGAAATGACATTTTGATCATAAGGATTGTTGAGGGGACATTTAGAGTCATGAAAGGCCGATTTAAGAACGGTTAGGGAATGCATTGCTAGCACTATACGATTAGAGCGCGGGTGATGCCGCTTAACCAATAAATAATTTATAAAATTTTCCTAAATTGAACAATGACGATCGAGACCGTCGAAACTTGTAATAGTCCCTCGCAATTACATGACAACCAAAGTCGCCATGAATTGACGAGCCCTAAGTGTGATACGAATCATAGAGTTGATACATACAATGTCTGCAAAAGCCGCGCGTCAGATTGGAATAGACTGGAATCACATCTGGTAGAGAAATGATTCAGAGACGAGTCTCGAAATTAGAAAATAAAAAATCAAGAATTCCAACATTATAATTGGATTGGCCGTCGCCTCATCGAAGAAATTTTGAATTAGAAAAACGACATTCCGGACGTCGAGGGTAAAATTACCATTTTGCCCTTCAATCCTTAGCCTTGCCTTAATAAATGGATAAGGGCATTTTGGTCTTTGACCACACCCTATAGGCTGCCGAAAATCAAGAAAAATCACATACCTTGGATGAGCCATTGATTGACATAGAGACAAGTGCCAATGGACGAAGAGTTGGCATTAAATGTCTAACTTTTAACCTACCATTCCTTGGAGTTTGATTCTTGAAACTGTGTATATACCTCTCTCTCTCACTCCTTCAGCTGAACACCATCTTTAATTTGCCATTCTTCATCTTCTTCTTCCTTCTTCTTCAATGTGGAGAGCTGCTCTCGTCGACCAGCCGCCATCGCCGCCTTCGCTGCTGTCGACCACCATCTCCGGTGACCTCCAGCTACTGAGCCGACCACCAGCATCTTCCTTAGCCTCTTGCCGATTACACCAAGTTGAATCAGAAGCCTTTGAGCTCCAACTTGAATCAAGTCATTTGACTCACTGAGGAGCTCCGGCCAATCATTTTCCCGAGAGTCGATGGAAACCGTCGTAACTGGAGGTAAGCTGCTATTTGGACTCCGTAGGACCTCGAATCGTTTAAATCTTTCGACCAAATTTTGTGGACATCAAGGGCACATGTATACTGAATTGTGATAAAAATTTGGACTGATTTTGATGGAGATTTGAAGATGAAATTGTATCGCCTTTGATGGACAGAAACTGACCGGCGGTAGGCTTGGGGGAACCGGGGCCGTTCGTGGACCATTTGACATCGCCTTGAGCTCAAATTTTCGGTGAGGCTTCCTTACTCCTAGAACTATATGTTAGCAAGTAGATTAGTAGATAAATTGAGGATTTAGGATAGTTTAAGAGCTGATCAAGGGAGGTATGCACAGAACCAAAAATGCCCTGTTTCGATTATGTGCAAACTGTGCTGTTGAGGGCTGATAGGGGTTGAAATTGAGCTCAAATTTCATCTTGGAGATGTACTAGGATGTCGATGAATGTGTCATTGAGGTTTATGCTCTGTGGATTGTTGAATTGAGCAAGAAAAGTTGACAAATTGATTGGTTCCGCTAGGATTGTTTGCTTCCTTGTTGAGGATTGCTTGGATCGAATTGTTGAAGTGCTTGAGATGAGAATTTTGCTAAATTAAACCAAAGGCAAGAAGTTTCTAAACCTTGGCCAAAAAGATTGGATTCGATTGGGTGAATTGGGTGTAAATTAGGTTGGTTCTCATGAATTATGGTGTGATTGTCCATTGTGCGTCCTCAAGAAGTGTAGATGGCTTAAATACTTGTTGAATGCTTATGCCATGAATTGATTACCACATTTGAGTGTTAAATTTAATTGTCTCGCATGCCATAAATGTGTTGCTCGTTGCATGAGTTTGCACTTGACCATGAGGTTCTGAATTGAAATGAGTATTTGGCATGTTTGAGAAACTTGTGACACCTTGAGGCGTTGAGACGCGGGGTTGTGTGGAATTGTACCCTGATGCGTTGAGACGCGAGGATGAAATGGCCAATGTCATGATGCTTTGAGACGCGGGACGAAATTTGTATGTGTCGACACAGGCTTGGAATGAAATTGAAAACCTGATGCGTTTACACAGATTTGTCAATGGGATGGTCTGAGGCGTAATTATGCGGAATGAGCCTGATGCATTCTAAACGCGACGTGAAACAATTTAGGCCTGGAAGGGTGGAAGGTGTGACCTATTTTAGCTATGCGTACTTAATTTGAACGACGAGATATGATGCCATGATTGTATGCTTGACGCTCGTCCGTGTCCTTATGTTATTTAATGACTGTTGAATGCTTCATGTGGTTGGTTGTGTATTTTGTCTTTGATTGCATTCACCTGAGTGTACGGTTAGCGTAACCTAGGGTTAGGACCTGTCTTACTGAAATGTAAATATGACCCCGTTGTGGGATCACATTTCCAGATCCCAGACCGTGAGCGTGCTGCTAATCAGACTAGGTGACCCAAAGGAGATGTCTACGTATTTTTAGGAGTTCCCGGACGGACGACGGATTATATACGTTAGGAAGTGTACGGCAGTTTGGGTCGATGGGGGTGGAAAGAGCTGGAAGCCTCATAGGTTCAAGGCATGGTTTCGGAGGGTAAGGGAGGTTACTACTGGACCACTAAAGTCCTCTGAGGTACCCGGTGGGGTTATCTCTAGTTGGTGTTTTTCCACTAACGATTCTGTGGAGGTCAAGGGATTGGTGGCTTGTTCAAGGAACACTCCCAAGAGGACCACAACCCTGGAAGACACTGACGAGGTCATTAAGATCGAAGCCTCTGATGACGACCTGGTAGAGCAGTCAGCAGATGAGACGATGGAGGATACCGTAGAGGTACACTCGGAGACCTTCTCGGAGTACGAGCCTACCGAGGATGCCAAGGAGACTGACGACTCCAGCAGCTCGACCTAGAAGTTTTCGTTTTCTAGAACGTTATTTTGTTGTCGACCTCAATGGTTCGTCTTCTTTTGGAGGTGCAAATGGTTGTCTTTTGAGTTGGTCCAATCACCCCTACTGTGACATTCTAATTTCCAATCAACTTCAGACTCTGTAATGAGAAGTTTATATATATATATATATATATATATATATATATATCAAACGATGTATTTCAGTCGTATTCCGCTCAAATCTGATCAATTTGAGTAGACTGACCAAAGGGGAAAGACTAACGTGAGACGAGGTACGTGGACCTAGGCAACTTAGATAGGAAATGGCGATTTGACCATCAGGATTGTCGAGGGGATATTTAGAACCACCAAAAGGTTGATCTAAGAACGATTAAGGATTACCATACGAGCATCGTACGATTGGAGCGCGGGTGATGCCGCTTAACCAACGTACAATTTGCAAAATAATCCTAAATCGGACACTGACGATTGAGACCATAAGGACTAGTGATAAACCCTCACAATTACATGACAACCAAAGCAGCCATGAATTGACGAGCCCTAAACGTGATGAGAATCACAGAGTCGATACGCGTAATGTCTGCAAAAGCCGCCCGTCAGTTCTGGATAGGCTGGATTCACGTCTGATAGAGAAAACTATCAGAAACGAGTGCTGAAAAGTTTGAAATGGAAAATCAAGAATTCCAAAGTTATTTGGATTGGCTGTCGCCCTATTGAATAATTCTGGAACGAGAAAATCAACGTTCGGAACGTCGAGGGTAAAATGACTGTTTTACCCCTCAAGTTTAGGACCTTGCCTTTATAATTGAAGAAGGGAAAATTGGACATTGTGACCATCCATGGCTTCCGAAAATCAAGGGGGATTGTGAGCCATTGAATCTCATTGGAAAAGCAACATGCCAAGTGTTACAAGATCAAAGGGCCATGGTCATATCGCCTTTTTCCACGCCTAACATTCAACTCTCTTTGACCAAGCCTTGGATAAATAGCAATTCCACTCCCTCTCCTCTTCATTTTTGACCGGCCACAACCCCCTAAACCCACGACAACTTCATCTTCTTCCTCCTCCATCTTCTGCTCACCGGAGACAGCTTCTGGATGCCTCCTTCACCAGCCATGACGGCCCCTTCCGGCCACCATTCGGCCATCGGCTCACCACACCAACATATATATGTGTCTTGCCGACCTCCTCGAAGTGGAATCAAGTCATTTGGAGCACCGACGAGCTCTGGCCAAGCGTTTTCCCAGGAGTCGACGGAAACTGACTCAAACTGAGGTAGGTCCGGTTCTCAGCCCTTTTGATGGACGAAATCTTGGAATCTTGGGCTCAAATTTTTTGGAGACTCTGTAGACGTACGTAGAGTTCTGTGAGAAAAATTGGAGATTTATTTGATAATTTTTTACCACGAACCGACCTTGTTCATTTTGCCCAGAAACTGCCATATTCTGACTCGGGAAGAACCAGCGATGTTCGACAAGTTTTCGGCAACCAATTGACTTCAAATCTTCAGTGAGCCTCAAGAACCCTTAGATAGACATGTCAAGAGGTAGGATAAGGGTTAAATGATCGAATTGAAGTTGATTTAGGGCGGATAGTGCATGGTACGCACAGAACCAAATTGAATCGGGCAGGTTCTGTGCAAGACCGGTTCTGGTGGATTGAAGAGTGGGTGATTTTGAACCTCAAATTGATGTTTAAGACATGTTAAGGTGTTGAGGATTATGCTAGGGAGGTTTATGGTTCGTGGATTGAGGAATTGAGTGTGAAAATTGACGGAATTGGTTGAATTTTATTAGGTTGCACGACAAGTCCAATTATGGACATTGAAGATCGAAACTTTGGGTCTCAAAAGGAGTAAATTGTGTTGACAAATCAAAGGTACGGAAATTCCTAAGCTTATGCTTGGAAGGTCGGACTCGGTTGGGTGAGTCAAGGTTCAATGGGATTGAATTATGAGAATTTACCCAAGGGGGGTAGCTTTCATTATATTCTAAGATGTTATAGGATGAGTGTGTGTGATATTGTTTATGCCTGAGTTATTTGCCATGTCCAGATATCAGTGATTTGCTTGGCATGCCACGGAGTTTTCAAATTGCGCATGAATTTACACTTGGTATCGTGGGTGCAAATGAATTAGAAATCATAGTATGAGTCATGGTTGTGGCATGAACATTGCTTGGCGAGGCCCTGAGGCATATGAGACGTGGGGCGGTAGATGGATACCCTAATGCGACGAGATCGCGGGGTGGAGTTGACATTTAGTGGTGCCCTGATGCGATGAAAACGCGGGGTTGAGTTGTCCACGGTCCTGATGCGAATTATTTGCGGGACGGAGAGGCCCTAAGGTGTATGAGATGCGGGGCAGGAGATGTATACCCTGATACGACTAGATAGCGGGGTTGAGATATCCACAGTCCTGATGCGAACTATTCGCGGGACGGAGGTATGAGAATACCCTGATGCGACAAGATCGCGTGGTAGAGTTGATGTTGCGTGGCGCCCTGATGCGACGAGATCGCGGGATTGAGATAGCCGCAGTCCTGATGCGAACTATTCGCGAGACGGAATTTATGAGATGATGTTGTTGCTTGGAGATTCATCGAAACTTGATGTGTTTACGCGGGTTGCCGATGACAGTCGATGCTTTTACGCAGACCGAGCCTGATGCTATTTAATCGAGGGCTAGATATTGAGGCAGGCGGAGATTAGAGGATGTGGTGAAGTGGCAGGCCGAGTGTGACATGTGGTCATCTTTGCATGCTTGTCATTCGCATGTGATTGTTTTATTGATTTGTGCTTGATGCGCCTGTATGGTTATGAGTTTGGAATTTTAGGATAGATGACTTCCTGAGTAGACGGTCGACCTAACCTAGGGTTAGGACCCACCTTACTGAGATTTATATCTCACCCCAGTGGGGGCTTAATTTTTCAGATCCCAGGAGAAGGAAGCGCGGGCTTGCCAAGGATTGGCTTTTGAAGAGGTAGTTGACCAATTGCATATAGAATGGATTTGTCTTTTCTTGATATTGGGTTTGTACTTCTGATTGGTGGAATATGAATTGAACCCGTGATAAATTGATCAATGGAATTTTGTTATATTTGTCCTAAGTCATCTTATGTGGTTGTATCTATATAAATGAAAGATGGCATCGCTTCCGCATGGGTATTTCTATCAGTGCTTAGATTATTGGCCGTTGGATCCTGGAGCGTTCATTAAGGCACAGCTTGGCGGGATGCTCGCGCGCTCGGTGGGATTGGGGCATGACATCCCCGCTTGTTTGGTGTCAGAGCAAGGTCAACTCGATCTAATATGATTAAGACTTGGAGTGATAAGGAGCGATGACTTGGGGACAGTTAGATATTGAGGCTTATAGGACTAAGCAAGGATCATTGAATTTTGAGGATTGTAGGCTTGAACTTATGTACACTTTAATGGTCCTAGAGTTTACTTTAATGGATGATCTTGAGTTATGTGGTGATTAAAGTTTAAGTGGAAGCAAGTTGGGATTGAAGAGTCATAAGCAAGGATTTTGAGGTAGTAATTGTGCTTGAGGATAATAGGGAATTGCTTATGAATGAAGGGTCAATTGAGGTGTATGATTGTGATCTTGATTTGTCAATGACCCAACTTGAGGAGTGCGAATTATAAAGAGACGATCGATATTAGTGGATTCAGGCTTGAATCGCCTAGTATTTTAATGGTTTAGCTATCAATGACTATTGACAGCCTTGGGTGATATGAGTTGGGATGAATGAGAAGTACCTGAATCGAAGATCAGTTGTGATCGGATGCATAAGGATTTGATTTGAATGTTGACTAGACTTGCGATATATAATGGGATATAGGCAAGTGATCTGTGAGATATGACGGTCATTGGTGGAATTAGAACTCTTGAATGGACAGGAATTGACCTAAAGGCAACTTTGACAGGATAAGTGATGAGGACGGTCATGTTGTGCTTGAGTTTGTGGTTATGAAATGCAAGTTGATGAGGGTGCATGCATGAACTTATCGCTATTAGACTTAATAAACTGTCGCTTGGTATGAGACGAGTTGATGGGATACCTATAAACTGTAATGAAACATGGTATGAGACATGTGGAACGAGGCTTTCTCCGTAGATGTATGACTCGGGACAACCTGTAACGGCCAGGTCCGATGAGGGCAGGGAGTGTTCGCCGGGACAGAGAGGTCCGGACAATGAGCGGCTCCTAGCAGGCTTCTAAGATGGCAAGAGGCAGGAATGACCCAAGTCATAACTCGAAAGGAGAAGTCTAGGTATCAAGTTGACTCCAATTGTGGATAAGGGATGTGCGGCATGGGATCGCTTCTCATCAAGAATGATCGAAAGTAGCATGACATGTGTAATAATGCCTGTGATTGGTATGGTTAAAAGTTTCGTGCTTGACAGTGGATGCCCTTTGAAAAGGGAGAATGATGCTTATGATGGGCCTGTTAGGCAAGTTGAGTGACTAGTCTCATGTGATTGGCTTGACCAAGGTATGACTGAGAGGTTAGATGACGTATGGGTTTATACCTGAGGAACCGAGGCATGTTGAGATGAGATAGTCTGTTGTGACTATGCTAGAGTGGCGGATGTCTTTAGACCTAGAGTATGAGCTGTTAACTCAATGAGTTGTTGCCTAGAGCGCTTGATTGGTAGTTGGCCAGCTGAGGCTAGCCTAGTAGTGGCCGTCAGTTGAGAAGTTGCCTCATTAAGGCTGGCTTGAGGAAGGATTACAGATCAAGGATGATTTGAGATCCTTAAATATTTGGCAATTAGTGGAGAATTTCCTATGTGTCATCAAAGAGTTGTTTTGGAACCACTAATGGTTGATAGTGATGAATGATGACATGAGCAGCTTGAGACTGCCGAATTGAGTAAATGACTTAAGTCTTGAATTCCTAAGGGAAAACCATAGTGGTTCAAGTGACATGAGAATCTGATAAGATTGAAGGACTAAGGTATGGCCCCTAGAGTAGCACTTGGCTGGTGTTTGTGAGATACGAAAGGATCCAACTAGGATGGATCATGAGAATTGAGTAAAGATGAGTAACCAGAACGTGAAAACCAGCAGAACAACTGTCTCGAGTTTGTGAACTACATGAGACCCAAAGGTTGAATGGATCGTAGGAGCTTTAAATAGAAATGAGAAAATTATTGATTAAGCAAGCTCGAGGAGGAACTGCTAAGATTAGTCACTATGGTGATAAATGCTTTTGTTGACGAGTTAAAGTGATGGGGGTCACAAAGAAGGTGACTCTGAGGTAACCTTTTCGAAATTGAATGTGTGGAAGGGACCACAAGAGCTTGAAAAAGCTTGGAAGATCATGAATAAGAATGAGATTGAGTGAGTCAGGTAGAGGGATGAGATTTAAAATTGTCTCCCTCTAGTTTGAGGACCTTAGTTTTAAAACCTCAGATATTTTGGGTGCACTAAAGAAGGAAAGTAACCTTGGCAATACTAGCCTTAAGAGGCTATTGAGGATTGGTGAAAGGTCACTGGAGGAAGGATTTCCTCGGATGCATCTGCCTAGCCAACTTCTGTTGAGTTGTTCTATAGGAAGTATCGTCCTAGGGTTACTTGAGAGTAGAGGTTGCTTGGATCCTAATACTTTGTAAGGATTGAAGGATGATCGACCTGTATGAGACAGAGTTCTCAAAGTCGCATGAGCATATGGTAAAAGTGGTCGAAGACCCTTGGATGAGGTGACTAAGTTCCTGAGTGGATTGGAACTTGAGAACCACATGACTGGTTATTACTCTTGATTTTGAGGAATGGTGATGGAACTCAGTAGAAGAGGAGAATGGTCGAAAGACTTGTGAGTAAGAGAACTCCTGCTCATGGATTACGAGCAAGGAGATGTTCATTATGGATATGGAGCGTCTCTACGAGAAATGGTTGATTACCTAGGCGTAAGGCACACAGTGGAAAGTGAGTAGTAAGTCTTTTCTATTATGGATGAGGTCGAGGAAGAATCAGCATGCTAGATTGCCTAAAGTTAATGATTTCCTGGGATCGGTTGATTGAATTGAAACCATGAGGAATGAAATCATGAGTTGCTATTCCCTAAAGAATGGAGCATTGTTCTTAAAGGGCGATTGGACCATGAATTGGTCATTGACAAAAGAAAAGTGAACGGACTTAGTAGTCCTGATTGGTTGCGATTCCAATAGATGATTTAGTAAGTGAAAAGGGCGCTTGGAGAATACCAGCAAAGTGATTGAGGTAATCAAATTGGCCATTCGACAAGTGAACTGGTGATGACCCAAGGACGAACAGATATTGTCACTGGAGGTGACTGAGTTATGGTAAAGAGAATGTGAAAGCATGGTGGCATTTGAGTCCTGGAGTAAAGGTATCGCCGTTGGCAGACTCTAAGGTTGCCGTCCTATAGAATGGGAAGGACAAGGTGAAGTTGAAGTGAGGAAATGCCACAGAGTTGTGTAGTTTCTTCCTTAAGGTAAGAGGCCCTATTGAAAAAGGAAGAAAAGTTCTAAATTGTCTTAGTATGATGATTGAGCGTCTGTACCGAGAAAGAGGACGCAGAACTTGAATGACTCCTGGAAGTGAAATTCTAAAGACAGCCTTTTGGACAATGTTGAATTCCAGGATGATGTTGACGTTCAGTGGAACGAACGGAACTGGGATAAGGTTGCCTTAGTGAGTATGGAACTCAGAGACTGAAGCATTAATGATTCTCGTGAAAAGAGTGACAAGAGTAAACAAAATATCGTGCGGTCCTAGAAGAGACCCATGACGACAGAGAGCCAAGGTCTGAGCTCTCAAGTGAAAAGTGCGAGGAATAGTAGAAAGAAGTTGATATCAGTTGAATTGAGTGTCAAAGTAATGATTGGATGGATTGTTACCATCTTGAGCGACAATAATTGGACTCATTTAAGGAGTCATGAGAAACATGAATGACCTTCGAAAGTATCCCATGGAATTTAAGGAGATGCTCGATATATGACGAATGTGAAGAGCGTGAGTCGTGGACCTAATGAGATGAGATTCCTCAGTCGTGAAACTTTTGAAAAAGGAAATCATTGGGGAGCCTTTGAGGGTTGGAATAAGTAACAAATCAACTAGGGTCGATGTGACTTACGAAAAGTGCAAGCTTCCTGGGATTGATGAGTGGCAATAGATGGGTCGTTGAAAGATTCCCTACAAGAGCCATTCCATTAGTGAAATGGGCTAAGGATGAGTCGTGACACGAATGGGTGAATAAACGTGAAAAGAGTTTTCGAGGACTCGAGTTAAGCAGATGGTTACGCTATTTATGACGATTCGGGTTGGAAATTGAAAAGCTCATGAAGATCGTAGGGACACGACGCAGAATGAAACTCGAGGCATAACAAGACGATGTGAAATGGATAAGGTCTGTACATTGTAACAATAATGCCGTATGAATTGGCATGCTTAGAGCATGATTGGAGTGGGTTATGAGTGCCCTCGCGATGAAGTTGGGGTATGTTGTTTGAGTGAAAGAATGTTTCAAGGCTACACCTACCAAAAGAGTATAAGGTAGCAGTTTCCCAGGGGGAATTGAATGAGAGGCAACGCCGAAGGATGAAATTACTTGTGGATAAATGAGCGTTGTTTATGCAAGGAAAGACCTTGAGGTATGCAAACTACAAGAGATTGAGGGTATGGATTGCTTAAAGGAATTGAAGGCGAGGCACGTGGAATGAGGAGGCCATCCAAATGTGTTGCAGCGATAACAGTATCGCTAAGGGTGAATGGTTTAACGGATGCTTATAATTGAGAGATCAGCATTGGATAATTGGCGATTGAGGGACAGATTTTCCCTCAAAAATTAAGAGATTCAACTTCTAAATTGGAAGTTCGCTAGTGGACTAGCGTGATGATTACTGGAAACACCTAGCCTGATGGCCAGAAGGAAATTAAGGTGTTACCATGATTAAGTACCGATACTGAACGGATTATAGAAATGGATGGAACCCTTGAGACCCAGGGACGGAAGTACGAGTGTAGTACTGAAGGAGATGACCTCATTGAAATTCAAAAGGGGAATGATGGTGTTTCCTAGAATGGCACAAAGATGTGTCAAGATATATATACTATCAGTGATAAGGATCAGAGGGGGAAATTATTCTATTGTATGGCCGAGCACTGGACATGTCAATAAAAGAGAAGAACATGACCATGAAAGTGGAATGACCACCTTGATCCAAGGAAATTTCGGATGGAACCGAGAATGGATTACTACGGGAGTAATCATGTAACTGTCTAAGGAGTCGAGAAAACTATGATTCAGTTTGGATAATAGAGGGCAAATTGATAAAGCCCTTGAATCTCTGTTGGCGTGAAAGGAAGCTCGAAAGGAGTAATACGCCGAAGGATATGGACATTAAGAGTGCATTCTGGCGAGGGCTTGATAATAATGGTTATAGACCGATGAAAGAGATAAGGTGAACGCTCGAAGATGAGCTGTTGGCAAATGAAATGAATACTAAAAGAAAACGGAGAGAAGCCCATTGGATTGAGGACTGAAGGAGACAAGTTCCAGAGGGAAGATAGTTTTGGGGTTGGAAAGGACGAGCGAAATCGTCAAGCCATGGAAAGGATTATCCAGAAGAGTGAAGGTGCGACGAGGCGCCAATACCCCAATAGATTGGATGAGTTGGAAGATTGCAAATTTCGAGGACGAAATTTCTTTAAGGGGGAAGAGTTGTGACATTCTGATTTCCAATCAACTTCAGACTCTGTAATGAGAAGTTTATATATATCAAACAATGTAATTTAGTCATATTTCACTCAAATCTGATCAATTTGAGTAGATTGACCAAAGGGGAAAGGCTAACGCGAGACGAGATACGTGGACCTAGGCAACTCGGATAGGAAATGACGCTTTGACCATCAGGATTGTCGAGGGGATATTTAGAACCACCAAAAGGCCGATAAGAACGATTAAGGATTATCATGCGAGCGTCGTACGATTGGAGCGCGGGTAATGCCGCTTAACCAACGTACGATTTGCAAAATAATCCTAAATCGGACAGTGACGATCGAGACCATAGGGACTAGTGATAAACCCTCACAATTACATGACAACTAAAGCTGCCATGAATTGACGAGCCCTAAACGTGATGAGAATCACGGGGTCGATACGCGTAATGTCTGAAAAAGCCGCCCGTTAGTTCGGGATCGGCTGGAATCACGTCTGATAGAGAAAACTATCAGAAACGAGTCCTGAAAAGTTTAAAATGGAAAATCAAGAATTCCAACGTCATTTGGATTGGTCATTGCCCTATCGAATAATTCTGAAACGAGAAAAACGACGTTCGGAACGTTGGGGGTAAAATGACCGTTTTGCCCCTCAAGCTTACTATCTTGCCTTTATAATTGAAGAAGGGCAAATTGGATATTGTGATCATTCATGGCTACTGAAAATCACGGGGATTGTGAGCCATTGGATCTCATTGGAAAAGCAACATGCCAAGTGTTACAAGATCAAAGGGCTACGGTCATATCACCTTTTTTCACACCTAACATTCAACTCTCTTTGACCAAGCCTTGGATAAATAGCAATTCCACTCTCTCTCCTCTTCATTTTTGACTGGCCACACCCCCCTAAACCCACGACAACTTCATCTTCTTCCTTCTCCATCTTCTGCTCGCCGGAGACAGCTTCTGGACGCCTCCTTCGCCAGCCACGACGGCCCCTTCCGGCCACCATTTGGCCACCGCCCCACCACACCAACATAGATATATGTCTTGCCGACCTCCTCGAAGTGGAATTAAGTCATTTGGAGCACCAATGAGCTCCGGCCAAGAGTTTTCCCAGGAGTCGACGGAAACTGACTCAAACTGAGGTAGGTCCGGTTCTCAGCCCTTTTGATGGACGAAATCTTGGAATCTTGGGCTCAACTTTTGTGGAGACTCAATAGACATATGTAGGGTTCTGTGATAAAAATTTAGGATTTATTTGATAAGTTTTTGACCACGAATAGACCTTGTACATTTTTCCCAGATATTGCCAGATTCAAACTCGGGAAAAACCTGCGACGTTCGACGAGTTTCCGACGACCAATTGACTTCAAATATTTGGTGAGTCTCAACAACCCTTAGATATACATGTTAAGAGGTAGGATAAGGGTAAATGATGGAATTGAAGTTGATTTAGGATGGATAGTGTACGGTATGCACAGAACCGAATTGAACCGGGTAGGTTCTGTGCAAGACCGGTTCTGGTAGATTGAAGAGTGGGTGATTTTGAAACTCAAATTGATGTTTAAGACATGTTAAAATGTTGAGGATTATGCTAGGGAGGTTTATGGTTCGTGGATTGAGGAATTGAGTGTGAAAATTGATGGAATTGGTTGAATTTTGTTGGGTTGCGCGACAAGTCCGATTGTGGATATTGAAGACCGAAACTTTGAGGCTTAAAAGGAGTAAATTGTGTTGGCAAATCAAAGGTAAAGAAATTCCTAACCTTATGCTAGGAAGGTAGGACTCGATTGAGCGAGTCGAGGTTCAATGGGATTAAATTATGAGAGTTTGCCCAGGGGGGATAACTTTCATTATATCCTAAGATGTTATAGGATGAGTGTGTGTGATATTGTTTATGCCTGAGTTGTTTGCCATGTCCGGATATTAGTGATTTTCTTGGCATGCCACGGAGTTTTCGAATTGCGCTTGAATTTGCACTTGGTATCGTGGGTGCAAATGAATTAGAAATCATAGTATGAGTCATGGTTGTGGCTTGAACATGGCTTGGCGAGGCCCTGAGACATATGAGACGCGGGGCGGTAGATGGATATCCTGATGCGACGAGATTGCGGGGTGGAGTTGACATATAGTGGCGCCTTGCTACGATGAAATCGCGGGGTTGAGTTGGCTACGATCCTAATGCGAATTATTCGCGGGACGGAGAGGCCCTGAGGTGTATGAGACGCGGGGCAGGAGATGTATGCCCTGATGTGATGAGATCGCGGGGTGAAGTTGCTGATGTGTGGCGCCCTGATGCGATAAAATCGCGGGGTTGAGATAGCCACAGTCCTGATAAGAACTATTCGCGGGACGGACGCATGAGAATACCCTGATGAGACAAGATCGCGGGGTGGAGTCGATGTTACGTGGCGCCTTGATGCGACGAGATCGCAGGGTTGAGATAGCCACGGTCCTGGTGCGAACTATTCGCGAGACGGAATTTATGAGATGATAATGTTACTTGGAGATTCATCGAAAGTTGATGCGTTTACGCTGGTTGCCGATGACGGTTTGATGCATTTATGCGGACCGAGCCTGATGCGATTTAATTGTGGGCTAGATATTGAGGCATGCGGAGATTAGAGGGTGTGGTGAAGTGGCAAGCCGAGTGTGACATGAGGTCATCTTTGCATTCCTGTCATCCGCATGTGGTTGTTTTATTGATTTGTGCTTGATGTGCCTGTATGGTTATGAGTTTGGAATTTTGGGATAGATGACCACTTGAGTGGACGGTCGGCCTAACCTAGGGTTAGGACCTACCTTACTGAGATTTATATCTCACCCCAGTGGGAGCTTAATTTTTCAGGTCCCAAGCGAAGGAAGCGCGGGCTTGCCAAGGATTGGCTTTTGAAGAGATAGTTGACCAATTGCATATAGAATGGATTTAACTTTTCTTGATATTGGGTTGTACTTCTGATTGGTAGAATATGAATTGAACTTGTGATAAATTGATTAATGGAATTTTGTTGTATTTATCCTAAGTCATCGTATGTGGTTGAATCCATATGAATGAAGATGGCATCGTTTCCGCATGGGTATTTCTATCAGTTCTTAGATTAGTGGCCGTTAGATCTTGGAGCGTTCATTAAGGCACGGCTTGGCGGGATACTCGCGCGCTCGATAGGTTCGGGGCGTGACACCTACTGACTAGTAGGATTAGTCTACCAGCGCTTTTGTAGGAACTTGTGGGAAGTTATGTATAAATGCATTTATGGTGTTCTTGCTATCCAAGTCCCTGCTAATGCTTGTACGAAAGAATTTATGTTATCGTTTCTGCATGCGAACGATTTGATTTTATGAATCTCTCGATAAGTGAATCTTGGGACCCGAGAGTTCACTTGTAGGGTGTCGTACGCTTGTGCCCGAGGTGCGGGGCGTGACAAGGAACGTTCAGAAGCAACACTCAGAAGCAACGTTCAGAAGCAACATCAGAAGCAACGTTAGAAGGAATGTGCAGAAGCAACACTCATAAGAAACAATACCCTCAACATCTAAACCCTTAAACTACCTTTGATCACCTTTAATCCACCGCAAAGCACGTCTATTAGTAGCCTGAAGTCCTAGGTAAGGTTTAAGAGTAACTTACCAAACAAATGAGCAAGCAAAACTGATCAAGGAAGTAACACGAAGCCATGATTCAACTTGATTCGGCAAGGTACAGGTTCGCCCCTTGAATCAACCAAGAAAACAGCCATGAAAACTCATGAATAACACTTTTAACGTCGTCTTCCAACCTTCTAACGTATTAAACTATGCTCTAGGTGTTACTTACCACATGCTAAGCCAAGAAATCCTCCAAGACAGCTTTCCTAGAGCTAACGATTAGGTCGCGTTCGGTGGAGTTTAATGGCGACGGACGGGCGGCGGTTTGATGAGGTGATGGCGTTGTCTTTGTGGTCCCTCAGCCGAACAAGCAAGAAGGAGAAGGAGAAGGAGATGGAGATGGGGTGTCGGTCTCCTCGAGGCCAAACCAAGAGAGAGAGTGTAACATTTCGAATTTCGACCCACTCGAGGCTATTGAATGGAAGGATATCAATCGATGTGTTTTAGTTGTACCTCGTTTAGAGTTGGCCATTCTTGAGTTAATTGACCAAAAGGGAAAGACTGACGTGAAGTTAGGTACGTGGACTTAGGAAATTTGAATGAGAAATGGCACTTTGAGCATAAGGATTGTCGAGAAAATATCTTGGGCCGGCAGAGATCGATCTAAGGACGATCATGGAATGTATTGCTAGCGTTATACTTTGGGACGCGGGTGATTTCGCTTAACCAATGTGTAATTTGCGAGAATTTCCTAAATCGAATTCCGATGATCAGGATCAAAGGAACGAATTATAAACCCTCACAATTACATGACAATCAAAGTCGTCACGGCTTAAAAGAAATCCCAAGGTCGATACGCGTAGCACCTGCAAGAGTCGCCAGTTAGTTTGAGATAAACAGTAATTACAATAGATAAAAGTTCGACATGAAATTGGACCTCGAGATTGGGTATTGGACATTGAGGAATTCAAATATTGAAATTGAAATGGGCATCGCCTCAACGAGGGTGGTTTATACTGGAAAAATGAAATTTCGAAAGAAAAGTGTAAAATTACCATTTTGCCCCTCGACCATTTGTCTTGCCTTAAGAAATCAAGAAGGCAAAAATGGTCATTCCCTTTACCCTTTATGGCTGCTGAAAATTCATATGTGAGAGTCAAAGGTGAGTCAAAGCTTGGAATTGCATTATTGGATTATGCCACAAGTCAAGCAATGGAGACCTCAAGCATTTATTACCCTCACCTAATCCTATCTTGTCAAATTAACTCAAATTATTTATGTGAGATAACTTTTGAAAGCCTCTTTAGCCGTGACCTCCTCCCCTTAACTTTTTCTCTCTTCATTTCCTTCTTCCTCTCTCTCCGCTGAGAAGGACTTTCTGCGGACAAACAAAAACCGATCTACTATTCTGACCATAACTTCATCGTCCAACTTCAAATTCAGGTAAAACCACAACCATCTTAAGGCTTATCATCTTGCCATTCTAGAAAGATATTATGAGCTTAATTTGGCCTAGCCGTTTTTCCTGTATGTCTGTTTTAGTGGGCAAAGGTAAGATAGAGGCTGATTCTGACCAATTTTGAGGAAAGATCTGTTTCGGGGGCTTCCGGACTTCAAATGGCTTCAAATATTCGGTGAGATCTTCATAAAATATAGTACTAAGGTTGGATGGTATGTGGATACAAGTTTGATGGTGTTAAAATAGGTTTCTATGACTGATTATGAGTGATCAAAAATGGGCAAAAAATTGACCGCCGACCATCAAGGAGGTACCGAACTGTTCAGGGGTCTTTGGAGTGTGTTTCCCTTCAAATCTCTTGGTGAACCTTTTAAACATAAAAATTAAGGTCTTAGTATGTTTATTATGTAAAGAGTAAGGCATGGGATTGAAGTATGGCTCGATTGAGCGGTTAGAACCCAAAATCGATTATGTTTTGAAGATGAACTATTGTTGGTCGATTCTATTTAGGGCTGATAAAGGAGTAATTGAACTTCAATTTGACTTATAATACCCTATATGATGTGATGTGAGATGTCAATGAAAAGTATGAGAAGTGGATTGAGGTTTAAAGGTGATTTATGGTCAAAATGGATGCGTAAACCTCTAAATTGAGTTTCGTCTTGTGAATGGCTGTGTGAATCGAACCCATTGAGGGTTTGTAGAAGTGTTATTGTACATTCATTTGATTAATAAGGTGGCATGAATTGCCTATGGTATGCCCAAGGAAGGCTTGAGTTAATGAAAATAAGTATTTCATGGTTTATTGATTCAAGATTGGTAAATCTTTCTAGGTTAATGAAGGATTCTTGGAGAGTTTATACTTGTGACCTTGAGGAGATTCACATTGTGTGACATTGTGATCAAAGTAAGTGTTTCCTAATCCTTTCTCTAAATACCAGGACACTGTTGGATGAGTGATTAAATGAAATGATTGACTAGAGAATTTTTATGAATCGAAACGCATGTGTGTCTTGATGGCATTGTGATATTAATGAGAAAGGAGTTGAGGATACCATTTGGTCTGATGACCCCAGTGGTATCGGAGGGTGATGAAATTGAATGAGAATGTGAATGTCATTTGGTCAAATGACCCCGGCGGCATGAAATGGCTGTAAGCCTGGAGAGTACCGATTGGTCTGATGTCCCCATGGTAAGTGGACATCATTTGATCTAATGACCCCGGTGATGTCAGGTGGCAGGAGTACTAGTGGAGTATGTGAGTGGATGAGAAAGTGGTGGTCGTGGTGTATGTGGTGCATGTATTTATATATTGAGAATTTGGAATTGAGTATTATTGTTGTATTGATTGTCCATACATGGTTATGGATATTGTTGTCGTGTGACGCTTGTTGCCATTGCGTTGCTTGCTATCTTGTATTTTAGGTGGCATTTGTGTGCAATCTGGTAAAACTGGTATTGAGGCATATGGTTAGGTTTTACTTACTGAGATTTATATCCCACCCCTAGTGGGGGCTTAACTTTTGTAGGTTCCAAGCGAAGGAAACTCGAACTTGGCAAGGATTGGCATTTGAGGAAATAGTTGACCAAATGTTTTTAAGATGTTGGATGACCTTAGAGATTGTATATTGCTCATGGATTTTCCTTGACCATTAATATGAATTGAGATGTATTTTATAGATACGTAAGGTGTACTATTTTCCGTCCTCAGTCATGATTGATTTTATTTGTGTATGCAGTAGTCTCTTGCTTCCGCATGTGTAAGATAATTAGTTGATATTGGGTCGAAGGATCCTGGATGGCACAGATTGATTACAGCCTGGTGGGATGTTCGTGTGCTCGCCGAGTTCGGGCCGTGACATCTCCGTTTAAGTGGTATCACAACAAGGACAACTCGATCCAATGTGATTGAGGTTTAGAGCGATGAGGAGTGATGATTTGGGGACAATTAGATGGTGAGACATTTAGGATAAGTATTTATCACTGAATCTTGAGGATTATAGGTTTGAATTTGTGTGGTATTCTAATGGTCCTACTGTCGACTTTAATAGATAATCTTGAGTGAAGTTGTGATTGAGGTTCAAGTAGAAGCAAGCTGAAATTAAAGAGACATAAATATGGATTTTGTAGTAGTAATTGTGCTTGAAGTTAGTTGAGGATTGCTTAGGAATGAAGGGTCAATTAGAGTATAAGATGGTAATTGTGAATTGCCAATGACCCAACTTGAGGAATGTGAGTTATAAAGCGACGATGGATACTAGAGGATTCATGCTTGAATTGTGTTATACCCTAATGGTTTAGTTATCGATGGTTGTTGACAACTTTGGATGATATAAGATGAGATGTATACAAAGAGTATTTGGATTAAAGATCAGTTGTGATCGAAAGCATATGGATTTGACTTGAATAATGACTAAACTTGAGGTGTATGGGTGAATACAAGCAATTGATCCATGTGACGTGATGGTCATTGGTGTAATTAGAACTCTTTGATGGATAGGAATTGATTTGAAAGCGATTGTGGTATAACAAGTAGTGGGGACAGTCATATAGATACATGAGGTGTACTATTTTCTATCCTAAGTCATGATTGATTTTATTTGTGTACAGAGTAGTCTCTTGCTTCCGCATGTGTAAGATAATTAGTTGACACTAGGCCGAAGGATCCTGGATGGCACAGCTTGATAAGGCCTGGTGGGATGTTCGTGCACTCGTCGAGTTTGGGCCATGACAGAGAGCTTGAGGGAAAAGATGAAAATGAGATAGTGACAGAGAGGTGGATTCAACTGAATGAGAGAGGAAGGAAGAGAGAGGTTGATATCACATTTCCATGAACAAGAGGAAATGGGGTTGTTCGTTAGATTACAAGACATTGATTGAGGTGAATAGTATGAATAAATGACTAGTTGGTGGGAGGTGGTCATGGGGTTTGACTAAGTCTTCTCCCTTATCATTTTTCTCTTCAATATTTCAAGAGCACTCAAGTCCATTTTACCCTCCAAGTTTTTGGCCAAAGAGGGGGAAGGATTAAAGACCAAATGCCCTTACTTAAATCTAGAAACATGAGTAATTTCCAGAGGCAAAAGGGTAAGTTCTACTTCTCAGTCCAAAATTTCACTTTTCCAATTCTTATAGGTTGTACCCTAACATTAGTTGCCCTTGATGAAGTGACGTCCAATTTTTTAACGTTGGAATCCTTGAAGATCTGGCCTCCAATCTCGAAATTCGATTCATGGCCAAATTCAGTTAATTGGTATTTCAGTGTATCTCAAACTAATGGGCGGCTATTAAGATTTACGTGTATCGACCCGTGATTAAAGTCACGTTAAGAGTTATTCGAGCCATGGCGACTTAGTCGTCACGTGATTGCGAGGGTCAATCACTAGTTCCGAAGGACGCGATCGTCAGGAATCGGTTTAGATTTATTTGTAAAATCATACTATGGTCACATTGGAATCACCCGTGAACCATTTGTATAATGTTAGCAAATCGTTCTAGACCTATTCGTATATCAGCCCTTTAATGGCCCAAAATATTCCATCGACAATCCTTATGGTCAAATTGCCAATCCATGGCCGAGTTCTTTAGTCTACGTACTTAGATCCTAATTAGTCATTCCCTTTTGATTAGTCGACTCAAGAGAGATCAATTTTGAGTGAGATTTATTAAAATACATCGATATGCATTCATTCATTCATAAGCTTCGAGATAGAGTCAGAATTCATAATGTCATAGGAAACATGCCTCAATGTTTGGGATCTAAAAAGCACGTCCACTATGGGGTATGATTTACATCTCAGCAAGTGAATCCTAACCTAGTCTAGACCACCAGTTCCCCCAAACTTTTCAATGAAACCATATGCACAATTCACTAAGGCAAAAGCACATGAAGCGCAAACATCAAACGCCTCAATGTAATTGGCACAGATAAGAATCACAATAAAGCATACTCAAAGTTATGAGACTACGCTTAACGTACTAGCATCAAGGCTCATTTCATCGTCTCTGCCCGCGTCAATTCGCCTCAGGCTTGGCCCGCGTCAATACGCCTCAGACCACCACAATTAATAATCTTGCGTTAAGACACCTCAGGTTTCAAATGCCATAATAAGACTTGTGTCGACACGTACTAAACTCATCCCGCGTTCTGACGCATTAGAATATAATCTGACCCCACGTTCTAGCTCATCAGGGTACCATAGGTCCTTAGGCTTATTTTTCATTTTCATCAAACTTGTCATCTAATGACTTGTTTATCATCAAGCAAGAATCGCTAGTCCAACTAATTTTTCAAGCGACTTCATGATCAAGTACAATTTTACCAAACAAATAATACATCTTTTTCAAGAGAGTCGTCATGGTAGAACATCAGAAGGTGACATCACATACCCACCAAGGGAATCAATTTCACAAATTGTTCTCTTGCCAATTCATTCTCTCTCTTTTTTTGTGCAATCGCCACTCAATGCTAGATATCACACGGCCACACAAGCATTCACGTCAATCGGATGCACACAACAACAATTCAGCCATGAGAATTATAATTTCACATCAAAGCAAGAACATAAGGCTCGGCCTACATTCACTCCATTCGGCCACTCACAAATCATACGCAATAAGTCCACAAAATTCATCCATTCGACCGCTAACTAATCCAGTAGTGTCCTAGCGTCCTAGCAAAGGTTTAAGAATCACATACCTTTCAATTTAATTAGCAAAATCTCCTCCCAATGTTCGGTTCTTCTTGGTCTAAAACAGGGCGGCAATGCAACTTATTGAATGTTCACCAATTGATCAATTTATCTCTTTAATTCTTCATTCCATGAAGCATACACCTCACTAACACCTCAATTAGCATTCTAATATGCCTTAACGATGAATTAATAGTATGGAGACACCTCCCACAGCCCTCAAAATGTTCGGTTTGCTCAAACCAAAACAGGGCAGGTTTGATTCTGTCCTCTACCCCACTAATTAGTCCATAAATCATTCCAAGCTTCAATTCCCTAGGAAATCAACTTGCTTAAACCTTATTTTGCATGTCCAGAAACCTCACCAAGAATTTCAAAGCAAGAACACCCTCCAAGGTCTTCCAATCGGCTCGGTTTCCTTCGATCTACAGGCAGTCAAAATCTGTCTCAAAAAAATCATCTCAAATCAGCCAGTGTAACCCTTCTAAACTCAATCAAACTTACAATCCTAGCTCAGCCAACTCAAGTATAACATGTTAAGAAGACCCCACAACAAGTTTGAAGCCATTTGAAGTCTCGAAGTGGATAAACGAAGGCCTTATCTCAACTTACTCAGAATCTGTCCACTTTCGATTTTAGGGCTGATCGGGACAAAAGGTACTTCCAATCGACGATCAACCACCAGGGATGTATAGAGTAGAGGCAGAGGGTGACGATGATGGTCGGCGCTCGGTGAGATGACGGTCGGAGGCGGCGGTCAAATCGGGCGATGGTAGCAACAGCGGCTGGTCAGCTGAAGCAGTTCGGGTGAGCAAGAAAGAAGAAGAAAAAGAAGGAGGAAAGGAGATTGAGGAGAGTCACGGCTGAAGCAAAGGCTAGGGAAGTCTTCCACACAAATTATTGAGGCCAAAGAGCGGAATGTTAGGTTAAAAGTAACTAATTAATGCCAATCACCATTGGATGACACTTGTCTTCACCCAAATAATATCTAAGCTTGCATTGACTTCCTTTGACCACTTTATCTTCTCATTTTCGGCAGCCCTTGGAGAACCAAATGACCAAATTGTCATTCTATAGTTCTTAAGGCAAGAGAAAGGCTTGAGGGAGAAAATGGTAATTTTGTATTTTCTGTTCGAAACTTCACTTTTCCAACTTTAAATTACCATTAGCGAGGGGATGTTAAATTCAGTTCGAATGTTGGAATTTTTCATTTCCATTTTTCCAATTTCAAGATTCCATTTCTTGATTGAATTTCCGTCAATCGTAACTTCAGTTTATCTCGAACTAACGAGTGACTTTTGCAAATGTTACGTGTATCGACTCGGTGATTCTAATCACACTTAGGACGGCTCAAGTTACGACAGGTTTGGTTATCATGTAATTGCGAGGATTCATTACTAGTTCCGACGGTCTCGATCGTCATAGTTCGATTTAGGAAAATTTTATAAATTATATTTTGGTTAAACGACATCACCTGCGCTCCAATCATATAACACTAGTAATAGATTCCTTAATCGTTATTTGATCGGCTTTTATTGGTTTTAAATGTTCCCTTGGCAATCCTTATGGTCAAATATTCTGTTGATTATTCAAATTAAAATATTTCCAATCAATCAAAAGGGATTTCCTTTTCAAATTAGACTTGAGCGTTCCACAATAATAGGATTAAGGCATCTTGATGAGCAATCCTAATAGGAATGAGTCCTATTATGGCAGAACGCTGAAAATTTTGCAAATTATATTTTGGTTAAGCGGCATCACTCGCGCTCCAATTGTATAACAATAGCAATGGATTCCATAATTGTCTTTTGATCGGCCTTTGTTGGTTCTAAATGTTACATCGGCAATCCTTATGATAGAATATTCTGTTGATTATTCAAATTAAAATATTTCCAATCAATCAAAAGTGATTTCCAATCAGGAGAGGATTGCATCATTCTCTTCCTCTTTAGAAAAACTCGTCCTCGAGTTATAACGTGATGTCTAGATCCGCTTCCTCTTATACTTCCAGTGCCTCCACCTATTCCTTTTAAAGAACTTGACTGCTTGAACAAGTCGCTTGATAATGGGCTTCACATCCATAATTTTCTCGTCCTCCACATAAACATCAACAACTTCTTGATGATGAGTGCTACCACAGTCTCTCCCTTGATCAAAATCATTGACTGGTTCGGTTTTTCCTCGATGCTTCTTTTTGGATTCTCTTCACCTTTCTTTATTTCTTGGGCATCGTCCCCATCTTGTTCGCCCGCTTTTTTGTTGGAAGCCTTGGCTTCGAGAACAATCTCCAAGTCTTTCTACTCTATCTCGTTGGAAGTCTCGGCTTCGAGAACGATCTCCAGGTCTTTCTGCTCTATCTCTTCTTCCACCCTCGGTTCCTCCTCTAATTTCTCAAAAAGCTGGTCCTTGCACTCGACAAGAGTTGCTCCCTTGGGTTCCCAAATTTTGAGGGCTTTAGAGGCCATAGCAGGAAAATGGGGGAAAGAATGATACAAAAAATCTACCGAGTGGTTTGGATATAACGAATATTATTCATAGTCAAGTGAAAGGAACTGAACATTTTAACATTCGTTTCATCCGTATCCACGTTTGAATGGGCACTTTTCCTTGTCAGCATCGAGATATTTACATCTGCACCCAACAGGTTAAAGTGTCCCGCCTCAACATTTACTTGGTCTTCCTCATCGATCTCCATGGTTTCAAAGAACTCCTCAACTTCCCAGATCCAACTTCCCAGATCCAATCTCGAAAGTCTTCGATATCCAAATTGCCATTGAAGGTAGAGAGATGAACATTCAATTGATATTGATCGGAATATCATCAGTAACCTACATATCGTCGACCCCCACGAACATGCTCATCTTGGAATACACCATATTTGCGACCTCCACGAATAGGCACGTCCTGGAAATCTTCTTCTTCAAAATCCTCGACATAGGCTTGTCGCCTTTGTTGGTGATGTTGATGATTTGCCCCGCGATCCATAGCTTCTTCGAGATCACGAGCGACAGGAATTCGCTCGGCTGGAAGAACACCAGATGTGTGGCTTGGGTTTGCAGACAACCGTTGGGTAGCGGCAAGCAAGTTTTGCATTGTCCGTCCGCAGTCTTATAGAGCTCGTCGATTTTCCTCGGCAAACTGGGCAAACACCTTCCGTGTAATAGGCTTACCAAGATGACCTTCAGCTACGGAAGTATATCGATTCAAGTTATGAGACATCATTGCTAGGAGAAACCTCACTCTAATATCAAATGACGCAGGGTAGCGATAAAGATGAAATTAATTCGTCAGAATAAATTGTATTCAATTAATCAAAGTCTCCCGATTACAAAGAGTAGACGTCCTTTATATAGATAGGACTCCTAAAGGAAATACAATTGTTCGAAGATAACCTAAAATAAATCTAATCTAATCAAACGGAATTGAAATCAAATATCGCGATTATCTATATTGCTAAAATTCTTAAAATGGAAAGATACCTAAACTCTATCTAAAATCGAAATATTGGGTTTTCTAGAAAATTATATGCCAATTGTCCTGCATCATTCTTTTTCTCTTCAGAAAAACTCGTCCTCAAGTTATAACGTGGTGTCTAGATCCGCTTCCTCTTGTACTTTCAGTGCCTCCACCATTTCCTTTTAATAAACCTGATGCCTGAGCGAGTCGCTTGATAATGGGCTTCACATCAACAATTTTCTCGTCCTCCACATAAACATCAGCAACATCTTAATGATGAGTGCTGATCACAGTCTCTCCCTTGATCAAAATCATTGACTCGTTCGGTTTTCCATCGGTGCTTCTTTTTGGATTCTCTTCACCTTTCTTTACTTCTTGGGCATCGTCCTCGTCTTGCTCGCCTGCTTTCTCGTTGGAAGCCTCGGCTTCTAGAACGATCTCCAGGTCTTTCTGCTATATCTCGTTGGAAGTCTCGACTTCGAGAACGATCTCCAGGTCTTTCTACTCTATCTATTCTTCCACCATCAGTTCCTCCTCTAATTTCTCGAAAAGCTAGTCTTTACACTCGGCAAGAGTGGCTCCCTCGGGTTCCCCAATTTTGAGAGCTTTAGAGGCCATAGCAGGAAAATGGGGGAAAGAATGATACAAAAAATCTAGCGAGTTGTTTGGATATAACGAATATTATTCATAGTCAAGTGAAAGGAACCGAACCTTTAACATTCGTTTCATCCGTCTCCAGGTTCGAATGGGCATTTTTCCTTGTCAACGTCAAGATATTTACGTCTGTTCCCACCAGGTTAAAGCGTTGCGCCTCAACTTTTTCGTCACGACTTTTACTTGGTCTTCCTTATCGATCACCATGGCTTCGAAGAACTCCTCAACTTCCTAGAGCCAATCTCGAAAGTCTTCGATATCCGAATTGCTATTGAAGGTAGAGAGACGAACATACAATTGATATTGATCGGAATATCGTCGATAACCTACATATCATCGACCCCCGCGAACTTGCTCATCTTGGAATCCACCAAACTTGCGAACTCCACGAATAGGCACGTCCTGGAAATCTTCTTCTTCAAAATCCTCGACATAGGCTTATCGCCTTTGTCGGTGATGTCGATGATTTGCCCCACGATCCATAGCTACTTCGGGATCATAAGCGACGGGAATTCGTTCGTTTGGAAGAACGCCAGGTGTGCGGCTTGGGTTTGCAGATAACCGTTGGGTAGCGCCAAGCAAATTTTGCATTGTTCGTCGGTGGTTTTGCAGAGCTCGTCGATTTTCCTCGGCAAACTAGGTAAACACCTTCTGTGTAATAGGCTCACCACGATGGCCCTCAACTACGGAAGGATATCGATTCAAGTTATGGGACATCGTTGCGAGGAGAAACCTCGTTTTGATATGAAATGACGCAGGGTAGCGATAAAGAGGAAATTAATTCCTCAGGATAAATTGTATTCAATTAATCATAGTCTCTCGATTACAAAGAGCGGACGTCCTTTATTTAAATAAGACTCCTAAAGGAAATAAAATTGCTCAAAGAAAACCTAAAATAAATCTAATCTAATATAATCAAACAAAATTGAAATCAAATATCGCGATTACCTATATCGCTAAAATTCTTAAAATAGAACGATACCTAAAACCCCATCTAAAATCGTAATATTGCGCTTTTCGCAGAAATTATATGCCACTACCTATTCCTTTTAAAGAACCTGACTGCTTGAGCAAGTCGCTTGATAATGGGCTTCACATCAACAATTTTCTCGTTCTCCACATAAACATCGGCTACCTCTTGATGATGAACACTGACCACAGTCTCTCCCTTGATCAAAATCATTGACTCGTTCTGTTTTTACTCAGTGCTTCTTTGTGGATTCTCTTCACCTTTCTTTACTTCTTGGGCGCCGTTCCCGTCTTGTTCGCCCGCTTTCTCGTTGGAAGCCTCCGCTTCGAGAACGATCTCCAGGTCTTTCTGCTATATCTCGTTGGAAGTCTCGGCTTCGAGAACGATCTCCGAGTCTTTCAGCTCTGTCTCTTCTTCCACCCTCGATTCCTCCTCTAATTTCTCGAAAAGCTTGTTTTTGCACTTGAGAAGAGTGGCTCCCTCGGGTTCCCCAATTTTGAGGGCTTTAGAGGCCATAGCAGGAAAATGGGGGAAAGAATGATACAAAAAATCTAACGAGTGGTTTGGATATAACGAATATTATTCATAGTCAAGTGAAAGGAACTGAACCTTTAACATTCGTTTCATCCGTCTCCACGTTCAAATGGGCACTTTTCCTTGTCGGTGTCGAGATATTTGTGTCTGCTCTCACCAGGTTAAAACGTCGCACCTCCACTTTTTCGCCGCGACTTTTACTTGGTCTTCCTTATCGATCTCTATGGCTTCAAAGAACTCCTCAACTTCCTAGAGCCAATCTCGAAAGTCTTCGATATCTGAATTGTCATTGAAGGTAGAGAGATGAACATACAATTGATATTGATCGAAATATCGTCGGTAACCTACATATCATCGACCCCCACAAACATGCTCATCTTGGAATCCACCATACTTGCGACCTTCACGAATAGGCACGTCCTAGAAATCTTCTTCTTCAAAATCCTCGACATAGGCTTGTTGGTGATGTCGATGATTTGCCCCACGATCCATAGCTACTTCGGGATCACGAGCGATAGGAATTCGCTCGGCTGGAAGAACACCAAGTGTGTGGCTTGGGTTTGCAAACAACCGTTGGGTAGCGGCAAGCAAGTTTTGCAATGTCCATCGGCGGTCTTGAATAGCTCGTCGATTTTCCTTAGCAAGTTGGGTAAACGCCTTCCGTGTAATAGGCTCACCAAGATGTCTCTCAGCTGTGGAAGTATTTCGATTCACATTATGAGACATCATCGCCAGGAGAAACCTTGCTTGAAATCAAATGACGTAGGGTGGCGATAAACATGAAATTAATTCTTCAGAATAAATTGTATTCAATTAATCAAAGTGTCCCGATTACAAAGAGTAGACGTCCTTTATATAGATAGGACTCTTAAAGGAAATACAATTGCTAAAAAATAACCTAAAATAAATCTAATCTAATCTAATCAAACGGAATTGAAATCAAATATCGCGATTATTTATATCGCTAAAATTCTTAAAATAGAAAGATACCTAAAACTCTATCTAAAATCGTAATATTACGTTTTTTCTCGAAAATTATATGCCAGTTGTCCTGCATCATTCTGTTCCTCTTCAGAAAAACTAGCCCTCGAGTTATAATATGGTATCTAGATCCACTTCCTTCTGTACTTCCAGTGCCACCACCTATTCCTTTTAAAGAACCTGACTGCTTGAGCAAGTCCCTTGATAATGGGCTTCACATCAACAATTTTCTCGTCCTCCACATAAACATCGGCAACCTCTTGATGATGAACGCTGACCACAGTCTCTCCCTTGATCAAAATCATTGACTCGTTCGGTTTTTCCTCAATGCTTCTTTTTGGATTCTCTTCACCTTTCTTTACTTCTCGGGCATCGTCCCCGTCTTGTTCGCCCCCTTTCTCGTTGGAAGCCTAAGCTTCGAGAATGATTTTCAGGTCTTTCTGCTCTATCTCGTTGGAAGTCTCGGCTTCGAGAACGATCTCCGGGTCTTTCTGTTCTATCTCTTCTTTCACCCTCGGTTCCTCCTCTAATTTCTCGAAAAGCTAGTCCTTGCACTCGGCACGAGTCGCTCCCTCGAGTTCCCCAATTTTGAGGGCTTTAGAGGCCATAGCATGAAAATGGGTGAAAGAAGGGTACAAAAAATCTATCGAGTGGTTTGGATATAACGAATATTATTCATAGTCAAGTGAAAGGAACCGAACATTTTAACATTCGTTTCATCCGTATCCACGTTCGAATGGGCACTTTTCCTTGTCAGTATTGCGATATTTGCATCAGCTCCCACCAGGTTAAAGCGTCTCGCTCAACTTTTTCGCCACAACTTTTACTTGGTCTTCTTCATCGATCTCCATGCTTTCAAAGAACTTCTCAACTTCCCAAAGCCAATCTGGAAAGTCTTTGATATCCAAATTGCCATTGAAGGTAGTGAGATGAACATTCAATTGATATTGATCGGAATATCGTCAGTAACCTACATATCGTCGACCCCCACGAACATGCTCATCTTGGAATACACCATACTTGTGACCTCCACGAATAGGCAAGTCCTAGAAATCTTCTTCAAAATCCTCGACATAGGCTTGTCGCCTTTGTCAGTGATGTCGATGATTTGCCCCACGATCCATAGCTACTTCGAGATCACGAGCGACAGGAATTCGCTCGGCTGGAAGAACGCCAGGTGCGTGGCTTGGGTTTGCAGACAACCGTTGGGTAGCAGCAAGCAAGTTTTGCATTGCCCGTCGGCAGTCTTATAGAGCTCGTCGATTTTCCTCGGCAAACTAGGTAAACACCTTCCGTATAATAGGCTCACCAAGATGGCTCTCAACTACGAAATTATGTTGATTCACGTTATGAGATATCGTTGCCAGGAGAAACCTCGCTCTAATATCAAATGACGTAGAGTAGCGATAAACAGGAAATCAATTCCTCATAATAAACTGTATTCAATTAATCAAAGTCTTCCGATTGCATTAAGCGGACGTCCTTTATATAGATAGGACTCTTAAAGGAAATAGAATTGCTCAAAGATATCCTAAAACAAATCTAATCTAATCTATTCAAACGGAATTGAAATCAAATATCGCGATTATCTATATCGCTAAAATTCTTAAAATAGAAAGATGCCTAAAACTCTATCTAAAATCGTAATATTGTGTTTTTCTCGAAAATTATATGTCAGTTGTCCTACATCCGAATCGAATGGCATGATCCCTCGGTCAACCAAAAATGAAAGTTTTTCTGGTTATAGTTTATGCATGGGTAATGCATAACTACACAGACGGTAGAGAGGAGCCACACAGATGGTGGAGACTACCAGTAGAGAGCGGCTACATTAGTAAGGCAAATTTGAACGGAAGAAAAAAGACGACTACCGGTACGCTAATTTCTTTTAAGGAAGCCCTTTATCACTTTTTGATTTGGATACCTAGTTAATTTCTGAATGTATTATTATTCTTATTAAACCAGCCTGCAAATTTATCAGACATGCTTCAAATAGAACTTCCCAATTGCTCCAACATATGAAAGTATTGTTGTCTGGACACCTTATTATTGTCGTCCCAATAAAAAGTTCACTATATTGGTGAACTATAATGAGAAAGCACTATAAATTTCCAATAACACCCCATGATGTAAATAAAGATGGGGCTTCGTATAAACACCCATTAATGAGTTTTCCTAGCTTTTTCTCAACGAACTAGAGTGGTACAATTTACACAAATGGAATTTCATGGAAAAGCAATACAAAGGAATCTAACTCTCTCTCTCTCTCTCTCTACTTTACCTAGCTAAGATTGACAACATGTATATCAAAAAAGAAGAAGAAGAGGAAAATGGCTATCACGCTTATCATCAACCCTCATTAGTTTTCGTCAAAAGAAATCATCAAATGCACGTTCCTTTTCAGTCTCTGACTTTTCTACCCCTGCAGAGATGAAACACATCGAATTATAAGCTAAGAGATTCTAAATACAGTTGCTATGTTGACGTAGGGTTTGGTGAATTAAGATGTCGAAACTAACCCAGATTTTCGACGGTCGATATATCCTGAACAATCAACTGGAGTCCATCGGTGTATTGGAAGGAATCCGGAGTCGAGATCGGAGCTGGAAAAGTGAAGTCTGAATCACTTGACGAAGTCTCCACAAGATCGATAGCTGCATTGTCTTGATGATCTCTGGTTATATAAGTGTGAGTCGAACTCGATGAGCACAAGAAGGATTTCAACTCCGAGACTTGGTTCGAGACACCCGACATCATCCTGAGGCACACTAAATCAGATATAGCATAAGTAGATCACACGAGGGTCTAAAACACCATGTTCTATTAGCAAATTTAGAGAAAAAGGGCTTTGGGTCTTCTCCTGTCCCTAATATTCTTCAATAAATATGTTCTACATGCCTTCTAGACTTTACAGAATGATAGATATCCACTTAAATATCTTCAAGGTTTATGCATTTAGCACATTCTTTCGATGGGTCAAAGTCATCAAAACACAAGGTTTTATGATATTCAATCTATATTAAGAGATGCAGAAAGAACAAATCTTGATTTTCCTCTTCCAAGAGCATTGAAGTTTGAATTCAAAATCAATGTCGTTTTGAGATGGTATGCGCAAGTGTTACGTACCTATTCAAGTGTTCTTGTAATTGGTTGACCTTTCCTTGAGCTTCTGATAACATTTTCGTTTGTTTCTCACTTGATTCTCTTTCTTTCCGCAGCAGGGCCTGAACGTAACAAAGGTTACAATATAAAAATTTAAGAACTCTAACACAGTGTGTGCGTGTGTGGTAGAGTGAAGTAAGTTTACCAGTAACATTTGCACTCACGTAGCTTAACATGATAATAAATCCTATAAAAATACAAATTCAGGGACTTTATGAATAATATAAGTTAAATAATCGAACAATATATAAGTACCTTAAGATTTTCCACTTCAGAGTTGAGAGACTGAATTTTTTCGGCATCCTGAACAGAATCTCTGACCGGGGTCATCAGTTGACGAGCATCTTCAATTATATTTTGCGCAATTTCTCGTTCATTGTACAGTAAAGCAGTTGCTTCATCAACTTTTGCTCTCATGGTATTTAAAGAATGGTGCAATCTTTCTATGTCTTGAGCCTTTTCTTCTTCCAATTTAGTCTGCATAGTCATTTGCAAAGCATAGATTAGAATCAATCATGTCATGCAAATTTAATACTCTTGTATATCTTTATTGGAGCTACATCAAAGTTACATGTATAAGTAAATAAGAGAGATAGAGTACAAGTGATCATTGCCATATTTACCCGAGCCATTTTCTCCATTTGCAAAGATAATGTGAGTTCCTCCACTTGTTTCTTGAGCTTTTCTTTTTCTTCTTCTTCTTCTTCATTTGTTACTCTTCTCATCTGGTAAGTGAGCTAACACATAAGAGATGCACGAATGAAGATGATGTACGCCATACTTTGAGATATATAGGAACTGAGAACATTAATGACTTAGAGAATTATTATGAGCAATATGATATGATGTTACTAACAGGAATAGTAGAAGAGCAGTACCACCTCTTTCTTTTCATGCTCTATTCTGGTTACGTTTTTCCTTCGTTTCCCTTGTAGAAGAATTGATGCTTTTTTCAGTTGCCTATAATGCGATTGATCTCTATAACGCCGCCAGTTGGACTGGAGAAAGAAACCACTAATATGATTCATCAACAGTTAAAGAGTATGGCATAAGGTATTTGATATATTTACCTGAATTGTGGTTGCTGCTTTGGTGTGTTTTCTATGTTCGAATTCACAACGTGCAAATGTTGCTCGTATAGCAGCTTGCACGGCAATTGCAACAACTTTCATCTTGATATATTTATTTCTAGTTAAGTATCCACGATATAAATTTTGTACTTTGGTAGCTGCATTCTCCCTTTTCATATGTTCAAACAATTTGCTGGCTAATTTTCCTGCAAGAAATATGATAATGCTTAACTGAAAAAAAAATTGCATATGTCACTAACATAGAACAACACAAAGGTTAATTAAATTTTCTTTAAACTCGTGTAATAAATTATGAGCAACCAGCAACCTCAATTAGCACAATGTAACCATGAATATTCCTAAAATACCAACCTCTCCAAAAGGATTGTATGTGGATCGAACGCTTTCTTAAAGAGATGTATTGTTTGCGAGCAATGTGAGTTCTCATCCGTCGTTGAATAATCTGGGCATATCTACCAAGCACTTGTAGTCGCAATGAATCCAGCTCAGCCATTTGCCCAGCTCTTAGGAATACTTTTGTCTTCCCAATCTGCTCAATGCATTCTAAATTTTATTCTAATACAGAACCTTCAAAAGCAATGCTAATAACTTTGAATCAACAATCATGTTGAAAGTTTGAATAGCGGTTGTACCTTGAAACCTCGAAGAGCTAATTTTTCAAGCATCATTGTACAAGCATTTCTCTCATCACACCTACAAGGAAGGAACTTGTAAGAAAATAGAATTGATATTGTCAAGTTATCAAAATTTACATAAAATTAACGTGTCGATTATCATGTGAATTTGACTTACTCTTGCTTTAATACCTCTGGTGCAAGTATACTGAAGCGCTTTATGAATTCCGGAAAGGTCTTATGCGTCGGGAATCCAGCGCATTTTATTCTGATTGCTTCGAGAACACCCTATAACATTTTGCTTATTAGGTCACTCTCCATAGCGGCAGATTATAGGATACGTAAAAATAAATATGCAGCTCTAGAGTAAACTTACACCAGAACGTAGTTGCTGCATCACACTCATATTCTCGAAAACGAAAGGTCTCAGCTTGCTGTTTGGCTTCACGCATCTGATGTAATGAGGTTCTGTAGAATTTAGGATATCCATCAGTTGTTGTAGTTGTAGCTGCAATCAGTATATCCAAGATATCATACCATTATTTGTCAACACGATACTGAATTGTATAAAACTATGATGTTATGTTGGAAAATAGCAACAATTATTGATGCAATTTACAGTAATTTCTTTCAGCTCAACATTTTGGGCATCAAAATTCTTAAAAATAATGTATTTTCCAAGTTTAATCAGGCAAGTTCAAGGAAATTGACTTGTAAGTCTTCAATTTATGCTTTGAGCCAAAAGTTTGAGAACATTGTCATTGGTAATCTCTACATGAATAACTTTCCCAAATTTTTCTAATTGTGTTACACTTCTAGGCACGTGTTTTTTTTTTCCCAAAAGCATTGAACATACAAAGTCAATGATGTCGTTTATTGTGTTTATGAAATTCAGTTTGAAATGGTATGTTCCTTTGTTAAAAGCATTGTCCTCACCCGCGCTAAACAAATAGTTTGGTTTTGAGAAAATTTTTGTGTGTGTGTGAGAGAGAGAGAAAGAGCGCTAATTACTAAGAAAATATCTTAAATAAACGTTGCCAATAAAATGTGTAACAACTTCCACAATTCCAACAAATTCTACAAAACTATCAAGAAGATGTGCTCTTTTGAATAGCTCTTATGAAAGGGAAAAAACAAAAGAGAATGTGATGAACTTATTGCTTTGCTGAGTAGGACAACTTTTTGATGGATAAAAAGGCATCGTTCTTTGGTCTATAAAGAAGAACGTTTATTTCTTAAAATCATATATGAAGTTTAACGTGTGAACAATTAGTATTAGAGCATAACAATGGTGTTCAGGACTATGATTAGACATTAGAATACAGTTGATTGAATTGATAGTTCATGAAATTCTTATTGCCAATAGTATATATCTTACTTTGCACATTGTAGTTATTTGTGGTCCAATGAAAGGTTTTACACTACTAATGTTCTTCTGAAAGCTGGCTTTTGAATAAAGGCTTCATCTTTTATAGAAAGGATAATCGGTCATTCCCCCAAAAATGTTCTTCCTATCCTCATTCTTTAGCAATGACTATTACAACAGAAATTACTAAGCTGGTATACATCACCTCGTTGCTCCAAGTCCTACTTGGGGAAAAAGACAATTTTTTTTTTTTGCAGTTCTACCAATAGCTTTACCACTTAAATGCAAAATTTGTTTTCCCAATCCATAAATAAATCATCATGTGAATGAAAACCTAAGCCAAGACTTCCTCAAGATAAGGTTAATGCATTGACTAATTTTACTAAGTTTTTAAAGAACTATGCATATAGTTCAAGTTCTCAAAAATACATATCAATACTTTGGGGACCTTTGCTTTCATTTGACTACGGAATTGATAACATTCTAACTACATATTTTATTTTTATGAAAAAATAAAGAAAACAAAAGGACGAGTCATACCTTGAACCTAGAGCTAAGAGATGAAAATTTTGCTGACTTTGCCAAGTCTTCCGAAAGTGGAGGGAAAAGGCTTGCTACAAAAGAGCATTTGGAGGTACTCAACGTGTCTTGATGTTCTGGGACAACATAGTCTTTGTTCTTATCTAGAAACTGGTCAGATTGGTATTGAACCTGGAAAAAGAACTCATCAATTTCAATTTAAACCCAAGGTTTTTTTTTTTTGTCGAAGTATAAACCAAAGTTTAGTAGCAAGTAATATGACTATAAATAATGGCCATAGTATCCCCATGCTTACCTCTCCGGCGTAGTGAATAACTGTGAAGTCCGCACGCGATAACTTCGGCTTGATAAAGTGCTTGTGGGACTTGTATGATTGGTAAAGCTTTTCAGTGAATGTTTCACTGGTTGATCTTGGAAACATACTGAAAATTAAATTGTCATAAGTAGAATCATCAAATGAAGCACCCAACCAATACAAAAAGTCGAGAAATCGAATGTACCAAGCCTCGTCGAGCAACGCAATGATTCCGCCCGGTTTCTGCATAAATCAAACAAATTGCAAGGTTTGAACTTGACAAAAAGTTTGTAGACCTTAATAAAATGGAGATAATAGAGAAACATATATACCCATAAGTGAATCATATTAATGTGTTTTTCAGATGTGTGATGTCAATGTGGCGCCCATGAGTGTTTTTGCTCTATAGCTCTTTTTTTTTTGGGTAAAAGGTAAGAGATGTATTGAACCAAAAAAACGCCAATTACATAACAAACCTCCACCACACATCACCAAAGTGTCGCTAAAAGCGTAAGGGCAGCTCGGGTTGGACAATGAAAAAAAGGACAAAATAGACTGCCAGAACAAACGGCCATATACACAAAGCCATGAGGCTAAGAAAGCCAAGCAAAAGCATATAATTAATTGTGTAAATTTTGTCTCGAAATAAGACATAGCTAACAGAAAGTCCTTCACATTTATTGAGAAAAAGAATTGTGGAACAATATGTTCGATCTTCATGCTTGGAACATACATAAAACACCATTAACTCACAATTGAGGTAAAATTCTGCATCCATTAAAAATTTACAGTAGCATACCTTTTCAATTAGATCCAAAATGTCTTGATTGTCAACAAATTCCACGTAGCTCCAATCTATATCTTCCTTCTTGTATTCTTCTTGCTCCATTTTGAAAACATGCTGAATGATAATCACTATAGTTAAGTCATAAGCTAATAGATAACTGAAAATTAGGGTAAATTATCTGAGAACCCCTAGATTTTGAGATTTTGACCGATGTCCCTATGGTATATTCGACGGTAATACATTACCACGTCAATTAGAAGTTAGAAGGAAGATGACTAATCTCACCAAAAAACAAAATGTCGGGAGTAATTTTTGAATTGGAATGGGTCAATGGATGAAAAACCTCAAAATGTAGGGTTTTTCACAAAGAATTTACCCTTGAGATTAAGTAGGTAAAGTATGGTTGACTTGATACCTGATTGAAATGTTGTTGTAACTTTTCATTTGTGTAATTTATGCAAAATTGCTCAAAGCTGCACAGGATAAGACACAGATTAAAAAACCTACGAAATAACAATAATTGAATTATGGGTAAAAACTTTAAAAGATCATTCACTCTTACTTATTCAAGAAAACATCCTCGTTGAAAAAAGAAGAAAATAATTCGTAATAATCCCTTTCACATACATACTTTAAATCCCAAATCCTTACCTATTAGATTGGAAGCTTTCAAACCCATAAATGTCGAGAACTCCTATGAGGTACTTTGAATCGGGATCCTGTCCGATGGCGACATTTATCTTGTTAACCAACCTGCAAATCTCACACAAACAAGTATGATCGAACCACCATAAGCAAATAATAATTGAAACAAACATATGTTCTTTAATAAGCTAATTGAAAATGAGCTAGAATCTCACCAATCAAACAGGCGTGAGTATATAGTTTTGGCTAAGCTATCTCTGCTAACTGCTGCGCCAAGGGGGTCGAGGCTTCTCTGGATTATTTCTTCAGGAGTGACCATTAAACGCTTGCATAAAGCATTTTCTAATAGATGAATATCGCACCTAATAATATTAATGGAGTCTCATAAAAAAAGAAAGGGCAAAAAAATAAATAAATAAACTAAGAACAAGATAAATTATTTATTACTTTAGAAGTTGGGCAGTCATTTCGAGATGAAATTTGGATTTTTCGTCCGCCACCACCGAGGAGTCCGACTCTTCACCCCTTGAAAAGTTTATATTTCCAAGATGTAGAATCGCGGCCACGACACTGAATATCGAATCCTATTGGAAAAAAGCAACAAATCATTTTTTTAAAATTTTTTCCTATTAATGTGATCAATTAATGTGAAATTAAATAAGAAAAAAAAAGTATGTTAAACCTGTTCATCCTCACTTATTCCCACTACATTCATAGCTTTCCTTATAGCAAGGTACTCCTCTGCATCATTCACACCCTCCAATTGGTAACAATTGGACTGGTTGAGATAGTGAAACGACTCGGGATTCCCCAACTTGTATTTCTCGATTTCCTACATTATTAATATAATACAAGATATATTATCGGGAATTTAGAAAAAAAAATTATATTTGAAATCATGTAAATTTTACTTATAAACATGTTCATACTTCATTTGATAGAGAAAGAAGGGGAAACCTCTTGCGGGGCCGCGCACAGATGGTAAAAGCTGTGGTAATTACGTTCCGAATCCGAAATCTGACAGACACGAGATCTCTCCAGGAGATACGTTCGTATCGCTGCCCCGGAGATTCTTCCGCTGTTGTCGAATTGGATTTCGACAAATTTCCCGAAGCGACTACGATATTATTTTCCAGAACAAAATATTAGTGTAAAGATCCATCGGGTGTCATAGATAAATTTGACACAATCATAAAGTGTAATAAGATAGCTGTAAAGTAATTGACTAGAGAGTATCATATATGGAATTACCTGGAATTGTTGTTTCTGACGGTCTTCGCATTACCAAAAGCTTCGAGCACTGGATTAGACTTCAACAAATACAAATCTTTACGTAAGCATATGAGTTTTTCTTAATGATCCATATAATATATATGAAAGGAATAAAGATGATGACAATTTTATTTCCACCCGCTTAAACTTTTATGTTGAATACTAACGTCATTTTCTTTCTCGCTTTTTTTCTCCAAGTTTTTTTACCAATTATTTTTTAGTATTTTATACAGCTTTATATAAGATTTCTCTCAATAACTTAAGAAAAGCAAGAATAAATACCTAACTTACTTCTAGTATTTGTTGTTCGACCGTCCGGCGTCCTTCCACGAAAGTATGCCCTCCCAAAAACGCAAGATAACGCATGATCATCTTGGTAGTCTCCGTCTTGCCAGCCCCGCTCTCGCCGCTCACGAGTATCGAAATGTTCTTTCTCTCATCGATCATCCCCCTGTTCCATTTTTCAACAGCTCAAAATAAGCAGTAAAACCGCGTCGTATTTCGCTCAGGAAATAGGAGCAACTTAAGCCGAGTCGAATGATAATAACCTGTACGAAGCATCGGCAATAGCGAATACATGAGGGCACGTGTCTCCCAACAGCCTGCCTTTGTACTTCTCCATGGTGCCGGCATCGTACAAATCGTCTAGGCTTTGAAAGGGGTTGATGGCGATGAGGATGTTTCCGGTGTAAGTCTGCCATGATTTTTTTGTCACTAAATTATAATAGAGTCCTTCCACAGCTGCATTTAAATTAATTTAACTCCCTTCACTAAAAATCGAAATTTATTGAAAATTATGTGGAGACATAAGTTTCGGAATTAAAGAATTTACGTAGACTTTGTTTAGGGCAAATCGAGTGGCTAAGTTATGCAACACTCCTGGTTCGTGGAAGTAGGACAGTTTGGTCATGTCGTCGACTCCATCTTCAGGGACGTCCATGTCTTTCGCATGAAGTTTCGACAAGTTGGCAACCACCTGGCCAAAGTCAGATGGGGTGAAGTGAATTTATGACAATAAGAAGTTTTCGAAAAATAACTAATTTACAAAAAAAAAAAAAAATCACAAAAGATTGCCCGTTGAAATAAGTAGTTAATGAAAAAAAAAATCATTATCAACACCACTTTATGTTTAAACATTTTTACAGACTATGGATTTTTTTTATTTTTATTTTGTCATTGATTTTGCAAGCTATTCAAGGGATTATTTCAAATAAAATGTTTTGTAAATTATTCATTTTTTAAGAAACAATCGGAGCGGAAAAATTTGTTAGTGCGTATAAAGGTTGTGTATTAGTAGGAAGAGCTATTTACCCCTTTGCCTGCTGATGTTTGGATTTCAGCATCTTCCCCCTTTATATCTAAGACCTCACCATCTACCCAAGCCAGAGTCGGATCTTCAACCCAGACATGGGAACCTACAACGATGTTCATGTTTGTGCCCTGCAACAATGACAAACTATCAAGACTAGATACTTATGAAAGTGTCCAAGTTTTTTTTTTAATATGTTATTGAATGAGAGAAAAAAGTTTATAATGTTTAAAGAGGTAGTAAACATGTAAAATAACAGCTAATAAGTGAAATCATTTTATATTTCATGTCTCGATTCTTAACTTTTGTTTTGAAAAGATTGATTGATATACCCAGTTATCTAATTTTTGAGGGTCTCTATCATTTGTATCTAAGTGGATTTAGATGAATTATATGCATCATATAAGTTTGTTAATCTTGAAATGTAGTCAATACATCGATGCCGATAAAATGTATAGTATTATAAGTAAGCAAACACCTACAAGTTCCATCAACATGTCTCACTCGTCCACCTAAAAAATTCCGCAGTCATGCCAGTTGACGGGTCGACCCTTGAAATGTACGTGGAGCCAGCCAATTCGGTTTAAGGGTCGGTCACTCGGTTCGGCCCCAATTCTAAAAATAGGAAACTAACTCTGACATGATAGGTTACAGTTTATGGAACCTACCTATTTTCAGACTGATGACCCCTATCATAAAGCACGTTTTTGAAAGTAGACAATATCAACACGATGCTTTGTAGATGTGCAAATATGATTCAAACCCCATTTTTCTTGTCTTGTTCACATGACTGTTTTGTCACTCTCTCGTCCAAATTATTACAGCAGGCTGCAATGCCAAGAACTGCAATGGCCCCAATGCTGCAGAATGGACGATTCTCAACATCTTTTTATTGTCATGGAATCAAATACATGATTTGTTTCAACCCCAGTAATCACATAAATCATGTCTATGGATGATTGACAGCATCCGGAACAGCCCAAAAGGGGAAAAAAAAAACAGGGGTCATGATCATCAAGAAGGGAAAACAGAAAATCAAGAGAAACGTATGCGAGTACAGAAGAACGAATTGCCTGCATGAAATTTTACGTACCATTTATAAGAATGAGAACATGTGCAGTCTGTTCTTCATCAAACGGAACCGAGAAACCACGGATGAACCATAACCCCATCTCCGACCATTTCTAAGAGAAAAGAAAGATCTCCAAAAGGGAAAGAAAAAGTATGTTCTTCGAGGTGATTAGGATCTGAAACTCGGCTTTACATGGTAATTCTTTAAGTGTTTCTAAGTAAAGATCAACCGATGGCAGCTTATATATAACCAACAATGTCGCCGTCCTTTTTGATGTTCTTGTGGCTATCTCTCTCTTCCCCTACTTGATGTTCTTGCGGCTCTCTCTCTCTCTCTCCCCCTCTCTCCACATGGCAGTTAGGTTAAGACAGTTGTTTCTCTCTATCACCACTTATGCTGATTAAACCAAACACATTAATTATGTTCTTTCCCTCATAAGACTATCATTAGGAATCTGCTCTAAAGATGATAAATTGAGTCTATAACTAGACCAAACCCTGGCATCAATGATAAAGAACATGGATAAGAACAATGAAAGTCTTTGAAATTTGTCATGAAAGTACGATTGAGGCCCAAATTTTACAGAAATTGTAATCAAATCTAAAACTTTTAAAATTGGTGCAATCGAGTCATTCCATTAATTTTGTCCAATATGACTAACGAAAAATATTGACAAGGGTTTTTTTACATTATTTTCTCTATCACACACATGGCACTGATGTGGCTATAGCATGAAAGATTAGAGTAAAACGATGTTGTTTTGGTCCAAATTTAGCTTTTCTATTCAAATATTATTAAATTAGACAAGAAATAAACTAAAATTATTTATAAAAAAAAAGAAAAGAAAGAAGAAGGAGAATAAAGATGCGAAATGACGAGGGCGCTGTACGCGCTCCCGCAGCCCCACCATTTGTGGGGATGGCCGGCCAGTTGTTGCAAAGATCATGGGAGTATCAACCTTGAACGGCTAAAGAGCATCCCGCTAAAATTAGTATAAGATTGAGTGGACTTTGTTTTCCAATTTTGTCCGTGTTGGCATCAGTAAGCAAGAGGATGTTATCGTGAACTTTAGACATGAACTTAGGATGTTATTGTGAACTTTTGAAGTGAACTTACTGTCGAATTTAGAAGTCACTGATTTTGAAATTGTTTATTAGACACATTTATGCTGACAATAGAAAATCTGGAATTGAAAAGCGTGGAATGCGCACGTCTTTTGAGCCTCAAGCAAACCTGCCTTCCCATTAAGAAATCAGCAGCTTATTTCTGTGTCAATGCGTCCAGTCCTGCCCTGAGTTTTCTCAACTTTATCACATCAAAAGGTTAACAGAAATGCGGGCTACGTAGTGGTCCGCATTGGACGGGTCGCCCTTCAACCAATGCCGGGGACGTCCCAACTGCATGTCTTGAAAAAACATAACGACGGTCACTCGAACAAATTCTCAAATTCTTTTCTATTGTTGAGCTTATGAGCTTTTTCCCTCGACATATACCCTGCCGTGAACAACAAACAGAAGTAGCTCTCCATGGCTCTTGTTGAGGTTATCCCGCATTGGTTGTGCAAAAGATTAGTAGCCGGTTTATAAGTTTGAGGGAAAGACTCAACCTGTGAGATAGATTTTAGGATGAGAGAAGCCCAAGATCACCCACATTGGTATCAAAGCTATCAACAAGTCTGAACACAACAGTTACACCGGAGAACTACGAGTTGTCGTTGCCTCTGACTCAGGACTTGAGGTTATCGCACATCGATTGTGGAAGAGATACGGGTCAAGAGCTTGATGTTGTCTCACATCGGTTGTGGAAAGGGCTAGTGGTTGCTTTATAAGTGTGAAGGAAAGCCTCAGCCTATATAATTGCATACTTTTTCTACACAAAAACACAACTAAACTGCAATGCTTGTTCACTTAGAGATAAATGTGAACACCATGCAATTACAAATGACAGGTATTCTAGCTTATGCTTTGAACACAACTAAACTGCAATACTTAGGATTGGTGGTCTCCGAATGGACTCAAATTTGGTCTGCTACATGGAAACGAGCTGCTGATCAATACTCACGGCTTTGTCGTGATCGATGTTGTCTTTTTGCGTTTTGGAATCGTTTAGATGGGTTTTTACGCATTTTAAGTTTTTCCATAATTTTCAGGATTTTAGTGATATTTTCGTAATATTGCATTTCCTATTGTAATTAGGTTTAACACCATAAATAAAGGTGTTTGGGATTTCTCATTAAGAAGACTTAGACTTTTGACATTCGTTGATTTTGATAATTATAGTTGAACGAACAAACTGTTTGTCGTTATCTATTCTTAATTCTTCTATTTAACCTATTTCCATTGCGTTTTAGCATCATTTGATAACAGAGCACATGCTACCTAGACTCAATGGTTGAACATAATCGTAGTGGTCATGGATCGCGAGCTCGTGATGGCTGGGGACATGGAGTCGTTCCTAGAGTAGACGAACAACCGCGTCTAAGAGACTTGCGAGATGTAGAAATTGAAGAGCAGAGAAGGTGAATCCAGGATTTGAAACGACAACTTGCACCAGGGAGGTTGCACATTCAATTCGAAGGAGTGGAATATGAAGATTTACTCGATATAAAGAGGAGGACGTTAATCCTTTTGGGGTTTTGAACTAAGGATGGAATCAAGGAGTACGACTAGGAAATCAATCTACTTTTCTTAATATCATGACGAAGATCGAGATTCCTGAGTTTCAAAATCCAATCTTTGATAAGATCCAATCTTTGATGAGGATCCAACCTTCGATAAGAATCCAGTCTATGATGAACATCCAGTCTACGTTGAATCCAATGGAGAACAAGAGGATGTAGATTCAGATTAAGAAGAGATTATCTATACTGATTCTGATGAGTCCCTTTTGGTAAATTCCATGTCGAGCCCCTTTCAGTTCGAAGCTTTCAACCTCTAGAAATCAGTGGTTTTTCCGTCCCTATATGCCATTGCTGGTTGCCGCCACATTGCAGACGGGAGCAAAATAACCTAATTCGGTTGGTGTCTAAGAAGGAAGAAGACTATTCTGACTCAATTCACCGCCATGGACTCGCTGCTGCCCATCTTACCGGCTGCAATCGTGGCTAGCACCGTCGACTTTTCAGCTAGTAAACTGGGAGATAACACCATATCCTAGAAAGGCGATTCAGCTCTTAAAGATGGGAGCAAAGCTGACATAGATCTTTCTAAAGGAATGTTTGATGTCGGTGATCATATGAAGTTTGGCTTTGAAGGGAACGAATCACGAAAACATATACGTATATATATGTAATGGATTAAACTGAATCACATGCCCAAGAATCGACTAGTATCACTGATCTATGAAGCATATCACGAATAACAAACATACCTCGATAGTCACAGATTAAGAGCCTCAATTGCAGGTGAGATGACGATCCGAATCCATGAATCGATCGTCTTCCAAGAGAGATTTCTATGGAATGCTTTTCTAGAGAGAGTTTTCTGTCTGTTGGTTGTAAAAACGACATACGTTCTGAAGAGAGAATACACAATTCTCTTCTTTGTAAATGGTAAACAAATCACCAATTGTCGCAATCAATTAAGACCTTTTTTTTTTGTCTCCCTCTATATGATAATTGATATCATATATTAAAAGCAATTTAAGATTTGCTCTTTATGGGCGCAATTAATTCCAACATCTCCCACTCACCCATAAAGGGTTAAAATCTCGCCCTTTCTTTTCTCACTATTAAGTTCATACGGGCAAATCATTCGTGTGAACAACATACTATAAGAGCTTGTTGTCAGACATCCGTTGGGAGTATACAATAGCTCAAAATAGGCACATAACCTTAGAGTAGATCTCCTATGCAGTACCCTAGATCAACAAGTCACATTTATATCATAAATCTCTTGATCTCTTTGAGTACTCAAATATAATACATTGTACTCACAATTATTATTAAACTCAAATAATCATAATTGATCAACCTGTGAATACAAAGATTAAATGTGACATCAAAATAAAGTGATCTTCCTCTTCCCTTAAACCTCTCAATCTTAGTTCAGTTCATTTTTCTAGAAATAGCCCATTAGAAAGAATCGATCTTGTGATAATTAGCAACACTCTAAGATAGCAAACACTAAATAGAAATTTCAAGAATAGGTTGGAATCGTGATTGCACTTAAACTAAGGAACTCATATCTTCAAAAGTCTCACATGGCCATTGAGTTGAGATCAATGCTTTTGCCAAATCTTCTCGATTATCTCATGCATACATAATATGGAGAAGTATTATGGTATTCTCTCCTTTCCCGTGGAATGTATATCTTCCCACTTAATATCGTATAGATGATAGTTCAAACATAATCAATGTCTAATTTGAGTTCACAAATCTACTCTTAAAAAAAAAATCCATGAACTCACATCTGGTATCAAAGACATATAAAGTGAAATATGTAGTTACTTCGCTTTCGGCCATAACTTATTATGACCTCATCTTAATACTCCTGTTAAAGCAACATCAAAACTTCAAGTTTGAGCTCTCATTTATCACCTAGATAATAAGCTTGAAATCTTCTCATCTCTATTTGTCACACAGCAAATAGAGGCGATTACTCAAGTAAGTGAGCTAATCTCTCATTTGTCCAACATACTTTTCAGTATAATACACTAAACATTGATATGCATAAATGTCATACAAACTCATAGACATCAATAATTATAATAAATGCCATTAATTTTAAACTTTGAAAAATATAAATATCCAGTACTCCCACATCTACGCTCTTCTTGAGATTTCAATATAGGGAACTAATCCCTTTGTCAACACATGGCCTTGGAAGACATCTCTAAGATTTGACTACGTCATAGAATTTGTTATCATTCTATGCATAGATATGTATTGTATGTTCACATCTTTTCGTACAACCATGTCTTTTACAAAATTATATATCATGATTTTGTGTTTGGTCTTGCAATGGATCCTTAGTGTAACTTATGCTGCTCAATTAACCAATAATTGAATCCTTACCATCCTTAGCAACACCTTACTGACCTAAACATCTCTTTAGCCAAACTCTCTTGTATTACTACTGCTAACACCACGAGATCAATTTTCATTATGGATAAGGCTATACATATTTGTTTCTTACTATTCTAAGATGTTGGGCCACTGTATAGTAAGAATACAAACCCAAAGATAGCTTTTTCTCTCATCTAAACCTCTTCCTCAGTCAATATCAATATAGCCTTCAAGGCGCAGATCTCTACCTTGAACTCAGCAAAAAATTGGCAGCACTTTCTAGATACCTTAGGATTCTCTTGATGATAATATAATATACTTGACCTAGATTAGATTGGTACCTACTTATCATTCCAACTGCATAATAAATATTAGATCTTGTACACATCATAGCATACATAAAGCATTCAAGCACTAGCATATGTAACATGTTTCATTTCTACATTTGCTTGTGAAGTCTCAAGATACATTTTGCGGCTCAGACCTTCATCATCTCATGCAATAGAAGTATCTTTGGGTTTACAGCCTTACATACAAAATCATTCAATGACTTCATCTATATAATTCTCTTATGAAAGAGATCACAATCACTTTGAACAATATCTTGAATCTTAATCCAATAATATATGCAGCTTCACCTATATCTTTTTATTTTGAAATTGGAACATAACCAACTCTCGATTGTATTAACAAACTCCATATTGCTCCAAGCAATTAGTATACCATCAACATATAATGATAAGATTACATATTGACCTAAGGATCTTTTGATATATACGCAATGATCATTACAAAATCATATGCTACGATAGCAATATGAAAAATTATATGTTGTTGAGGCTATCGTTATCACCAAGAGGGGGAGAATAGGTGATTATAGTGCAATTTCAAAGTTTATTGTGGAATTCAAATTGCACAGGCGTTATTATGACGTTTCATATAATTAAAACACAGTATATCACTATGAGCACTTCATATGCAGTTCAACTATTACAATATATATATATATATATATATATATATATATATATAACATAATCAGAGTAAGGGATAGAGAAAACTACATAGATGGTTTATAGTGGTTCGACTTTAGTTAATCCTACATCCACTTTTTCGATTATCAGCCCACCAGCTAAATTTCACTAGTAAACTACTTGAGAGGTTACAGCTTAGTAATCTCCTTGAAATGCAAGATCCCATATCTAGCGCTCAACACTCTTGTGTACATGTCCTTACAATTACAATGGATGGATCACGAATAATATGAGATTTAAAGTACTCTCGATCTAAGAATTATTAACACTTTTCCCTTCAAACGCCAATATTATTTTCCTTCAGCCATGAGATATTTTTTATACTCATCCGCCTTTAATCTAACCGTTGCAAGGCTTCCAAAAGTGGTCTCTTCAAAACTTCCCGTTTGAACAAGACAATTACCAAAAGAAGATCTAGTAACCGTTGGGGATTGCCAACAGAAACTCTTCTTCATTCGGATCAAATCGCCTACACAATTATGATCCTGGGTTTCCATAGATGAATTCCTTCAATAGGCAATTTTTTCTCGTCTCCTAAGATTCACGTCCTTAATTGATCTCTATCCCCAAGAATTTTTAAGAACGAACCAGCTCGATTGTGTCCGTTGTAGTGTATCAATTAAATATATATAAAAGTCCTCTTCAAGTTCTGATTACTGCTCGTGAGAGCATCATTCCAACGTCTGAACTATCCCTACTTAATGTCTGAGCTCAACACAACATCTAAGTCCTTCAGAAATTAACATCTAACTAAACCATTTTGCCATATTCAATTATGTGTGTGACATTCCAAATTTCGACCCCTTTCAAGGCTATGGAATGGAATGATATCAATCGGTGTATTTCAATCATAATTCGCTCGGAGTTGGCCACTCTCGAGTTAACTGACCGAAAGGGAAAGACTACCATGAAGCGGGGTACGTGGACTTGGGAAATTCAAATGAGAAATGTCACTTTGACCATAAGGATTAACGAGAGGATATTTTGATCCAGCAGAGATCGATCTAGGAACGATCCTGAAATACTTTGCTAGAGTTACACGTTGGGACGAAGGTGATTTCGCTTAACCAGTGTATAATTTTCAAGGATTTTCTAAATCAGATTCCGATGACCAAAATCGCAGGAACTAGTGATAAACCCTCGCAATTACATGACAATCAAAGTCATCATGGCTTGAGAAAATCCCAAGGTCAATACGCATAGCGCTTGCAAGAGTCACCTGTCAGTTTGGGATAAATTAAATACAATCGACGAGAGCTTGACATGAAATTGTACCTCGAAATGTGGTATTGTATATTGAGGAATTCCAACATTTGAAATGAATTGGATGTTGTCTCATCGAGGGTAATTAAGATTGTAAAATTGAAATTTAGACTGAACGTGAAAAATTACCATTTTGCCCCTCAAAGACACTTTTTCTCTTAAGAACAAAGCAATGGCAAATTAGTCATTCTTCCTATCCTTTAGTGGCCGAATAAGTGAGGTTATTTTGGTCATTTGAGCCTTGAGATATTTAAGTGGAAGATGACAAGTGTCAAGTTTGAATGAGTGGCATTTATTAACCACTTTTTCCACCTACCACTCAAGCAAGTCTTCCTTCTACCTACCATTCAACTCTCTCACTTTATCTTAGGGATTAAGGAAAAGCAAGGGCACTCTTTCTCCTCATTTGCTGGGCCGAATCCCTCTTCCCCTCATTTTCTCTCTTTCTTTTGGTCTGTCATTCTTACGCCCTCTCCCTCTTGCTCGACTAGCCGCATCGTTGCTTGTTCCTCCCCACAACGCCGGCCTCCGGCCACCATCCGACCTCAAGCCGACCACCACAACATCCCTTAGTGTATTATCTATAGCCTCCAATTTCCCGTTCAGTCATTCACCGCCTTGTTTGACCTGTTTAGTTGCCGGAACCCGCGAAAGTTAGAATCGGAGCGAGTCTGACTGTGAGCCATCTTAAGGCGACTTCAAGGACTTGATTAACTTCCAAATTAAGGTGAGACCTTCTTGAGACATAGTATTAAGGTTTAATGGCCTGATTTTGAAGTTTCGTTGAAGTTTGAATAGATTTTAGTGGTTGAATGTCCATGAACTTCTCTAGGACAGAATCTGTCCACCGCCGACCGGTTTGGAATCGAGACACACTTAAGGACCTGTCAGCGGTCGCCTTGCCCAGAAATTGTGTGTAACACTCTCTAAGACATAATATTACATGTTAGAAAGGAGTATGTGAGTTAGATTGAAATTTCATGGCCGGTTATGCGTGATTTTCTCTAGGACATAAATATTTCCCTACACCGATCAATTTTGGAACCGAGAATTGTCTTAAGGAATTAATAGGTGATTTTTTATTCAATTGAAAGTGCTTGAAGGGCTGATTTGAGGTGAAAATTGAGAGCCATATAAATCTGTTCCTAGCGCGCACTAATTTTGAAATGGTCTTGCTATGTCGTCCCGTATCTAAATGGAGCCCCGTTTTCTCTAGCATGTTCGTAAGACCTTAAGGAATGACATTTTAAAGGTAGATTTCTCAAATAGGTAACAAAAAAGTTTCAGTTTATCTGGGAGTGAATCTGATCGTGGAGGCCAAAATGGATAGCTTGGCGCCGCGACGTTTCGTCGATTGTTTTATGAAATTGTTTTGCCTAAGTTCGAGGTAAGTTATTCCTAAGCCTTTATTAGGATATTAGGTTACTAAAGGAAGACGTTTCGAGTTGGAATAAAAGGTTGTATGAATTGATTTTGTGAGAGACGCAAGGAAACCCAATACTGCCCTATTTGGATGAATTGAACATGAGTGATTTCATGGCATGAAAATTGTGAAATCAAGGCTGAATTGAGGAGTCTAATCTTGTCATGGAGTGGGGTTGAACCTTTTGGCAAGTTTTATGAAAATTCCTATTGAGTCGATTGTATTGAGGGGCCCGTGACTAATTTCAAGTCTTGAGTTTCGTGAAATGGCTGTGTTCATTAATTTGTCCGAGGCCTTGTTTGAATTGATTTGAGTGATGCATGTGCTTGACTAAGAATTTTGTAACGTGAAATGTGTTTGGTCCAGTTGATGGACATTTAGAATGAATGCCTCGAATAGGCGATGAAACACTTGAATTTCATGAGTTTACTTTTGATTAAAAATTGAGGCATGAAATTGCTTTCGATTGAAAATAGAGGCTTTTATAACTGGTTTTATGAATAAATGGTGTGTGGGATCACTAATAGAAATTATATGTGCACTGTCGTGTGGGATCGCCGAGAATAATTATAAGTGCACTAACGTGTGGGATCATCGAGAAATTATATTTTGACAAACGTATTGGGAGAGGGTTACTCCCATTTGACCTGACGAGGTCGTGCGGCTAGAGAGTCTCATACTGACACGATTTATCTCGATTAAAAATGGGTGTCGAGAGTCGTATGGTGATCGAATCATCTCTAGGCCCGGACGCGAGAGTCTCATATCGAATCATCTCACAACCCCAAAGTGGGCAGCCCAGGATGGGCGAATATGGAAGGACTATTTTTTGAAATATCAAAGAATGGGTTTTTGAGAAATTGAAATGCCTCTTGAATCGAGATTTGCCTTGAGTTTTAAATTTACCTCATGAGTTGAAAATGGCCCAAGAAGGGCGTGAAAGAAAATGATATATTTTCTAGAGGTTTTGATAATGGTATTTTGATGAAATTGAGAGTTGCCTCATGTTTTTGAGATGGCATCGAGTGCTTGCTTTTGTTTGAAAACTTTGCCATAGTATGAAGCTCGGTTTATCTCTTGAAATTTGAGTAACTGGATTGAGTCGCTTTTGAACGACTTAAAAGCCATGTTTTAAATGTTACCCTATTTTGTTGTATCAAAGTTTTTATTCCAAAATACCCGAATTTTCAAAAGTATTTGGAAGTATTGGCAGCCTAGTTTAGGGTCAGGTTTAGCTTACTGAGATTTTATATCTCATCCTGTTGTGGGATAACATTTTTCAAGTCCCCGACGATGGGAACCCAAGCTTACCATGGATTGGCAATCGATGAAGCCACTAAAAGAAATGGTTATGAATGTATTTCTAACCTTAGGGTTATAATGATGAAATTTAGAGATGTAAAGTTGTAACCTTTGAAGTATGACTAACCATTTATGAAAGGTGTACCATTTTATCATTTTTGCATGCGTTTATCATTACAAAGTTTTATGTTATTGGCCGTTGGATCTTGGGAGTTCATTAAAGGTAATGGCGAAGGTGGGATGCTCCTGTGCCCGCCGGGCTCGGGGCGTGACATCCCTACTTGTTTGGTATCAGAGTAAAGTTAGCTCGATCCAATTTGATTAAGACTTGGAGTGATAAGGAGTTATGCTTGAGGACGATTAGATAGTAGACCTTTAGGATTAAGTATTGATTACTGCATTTTGAGGATTATAGGTTTGAACTTGTGCTGAATTTTGATGGTTCTACTATCGATTTTTATGGATAATCTTGGGTGGCATTGTTATTGAGATTCACAAGGAAGTAAGCAGAAATTGACTAGTCATAAGTATGGATTTTGAGGTTGTAAACGTGCTTGAGATTGATAGAGAAATTGCTTATGAATAGAGGGTCAGTTGGATTATATGGCTGTGATTGTGGCTTGTCAATGACCTAACTTGAGGTATATGGTTGAACATAGACTATTGATTTGTGAGATGTTGTGGAATTAGAAACCTTCCATGGATAAAAACTGATCTGAAAACGAATGTGGTGTGGCGAATATTGAGGACGATCATTCAGTGCATATGTTTATGGCATTGAAATAAAAGTTGAGGAAGGTGAATAAATGAGCTTATCACTATCGAACTTAATAAACTATCGCTTGGTATGGAACAAGTTGATAGAATACCTATAAACCGTAATGAAACATGTTATTGGACATGTGGAACGAGACTCTCTTCGTAGATGTGTGGCTTGAGACAGCCTACAATGACCAAGTCTGATGAGGGCGTGGAGTGTACGCCGAGACAGTGAGGTTCGAATAAGTAGCGACTCCTAGCAAACTTCTAAGATAGCAAGGAGGTAGGAATGACCCAAGTCATAAATTAAAAGAGAGAGTCTAGGTATCGGGTTGAGTCTGATTTTGGTTAAGAGATGTATTGCACTGAAGCGACCCTCAAAGTGAATTTTCAAAATTTCATGGCATTTGTTATGGTGTATGTTATTGGCATGGTTAGGAGCTTTGTATATGATAGTGGTTGTTGTTTGAAAAAGGAAATTGACACGTGTTTTTGGCTTGTATGGTGAGTTTTGGCAATGAATGTCGTTTGACTGGTATCTTGTGAAGTTGAGATAGCCTGTTGAGTTATTGCTAAGTCGCAGATATGTCTGGACTTAAGGTGTGAGCACTTGATCCAATGAATTGTGACTCGAGAGTTTGCCTAGTAGATAGCCACTAGTTGCAGAATTGCCTAGTAGAGGCTGACTTGATAAGTAGTTAATGATCAAGGATGATTTGAAATCCTTAGATAATGGGCAAATAGTTGAGAATTGCCTAAGAACCACTAGATGGTTGCTTGCTGGTGATAGATGATGAGAAGGAGCAGTTTGAGACTACTAGACCAGTATGAATGACTTAGATCTTTAATTCCAGGAGGGAATTATAGTGACTCGAATGTCACGAGCACCAAGTAAGGTTGAACGACCAGAGTGTGGTCACTAAAGGAGCACTTGGCTCGAGTATACAAGATACGAGAAGATTCAAGAGCTGAAAGGAATCATGAGAATCGAGTAAAGATGAACAACTAGAATATGAGCGCTAGAAGAGCATTTGGCTCAAGTTTGAAAAGTGAGTTAAACCCAAGAGTTGAAGGAGTCATGAGAACCTTAAATGAAAATAGAAATCTAAAAGGTGTGAGCAGACTCAAGAAGGAGCTGCCATTGTTGCTCAAGTCACAAGCCACTGAGGTGACCGATGTTAATGTTGATCAATTAAGTGATGGAAGTCATGACTCTAGGACTATACATTCCTAAATAAGAAACGTAGAGAAGAACCACAAGAGTCTTCAATAGCTTGTGAAATGAATCTTGAGATTGACTAAGGTTCGATGGGGAGGATGATCCTGAAACTGCCTTTCTCTGGATTGAGAACTTAGAAAGAAAACCTTGGAGGTTTTAGGTATAATGAAGAAAGAAAGTGGCCCTGACAGTTTCTAGCCTTAAGAGGCTATAGATTATTGATAAAATGCCACCAAATGAAGAGTTTTCCTTGAAGGCGTGGTACTTAAATGGATTGCCTTCGTCAAATTGTGCAATGGAAGGTACCTTTTCGAGGTTATTCAAGACCAAGGATTGCTTGATCACTAATAGCTTTGCAAGAATCTGAAGAAGCTGTAATAAGCATCAATGAAAAGGCCGAATGATCGGAAGAGGTATAAATGAGAAAGTTAACGTTCATGGATCATAGAAAGTGCCTATAAGGAATGGTTGATAGGCTGATTACCTGAGCGTAAGGCTCATAGTGGAAAAATTGAATTGATAGTCTGTCTCTTCTGTCATGGGAAGCGTTAAGGGAAAACAAACATGCTCGTTTGCCTGGGGTTTAATGACTCTATGAGATTGGTCGAGAATGAACTAAAACTGTTAGAGATGGAATTATAAGTTGTTTTCCTTGATGGAAAGAAAAGTGAATGGACTTGATAGTCCTAACTAATCGTGATTTTAATGAATGGTTGAGTAAGCAAAAAGGGTTATTCGGATAATAACCGCCAGGTCACTTGAGTTTGTTATTTGAACATCCAAGGTGCAGATGTATAGAGACCGAAGAAGAACTTCGACTCCTTGGAACCTTGGCACTTGAGGTGACTGAATCATTAGAAGGAGAATGTCAAGTATGGTGGCATCTGAGTACTGGAGTACAAACACCGTTGTTGATATAGACTCCAAGATTAACGTCCTATGGAATAGGAAGGATAGGGTGGATTTGAAGTAAGAGAATGTCGCTAAAGCGTATAGTTTCCTTCATGAGATAAGAGACCCTAGTGTGGAAGGAAGAGATAATCCTAAGTATCTTGGTATTGAGGTTGAACGTCTGGACTAAGGATGAAGACGCAGAGCTTGAATGATTTTTGAGAATTAAATCTGAGAGACTTGACTTGTGGACAATGTAGGATTTTGAGATGATGTCGACTTTCAGTTGAGTAGTCTAAATTGGGACAAAGTTACATTGGCTGGTTATGGAATCTGGCGGTTAAGCCACTGATGCTTCTTGAGGAAAGAGTGACAAAAATGAACAAAATGATGTATGGTCTAATTGGAGACCCATGAAAGCAGAGAGTCAAGATATAAGCTCTCAAGTAGATGGTGCAAAGAACAGTTTGAAAGATTCGATACCCAGTAGAAAGAAACTGATAATAATCGGATTGACCATCCAGGAGTAATTGAATTCATTGTTACCGTCTTGATAGGCGATGATTGGACTCGTTTAAGGAGTCGTGAGGAATATGATAAGCCTTTAAGAACATCCTATGAACCCTAAGAGAACACTCGTTGTACGCTAAATTTGAAAAGCATGAGTTGTGGGCCCGATAAGGTGAAATTCCTTGGCCAGACAGTTCTGGAGAGCAGAATCCCTGTGAATTCTCAAAGGTAGGAGATGGAGATGGACTGATTAAGGTCGACGTGAGCTATAGAGGCTTGATGATTCACAAGCTTGATAGATTATAATGGATTATTATAAACATTGTGGGAAGATTTCCTAGAAGAGTTATTCCATTAACTGAATGGATTAAGATGAGATGAGACACTAATGTGTGAACGGATATGAAAAGGAGTCCTAAAGACTTAAGCTTAGTCAATGACCGTGCTGATACTGGTGTTTCTATTGGAAAGCGAAAAATTCATAAGGATCATGACGATGTGTCGCAGAAAGAAAATGTGAGACGTAACAAGTCAATCTGAAATGGTATTGCATGTACATCGCGATAATAAGGTCATATGCATTGGGACACCTAATGCATTATTGGAGTGGCTTGCAAATGTACCTGCGACGAAGTTGGGGGAAACACGACTTGAGTGAAGAAAGGTTTCAAGTTTATGAATGCCATGAGAATATGAAGTATTTACTTACCCAAGATAATTGAATGAGAGGCAATGTGATTAAAGTTGCTTAAGGGGTGAGAATAAGAGTAACCGGACTTTCGAGTATCTAGAGAAGAAACATTGAAATTAAAGATGGAAACCATGAAGTTCTATAGACAAAGAAACGTACCAATAAAGGAAAGCATATGGTAACAAGCTAGTGGATTAATTGGTCATTAGATGATCACGTAAATGGTGGACGCACCAAGGAGTATGTTTTCATGATGGACTAGTAACGATCGTGATAGGAAAGGATCCTGAGCCTTATATGACATCCTAGAAAAGCTTTCCAACCGAAAATTTGAAAAGCGAGATTATATTGTGACGTACATATTTCCTCGGATCAATAGGCAAATTGAAAGGAATGTCAGAATGCTCGAAGTGTACCACCGACCAATGTTATAATGTCGAAAGAGAATAGAAAGAAGCTAATACAGATTGAGGACTGAAGGAAATAGGTCCTAGGGAAGGATGACTCTTGTCGGAAAGGACAATGAAAAAGTCAAATTATGGAAGGAGTCATCTTGAAGAGTGAGAATACGATGAGGCGCTTGTACCCCAAAGATTGGATAGTTGGAAGATTGCAAATTTCAAGGACGAAATTTCTTTAAGGAGGAACAGTAGTGAAATTCTGAATTCCGACCCTTCTCGAGGCTATGGAATGGAAGGATATCGATTGGTGTATTTGAGTCATAATTCGCTTGGAATTAGCCACTCTTGTCACGTCCCACGATTCGGGCACGAGCGCGCGACACCCTGCAAGCATAAACTCTCGAGCGTCCCAGGATTCACACATATCGAGAGATGCGAAAGATCGATAGCATGCGGAAGTGATAACATACAAACTCCTTCGTACAATAATAAAGGGGACCTGGGTAACGAGAATACCAATATATATACATAACCTCCTGTCACGCCCCGAACCCGGCAAGCACGCGAACATTCCACCAAGCCGTACTTTTCTGAAAACTCCAAGATCCAACGGCCAATGTTCTAAGCACTGAAAGGAACACACATGCGGAAGCGATGCCAATTCCAATCATATAAATACAACATCACCCGATGACTTAAGACATAAGGGTACATCGAATTATAATCACCAATTAGTCAAAGATCAATTCCTAATTCACCAACTAGGAGTACAATCCCTAATATCACAAAAGCCAAATCCATTCTAAATACATTTGATCAACTAATTCTTCAAATGCTAATCCTTGGCAAGCTCGCGCTTCCTTCGCCTGGAACTTGAAAAAATTTAAGCCCCACTAGGGTGAGATATAAATCTCAGTAAGGTGGGTCCTAACCCTAGGTTAGGCCGACTGTCCACTCAGGTAGTCATCTATCCCGAAATTCCACACTCATAATCATACAGGCGCATCAAGCGCAAATTAATAAAATAACAACATGCAGATGACATGCATGCAATGATGACCTCATGTTACACTCAAATGATCATGTACGGCCTGCCACTTTACCACATCCACTAATCTCCGCCTGCCTCAATCTCTAACTCGCGATTTAAATCGCATCAGGCTCGGTCCGCGTAAACGCATCAGACCGTCATCGACAACCCACGTAAACGTATCAGGTTCCAATGAATCTCTAGGCCAATATCACCATCTCACAACTCCGTCCCGTGAATAGTTCGCATCAAGACCGTGGCCAATTCAACCTCGCAATCTCGTCACATCAGGGCGCCACACAACATCAACTTCACCTTGTGATCTCGTCGCATCAGGGTATACATCTCCTGCCCCGCGTCTCACAGGCCACAGGGTCTCTCCGTCCCGCGAATAATTTGCATCAGGACTATGGCCATTTCAATCCTGCGATTTCATCGCATCAGGGCGCCACACAATGTCAACTCCACTCCGCGATCTTGTCGCATCAGGGTATCCATCTCTCGCCCCGTGTCTCATATGCCTCAGGGCCTCGCCATGTCGTGCTCATGCCATGATTCACTATTCAATGCACAAATAAAACCACAAGTGCATCTCATGCACAATTTGAAAATCCATGGCATGTAAGACAATCAATGACATTCGACATGATACACAATTTAAACACAACAACATCACACATGACTTTCTATAACCACTTAGGGCATTTTAAAAGCTACCCCTTTGGAATATCCTCCTAAATTGATCAAATTAAACCTTGACTCACCCAATCGAGTCCAATCTTCCAAGCATAAAGTTAGGAATTCCCTTACCTTGGGTTTGATTACACAATTTACTCCTCTTGAGCCTCCAAAGTTTCGGCCCCCAATGTCCACAATCGGACTTGTTGCACAACCTAATAAAATCCAACCAATTCCATAAATTTTCAAGTCTAATTCAACCATCCATGAATCCTAATCCTTCATAGCATAATCCTCAACATCTTAACATGTTCTAATCACCAATTTGAGACTCAAAATCCAACGCCAACAGCCTTCCATGGTTCGGCCATGTACAGAACCAAACGGGTTCCTCACGTTTCTGTGCATGCCGTGAGCTACCAGCCCTAATTCAACTCCAAATCCAATATCTAACCCTTATCCTACCTCTTAACATGTCTATCTAAGGGTCTGGGAGGCTCACCGAAGATTTGAAGTCGATTGGTCACCGAAAACTCGCTGAACGTCGCCCGTTCCTCCAAAGTCAGAAGCTAGCAGATTCTGTCCATGATTTACAAGACCGATTCGAGGTCAACACTTCTTCAAATCACTCTCAAATTTTTGACATAGATTCATCTACATGTCTACTAGGTCTCCACAAAATTTGACCTCAAAACTCCAACAATTTAGCCTTCACAAGGGTAAAAAATTGGGCATACCTCAAGTTGAGTCAGTTTCCGTTGACTCTCGGTAAAACGCTTGGCAGGAGCTCCTCGGTGCTCCAAATGGCGTGCTTCCACTTCGAGGAGGTCGAAAAGACATAGATCTAGGTTGGTATGGCTGGCCGCCGTCCAGGTGGTGGTCGGAGGAGGTCATTGTGGGTGGCGTACAGCAGCCCCTGAAGCTGTCGCCTGGGAGCAGATGGAGAAGAGAGAATAAGGGGAATGCTCGGGGTCTGGGGGTGAAATGGTTGGCCAAAAATGATTGAGGAGAGAGAGAGAAAGCTTATATACAAGCTCTTGGTCAATGCTTTGAATGGTAGTTGGCCAATAGTTGATATGACTACTCTTTGCCCCATCTCTTGACACTTGTCCGCCTTGCCTTCCCAATGAGATCCAATGGCCATCCTTTCTTCTTGAATTCGGCAGCCTTGAGGGGTATATAAATTCTAAAATTCCCTTCCCCAAATGTATGGGCAAAGCTTTAAGCTTGAGAGGCAAAAAGGTAATTTCGCCCCTGACATTTAGAACGTCATTTTTCTCGTTCCAGAATTTTTCGATAGGGCAACGACCAACCAAATAACGTTGGAATTCTTGATCTTCCATTTTAAATCTTTCAAGACTCGTTTCTGATAGTTTTCTCTATCAGACGTGGTTTCAGCCTATCTCGTACCGATGGATGGCTTTTACAAACATTACGCGTATCGGCCCCGTGGGTCATATCACGTTTAGAGCTCGTTAATTCGGAGCGGCTTTGGTTGTCATGTAATTGTGATGGTCCATCGCTAGTTTCCTCGACAATCCTTATGGCCAAAGTGTCGTTTCCTATCCGAGTTCCCTAGGTTCACGTACCTCGTCTCGCGTTAGCCTTTCCCTTTTGGTCAGTCTACTTGAATTGATCAGATTCGAGCAGAATACGACTGAAATACATCTCTAGATATACACTTCTCATTAATGAGCCTGAAATTGACTGTAAATCAGAATGTCACAACTCTTCCCCCTTAACGAAATTTCGTCCTCGAAATTCGTAACCTTCTACCCATCCAATCCTTTGGGGTATTGGCACCTCGTCGCATCCTCATTCTTTCGGATAATCCTTTCCATGGCTTGACGATCTTGCTCGTCCCTTCCAACTCAAGGCCATCCTTCCCTAAGACTTGTCTCCTTTAGCCTTTAATCTGATTCGCTTCTTTCCATTCTCTTTCGGTATTCATAGCATTTGCCAACAGCTCATCCTCGAGCGTTAACTTTATCTCTTTCATTTATCTATCACCACTAATACTAGCCCGCGTCAGAATGCATTCTTTAACGTCTATACCATTCGGCGTATTACTCCTTTCAAGCTTCCTCTCACGCCAATAGAGATTCAAGGACTTTGTCAATTTGCCCTCCATTAATCAAATTGAGTTATGGCCCCCTTAACTCCTTAAACCTTTACATGGTTATTTTCGTAGCAATCCATTCTCGACTCCATCCAAAAATTCCCTTGGGTCAAAGTGTTACTTCAACTTTCATGGTCATGTTCTCCTCTTTTATTGATATGTCCAATGTTCGACCATACAGTAGATTAATCTCCCTCTCCGATCCTTATCGCCGGTAGTATATGTATATATCTTGCCACATCTTTGTGCCATTTCAAGAAACACCATAATTCTCCCTTTGAATTTCAATGAGGTCATCTCCTCAAATTTCTCTTCAATGTTGGTCTCGTACTTCCGTCCATGGACCTCAAAGGTTCCTTTCATTCCTATAATCCCTCCAGTATCAATGTTTAATCATGACACACCTCAATTTCCTTCTGGCCTTCCGGCTAGGTGTTTCCAATAGCCATCACATTAGTCCATTAGTGAATTTCTAATTTTAGCAGTTGAATCTATTATTTCTTGAGGGAAGATCTGTCCCTCCCTTGCCCATTTCTCAAGGCTCAACTCTCAATTTGTAAGCATTCGTTAAACAATTCACTCTTCCTTAGCGATACGAATATCGCTATAACAACACTTGGGTGATCTCTTCGTTCCACATGCTTCGTTTTCAATTCCCTTTTTGGTAGTTCCTACACTCAACCTCTTATAGTTTACATAATTCGAGGTCTTTTCTTTATCTAAGCAATGCTCTCGTATCCACAAACAATTCTACACATCTGCGTTGCCTTTTGTTCAATTCCTCTCAGAAAACTACTACTTGATATCTTTTGGAGTATATATAAACTTAAAATCTTCTTCCACCCAAGCAAGATTTCGCAAACTTTGTTGCGAGAATATTTGCAAACCAACTCCAATCATGATCTAAGCATGCCAATTCATATGGCATTATTGTTATGACGTACAAACCATATCCATTTCACATCGTCTTGTTATGCCTTGAGTTTCATTCTGCGCCGTGTCACTACGACCTTCATAAGCTTTTCGATTTCCAACCAGAATCATCATAAATAGCGTAGTCATCCGCTTAACTCGCGTCCTCGAAAACTCTTTTCACGTTCATTCACCCATTCGTGTCACGACTCGTCCTTAGTCCATATCACCAGTGGAATAGCTCTTGTAGGGAATCTTTCAACGATCCGTCTATTGCCACTCATCAATCCCAAGGAGCTTGCACTTTCCGTAACTCACATCGACCCTAGTCGGTTCATATCTTATTCCAATCCTCAAAGGATTTATCACTTATTCCAATGTGTGAATCCTATTTCATCAGGTTCACAACTTGCGCTCTTCACATTTAGCATGCAATAGACATTTCCTCAGAGCCCATATGACATCCTCATAACTGTTCATATTTCTCATGGCTCCTTACATGAGTTCAACCATCGCCTCTCGAGATGGTAACGACCAACTCAATCATTCTTTGGGCACTTAATTCGACCATTATCAACTTCTTTCTACTAAGTGTCGAATCTTCCAACTATTCCTCGCACTTCTCACTTGAGAGCTCAGACCTTGGCTCTCTGTTGCCATGGATCTCTTCTAGGACCGCACAACATTTTATTTATCCTTGTCACTCTTCTCTCGAGAAGCATTAGTGCTTTAGCCTCTGAGTTCCATAACTCACTAAGGTGACCTTATCCCAATTCCGTTCGTTCCGCTGAACGTCAACATCATCCTAGAATTCAACATTATCTACAAGACTGTCTCTCCGATTACGCTTCCAGGAGTCATTCAAGTTCTGCGTCTTCTTTCCCGGTACAGACGCTCAATCATAATACTAAGACAATTTAGAGTTTTTCTTCCTCTTACAATAAGGTCTCTTACCCTAAGGAAGAAACTACATAACTCCGTGGCATTTTCTCACTTCAAGTTCACTTTGTACTTCCCATTCTATAGGACGGCGACCTTGGAGTTTGCACCGACAGCGATACCTTTACTCCAAGATTCAAATGCCACCATGCTTTCACATTATCTTTCCCATAACTCAGTCACCTCAAGTGACAATATTTGTCCGTCCCTGGGTTTCCACCAGTTCACTTGTCGAATGCTCAACTCGATCATCTCAAATCACTTTGCAAGTATTCTCTAGGCGTTCTTTTCATTCACTAAATCATTTATTAGAATCAAAACCCGTCAAGACTATCAAGTTCGTTCACTTTTCTTTTCGTCAACAACCATTTCATGGTCCAATCGCCCTTTAAGAACAATGCCCTATTCTTTAGGGAACAACAACTCATGATTTCCTTTCTCATGGTTCCAATTCAATCAACCGATCCCAGGAAATTATTAATTCCAGGAAAATAGCATGTCGATTCTCCCTCAACCCTTTCCATAACAAAAAAGATGGACGACCCATTTCCACCATGTGTCTTGCGCCCAGGTAATTAGCCTTTTCCCGTAGGAACGTTCCATATTTACATTGAACATCTCTTTGCTCGTAATCCATGAGCAGGAGTTCTCTTATTCATAAATCCTTCGATCGTTCTCTTCTTTTGCTAGGTCCCATCATCACCTCAAAACCAGGAGCAATAATCAGCCACATGGTTCTCAAGTTTCAATCCACTCAGGGACTTACTCATCTTATTCAAGGGTCTTTGACCACCTTTACCATATGCCTAAGCGACCTTAAGAACTCTATCTCATACTAGCCGATCATCCTATGAGCCTTGCAACAGTATCAGGATCCAAACAATCCTTGCTCTCAAGCAATCCCAGGATGATACTTTTTATCGAACAACTCAATAGAGGTAGTCTAGGCAGATCTCATGCCTTCGAGGAAACCCTTCCTCTAGTGATCTTTCACCAATTATCAATAGCCTCTTAGGGCTAATAACTGCCAGGGTCACTTTTTTTCTTCAGCTTACCCAAAACCTCCAAGGTTTTCTTACCAAGATCCTCAATCCAGAGGAGGCAATTTCAACTTCAATCCTTTCATCAAACTCAGTTAATCTCATTCTTATTCATAGCTGCACAAGCTCTTCAAAGCTTTCATGGTTCTTCCCACACGTTCAATTTCGAAAAGATTAACTCAGAGTTACCTTCTTCATGACTTCCATCACTTTAACTCATCAGCACTAGCATTTATCACCACAGTGACTTAGAAAATTATGACAGCTCCTTTTCAAGCTTGCTTAACCAACAGGTTTTCTCATTTTCATTTAAAGTTCTCACGACCCATTCAACCCTTGGGTCTTGTACAATTAACAGATCAAGTCATATTCCCTTTTGGTACTCATACTCCAATCGCCCATCTTTACTCAATTTTCATGATCCTTTTTAGTTCTTGGATTTTCCCACATCTTACATACTCGAGCCCAATGCTCTTCTACGATCACACCTTGGTCGTTCAACCTCAGTAAGTTCTCATGTTACTTGAGTCACTATGATTCCCTCTAGGAATCCAAGACTCAAGTCATCTACTCAAGTCCATCAATCTCAGGCTCTCATCTCAATATCTTTCACAATCAACCAGTCCTCTAATGGTGCTTGGGCAATTCTCAATTAATTGCCAATTATTCGAGGATTCCAAATCATCCTTGGTCAGTAATCATTCCTTAAGCCAACCTTAACGAGGCAGCTTCTCAACTAACGGCCATTACTAGGCTAGCCTCAATTGGGCATCTATCAAATAAGCACTCAAAGCAGCAACTCATTGAGTCAATAGCTCATACTCTAGGCCTAAAGGCATTCGCCACTCTAGCATAGTCATGACAGGCTATCTCATCTCAACATGCCTCGGTTCAATGGGTATAAACCCCTTACGTCATCTAACCTCCCAGTCATACCTTCCCCAAGCCAATCACATGAGGTTGATCATCAAACTTGCCTAACAGGCCCATCACAACCATCACTTTCCTTTTTTCGAAAGGCGTTCAATGCCAAGCACAAAGCTTCTAATCATGCCAATCGTAGGTGCCATTATACATGTCATGCCACTCTCAATCATTCTTGATGAGAATCGATTCGCGCCACACGTCCCTTATCCACGATTGGACTCAACCTAATACCTATACTTTCCATTTCAAGTTATGACTTGGGTCATTCCCGCCTCTTGCCATCTTAGAAGCCTGCTAGGAGCCGCTTCTTGTTCGGACCTCTCTGTCCCGGCGATCACTCTCCGCCCTCATCAGACCTGGCTATTGCAGGTTGTCCCAAGTCATACATCTACGGAGAAAGCCCTGCTCCACATGTCCCATATCATGTTTCATTACAGTTTATAGGTATTCCATCAACTTGTCCCATACCAAATGATGGTTTATTAAGTCCAACAGCGATAAGTCACTGCATGCACCCTCATCCACTTTCGTTTCAAGCTATAAACATAAGCACATCATGACTGTCCTCATCACTTGCCCTATCAAAACCGCCTTCAGATCAATTCCTATCCATTCAAGAGTTCTAATTCCACCAATGACCGTCATATCTCATAGATCACTTGCCTATATTTCATTATATATCTCAAGTCAAGTCAACATTCAAATTAAATCCCTATGCATCCGATCACAACTGATCTTCAATTCAAATACTCTTTGTATTTATCACAACTCATATTATCCAACGTTATCAATAACAATCGATAACTAAAACCATCAAGATATCACGTAGTTCAAGCCTAAATCTACCAATACTAGCTGTCTCTTTATAACTCGTACTTCTCAAGTTGGGTCATTGACAAATCAAGATCACAATCACACACCTCAATTGACCATTCATTCATAAACAATTCCCTATTATCCTCAAGCACAATTACCACCTCAAAATCCATGCTTATGACTCTCCAATCCCAGCTTGCTTCTACTTAAACTTTAATCACCACATAACTCGAGATCATCCATTAAAGTCAACTCTAGGACCATTAAAGTGTACATAAGTTCAAGCCTACCATCCTTAAGATTCAATGATCCTTGCTTAGTCCTATATGCCTCAATATCTAATTGTCCCCAAGTCATCACTCCTTATCACTCCAAAAGTCAATCGCATTGGATAGAGCTGACCTTGCTATGATACCAAACAAGCGGGGATGTCACGCCCCGAATTCGGCAAGTGCGTGAACATCCCACCAAGTCGTACTTTTCTGAAATCTCCAGGATCCAATGGCCAATGTTCTAAGCACTGAAAGGAACATGCATGCGGAAGCGATGCCAACTCCAATCATATAAATACAACATCACCCGATGTCTTAGGACACAAGGGTACATCGAGTTATAATAACCAATTAGTCAAAGATCAATTTCTAATTCACCAACCAGGAGTACAATCTCTAATATCACAAAAGTCAAATCCATTCTAAATACATTTGGTCAACTACTTCTTCAAATGCCAATCCTTGGCATGCTCGCGCTTCTTTCGCCTAGAACCTGAAAAAATTTAAGCCCCCACTAGGGTGAAATATAAATCTCAGTAAGGTGGGTCCTAACCCTAGGTTAGGCCGATCGTCCACTCAGGCAGTCATCTATTCCGAAATTCCACACTCATAATCATACAGGCGCATCAAGCGCAAATCAATAAAATAACAATACGAAGATGACGGGCATGCAATGATGACCTCATGTCACACTCAGATGATTATGCACATTCGGCCTGCCACTTCACCACATCCACCAATCTCCGCCTGCCTCAATCTCTAGCCCGCGATTTAAATCGCATTAGGCTCGGTCCGTGTAAACGTATCAGACTGTCATTGGCAACCCGCCTAAACGCATAAGGTTCCAATGAATCTCCAAGCCAATATCACCATCTCATAACTCCGTCTCGCAAATAGTTCACATCAGGATCGTGACCAACTTAACCCCGCGATCTCGTCCCATTAAGGCGCCACATGACATCATCTCCACCCCGCGATCTCGTCGCATCAGAGTATACATCTCCTACCCCGCGTCTCATAGGAATTAGGGCCTCTCCGTCCTGCGAATAATTCACATCAGGACCGTGGCCATCTCAACCCCGCGATCTCGTCGCATCAGGATATCCATCTCCCGCCCCGCGTCTCATACGCCTCAGGTCTTCGCCATGTCGTGCTCATGCCATGATTCACTATTCAATGTACAAATAAAACCACAAGTGCATCTCATGCACAATTTGAAAATCCATGGCATGTAAGACAATCAATGACATTCGACATGGCACACAATTTAAACACAACAACATCACACATGACTTTCTATAACCAATTAGGGCATTTTAAAAGCTACCCCTTTGGAGTATCCTCCTAAATCATTCAAATTAAACCTTGACTCACATAATCGAGTCCAATCTTCCTAGCATAGAATTCCCTTACCTTGGGTTTGATTACACAATTTACTCCTCTTGAGCCTCCAAAGTTTCGGCCCCTAATGTTCGCAACCGGACTTGTCGCGCAACCTAATAAAATCCAATCAATTCCATAAATTTCCAAGCCTAATTCAACCATCCATGAATCCTAATCCTCCATAGCATAATGCTTAACATCTTAACATGTTCTAATCACCAATTTGAGACTCAAAATCCAACGCAAATAGCCTTCCATGGTTCAGCCATGCATAAAACCAAATCAATTCCTCACGGTTCTATGCATGCCGTGAGCTACCAGCCCTAATTCAACTCCAAATCCAACATCTAAACCTTATCCTACCTCTTAACATGTCTATATAAGGGTTTGGGAGGCTCAGAGAAGATTTGAAGTCGATTGGTCGTCGGAAACTCGCCGAATGTCGCCGATTCCTCCGAAGTCAGAAGCCAGCAGATTCTGTCCATGATTTACAAGACCGATTTGAGGTCAAAACTTCATTAAATCACTCTCAACTTTTTACCACAGATTCATCTACATATCTACTAGGCCTCCACAAAATTTGACCTCAAAACTCCAACAATTCAGCCTTCAAAAGGGTCAAAAATCGGGTATACCTCAGGTTGAGTCAGTTTCCGTCGACTCTCGGGAAAACGCTTGGTCGAAGTTCTTCGGTGCTCCAAATGGCATGCTTCCATTTCGAGAAGGTCGGCAAGACATAGATCTAGGTTGGTATGGCTGGCCGGTGTCCAGGTGGTGGCCGGAGGAGGTCATCATAGGCGGCGAACAGCAGCCCCTGAAGCTATTGCCGGCGAGCAGATGGAGTAGAGAGAATAAGGGGAATGCTCGGTGGTCTAGGGGTGAAATGGTTGGCCAAAAATGATTGAGGAGAGAGAGAGAAGGCTTATATACAAGCTCTTGGCCAATGCTTTGAATGGTAGTTGGCCAAAAGTTGATATGACTACTCTTTGCCCATCTCTTGACACTTGTCCACCTTGCCTTCCCGGTGAGATTCAATGGCCATCCTTTCTTCTTGAATTTGGCAGCCTTGAGGGATATATAAAGTCCAAAATGCCCTTCCCCATATGCATGGACAAAGCTTCAAGCTTGAGGGGCAAAAGGATAATTTCTCCCCTGACGTTCAGAACGTCATTTTTCTCGTTCCAGAATCTTTGATAGGGCGATGACCAATCCAAATAACGTTGGAAATCTTGTTTTTCCATTTTCAATCTTTCAAGAATCGTTTTTTATAGTTTTCTCTATCGGACGTGGTTCCAGCCTATCCCGGACCGACGGACGGCTTTTGCAGACATTACGCGTATCGACCCTATGGTTCATATCGCATTTAGAGCTCGTCAATTCGGGGCGGCTTTGGTTGTCATGTAATTGTGAGGGTCTATCGCTAGTTCCCTCGACAATCCTTATGGTCAAAGCGCCGTTTTCTATCCGAGTTCTCTAGATCTACGTATCTCGTCTCGCGTTAGCCTTTCTCTTTTGGTTAGTCTACTCGAATTGAACAGATTCGAGCGAAATACGACTAAAATACATCTCTAGATATACACTTCTCATTAATGAGCCTGAAATTGACTAGAAATCAGAATGTCACACCTCCCAACTGTTCTTACAAGAGCACTGGTAGACTAAACCTGCTAGTTGGTAGGGGTGACAGGACCAGTACAAAAGACAATCATCAACATCTCCAAAAAATAAGGTCATCATCAAAATAACAGTCTAGAAAACGAAAACCCTTAAGTCGAGCTACTGGTGTCGTCAATCTCCTCAGCATCCTCAGTAGGCTCATACTCCGAGAAAGTTTCCGAGCACACCTCTACAGTATCCTCCATCGTCTCGTCTGCTAACTGGTCCACCAGGTCGTCTTCGGAGGCTTTGACCTCAATGGCCTCGATGGTGTCTTCTAGGGTTGGGGTCCTCTCGGGGATATTTCTCAAACTAGCTACCGACCCCTTGACCTCCATCGAATCCCGAGTGGGATGACACCAACTAGGAATCACCTTACGGGGCACCATAGTAGACTTCAGAGGTCCTGTGGTGACCTCACCTACCCTCCGAAACTAAGCCTCAAACCTATGAGACTTCCAATCCTTTCCACCCTCATCGACCCAGACTACCGTACATTTCCTAACGTACATCGTTCCCCATCAGTCCAAGAACTCCTCAAAGTACGCGGTCATCTCCTTTGGGTCACCTAATATGATTGGCGGCATGCTTACGGTCTAGGATCTGGAAATGGGGTCCCACAACGAGGTGAGATTTACATCTTAATAAGACAGGTCCTAACCCTAGGTTAGGCTGACCGTACACTCAGGTGAATACAATCACGAACAAAAATGCACAAGCAATCACATGAGGCATTCAACAGTCATTAAATAACATACGGATACAAACGAGTGTCGGGCATGCAATCATGGCATCATATCATATCCGTGGAATCAAACACATATTACCAAGCCAGATGACACCTTCCACCCTTCTAGTCCTCCTTATTTTCACGCTCGCGTTTAGAATGCCTCAGGCTCGGTCCGCGTAAGTACGCCTCAGGCCATCTCATTGACAAACCCGCGTAAACGCATCAGGTTTTTCATTTCATTCCAGGCCTGTGTCGACATATTTCAAATTCCACCCGCGTTTCAACACATCAGGACATTCAACACATCATGGTACCATTCAACACAATCCCGCATCTCAACACCTCAGGGTGTCACAAGTTTCTCATTCATGCCAAATACTCATTTCAATTCAAAACCTCATGATCAAGTGCAAACTCATGCAACGAGCAACACATCTATGGCATGCGAGGCAATTATATTCGACACTCAAATGTGGTAATCAATTCATGGAAAAAGCATTCAACAAGCATTCAAGCCATCTACACCTCTCGAGGACGCATAATGGACAATCACACCCTAATTCCCAAGAATCAATCTAATTCACACCCAATTTACCCAATTGAGTCCAATCCTACTAGCCAAGGTTTAGAAACTTCTTACCTTGCGCTAAAATCAACACAAATCTCCTTCCAAGCACTTCAATGGTTCGGTTCTAATAGTCCAAGAACAAGTCAGCCACCTAACCTAAGGAAATTCATCCAATCGTCAATTTTTCTTGCTCAATTCGTCAATTCACTAAACATACACCTCATTGACATATTGATTGACATCCTCATACTTCTCAACGATGAAATTTGAACTCAACTCCATCACCAACAACCCCCACAAGATTCGGTATGCAAGGAACCGAAACAGGGCATTTTCGATTCTGTGCATATCTCAACAAATCAGCCCATAAACCAATCTTAATCCTTAATTTATCTACTAATCTACTTGCTAACATATAGTTCTAGGAGTTGGGAGGCCTCACCGAAAATTTGAGCTCAAGACGACGTCGGAAAGTCCATGAACAACACCGGTTCCTCCAAGTCCTCAACCGGTAAGTTTTTATCCTTCAAATACAAGAACAATTTAGGGTCAAAACTCCATCAAATTCATCCAAAATTTTTACCACAACTCAATCTACACGTTTCCTTGATGTCCACAAAATTTAACCGAAAGATTCAAATGATTTGAGGTCCTACGGAGTCTAAACAGCAGCTTACCTCCAGCTGCGATGGTTTCCGTCGACTCTTGGGAAAATGGCCGACCGAAACTCCTCAGTGGGTCAAATGACCTAATTGAAGTTGCAGGTTGTCGGCAAAAGGATGAGGAAGGTGCTGTTGGTCGGCTCAAGCTCTAGTGGTGGCCGGAAGGGGCGATTGGAACGAGCGAAGCCGGCGATCGGGTCTGGTCGGGCGAGGAGCATCTCTCGGTCGGAGAAGAAGAAGAAGAAGAAGAAGAAGAAGACTATGGAGAGAGAGGGTTTCGACAGAATGAAGGGGTAAGGAAAGTGTATACACAATTTTGAGAGTCAACTCCAAGGAATCTTAGGTTAAAAGTGGTTAAATAAATGCTCATTCACCATCCATTGACACTTGTCCATATGTCTATCAATATTTCTTCCAATGGCTACCAATTTCTCAAATTTTCGGTAGCTATGGTGGGGTATCAATGATCAAAATGTCCTTGTTCATTCATTAAGGCAAGGATAAGGCTTGAGAGGCAAAATGGTAATTTTACCCTCAACATCTGGGACATCATTTTTCTAATTTCAGTTTTCTTCGATGAGGTGACGGCCAATCCAATTATAATGTTGGAATTCTTGATTCTTCATTTTCTAATTTCGAGACTCGTCTCTGAATCATTCCTCTATCAGATGTGATTCCAGCCTATCCCGAACTGACAGGCGGCTTTTGCAGACATTACGTGTATCGACTCTGTGATTCATATCACACTTATGGCTCGTCAATTCATGGCGACTTTAATTGTCATGCAATTGCGTGGGTCCATTACTAGTTCCGATAGTCTCTATTGTCATCGTTCGATTTAGGAAAATTTTACAATTATTCATTAGTTAAGTGGCATTACCCGCGCTCCAATCGTATAACACTAGCAACGAATTCCTTAATAGTTCTTAAATCGGCCTTTTATGGCTCTAAATATCCCCTCGACAATCCTTATGGTCAAAGTGCCATTTCCTATTTGAGTTCCCTAGGTCCACGTACCTTGTCTCGCATTAGCCTTTCCGTTTTGGTCAGTTAACTCGAAATTGATCAGATCCGAGTGAGAGATGACTGAAAGATATCGTTAGACATGTTCTCATTAATAAGTCTCGAAATGACAGGAAAAATCAGAATATCACAACTCTTCCACCCTTACAAAAAATTTCGTCAGAGAAATTTACAATAAACCAGTTACTCAAATAAATGGGGGTATTGATGCCTCATCATTTCATCACTTTCCCACATAGCACCTTCGGTTCCATGGTGCTCCCAAACAACTTTGACCAATGGAATCATCTTATTCCTTAGAATCTGCTCCTTTCGATCTCAATCCTGACTAGCTTTTCTACGTAGGATACTCTATCATCTACTTCGATAACCTTGTAATCTAGTACATGCGAGGGGTCCAGCTCGTACTTCCATAGTATTGACACACGAAAGACGTTGTGCACATAGGACAAGTTAAGGTCCCAATTCGTTCCAAAATTTCAAATGGACCTACATATCTTGGACTTAGTTTTCCTTTCTTTCTAAATCGAGATAATCCCCTCATTGGCGACACCCTAAGGAAACCATGATCACCTACTTGAAACTCCAAAGGCTTACGTCGTTTATTTGCATAACTCTTTTGACGACTCTGTGCCGTCTTCAGCCTACCCCGAATTATTTTGCCTCTACTGATTGCTCTACCAACTCTAGGCCTGTAATGCTTCTTTCTCCAACTTCGTCCCAACACATCGGCGTTCTACAAGCCCTTCCATAGAGTGCCTCAAAAGGTGCCATTCGAATATTCTGCTGATAGCTGTTGTTATATGCGAATTCTAACAAATGCTGCTGATCCTCCCATCCACCTTTGAAATCTATAACACACGCTCATAACATATACTCGAGCGCCTGGATTTTCCTCTCCGATTGTCTGTCCGTTTGTGGATGGTATGCCGTACTAAATTGTAGTCGAGTTCCCATGGCATCTTGAAGACTCTTCTAGAAGTTCGTCGTGAATTTGGATCTCTGTCCGATGTAATCGTCACGGGTACTCCATGTAGCCTCACTATCTACCGCATATACAATTAGGCATATCTGTCCATCGCTAAGTCCTTTCGCACGGGAATAAAGTGTGCAGACTTGGTCAACCTCTCCACGACTACCCAAATAGAATCGTGGCCTCTCAGGCTCCTTGGTAGTCCCATTACAAAATTCATCGTTATGTGCTCCCATTTCCATTCAGGAATCTCTAATGGCTGTAGCAATCCACTAGGCTTACAGTGTTGTGCCTTCACCTGCCAGCATGTCAAGCACTTCGCCACATACTTCGCCACATCTACTTTCATCCCATTCCACCAATAATGTTGACGCAAGTTCTAATACATTTTCGTACAACCTGGGTAGATACTATAATTGCTTCCGTGAGCCTCCGATAAAATCCTTTTCCTAAGCTCTTTGTCGTTTGGTTTGCATAGACGCCCTTGAAATTTCAAGATTTCATCCTCTAACACTTGAAACTCTGGTTTCCTCTACGTAGCACTCATCTCCAGGATTTTTTGAATTTTCGGATTCGTAGACTGTAAGGCTTTTATCATTTCTTGGATCTCGGGTTCTATCCTCAGTGTGGTTACCAAACTTGTTACGCCCCGAACCCGGCGAGCACGCGAACATCCCTATCCATGCCGTTCATTCGAGAAAGCTTCAGGATCCAACGACCAATAACTTACAAGAATATGCATGCGAAAGCGATGCCTTCTTCAATTATATAAATACAACTTTACCCGATGACTTAGGACAGATACATCAAAATCAACAATCAATACACGTAGGTTCAACTCTATAACCCGCCAATCAGATATTCAATCCAAATATCACAAAAGGCCAATATACTATAAACACAACTGTCCATCATCCCTTTTAATGCCACTCCATGGCAAACTCGTGCTCCCTCCACCTGCAACCTGAAAAATGTAAGCCCCCACTGGGGTAAGATATAAATCTCAGTAAGGTGGGTCCTAACCCTAGGTTAGGTCAACCGTCCACTCAGGTAGTCCTCCAATCCTCTATATTTTCAAACTCATAACTTACACGTAGATAGGGCACCATTCAATGAAGCAATGACATATTTAAAGACAAGCATGCAAAAATGGACTCATGTTACATTCATATGATAATGCACTTGTATACTCAGCCTGCCACTTCACCACATCCATCAATCTCAGCTTGCCTCATTCTCTAGCCCTCGATTAGATCGCATTAGGGTCGGCCCGCGTAAACGCATCACACCGTTATCGGTGACTCGCGTAAACGCATCAAGTCCCAATCCATCTCTAGGCATCATGATCGTGGCTATCTCAGCCCTGGGACTTCGTCACCACAGGGCGCCATCTAATCATTCTTCACCCCGCGACCTCATCGCGTCAGGGTCTCAACCTTCCGCCCCGCGTCTCACACTCCTCAAGGCCATACCATGCCATGCTCATGCTACAATCAAGATTTATGCTTTAACTTTCAATTCAATGACACACTTATTGGCAAGTGCCAATTCAAACGCATTTAATAAAATATGTGGCATGCAGGTAAATCAAATGACATAAAATCATGGCAATCACTCAAGCATAGACAACGTCACATACATTCGTCCAATAACATCTTAGGGCATAGTATGAGCCATCCCTATTGAAACTTTCCCAAGAAACAATCCAATTAAACCTTGACTCATCCAATTGAGTCCAATCTTTCTATCCTAAGGTTAGGAATTTCCTTACCTTTGATTTGGTAACCCAAGTTGCTCCTCATGGACCCTCAAGGTCTCGGCCAACCATGGTTCAAGGCCAATCCATCGCACAATCTAATAAAATTCGATCAATCCGTCAATTTTCATGTCCAATTCAACGATGCATGACTCCTAACCCTCCATGCCATAATCCTCGACATCTTAACATACTTTAAACATTAATTTGAGACTTATAATCCATCCATCATCAGCCCAACAGAACTGGTCTTGCACAGAACCAATCGGTTCACTTCGATTCTGTGCAAACCAAGCATATCCATCCTTCATCCACTCCTAAATCCTTCATTTAATCATCAATCTATCTCTTAACATGATTATCTAAGGTTCCAAGAGGCTCACTGTGAATTTTAGGCCGGTTGGTCATCGGAAAACCATCCAAAGTCGCTGGTTCCTCCAAGCACAGAATTTGACAGTTTTCTAGGCAAGATTTACAAGGTCTGTTCATGGTCAAAACTTAATAAAATCCATCTCAAATTTTTACCACCGAACCATCTACATGTCGACTAGGTCTCCACGAAATTCCAGCTCAAAACTCAAAGATTTCGTCCACCAACAGAGCTGAAAATTGGACCTACCTCAGATTGGAGCAGATTCCGTCGACTCTCGGGAGAATCCTTGCTCTGGATTGCTCGATGCTCCAAATGCTCCGATTCTTGTTGGAGAATGTCGGCAAGACATGGAGCTTTGTTGTGGTGGTTGGCAGGCAGTAGATGGTGGCCGCAAATGGCCGTGGTGGTCGGCGAAGTGGAGGTCCAGAAGCTAGTTGCCGGTGGCAGAAACAAGAAGAAGATGAAGATGGAGGTTTCGGTGCTCTCTCTTGGTGATGGACGAAAATTGCAGAGGTGAGGAGAGAGAGAAATCTTTGTCCAAGGCTTGGTCAAAGAAAGTTGAATGGTAGTTGTGGCATAGTTGACTAGACTACTCTTTAGCTAATCTTTGGACACTTGTCCAATTGCTTTACCAATGAGATCCAATGGTCTTTATTCCTTCATGAATTTCGGCAGCTCTTGGGAGGTCTAATGTCCAATTTTCCCTTCTTCATTTGCTTGGGCAAAGTTCTATGCTTGAGGGGCAAAATGGTCATTTTACCCCCAACGTTCGAAACGTCATTTTTCTCATTCCGAAAACCTTCAATAGGGCGACTGCCAATCCAAATAGTGTTGGAATTCTTGATTTTTCCATTTCAAATCTTTCAAGGCTCGTTTCTGATAGCTTTCTCTATCAGACATGGTTCCAGCCTATCCCGAACCGACGGACGGCTTTTGCAGACATTACGCGTATCGACCCCGTGATTCATATCACGCTTAGGTCTCGTCAATTTGTGGCGGCTTTGGTTATCATGTAATTGTGAGGGTCTATCACTAGCTCTTAAGGTCTCTATCTTCACCATCCGATTTAGGAAAATTTTGCAAATCATACGTTGGTTAAGTGGCATCACCCGCGCTCCAATCGTATGACACTCGCAAGGCATCCCTTAATCATTCTTGGATCAGTCTTTTTGTGGCTCCAAATATCCCCTCGACAATCCTTATGGTCAAAGCGCCATTTCCCATTTGAGTTCCCTAAGTCTACGTACCTCGTCTTGCGTTAACCTTTCCCCTTTGGTCAGCCTACTCGAATTGATCAGGTTCGAGCGGGATACGACTAAAATACATCTCTAGATACACACTTCTCATGAATGAGCCTGAAATTGACTGGAAATCAAAATGTCACAACTCTTCCCCCTTAAAGAAATTTTATCCTCGAAATTCACAACCTTCTACTCCATCTAATCCCTCGTGGTATAGGCATCTCGTCGCATCCTCACTTTTCTGGATAATCCTTTACATGGCTTGACGATCTTTTTCGTCCTTCTCTAGGACTTGTCTCTCATAGCCCTCAATCTAATGGGCTTCTCTGCATTCTCTTTTGACATTCGCATCATTGGCCAGGAGCTCTTCCTCGAGCGTTCACTCTAACTCTTTCATTTATCCATAACCATCCTTACCAAGCCCTCGCTAGTATGCACTCTTTTTATCCACACCATTAGGCGTATCACTACTTTCGAACATTCTCTTACGCTAATAGAGATTTCAGGGCTTTATCTATTTGCCCTACATTATCCAAACCGGGTTATGGTCCTCTCGACTCCTTAAACAGTTACATGGCTACTTCCATAGCAATCCATTCTCGACTCCATCCGACAATTCCCTTAGATCAAAGTGATCCTTCAACTTTCGTGTCATATCCTTCCCTTTTATTGACATGTCTAATGCTTGACCACAAGATAAACAAACCTCAACTTTCAATATCATGCCCCTTTCCTTATCAGCATACCTAATGTTTGACTTCGTGTTAGACTAATCCCACTTTTAGTCCATTCATCGATAGCATTGATGTGAGTCTGGCACACCTTTGTGCCATCCCCAGGAAACATTATAATTCTCCCTTTGAATTTCAACGAGTTCACCTCCTTTAGTTTCTCTTCAATGTTGGACTTGTACTTCCGTCCATGACCTCAAGGGTTCCATCCATTTCTATAATCCCTCCAGCATCGGTGTTTAATCATGGTACACCTCAATCTCCTTCAGGCTCTCAGGCTAGATATTTCCAGTAGCCATCACATTAGTCCATTAACGAACTTCTAACCTGAGGGAAGATCTGTCCCTCCATCGCCCATTTCTTAATGTTCAACTCTCACTTGTAAACATCCGTTAAACAGTTCACCCTTCCTTAACAATATGAACATTGCTCTAATAACACTTGGGCGGTCACTTTGTTCCACATGCCTCGCCTTCAATTCCATTAAGCAATCTATACCCTTAGCCTCCTTTAGTTCACACAATTCTCGAGATCTTTTCTTCATTTAAGCAACGCTCTCGTATCCACTAGCAATTCTACACATTTGCGTTGCCTCTTGTTCAATTCCCCTTGGGAAACTGCTACTTCATATTCTCGTAGTAGGTGTAGCCTTATAATGTCCTTTTACTCAAACAACATTTTCCAACTCTATCACGAGGACATTCACAACCAATTTCAATCATGCTCTGAGCATGCCAATTCATATGGCATTATCTTTACAACATTCCAACCTTATCCATTTCACATCATCTTATTATACCTCGAGTTTCATTGTGCGTCTTGTTACTACACCTTCACAAGCTTTTCAATCTTCAACTTGACTCGCCGTAAACCACATAATCATTAGTTCAATTCGAGTCCTTGAAAACTCCTTTCACGTTCATCCACCCACTCGCGTTACATCTGGCCCTTAACCCATTTTATCAATGCAACAGCTTTTGTGGGAAATCTTTCAATGGTTCGTTTATTGCCACTCATCAATCCTGTGAAGCTTGCACTTTCCGCAACTCGCATCGACTATAGTCGATTCATCACTCATTTCAATCCTCAAAGGATTTATCACTTATTCCAATGCATGAATCTCACTTCATCACGTTCAAAACTTGCGCTCTTCACATTTAGTGGGCAATAGACATTTCCTCAGAGCCCACATGACACCCTCATAACTATTTATGTTTCTCATGGCTCCTTACATGAGTTCAACCATCGTCTCTCAAGACGGTAACGACCAACTCAATCATTCCTTGGGTACTTAATTCAACTGATATCAACTTCTTGCTACTACTCCTCACACTTTTCACTTGAGAGCTCAGACCTTGGCTCTCTGTCGTCACAGGTCTCCTTTAGGAGCGCACGACATTTCGTTTATCATTGTCACTCTTCTCTTCAAGAAGCATTAGTATCATCCTCTGAGTTTCATACTCGCTAAGGCGACCTTATTCAATTTCGTTTGTTCCACCGAACGTCAACATCATCCTGGAATTCAACATTGTCTTCAAAATGGCCTCTCCGATTTCACTTCCAGGAGTCATTTGAGTCCTGCATCCTCTTTCTCAGTACAGACGCTTATTCATCACACTAAGACAATTTAGAGCCTTTCTTCCTTTTACAATATAGTCTCTTACCCTAAAGAAGAAACTACACAATTCCGTGGCATTTTCTTACTTCAAATTTGCCTTGCCCTTCTCATTCATAGGACGACAATCTTGGAGTCTGCGCCAACGGCGACACCTTTACTCCAGAGCTCAAATGCCACCATGCTTTCACATTCTCTCTCCCACAACTCATTCACCTCCAGTGACAATATCTGTTCGTCCTTGGGTCTTCACCCGTTCACTTGTCAAATGGTCAATCCGATTGACTCAAATTACTTTGCAAGTGATCTTCAAGCGTTCCTTTTGCCAGTGGCCAATTCATCGTTCAATTGCCTTTTAAGAGCAATGCCCTATTCTTTAGGGAATAGTAACTCATGATTTCATTTCTCATGATTCCAATCATCCTTTAAGAGCAATGCCCTAATCTTTACGGAACAACAACTCATGACTGCATTTCACATGATTTCAATCCAATCAATTGATCCCAGGAAATCATTAACTTTAGGCAATCTAGCATGCCGATTCTTCTTCGACCTTATTCACAACAGAAAAGACTTACTACTCACTTTCCACTATGGGCCTTTGCCCAAGTAATCAATCATTTTCCATAGGCACGCTCCATATTCATAATGAATATCTCTTTGCTCGTAATCCATGAGCAGAGGTTCTCTTACTCATAAATCTTTTGATCATTCTCTTCTCTTGCTGAGTCCCATCGCCATTCCTCAAAATCGGGAACAACAGTCATAAGGTTTTCAAACTCCAATCTACTCAAGGACTTACTCATTTTATTCAAGGGTCCTTGACCATCTTTACCATACGCTCAAGCGACCTTGATAACTCTGTCTCATACTGGTCAATCATCCTATGATCCTTGCACTAGTATCAAGATCCAAATAATCCTTGCTCTCAAGCAATTCCCAGAATAATACTTCCCATCGATCAACTTAGCAAAGATAGTCTCGGCAGATCTCATGCCTCCGAGGAAATCTTTCCTCTAGTGACCTTTCAGCAATCCTCAATAGCCTTTTAACGCTAGTACGGCCAAGGTCACTTTCCTTCTTTAATGCACCCAAGATCTCTGAGATTTTCTCACAAAATCCTCAATCTAGAGGGAGACAATTTCAACTTTCATTCTTCCATCAAACCCAATCAATTTCAGCCTTATACATAATCTTACAAGATTTTCCAAGCTCTCATGGTCCTATCCACACATTCAATTTCGAAAAGACTTACTCAGAGTCCTTTTCTCGTGACTTTCGTCACTTAACTCCTCAGCACAAGCACTCACCACCACAGTGATTTAGAGAATCATGGAAGCTCCTCTATGAGCTTGCTTAATCCACAATTTTCTCATTTCCATTTAAAGTCCTTACGACCCATTCGGCTCTTGGGTCTCGTACGATCAACCGATCGAGCCATATTCTCTTTTAGTACTCATACTCAAATCTTCTATATTTACTCAATTCTCATGACTCATATCAATTCTCGGATCTTCCACACCACGTATCCTCGAGCCTAACACTCTTCTACGACCACACCTTGGTCGTTCAACCTTATTAAGTTCTCATGATCCATCTTGGTCCTTGGATCTTTTCGTATCTCACATACGCAAACCAAGTGCTACTCTAGCGACCATACCTTGGTCCTTCAGTCTTATCAGGTTTTCATGTCCCTTGAACCACTATGATTCCCTTCAGGAATCCAAGACTCAAATCGCCTACTCAAGTTTATCAACCTTAGGCTGCTCATCTCAATATTTTTCACCATCCATCAGTGGTTCCCAAACAATTCTCTAATGGCACACGAGAAACTCTCAACTAATTGCCAAATATTCAAGGATCTCAAATCATTCTTGATCTGTAATCCTTCCTTAAACCAGCCTCAACGAGGCAACTCTTCAACTAACGGCCTTTACTAGGCTAGCCTCAACTAAGCAACTGTCAATCAATCACTCAAGACAGTGATTCACTAGGTCAAAAGCTTATATTCTAGGTCTAAAGGCATCCGCCATTCTAGCACAGTCACCACAGACTATCTCATCTCACAGGCCTCGGTTCCTAAGGGTATAAACCCATACGTTGTGTAACCTCTCAGTTATACCTTGGCCAAACTAATTACACGAGGCTAATCATCAAACATGCTTAACAGGCCTATCACAACCTTCACTTTTCTTTTTCCAAGGGCATTCACCGTCAAGCACAAAGCTTTTAAACATGCCTTTCATAGGCACCATTACACAGGTCATGCCACTTTTAATCGTCCTTTATGAGAATCAATCTCGTGCTATACATTCCTTATCAGCAATTGGACTCAACCTGATACCCAAGCTTCCCCTTTCAAGTTATGACTTGGGTTGTTCCTGCCTCTGCCATCTTAGAAGCTTGCCAGGAGCCTCTCCTTGTCCGGACCACTTTGTCCCGGCGATCACTCCCCGCCCTCATCAGACCTGGCCGATGCAGGTTGTCCCAAGTCATACATCTACGGAGAAAGCCCCGTTACACATGTCCCATATCATGTTTCATCATAGTTTGCAGCTATCCCATCAATTTGTCCCATACCAAGCAACGGTTTATTAAGTCCAAAGCGACAAGTCACTACATGCACCCTCATCAACTTGCTTTTCATAACCACAACTCAAGCATAGCATGACTGCCCTCATCACTTGTCCTGTCAGAACCGTCTTCAGATCAATCCCTATCCATTCAAGAGTTCTAATTCCACCAATGATTGTCACATCTCAAGGATCAATTGCCTATATTCAACCGTATACCTCAAGTCCAGTCAACATTCAAATCAACTCCTTATGTAATCGATCACCACTGATCTTTGATTCAGGTACTCCTCATATTCATCTCAACTCATATCGTCCAACGTTGCCAATAACAATCGATAACCAAAACCATCAAAATCTCATGTAATTCAAGCCTGAATCCACTAATTTCAGTCATCTCTTTATAATTCGTACTCCACTAGTTGGGTCATAGACAAATCAAGATCGCAATCATACATCTCAATTGACCCTTCATTCATAAGCAATTTCCTATCATTCTCAAGCACAATTACCACCTCAAAGTCCATGCTTTTAACTCTCTAAATCCCAGTTTGCTTCCTTTTAAACCTTAATCACCTCATAACTCAAGGTCACCCATTAAAGTCAACTCTAGGACCATTAAAGTGTACTCAAGTTCAGGCCTACCATCCTCGAGGCTCAACAATCCATGCCTAGTCCTATAGACCTCAATATCCAATTGTCCTCAAGTCATTGCTTCTTATCACTCCAAGTCTCAATCACATTGAATCGAGCTGACCTTGCTCTGATACCAAATCGAACGGGGATGTCACGTCCCAAACCTGGCGAGCACGCGAACATCCCTGTCCATGCCGTTCATTCGAGAAAGCTCAAGGATCCAACGGCCAATAGCTTACAAGAATACGCATGCGAAAGCGATGCCTTCTTCAATTATATAAATTCAACTGTACCCGATGACTTAGGACAGATACATCAAAATCAACAACCAATACACGTAGGTTTAACTCCATAACCCGCCAATTAGATATACATTCCTAATATCACAAAAGGCCAATATACTATAAACACAACTGTCCATTATCCCTTTTAATGCCACTCCATGGCAAACTCGTGCTTCCTCCGCCTGCAACCTGAAAAATGTAAGCCCCTACTAAGGTGAGATATAAATCTCAGTAAGGTGGGTCCTAACCATAGGTTAGGCCGACTGTCCACTCAGGCAGTCCTCCAATCCTCTATATTTTTAAAGTCGTAACTTACAGGCAGATAGGGCACCATTCAATGAAGCAATGACATATAAACGACATGCATGCAAATATGAACTCACGCCACATTCAGATGATAAAGCACTTGTATACTCAGCCTGCCACTTCACCACATCTATCAACCACTGCCTGCCTCATTCTCTAACCCGCGATTAGATCGCATTAGGCTCGGCCCGTGTAAATGCATCATACCCTTATCGGTGACCCGCGTAAACGTATCAGGTCCCGGTCCATCTCCAGGCAGGGTTTATGAGCTCATACTCTGTCCCGCGATTAGATCGCATCAGGACCGTGGCTATCTCAGCCTCGCGACTTCGTTGCATCAGGGCGCCATCTAATCATTCCTCACCCTGCGACCTCATCGCGTCAGGGTCTCAACCTTTCGCCCCGCGTCTCACACGCCTCAGGGCCATACCATGCGATGCTCATGCCGCAATCAAGATTTATGCTTCAACTTTCAATTCAATGACACACTCAGTGGCAAGTGCCAATTCAAATGCATTTCATAAATTATGTGGCATGCAGGTAAATCAAATGACATACAATCATGGCAATCACTCAAGCATAGACAACGTCACATACATTCATCCAATAACATCTCAGGGCATAGTATGAGCCATCCCTATTGAAACTTTCTCAAGAAACAATCCAATTAAACCTTGATTCACCCAATCGAGTCCAATCTTCCTATCCTAAGGTTAGGAATTTCCTTACCTTTGATTTGGCAACCCAAGTTGCTCCTCATGGACCCTCAAGGTCTCGGCCAACCATGGTTCAAGGCCAATCCATCGCACAATCTAATAAAATCCGACTAATCTGTCAATTTTCATGTCCAATTCAACGATCCATGACTCCTAACCCTCCATGCCATAATCCTCGACATCTTAACATGCTTTAAACATTAATTTGAGACTTATAATCCATCCATCATCAGCCCAACAGAACCGGTCTTGCATGGAACCAATCGGTTCACTTCGGTTCTGTGCAAACCAAGCATATCCATCCATCAGTCCACTCCTAAATCCTCCATTTAATCATCAATCTATCTCTTAAAATGATTGTCTAAGGGTCCAAGAGGCTCACCATGAGTTTTAGGCCGGTTGGTCATCGGAAAACCATCCAAAGTCGCCGGTTCCTCCAAGCACAGAATCTGGCAGTTTTCTAGGCAAGATTAACAAGGTCGGTTCATTATTAAAACTTAATCAAATCCATCTCAAATTTTTATCACAGAACCATCTACGTGTCTACTAGGTCTCCACGAAATTTCGGCTCAAAAATCAAAGATTTCATCCGCCAACAGGGCAAAAAATCGGACCTACCTCATATTAGTGCAAATTCCGTTGACTCCTGGGAGAATCCTTGCTCCGGACTGTTTGGTGCTCCAAATGCTTCGATTCTTGTTGGAGAATATCGGCAAGACATGGAGCTTTGTTGTGGTGGTCGACCGGCAGCAGATGGTGGCCGGAAGTGGCCGTGGTGGCCGGCGAAGTGGAGGTCCAGAAGTTGGTCGCCGGTGGCAGAAACAAGACGAAGATGAAGATGGAGGTTTCGGTGCTCTCTCTTGGTGATGGCCGAAAATTGCAGAGGTGAGGAGAGAGAGAAAGTTTTGTCCAAGGCTTGGTCAAAGAGAGTTGAATGGTAGTTGTGGCATAGTTGACTATACTACTCTTTAGCTAATCTTTGGACACTTGTCCAATTGCTTTACCAATGAGATCCAATGATACTTATTCCTCCATGAATTTCGGCAGCTATTGGGAGGTTAAATGTCCAATTTTCCCTTCTTCATTTGGTTCGACAAAGTTCTAAGCTTGAGGGACAAATCGGTCATTTACCCCCGACGTTCGGAACGTCGTTTTTCTCGTTCCGGAAACCTTCGATAGGGCGACCGTCAATCCAAATAGCGTTGGAATTCTTGATTTTTCCATTTCAAATCTTTCAAGGCTCATTTCTGATTGCTTTCTCTATCAGACGTAGTTTCAGCCTATCCCGAACCAACGGGCGGCTTTCGCAGAAATTACGCATATCGACCCCATGATTCATATCACGCTTTGGGCTTGTCAATTTGTGGCGGCTTTGGTTGTCATGTAATTGCGAGGGTCTATCACTAGCTCCTAAGGTCTCGATCTTCACCGTCCGATTTAGGAAAATTTTGCAAATCATACGTTGGTTAAGTAGCATCACCTGTGCTCCAATCGTATGACACTCGCAAGGCATTCCTTAATCGTTCTTGGATCGGCCTTTTCGTGGCTCTAAATATCCACTCGACAATCCTTATGGTCAAAGCGCCATTTTCCATTCGAATTTCCCAAGTCCACGTATCTCGTCTCGCGTTAACCTTTCCCCTTTGGTCAGTCTACTCGAATTGATCAGGTTCGAGTGGGATACGACTGAAATACATCTCCAGATACACGCTTCTCGTGAATGAGCCTGAAATCGACTGGAAATCGAAATGTCACAAAACTGGATAGTTGACAGACTTTCAATCTGAACTCAGAATCCCTCAAGTTCTGAAATAACGACCACCCTTTTACCAGTAGACAGGCAATACTCGATTTTCAACTGAGCGCATCCGCGACTCTGTTTGCCTTCCCAGGGTGATATAATATGTCGCAATCATAATCCTTAAGCAGTTTCTTCCATCGACGCTGCCTCATATTCAGTTCCTTTTTTTGAAAATAGATACTTCGGGCTTTGGTGGTCCGTATAAATCTGAAATTTCTCGCCACACAAATAATGCCTCCAGATTTTCAAAGCAAAGATGATCGCTGCCAATTCCAAATCATGGGTCGAGTAGTTCATCTCATGCGGTCTCAACTGTCGGAACGCATAGGCAACCACTCTTCCACGTTGCATTAGCACACAGCCTAGTACTTTTAGCGAAACATCGCTATATGTTTCATAATCTCCAGGTCTTTGATGGAATCGTCAATACCGGTGCGGTTGTTAACCGATGCTTGAGCTCCTGGAAACTCCTTTTACACTTATCCGTCCATTCGAACTTCGTTTCTTTCTTAGTCAATCTCGTCAGTGGAATGGCTATATATGAAAACTTCTCCACGAAACGTCTGTAATATCCTGCCAATCCTAAGAAACTTCGGACTTCTATGACCGTAGTAGGCCTAGGCCAGTTCATTACAACTTCGATCTTCGTAAGATCCACCACAATTCCTTCTCCAAATATCACATGGCCAAGAAATGCCACTTTATTCAGCCAGAACTCGCATTTGCTAAACTTAGCGTAAAGTGAGTGTTCCCTCAGGGTCTGCAAAATAATCCTCAGATGCTCTTCGTGTTCTTCGTTATTCTTCAAGTAAATTAGGATATCGTCAATAAAGACCATAAGAAATCTATCCAAAAATTTCTTGAACACCCGATGCATTGTCACGCCCGAACCCATCGAGCACGCGAACATCCCTGCAAGCAAACAACACATCTCTCGTGGTCCGAAGATCCACAAACAAGTCGAGAGATAATATATATATATATATATATATATATATATAACAAGCATGTGGAAACGGTACTCAAATAAATACCCATACAAAAATAAAAGTTAAGTGGGACCTGGATAGCATAATAACTGTCATACATCATAACATACTATTTATACAAATTCTGACTACTACAATCCGCTAGGCAAGGGTGATGGGGTAAGCACATAAAAAAGGTATGACCATCATCGACGTCCAAAATAGCCACGGTCGGGGGTCACCATCACAAGATCGAGCCAATAAACTAGGACACCTAGGATGAGCTGTTGGAGTCACCTGTATCCTCTACATCCTCTATCGGCTCATATTTGGAGAAGGTCTCTGATGGAACCTCGATCGAATACTCCATGGTCACCTCATGCGACGGCTCTGCGAGATCCTCCTTGGTAGCCTCCACGACAATCACTTCATCCTCCTCCACGGTAAAGTCCAACGTCGGGGTCTTCTCCGGCCCGTTCCTATAACCAACTACGGACTCTCTAGCAGCTCCTGCTCCCTCGCGATCTGGCACCAATCAGGGATGACTTCCTAGGGTACCTCGTGGGGCTTCAACGGCCCAATCGACTCACCTCCGATTTTTTAAACCATGCCTTGAACCTATGAGACTTCCAGTCCGGGCGGCCCTCGTCGACCCATACGACCGTACACTTTCTCACATAAATGTTCCCCTGCCTATTCGAAAACTCATCAAAATATGCTGTCATCTCATTGGGATTCCCAAAACGAGTATGCCACATAGCTAAGGCCTAGGATTTGTAAAAATAGGGGTCCTCAAAAGGGTGAGATATAGATCTCAGCAAAAGAGTCCTAACCCTAAGTTAGGCTGACAGTCCATTTAGGCAGTCATCTATCCCAAAATTCCAAACTCATAATCATGTAGGCACAAACAAATAAAGATAGCGACACACAGATGATGGGCATGCAACTATGACACCATGTCACACTCAGATGATCATGCACACCTCATCCTACCATATCATCACAACCACCTCATCCTGCCTGCCTCGTCCTCCAGCTCGCGATTAGATTGCATCAGGCTTGGTCCGCGTAAACGCATCATACCGTCATTGGCAACCCGCGTAAACGCATCAGGTTCCAATGAATCCCCAAGCCAATATCATCATCTCATACTTCCGTCTCGCGAATAGTTCGCATCAGGACCGTGGCCATCTCAACCCTGCGATTTGATCGCATCAGGGCGCCACACAACATCATCTCCACCCCGCGATTACATTGCATCAGGGTATCCACCTCCCACCCCGCGTCTCATACGACTTAGGGCCTCACCATGTCATGCTCATGCGATGATTTTCAATTAGTTTTCCATACATGACGACATGCGCAATTCGGGCACAATTCAAAGACTACAACGTGCAAGCAAGCAAGTGACACACACACATGACGGATAATTCAAGTATAAACAATGGCACACATAAATTCCCTATACAATCTTAGGACATTCCAAGGACAATCCTCTTGAAAACTCTCACAAATCGTTTGATTTATCGCTTGACTCGCCCAATCGAGTCTAATCTTCCTATCCTAAGTTTAGGATTCCCTTACCTTGAATTTGATACCACACAAATTCTCTTCTTGGTCCTCAAAGGTTCGGCCTCCAATGGTCTAAGACCGAACTCACCGCGCAACCTAATAAAATCCAATCAATATATCAATTTTCCATATCCAAATCCTCAATCTGTGAACCATAAACCTCCATAGAATAATTCTCATCATCTTAACATGTCTTAATCACCAATTTGAGACTCAAAACCCAATGCCAACAGCCCTCAAATATACGCCCTTACACAGAACCGAACCGGTTCTTCTCGTTCTGTACAAATCGAACTTGTCCAGCTCTAAACCAATTCTAAATCCATCATTTAATCATCATCCTACCTCTTAACATGTCTATCTAAGGGTTTAAGGGTCTTACCGAGGGTTTGAGATTGAATGGTCGCCGAAATCCCGTTGAAGGTCGCCGGATCTCCAAGGTCAGTTTAGCGGCAGTTTTCTGTCCAAGTTTACAAGACCGATTCGAGGTCAAAACTTCATCAAATTATTCTCAAATTTTTACCACAGATTCATATACATGTCTTATAGGTCTTCATAAAATTTGGCCTCAAAAATCCAACATTTCATTCTTCAAAAGGGTTAGAAATCGGACCTATCTCAGATTGAGTCTGATTCTGTCGGCTTTCGGGAAAACCCTTAGCTGGAGCTCCTCGGTGGTCCAAATGGCTCGCTTCTTATTCAGAGAGGTTGGCAAGACGTGGATCTAGGCTATTGTGGTTGGCTGGCAGACAGGCGGTGGCCAGAAGTGGTCATCGTGGGCGGCGAACGGAGACCCAGAAACTAGTCGGGCAGCAACGAGAAGAAAAAGGAAGAAGAAGAGTGGTCGTGAGCTATAGGGGTTCCTTGGCTGGCCAAGTGAGGTAAGGAGAGAGAGAAAAAAGGCTATATACAACTCACTTGCTCAATGGGTGGAATGGTAGGTGAATAAAGTTGGACATGACCATCCAATGCTTGATCTTGTGACACTTGTCCACTTGTCATTCCAAGCTTGATCCAATGGCTCATATCCATCCTAGTTTTCGGCAGCCTTGAGGGGGTTTAAAATCCAAAATGCCCTTCTTCAAATGCATGGGCAAGGCTTTAAGCTTGAGGGGCAAAAGGGTACTTTTTACCCCTGACGTTCAGAATGTCGTTTTTCTCGCTCTAAAATTCTTCGATAGAGCGACGAGCAATCCGAATAACGTTGGAATTATTGATTCTCCATTTCAAATTTTTCAAGACTCGTTTCTGATGGTTTTCTCCATCAAACGTGGTTCCAGCCTACTTTGAACCGACGAGTGGCTTGTGTAGACTTTATGCGTATCGATCCTGTGATTCTCATCACATTTTGGGCTTGTCAATTCGTGGCGGCTTTGGTTGTCATGTAATTGTGAGGGTCTATCACTAGTTCCTATGGTCTCGATCTTCACTGTCCTATTTAGGAAAAATTTTACAAATCATACGTTGGTTAAGCGGCATCACCCACGCTCCAATCGTATGACACTCGCAAGGCATTCCCTAATCGTTCTTGGATCGGCCTTTTGTGGGTCTAAATATCCCCTCGACAATCCTTATGATCAAAGCGCCATTTCTTATCCGAATTTCCTAGGTCCACGTACCATGTCTCGCTTTAGCATTTTCCTTTTGGTCTGTCTACTCGAATTGATCAGATTCGAGCAAGATATTCTGAAATACATCTCTAGATTCATTTCTCAATAATGAGTTTGAAATTGACTGCAAATCAGAATGTCACAACTCTTACCCCTTACAAAAATTTCGTCCCCAAAATTTACATTACAGTTAATTACTCAAATAAATGAGGGTGTTATCTCCTCATAGTCTCTTCATTTTCTCACGTGGCACCTTCAGTTCCGTGGTACTCCCACACTACCTTGACTAGTGGAATCTTCTTATTCCTGAGGATTTGCTCCTTCCGGTCCTCGATTCTTATTGGCTTCTCCATGTAAGACACTCTTTCGTCCACTTCTATGGCTTCATAGTCCAACACATGTGTCGGATTGGGTTCGTACTTTCGCAGCATCGACACATGGAACACATTATACACCTGGGATAGATTAGGCGGCAGGGCAAGCCTGTAGGCCAAGGTTCTAGTCCGTTTCAGTATCTCAAATGGACCTACATACCTTTGGCTCAGCTTCCCTTTCTTTCCAAATCGCGATAGTCCTCTCATCGGCGACACTTTGAGGAAGACGTGATCGCCCACTTGAAACTCCAAGGGCTTGCGCCGCTTATCTACGTAGCTCTTCTGACGACTTTGTGCCGTCCTCAGTCCATCCCGAATTATCTTCACTGCTTCCACCAATTGCTCTACCAATTCTGGGCCTGTGATACTTCTTTCTCCAACTCATCCCAGCAAATCAGGGTTCTGCAGGCTCTTCCATAAAGTGCTTCAAATGGTGCCATCTGGATACTCTACTAATAGCTATTATTATATGCAAACTCTATCAGATGTAACTGATCTTCCCATCCACCTTTAAAATCAATGACGCATGCTCATAACATATCCTCAAGTGTTTGTATCATCCTTTCCGACTATCCGTCCGTCTGTAGATGGTAGGCTGTACTAAACTGCAATCGAGTTCCCATGGCTTCTTGTAGACTTTTCCAAAAGTTTGCCGTGAACTTAGGACCTCTATCCGAAGTGATCGTCACTGGCACTCTGTGCAACCTCACTATCTACTTCATGTACAACTCTGCATATCTATCCATGGCGAAGTCCTTTTGCACCGGGATGAAATGTGCGGACTTGATCAATCTGTCCACAACTACCCATATAGAGTCGTGACCTCGCTGGCTCCTTGGGAGTCCCATCACAAAATCTATAGTCACATGCTCCCACTTCCATTCGGGTATCTCCAATGGCTGTAATAGTCCTCCAGGCTTACAGTGTTGCGTTTTCACTTGCTGGCATGCCAAACACTTAGCCACATACCTTGCTACGTCTACCTTTATCCCGTTTCACCAATAGTGTTGTTGCAGGTTCTGGTACATTTTCGTACTTTCAGGGTGGATGCTATAATTGCTCCTGTGAGCCTCTAACAGGATCCTTTCCCTAAGTCCCTCATCCTTTGGCACGCACAATCGTCCTCGGAACTTCAAAATTCCGTCCTCGAACACCTGAAACTCGGGTTTTCTCTTTGTCGCATCCATTTTGAGGATCTTCTGAATCTCTAGGTCAGTAGCTTGCAAGGTTTTTATTCCTTCTTGGACCTTAGGTTCTACCCTCAATGTAGCCATTAAACTGGACAATTGAACGACTTCCAATCTGAACTCGGAGTCTCTCATATCCTCAATCATCGACCAACATTTCACCAGTAGACATGCGATGCTTAAGTTCCGACTCAGCGCATCTGCTACTCGGTTTGCTTTCCCAAGGTGATATAGGATATCACAATCATAATCCTTCAGCAGCTCCATCCACCTATGCTGCCTCATATTTAACTCTTTATGAGAAAACAAATACTTTAAACTTTGATGGTCGTTATAGATATGAAATTTCTCGCCACATAGGTAATGTCTCCAAATTTTCAAAGAAAATATAATCGCCGCTAACTCCAGGTCATGAGTTGGGTAGTTCATCTCATGTGGCCTCAACTGTCTGGATGCATAGGCTACTACTCTTCCGTGCTGCATAAACACACAGCCCAATCCTTTCAGTGAAGCATCGCTGTAAATCTCGTAACCTCTCGGTCCTGATGGAATTGTCAGTACTGGCGCGGTAGTCAGTCTAAGTTTGAGTTCTTGAAAACTCTTTTCACATTTGTCAATCCATTCAAACCTCGTTTCCTTCTTCGTCAACTGCGTCAATGGGATGGCTATGGATGAGAATTTCTCCACAAAACGCCTATAGTACCATGTCAATCCCAGGAAACTTCTGACTTTAGTGACCGTAGTAGGTCTAGGCCAATTCGTCATAATTTCGATCTTCGCAGGATCCATTGTGATTCCTTCACCAGACACCACATGACCAAGGAATGCTACCTGTTAAGCCAAAACTCACACTTACTCAACTTTGCATAGAGCGTATGCTCCCTCAGAGTCTGCAGTACAATCCTTAGGTGCTTCTCATGTTCTGCATCACTCCTCGAGTAAATCAAGATATCGTCAATGAAGACTATGACGAATCTGTCTAGAAATTCCTTAAATACTCGATGCATCAAGTCCACAAAAGTAGCTGGAGCATTGGTCAATCTAATCGGCATCATTGTGAATTCATAGTGACCATACCTCGTCCTAAAGGCAGTCTTAGGTATGTCTTCCTTCTTGATCCCCAATTAGTGATACCTAGTTGTCAAGTCAATCTTTAAAAATACTGTCGCTCCTTGCAACTGGTCAAACAGATCATCAATCTTTGGCAGTGGGTACTTGTTCTTCACTGTCACTTGGTTCAACTGCCGATAGTCGATACATAGACGCAAAGACCCATCCTTCTTCCTTACGAATAGCACTGGTGCTCCCACGGTGAAGCACTTGGTTGGATAAATCCCTTGTCTAATAGCTCTTGCATCTGCACCTTTAACTCCGTCAATTCTGATAGGAACATCCTGTAAGGTGCTTTCGAAATTGGCTCCGTTCCAGGGGCTAATTCAATCACAAATTCTATTTCCCGTTCCTATGGTAATCTTGGGAACTCTTGGGGACACACATCAGGAAACTCACGTACTACGTGAATATTCTCTAACTTTGGCTCTTCGGTAGTCGTGTCCATTACTGCCACTAGGTATGCTTGGCACCCTTCAGACGTCAACTTGGTCACTTCCGGGGATGACACTAAGGGAATCGAGACTTCTCCTCTACTTTCCACCAATTCAAAGCTAGGGCGGCCTCTCAAATAAAATCGGATTATCCTACTACCACAATCTACTACTGCCCCCTGCTTACCCAACCAATCCATTCCTATGATTACGTCAAAATCGTACATGGGTAAGACAGCTAGATCAATACTCTCCTTACTCCCTCCAATCACAATCTCACAACCAGCACAACCCATTGAAACCAATACATTATCCTTTAACGGTGTGGCAACATGCAAAATTATGTTCAATAGTTTCAAGTTCATACCCACCAAATCAGCAAACTGTGCAGACACAAACGAATGTGTGGCACCAGGGTCAAACAATGCATATGCAGCTTGGTTGCACAAGTAAACCGTACCTGTGACCAGACCTGGTGTCTCTTCCGCCTCTCTACGGGCTACTGCATATACTCTTCCCTATGTCAGTGGTCGATTATGTTCAATTTGAGGTGTTATAGTCGACGGTCCAGCTTGTGGCCTCTGTTCTTGCTATCGACTTGTCAGAACTTGATTCGGGCACATCCTCATCTGGTGGCTCAGCTGACAACACTTAAAACAAGCTCCAGTCCTCATTGGGGCATGGCCCATTTCCATGCCTTTTGCTACAAAGTCTGCAGCTCCAGTTCATAGGATTTGGTGGCTTCATAATATTTTTCCGCACTGGTGGCACAAAACACCTATTGTTCGCCATCAGTCTTTTGCCTATCTAGCGGTTATCTCTGAAGTACGTAAATCGCGATCCAGTTGCGGTGTTTCTCTCTTTCAAGTCCCTTTCAATCATCTGGTCCCGCTCGTAGATCTCCTTGTAGGTCATCAAATTCAGAGCAATCATCTAGCTACGAAGCTCGGGCCTCAGACCATCATTGAATATCCGCGCTTTCTCCTGTGGGTCCTCCACAGATTGTGGTGCGTACCTCGACAGCCTCGAGAACTCGGCCTCGTACTGATCTATCGTAACTGATTCTAGCACAACTGCAGGAATTTCACCTGCTTCCTTTCCCTAGCCGTCTCAGAGAAGTACTTGTCATTGAACACCGACTTAAATGCATTCCAATTTAAGGCCGTTCCTTCAAGGAAGACTCCGTCCTTAGTGGCAGCCCACCAGTCATTCGCTGCACCCTCCAGCTGGTACATGGCTAGCAACACCTTCTCTTCGTCGGTGCACCTCAGCACCCCAAAAGCCTTCTCTAACTTTTCAATCCACCTGGGTGCTAACTCGGGATTTCCAGTCCCAACGAACTGAGTCGGCTTCAATTTTATAAACTGCTTCACCAGCTGGCCCATTTGTCTGGCCACGATGATCTCTTCTTGGGCATTTACAGCTTCATTGCCCTGGCCTTGTTCATTCTGGCTTCCGTTGCCACCATTATTACCGTTGTTGGTGTTGACGGCGGCTATGGCAGCTCCTACTGCCTGGGCGATGGCAGCGTCTCGATCCTGAGCTTGCTGATTAATCATGTTGTCAATTCTTTCAAGCGCTCTGAACACACCATCCATTCTTGGATCTTCAGCGACAAGCGACCTCGAGCTAGAAGCTCCGCCTCTTGACCTTCCAAACCTTCTAGATGGGTTGCTCATGTTTGTCTCTTTCTATTGAACCTGGTCCATCACAAGTTCAGCAAGTAGTTAGTAACTTACTCAATCATTTAAATCCAAAGCTACTAACTACCCTTAACAAAAACAGTTACATTGTAATAGTCCTTTCAAATAATAACTTCCACAGACACTCCAACAAATAATTCATGTCCATTCCTCAATTCCATTCACTTTAGTGATTCACTAAAATCAATCACTTTCATTCCTTAAACAAACCAAAGTCCAGAAATGACCTTCAATCTTAAGTAGGGAATTTAATATTTATGCATTTCCATAATCCTGCCAAGGTCAAACACCAACCTTAAGTATCAAGTCACACACTATACACCCCATGCCTTATCTTAACCAGCCTCCAAAAGTCTCGCTATCCGTCCTTGTCCCAACTTAATCATCCTTATTACTCTAGTCCTCAACCACCTTTGGTTGAAGCTGACCTTGCTCTGATACCAAATCAAACGGGGATGTTACGCCCCGAACCCGTCGAGCACGCGAACATCCCTCCAAGCAAACAACACATCTCTCTTGGTCCCAAAATCCACAAACAAGTCGAGAGATAATATATATATATATAACAAGCATGCGGAAGCGATACTCAAATAAATCCCTGTACAAAAATATAAGTTAAGTGGGACTTGGATAGCATAATAACTGTCATACATCATAACATACTATTCATACAAATTTCGACTACTTCAATCCGCTAGGTAAGGGCGACGGGGTAAGCACACCAAAAAAGTATGACCATCATCGATGTCCAAAATAGCCATGGTCGGGGTCGCCATCACAAGATCGAGCCAATAAACTAGGACACCTAGGATGAGCTGCTGGAGTCCCTTGTATCCTCTACATACTCTTTCGACTCATATTCGTAGAAGGTCTCTGATGAAACCTCGATTGAATCCTCCAAGGTCGCCTCATGCGACGGCTTTGCGAGATTCTCCTCAGTAGCCTCCACGACAATCACCTCATCCTCCTCCACAGTAAAACCCAACGTCGAGGTCTTCTCTGGCCCATTCCTAGAACCAACTACGGACCCCTCGGCAGCTCCTGCTCCCCAGCGGTCTGGCAGTATGGACCCCTCTAATGAATAGCCCACACAACTAAGGCCTAGGATCTGTAAAAATAGGGGTCTCCAAAGGGATGAGATACACATCTCAGTAAAAGAGTCCTAACCCTAAGTTAGGCCGACCGTCCAGTCAGGAAGTTATCTATCCCAAAATTCGAAACTCATAATCATGTATGCACAAACAAATAAAGATAGCAACACATAGATGATGAGCATGCAACTATGACACCATGTCACACTCAGATGATCAAGCACATCTCATCCTGCCATTTCATCACAACCATCTCATCCTGCCTGCCTCATCCTCCAGCCCGCGATTAGATCGCATCAGGCTTGGTCTGCGTAAACGCATCAGATCGTCATTGGTAACTCGTGTAAACGCATCAGGTTCCAATGAATCTCTAGGCCAATATCATCACCTCATACCTCCGTCCCGCGAATAGTTCGCATCAGGATCGTGGCCATCTCAACCCTGCGATTAGATCGCATCAGGGCGCTACACAACATCAACTCCACCCAGCAATTACATCGCATCAGGGTATCCACCTCCCGCCCCGCATCTCATACACCTTAGGGCCTCGCCATGTCATGCTCATGCCATGATTTTCAATTAGTTTTCCATACACGACGACATGTGCAATTCAGGCGCAATTCAAAGACTTATGGCATGCAAGCAATCAAGTGACATATACACATGGCGGATAATTCAAGCATAAACAACGACACACATAAATCCCCTATACAATCTTAGGACATTCCAAGGACAATCCTCTTGAAAACTCTCACAAATCGTTTGATTTATCACTTGACTCGCACAATCGAGTCGAATCTTCCTATCCTAAGTTTAGGATTCCCTTACCTTGAATTTGATACCACATAAATTCCCTTCTTGGTCGTCAAAGGTTCATCGTCCAATGGTCCAAGACCAAACTCACCGCGCAACCTAATAAAATCCAATCAATCCATCAATTTTCCATGTCCAAATCCTCAATTCGTAAACCATAAACCTCCATAGCATAATCATCATAATCTTAACATGTCTTAACCACCAATTTGAGACTCAAAACCCAACGCCAACAGCCCTCAAAGATTCGGCCATGTATAGAACCGAACCGGTTCTTCTCGGTTCTAAGCAAACCGAACTTGTCCAACCCTAAACCAACTCTAAATCCATCATTTAATCATCATCCTACCTCTTAACATGTCTATCTAAGGGTTTAAGGGTCTTATCGAGGGTTTGAGGTTGAATGGTCGCCGAAATCCCGTTGAAGGTCCCCAGATCTCCAAGGTCAGTTTAGCGGCAGTTTTCTGTCCGAGTTTACAAGATCAATTCTAGGTCAAAACTTCATCAAATCATTCTCAAATTTTTATCACAGATTCATATACATGTCTTCTAGATCTCCACAAAATTTGGCCTCAAAACTCCAACATTTCGGTCTTCAAAAGGTTAGAAACTGGACCTACCTTAGATTAAGTCTGATTCTGTGGGCTTCCGGGAAAACCCTTGGCCGGAGCTCCTCGGTGGTCCAAATGGCTCGCTTCTTGTTCGAGGAGATTGGCAAGAAGTTTATCTAGGTTGGTGTGGTTGGCCGGTGGACAGGCGGTGACTGGAAGTGGTTGTCGTGGGCGGCGAATGGAGACCCAGAAATTGGTCGGGCAGCAGCGAGAAGAAGAAGGAAGAAGAAGAGTGGTCGTGAGCTATGGGGGTTCCTTGGCTGGCTAAGTGAGGTGAAGAGAGAGAGAAAAAAAGGCTATATACAACTCACTTGCTCAATGGGTGGAATGGTAGGTGAATAAAGTTGGACATGACCATCCAATGCTTAATCTTGTGACACTTGTCCACTTGTCATTCCAAGCTTGATCCAATGGCTCATGTCCATACTAGTTTTTGGCAGCCTTGAGGGGGTTTAAAGTCCAAAATGCCCTTCTTCAAATGCATGGTCAAGGCTTTAAGCTTGAGGGGCAAAAGGGTAATTTTGTCCTCGACGTTCAGAACGTCGTTTTTCTTGCTCCAGAATTCTTCGATAGGGCAAAGGCCAATTCGAATAACGTTGGAATTCTTGATTCTCCATTTCAAATTTTTCAAGACTCGTTTCTAATGGTTTCCTCTATTCGATGTGATTCGAGCCTATCTCGAACCAACGAGTGGCTTTTACAGACTTTACGCGTATCGACCTTGTGATTCTCATCACATTTAGGGCTCGTCAATTTAGGGCGGCTTTGGTGGTCATGTAATTATGAAGGTCTATCACTAGTTCCTATGGTCTCGATCTTCAATGCCCGATTTAGGAAAAATTTTGTAAATCAAACATTGGTTAAGTGGCATCACCCGCGCTCCAATCGTATGACACTTGCAAGGCATTCCCTAATCGTCCTTGGATCGGCCTTTTATGGCTCTAAATATCCCCTCGACAATCCTTATGGTCAAAGCGCCATTTCTTATCTGAATTTCCTAGGTCCACGTACCATGTCTCGCGTTAGTCTTTCCATTTTGGTCAGTCTACTCTAATTGATCAGATTCGAGCGAGATATTATTGAAATACATCTCTAGATTCATTTCTCAGTAATGAGTCTGAAATTGACTGGAAATCAGAATGTCACATGCATCAAGTCCATAAATGTGGCCGGAGCATTGGTCTGTCCAAAAAGCATAACAGTGAATTTGTAATGACCATACCTTGTCCTAAAAGTGGTCTTAGGTATGTCTTCCTTCTTAATTCTCAACTGATGATACTCGGTCCTCAGGTCAAGTTTAGAGAATACCGCAGCTCCTTGCAATTGATCAAACAAGTCTTCAATCCTCGATAGTAGGTACTTATTCTTTACAGTTACTTGATTCAACTGCCTATAGTCGATCCATAAACGCAAGGAACCATCCTTTTTCCTCACAAACAACACCGATGTTCCCTACGGTGAAGCACTCGATCAAATAAATCCTTTATCCAGTAATTCCTGCATTTGTACCTTTAACTCCTTCAGTTCTGATAAGGACATTCTATAGGGTGCCTTCGAGATCAGTTCCGTCCCGGGAGCTAACTCAATCACGAAATCAATTTTGCGTTTTGGTGGCAATCCTGGTAACTCTTGGGGAAAAATGTCAGGAAACTCACCCACTACCAGAATATTTTCTAATTTAGGCTCCTCGGCAGTCGTGTCCATAACTGCGACTAAGTACGCTTGACATCCTGCAGCTATCAGCTTTGTCGCTTCAAGTGATGAGACTAAAGGAATCGAGGTTCATCCTCGACTTCTCACAAATTCAAAACTAGGGCGAACTTCCGGATAGAAACGGATTATCCTACTACCACAATCAACTACCGCCCTTTGCTTACCTAACCAATCCATTCCTATGATCACATCGAAGTCATACATGGGCAACATAACCAAGTCGATACTCTCTTTACTACCGTCAATTACAATTTTACAGTCAGCACAGCCCAACGAAACCAGCACATTATCTTTCAACGGGGTGGCAACATGCAGAATCACACTCAACGGTTTTAACTCCATATCAACCAAATCAGCAACCGAGTAGACACAAATGGGTGTGATGCGCCAGGATCAAACAAAGCAAAGGCAGTTTGGTCACACAAATAAATCGTACTTATGACCACGCCAGGCGCTTCTTTTGCTTCCCTACATGCCACTACATAGACTCTTCCCTAGGCTGAGGTCGATTCTAGTCATTCTGTGGAGTGGCAGTTGACGGTCCTGCCTATGGTCGTTGCCCTTGAGGTCTAGTCATTGGAGCTTGATTCGGGCAAGTCCTCATCTGATGGCTCATTTGACCACACTTGAAGCACACTTTAGCCCTTGTCGGGCAAGGTTCGTTACCATGCCTTCTATCACAGAGGTGGCAACTCTAGTTCATTGGGTTCGGTGGCTTCACTATGTTCTTTCTTATTGGAGGGACGAAGCGTCTATTGCCAGTCATCGATCTTTTACCAATCTGGCGATTATCTTTGAATTACCTAAATCGTGACCCAGATGCAGCATTTCTCTCTTTCAGATCTCTCTCAATCATCTGTCCTCGTTCATATATTTCTTTATAAGTCCTCAGGTTTATAGTTATCATCTGGCTATGAAGCTTAGGCCTCAGTCCATTTCGAAATCTCCGAGCCTTCTCTAGGGGATCCTCTATTGATCGGGGTGTATACCTTGATAATCTGGAGAACTCAGCTTCATACTGGCCCACTGTCAGGTGATTCTGAACCAACTGTAAGAACTCCATTTGCTTTCTTTCTCGGGCTGTCTCCGAGAAGTACTTGTCATTGAATGCCGTAGTAAAAGCATTCCAAGTCAAGACCATTCCTTCTGGAAAGACTCCATTCTTGGTGGCAGCCTACCAGTCATTTGCGATACCTTCTAGTTGGTACACCGCCAATAATACTTTTTCTTCGTCCGTGCATCTCAAGACTCCAAAGGCCTTCTCAAGTTTTCTCGATCCACCTTGGCGCCAATTCAGGGTCTCCAATCCCATCGAACTGTGTTGGCTTCAGTTTAATAAATTGTTCGATTAGTTGGCCCATCTGCCTGGCCACAACAACCTCTTCCTAGGCATTCACTGCCTCATTGCACTGGCTATGATCGCCGTTGTTTCCATTACCCCCATTAGTGCCATTATTGGTGTTGACGGCAGCTATTGCGGCTCCTACCGCTTGGGCTATGGTAGCATCCCTGTTCTAGGTCTGCTTGTCGATGAGGTCGCCAATCCTTTCCAGTGCTCTCAACACTCCGTCCATTCTCGGGTCTTCCACCATAGGAGGCCTCGAACTAAAGGCTCCTCTCCTAGGTCTTTCAGGTCTTCTAGGTGGATTACTCATCCTCGTATACTTTCATTAAGCTTGGACCATCACAAATTTTACCAATAACTCATTCATCCAATCCAAGTCCAGAGTTACCAAATTATGACTTAATGTAGACGGTCATAACATAACGACCTTCCACGCAACTAATTCCAAAGGCACTTCACTAAATAGTCCATGGCTATTAACCCATTCCGTCCACTTCAACGGTTCACCAAAACCAGCCATGCTCATTTACTCAACAAACCAAAATCTAGAAATGACTTTCAGCGCTAAACATGAAACTTAATCCTCATAAATTACCGCAATCTTGTCAAGACCAAATGTCAACCACATGCGTCAAGTCAGATGCCATGCATTTAGTGCCTAACTCTCACAAGTTTACTAAGGTCTCACTACCCATCCTATCCCAATTTAATCATCCTTATCACTCAAATCCTCAATCAAATTGGATTGAGCTGACATTGCTTTGATACTAAGCAAGGCGGGATGTCACGCCCCGCGCTCCGGGCATGAGCACGCGACACCCTGTAAGCATAAACTCTTGAGTGTCTCAGGATTCACATATATCGAGAGATGTGAAAGATTGATAGCATGCGGAAGAGATAACATACAAACTTCTCCGCACAATAATAAAGGGGACCTAAGTAACGAGAATACCAATATATATACATAACCTCCCAACTGTTCCTACAAGAGCACTGGTAGACTAAACCTGCTAGTCGGTAGGGGTGACAGGACCAGTACAAAAGACGGTTATCAACATCTCCAAAAAAGAAACAGGGCATCAAGGTCATCATCAAAATAACAGTCCAGAAAACAGAAACCCCTAAGTCGAGCTACTGAAGTCGTCAGTCTCCTCAGCGTCCTTAGTAAGCTCGTACTCTGAGAAAGTTTCTGAGCGTACCTCTATAGCATCCTCCATCGTCTCATTTGCTGACTGCTCTACCAGGTCGTCTTCGGAGGCTTCGATCTCAATGGCCTCGACAGTGTCTTCCAAGGTAGGGTCCTCTCGGGGATATTCCTCGAACCAGCTACCGACCCCTCGACCTCCACCGAATCCCGAGTGGGATGACACCAACTGAGCATCACCCTACGGGGCACCTCAATAGACTTCAGAGGTCCTGTGGTAACCTCGTCTATCCCCCAAAACCAAGCCTCGAACCTATGAGGCTTGCAGTCCTTTCCACCCTCATCGACCTAGACTACCGTATATTCCTAACGTACATCGTTCCCTGTCCGTCCAGGAACTCCTCAAAATATGCGGTCATGTCCTTTGGGTCGCCTAGTCTGATTGGTAGCATTCTCATGGCCTAAGATCTGGAAATGGGGTCCCACAACGGGGTGAGATTTACATCTCAATAAGACAGGTGCTAACCCTAAGTTAGGCTGACCGTACACTCAGGTGAATACAATCACGGACAAAAATGCACAAGCAATCACATGAGGCATTCAACAGTCATTAAATAACATACGGATACAAACGAATGTCAGGCATGCAATTATGGCATTATATCACATCCGTGGAATCAAGCACATATTACCAAGCCAAATCACACCTTCTACCCTTTCAGTCCTCCTTATTTTCACGCCAGCGTTTAGAACGCCTCAGGCTCGGTCCGCGTAATACGCCTCAGACCATCTCATTTACAAACCCGCATAAATGCATCAGGCTTTCAATTTCATTCTAGATTTGTGTCGACATATTTCAAATTCCATCCCGCGTCTCAACGCATCAGGACATTGGCCATTTCAACCCTACGTCTCAATGCATCAAGGTACCATTCAACACAACCCCGTGTCTCAACGCCTCAGGGTATTATAAGTTTCTCATACATGCCAAATACTCATTTCAATTCAGAACCTCATGGTCAAGTGTAAACTCATGCAACGAGCAACACATCTATGTCATGCGAATGCGGTAATCAATTCATGGCACAAGCATTCAACAAGCATTCAAGCCATCTACACCTCTCGAGGACGCATAATGGACAATCACACCCTAATTCCTAAGAATTAACCTAATTCACACCCAATTCATCCAATCGAGTCCAATCCTACTAGCCAAGGTTTAGAAACTTCTCACCTTGTGCTAAAATCAACACAAATCTCCTTCCAAACACTTTAATGGTTCGGTTTTAATAGTCCAAGAACAAGTCAGCCGCACAACCTAAGGAAATTCATCCAATCGTCAATTTTTCTTGCTCAACTCATCAATTCACTAAACATACACGTCATTGACATATCATTTGATATCCTCATACTTCTCAACGATAAAATTTGAACTCAACTCCATCACCAATAGCCCCCACAAGATTCGGTATACACAGAATCGAAACATGGCATATCTAACTAATCAGCCCATAAACCAATGTTAATCCTTAATTTATCCACTAATCTACTTTCTCACATGTAGTTCTAGGAGTTGGGAAGCCTCACCGAAAATTTGAGCTCAAGGCGACATAGGAAAGTCCACGAACAACACCGGTTCCTCCAAGTCCTCAATCAGTTAGTTTTTGTCCTTTAAACACCAGACCCATTTGGGGTCAAAACTCCATCAAATTCATCCAAACTTTTTATCACAACTCAGTCTACACGTCCCGTTGGTGTCCAAAAAATTTGGCCGAAAGATTCAAATGATTCGAGGTCCTGCGGAGTGTAAACAGCAGCTTAGCTCCAGCTGCGACGGTTTCCGTAGACTCTTGGGAAAATGGCCGGCCGGAACTCCTTAGTCGGTAAAATGACGTGATTCAAGTTGGAGGTTGTGACATTTTGATTTCCCTGTCATTTTCAGACTCATTAATGAGAAGTATATCTAGCGATGTGTTTCGGTCATATCTTGCTCTAATCTGATCAATTTGAGTAGGCTGAGCAAAAGGGAAAGGCTAACGCGAGACAAGGTACGTGGACCTAGGAAATTCGAATAGGAAATGACGTTTTAACCATCAGGATTGTCGAGGAGATATTTAGAATCATGAAAGGCCGATCTAAGGAAGATTAAGGAATGCATTGCTAGTGTTATACAATTGGAGCGCGGGTGATGCCACTTAGCCAATGTATAATTTGCAAAATATTTCTAAATCAGACAATGACGATCGAGACCGTCGAAACTAGTGATAAACCCTCACAATTACATGACAACCAAAGTCGCCATGAATTAACGAGTCCTAAATGTGATGTGAGTCACAGGGTCGATACGCGTAACGTCTGCAAAAACCGCCCGTCAGTTCGGGATAGACTGGAACCAGGTCTGATAGACAGAACAATCAGAAATAAGTCTTGAAAATTGAAAATGGAGAATCAAGAATTCCAACGTTATGTTTGGATTGACTGTCGCCATGTCGAAGATTATTGGATTGAGAAAAACGGCGTTCCGGACATCAGGGGTGAAATTACCATTTTACCCCTCAAAGCATTAGCCTTGCTTATGCAGTTGAAGAAGGGTATTTTGGTCTTCTATACACCCCAAGTGCGACCAAAAATTTGAAGAGATTATGACCATTGGATCACCTTGATTGACACTTAGGACAAGTGTTAGTAGATTAGTTAAAGAGTGGTCATGTCCACCTTTAAACAACTACCATTCAGCCCTTTGACTCTTGGGATTTAATATAGCTCCCCTCTCTCTCTCTCTTGGCTAGCCGTTCTTCCTCCAAAGCACCGAGAGCTCCCTTTCTTCTTCCTCTTCCTTCTGTCGCTCGCCCGATCGCTCCTGCCCTCTCCGTTCACCGCCATTGACGACCACTTTCGGCGACCTTCAGCCGGCGAGCCAACCATTCCCTCCTAGCTTAGCCTCTTGCCGACATCCTCGAAGTGGAAGAGCGTCAATTGACCCACCGATGAGCCCCGGCTAGCCATTCTCCCGGAAGCTGACGGAAGCCGCCATAATCTAAGGTAGGCAGCATTTCTGACCTCTTAGGACCTCAAAACGTTGGAGTCTTACGACCAAATTTTGTGGAGGTCTAGGGGACTTGTAGAGTGATTTTTGGTAAAAAGTTGAGGTCAATTTGATGAAGTTTTGACCCCAAATGGGTCTTGTATTTGATGGACAGAAATTACCGATTTAAGGACTTGAGGAAACCGGCGACTCCAAAGGGTTTTTGGCGACGACTCGGCCTCAAATATTCGGTGAGCCTCTTAGACCCTTAGATATACATGTTAGCAAGTAGGTTAGTGAATAAATGGTGGATTTAAAGTAGGTTAAGGGTTGGATATACTCGGTTTACACAGAACTGAACATAGCCCGGTTCGGTTCAATGCAAACCGGTTCTGTGGAGGCCGTAGTTGTCAGTTTTGAGTCTCAAATTCATTGATGAGACATGCTAGGGTGTTAAGGATTGTGTTGTTAAGGTTGGTGGTTCATGGATGGGTGAAATGGACAAGAGAAATTGACGATTGGTTGGATTTTCATAGGTGGCGCGGTGGGTTTATTTTTGGACCATTGAGACCGAGTTGTTGAGGGTTTGAGGAGAGGATTTTTGTGGCATCAAGCTTAAGGTAAGGGAACCCTAAACCTAAGATAGGAAGATTGGACTCGATTGGGCGAGTCGAGTAAATTTTTGAGTGATTCTTGAAGGGTTTTTATGTGATTGCTCCTTGTGCGTCTTAGGACGGTATAAAGGATTGCATGTGTGCTAATATTCGTGCTTTGAATTGGCTACCTTATTTGCATGTTGATTGAATCGTCTTGCATGCCATGGAAGCATTGTATATGCATGAGTCGCACTTGGCCTTGTGTGCAAGATTTGTGATTTTGGCATGACGGAGACGAGGCAAGACCGTGATGCGTATGAGACGCGGGGTGGTGTGATGGTTACCCTGAGGTGCTGAGGCGCGGGATTGGAGTTGTGTGGCACCCTGATGCGTATAAGACACGGGGTTGAGATGGCCACGGTCCTAATGCGTTGAAGCGCGAGACGGAGATGTGACGTGTCAACAGTGGCCTAGAGCATCATTGAAACCTGATGCATTTACACGTGTCGTCAATGACGATCTGATGCGTTTGCTCAGACTGAGCCTGGTGCGTTCTAAACGTGTGCATGAGAGTGAGGCAGGTGTGAAAGGTGGAAGTGGTGGGAGACATGGCGGTATGTGCATGATTTTAGTGGGGTGTTGTGATGCCATGACTGCCTGCCTGACATCTGCATGAGTATTGTTATGTGAATGCGTTATATGTCTATTTGCATGATATGTTAATGTTGATGATTGCCTGAGTGGATGGTTGGCCTAACCTAGGGTTAGGACCCACCTTACTGAGATGTGTTTCTCACCCCGTTAGGGATCGCCCTTTCTCACAAATCCTAGGACATGAAGATGTGGCCTATCCGTTTTGGAGACCCCAATGAAATGTCGGTTTATTTTGATGATTTCCCTGACGGGCAGGGAATTATTTAAGCAGGAAATGTACTATGGTTTGGGTAGACGAGAGTAGTACTAGTTGAAAGTCTCATAGGTATGAGACCTAGTTTAGAAAGGTTGGGGATGAGTCTACCGGGCCACTGAAGCCCAGTGAAATGCCCCAAGGAGTTGTCCCTAGTTGGTGCCACCCCACTCGGGATATAGAGCAGCCTGAGGGGTCTGTTGCCGGTTCGAGGGATGGACCTAAGAGGACTCTGACCTTAGAGGACACGCGGGAAGAGGTCATAGTGGTTGAGGCAACTGAGGAGTATCTCGTGGAGCCATATGCTAAGGAGACCCTAGAGGATACCATAGAGGTTCGCTCTGCTCTGAGACCTTTTTGGAGTACGAGCCCACGGAGGACGTAGAGGAGACCGAGGACAACAGCAGCTCGTCTTAGGAGTTCCCAACTTACCAGTCGATCTTTTGATGGCGACTCTGACCCTATTTAAGAGTTGGTTGTTGATGAGGATCCCTTTTGTGTACTTACCCCGTCTCCCATGTTAGCGGATTTAGTAGCTCTGTATCTGTATGAATAGTTAGATATCATGTATGACAGTATTTGCGCTATCCAGGTCCCACTTCATATTTTGTACGGAGGAGTTATTTCATTATTGCTTTCGTGTGCTTTGTATATATAATGTCTTTCGACTTATTTGAAGATCTTGGGACCACGGGAGATATTTGGTTTACTTGTAGGGAGTCGCGTGATCGTGCCTGAGGGCGTGGGGCATGACATCTCCATTTGATTTGGTATTAGAGCAAGGTCAGCTCGATCCAAAGTTGGTTGAGGATTGGAGTAATAAGGAGGATTAAGTTGGGACAAGGACGGGTAGCGAGACCTTAGGAGACTGGTTAGGATAAGACATGGGGTGCATAGCATGTAACTTGACACTTATGGTTGGCATTTGGCCTTGGCAGGGTTATAGTAAGGCATGAGGATTGAGTTCCCTGCTTGGTGTTGGTAATCATTTCTAGACTCTAGCCTATTGAATGAATATGGTTGGTTTTAGTGAACTGTTAGAGTGAATGGAACTGAGGAATGACCATGTGTTGCTTGTTGAAATGTCTTTGAAAATTGTCGCGTGGAGACTGTTGTATTATGACTGTTTCTGTTAAGATATAGTTAGTAGCTCTGGACTTGGAAGGATGAGTGAGTACTAACTCATTGCTGAATTTGTGGTGGATCAGGCTCAGTAAAGGAATATAAGGATGAGCAACCCATCTAGGAGATTTGGAAGGTCCAGAGGTGGAGTGTTACGCCCCGCGCCTCAGGCACAAACACGCGAATCCCTGCAAACAAAACAAATATCTCTCGTGGTCCCAAGATCCACAAGTAAGTCGAGAGACATGATATATATATACCAAGCATGCGAAAGCGATAATGAAATAACTCCTCCGTACAAATAGTGAAATGGGACCTGGATAGCGAATTTACCGTCATACATAACACCCAACTATTCATACAGACGCATAGCTACTAACTCCACTAGCAAGAGGGGTGACGGGGTAAGTACATAGAATGATCCATCATCAGCATCCAAAAGAAACAAGGGTCAGGGTCGCCATCAAAAGACCAACTGACAAACTGGAAGCTCCTGAGAAGAACTGCTAGAATCCCCTGTATCCTCGGCATTCTCCGTTAGTTCATACTCTGAGAAGGTCTCTGAGCAAACCTTGATAGTATCCTCCATGGTCACCTCGACAGATGGCTCCGCGAGATCCTCCTCAGTCGCCTCCAGCACAATGACCTCGTCCTCCGTGTCCTCCAAGGTCAGGGTCCTCTCCGGTCCAACCCTAGAACCGGCAACCGACCCCTCAGCCTAGTCTAAATCCCGAGTGGGGTGATACCAACTAGGGACGACTTCCTGGGGCACCTTATTGGGCTTCAGTGGCCCAGTCGACACATCCCCGACTCTCCTAAACTAGGCCTCATACCGATGAGGTTTCCAACTCGTACTACTCCCGTCCACCCAAACCACGGTACACTTCCTTGCATAAATAGTTCCCTGCCCATCAGGGAACTCGTCAAAATAAGTGGACATCTCCTTCGGGTCTCCAAAACGAATAGGCCACATCGTCAAGGCCTAGGATCTATAAAAATAAGGGTCCCCAACGGGAAGAGATACACATCTCAGTAAAAGAGTCCTAACCCTAGGTTAGGCCGACCATCCACTCAAGCAGTCATATACCCAATAATTCAAGCTCACATACGAATAGGCAAGTACAATTAAAGATGACAATACGTAGATGACAGGCATGCAACTATGACATCATGTACACTCAGATGATTACGCACACCCGTCCTGCCACTTCACTATATCTACCATTTACTGCCTGCCTCATCCTTTCAGCCCGCGATTAGATCGCATCAGGCTCGGTTCGTGTAAATGCATCAGATAGTCGTTGACAATCAACGTAAACGCATCAGGTTTCAATGATACTCCAAGCTAGTGTCGACACCTCATATCTCCATCCCGCGTAAACGCATCAGGACCATGGCCATCTCAACCCTGCGATTAGAACGCATCAAGGCGCTACACAACCCGCGCCTCAGCGCCTCAGGGTACTCACTTCGCCACCCCGTGTCTCATACGCATCAAGGTCTCGCCATGTCACCCTCATGCCATGATTCTCAACTCATTTTACATAAATAACAACGGTGCAATTCAGGCACAATTCATGTATTCATGGCATCCAAGACAATCAAAGTAACATTCAGACGTGGCGGGTGATTCAAACACAAGCAATAACACGTATTAATTCCCTATACATCTCAGGATGCACCAAGAACAATTATCCCGGAATCTCTCACCAAACAATCGAATTATTGCCCGACTCACTCAATTGAGTCCAATTTTCTTTTCCTAAGTTTAGGATTCCCTTACCTTGAGTTTGATGTCACAAAATTCTCTTCTTGAGCCCTCAAAGATTCGGCCCTCAATGGTCCAAGACTAATCTCACCACACAACCTAGGAAATTCCAACCAATTGTCAATTTCCATGTCCAATTTACCCATCCATGAATCACAAACCTCCATAACACAATCCTCATCATCTTAGTATGTCTAAATCACCAATTTGGGACTCAAAATCATCAGCCACTAGCCCCCACAGGTTCGGCCTTGCACAGAATCGAACCGGCTATTTTCGGTTCTGTGTAAATAGAGCATAACCAGCCCTAAATCTCCACCAAATCCATCATTTAATCACTAACCTACTTCTTAACATGTCTATCTAAGGGTCTCAGAGTTTCACCGAGAGTTTGAAGTCGCGTCGTCGCCAGAATCCCTTTAAAAGTCGTCGGATCTTCCAAGTCAGTAAACCGGCAGTTTCTGTCTAAGGTTCACAAGACTTAGGGTGAAAAATTCATTAAATCAAGATCAACATTTTACCACATATTGATATACAAGTCCCCTAGATCTCCATAAAATTTGGTCGTAAGATTCCAACATTTCGATGTCCTAAGGGGTCAGAAACTCGGCCTACCTCAAATTGGGTCAGTATTTGTCGGCTTCCGGGGAAATGCTTAGCCAGAGCTCCTCGATGGTCCAATCGACGTGCTTCCACTTCGAGGAGATCGGCAAGAGGTTGAGATAAGAGGGTGTAGTCGACCGGAGTCCAGGTGGTGGCCAGAAGGCGGCATCGACGATGGCGAACAGGAGCCCCAGAAGTTGGTCGGCGACGCAGAAAGAGAAGAGGAAGAGAATAAGAAGTTGGCGTGAGCTAGGGGGTGTATGGCTGGTCAAGGGGAGAGGAGAGAGAGAGAGAGAAAGACTATGTACAAGGCTCAAGGTCAATGGTTGAATGGTAGGTGGATAAAGGTGGACATGATCACTCCAAGCTTGATCTTTGGACACTTGTCCTAAGTGTCATTCTAACTCAATCCAATGGCCACAATTCTTTTTGGCAGCCTTAGGGAGTGTATGAAGACTAAAATGCCCTTCCTTATTTGCATGAGCAAGGTTTAAGCTTTGAGGGGCAAAATAGTAATTTTACCCCCGACGACCGAAACGTCATTTTTCTCGTTCCAATATTCTTCGATAGGACGACAGCCAATCTAAATATAACGTTGGAATTCTTGATTCTCTATTTTCAATTTTCAAGACTCGTTTATGATTATTTTCTCCATAGGACGTGGTCCTAGCCTATCCCGAATCGACGGGCGGCTTTTGCAGACGTTACGCGTATCGATCCTGTGATTCATATCGCATTTAGGGCTCGTTAATTCATAGCGATTTTGATTTTCATGTAATTATGAGGGCCTATCACTAGTCCCTTTGGTCTCGATCGTCACTGTCCGATTTAGGAAAATTTTACAAATTTTACATTGGTTAAGCGACATCACCAGCGCTCCATTTGTATAATGCTACCAAATACATTCCTTAATCGTTCTTAGATCGGCCTTTTTATGGTTCTAAATGTCTCCTCGACAATCCTTATGGTTAAAGCGTCATTCCTTAGCCGAGCTTCCTAGGTTCACGTACCTTATCTCGCGTTAGCCTTTCCCTTTTGGTTAGCCTACTCGAATTGATCAGATTCGTGCGAGATATGACTGAAATACATCTCTAGATTAACTTTTCATTAATGAGTCTGAAATTAACTGGAAATTAAAATGTCACACGAAGCCTCTAGCTCGAGGCCGTCTATAGTAGAGGATCCAAGGATGGATGGCATGCTGAGGGCACTGGAGAGAATTGGTGACCTTATTGACAGATAGACCCAAGATCGGGATGCTACCATAGCCCAGGCGGTAGGAGCCGCCATAGCCACTGTCAACGCCAATAACGGCAACAGCGGTGGCAATCAAAAGCAGGATGTACAAGGCCAGGGTAATGAGGCAGTGAATGCCCAAGAGGAAATTGTCGTGGCTAGACAAATGGGTCAGCTAGTGGAACAATTCATAAAGCTGAAGCCGACTCAGTTCGACGGGACTAGAGACCCCGAGCTAGCACCTAGGTGGATTAAGAAGCTGGAGAAAGCTTTTGGGGTGCTGAGGTGCACATATGAGAAGAAAGTGTTGTTGGTAGTATACCAGCTAGAGGGTACTGCAAACGACTGGTGGGCTGCTACCAAGAATGTTGTTTTCCCTTAAGGAGCAGCCATGACCTAAGAAGCCTTTAAGACGGCGTTCAACGACAAGTACTTCTCGGAGACGGCTAGGGAAAGGAAGCAAGCAGAATTCTTACAACTGCGTCAGAACCAGCTGACAGTAGACTAGTACGAGGCCGAGTTCTCCAGACTGTCGAGGTACGCGCCTCGATCTGTAGAGGATCCCCAGGAGAAAGCGCGAAGATTTAGGGACGATTTGAGGCTTGAGCTCCGTAATCAGATGATTGCTCTAAACCTAAGGACTTATAAGGAGATCTATAAACGGGGCCAGATGATAGAGAGGGATTACGGGAGAGGAATACCGCAACTGGATCGCGATTTACCTCGTTTAGAGACAATCGTCAGGTGGGCAAGAGACCGATGGCGGGCAATAGGCGTTTCGTGCCTCCAATAAGGAAAAATATTATGAAGTCACCAAATCCCACAAATTGGAGCTGCCGTCTTTGTGGCAGAAGGCATGGAAATGGGCCATGCCCGGTAAGGACTAGAGCTTGCTTTAAGTGTGGCAAAATGGGCCACCAGATGAGGACGTGCCCAAATCAAGCTCCGACGAGTTGACCTCAAGGACAGAGACCGCAGGCTGGACCGTCGACTGCCACTCCTCAAATCGAGCCGAATCGACCACCGGCCTAGGAAAGGGTATATGCAGTAGCCCGGAGAGAGGCGGAGGAAGCACCAGGCGTGGTCATAGGTACGGTTTACTTGTGTGACCAAGCTGCATATGCATTGTTTGATCCCGGTGCTACGCATTCAATTGCGTCTGCTTAGTTTGCTGAATTGGTAGGTATGAAATTAAAACCGTTGAATATAATTTTGCATGTTGCCATTCCGTCAAAGGATAATATACTGATTTCTTTGGGCTGTGCTGGTTGTGAAATTGTGATTGAAGGGAGTAAGGAGAGTATTGATCTAGTTGTATTGTCCATGTATGATTTTAATGTGATCATAGGGATGGATTGATTAGGTAAATAGGGGGCAGTGGTAGATTGTGGTAATAGGACAATTCGTTTTTACCCGGAAGGCTGCCCTAGCTTTGAATTGGTGGGAAGTCGAGGAGGAATCTCGATTCCCTTAGTCTCATCTTTAGAAGTGACCAAGTTGATGTTAGAAGGGTGTCAGGCGTACTTAGTCACAGTGATGGACACGACTGCGGAGGAGCCAAAACTGGATAGTATTCTGATAGTGCATGAGTACCTTTATATTTTTTCCCAAGAATTACCAGAATTGCCACCGAAGCGAGAGATAGAATTCGTGATCGAGTTAGCTGCTATAACAGAGCCGATCTCAAAGGCACCTTATAGGATGTCCCTGTCAGAATTGAAAGAGTTAAAGGTGCAGATGCAGGAACTATTGGATAAAGGATTTATCTGACCCAGTGCTTCACAGTGGGGAGCGCCAGTGCTGTTCGTAAGGAAGAAGGATGGATCTTTGCGCCTATGCATCGACTATAGGTAGTTGAACCAAGTAACAGTGAAGAACAAGTACCCACTGCCAAGAATCGATGATCTATTTGATCAGTTGCGAGGAGCAGCGGTATTCTCAAAGATTGACTTGAGGACTGGGTATTACCAATTGAGGATCAAGAATGAAGACATACCTAAGACTGCTTTTAGGACTAGGTATGGTCATTATGAGTTCACCGTGATGCCTTTTGGATTGACCAATGCTCCAGCTGCATTCATGGATTTAATGCATTGAGTATTTAAGGAATTCCTGGACAGATTCATCATAGTCTTTATTGACGATATCTTGATTTACTCGAGGAGTGACGCAGAACATGAGGAGCACTTGAAGATTATCCAGCAAACCCTGAGAGAGCACTCGTTATATGCTAAGTTGAGTAAATGCGAGTTCTGACTGAACAAGATAGTTTTTCTTGGTCATGTGGTGTCTGGAGAAAGGATTGGAGTGGATCCTGCAAAGATCGAAGCGGTATCCAATTGGCCTAGGCCTACTTCGGTCACTCAAGTCAGAAGTTTCTTGGGATTGGCAGGGTATTACAGACGATTTGTGGAGAAGTTTCTTCAGAACTCAAGCATCGGTTGATGACCGTACCGGTGTTGACAATTCCATCAAGACCATGGAGTTATGAGATTTATAGCGACGCTTCGCTGAAAGGACTGGGCTGTGTGCTAATACAGCATGGAAGAGTAGTGGCCTACGCATCCCGGCAGCTGAGACCACATGAGATGAACTACCCAGCGCATGATCTGGAGTTAGCAACGATTATTTTTGTTCAGAAGATTTGGAACTTCTCTGTGGCGAGAAGTTTCAGATTTATACCAACCACCAGAGCTTAAAGTATCTGTTTTCCCAGAAGGAACTGAATATGATGCAACGTCGGTGGATGGAGCTGCTCAAGGATTATGATTGTGATAAATTGTATCACCTTGGGAAGGCAAACAAAGTCGCAGATGCGCTGAGTCGGAAGTCGAGCATCGCCTGTCTGCTAGTAAAAGGTTGGTCGATGATCGAGAGTTTAAGAGATTCTAAGTTCAGACTAGAAGTCTGCCAGTTGTCCAGTTTGATGACTACATTAAGGGTAGAGCTTGAGGTCCGGGAAGGAATAAAGACCTTACAGTCTACGGACCCAGAGATTCAGAAAATTCTAGAGATGGACGCGACAAAGAAAAAACCAGAATTTCAAGTGTCAGAGGACGGAATTTTAAAGTTCTGAGGATGACTGTGCGTGCCAAAGGATGAAGGACTCAGGGAAATAATTTTATTAAAGGCTCACAGGATAATTATAATATCCACCTGGGGAGTACGAAGATGTGCCAGAACCTGCGTCAACACTACTGGTGGAACGGGATGAAGGTGGATGTAGCGAAGTATGTGGCAAATTACTTAACGTGCCAGCAAGTAAAAGCGTAGCGCTGTAAGCCTGGAGGACTACTACAGCCAATGGAGATTCCTGAATGGAAGTGGGAGCATATAACTATGGGTTTTGTGATGGGACTCCCAAGGAGCCAGTGAGGTCACGACTCTATATGGGTAGTCGTGGACAGATTGACTAAGTTTGCATACTTCATCCTGGTGTGAAAGTATTTCGTAATGGATAGATATGCCGAGTTGTACATGAGACAGGTAGTGAGGTTACATGGAGTGCATGTGACGATTACGTCTGATAGAGATCCCAAATTCACGACAAACTTTTGGAAAAGCCTGTAAGAAGCCATAGGAACCCGACTGCATTTTAGTATGGCGTACCATCCACAGACAGACAGATAGTTGGAAAGGACGATTCAGACGCTTGAGGACATGTTGTGAGCATGTGTCATTAATTTCAAAGGTGGATGGGAAGATCAGCTGCACTTGGTAAAGTTTGCATATAATAATAGCTACCAGCAGAGCATCTAAAGGGCACCATTCGAAGCACTCTATGGAAGGGCCTGCAGAACCCCAATTTGCTAGGATGAGGTTGGAGAAAGAAGTATCACCGGCCCAGAGTTGGTAGAGCAATCGGTGGAAGCAGTGAAAATAATTCGGGATAGACTGAAGACGGCATAGAGTCGTCAGAAGAGTTATGCGGATAAGCAGCGTAAGCCTTTGGAATTTCAAGTGGGCGATCATGTCTTCCTCAAGGTGTCACCGATGAGGGGATTGTCACGATTTGGAATGAAGGGAAAACTGAGCCCAAGATACGTAGGTCTATTTGAGATACTGGAGCAAATTGGAACCTTAGCCTACAGGCTTGTCTTGCCGCCTAACCTATCCTAGGTGCTAATGTCTTCCACGTGTCGATGCTGCGGAAATATGAACCACACCTGACACATGTGCTAGACTACGAAGCCATAAAAGTAGACGATCGGGTGTCCTACGCGAAGAAGTCGATCAGGATTGAAGACCGAAAGGAACAAACTATAAGGAATAAGACGATTCCACTAGTCAAAGTTGTGTGTTAGCACCAAGGAACCGAAGGCGCCACGAGGAAAAACGAGGAGACAATGAGGCGACAATACCCCATGTATTTGAGCAATTAAGTTTGATGTAAATTTCAGGGATGAAATTTTTATAAGGGGGAAGAGTTGTGACATTCTAATTTCCCAGTCATTTTTAGACTCATCAATGAGAAGTATATCTAGCGATGTGTTTTAATCATATCTCGCTCGAATCTGATCAATTTGAGTAGGCTGACCAAAAGGGAAAGGCTAACGTGAGACAAGGTACGTGGACCTAGGGAATTCGAATGGGAAATGACGCTTTCACCATAAGGATTGTTGAGGGGACATTTAGAACCTTGAAAGGCCGATCTAAAGACGATTAAGGAATGCATTGCTACCGTTATACGATTGGAGCGCGGGTGATGCCGCTTAGCCAATGTATAATTTGCAAAATTTTCCTAAATCAGACAATGACGATCGAGACCATCGGAACTAGTGATAGACCCTCACAATTACATGACAATGAAAGTCACCATGAATTGACGAGCCCTAAATGGGATGTTAGTTACAAGGTTGATACGCGTAACGTCTGCAGAAGCCCATCGTCAGTTCGGGATAGGCTGAAACCACGTTGGATAGAGAGAACAATCAGAAACGAGTCTTAAAAATTGAAAATGAAGAATCAAGAATTCCAACGTTATATTTGGATTGGTCGTCGCCATGTCGAAGATTATTGGATTGAGAAAAACGGCATTCGGGACGTCGGGGATGAAATTATCATTTTACCCCTCAAAGCTTTAGCCTTGTTTATGCAATTGAAGAAGGGCATTTTGGTCTTTTATACACCTCAAGAGCCACCAAAAATTTGAAGAGATTATGGCCATTAGGTCACCTTGATTGACACTTAGGACAAGTGTCACTAGATTAGCTAAAGAGTGGTCATGTCCACCTTTACACAACTGCCATTCAACCCTTTGACTCTTGGGATTGAATATAGCTCCCCTCTCACTCTCTTGGTTGGCCATTCTTTCTCCAAAGCACCGTGAGCTCCCTTTCTTCTTCCTCATCCTTCTGCCGCTCGCCTGACCATTCCTGCCCTTTCCGTTCGCCGCCACCGACGACCACTTCCGTCGACCTTCAATCGACAAGCCGACCATTCCCTCCTAGCTCAGCCTCTTGTCGACGTTCTCGAAGCAGAAGCACATCGATTGACCCACCGAAGAGCCCCAGCCAGCCATTCTCTCGGAAGCCGACAGAAACCGTCGCAATTTGAGGTAGGCAGAGTTTCTGACCTCTTAGGACCTCGAAATGTTGGAGTCTTGCGACCAAATTTTGTAGAGGTCTAGGGGACTTGTAAAGTGATCTATGGTAAAAAGTTAAGGTCAATTTGATGAAGTTTTGACCCCGAAATGGGTCTTGTATTTGATGGATAGAAACTACAGATTTAAAAACTTGAGGAAACCGACAACTTCCAAAGGGTTTCCAGCGACAACTCAGCCTTAAATCTTCGTTGAGCCTCTTAGACCCATAGATATACATGTTAGCAAGTAGGTTAGTGAATAAATGGTGGATTTAAAGTAGGTTAAGGGCTGGATATACTCGGTTTACACAGAACTGAACATAGCCCGGTTCGGTTCAATGCAAACTAGTTCTGTGGAGGCTGTGGTTGTCCGTTTTGAGTCTCAAATTCATCGATGAGACATGCTAGGGTGTTGAGGATTGTGTTGTTAAGGTTGTTGGTTCATGGATGGGTGAATTGGACAAGAGAAATTGACGATTGGTTGGATTTTCATAGGTTGCGCGGTGGGTTTGTTCTTGGACCATTGAGATCGAATTGTTGAGGGCTTGAGGAGAGCATTTTTGTGGCATCAAGCTTAAGGTAAGGGAACCCTAAACCTAAGATAGGAAGATTAGACTCGATTGGGCGAGTCAAGTAAATTTTTGGGTGATTCTTGAAGGGTTTTTATGTGATTGCTCATTATGCGTCTTAGGACGGTATAGAGGATTGCATGTGTGCTAATATTCGTGCTTTGAATTGGCTACCTTGTTTGCACGTTGATTGAACCGTCTTGCATGCCATGGATGCATTGTATATGCATGAGTTGCACTTGGTCATGCGTGCATGATTTGTGATTTTGGCATGATGGAGACGAGGCGAGACCCTTATGCGTATGAGACGTGGGGTGGTGTGATGGTTACCCTGAGGCGCTGAGGCGCAGGGTTGGAGTTGTGTGGCACCCTGATGCGTTTGAGATGCGGGGTTGAGATGGCCACGGTCCTGATGCGTTGAAACACGGGACGAAGATGTGACATGTTGACATTGGCCTAGAGCATTATTGAAACCTGATGCGTTTACGCGGGTTGTCATTAAAGGTCTGATGCATTTACGCGGACCAAGCCTAATGCGTTCTAAACACGGGCATGAGAATGAGGCAGGTGTGAAAGGTGGAAGTGGTGGGAGACATGGCGATATGTGCATGATTTTAGTGAGGTGTTGTGATGCTATAACTACTTGCCTGACATCTGCATGAGTGTTGTTATGTGAATGTCTTATATGTCTATCTGCATGATATGTTAATGTTGATGACTGCCTAAGTGGAAGGTCGGCCTAACCTAGGGTTAGGACCCACCTTACTAAGATGTGTATCTCACCCAGTTGGGGACCCCCTTTTCTCACAAATCCTAGGACTTGAAGATGTGGCCTATCAGTTTTGGACCAAGGAAATGTCGGCCTATTTTGATGAGTTCCCTGATGGGAAGGGTACTATTTATGTCAGAAACTATACTGTGATTTAGGTAGACAAGTGTAGTATTAGTTGGAAACCTCATAAGTATGAGGCATGGTTCAAGAAGGTCGGGGATGAGTCTACCGGGCCGCTGAAGCCCAGTGAAGTGCCCCAAGGAGTTGTCCTTAGTTGGTGCCACCCCGCTCGGGACATAGGGCAGCCTGAGGGGTCAGTTGCCAGGTCGAGGAATGGACCTGAGAAGATTCCGACCTTAGAGGACATGCAAGAAGAGGTCATAGTGGTCGAGGCGACTGAGGAGGATCTCGTGGAGCCATCTACTGAGGAGACCCTGGCGGATACCATAGAGGTTCGCTTTGAGACCTTTTTGGAGTACGAGCTCACGGAGGACGCAGAGGAGACCGAGGACTCCAGCAGCTCGTCTTAGGAGTTCCCATCTTGCCAGTCGGTCTTTTGATGGCGACCCCTGACCCTGTTTAAGAGTTGGTTGTTGATGATGGATCCCTTTTGTATACTTACCTCGTCCCCCATGTTAGCGAATTTAGTAGCTTTGTATCTGTATGAACAGTTGGATATCATGTATGACAGTATTTGCGCTATCCAGGTCCCACTTCATATTTTGTACGGAGGAGTTATTTCATTATTGCTTCTGCGTGCTTTGTATATATCATGTCTCTCGACTTATTTGAGGATCTTGGGACCACTAGAGATATTTGGTTTGGTTATAGGGAGTCGCGTGATCGTGCCTAAGGGCACAGGGTGTGATAGAGTTTGTCGGCAAGAGGATGAGGAAGGTGCTGGTGGTCGGCTCAAGCTCAGGTGGTGGCTAGAAGGGGCGGTCGGAATGAGCAAAGCCGGCGATCGGGTCTGGTCGGGCCTGGTCGGGAGAGGAGCAGCTCTTGGTTGGAGAAGAAGAAGAAGAAGAAGAAGAAGACCATGGAGAGAGAGGGTTTCGACAGAATGAAGGGGAGGAGAGTGTATACACAATTTTAAGAGTCAACTCCAAGGAATGGTAGGTTAAAAGCGATTTAATAAATGCTCATTCACCATCCATTGACACTTGTCCATATGTCAATCAATATTTCATCCAATGGCTGCCAATTTCTCAAATTTTTGGCAGTTATAATGGGATATCAATGACCAAAATGTCCTTGTTCATTCATTAAGGCAAGGCTAAGGCTTGAGGGGCAAAATGATAATTTTACCCTCGACGTCCGGAACGTTGTTTTTCTGATTTCAGTTTTCTTCGACGAGACAACGGCCAATCCAATTATAATGTTGGAATTCTTGATTCTCCATTTTCTAATTTTGAGACTCTCTTTCAAGGAGGCGGCTGATTCCAGCCTATCCCGAACTGACAGGCGGCTTTTGGAGGCGTTACCTGTATCGACTCTGTGATTCATATCACACTTGGGGCTTGTCAATTCATGGCAACTTTAGTTGTCATGTAATTACGAGGGTCTATTACTAGTTCCGACGGTCTCGATCGTCATCGTTCGATTTAGGAAAATTTTGCAAATTATACATTCGTTAAGCGGCATCACCCGTGCTCCAATCGTATAACGCTGGCAATGCATTCCTTAATCGTTCTTAGATCGGCCTTTTATAGCTCTAAATGTCCCCTCGACAATACTTATGGTCAAAGTGACATTTCCTATTTGAATTCCCTAGGTCCACGTACCTTGTCTCGCGTTAGCCTTTCCCTTTTGGTCAGTTAACTCGAGATTGATCAGATTCGAGCGAGATATGACTGAAAGACATTGTTAGATATGTTCTCATTAATAAGTCTCGAAATGACAGGAAAAATCAGAATGTTACAACTCTCGAGTTAATTGATCGAAAGGGAAAGACGGCCATGGAGTCGGGTACATGGACTTGGGAAATTCGAATAAGAAATAACACTTTGATCATAAGGATAGACGGGAGGATATTTTGGGCCAGCAGAGATTGATCTAGAAATGCCTTGCTAGCATTACACGTTGGGACGCGAGTGATTCCGATTAACCAATGTGTAATTTGCGAGGATTTCCTAAATTGGATTCCGATAATCAGGACCGCAAGAACTAGTAATAAACCCTCACAATTACATGACAATCAAAGTCGCCACAAATTGAGAAAATCCCAAGGTCAATACGCGTAGCGTCTGCAAGAGTCGTCCGTCAGTTTGAGATAAATTGAAATTATAATCGACGATAACTCGACATGAAATTGGATCTTGAAATGGGGTATTGGATATTTAGGAATTCCAACATTTAAAAGAGATTGGACATCGTCTCATCGAGGGTAGTTAAGATTGAAAATTTGAAATTTAGACCAAACGTGAAAAATTACCTTTTTTCCCCTCAAAGACACCCTTTCTCTTAAGAACAAAGCAATGACAACTTAGTCATTCTTCCTATCCTTTGGTGGCCGAATAAGTGAGGTTATTTTGGTCATTTAAGCATTGAGATATTTAAGTGGAAGATGACAAGTGTCAAGATTTGAATGAGTGTCATTTATTAATCACTTTTTCCGCCTACAATTCAAGTAAGTCTTCCTCCTACCTACCATTCAACTCTCTCACTTTGCTTTAGGGATTAAGGGAAAATAATGGCACTCTTTCTCCTCATTTGCTCAGCTGAATCCCTCTCTCCCTCATTTTCTCTCTTTCTTGGTGGACTTTGTTGGCTTGATTCACGTGGCAAGATGACTTCTAACCCTTTGTTAGGATGTTAAGATATTAATAGGTGATTTGTGATTGAATTGAAAGTGCTTGAAGGGCTGATTTGAGGTGAAAATCGAGAAGCACGCACTGATTTTGAAATGGCTCGTTCTAGGTCGTCTGGTATCCAAATTGAGCCCCACTTTCTCTCACATGTCCGTAAGGCCTTAAGGAACAATATTTTAGAAGTATATTTCTCAAATGATCAGCAGAAAAATATCAGTTTATCAGAGAGTGAATATGGTCGTGGAGGCCAAAATAGAAAGCTTGGTGCCGCAACATTTTGTCGATCATTTTATGGAATTGCTTGGCTTAAGCTTGAGGTAAGTTATTCCTAAACCTTTATTAGGATGTTAGGTTACTAGAGGATGAAATTTTGAGTTGGTATGAATGGTTTTATGGACTGATTTTGTGATAGGCACGAGAAAACCCAATACTGCCCTGTTAGGAAGAATTGAACTTGAGTGATTTCATGACATGAAACTTGTGAAATCAAGATTGAATTGAGGAGTCTAATTTGGTCATGCAGTGGCATTGGACCTTTTGGACTGTTTTATGAAAATTCATGTTGAGTCGAGTGTATTGAGGGGCCCGTGACTAATTTCAAGCCTTGAGTTTCGTGAAATGGCCGTGTTCATTAATTTGTCCGAGACCTTATTTGAATTGATTCGAGTGATGCATGTGCTTGATTGAGAATTTTGTAACATGAAATATGTTTGGTCCAGTTGATGGACATTTGGAATGAATGCCTCGAATAGGAGATGAAATACTTAAATTTCATGAGTTTACTTTTGATTGAAAATTGAGGCATGAAATTGATTTCGAATGAAAACTGAGGCTTTTATAACTAGTTTTATGAATAAATGGCGTGTGGGATCGCCGATAAAAATTTTATGTGCATTGGCGTGTGGGATCGCCAATGGCGGGTGGGATCGCTAGGAATAATTATAAGTACATTAGCGTGTGGGATCGCCAATGGCGTGCGGGATCGTCGAGAAATTATATTTTGGCCAATGTATTGGGAGAGGGTTACTCCCATTTGACTTGACAAGGTCGTGCGGCTAGAGAGTTCCATACTGACACGATTTATCTCAATTGAAAATGGGTGTCGAGAGTTGTATGGTGACCAAATCATCTCTAGGTTCGGACGCGAGAGTCGCATATGGACCGACGAGTCACATGGAAATCGAATTATCTCACAGCCCTAAAGTGGGCGGTGCTGGATGGGCAGATATGAAAGAACTATTTTTTGAAATATTAAAGAACTGGTTTGTTGAGAAATCGAAATATCTCTTGAATCGAGATTTGCCTTGAGTTTTAAATTTTCCTCATGAGTTGAAAATGGCCTAAGAAGGGCGTGAAAGAAAAGGATATTTTTTCTGGAAGTTTCAATAATGGTATTTTGATGAAATTGAGAATTGCCTCATGTTTTTGAGATGGCGTCAAGTGCTTGCTTTTGATTGAAAGCTCTGCCATGGTACGAAGTTTAGTTTATCTCATGAAATTTTGGTAATTGGATTGAGTCGCTTTTGAATGACTAAAAGACCGTGTCTTAAACGTTACCCTGTTTTGCAATGTCAAAGATTTTATTCCATAATACCCGAATTTTCAAAAGTGTCTGAAAGTACTGGCATCCTAGTTTAGGGTTAGGTTTAGCTTACTAAGATTTTATATCTCACCTCGTCGTGGGAGAACACTTTTCAGGTTTCGACGATGGGAACCCGAGCTTGTGATGGATTAGCATTCGATGAACTAGAAGAAATGGTTATGAATATATTTGTGACCTTAGGGGTATAATGATGAAATTTGGAGATGTAACGTTGTAACCTCGAAAGTATGATTGACCATTTATGAAATGTGTAGCATTTTGTCCTAAGTCATCTTTTATTTACTTTGTATGGGGTGTTTTCTTACTTTCGCATGTGTTTATCATTACAAAGTTTTATGTTATTAGCCATTGGATCCTAGGAGTTCATTAAAGGTAAGGGCAAAGGGGGTGCTCGTGTGCCTGCTGGGCTCGAGGCGTGACACTGTGCATCTCCGCACCAAAGGACAATCTGCAAAATAAGCATTCCATTGCATTATCTCGAAACTTAAGAGTACTTGGATTGTTTTGTCAACTTCAAAATAATCTAGGTTTTTCTCAACAATCTCCCTCTTTTTGATAATGACAAACTATCCACAAAAGTATCAATTGTTTGAATAAAAAATATTAGCGACCATAGTCTAGTTACTCTTAGTAAAATCTTGCTAAAGAATGATTTTGTTAATTCCTTCTGTATGCTTCTCGCAAGAATAAGTTTTGAAGTAAAAAAACTTGGTATTGCAATATCATGAACAATCTCAGAACTCGTGATTTCTCTAATATTATTGAATTTAAGTATAATCATAGATTTAGAGCATTTAGAATGTATAGCTATGTGATTCTAATTGATTTCATCACATGCATGATAACTTTGAGTAGCGTAACAAGCAAAAGCAAAATAGTTGTGATTTAGAGTTACTACACAATAGCTCAAAACTTGTAGTTTTAACACATGCTCAGATTATAGCGATTGTAGTATGCTTAAGTTAACCTGTTTGGGCAAGAATGTTACCAAACAGAAAGATTAATGAAATGCTCAAAGTAAGGAACTTGTTCTCCTCCTCGGCTTAAGACAGAAATGATATTTCTTTTCAAATTTCCTTTCTACTGAACATGGAAACTTATGTTTTTGATCGAATTCTTAAATATCCAATCATGTGAACCTGTATAAGTTTTTTCTTGTACATATCTTGTTTATACTCACAATGCATAACTTTCTCAGCACAATACATTTATAGCTTGTATAAGTCATTCACTTTTGTTGTTTCTGATATAGCATATATATTTCACAACACAATTCATTCACACAACATAATAAATTCATACAGGACAATGCATTCACAGGCTTTCGTAGTATTTCACAGCAATACTTTTTGTAACTTCTCCATACTTTTTGTAACTTCTCCCAGCAGCATAGAAAAGTGAAGCCAAGGACCTTCACAGTCAAACACATCTCATAATAAGAAGATAAAATAGTACTCCTCCTAAGTTGAATGTTCATCCAATGAATCACAAATAGTTTTGCATGAATATTCATCCAATAAGTTTTGCATCCAGAATACTCAAATACAGAACCAACTATATAAATGCAAAATCAAATACCAAAAAGAGTTCAAATATTTGAGAGATCATCAAAATCTTTTTAGTCTTTGGGGTGTGGAGGTTGAGTTGATGTTGATGGGGCTGGATTGGTTAAGTGGCAACATTGGATGACTCCCCTTGAGTGTTATCAGGTCTTTCTAACGTTATAACTAGATTGCTCTATTCCTCTATAACATCATTGTGGAGAGAATGCGCAACTTCATCTACTAAACTCTCAATGTCTAAATCCACCACTGTTACATATTCTATTTTTCTCTTCTTCTGATTATCATATGTTGACTCTTCATTCTCTTTTTTTGTTTTATTCTTTTAATTTTTCAACCCTGCAGGGTTTGATTCTGATGTGGAGCCACAGCTATAGCATTTTGTTTTCTATCTCTCTATTATCCTTTAACTAGACAGTACCCCATGCTGGTCAGTATTACTTTTCTAGTGCCAACTTGTCTCAAATATAGAGATTTTAGTCTAACGGGTATTTCAATCTTCATCTCTTGAAAGATTCTCATTATCAAGGAGGCATAAAGGAGCTTTCCTTTTTCTATTATTACTGATCTCAGTATATGTAGGAATATGATACGAGGAATGGAGAGTGGCTTTCTCTTTAGGATAGCCCAGATAATTATTCCTTCATACCTAGTTACAGTTCTGGAGAAACTCTTGGATCTAAGACAGTTTATTACTATCTTGTGGATAACAACACAAATCATAGGCAAAAGGTCAGAATCAATGTTCATTGCATTTGATCTGATTGCTGAGTGGTTTAAAGAGATTTCTCTGAATGCATCACTATTAGAGATAGGAATGTTAGTGAAAACATACTACTCAGATGTTAGAATTGCTGCCAGTATTGTGACACTTAAGGTGTAAACTTTTTCAAATAGAGAATACTGAATGTTGTCTATATAGGATATGCAAAAATTTGAATAGAAATAAGCAGTAAGATGATGATAGTATGGGTTTTGTAGAGTGCACAGAGTCTTAAGACATGAATCATTGATAAGGAGTGAATGTGCAAGTCAGCCTTTTCTAAGGAGTCAATTTCCACAGGTCTGTTTTGCAGTGAATAGCTATTGAGAAAATGCTTGTACATATCATGTTGATCCTCTAATTCGAACAATCTATCATTGTAACTTTTATCACTAAGGAATTTCATTTTCATTTTATCAAACTGCTCAAAGATGCTTTCATCATCTTCTGCAACATTTCCCTTTTCACCAATAGTATTTATTTCTATCATTCTTACAGAAGTTTCTCCAACTTTTCCTTTTCCTTTTTCTGTCTTCCTTACTAATTTACCTGTACTTTTGGCTAATTCACTTGCTACTCTGAGCTCCTTTTCAGTCAGAAGTTCATCATAGACCTTCAATTCTACTTCATTTAAGAATATGTTTTGTCTGATTAGAGTGTTTATAGATTCTTCACTCTTTTTTTGAGTCCTCGTGCTAAGAATAGTAAGAGTGATCTTCCTAGGAAAGTAAATTCTTTTCTCGTTCGTAGGAATGGAAGTTTCTAAAGTAACCTATGTAGAGAGACAGTGTGTCACGTCCCGCACCCCAGGCATGGGCGCGCGTGTGACATTCTGATTTTTCCTATCATTCCGAGACTTATTAATGAGAATATATCTAACGATGTCTTTTAGTCGTATCTCGCTCGGATCTGATCAATCTCGAGTTAACTGACCAAAAGGGAAAGGCTAACGCGAGACAAGGTACGTGGACCTAAGGAACTCAAATAGGAATGACACTTTGACCATAAGAATTATCGAGGGGACATTTAGAGCCATAAGAGACTGATCTAAGAACGATTAAGGAAAGCATTGCTAGTGTTGTATGATTGAAGCGTGGGTGATGTCGCTTAACTAATTTATAATTTGTAAAATTTTCCTAAATCAAATGATGCCGACCGAGATCGTCGGAACTAGTAATAGACCCTCGCAATTACATGACACCAAAGTCACCATGAACTGACGAGCCCTAAGTGTGATAAAAATCACAGAGTCAATACGCGTAACGTGTGCAAAAGTTGCTCGTCAGTTTGGGATAGACTGAAATCACATCTAATAGAGAAATGATTCAGAGACGAGCCTCGAAATTAGAAAATGGAGAATCAAGGATTCCAACATTATAATTGGATTGGACGTCGCCTCATCGAAGGAAATTTTAATTAGAAAAAAAAAACGACGTTCCGAACGACGAGGGTAAAATTAGCATTTTGCTCCTCAAGTCTTGACCTTGCTTTAATAAATGAATAAGGGCATTTTGGTCATTGCCCACCCTTTAGGCTGCCGAAAATTAGAAAAAATGAGGGCCATTGGATGAAATATTGATTGACATATGGGCAAGTGTCAATGGATGGTGGATGAGCATTTATTAAACACTTTTAACCTACCATTCCACTTGGGTTGAGTCTCAATTTGGTGTATAGTTCTCTCTCACTCCCTCATTTTGCCGAACACCCCCTGACTAGCCTTCTTCTTCATCTTCTTCTTTGTTCTTCATCTTCAACTGAAGCCTCCCTATATGACCAGCCACTGCCACCGGCTTCGCCACTTCCAACTACAACTTCCGACGACTTCTAGCCATCAAGCCAACCACTAGCGTCTTCCTTAGCCTCTTGCCGACCACCTCCAAGTGGTATCTCGGCATTTGACCCACTAAGGAGCTCCAGCCAGCCGTTCTCCCGAGAATCGATGGAAACCGTCGTAGTTGGAGGTAAGCTGTTGTTTGAACTCCGTAGGACCTCGAATCATCTCAAATTTTTGGCTAAATTTTGTGGACATCTAGGGCACATATTTATTGAGTTGTGCTAAAAATTTAGGCTGAATTTGATGGAGATTTGATGATGAAATGGTGTCGCTTTTGATGGACAGAATCTAACCGGCAGTAAGCTTGGAGGAACCGGCGTTGATCTTGGACTTTACGACGTCTCCTCGCCACAAAGTTTTAGGTGAGGCTTTCTAACTCCTATAACTACATGTTAGCAAGTAGATTAGTGGATAAATTGAGGATTTACGATGGTTTATGGGCTGATTAGCTGGGAACTAAACAGAACTGAAAAATGCCCTATTCTGTTCCGTTCTTGCCGAGATCATGGGGGTTGTTTGGGGTTCAATTGAGCTCAAATTTTATCGTTGAGACGTACTAGAATGTCGATGGATGTGTTATTAAGATTTATACTTGATGGTTCGATGACTAGACGAAGAAATATTGACGAAACAGATAGAATCCCCTTAGGTACAAAGCTGCCCTATTTTGAATCTCTTGGAGCCGAATTGTTGAGGTGCTATAAAGAGGAATCTTGTTGATTTAAGCCTAAGGTAAGAAGTTCCTAAATGTTGGTTAGGAGGATTGGATTCGATCGGGTGATTTGGGTGCGAATTGAGTTAGATTTCATGAGTTATGGCCTAATTGTCCAATGTTCATCATGGTGGATAGATGATTGCTTGAATGCTTGCTTAATACATGCCATGAATTGATTGCCTTGTGTGAGTGATAAAATTAATTGCCTTGCATGCCATAGATATCTAGCTCGATGCGTGAGCTTGTGCTTGATCATGATGTTTGATTTGAAATGATATCTGGCATGCATGAAGATTTGTGATACCCTGATGCGTTGAAACGTGGGGTAGTGTTGAATTATACCCTGAGGCGTTGAGACGCGAGGTTGTGTTGAATTGTACCCTGATGCATTGAGACGCAGGGTGGAAATGGTCAATGTCCTGATGCGTTGAGACGTGGGACGGAATTTGATATGTGTCGTCATAGGCCTAGAATGACATTTGGAAACCTGATGCGTTTACGTGGGTTTACCAATCTGATAGTTTGAGGCGTATCTACGCGGACCGAGCCTGAGGCATTTTTAACGCGGGCGAGAACCACGAGGAAGTTGGAAGGGTGGAATCCGTGGCTTGATTTAGTATCGTCGTGCCTAACTTGATTGACATGATATGATGCAAATAATGTTTGGTTGACGAACGCTTGCATCTTTGTGGCATATTGACTAATGAGTGCATCATATTGCCGAGTGCATATTCTTGTTCATTATTTACATTCATCTAGGTGTACGATCAACCTGACTTAGGGTTAGGACCTATCTTACTGAGATGTGAATCTCACTCCGTTGCAGGACCTCATTTCTAAATTCTAGACCGTGAGGATGCCGCCGACCAGACCAGGCGACCGGAAGGAGATGACTGCGTATTTTGATGAGTTTCCGGATGCACAGGGAACGGTGTACGTTAGAAAGTGTATAGTAGTTTAGGTCGATGATGGTGAAAAGGACTGGAAGCCTCATAGTTTTGAGGCCTGGTTTCGTAGGGTAGGTGAGGTTACAACTAGAATACTGAACTCCACTGAGGTACCCCGTAGGGTAATTCCTAGTCGGTGTCATCCCACTCGAAATTCTATGGAGGACGAGGGATCTATAGCTGGTTCGAGGCACATTCCCGAGATGTAACTCTAGAAGACACAGTTAAAGTGATTGAGATCGATGCCTCGGAGGGCAAATGGAAGGACGATACGATGGAGGATACCGTGGACGTACATTTCGAAACCTTTTCAAACTACGAGCCTACCGAGGATGCCGAAGAGATTGACGATTCCAGTGGTTCAACTAAGGGCTTCCTACTTTTACTTGGCTGTTTTTGACGACCTTGTCGGTCTGTTTCTTTTGGGGACTTGTTTTAACTATCTTTTGATTTAGTCCCGTTGCCTAGGCCATTTGCAAGACTGGATCACCTGCACTTTTGTACGGACCCATGGGATGCTTTTATGTACATATTTATGTGAAATTCTCATTATCCAGGTTCTCTTTGTTATTGTACTAAGGAGTTTTGTATGTTATTGCTTCCACATGCTATCGATCATTTGCATCTCTCACTATGCGATTCCTAGGACTCGAGAGTACGCTTGCAGTGAGTCGCGCGCCCGTACCCATGGTGCACGGTGTGACATCCCGTCCTACTTGGTATCAGAGCAAGGTCAGGTCGATTCAAAGTTGATTGAGGTTTGGAGTAATAAGGGGAGTAAGTTGGGATAGGATGGGTAGCGATACCTTAGGAGACTCGTTAGAGTTAGGCACTAAATGCATGGCATATGACTTGGCGCATGTGATTGACATTGGTCTTGATAAGATTGTGGTGATTTATGATGATTAAGTTCCATGTTTAGCGCTGAAAGTCATTTTTGAATTTTGATCTGTTAAGTAAATGAACATGGCTAGTTTTGGTGAACCATTGAAGTGAACGGAATTGAAGAATAGCCATGAACTGTTTATTGAAGTGCTTCTGGAAATAGTTGTGTGGGAGGTTGCTATGTTATGATTACTTCTCTCAAGCCTAGTTTAGTATCGCTGGACTTGATTAGATGAATAAGTCACTAATTTTGTGGTGGAATTTTGGTGGTCCAAGCGCAGTAAAAGTATACCAGAATGAGTAATCCACTTAGAAGACCTAGAAGACCCAAGAGTGGAGCCTCTAGTTCGAAGCCACCTGTGGCGGAAGACCCAAGAATGGATGGAGTACTGAGGGCACTTGAAAGAATTGGCGACCTCATCGATAGGCAGACCCAAGATAGGGATGCTACCATAGCTCAAGCGGTGGGAGCCACAATAGCCGTTGTCAACGCTAATAACGGCAATAATGGAGGCAATGAAAACAACAGTGGTCATGACCAGGGCAATGAGGTAGGAAATGCCCAGGAGGAAGTTGTTGTGGCTAGGAAGATGGGCCAACTAGTCGAATAATTTATCAAACTGAAGCCGACCCAGTTTGATGGGACTAGAGACCCTGAGTTGGCGCCAAGGTGGATCGAGAAACTTGAGAAGGCCTTTGGAGTCTTGAGATGCACGGACGAAGAAAAAGTACTATTGGCGGTGTACCAACTGGAAGGTACCGCAAATGACTTGTGACATTCTAATTTTCTAGTCATTTTCAAACTCATTAATGAGAAGTATATCTAGCGATGTGTTTTAGTAATATCTCGCTCGAATCTGATCAATTCGAGTAGAATGACCAAAAGGAAAAGGCTAACGTAAGACGAGGTACGTGGACCTAAGGAATTCGGAACGGAAATGACACTTTCACCATAAGAATTGTCGAGGGGACATTTAGGACTGCAAAAGGCCGATCCAAGGACGATTAAGGAATGCCTTGCTAGCGTTATACGATTGGAGTGCGGGTGATGCCGCTTAACCAACATATAATTTGCAAAATTTTCCTAAGTCGGACAGTGACGATCAAGACCATCGGAACTAGCGATAGACCCTCACAATTACATGACAACCAAAGTCGCCATGAATTGACGAGCCCTAAATGTGATATAAATCACAAGGTCGATATGCGTAACGCTTGCAAAAGCTGTACGTCAGTTGGAGATAGGCTGGAACCACGTCTAATAGAGAAAACAATTAGAAACGAGCCTTGAAAATTGAAAATGAAGAATCAAGAATTCCAACGTCATGTTTGGATTGGCCGTCGCCATGTTGAAGATTATTGGATTGAGAAAAACGGCGTTCCGGGCGTCAGGGGTAAAATTTCCATTTTTGCCCCTCAAAACTTTAGCCTTGTTATGCAATTGAAGAAGGGCATTTGGGTCTTCTATACACCCCCAAAAGCCATCGAAAATTTGAAGAGATTATGGCCATTGGATCACCTTGATTGACACTTAGGACAAATGTCACTAGCTTAGCTAAAGAGTGATCATATCCCATTTACACAACTACCATTCAACCCTTTGACTCTTGAGATTGAATATAGCTCCTCTCTCTCTCTCTTGGCCGACCATTCTTCTTCCAAAGCACCGAGAGCTCCCTTTCTTCTTCCTCTTCCTTCTGCCGCTCGCCCAACTGCTCCTGCCCTATCCGTTCACCGCAATCGACGACTACTTCAGGCAAGCCAACCATCCCTCCTAGCTCATCCTCTTGCCGATGTCCTCGAAGTGGAAGCGCGTTGATTGACCCACCAAAGAGCTCCGGCCAGTCATTCTCCCAGAAGCCGACGGAAACCATCACAATCTGAGGTAAGCAGCGTTTCTAACCTCTTAGGACCTTGAAATGTTGGAGTCTTGCGACCAAATTCTGTGTTGCCTATGTATGACTTTGATATGATCATAGGAATGGATTGGTTGGGTAAGCAAAGGGCAGTTGTTGATTGTGGTAGTAGGATAATCCGTTTCTATCCAGAAGGTCGCCTTAGTTTTGAATTTGTGGGAAGTCGAGGGGGAACCTCGATGCCTTTAGTCTCATCTCTTGAAGCGACAAAACTGATAACCGAAGGATGTCAGGCTTACTTAGTCGCAGTTGTGGACACGACTGCCGAGGAGCCTAAACTAGAAAGTATTCCAGTAGTGCGTGAGTTTCCTGACGTATTTCCCCAAGAGTTACCAGGGTTGCCACCAGAGCAAGAAATTGAATTTGTGATCGAGTTAGCTCCCAGAACGGAGCTGATCTCGAAGGCACCCTATAGAATGTCCTTATCGGAATTGAAGGAGTTAAAGGTGCAAATGCAAGAATTACTGGATAAAGGATTTATTTGACCGAGTGCTTCACCGTGGGGAGCGCCGGTGTTGTTTGTGAGGAAAAAGGATGGATCCTTGCGTTTATGCATCGACTACAAACAGTTGAATCAACTGACTGTAAAGAATAAGTACCCACCACCGTGGATTGATGACTTATTTGATTAGTTGCAAGGAGCTGCGGTATTCTCTAAAATTGACCTGAGAATCGGGTATCATCAGTTGAGAATTAAGAAGGAAGACATACCTAAGACCGCTTTTAGGACAAGGTATGGACATTACGAATTCACTGTGATGCCTTTTAGACTGACCAATGCTTCAGCTGCATTTATGGACTTGATGCATCGGGTGTTCAATGAATTCTTGGATAGATTTGTTATATTCTTTATTGACGATATCCTGATTTACTCAAAGAGTAACGAAGAACACAAAGAGCATTTGAGGATTATCTTGCAGATCCTGAGGGAGCACTCACTTTACGCTAAGTTTAATAAATGCGAGTTCTGCCCGAATAAAGTGGCATTTCTTGGCCATGTAGTATCTGGAGAAGAAATTATTGTGGATCCTACAAAGATCGAAGCCGTTATGAATTGGCCTAGGCCTACTACGATCGAGGAAGTCCGAAGTTTCTTAGGATTGGCGGGGTATTACCGAAGTTTCGTGGAGAATTTTTCTTTTATAGTCATTCCACTAACGAGGTTGATTAAGAAAGAAACGAAGTTCGAATGAACGGATAAGTGTGAAAGGAGTTTCCAAGAGCTCAAGCATCGTTTAACAACCACACCGGTATTGACCATCCCATTAGGACTTGGAGGCTATGAAATATATGGCGATGCTTCGTTAAAGGGACTAGGCTGTGTGTTAATGCAACATGGAAGAGTGGTTGCCTACGCGTCCTGACAGCTGAGACCGCACGAGATGAATTATCCGACTCATGATTTGGAATTGGCAGCGATCATCTTTGCTCTGAAGATCTGGAGGTATTATTTGTGTGGCGAGAAATTTCAGATTTATACCGACCACCAGAGCCTGAAGTATTTATTTTTCCAAAAGGAACTGAACATGTGACAACGTCGATGGATAGAGCTGCTTAAGGATTATGATTGCGACATATTATATTATCCTAGGAAAGCGAACCGAGTCGCGGAGGCGCTCAGTCAGAAATTGAGTATCGCCTGTCTACTGGTAAAAGGGTGGTCGTTATTTGAAAATTTGAGGGATTTTGAATTCAGATTGGAAGTCTGTCAGCTGTCCAGTTTAGCCATCCTGAGAATAGAACCTGAGATCCAAGAAAATGTAAAAGCCTTGCAACATGCGGACCCGAAAATTCAAAAGATCCTCGAAATGGAAGCGACAAAAAGGAAGCCAGAGTTCCAAGTGTTAGAGGATGGGATTTTGAAATTTCGAAGGCGTCCATGCGTACCAATGGACGAAGAGCTTAGAGAAAGGATTTTATCAGAGGCTCATAGAAGTAATTATAGTATCCACCCAAGTAGCACGAAAATGTACCATAACTTACGTCAGCATTACTGGTGGAATGGGATGAAAGTAGACGTGGCTAAATATGTGGCAAAGTGCTTCACATGCCAGAAAGTAAAGGCACAACACTGTAAGCCCGGTGGATTGTTACAGCCGTTCGAGATTCCTGAATGGAAATGGGAGCACGTAATGATGGATTTTGTAATGGGACTACCAAGGAGACAGAAGCCACGATTCTATTTGGGTAATCATGGACAAGTTGACCATGTCTGCACACTTCATTCATGTTCGAAAGGATTTAGCGATGGACAGATATGCCGAATTGTATATGCGGCAGATAGTGAGGCTCATGGAGTACCCATGACGATCACATCGAACAGAGATCCCAAGTTTATGTCTAATTTTTGGAACAGTCTTCAAGATGCCATGGAAACTCGACTACAATTTAGAACGGCATACCATCCACAAACGGACGGACAATTGGAGAGGACAATTCAGACGCTCGAGGATATGTTATGAGCGTGTGCTATAGACTTCAAAGGTGGATGGGAGGATCAACTGCATTTGGTGGAGTTCGCATATAATAACAGTTATCAATAGAGTATTCGAATGGCACCTTTTGAAGCACTTTATGGAAGAGCTTATAGGACCCCGATTTGCTGGGACGAAGTTGGAGAAAGAAGTATTATTGGTTCGTAGTTGGTAGAGCAATCGGTGGAAGCGGTAAAGATAATCCGGGATAGGCTAAAGACAACATAGAGTCGTTAGAAAAGTTGTACAGATAAACGACGTAAACCTCTAGAGTTTCAAGTAGGCGATCATATTTTCCTTAAGATGTCACCAATGAGAGGACTATCTTGATTTGGAAAGAAAGGGAAACTAAGTCCAAGGTACGTAGGACCTTTTGAGATTTTGGAACGGATTAGGACCTTAGCTTACAGGCTTGCCTTGCCACCTAACTTGTCCCAAGTACACAACGTCTTCCATGTGTCAATGCTATGGAAGTACGAGCCGGACCTGACGCATGTATCGGATTACAAAACCATTGAAGTAGACGACAGGATATCCTACGTAGAAAAGCTAGTCCGGATCAAAGATTGAAAGGAGCAGATTCTAAGGAATAAGACGATTTCATTGGTCAAAGTTGTTTGGGAGCATCATGGAACCGAAGGTGCAACATGGGAAAGTGAGGAAACGATGAGGCGTCAGTACCCCCATTTGTTTGAGTAACCAGTTTATTGTAAATTTTGAGGACGAAATTTTTGTAAGAGCGAAAGAGTTGTGATATACTGATTTTTCTATCATTTTGAGACTTATTAATGAGAATATATCTAACGATGTCTTTTAGTCGCATCTCGCTTGGATCTGATTAATCTCGAGTAAACTAACCAAAAGGGATAAGGCTAACGCGAGATAAGGTACGTGGACCTAGAAAACTCAAATAGAAAATGACACTTTGGCCATAAGGATTGTCGAGGGGACATTTAGAGCCATAAGAAGCCGATCTAAGAACGGTTAAGGAAAGCATTGTTAGCGCTATACGATTAGAGAGCGGGTGATGCCGCTTAACCAACGTATAATTTGTAAAATTTTCCTAAATCTAACGATGACGATCGAGACCGTCGAAATTAGTAATAGACCCTCGCAATTACGTGACAACCAAAGTTGCCATGAACTGACGAGCCATAAGTGTGATATGAATCACAGAGTCGATGTGCGTAACGTGTGCAAAAGCCACTCGTCAGTTCGGGATAGACTAAAATCACATGACAGAGAAATGATTCAGAGACGAGTTTCGAAATTATAAAATGGAGAATCAAGGATTCCAAAATTATAATTGGATTGCACGTCGCCTCATCGAAGGAAATTTGAATTAGAAAAAAAAAATGATGTTCCGAACACCAAGGGTAAAATTTTCATTTTGGCCCTCAAGTCTTGACCTTGCCTTAATAAATGGATAAGGGCATTTTGGTCATTGACCACCCTCTCTGTTGCCGAAAATTAGAGAAAATGAGGGCCATTGGATGAAATATTTATTGACATATGGATAAGTGTCAATGGATGGTGGAAGAACATTTATTAAACACTTTTAACCTACCATTCCACTTGGGTTGACCCTCAATTTGGTGTATAGCTCTCTCTCACTCCCTCATTATGCCGAACACCCCCTCACTAGCCTTCTTCATCATATTCTTCTTTGTTCTTCATCTTCAACCGAAGCCTCCCTGCACGACCAACCACTGCCGCCGGCTTCGCCACTTTCAACCGCCACTTCTTGTAATTTCCAGCCATCAAGCTAACCACCAGCGTCTTTTTCAGCCTCTTGCTGACCACTTCCAAGTGGTAGCTCCGCATTTGACCCACTGAGGAGCTCTGTCCAATCGTTCTCCCGAGAGTCGAAGAGAACCATCGCAGCTAGAAGTAAGCTGCTGTTTGAACTCCGTAGGAACTCGAATCGTCTCAAATTTTCGTTCAAATTTTGTGGACATCTAGGGTACATATATATTGAGTTGTGGTAAAAATTTGGGCTGAATTTGATGGAGATTTGATGATAAAATGGTGTCGCTTTCGATGGACAGAATCTGACCGGCGGTAGGCTTGGATGAACCAAAAATTCTTGGTGACACCTCCTAACTCCTAAAACTACATATTAGCAAGTAGATTAGTGGATAAATTGAGGATTTACGATGGTTTATGGGCTGATTAGTTAGGAACTAAATAGAACCAAAAAATGCCCTATATGGTTCTGTTCTTGTCGAGATCATGGAGGTTGTTTGGGATTCAATTGAGCTCAAATTTCATCGTTGAGACATACTAGAATGTTGATGGATGTGTTATTAATATTTATACTTGATGTTCGTTGATTAGACGAAGAAATATTGACGAAACAGATGATCCCCTTAGGTACAAAGCTGCCCTATTTTGAATCTCTTTGAGCAGAATTATTGAGGTGCTATAAAGAAGAATCTTGTTGATTTAAGCCTAAGGTAAGAAGTTCCTAAACTTTGGTTAGGAGAATTGGACTCGACTGGGTGAATTGAGTGCGGATTGAGTTAGATTTCGCGAGTTATGGCATAATTGTCTAATGTTCGTCATGGTGGATAGATGATTGCTTGAACGCTTGCTTAATACATGCCATGAATTGATTGCCTTGCATGTCATAGATATCTAGCTTGATGCGTGAGCTTGTGCTTGATCATGATGTTTGATTTGAAATGATATTTGGCATGCATAAGGATTTGTGATACCTTGAGGCGTTGAAACGCGAGGTTGTGTTGAATTGTACCCTGATGCGTTGAGACGCGGGGTGGAAATGGCTAATGTCCTGATGCGTTGAGACGCGAGACGAAATTTGATATGTATCGACACAGGCCTGGAATGGCATTTGGAAACCTGATGCATTTACGTGGGTTTACCAATCTGATGGTCTGAGGCGTATCTACGCGGACCGAGCCTGAGACGTTTTAAACGCGGGCGGGAACCACGATAAAGTTTGAAGGATGGAATCTGTGGCTTGATTTAGTATTGCCATGCCTGACTTGATTGACATGATATGATGCAAATACTATTTGGTTGACGAACGCTTGCATCTCTATGCCATATTGACTGATGAGTACATCATATTGCTGAGTGCATATTCTTGTTCATTGTTTGCATTCATCTGGGTGTACGGTCAACCTGACTTAGGGTTAGGACCTATCTTACTAAGATATGAATCTTACCCCGTTGCGGGACCCAATTTCTAGATCCTAGACCATGAAGAAACTGCCGACCAGACTAGGTGACCCGAAGAAGATATCTGCGTATTTTGAAGAGTTCCCGGACGGACGGGGAGCGGTGTACATTAGAAAGTGTACAGTAGTTTGGGTCGATGAGGGTGAAAAGGACTAGAAGCCTCATAGTTTTGAGGCCTGGTTTTGTAGGGTAGGCGAGATTACTACTGGACCACTGAAGTCCACTAAGGTACCCCATAGGGTTATTCCTAGTTGGTGTCATCACACTAGGGATTCTGTGGAGGTCGAGGGATCTGTAGCTGGTTCGAGAAACATTCCCAAGAGGACCCCAACTCTAGAAGACACAATTGAAGTGATTGAGATCGATGCCTCAGAAGGCAAACGGGAGGACGATACGATGGAGGATGTCGTGGACGTACGCTCCAAAACCTTTTCAGACTACGAGCCTACCGAGAATGCCGAAGAGACTGACAATTCCAGTGGTTCGACCTAGGGGTTTCCTGATTTTACTTGGCTATTTTTTACGACCTTGTCGATCTGTTTCTTTTGGGGACTTGTTTTAACTATCTTTTGATTTAGTCCCATTGCCCAGTCCATTTGCAGGGCTGGATCACCGGCACTTTTGTACGGACCAATGGGATGCTTGTAAGTACATATTTATGTGAAGTTCTTGTTACACAGATTCTCTTTGTTATTGTATGGAGGAGTTTTGTATGTTATTGCTTCCGCATGCTGTCGATCATTTGCATCTCTCGCTATGCGATTCCTGGAACTCGAGAGTACGCTTGCAGCGAGTCACGCGCCCGTGCTTTGGATGCGAGGCGTGATAGCGCGACTCCCTGTGAGTAAACTCTCGAGCGTCCGAGGATTCAAATATCGAGAGATGCATAATAACGGTAGGATGCGGAGCGTTAACACACACACTCCTCCATACACACATCAAAAGGGGACTTGGGTAATGAGAACATCACATAAACATCCCATGAGTTTAGACAAAAGAGCAGGTAATCTATTCTCGCTATTAGCTCGGCAGTCGGGACTAATTGAAAGACTACTACAATAGGGTTCTCAAAAGAAACAGACCGATGCGGTCATCAAAAGTGGGCAAGCAAATACAGAAAACTGCTAGGTTGAGCTGCTAGAGTCATTAGTCTCCTCGGCATCTTCGGTAGGCTTGTAATCCGAGAAAGTCTCAGAGCGCACCTCCACCGTGTCCTTCATCGTCTCGTCTTCCACCTGCTCCTCTAGCTCATCCTCTGAAGCATTGATCTCAATCACCTCAACTGTGTCCTCCATAGTATGGGTCTTCTCAAGTATATTCCTCGACCTAGCTACAGACCCCTCAACTTCTACTTAATCCCGAGTGGGATGGCACCAACTAGGAACAAACCTGCGAGGTACCTCCGTGACCTTTAGCAGACCAGTGGTGACATCGCCTACTCTAAGGAACCACGCTTCGAACCTATGGGGTACCTAGTCCTTACCGCCCTCATCAACCTAGACCACTGTACTTTTTCTAACACACACAGTTTCTCGATCGTCCGGGAACTCATCAAAATATGTTGTCATCTCCTTGGGGTCACCTAGACGAGTCGACAGCATCCTCAAGGCTTAGGTTTGAAAATATGATCCCACCAAGGGGTGAGATTCACATCTCAATAAGACAGGTCCTAACTCTAATTTATGCCGACTGTACACCCAGATGAATGCAATCATGAACAAGAATGCACAAACAACAACATACGACACTCATCAGTCATAAGGACGCCACAAAATGCAGGTGACTATCAATCAAACAATATGGCATCATAACTTTATAATCAGGCTAGGCAGGAGATATTAAGTCAAGCCACAAATTCCAACCCTCAGAATTGTCTCATGAATCATGCCCACGTTTAAAACTCCTCAGGCTCAATCCGCATAATTACGCCTCGGACCATCCAATTGACAAACTCGCGTAAACGCATCAGGATTTCAATATCATTCCAAGCTTGTGTCGACATATATCAAATCTCGTCGTGCATCTCAACTCATAGGTACATTGGCCATTTCAACCCCGCGTCTCAATGCCTCAGGGTATCATAGGTTTCCAAGCATGCCAAACATCATTTCAATTCAAACTTCATGATCAAGTACAAGCTCACACAACGAGCTAAGTATCTATGGCATGCAAGGCAATCAATTTTATCACTCACAAGAGGCAATCAATTCATGGCATATGTATTAAGCAAGCATTCAAGCAATCATCCATCCACCGTGATGAACATTGGACAATCATGCCATAACTCACGAAAACTAACTCAATCCGCACCCAAATCATCCAATCGAGTCTAATCCTCCTAGCCAAGGTTTAGGAACTTCTTACCTTGTACTAAAATCAATAAATTTCCCTTTTCAAGCACCTCAAGTAATCGGCTCCAAGGGTTCCAAAACAGGGCAGCTTGGTACCTAATGGAATTCCATCCGTTTCGTCAATATTTCTTCGTCCAATCATCGAACCATCAAGTATAAGCCTTAATAACACATCCATCGACATTCTAGTACACCTCAATGAAGAATGTAGAGCTCTATTCCCCATGAACAACCCCTAAAGTTTTGGTATGCACAGAACCGAAACAGGGCATTTTGGTTCTGTGCATATCTCATTATATCAGCCCAAAATTCAATCTAAATCTCCACTTTATCCACTAATCTACTTGGTAACAGCTAGTTCTACATGTTGGGAAGCCTCACCAAAAATTTGAAGTCAAGGCAACGCCGAATGATCCATGAACGACACCGAGTTCTCCAAGCACTCTACCGGTCATTTTTTGTCCTTTAATCACAGCACCAGTTTGGTGCAAAACTCCATTAAATTCACCCAAAATTTTTACCAAAACTCAGTATATATGTGCCCTAGATGTCTACAAAAATTGGCCAAAATTTTGAGACAAATCGAAGTCCTGCGGAGCTCAAACGATGACTTACCTCCAGTTGCGACGGAATCCATCGACTTTCGAGAAAAAGGCTAGTCGAAACTCCTCAGTGGGTCAAACGCCGCGCTACCACTTGGACGTGGTCGGCAAGAGGATGAAGAAGGTGAAGGTGGTTGGCTCGACGGTTGGGAGTCTTCGGAAGTGGCACTCGAGATCGGCGAAGTTGACAGCATAAGCTGGTCGGCTAGAGCTGGTTCGATCGAAGAAGAAAAAGAAGAAAGGAAGAAGAAGCTGGCCATAGAGGTGGTGTCCGGCTGAGGGAAGAGAAGAGAGGGTGTATACTCCAATTGGTTTGGTCAACATAGAAGAATAGTAGATTAAAAGGTTGATAATTAATGTCCAAGCTTCATCTATTGACACTTGTCCTTTGTCATTCAATTGGATGATTCAATGGCCATTATATCTCTAAATTTTCAGTAGCCTTGGGGTAGGGTCAGTGACCAAACTGGCCTTATCCATTTCTAAATGCAAGGTCAAGACTTGAGGGGCAAAATGATAATTTCACCCTTGACGTCCGAAACGTCGTTTTTTTAATTAAAATTTCCTTCGATGAGGCGACGTCCAATCTATTTATAATGTTGGATTTCTTGATTCTCCATTTTCTAATTTCGAGACTCATCTCTGAATCATTTTTCTGTCAAATGTGATTTCAGACTATCCTAAACTTCGAGATTTCTTTCATACTTGTCCATGGGACTTCAAGATTTCTATCTTCAACTTCGAGATTTCTTTCTCAAGTACTCGGGAGTTTGGATTTCCTCCCTACTCTATTTATCTCCACAATTCCTTAGATATCAGGGTATGCTCATCGTAACATCTCAATTTCCTTTCTAACCTTCAGGCTTGATGCTTCTGGTAGCCATCAAACTAGTCAATTGGCAAACTTCCAATTTAGTAGTTGAATCTCTTATTTCTCAAGGGAAGATTTATCCCTCCATCACCAATTACATAATGCTCAATTCTCAATTATAAGCATCCGTTAATTAATCCATCCTTCCTTAGCGATATGGGGTATCTCAATAACAATACTTGGATAATCTCTTCGTTCCAAGTGACTTGTCTTCATTCCCTTTAGGCAGTCAATGCTCTCGACCTCTTATAGTTCACATAACATTGAGATCTTTCTTTATACAAGCTACGCTCTCATATCCACAAGCAATTTCATACATCATCGTTGCCTCTTGTTTAATTCCTCTCAAGAAACTACTACCTTATATTCTTGTGGTAGATATAGACTTTAAATTTTCTTCCACCAAAATAATGTTTCCCAAACTTTGTCGCGATAACATTTGCAAGTCAACTCCAATCATACACTAGGCATTCCCACTCATGTGGTCTTATTGTCACGATGCATTCACGCAGTCTGCTTCAGTTGGCCTTGCTACGCCTCAAATTTCTTTCTTGCATCGTGTTATTATGATTCTCTCGACCCTTTTTATTCCAAATAGGAATGCCATTGTCAGCGTAGTCATCGACTTGACTTAAGTCCTCAAAAACTCTTTTCGTATTCATTCATCCATGGCATAGTTCTTGGGGAAATCTTCCCAAGATCCGTCTAAAATAATTCATCAATTTCAGGAAACTTCCAATTTTTGCAACTCACATCGACCTCAGTCGATTCATCACTTATTTCAATCCTCAAGGGCTTTACAGGGATTCATTTCCCAGAAATTCACGACTAAATAATCTTGCCTTATCAAACCCATAGCTCGTGCTCTTCACACTTCGCATACGATGAGCGTTCCCTTAGGGTCCATAGGATACTCTCAAAATTGCTCATGTTTCTCATGACTCCTCAAATGAGTCCAATCATCGCCTCTTAAGACGATAATAGTCCATCCTATTATTCCTCGGATGTTCAATCTGACTATTGTCTGTTTCTTTCTATCATGTGTCGAATCTTTCAAATTGTTCTTCATACTTTTCACCTGAGAGCTCAAACCTTGGCATTCTACTCTCATTGGTCTCCACTTGGACCACACAATATTTTGTTCATTTTTTCACTATTTCCTCAGGAAGTATTAATTCCTTAGCCTCTAAGTTTGACAACCAGTTAATGTGACCGTAACTCAATTCGTTCATTCAACTAGGCATCGACATTATCCTGAAATTCAACGTTATTTACAGAAAAGTTTCAAGTTCTGCATCTTCTTTCTCAATCTAGACGTTCAATCTCAATACCGAGACAATTAGTTTCCTCTTCTTTCACATTAGGGTCTCTTAACCTATGAAGAAAACTATACACTTCAGTGGCATTCTCTTACTTCGAATCCATCTTGTCCTTCCTATTCCATAGGATGTCAATCTTGGAGTCTATGTCAACGGCGGTACCTTACTCCAAGATTCAAATGTCCACATGCCTAACATTCTTCTTCTAGTGACTTAGTCACCACAAGTAATAGGATTCGTTCTTCCTTGGTCTCCACCAATTCACATATCAAATATTCTATTCGACTACCTCTAATCACTCTGCAATTACACTCTAAGCACTCTTTTCGCTTACTCAACCATTCATTAGGATTACGAACAGGCGAGACTATCAAGTCAATTCATTTTCCTTTCCTCAACAACCATCTCACGGTTCTATCGCCCTTTAAAAATGACATCCTACTCATTAGGGGTGGTAACTCAGAATGTCATTTCTTGGGATTCTTATTCAACTTCAATCAATCTCATTTCAATCACAATGTCTCATAACTGACATAACTCTTTCATTGGTTTTTCCACAACGGAAGAAACGAAATGTCAATCCCTCATTACGAGCCTTACGCCAAGATAATAGTCATTTCTCGCATGTCCGTTTCATATTCCATAATGAACATCTCTTTACTCATAATCCACGAGAAAGAGTTTTCTTACTCGTATTTCTTCCAATCATTCACTCTTCTTATTAAAATCCATTAAGTTCCTCAAAATTAGGAATGGCAATTAGCCATAAGGCTTTTGAATGCCAATCCACTCAGGGATTTCACGTCTCATTCAAAGGGTCCTTGACCACTTTTAACATATGCTTAAACGACCTTGAACTCTGTCTCAAATTGGTCGATCGTCCTCAGATCCTCATAAAATTATCAGAATTCGATCATCCTTTGCTCTCGAGTAGCTTCAGAGTGATACTTTCCATCAAGCAACCTAACGAAGGCGATCTAATTAGGTACTATGCCTTCAAGGAAATTCTTCCTTTGGTGACCTTTCACCAATCATCAACAGCCTCTTAAGGCTAATAACTGCCAAGGTCACTTTCTTTCTTCAGTGTACCCAAAACCTCTTAGGTTTTCTCACAAAAACCCTCAATTTATAAGAAGGCAGTTTCCAGTTCATTTTCTCCATCGAACCTTAGTCGACCTCAAGCTCGTGGTCCATCTCACAAGTTATTCAAAAATCTCGTGGTTCTTTTCCACGTTTCCACTTTAGAAATGAGTAGTCTCAGAGACACATTTCTTGTGACTTCCATCACTTACTGCATCAGAATTAGTTGTCACAGTGACTTAGGTAGCAAGGATAGGTCATTCTCGAGCTCGCCTACCCATCAAATTTTCTCATTTCCAATTAAAACTCTCACGACCCCTTATTACACTTACATTTCACACGATTGACAAATTGGGCCATACGCTATTCCAGTACTCATACTCTAGTCGCTCATCTTTACTCAATTCTCATGATCGATCTCAGTTCTTAGATTTTCCCATATCTTGCATATTCAAGCCAAGTGCTTCTCTAGTGACCATACTTTGGTCGTTCAACCTTATTAGGTTATCATGTCACTTGAACCATTATGATTCCCTCCTGGAATCAAAGACTTAAGTCATCTACTCAAGTCCAGCAGTCTCAAGCTGTTCATCTCTTTATCTTTCACCATCCAGTGGTGCTTAGGCATCTCTCAACTAATTGCCCATTATCTAAGGATTCCAAATCCTTCTTAAGAAGCAACCACTTATCAAGCTAGCCTTAACGAGGCAACTTCTCAATCATCAGCCAATTACTAGGCATGCCTCAACTAGGCCAACACCAAGCAAGTACTCAAGGCGTCACTTCTATAAGTCAATCGCCTATTTTTTATACATAAGGCATCTGCTGCTCTGTCACAAACACGACAGGCTATCTCATTCTTAGTAGGCATCAGTTCAACGTTGTATAAACTACCCACACGTTATCTAATCTCTCAGTTATACCTTGACCAAAGCAATATGATGCCAACTACAAAACGTGCCCAATAGGCCAATCACAAACATCAATTTTCCTTTCAAATGGCATCCATTGCCAAGCACAAAGCTTTTAACCATACCAGTCATAAGCGTCGTTACAAATGCCATGCCACTTTCGATCATTCGCTTTAAGAATCACTCCCGTGCCATACATCTCTTAACCACAATCGGACTCAACTAGATACCTAGACTTTTCCTTTCAAGTTATAACTTGGGTCATTCCTGCCTCCTTGCTATCCTATAAGCCTACCAGGAGCCTCTCCTTGTTCGCACCTCTTTGTATCGGCAATCACTCCCCGTCTTCGTCAGACCTGGTCATTGGAGCTTCTCCCAAGTCATACATTTAAGGAGAAAGCCTCGTTCCACACGTCCCACAACATGCTTCATTACGGTTTATAGGTATCCCATCAACTTGTCCCATACTATGAGACAGTTTATTAAGTCCAATAATGATAAACTCATGTATATACTCTTATCAACTTTCATTTCATAGGCACAAGTACATGCGCAGCATGTTTGTTCTCACTACTCGTCATACCACAATCGTCTTCAAATCGATTCTTATCCATCGAAGATTTCTAATTCCATCAATGACCGTTACATCTCATCTCGTATCACCCAAAGTTGTCAATAGCATTTGATAACTAAAACCATCAAGATATAACGCAATTCAAGCCTGAATCCACTAATACTAGTAGTCTCTTTATAACTCATATTCTTCAAGTTGGATCATCGACAAGCTACAATCACAATCATATAATCCTATTGACCCCTCATTCATAAGCAATTCTCTACTAACCTCAAGCACATTCACGACCTCTAATCTATACTTGTAACCCCTCAATTCTTGTTCACTTCTTTGTGAACCTCAATAATATCACCACCCAAAATCATCAATCAAAATCAACGATAGAACCATTAGAGTGTACTCAAGTTCAGGCCTATAATCCTCAATATTCAGTGATCAATGCTTAATCCTAAAGGTCTCACTACCTAATTGCCCCTAAGTCATCACTCCTTATCATTCCAAACTTCAATCACATTGGATCGAGCTGACCTTGCTCTGATATCAAACAAAAGGGGATGTCACACCCCGAACTCGGCGAGCGCGCGAACATTCCACTAGGCCGTTCATCTTTAATAGTCTTCCAGGATCCTTCGGCCCATAACTCAATAAATCCATTAATAATCGGAAGCGAGAAATAACTCCATGCAATTAAAATAAGAAAACTTCAGGGTAAATGATAGTACTTCTCTCAATACTCGCTACTTGGCGGCAAAGTCAAAGTAGACAATACAAAACTATCGATCACCTAAGGCTACAAAGGTTACATTCGAATAAAACTTAATATCTAAGTCCTTTAAGAGACATCTTCCAGTGTTACTTCATGGCACTCACATGATTCCATCACTTGGGACTTGAAAATATTAATCCCCAACGGGGTGAGATATAAATCTCAGCAAGCTCACCTAAACCTAGATTAGGCCATCAGTCCTCCCAAAGCATACAATGAAGCAAAATGCAGAAGCTCATCAAGGCATTAGCACATCGCATTTAAATATCAATTATCTCAAAGTACTTGGCATATTAAGAGGTCATAGTCAAGCACATCACATACTATGAGGATCAAGCTTCACGCACTAGCATTGTGACATTCTGATTTTCAATCAACTTCAAACTCTGTAATGAGAGGTTTATATATATCAAGCGATGTATTTCAGTTGTACTCCACTCAAATCTGATCAATTTGAGTAGACTAACCAAAGGGGAAAGGCTCAACGAGACGAGGTACGTGGACCTAGGTGACTTGGATAGGAAATGGTGCTTTGACCATAAGGATTGTCGAGGGGATATTTAGAACCACCAAAAGGCCGATCTAAGAACGATTAAGGATTACCATGCGAGTGTCGTACGATTGGAGCACGAGTGACGCCACTTAACCAGCGTACGATTTGCAAAAATTATCCTAAATCAGACTGTGACGATCGAGACCTTAGGGACTAGCGATAAATCCTCGCAATTACATGACAACCAAAGCCGCCACGAATTGACGAGCCCTAAACGTGATGAGAATCACGGGGTCGATACGCATATAGTCTGCAAAAATCGCTTGTCAATTCGGAATAAGCTGGAATCACACCTGATAGAAGAAACGATTAGAAACGAGTCTTGAAAAAGTTTGAAATGGAAAATCAAGAATTCCAACGTCAATTGGATTGGCCGTTGCCTTATCGAAGAAGTCAAAAATGAGAAAAATGATGTTCCGAATGTCGAGGGTAAAATGACCGTTTTGCCCCTCAAGCTTAGAACCTTATTTTTATAATGGAAGGAAGGGCAAAATGGATATTTTCCTCCCCCAAAGCTGTCAAAAATTGAAGAGAAATGAGGCCATTGGATCTCCTTGGCAAGAACAATGGACAAGTGTCAAGCATCCAAGGGTGGGAGATCAAGTCATCAATTAATGCCCACCTACCAATCACTTCAATTAATCAAATTTTTTTGGGATAATAAGCCTTCTCTTTCATCTCCCCCTCACTCTTCATTCGGCCACTTTTGCTCCCCCAAAGAATCGTGGACCATCTTCTTCTTCTTCTTCTTCTTCTTCAATTATGCTGCTCGTCGACCATCCCGGATGTTGTTGTTCGGTCCGTATGACCGCCTCCTCCGGCCATCGATTGCCATTGACCAACCACCATAGCATAGATCCACCTCTTGCCGACGTCCTCCAACTTGAATCAGGTCATTTGGAGCTCTGTGGAATTCGGGGCAAGCATTCTCCCACAGGTCGACAAATTCTGCTCCAGTTTGAGGTAGGTTCGGTTCTGAACCCTTTTGACAGCCGAAAACTTGAAATATTTGGGTCAAATTTGGTGCAGATCAAGTAGATATATAGACGGTTCTGTGGTAAAAATTGGAGATTTATTTGATAAATTTTTTATCATGAACCACCCTTGTACATTATGCCTAGAATCTGCCGGTATTTTGGATCTTGGACAACCGACGAATTTCCGATGACTTTCCGGCATCCGCGTGACTTGAACCTCATGGTGAGCACTCTAATCCCTTATGTAGACATTATAAGAGGTAGAAGGGTGTATAATTGATGGATTTGAGGTAGATGAGGATCGGTTGGACCCGGCATGAACAGAACCGAATGGAACCGGCTCAATGTCGGGCCAAACCGAATCTGTGGAGGGCTGAATAGGTTGGAATTGTGTTTTAATTTGGTGTGTATGATGTGTTATGATGATGAGGAGTATGTTATGAGTGATTTGAACGGATGAATTGAGGAATTAGACTTGGAATTTGACAAATCGGTTGATTATCCTAGGTTGCGCGACGAATTGGCCTTGGACTTGAGTTGGCCGAATCTTAAGAGGTGCAAGAAGGAGTGAATTGTGTTGCTAAGCTAAGGTAAGAAATTCTCTAAACCAAGGCTAGGGGGATTGTACTCAATTGGGTAAGTCAAGGGCCGATCGGAATGGTTTATGAGAAAATCCTCAATGGTAATAGCTTGATGTGTTCTTAGATGCTATCGAATGATTACATGACATAGCCTATGCTTGAGTTGTTTGTGAGTTTAGGAGTCATTTGTATTGATTCGCATACCACGGAGTTAGGAATTATATCAGAATGCGAATTAGCTATTGAATTATGAAATTTGAATTGAAAACCCAAGTTGTTTGATATGATGTGGCATGAATTATGACTGTGGCATTACATGGCAAGGCCTTGAAACGTATAATACGCGGGGCGGAAGGTTGAGACCTTGATGCGACAAGGTTGCATGGTGAATTGCGAGAAGGTGGCGTCCTGATGCGACGAAGTCGCAAGGTTGAGATAGCCACAGTCCTGATGCGATTTAATCGCGGACAAAGTATGAGCTCATAAACCCTGCCTAGAATTGAACTGGGGCCTGATGCGTTTACGTGGGCTGAGCCTGATGCGATCTAATCGCAGGCTAGAGAATGAGGCAGGCAGAGGTTGATAGATGTGGTGAAGTGATAGGCCGAGCGTTTACCTGCATTCGTGTGCGACATGAGAATATAAATGCATGCCTGTCTTATGTGTATTGTTGTTTATCAATTTATGATTGTTATACCTGTGTGAGATCATGAGTTGAGACCTGTTGAGTGATGCGACTACCTAAGTGGACAGTCAATCTAACCTAGGGTTAGGTTTTTCTTACTGAGATGTATATCTCACCCCTTTTGGGGAAAACTTACTTTACAGATAAGCAGTAACGATATGGCCTATCCGGTTTGGGGACCCGTAGGAAATGACGGCTTATTACGATGAGTTCCCTGATAGGCAGGGGAATATCTACGTAAGGAAATGTATAGTAGTATGGGTAGACGAGGGCAAACTGGACTAGAAATCTCACAGGTTTGAGGCATGGTTTAGGAGGGACGATGACAAGAAGGTCGGGCCGCTGAAGCCCCATGAGGTTCCGGAGGGTGTCATACGTCCCTGGTGTCAGACGATCTCGAACCAGGAGTTTCCTAAGGGATCAGCGGTTGGGTCGAGGAACGGCCCGGAGCGGACACCGACAGCTGAGTACTCGGTGCCACCGCCGAAGGACGAGGTCATCGTGGTGGAGCTGTCTGATAGAGAACTAGCCGAGCCGGATTAGGAGGATACCATGGATGGAGACCTAGCTGACCCGTCGTAGGGGGCGACTATGGAAGACTCTATGGAGGTTCCGTTGGAGACTTTTTCTGAGTATGAGCCGTCGGAGGAGACTGAGGACACCGGAGATTCCAGCAGCTCTTCCTAGGCTACTCCGGACATCAATTTGACTTTTGACTGCGACTTGACCTAATCCCTGGTGGATTTTATGGATACCTTTTTGGCATTCTTACCCGTCGCCTTACTGTATAGCAGTTTGTAGTAGATGTGACCAGTAGTTATTGATGTATGACTTTATGATGCTATCCAATCCTGCTTAGTCTTGGGGTGTATATGTATATATATATATTGTACGGGGAGATGTTGGGAAACGCTTCCGTGTGCCTAATGTAAATTATTTTATCTCTCATGATTCTTATATAGGTGGATCATTGGGACCGCCGAGAGATTATTGTTGTTTGCTTGCGGGGATGTTCGCGTGCTCGCGATGAGGCGCGGGGCCTGACAAGCATAGAATAAACTCACAAGTTCAAACTCATCATAGTGATATCATAATAGCTCATTGCCAAGGGCATATAAGTCGGGATACATTTTCAGGGGCACTCTGGCCATATTATTTGCATTAGGGCACTATAGCCATGTAATCGCTGGGGCATCATAACTAGTTCGATCTTTGGGTTATCATAGCCAGTTCGATCTCTAGGGCATCATAGCCAATTAAATCACATAGGCACTATAGCCAAATCACATCATATAGGCACTATAGCCAAATCATATCACATAGGCACTATAGCCATTTCATTTCTCAAGGGCTCATTAGCCAAACTCCTCCTTAGGAAACTCATGACAACTCATCAATTTGCCAATTCACTTGCCATTTCACTCATCAATTTGGCACATTCACCACTCAAAACCTAACTATCATACGGCCACTCAAAGTCACATACCAATCAAATGTAAATTTCTCATCGAAGCAAGCAAATCAAGCTCAATACACAATTTACACATTCGGCTATCACCATTCAAAGGACAATCGATCTACCAATTGATTAATTCACCAATCAAAGTCGTCCAGTAGTGTCCTAAAGTCTTAGTAGATTTTTAAGGGTCATCTACTTTCAATCGAGCTAGCAATTTAAACTCAAACGGCCCTCCAAGGTCAGCAAGCCCACGGCCGAACAGGGCACCCATATCGCACCTAGGAAAATCACATTGAAACCCAATCATTTCTCAATTCCATCGCGTTAATACTTTGATAACATATACAACACCTTATTCTCAAGTCATCATAGTGTTAATTCAATGCCCCTAAGCATAAAAAGTGTCTTCCTATCAAGGTAAGTCATCATAAATCCCATTCCACCAAATCCACCCCTTTCCTAGGCTCCACGATTAGATTCAATCATAAATAAACTGACATCTTTTTACTAGTATTTTGAGGAAATAAATTTTAGAATCTTATGTTTCAATGTCTTATGGATGCATGGGCGAAAACGGAGCTCGATTTGGATACCGGACGACTTAGAACAACTCAATTCAAAATCGGTGCGCCCTAAGGATAGATTGGTTGGCGTCTCGGCCTCTAGCATCATTTACACCTAAAACAGCACTCAATTACTTCTAAACTCCAATTCTTTGCAAACTATACTTGATAACACATCATACAACATCCATAGAGGTCTTATCAAAAGGTTTGGGCCAGAACGACACTTCAATGAGCACCAAACAACCTTGGTTCTTCATGGTCAAAAGCAAAACATAAACTGATCTTGCAAAACCCAAAAATTTTTATATGAAAACCAATTCTAACTTCAACAAACACTCAATATCAACTTGCTCAGCCCTTATACAAAGAGTCTAGAGGGTCTCATAAAAAATTTGAAGCCATTTGAAGTCTTGAAGCTCACGAAACAGATCCTTCTCCCAAACCGGTCAGATTCTATCTCCATCCTGACCTTTTCCCACTCAAATAGACCTATGGAAAAAAAGGATAGGCCAAATTATGCTTATAATATATCCCTAAAATCACAAGAAAATAAGATTTCAAATGGCGATGGTTTTACTTTAATCCGATGTCTAACGATAAAGTTATGATCGGATGAAGGGAAGTGGTCGGTGCTAGTCGGGCTGGAGCAGTCCGGGCGAGAAGAAAGAAGAAAAAAATGAAGAGAAAGAGAGAGAGAGGAAATGTGACATTCTGATTTCCAGTCATTTTCAAACTCGCTAATGAGAAGTATATCTAGTGATGTGTTTCAGTCATATCTCGCTCGAGTCTATCAATTTGAGTAGACTGACCAAAAAGAGAAAGGCTAACGCGAGACAAGGTACGTGGACCTAGGAAACTCGAATAGGAAATGGTGCTTTGACCATAAGGATTGTCGAGGAGACGTTTAGAACCACAAAAGGTCGATCTAAGGACGATTGAGGAATGCATTGCTAGCGTTGTACGATTGGAGCGTGAGTGATGACGTTGAACCAATGTATAATTTGCAAAATTTTTCTAAATTGGATAGTGACGATCGAAGCCATAGGAACTAGTGATAGACCCTCACAATTACATGATCACCAAAGTTGCCATGAATTGGCGAGCCCTAAATGTGATACAAATCACAAGGTCGATACGTGTAACGTCTGCAAAAGCTGCTCGTCAGTTCGGGATAGGCTGGAACCACATTTGATAGAAAAAAGGATTTGAAACGAGTCTTGAAAATTGAAAATGGAGAATCAAGAATTCCAACGTCATGTTTGGATTGGCCGTCGCCTTATCGAAGAATATTGGAATGAGAAAAACGACGTTCTGGACGCTGGGGATAAAATTACCATTTTGCCCCTCAAAGCTTTAGCCTTGCTTATGCAATTGATGGAGGGCATTTTGGTCTTTTAATCACCCCCAAGACTGCCAAAAAATAGAAAGGATTATGGCCATTGGATGAAGCTTGATTGACACTTAGGACAAGTGTCAATAAATTAGGTAAAGAGTGGTCATGTCCAATTTTTCTCAACTACCATTCAACTCATTGACTTTGAAGTTGAATAAAGCTCTCTTGTCTCTCCTTGGCCGGCCATTCACCCTCCATCTTCACCGAGACTTCTTCTTCTTCTTCCTCTTCTTTCTACCGCACGCCGACAGGTTTCTGTGCTGCCGTTCGCCCGCTCCGACGACCACCTCCAGCGACCTCTAGCTAGCGAGCCGACCATCCACACCTAGCCCAACCACTTTCTAACATCCTCAAAGAGTAAGCGAGTCATTTGACCTACCGAAGAGCTCCAACCAACCATTCTCTCGAAAGCCGACGGAAACCGTCACAACCAGAGGTAGGCAACGTTTCTGACCTCTTAAGATCTCGAAACTTTGGATTTTTTCTATCAAATTTTATGGACATCTAGGGGATACATGGAGTGATTTGTGGTAAAAATTTGAGGCTAATTTGATGGAGTTTTGACCCCAAACGGGTCTTGTGAATGATGGACAGAAACTGCCGGTTGGAGGATTAAAGAGAACCGGCGACTTCCAAAGGGTTTCCGGCGACGATTCGACCTCAAATCTTTGGTGAGCCTCATAAACCCTTGGATCTACATGTTATCAAGTAGGTTAGTGAATGAATTGTGGATTTGGAGTAGTTTTAGGGCTGGAAAACCTTGGTATGCACATAATCGAAAATATCCCGGTTCAGTTCTGTGCAAACCGGTTTTGTGGAGGCTGATGGTTGTTGGTTTTGAGTCTCAAATTCATCAATGAGACATGTTAGGATGTTGAGGAATGTGTGAATGAGGTTGGTGATCCATGGATTGGTGATTGGACAAGAGAAAAATGACGATTGGTTGGAATTTCATAGGTTGCGCGGTGGATTGGATTCTTGGACTACTTGGCCGAATCGTTGAGGCTCTTGGAAGGAGAAATTTGTGACATTAAGCTTGAGGTAAGGGAATCCTAAACCTAGGATGGAAAGATTGGACTCAATTAGGCGAGTCGGGTGAATTTGTTTGGGAGATCCTTGAAGGATTTTTATGTGATGGTCTATTGTACATCCTAGGAGGGTGAAGAATATTCAAATTGTTTGATCATGCTTGTGTCTTGAGTAATTTTTCGCATTTGAATGTAAATTTGAATGTCTTGCATGCCATAAGTGTATGATTTGTGCATGAGTTTGTACATGACGTTATGTGTATGAATTGAATTGAATTATGGCATGTTTGAGGCATGGTGAGACCCTGATGCGTATGAGACGCGGGGTGGTGTGATGGATACCCTGAGGTGCTGAGGCGCGGGGTTAGAGTTGTGTGGTAGCCTGATGCGTAAGAGACGCGGGATTGAGAAAGCCACGATCTTGATGTGTTGAAACACGGGACGGAGAAGTGATGTGTCGACACTGGCCTGGAGTAACATTGAACCTGATACGTTTACGCGGGTTGTCAATGACGGTCTGATGCGTTTACGCGGACCGAGCCTGATGCGTTTTAAATGCGGGCATGAGAATAAGGAGAGGGTAAAAGGTGGAAGTGGTGGTGAGACATGGCAATATGTGCATGATCTTAGTGATGTGTTATGATGCCATGACTGCATGCCTAACATCTGTGTGTTGCTCGATCATTGATTGCCACTCATGTTTGTTTGCATGAATTGCTGGTTTTTATGACTGTCTGAGCGGACAGTCTGCCTAACCTAGGGTTAGGACCCACCTTACTGAGATGTGTATCTCACCCCGTTGGGGACCCCATTTCCTTACAGAGCCTAGGTCTTTAAGATGTGGCCTATCCATTTTGGTGACCCCAAGGAGATGTCCGTTTATTTTGATGAGTTCCTTGACGAGCAAGGGACTATCTATGTTAGAAAATGTACAATGGTGTGGGTAGACGAGGGTAGCACTAGCTGGAAGCCTTATAGGTATGAGGCCTGGTTCCGGAAGGTTGAGGATGTGTCTACAGGGTCGCTGAAGCCTGCTGAGGTGTCCTAGGGAGTTGACCCTAGTTGGTGTCATCCCACCCGAGATTTAAAGCAGGCTGAGGGATTAGTTGCCGGGTCAAGGAACGGACTTGAGAGGACCCCGGCTTTGGGGGATACTGAGGAGGAGGTCATAGTGGTTGAGGCTACAGAGGATGACCTGGTGGATCCGTCTGCTGAGAAGACCATGGAGGATACCATCGAGGTTTGCTGGAAACCTTCTTGGGGTACGAGTCCACGGAGGAGGCAAAGGAGACCGAGGACTCCAGAACTCCTCTTAGGAGCTCCCGGTTTGCTAGTTTGATCTTTTGACGGCGATCTTGACCCTGTTTCTTGGTGGATGTTGATGATGGATCCTTTTATGTACTTACCCCGTCACCCCTTTATTAGCGGATCTAGTTGCTATTATATGAACTTTCAAGTATTTTGTGTTATGGTATTCTAGCCATCGAGGTCCCACTTTATATTTGTACGGACGAGTTATGGTATGGTCGCTTCCGCGTGCTTTGTATATAGTATGTCTCTCAACTTATGTGTGGATCTTGGGACAACGAGAGATATTTTGGTTTGCTTGTAGGGAGTCGCACACTCGTGCCTGAGACGCGTGGCGTGACAGGAAAGTCACGGTGGAAGATAGGGTGAAATGAAGTCTACCACAAATAATTGCTGTGGTCAAAGTGATAGGATTGGTTGGTGAGGGTCATTAATGCTTAATCACCCAAGGAGTGACACTTATCACTTAGCAAATAAATATCCAAGCTTGCCATTGACTTTCATTGACCCATCTTCATCAATTTTCGGAAGCCATTAAAGGAGGTCTAAACGACCATTTTATCCTTTTATCATTATTAAGGTAAGGGTAAATGATCGAGAGGCAAAAGAGTAATTTTGCACTTACTGTCCGAATTTTCACTTTTTCAATTTAAATTACTTCGATGAAGCAATGTCTGATTCATTTCCATTGTTGGAATTCCTTATCGTCCAATTTTCAATTTTGAGAACTCATCTAAAGTCCATAGCCCCGAGGGATCGGAATTCGGAATGTCACATGAGCACTTGGCATTTCACTTTTAGTAGTCATCTTCTAAGTAGTGTACTCATTTTCGAATTTTATGTTCATTGATTCTTTAACCGTCTGAGAATTCTTGCTGAAGACTCTATAAGATTTGCTTAATGTAGAATATCCCAAGAATACTCCTTCGTCCGATCTTTCATCAAACTTACTTGGCTGATCACTTGAGTTCTTAAGAATATAGCATCCAATACCAAATACATGAAAATATAAAATATTTGATTTCTTTCCTTTGTAAAGCTCATAGGGGATTTTCTCAAGTAGTGGTCTAAGAAAGACACGATTTATAATATAACAAGCAGTAGAGACAGCTTCGGCCCAAAAATAAGATGGAGTTTTACTTTCAATTAAAAAGGTTCGTGTCATTTCTAGTAAAGATCCATTCTTTCTCTCAACACTCCATTTTGTTGTGGAGTGTATAGAGATGAAAAGTTATGTTAAAAAAATTTTAATGACAAAACTTAGCAAAGTATTGATTTTCAAATTGCCATTCATGATCTGTTTTAATGCTTGAAATTGAGTACCCCTTTTCATTTTAAACTTTCTTAGAAAAGGTTTCAAACATGAAAATGCATCACTTTTGTGTGCTAGAAAGAAAATCCAAGTAAATCCAGTATAATCATCCACAATGACCAAACAATACTTTTTACCTCTAGTGCTCTGAGTTCGAGTAGGTCCGAAGACATCCGTCATGCCCCGTGCCTCAGGCACGAGCATGCGACTCCCTGCAAGCAAAACAAATATCTATCGTGGTCTCAATATCCACAACTAAGTCGAGAGACATGATATACATATACCAAGTGTGACATTCAGATTATCAATCAACTTCATACTCTATAATGAGAAGTTCATATATATCAAGCGATGTATTTCAGTTGTATTCTGCTCAAATCTGATTAATTTGAGTAGACTGACCAAAGGGGAAAGGCTAAAGCGAGACGAGATACGTGGACCTAGGCAACTCGGACAGGAAATGGCGCTTTGGCCATAAGGGTTATCGAGGGGATATTTAGAACCACCAAAAGGCCAATCTAAGAACGATTAAAGGTTACCATGCGAGCGTCGTATGATTGGAGCGCGGGTGATGCCGTTTAACCAACGTACGATTTGCAAAATTATCCTAAATCGGACTGTGACGATAGAGACCATAGGAACTAGCGATAAACCCTCACAATTACATGACAACCAAGGCCGCCATGAATTGACGAGCCCTAAACATGATGAGAATCACGGAGTCGATACGCGTATAGTCTGCAAAAGTCGCCCATCGATTTGGGATAGACTGGAATAACGTCTGATAGAAGAAACGATCATAAACGAGTCCTGAAAAAGTTTGAAATGAAAAATCAAGAATTCCAACATCAATTGGATTGTCTATCGCCCTATCGAAGAAGTCAGAAATGAGAAAAACGACGTTTCGAACGTCGGGGGTAAAATGGCCATTTTACCCCTCAAGCTTAGAACTTAGTTATTATAATTGAAGGAAGGGAAAAATGGACAATTGACCCCCTTGGCTACCGAAAATTCAAGACTAAAAAGGAGCCATAGGATCTCATGGGAAATAGCAAGTGTCAAGTGTTAAGAATCCAAGGGTGGTAGTCATCTAACACTAAATGCCCACATACCAATCAACTCAAGTGTCCAATTTTTGAGATAAACAAAGGGCTCTCTCTCTCCTCTATCTCCCTACATCACCATTCGGCGTCGGATCTCTCTCTCAAACCACCAAGCAACACCTTCTTCTTCTTCTTCTTCTTAAAATTCCGCTGCTCGCCGACAAGACCGGACGCCACCATTCGCTGGCCACGATTGCCACCTCCGACCACTAGCTGCTGTCGACTGATCACCCAAACGTAGCTCCACGTCTTGCAGACGTCTTTCAATTGGAATCAGGTCATTTGGAGCACTGTGGAATTCAAGGCAAGCATTCTCCCACAGGCCGACATAATAGGAACCAACTTGAGGTAGGTTCGGTTCTCACCCTATTTGACAGCCGAAATCTTGGAATCTAGAGCTCAAATTTGATGGATATCAAGCAAACATATAGATGGTTATGTGGTAAAAATTGGGGATTTATTTGATTAAGTTTTGACCACGAACCACCCTTGTATAATTTGGACAGAATCTGCTAGTATTCTGTGCTTGGACGATCCGGCGGGTTTCGGTGACTTTTCGGCAACCACATGGCTTGAACCTCTTGGTGAGCACTCCAAACCCTTAGGTAGACATTATAAGAGGTAGGATGGTGTGGAATTGATGGATTTGAGGTAGATTAGGACTGGTTAGACCCGGCATGAATAGAACCGAATGGAACCGATTCAATGCCGGGCCAAACTGATTCTGTGGAAGGCTGGATATGCTAGATTTGTGTTGTAATTTGGTGTGTATTATGTGAAGAGATGATGAGGAGTATGTTATAGGTGATTTGGATGGATGATTGAGGAATTGGACTTGGAATTTTGACAAATCGATTGCTTATCCTAGGTTGCATGACAAATTGGCCTTGAACTTGAGTTGGTCGAACCTTAGAAGATGCAAGGAGGAGTGAATTGTGTTGCTAAGCAAAGGTAAGTAATTTCCTAAACCAAGGCTAGTGGGATTGGACTCGATTGGGTAAGTCGAGTGTGAAATTGATCGATTAATAGGCATTTTTCCAAAGTAATAAGTCTTGGCATGTCTTATGATTAATTAAGGAGCTTATGTGTGCCTTGACTTGCATTGGAATTGCATGTCATGTTTGGATAACAATGTATTTGCTTTATATGCCATGAGATTATGAATTATACTTGAAATGCAATTGACATTGTGTGTGTAAAGGATAGAGATTCATGGCATGAATTATGATTGTGGCATGACATGGCGAGGTCCTGAGGCGTGTGAGATGCGGGGCAGAAGGTTGAGACCCTGATTCGACGAAGTCGTAGGGTGAATTGTGATTAGGTGGTGCCCTGATACGATGAAGTCGCAGGGTTAAGATAGTCACAGTATTGATGCGGTCTAATCGCGGGACAGAATATGAGCTCATAAACCCTGCCTGGAGATGAGGCGGGACCTGATGCGTTTACGCGGGTTACCGATGACGGTCTGATTCGTTTACGCGGGCCGAGCCTGATGTGATCTAATCGCGGGCTAGAGAATGAGGCAGGCAGAGGTTGATGGATGTGGTGAAGTGACAGGCCAAGCATTTACGTGCATTCGCGTGTATTGTTGTTTATCGAATTATAATTGTTATACCTGCGTGTGATCATGAGCTGAGACCTGTTGAGTGATGTGACTGTTTGTGTGGACAGTCAACCTGACCTAGGGTTAGGTTTTCTTTCTGAGATGTGTATCTCACACCTTTTGGAGAAACCTTACTTTACAGATCTTAGGCAGTAATGATGTGGCCTATTCGGTTTGGGGACCCGTAGGAGATGACGGCTTTTTACGATGAGTTTCTTGATAGGCAGAGGAATATCTATGTAAGGAAATGTACAGTAGTATGGGTAGAGGAGGGCAAACCAGACTGGAAGTCTCACAAGTTTGAGGCATGGTTTAGGAGGGACGGAGACAGGAAGGTCGGGCCGCTGAAGCCCCATGAGGTACCGGAGGGTGTCATACCTACCTAGTGTCAGACGATCTCGGACCAGGAGTTTCTCGAGGGATCGGTGGTTGGGTCGAGGAACGGCCCGAAGCAGACGCCGACAGCGGAGTACTCTATGCCACCGCCAGAGGACGAGGTCATCATGGTGGAGTTGTCGGATGGGGACCTAGCTGAGCCGGACCAGGAGACGACTATGGATGGAGACTGAGCTGAGCCGTCATAGGAGGCGACTATGGAGGTCCTGTCGGAGACTTTCTCTAAGTACGAGCTGTCGGAGGAGACTCAGGACACCGGATATTCCAGCAATTCTTCCTAGGGGACTCTAGGTGGCGATCTGACCTTTTGACTGGCGACCTGACCTCATCCCTGACGGATTTTTGTGGATACCTTTTTGGCATGCTTACCCCGTCGCCTTGATGTATAGCGGTTTGTAGTAGTTGTTGACCAGTAGTTGACGATGTATGACTTTATGATGCTATCCAAATCCTGCTTAGTCTTGGCATATGTATATATATATATATATATATATTGTACGGGGTGTTGTTAGGGACCGCTTCCGTATGCTCAAATTATCTTATCTCTCGACCTTTCTTTATATATACATAGGTGGATCTTTGGGACCGCCGAGAGATTGTTGTTGTTTGCTTTCATGGATGATTGCGTGCTCGTGCTGGGGGCGCGGAGCTTGACATCCTCGCTTATTTTGGTATCAGAGCAAGGTCAGCTCGATACAAAGTTAGTTGAGGATTGGAGTGATAAGGAGGACTAAGTCGGACAAGGACGGATAGCTCGACCTTAGGAGACTGGTCAAGGTAAGACATGGGATGCCTAGCTTGTGCCTTGACACCTATGGATGGTGTTTAACTTTGATGAGGTTGTGGTGAGGCATAAGGAATTAAGCCTCTGCTTAGGATTGAAGGTCATTTCTAGACCTTGGCTTGCTTGATGCTTGAAAGTGATTGGTTTTAGTGAATCACTGGAGTGAATGGAATTGAGTAATGGCCAGGAGCCATTAGTTGAGACATTTCTAGAATCGATGTTGATGTGTGGAGTACTGTTGTTGTGTAATTATTTTTGTTAAGAAGTAGTTAGTAGATTTAGACATGATGGAAGAGTAAGTTGCTAACCTGTTACTGAACTTGTGGTGGACCAGGTTTAGTAGCAAGTGACAAAGATGAGTAACCCGTCTAGGAGTTCTGGAAGGACAAGAGGCGGAGCTTCTAGTTCAAGGCCGTCCGTAGCTGAGGACCCAAGGATGGATGGTGTACTCAGGGCATTGGAAAGGAATGGTGACATGATTGATCGACAAGCCTAGGATCGAGAGGTTGCCATAGCCCAGGCAGTAGGAGCTGCCATAGCAGCCGTCAACGTTAACCAAGGCAACACTGGGGGTAATGGGAGTCAAGGAGAACCAAACCAGAGTAATGAGGTTGGGAATGCCCAAGAGGAAATTATAGTGACTAGACAGATGGGTCAATTGGTGGAACAATTTATGAAGTTAAAGCCGACGCAGTTTGACGGGATCGAAGATTTCGAGCTAGCACCCTAATGGATAGAGAAACCAGAGAAGGCCTTCGGAGTACTAAGATGTATAGATGAAGAAAAGGTGCTGCTAGCCGTGTATCAGATGGAAGGTACGGCAAATGACTGGTGGGTTGCCACCAAGGACGGAGCCTTCCCTAAAGGTGTGGCCATGAACTGGAACACTTTTAAGAGGGCGTTCAACAATAAGTACTTTTCAGAAACGGCCAGGGAAAGGAAACAGATTGAGTTCTGCAACTGCGATAGAACCAACCATCGATAAACCAGTATGAAGCTGAGTTCTCGAGACTCTTGAGGTATGCGCCTCGATCGGTGGAGGATCCTTTGGAGAAGGCACGGAGATTTAGGGATGGTCTAAGGCTCGAACTCCGCAGCCAAATGATAGTCTTGAACTTGAGGACCTACCGAGAGATATACAAGCAGGGCCAAATGATTGAGCGAGACTTGATGGAAAGAAATACCGCAACTGGATCGCGGTTCCCATCGTTCAGAGACCATCGCCGAGTGGGCAAGAGGCCGATGGCAGGTAACAAGCGTTTCGTGGTGCCTATAAGGAGGAATATTGTGAAACAGCCGAACCTGGCGAACTGGAACTATCGACTCTGTGGCAGGAAGGATGGAAACGGGCCATGCCCTATAAGGATGGGAGCATGTTTCAAGTGTGGTCAACTAGGCCACCAGATGAGGACGTGTCCAAATCAAGCACGGGCCAGTCGACCACAAGGACCGCGGCCGCAACTAGGATCGTCAACTGCCGTACCTCGAATTGAATAGAGCAGACCGCAGGTGCAAGGTAGAGTATACATTGTAGCTCGCAGCGAGGCGGAAGATGCGCCCGGAGTAGTCACAGGTACAATCTACTTGTGCAACTAGACTGCTTATGCATTGTTTGACCTGAGTGCCATGCATTCTTTCGTATCTACACAGTTTGCTGAATTGGTAGGCATGAAATTGGAACCATTGAACATGATATTACATGTTGCCACCCTATTGAAAAATAATGTCTTGGTTACATTAGTGCTGGGTGTGAGATGGTAATTGGGGGAAGTAGAGAGAGTATCGACTTAGCCATATTACCTATGTTTGACTTTGACGTGATTATAGGAATGGATTGGCTGAGTAAACAGGAAGCAGTAGTAGACTGTGGCAATAAGACAATTCGATTTTATCCGAAAGACCACCCTAGTTTTGAGTTGGTGGGAAGTCGAGGAGGAATCTCAATTCCTTTGGTTTTGTCTTTGGAAGTAACTAAGTTGATGTCTGAAGAATGTCGAGAATACTTAGTAGTCGTAATGGATACGACTGTCGAGGAACCCAAGTTAGAGAATATTCCTATGGTGTGTGAGTTTTCGGATGTGTTCCCCAGGAATTGCCAGGACTGCCACCGGAACGGGAGATAGAGTTCGTGATTAAATTAGCTCCTGGGACAGAGCCGTTATCGAAAGCATTGTACAGGATGTCCCTGTCTGAATTAAAGGAGTTAAAGGTGCAAATGCAAGAGTTGCTTGACAAAGGATTCATCCGGCCAAGTGCTTCACCTTGGGAGCACCGGTGCTGTTTGTAAGGAAGAAGGACGGATCCTTGCGACTATGCATTGACTACCGACAGCTGAATCAAGTGACGGTGATGAACAAGTACCCGCTGCCGAGGATCGATGATCCATTTGATCAGCTGCAAGGAGCAGCCGTGTTTTCAAATATTGACTTGAGGACGGGGTATCACCAGTTGAGGATCAAGAAGGAAGACATACCGAAGACTGCATCCAGGATGAGGTATGGTTATTATGAGTTTACGGTGATGCCGTTTGGATTGACGAACGCTCCAACTGCATTTATGGATTTGATGCACCGAGTATTCAGGGAGTTTTTGCAAGATTCGTCATAGTTTTCATCGACGATATCATAATTTACTCGAGGAGTGACTAGAGCACGAAGAGCATTTGAGAATCGTATTGAGGACCCTAAGGGAACATTCACTGTATGTGAAGCTAAGCAAATGTGAATTTTGGCTGAACAGGGTATCATTTCTAGGTCATGTTTTGTCAAGTGAAGGGATTGTAGTAGATCCTACAAAGATAGAGGCTGTAACCAATTGGCCGAGGCATGCTATGGTCACGAAGGTCAGGAGCTTCTTGGGACTAGTAGGATATTAGAGGCAATTTGTAGAAAATTTCTCATCCATAGCCGTCCCACTAACGCAGTTGACGAAAAAGGAAACGAAGTTCAAATGGACCGTTAAATGTGAGCAAAGTTTCTGAGAGCTTAAACATAGATTGACGACCGCACCAGTGCTGACCATTCCGTCGGGACCAGGAGGCTATGAGATTTACAGCGACGCTTCGCTGAAAGGACTGGGTTGTGTATTGATGTAGCACGGTAGGGTAGTAGCTTATGCATCCAGACAACTGAGGCCGCGCGAGATGAATTACCCGACCCATGACTTGGGGTTAGTGGCGATTGTGTTTGCCTTGAAGATTTGGAGGCATTACCTTTGGGGCGAGAAGTTTCAGATATACACAGACCACCAGAGTCTGAAATACTTATTTTTCCAGAAAGAGTTGAACTTGAGACAGTGCAGATGGATGAAGTTGTTGAAAGATTATGATTGTGAAATAGTATATCACCCTGGGAAAGCTAACAGAGTGGCAGATGCATTGAGTCGAAAGTCAAGTATTGCATGCCTGCTAGTGAGAAGTTGGTCGACGATAGAGGACTTGAGAGACTCTGAATTCAGATTAGAAGTCGATTATATATCCAATTTGATAGCGACTTTGAGGGTGGAACCTGAGGTCCAAGATGAGATAAAGGGTTACAATCTATGAATTCGGAGATTCAGAAAATTGTCGAGATGGATGCAACAAAAAGGAAGCCAGAATTCCAAGTGTTTGAGGACGGAACTTTGAGGTTCCGAGGACGTTTATGTGTACTAAAGGATGAAGGACTCTGAGAAAGAATCTTGCCAAAGGCTCATAGGAGCAACTACAATGTCCACCCTGGAAGTACATAGATGTAGCAGAACTTGAGACAGTATTATTGGTGGAATGGAATGAAGGTGAACGTGGCCAGATACATTGCTAAGTGTTTGACTTGCTAGCAAGTGAAGGCGTAGCACTATAAGCCTGGAGGACTGTTGTAACCGCTAGAGATTCCGGAATGGAAGTAGGAGCACATAACTATGGATTTTGTAATGGGACTTCCGATGAGCCAAAGAGGCAACGACTCTAGTTAGGTAGTCGTGGACAGATTGACCAAGTCTGCCCACTTCATTCCTGTACGAAAGGACTTCGCCATGGATAAGTACGTAGAGTTGTACATGAGGCAGATAGTAAGACTACACGGAGTACCGGTGACGATCACCTCAGATAGGGATCCGAAGTTCACGGCGAATTTCTGGAAAAGCCTACAAGAAGCCATGGGAACCCGACTGCAGTTCAGTACGGCGTACCACCCATAGACTAATGGGCAGTGAGAAAGGACAATCCAGACGCTCAAGGACATGTTGAGAGTGTGCGTCATAGATTTCAAAGGTGGATGGGAAGAGCAGCTACACCTGGTAGAGTTCACGTACAACAATAGCTACCAGTAGAGTATACAGATGGCACCTTTTGAGGCACTCTATGGCAGAGCCTGCAGGACACCGATATGTTGGGATGGCTAGGAGAAAGAAGTATCACATGCCTTGAATTGGTAGAGCAATCGCTGGAAGCAGTAAAGATAATCCGGGATAGATTGAGGACGGCGCAAGCCTTTGGTGTTTCAAGTGGGCGATCATGTCTTCCTCAAAGTGTCGCCAATGAGAGGACTTTCGCGATTCGAAAGGAAAGGGAAGCTGAGCCCAAGATATGTAGGCCCTTTTGAAATATTAGAGAGAATTGGAACCTTGGCCTACCGGCTTGCTTTGCCGCCAAATCTATCCCAGGTACATAACGTATTCCATGTGTCAATGCTAAGAAAGTATGAACCTGATCCGACGTATGTGCTGGACTATGAAGCCATAGAGGTGGACGACATAGTGTCTTATGTAGAGAAGCCAATAAGGATCGATGATAGGAAGGAGCAAATCCTCAAGAATAAGAAGATCCCACTGGTCAAAGTAATATGGGAGCACCACGGAACGGAAGGAGCAACGTGGGAGAACGAAGAGACGATGAGGCGACAACACCCCATTTATTTGAGTAGTCGAGGGTAATGTAAATTTCGACGATGAAATTTTTATAAGGGGGGAAGAGTTGTGACATTTTGATTTTCAATCAACTTCAGACTCTGTAATGAGAAGTTCATATATATCAAGCGATGTATTTCAGTTGTATTCTGCTCAAATCTGATCAATTTGAGTAGACTGACTAAAGGAGAAAGGCTAAAACGAAACGAGATATGTGGACCTAGGCGACTCGGACAAGAAATGGTACTTTGACCATATGGATTGTCAAGAGGATATTTAAAACCACCAAAAGGACAATCTAAAAACGATTAAGGGTTACCATGCGAACGTCTTACGATTGGAGCACGGGTGATGCTGCTTAACCAACATACGATTTGCAAAATTATCCTAAATCGGATTGTGACAATCGAGACCATAGGAACTAGCAATAAACCCTCACAATTACATGACAACTAAGGCCGCCATGAATTGAGAAGCCCTAAACGTGATGAGAATCACGGGGTCGATACGCATATAGTTTGTAAAAGCCGTCCGTCGGTTTGGGATAGGCTGGAATCACGTCTGATAAAAGAAACGAATAGAAACGAGTCCTAAAAAAGTTTGACATGAAATATCAAGAATTACAACGTCAATTGGATTGGTCGTTGCCCTATCGAAGAAGTCAAAAACGAGTAAAACGACGTTTTGAACGTCGAGGGTAAAATGACCGTTTTGCCTCTCAAGCTTAGAACTTAGTTATTATAATTGAAGGAAGGGAAAAATGGACAATTGACCACCTTGGCTGCCAAAAATTCAAGACTAAAAAGGAGCCATAGGATCTCATGGGAAATAGGAAGTGCCAAGTGTCAAGAATCCAAGGATGGTAGTCATCTCACACTAAATGCCCACATACCAATCAACTCAAGTGTCCAATTTTTGGGATAAACAAAGGGCTCTCTCTCTCCTCTATCTCCCCACATCACCATTCGGCCGGATCTCCCTCTCAAACCACCAAGCAATGCCTTCTTCTTCTTCTTCTTCTTCTTCTTCAGTTTTGCTGCCCGCCGACCGAACTGGACACCGCCATTCGCTGGCCACGATCACCACCTTCGACCACTAGTTGTTGTCGACCAACCACCTAGACGTAGTTCCATGTCTTGCTGACGTCCTCCAACTAGAATCAGGCCATTTGGAGCACTGTGAAATTCAGGGCAAGCATTCTCCCAGAGGCCGACAGAATAGGAACCAACCTGAGGTAGGTTCGGTTCTCACCCTCTTTGACAGCTGAAATCTTAGAATTTAGAGCTCAAATTTGGTGGAGATCAGGCATACATAAAGATGGTTCTGTGGTAAAAATTAGGGATTTATTTGATTAAGTTTTCACCATGAACCACCCTTGTATAATTTGGACAGAATTTGCCGGTATTCTGTGCTTGGACGATTCGGCGGGTTTCGACGACTTTCCGGCAACCGCGCTGCTTGAACCTCTTGGTGAGCTCTCCAAACCCTTAGGTAGACATTATAAGAGGTAGGATGGCATGGAATTGATGGTTTTGAGGTAGATTAGGACCGGTTGGACCCGGCATGAACAGAACCGAATGGAACTTGTTCAATGCCGGGCCAAACCGATTCTGTGGGTGGCTGGATATGTTGGATTTATATTGTAATTTGGTGTGTATGATGTGAAGAGATGATGAGGAGTATGTTATAGGTGATTTGGATGGATGAATTGAGGAATTGGACTTGGAATTTTGACAAATCGATTGATTATCCTAGGTTGCGCGACAAATTGGCCTTGGACTTGAGTTGGCCAAACCTTAGGAGGTGCAAGGAGGAGTCAATTGTGTTGCTAAGCAAAGGTAAGGAATTTCCTAAATCAAGTCTAGGGAGATTGGACTCGATTGGGTAAGTCAAGTGTGAAATTGATCGATTAATGGGCATTTTTCCAAAGTAATGAGTCTTAGCATGTGTTAGGATTAATTAAGGAGCTTATGTGTGCCTTGACTTGCATTGGAATTGCATGTCATGTTTGGATAACAATGTATTTGCTTTGTATGCCATGAGATTATGAATTATACTTGAAATGCAATTGATATTGTGTCTGTAAAGGATAGAGATCATGGCATGAATTATGATTGTGACATGACGTAGCGAGGCCTTGAGGCGTGTGAGACGCGGGGCCGAAGGTTGAGACCCTGATGCGACGAGGTCGCAGAGTGAATTGCGATTAGGTGGCGCCCTGAAGCGACAAAGTCGTGGGGTTGAGATAGCCACAGTCTTGATGCGATCTAATCGCGGGACAGAATATGAGCTCATCAACCCTGCTTGGAGATGAGACGGGACCTGATGCGTTTACGCGGGTTACCGATGACGGTTTGATGCATTTACGTGGGACGAGCCTGATGCGATCTAATTGCGGCTAGAGAATGAGGCAGGCAGAGGTTGATGGTTGTGGTGAAGCGATAGGCCGAGCATTTACGTGCATTCATGTGTGACATGAGAATATAAGTGCATGCCTGTCTTATATGTATTGTTTTTTATCGAATTATGATTGTTATACCTATGTGTGATCATGAGCTGAGATCTGTTGAGTGACTTGACTGCCTGAGTGGACAGTCAACCTGACTTAGGGTTAGGTTTTCTTTTTGAGATGTGTATCTCATCCCTTTTGGAGAAACCTTACTTTACAGATCTTTAGTAATAGCGATGTGGCCTATTCGGTTTGGGGACCCGTAGGAGATGACGGCTTTTTATGATGAGTTCCCTGATAAGCAGGGGAATATTTATGTAAGGAAATGTATAGTAGTATGGGTAGATGAGGGCAAACCAGACCGGAAGCCTCACAGGTTTGAGGCATGGTTTAGGAGGGACGAGGATAGGAAGGTCGGGCCGCTAAAGCCCCATGAGGTTTCGAAAGGTGTCATACCTCCCTGGTGTTAGATGATCTCAGACCAGGAGTTTCCCGAGGGATCGGTGGTTGGGTCGAGGAAGGCCCAAAGTGGACACCGACAGTAGAATACTTTGTGCCACCGCCGGAGGACGAGGTCATCGTGGTGGAGTTGTCGGATGGGGATCTAGCCGAGCCGGACCAGGAGGCGACTATGGATGGAGACCGAGCCGAGCCGTTGCAGGAGGCGACTATGGAGGACTCTTTCTGGAGGTCCCGTCGGAGACTTTCTCTGAGCACGAGACATTGGAGGAGACTCAAGACACCGGAGATTCCAGCAGTTCTTCCTAGGTGACTTCAGGCGACGATCTGACCTTTGACTAGCGACCTGACCTCATCCCTGACAGTTTTTTGTGGATACCTTTTTGGTTTGCTTACCCCGTCGCCTTGATGTATAGCGATTTGTAGTAGTTGTTGACCAGTAGTTGACGATGTATAACTTTATGATGCTATCCAGATCCTGCTTAGTCTTGGCATATGTCTATATATATATTGTACGGGGAGTTATTGGGAACCGCTTCCGTATGCTTAATATAAATTATCTTATCTCTCGACCTTTCTTTATATATACTTAGGTGGATCCCTTGGACTACCGAGAGATTGTTGTTGTTTGCTTGCAGGGAAGATTGCGTGGTCGTACTGGGGGCGCGGGGCATGACACCAAGCATGCGGAAGCGATAATGAAATAACTCCTCCGTACAAATAGTGAAATGGGACCTGAATAGCGAATATACCGTCATACATAAAACCCAACTGTCCATACAGACGCATAGTTACTAAATCCGCTAACACGAGGGGCGACGGGGTAAGTACACAAAAAGGGTTCATCATCAACATCCAAAAGAAATGAGGTCAGGGTCGCCACAAAGGGATCAAACTGACAAACTGGGAGCTCCTAAGAAGAACTGCTAGAGTCCCCGGTGTCCTCGGCATCCTCCAAAGGCTCATACTTTGAGCAGGTCTCTAAGCGAACCTCGATAGTATCCTCCATAGTCATCTCGGTAGATAGCTCCGCGAGATCCTCCTCAGTCGCCTCCAGCACATTGACCTCATCCTCCGTGTTCTCTATGGTCGGGGTCCTTTCCAGTCCATTCCTCAAACCGACAACGGACCCCTCAGCCTGGTCTAAATTCTAGTGGGGTGGCACGAACTAGGGACAACTGCCTAGGGCACCTCATTGGGCTTCAGCGGCCCGATAGACACATCCTCGACCTTCTAAAACCAGGCCTCATATCGATGAGGCTTCCAGCTCGTACCACCCTCGTCTACCCAAATCACGGTACACTTCCTTGCATAAATAGTTCCATGCCCGTCAGGGAACTCATCAAAATAAGTGAACATCTCCTTCAGGTCTTCAAAACGAATAGGCCACATCGTCAAGGCTTAAGATCTATAAAAATAATGGTCCCCAACGAGGTGAGATACACATCTCAGTAAAAGAGTCCTAACCCTAGATTAGGCCGACCGTCCACTCAAGCAGTCACACATTCCAACAAGTCAAACTCATAGATGTACGAGGCAAATACAAACACAGATAACAACACACGGATGGCAGGCGCACATTTATAGCATCATTACACATTCAGATGATATGCACACTCGTCCTGCCACACCACCACATCCACCATTTCCCGCCTACCTCATTCTCATGCCCGCGATTAAATCTCATCAAGCTCGGTCTGCGTAAACGCGTCAGACTGTTATTAACAACCCGCGTAAACGCATCAGGTTTCAATGATACTCTAGGCCAGTATCGACACCTTATATCTCCATCCCGTTTAAACACATCAAGACCGTGGCCATCTCAACCACACGATTAGATCACATCAGGGCGCCACACAACCTCTACCTATGACATTTTGATTTTCAGTCAATTTCAGGCTCATTAATGAGAAGTGTATATCTAGAGATGTATTTCAGTCGTATTCCGCTCGAATCTGATCAATTTGAGTAGACTGACCAAAATAGAAAGACCAACGCGAGACAAGGTAAGTGGACGTAGGGAACTCGAATAGGAAACGGTGCTTTGGCCATAAGGATTGTCGAGGGAACTAGCGATAGACCCTCACAATAACATGACAACTAAAGCCGCCCCGAATTGATGAGCCTTAAGCGTGAATGAATCATAGGGTCGATACACATAACGTCTGCAAAAGCCGCCCGTCGATTCGGGATAGGCTGAAACCACGTCTGATAGAGAAAACTATTAGAAACGAGTCTCGAAAGATTGAAAATGGAAAATCAAGAATTCCAACGTTATTTGGATTGGCCTTCGCCCTATCGAAGGATTCTGAAACGAGAAAAACATTGTTCTGAACATCAGGGGTAAAATGACCCTTTTGCCCCTCAAGCTTAGAACCTTGCCCAAGAAATTCAAGAAGGGCATTTTGGTCTTTGGTCCCTCTCCATAGATGCTAAATTCAAGGGCGAAGGATGGCCATTAGATCACCTTGGAAAAGACAAATGGACAAGTGTCAAGAGATGGACAAGGTGTGGTCATGTCTAACTTTTTCAAACCAACTGTTCAACCATTGACCAAGGCTTTGTATATAGCCTTTTTCTCTCTCTCCACTCCATTTGGCCGGCCACACCCCTCAAGAACCACTAAAATTCCTCTCCTCCTTCCTTCTTGTTCTGCTCATCGCCGACCGCCACTGACCTTTTTGTTCGGCGCCGTCGCTGGCCCTCTTCGGCCACCATTAGACCACCAGCCGACCACAACAACGAAGCCCTTCGTCTTGCCGACATCCTCAAAGAAGAATCACGGCATTTGGAGCACCGAGGAGCCTTGGCCAAGGATTTTCCCGAGAGCCGACAAAATAAAACTCAAACTGAGGTAGATTCGGCTCCTAATCCTTTTGATGGTGGAAATATTGGAATTTTGGGGCCAAATTTTGTGGAGATCTAGCAGAGATGTGTAAGAATCTGTGGTAAAAATTGGGGCTCAATTTGATGAATTTTTTACCATGAACCGGTCTTGTAAACCTTGCACAAAAACTGCCGGATTTTGACTTTGGAGGAATCTGCGACGTTCGACGAGTTTCCAGCGACCAATCGACTTCAAATCTTCGGTGAGCCTCCCAAACCCTTAGGTAGACATGTTAAAAGTAGGATAAGGGTTAGATGTTCGATTTGGAGTCGAATTAGGGCTGGTAGCTCACGGCATGCACAGAACCGTGAAGAACCGATTTGGTTCTGTGCATGGCCGAACCTTGGAGGGCCGTTGGCATTGGATTGTGAGTCCCAAATTGATGATTAAGGCATGTTAAGAGGATGAGGGTTATGCCATAGTAGTTTATGGTTTATGGATTGAGAATTTGGACTAGAGAATTGATGAAATTGGTTGGATTTTATTAGGTTACGCTGTGAATTGACCCTTGGATTGATTTGGCTGAAACCTTGGGCATCCAAGAGGAGGAAATTGTGATATCGAAATCAAGGTAAGTGAATTCCTAACTTTATGCTAGGAAGATTGGATTCGATTGGGTGAGTCAAGGTTTAATTTGATCGCTTTAAGAGGATATTCCAAAGGGGTAGCTTTTAAAATGCCCTAAGTAGTTATAAAAAGTCATGTGTGATATTGTTGTGTTTAAATTATGTGCCATGTCGAATGTCATTGATTGTCTTACATGCCATGAATTTTCAAATTGTGCATGAGATGCACTTGTTGTTTTATTTGTGCATTGAATAGTGAATCATGACATGAGCACGACATGACGAGGCCCTGAGGCGTATGAGATGCGGGACGGAGAGGCCTGAGGCGTATGAAAGGTGAGGCAATGTATACCCTGATGCGACGAGATCGCGGGGTTGAGATAGCCACGATCCTGATGCGAACTATTTGCGGGACGGAGTTACGAGATGGTGATATTGGCCTAGAGATTCATTGAAATTTGATGCGTTTACGCAGGTTGCCGATGACGGTCTGATGCGTTTACGCAAACCGAGCCTGATGCGATTTAAATCGTGGGCTAGAGATTGAGGCAAGCGAAGATTGGTCGATGTGGTGAAGTAGCAGGCCGAGTGTGCATGATCATCCGAGTGTGACGTGCGCTCATCATTACATGCCTGTCATCTGCATGTTGTTATTTATTGATTTGCGCTTGTTGCGCCTGTATGATTATGAGTGTGGACTTTCGGGATAGATGACTGCTTGAGTAGACGGTCGGCCTAACCTAGGGTTAGGACTCACCTTATTGAGATTTATATCTCACCCCAGTAGAGGCTTAAATTTTTTTAGGTTCCAAACGAAGAAAGCGCGAACTTGCCAAGGATTGACATTTGAAGGCATAGTTGATCAACTGTACTAAAGAGGGTTGCAAGTTATTGATTTACATTTTGTGATATAAGGATTGTCCTTCTAATTGGTAAATTATTGAATTGAACCTTTAAGAATGAATTAATAAAATTTTGATGTATTTGTCCTAAGTCATCGGTTGTTGATTTATTGGTATGAATAGAGTTGGCATCGCTTCTGCATGCATATTTTAAAAGAGTTGTAAGTTATTGGCCGTTAGATCCTGGAGTTTTCAGAAAAGTACGGCTTGGTGGGATATTCGCGTGCTCGCCGGGTTCAGGGCGTGACATCCCCGTTCGATTTGGTATTAGAGCAAGATCAGCTCGATCCAATATAATTGAGACTTGGAGTGATAAGGAGCGATGACTTGGGGACAATTGGATATTGAGGCCTAAAGGACTAGGCATGGATTGTTGAGTCTCGAGGATGGTAGGCTTCAACTTGTGTACACCTTAATGGTCCTAGAGTTGACTTTAATGACTGACCTTGAGCTATGTGGTGATTAAGGTTTAAGTGGAAGCAAGCTAGGATTAAAGAGTCATAAGCATGGATTTTGAGGTAGTAATTGTGCTTGAGGATAGTAGAAAATTGCTTATGAATGAGGAGTCATGAGCCTGGATTTGAGGTTGCTAGGGAATCAATTATGAATGAAGGATCAATTGAAGTGTATGATTGTGATCTTGGTTTATCAATGACCCAACTCGAGAAGTATGAGTTATAAAGAGACAACTAGTATTGGTGGATTCAGGCTTGAACTACGTGATATCTTGATGGTTTTAGTTATCGATTGTTATTGACAACGTTGGATGATATGAGTTGAGATAAATACAAGGAGTATCTAAATTGAAGATCAGTCGTGATCGGATGCATAGGGATTTGATTTGAATGTTGACCGGACGTGTGATATATAATGAAATATAGGCAATTGACCTGAAGGCAGCTTTGACAGGACAAGTGATGAGGATGGTCATGCTGTGCTTGAGTTTGTGGTTATGAAATGCAAGTTGATGAGGGTGCAGCATGAACTTATCGCTGTTGGACTTAATAAACCGTCGCTTGGTATGGGACGAGTTGATGGGGTACCTACAAACTATAATGAAACATTATGGAACAGGGCTTTCTCCGTAGATGTATGACTTGGGACAATCTGCAACGGCCAGGTCTGATGAGGGCAGGGAGTGATCGCCAGGACAGAGAGGTCCGGGCAAGGAGTGGCTCTTGACAGGCTTCTAAGATGGCAAAAGGCGGGAATGACCCATGTCATAACTTGAAAGGGAAAGTCCAGGTATCAGGTTGAGTCCAATTGTGGATAAGAGATGTATAGCACGGGATTGATTCTCATCAAGAATGATTGAAAGTGGCATGACATGTGTAATGGCGCCTAACAGTGGCATGGTTAAAATCCCTATGTTTGAAAGGGATGTCGTTTGAAAAAGAAAAGTGATGCTTGTGATGGGCCTGTTAGGCATGTTATTATTAGCCTCATGTGATTGGCTTGGTCAAGGTAGAACTGAGAGGTTAGATGACGTGGGTTTATACCCGTGGAACCGAGACATGTTGAGATGAGATAGTCTATTGTGACTATGCTAGAGTGGCGGATGCCTTTAGGCCTAGAGTATGGGCTTTTTACCCAGTGAATCGCTGTCTTGAGTGCTTGTTTGACAGTTGCCTAGTTGAGGCTAGCCTTGCAGTGGTCGTTAGTTGAGAAGTTGCCTTGTTAAGACTGGCTTGAGGAATGATTGCTGATCAAAGATGATTTGGGATCCTCGAATAATTGGCAATTAATTGAGAATTGTCTAAGAACCATTAGGGGGTGGGTTGATGGTGAAAGATATTGAGGTGAGCAACCTGAGATTAATGGACTTGAGTAGATGACTTGAGTCTTAGATTCTTGGAGGGAATCATAGTGACTCAAGTAACATGAGAACTTACTGAGGTTGAACGACCAAGGTGTGGTCGTAGAAGAGCATTGGGCTCGAGTATGTAAGATATGGAAAAATCCAAGAACTAAGAAGGATCATGAGAATTGAGTAAAGATGGACGATTAGAGTATGAGTACCAAAAGGAAATATGGCTCGATTTGTTAATTGTACAAGACTCAAGGGTTGAATGGATCGTGAGAACTTTAAATGAAAATGAGAAAACCTGTTGGTTAAGCAAGCTCGAAGAGAAGCTGCCAAGATTCTTTAAGTCACTGTGGTGATAAATGCTTGTACTGACGAGTTAAGTGATAGAGGTCACGAAAAAGGTGACTCAGAAGTAACCTTTTCGAAATTGAATGTGTGGAAGGGACCATAAGAGCTTGGAAAAGATTGGAAGATCATGAATAAGAATGAGATTGATTGAGTCAGGTAGAGGGATGAGATTCGAAATTGTCTCCCTCTGGATTGAGGATCTTGATAAGAAAACCTTGGAGGTTTTGGGTACACTGAAGAAAGAAAGTGACCCTGGCAAAACTAGCCCTAAGAGGCTATTGAGGATTGGTGAAAGATCACTAGAGGAAGGGTTTCCTCGAAGGCATGAGATCTGCCTAGACTACCTCTGCTGAGTTGTTCGATGGAAAGTATCATCCTAGAATTGCTTAAGGGCAAGGGTTGTTTGGATTCTAACAATTTTGCAAGGATCATAAGATGATCGACCTATATGAGACAGAGTTCTCAAGGTCGTTTAAGCATATGATAAAGGTGGTCAAGGACCCTTGAATAAAATGAGTATGTCCTTGAGTGGATTGGAACTTGAAAACCTTGTGACCGGTTGCTATTCTTGATTTTGAGGAATGGTGATGGGACTCGACAAAAGAGGAGAATGATCGAGAGACTTATGAATAAGAGAACTCCTACTCATGGATTACGAGCAGAGAGATGTTCATTAAGGATATGGAGCGTACCTAAGGGAAATGATTGATTACCTAGATGTAAGACACATGGTGGAAAATGAGTAGCTCATCTTTTTTGTTCTGAATGATGTCGAGGAAGAATCGACATGCTAGATTGCTTGAAGTTAATGATTTCCTAGGATCAGTTGATTGAATTGGAACCACGAAGAATGAAATCATAAGTTGCTATTCCCTAAAGAATAGGGCATTATTCTTAAAGGGTGATTGGACCATGAATTCGTCATTGACGAAAAGAAAAGTGAACGAACTTGGTAGTCCTGATTAGTTGTGATTCCAATGGATGATGTAGTAAATGAAAAGAGCGCTTAGATAATACTTGTAAGGTGATTTGAGGTAATAGAATTGACCACTCGATAAGTGAGCTAGTGGAGACTAAGAACGAACAGATATTGTCGCTTGAGATGATTGAGTCATGGGAAAGAGAATGTGAAAGCATGGTGGTATTTGGAATCCTGGAGTAAAGGTATCGCCGTCGGCGCAGACTCCAAGGTTGACGTCCTATGAAATAGAAAGGACAAGGTGAATTTGAAGTGAGGAAATGCCACGGAGTTGTGTAGTTTCTTCCTTAGGGTAAGAGACCCTATTGTAAAAGGAAGAAAAGCTCTATATTGTCTTAATATGATGATTGAGCGTCTGTACCGAGAAAGAGGATGCAGAACTTGAATGACTCTTGAAAGTGAAATCCGAGAGACAGTCTTGTAGACGATGTTGAATTCCAGGATGATGCTGACGTTCAGTGGAACGAACAGAATTGGGATATGGTCGCCTAAGTAAGTATGGAACCCAGAGGCTAAAGCACTAATGCTTCTCAAGAGAAGAGTGACAAGAATAAGTAAAATGTCGTGCGGTCCTAGAGGAGACCCATGATGACAGATAGCCGAGGTCTGAGCTCTCAAGTGAGAAGTGCGAGAAATAGTTTGGAAGATTCGACATCTAGCAAAAGGAAGTTGATAATCGCTGAACTTAGTGCCTAAGGAATAGTTGAATTGATCGTTACCGTCTTAAGAGGCGATGGTTGAACTCATGTAAGGAGCCATGAGAATCATAAACAGTTTTTGAGAGCGTCATATGGGCTCTAAGGAAATGTCTATTGCATGTTAAATGTGAAGAGCGCAAGTTGTGGGCCTGATGAAGTAAGATTCATGCATTGGAATAAGTGATAAATCCTTTGAGGATTGGAATAAGTGATGAATCGACTATAGTCGATGTGAGTTATGGGAAGTTGAGATTTACTGAGATTGGTGAATTGTTACGGACGGCGTGGGAAGATTTCCCCCCAAGAGCTGTTCTATTAGTGAAATGGACTAAGAGTGAGATTTAACGCGAATAGGTGAATGGACGTGAAAAGAGTTTTCGAGGACTCGAGTTAAGCTAATGACTGCGCTGTGTATGACAATTCCAGTGGGAAATTGAAAAGCTTATGAAGGTCGTAATGACACGACGTAGAATGGAACTTGAGGCATAACAAGGCGATTTGAAATGGATACTGCTTGTACGTCGTGACAGTAAGGCCACATGAATTGGCATGCTTAGAGCATGATTGGAATTGGTTTGCGAATATTCTCGCAACAAGGTTTGGAAAAATCTTACTTGGGTGGAAGAAGATTTCAAGTTTATATGTACTCCAAAGATATTGAGTAGTGGTTTTCTAAGAGGAATTGAACGAGAGGCAACGCCGAAGGATGAAATTGCTTGTGGATGTGAGAGCGTTGCATGGATAAAGAAAGACCTCGAAGTTATGTGAACTATAAGAGATTAAGAGCATGGACTGCCTAAAGGGAATTGAAGGCGAGGCATGTGGAACGAAGAGATCACCCAAGTGTTGTTATAGCGATATTCGTATCGCTAAGGAAGGGTGGATTGTTTGATGGATGTTTACCGTTGAGAATTAAACATGGTTTAATTGGCAATGGAGGGACAGATCTTCCCTTAAGAAGTAAGAGATTCAACTCTTAAATTGAAAGTTTGCTAATGGACCAGTGTGATGGCTACTGGAAACACCTAGCTTGAAGACCAGAAGGAAATTGAGATGTGTCATGATTGAACATCGATACTGGAGGGGTTATAGGAATGGATGGAACCCTTGAAGCCTATGGGCGGAAGTACGATCCAAAGAAGGAATTATGGTGTTTCCTGGGGATGGCACAAAGATGTGCCAAGATGTATATATATATATCGGTGATAAGGTTGAGAGTTGAAATTTGTCTATCTTGTAGCCGAGCACTAGGGGTGACGACGGAAGGGAAGTACATGACAATGAAAGTTGAAGGACCACTTTGATTTAAGGGAATTTTTAGATGGAGTCAAGAGTGGATTGCTACGGAAATAACCATGTAAATGTTTAAGAAGTCGAGAGGGCCATAACTCGATTTGATTAATGGATGACAAATTGATAAAGCCTTGGAATCTCTGTTGGCGTGAAAGGAAGGTTGAAAGGAGTAATACGCCGAAGGGTGTGGACATTAAGAATGCATTCTGGCGAGGGCGTGGTAATAATGGTTATGGATAAATGAAAGAGATAAGGTGAACGCTCGAGAATGAGCAGATGGCAAATGATATGAATACCAAAAGAGAATGGAGAGAAGCCCATTGGATTGAGGACTGAAGAAGATAAGCTCCAGAGGAAAGATAGTTGGGTTGGAAGAGACGAGCAAGATCGTCAAGCCATGAAAAAGATTATCCGGAAGAATGAGGATGCGACGAAGCGCCAATACCCCAAAGGATTGGATGGGTAGAAGGTTGTGAATTTCGAGGACGAAATTTCGTTAAGGGGGGAAGAGTTGTGACATTCTGATTTCCAGTTAATTTCAGGCTCATTAATGAGAAGTGTATATCTAGAGATTTATTTCAGTTGTATTCCGCTCGGATCTGATCAATTCGAGTAGACTGACCAAAAGGGAAAGGCTAACGCGAGATGAGGTACGTGGACCTAGGGAACTCGGATAGAAAACGACGCTTTGGCCATAATAATTATCGAGGGAACTAGAGATAGACCCTCACAATTACATGACAACCAAAGCCGCCCAGAATTGACGAGCCCTAAGCGTGATATGAATCACGGGGTCGATACGCGTAACGTCTGCAATCCGTCGGTTCAGGATAGGCTGGAACCACGTCTGATAGAGAAAGCTATCATAAACAAGTCTTGAAAGATTGAAAATGGAAAATCAAGAATTCCAATGTTATTTGGATTGGTCGTCGCCCTATCGAAGGATTCTGAAACTAGAAAAACGACGTTCTGAACGTCGGGGGTAAAATGACCCTTTTGCCCCTCAAGCTTAGAACCTTGCTCAAGCAATCCAAGAAGGGCATTTTGGTCTTTGGACCCTCTCTATAGCTGCCGAATTCAAGGGTGAAGGATGGCCATTGGATCACCTTGGAAGAGATAAATTGACAAGTGTTAAGAGATGGACAAGGTGTGGTCATGTCCAACTTTTTCAAACCTACCATTCAACCATTGATCAAGGCTTTGTATAGAGCCTCTTTCTCTCTCTCTCCACTCCATTTGGCCGGCCACACCCCTCAAGAACCACCGAAATTCCTCTCCTCCTTCCTTCTTGTTTCTGCTCATCGCCGACCGCCAGTGACCTCCCTACTCGGCCCCGTCGCCGACCTCCTCCAGCCACCATTCGACTGTTGGGCAACCACACTAGTGAAGCCCTACATCTTTCCGACATCTTCGAACAAGAATCACGGCATTTAGAGCACCGAGGAGCCCTGGCCAAGGATTTTCCCGAGAGCCGACAGAATAGAACTCAAACTGAGGTAGGTCCGGTTCCTAGTCCTTTTGATGGTCGAAATCTTGGAATTTTGAAGCCAAATTTTGTGGAGATCTAGTAGAGACATGTAGGAATCTGTGGTAAAAATTGGGGCTCAATTTGATGAAGTTTTGACTATAAACCGGTCTTGTAAACCTTGCATAGAAACTGCCGAATTTTGACTTTGGAGGAACCGGTGACATTCGGCGCGTTTCCGGCGACCAATCGACTTCAAATCTTTGGTGAGTCTCCCAAACACTTAGGTAGACATGTTAAGAGGTAGGATAAGGGTTAGATGTTGGATTTGGAGTTGAATTAGGCCTGGTAGCTCACGGCATGCACAGAACCATGAAGAATCAATTTGGTTCTGTGCATGGTCGAACCTTGGAGGGCTGTTGGCATTGGATTGTGAGTCCCAAATTGATGATTAAGGCATGTTAAGGGGATGAGGGTTATGCTATGGTAGTTTATGGTTGATGGATTGAGAATTTGGACAAGAGAATTGATGAAATTGGTTGGATTTTATTAGGTTGCATGGTGAATTGGCCCTTAGTTGATTTGGCCGAAACCTTAGGGACCCAAGAGGAGGAAATTGTGATATCAAAATCAAGATAAGGTAATTCCTAACCTTATGCTAAGAAGATTGAACTTGATTTGGTGAATCGAGGTTTAATTTGATCGCTTTAGAAGGATATTCCAAAGAGATAGCTTTTAAAATGCCCTAAGTGGTTATAAAAAGTCATGTATGATATTGTTGTATTTAAATTGTGTGCCATGTCAAATGTCATTGATTGTCTTACATGCCATGGCTTTTCAAATTGTGCATGAGATGCACTTGTTGTTTTATTTGTGCATTGAATAGTGAATCACGACATGAGCACGACATGGCGAGGCCCTGAGGCGTATGAGATGCGAGACGGAGAGGCCCTGAGGCGTATGAAAGGCGAGGCAAGAGATGTATACCCTGATGCAACGAGATCGTAGGGTGGAGTTGATGATGTGTGGCACCTTGATGCGACGAGATCACGGGGTTGAGATAGCCACGGTCCTGATGCGAATTATTCGTGGGATGGAGTTATGAGATGGTGATATTGGCCTGGAGATTCATTGCAACCTAATGCGTTTACGCGGGTTGCCGATGACGGTCTGATTCGTTTACGCGGATCGAGCCTGATACGATTTGAATCGCGGGCTAGAGATTTAGGCAGGCGGAGATTGGTGGATGTGGTGAAGTTGCAAGCCGGGTGTGCATGATCATCCGAGTGTGACGTGCGGTATCATTGCATGCACGTCATCTGCATGTTGTTATTTATTGATTTGCGCTTGATGCGCCTATATGATTATGAGTGTGGAATTTTGGGATAGATGACTACCTAAATGGACGATCGACCTAACTTAGGGTTAGTACCCACCGTACTGAGATTTATATCTTACCCCAGTGGGGGCTTAAATTTTTTCAAGTTACAAGCTAAGGAAGCGCAAACTTGCAAAGGATTGGAATTTGAAGGCATAGTTGATCAACTGTACTAAAGAGGGTTGCAAGTCATGGATTTAGATTTTGTGATATAAGGATTGTCCTTCTGATTGGTAGATTATTGAATTGAACCTTTGGGAATGAATTAATGAAATTTTGATGTATCTGTCCTAAGTCATCGGGTGTTGATTTATTGATTTGAATGGAGTTGGCATCGCTTCCGCATGCATATTTTAAAAGAGTTGTAAGTTATTGGCCGTTGGATCTTGGAGTTTTTAGAAAAGTATGGCTTGGTGGGATGTTCGCGCACTCTCCGGGTTTGAGGCTTGACACTACCCCTCGCCTCAGCGCCTCAGGTACTCACTTCACCACCCCGCATCTCATGCGCATCAGGGTCTCGCCATGTCACCCTCATGCCATGATTCTCAACTCATTTCACATAAATAACAACGATGCAATTGAGGCACAATTCATGTATTCGTGGCATGCAAGACAATCAAAGTGACATTCAGACATGGCGGATGATTCAAACACAAGCAATAGCACAAATTAATTCCCTATACATCTCAGGACGCACAAAGAACAATTATTCCGGAATCCTCACCAAACAATCGAATTATTGCCTGACTCACCCAATTGAGTCCAATCTTCCTATCCTAAGTTTAGGATTCCCTTACCTTGAGTCTGATGCCATAAAATTCTCTTCTTGAGCCCTCAAAGATTCTGCCCTCAATGGTCCAAGACCAATCTCACTGCACAACCTAGGAAATTCCAACTAATTGTCAATTCCACGTTCAATTCACCCATCCATGAATCCCAAACCTCCATAACACAATCCTCATCATCTTAGCATGTCTAAATCACCAATTTGGGACTCAAAATCCATAGCCATCAGCCTCCATAGATTCTGTCTTGCACAAAACCGAACCGGCTATTTTCAGTTCCGTGCAAGCCGAGCATAACCAGTCCTAAATCTCCATCAAATCCATCATTTAATTACTAACCTACTTCTTAACATGTCTAGCTAAGGGTGTAAGAGTCTCACCGAGAGTTTGAAGTCACGTCGTCGCCGGAATCTCTTTGAAAGTCGCTGGATCCTCCAGGTCAGTAAATCGGCAGTTTCTGTCCAAGGTTCACAAGACTCATTTGTGATCAAAACTTCGTCAACTCAAGCTCAAATTTTTACCATAGATTTATATACACGTCCCCTAGATCTCCACAAAATTTGGTCTCAATATTCCAACATTTCGATGTCCTAAGGGGTCAGAAACTTGGCTCACCTCAGATTGGGTCAGTTTTCGTCGACTTTCAGGGAAATGCTTGGCCGTAGCTCCTCGGTGGTCCAATCGACGTGCTTCTACTTCAAGGAGGTCGACAGGAGATAGGGCTAGGCTTAGGTGGTTGGCTTGCCGGCCGGTGGTCGCTGAAAAGTGGCGTTGGCGGCAGCGAACAGGAGCCCAGAAGCTGGTCAGCGACGCAGAAAGAGAAGAGGAAGAGAAGAAGAAGTTGGTGTAAGCTAGGGGGTGTATGGCCGGTCAAGGGGAGAGGAGAGAGAGAAAAAAAAGACTATATACAAGGCTCAAGGTCAATGGTTGAATGGTAGGTGGATAAAGGTGGACATGACCACTCCAAGCTTGATCTTTGGACACTTGTCCTAAGTGTCATTCCAACTTGATCCAATGGCCACAATTCATCCTCCTTTTTCGGCAACCATGGGGTGGTTTAAAAGACCAAAATGCCCTTCTTTATTTGCATGGGCAAGGCTTAAGCTTGAGGGGCAAAATGGTAATTTTACCCTCGACGTCCAGAACGTCGTTTTTCTCCTTCCAATATTCTTCGATAGGGTGACAATCATTCCGAATATAACGTTGAAATTCTTGATTCTCCATTTTCAATTTTTAAGACTCGTTTCCGATTGTTTTCTCTATCGGACGTGGTCCTAGCCTATCCCGAACAGACGGACGGTTTTTGCAGACGTTACGCGTATCGACCTTGTGATTCATATCACATTTAGGGCTTGTCAATTCGTGGCGACTTTGGTTGTCATGTAATTGCGAGGGTCTATCACTAGTCCTTTTGGTCTCGATCGTCACTGTCCGATTTAGGAAAATTTTGCAAATCATAGTTGGTTAAGCGGTATCACCCGCGCTCCAATCGCATAACACTAGCAAATGCATCCCTTAATCATTCTTAGATCGGCCTTTTTATGGTTCTAAATATCCCCTCGACAATTCTTATGGTCAAAGCGTCATTTCTTATCCGAGTTTCCTAGGTCCACGTACCTTGTTTCGCGTTAGCCTTTCCCTTTTTGGTCAGCCTACTCGAATTGATCAGATTCGAGCGAGATACGATTGAAATACATCTCTAGATTTACTTCTCATTAATGAGTCTGAAATTGACTGAAAATCAGAATGTCACAACATCTATGTGTAATGACTACAAAACACGATCAGTAGACATTTCATTTATAGATTTGAAAAAATTTCTTACTTGTTTTCCAAATGAGCAAGCTTCACAGTGCCTAGTCCTTTCAAATTTGGCATCTAGAAGTCCTCTCACTAGCTTCTTGTCACGCCTTGCGCCTTGGGCACAAGCGCGCGACTCCCTGTAAGCAGAAATTATCTCTCGAGGTACCATGATTAAAATATAAGTTGAGAGAGATATCATATAGAAAGCACGCTGAAGCGACGATATAAAACTCCTCCGTACAAATATAAAATGGAACTTGGGTAACGAAGGTACCAATAATACATGAACTTCCAAATATCCATACATGGCATGACCACTAAACATACTAGTCACTGGGGCGGCATAGCTAACACAAAAAACGATCATATCTGCACTCAAAAAGGGACAGGCATCATGGTCACCATCAAATTGCCAGACTAGGAATAGAAACTCCTATGTCGAACTACTGGAGTCGTCAGTCCCCTCCTCAGCCTCCTCAGTAGGCTCGTACTCCGAGAAGGTCTCTAAGCAAACCTCCACAATGTCCTCCAACGTCTCATCAGCTGATGGCTCCACCTGGTCATCCTCGGTGCCCGTGATCACTATGACCTCATCGGTGTCCTCTAGGGTCGGGGTCCTCTCTAGATCAATCCTCGAACCAGCGACGGACCCCTTGGCCTCCACTAAATCTCGAGCGGGATGGCACCAACTGGGTATCACCCTACGAGGTACCTCAGTGGGCTTCAGTGGCCCTATGGAAAAGTTCCCTACCTTTCTGAACCATGCTTCGTACCTGTGAGGCTATTAGCTACTACCACCCTCGTCTACTTAGATGACCATGAATTTCCTAACGTAAACGATCCCCTGTCCGTTTGGGAACTTGTCAAAATACACTGACATCTTTTTCGGATCTCCAAAATGGATTAGCCACATGATCATGGTCTAGGATCTGAAAATAGGGTCCCTCAATGGCGTGAGATATACATCTCAGTAAGGTGGGTCCTAACCCTAGTTTAGGCTGACTATCCACTCAGGCAATTATAATCACCAGCAATTTATACAAAACCACATGAGGCATTCAACTTGCACGAAATAGCACACAGATATCAAGCATGCAATCATGGCATCATACAAAATCATTAGAATCGAGCACATTATGCCAAGTCAGATTACACCTTCCATCCCTTTCTTGTCTGCCTCACTTTCATGCCCGCGTTTATAACGCCTCAGGCTCGGTCCGCATAAACGCATCAGACATCTCATTGACAAACCCGCGTAAAAGCATCAGGTTTTCAATCTGATCCAAGCCTATGTCGACACATCTCAACTCCGTCCCGCGTTTCAACACATCAGGACTATGTGGCCTTCTCAACCCCGTGTCTCGTACGTCTCAGGGCACCATTCAATTCAAACCCCATGCCTCAGCGCTCAGGGCATTCAATCGCACAACCCCGTGTCTCATACGCCTCCGGGTGTCACAACTTCTCAGACATGCCACAAGTTCAAATTATTTCATATCACACATTCGAGTATAACTTATGCGGTTAATGACACTTTCATGACATGCGAGACAATTTATTTTGACATTCAAATGTGACACTCAATTCATAGCACAAACAATGTCAAACATTCAAGTCCCCTATATGTTTCTAGGACATGCGTTAGACAACAACACTATGACTTTCAAGAATCAATCAGTTCGCACACAAATCACCCAATTGAGTCCAATCCTCCTATCAAATGTTCAGAATCCCCTTACCTCAAGGTTTACTCCACAAAATTCCTTCCCAAACACCTCAAGAATTCGGTCTAAATGGCTCAAGAACAACTCAGCTGCGCAACCTAAGAAAATTCATCCAATCATCAATCTTTCATGCTCAAATCATCAATCCATGGGACATAAACCTTATTGACATGTTCATCAACATCCTAGCATGCCTCCATGATGAATTTGAGATGTAATTCCAACACCAAAAGTCCCCAACAAAATCGGTATGCACAGAACCGAACAGGGCATACTCGATTCTGTGCATATCCCTACTAAATAGCCCTTAGACCAACTTGAATCCTCAATTTATTCACTAATCTACTTGCTAACATGTAGTTCTAAGGGTTGGGGAGTCTCACCAAAAATTTGGAGCCAAGGCGACGCCGAAAAGTCCTCAAACGGCGTCAATTCCTTCGGGTCTGCTTTCGGTCAGTTCTGGCCCTTCAAACAACACAATACGCATTTGGGGTCAAAACTCCATCAAATTTACCCAAACTTTTTACCACAACTTAGTCTATATGTCCCCTAGATGTCCACAAAATTTGGTTGAAAAATCCAAGATTTTGGGGTCCTATGAGGCCTAAACCGTGGCTTACCTCTAGTTGTAACGATTTCCGTTGACTTTCAGGAGATTGGCCAGCCAGAGCTCTTCAGGTGGTCAAATGACTCGCTTCCACTTGGGGAATGTCGGCAAGAGGATGAGGAAGCAGCAGGTGGTTGCTCGACGGCTGGAAGTCACTAGAGACGGCCGTCGACGGCGGCGAACAGCAGCGGCAGAACCGGTCGTGCGGCGAGCTTTACGGCAAGGAGAAAGGGAAGAAGAAAGAGAATTCGGTGATGGCGGGGGGTGTTCGGCCAAGTGAGAGAGAGAGAGAGAGAGAGAGAAAGGTTTATTCAATTTTCAAGAGTCAACTTGAGTTGAATGGTAGATTAAAAGTGATTCCATCAACTCAAAGCTTAATCCATTGACACTTGTCCAAGGGGTCAATCAATGCTCATCCAATGGCTCTCATTTCTTCAAATTTTCGGCAGCTATTGGGTGTGGTTTATGACCAAAATGCCTTCATTTAATCATATAAGCTGATTCCAAATGGTAATTTTACCCCCGACTTCTGGAACGTCGTTTTTCTGATTCCAAATTTCTTCGATAAGGCGACAGCCAATCCAATTGTAATGTTGGAATTCTTGATTCTCCATTATCAATTTTCAAGACTTGTTTCTGAATCATTTCTCTATCCAATGTGATTCCAACCTATCCAAAACTGATGGACGGCTTTTGCAGACGTTACGCGTATCGACTTTGTGATTCATATCACAATTAGGGCTCGTCAATTCATGGCAACCAAAGTTGCCATGTAATTGCAAGGGTCTATCACTAGTTCCGATGGTCTCGATCGTCACTGTTCGATTTAACAAAAATTTTACAAATTATATATTGGTTAAGCGGCATCACTCGCGCTCCAATAATATAACGCTAGCAGTACATTCCTTAATCATTCTTAGATTGGCCTTTTATGGCTCTAAATGTCCCATCGATAATCCTTATGGCCAAAGTGTCATATCCTATTCGAATTCCTTAGGTCCACGTACTTTGTCTCGTGTTAGCCTTTCCCTTTTTGGTCAGTCAACTCAAGATTGATCAGATTCGAGCGAGATACGACTGAAATACATCCTTAGATACTTTCTCATTAATGAGTTGAAATGACAGGAAAAATCAGAATGTCACAACTCTTCCCCCCTTACAAAAAATTTGTCCCCGAAATTTACATTAAACTCGTTACTCGAACAAATGGGGGTACTAACGCCTCATCGTTTCCTCGCTTTCCCACGTAGCGCCTTTGGTTCCATGGTGCTCCCAAATAACTTTGACCAATGGAATCGCTTTATTCCTTAGAATTCGCTCCTTTCGATCGTCGATCCTAACTGGCTTCTCTACGTAGGATACTCTGTCGTCCACTTCTATAACCTCGTAGTCCAGTACATGTGTCGGGTCCGGTTCGTACTTCCATAGCATGGACACATGGAAGACGTTGTGCACTTGGGATAGATTAGGTGATAAGGCAAGTCCGTAGGCTAAGGTCCCAATCCGCTCCAGGATCTCAAATGGGCCTACGTACCTTGGACTCAGTTTTCCTTTCTTTCCAAATCGAGATAATTCTCTCATCGACGACACCTTAAGGAAAACACAGTCGCCTACTTGAAATTCCAAAGGCTTACGTCGTTTATCCGTATAACTCTTCTGACGACTCTGTGCCATCTTCAGTCTATCTCGAATTATCTTCACCGCTTCCACTGATTGTTCCACCAATTCTGGGCCTGTGATACTCCTTTCTCCAACCTCATCCCAGCAAATCGGTGTTCTACAAGCCCTTCCACAGAGCGCTTTAAACGGTGCCATCTGAATGCTCTATTGATAGCAGTTATTATATGCAAATTCCACCAAATACAGTTAATCCTCCCATCCACCTTTAAAATCTATTACGCACGCTCGCAACATGTCCTCGAGCGTCTGAATTGTACTCTTCAATTGTCCATCCGTTTGTGGATGGTATGCCATACTAAACTGCAGTCGAGTCCCCATGGCATCCTGAAGACTTTTCCAGAAGTTCACGGTAAACTTGGGATCTCTATCTGATGTAATCATCATGGGTACTCCATGTAATCTTACTATTTGTCTCATGTACAATTCGGCATACCAGTCCATTGCGAAATCCTTTCGCACAAGGATGAAGTGCGCGGACTTGGTCAACCTATCCACGACTACCCAAATGAAATCGTGGCCTCTCTGGCTCCTTGGAAGTCCCATTAGTCCATTGTTACATGCTCCCACTTCCATTTAGGAATTTCCAGTGGCTGTAATAATCCTCTAGGTTTACAGTGTTGGGCCTTCACCTACTGGCATGTCAAGCACTTTGCCACATACTTTACCACATCCACTTTCATCCCGTTCCACCAATAATGTTGACGCAAATTCTTATACATCTTTGTGCTTCCTGGATGGATACTATAATTGCTCTTTTAAGCCTATGATAAAATCCTTTCCTTGAATTCTTCGTCCTTTGGCACACATAGACGCCCTCGGAATTTCAAGATTCCATCCTCTAATACTTGGAATTCTGGTTTCTTTTCGTCGCGTCCATTTCTAGGATTTTCTAAATTTCTGGATCCGTATGCTGTAGGGCTTTTATCCTTTCCTGGACCTTAGGTTTTACTCTTAGTGTGGCCATCAAACTGGATAACTGATAGACTTCTAATCTGAACTCAGAATCTCTCAAATCCTCGATTAACGACCATCCCTTCACCAATAGACAGGCAATGATCGACTTTCGGCTGAACGCATCCGCAATTCGGTTCGCTCTCCCAGGATGATACAATATGTCACAATCATAATCCTTAAGTAGCTCCATCCATCAACGCTCCCTCATATTTAGTTTCTTCTGGAAAAATAGATACTTCAGGCTCTGGTGGTCAGTGTAAATCTAAAACTTTTCGCCACACATATAGTACCTCCAAATCTTCAAAGCAAAGATAATTGTTGCTAATTCCAAATCATGAGTTGGATAGTTCATCTCGTGCGGTCTCAATTATCGGGATGCGTAGGCAACTACTCTTCCATGTTGCATTACACACAGCCTAGTTCCTTGAGCGAAGCATCGGTATATATCTCATAGCCTCTAGGTCCTGATGGAATCGTCAGCATCGGTGTGGTTGTCAATCAATGTTTGAGCTCTTGGAAACTCCTTCCGCACTGATCTGTCAATTCGAACCTCGTTTCTTTCTTGTGAATCTCGTCAGTGGGATGGCTATGGATGAAAACTTCTCCACAAAACGTCTGTAATATCCTGTCAATCCTAAGAAACTTCGGACTTCCGTGACCGTAGTAGGTCTAGGCCAATTCATAACGGCTTCAATCTTCGCAGGATCCACCGCAATTCCTTCTCCAGACACAACATGACCAAGAAACGCCACTTTATCCAACCAGAACTCGCATTTACTAAGCTTAGCGTAAAGCGAATGTTCCCTCAGGGTCTGCAAAACAATCCTCAAGTGCTCCTCATGTCCTTCGTTACTTCTTGAATAAATTAGGATATCGTCGATAAAGACTATGATGAATCTATCTAAGAATTCCTTGAACACCTGGTGCATCAAGTCTATAAATACGACTGGAGCATTGGTCAATCCAAAAGGCAACATAGTGAATTCGTAATGACCATACCTTGTCCTAAAAGCGGTCTTAGGTATGTCTTCTTTCTTGATTCTCAACTGGTGATACCCGGTCCTCAAGTCAATCTTAGAGAATACCGCAACTCCTTGCAACTGATCAAATAAATCATCAATCCTTGGCAGTGGGTATTTATTCTTCACAGTCACTTGATTTAGCTGTCTATAATCGATGCATAGACGCAAGGACCCATTCTTTTTCCTTATAAACAACACCGTCGCTCCCCACGTTGAAGCACTCGGTTGGATAAATCCCTTATCCAACAACTCTTGCATTTGCACCTTTAGCTCCTTCAGTTCCAATAGGGACATTCTATAGGGTGCATTCGAGATCGGCTCCGTTCCGAGAGCTAACTCAATCATGAACTCTATTTCTCGCTCTGGTGGCAGTCCTGGTAACTCCTAGGGAAAAATGTCAGAAAACTCATGTACTATCGGAATGCTTTCTAGTTTGGACTCCTCGGCAGTTGTGTCCATAACTGCTACTAAGTACGCCTGACATCCTTCAGTCATCAACTTCGTTACTTCAAGAGACGAGACTAAAGGAATCGAGGTTCGTCCTCGACTTCCTACAAATTCAAAACTAGGGCGGCCTTTTGGATAGAAATGGATTATCCTATGACCACAATCTACTACAGCCCCCTGTTTACCCAACCAGTCCATTCCTATGATCACATCCAAGTCATACGTGGCAATACAGCTAAATCAATACTCTCCTGACTACCACCAATTACGATCTTATAGTCAGTATAGCCCAACAAAACCAGCACATTATCTTTCAACGGGGTGGCAACATGCAGAATCACACTCAACGGTTCTAACTTCATATTAACCTAATCAGCAAACCGAGCAAATACAAACGAGTGTGTTGCGCCTGAATCAAACAATGCATATGCAGTTTGGTCACACAAATAAACCGTACCTGTGACCACGCCTGGCATTTCTTCTGCCTCTCTACGGGCTACTACATAAACTCTCCCCTAAGCTGGGGGTCAATTCTGATCAATTTGAGGAGTGGCAGCTGACGGTCCAGCCTGCAGTCGTTGCCCTTGAGGTCGATTCGCCGGAGCTTGATTCGGGCAAGTCCTCATTTGGTGGCCCATCTGACCACACTTAAAGCATGCTCCAATTCCTGCTGGACATGGTCCATTACCATGCCTTCTGCTGCAGAGGCGACATTTTCAGTTCGTGGGGTTCGGTGGCTTCACAATATTCTTCCCACGAGCGAAACAAAATGCCTATTGCCAATCACCGGTCTCTTGCTCATCTAATGATTGTCTCTAAATGAATTAAACCACGATCCAGATGGGGTATTTCTCTCCTTCAGATCCCTCTCAATCATTTGCCCCCGTTCATAGATTTCCTTGTAGGTTCTCAAATTCAGGGCTATCATCTGGTTATGAAGCTCGGGTCTCAGTCCATCCCGAAATATCCGTGCCTTCTCCTGGGGATCTTCTACCGATCGAGGTACGTACCTTGATAATCTGGAGAACTCAGCTTCATACTGGTCTACAGTCAGCTGATTCTGACGCAGTTGTAAGAACTCCACTCGCTTCCTTTCCCGGGCTATTTCCAAGAAATGCTTGTCATTGAATGTCGTAGTAAAGGAATCCCAGGTCAAAGCCGTTCCTTCTGGAAAGACTTCGTTCTTGGTGGCAGCCCACCAGTCATTTGTGGTACCTTCTAGCTGGTATACCGCCCATAATACCTTCTCCTCATCCGTGCATCTCAGGACTCCAAAGGCTTTCTCCAGTTTCTCAATCCACCTCGGTGCTAGTTCAAGGTCCCAGTCCCATTGAACTGGGTCGGCTTCAGCTTGATAAATTGTTCGACCAGTTGGCCTATCTGCCTAGCCGTAACAATTTCTTCCTGGGCATTCACCGTCTCATTGCCTTGGTCGTGGTCGCCATTATTTCCGTTGCCCCCGTTGTTGCCGTTATTGGCGTTGATAGCAGCTATTGCGGCTCTTACCGCTTGGGCTATGGCAGCATCCCTTTCCTAGGTCTGCCTATCGATGAGGTCACCAATCCTTTCGAGTGCCCTCAGCACTCCGTCCATCCTCGGGTCCTCTGCTACAGGCGGCCTCGAGTTAGAGGCTCCGCTCTTGGGCCTTCCAAGTCTCCTAGATGGATTACTCATTCTTATATGCTTCTACTAAGCCTGGTCCACCACAATTTCATCAAGGAGTTAGTAATTCATTCATTCAACCAAGTGTAGAGCTACCACACTATGCCTTAATAGAAACAGTTACAATACAACAACCTTCCACACAATAATTTCCACAGATTCTTCAATACGTAGTTCATGACTATTCCTCAAATCTGTTCACCCCAACGGTTCACCAGAAATAAGCCATGCTCATTCACTTAACAGGCCAAAGTCTAGAAATGACCTTCAATTCTAAGCATGGAACTTAATCCTCATACATTACCACAACTCTACTAAAGCCAAAATCCAATCATATGTGCAAAGCCATATGCCATGCATCTCGTGCCCTGCTCTAACCAGTTTCCTAAGATCTCGCTACCCGTCCTTGTCCCAACTTAATCCTCCTTATTACTCTAATCCACAATCAATTTTGGATCGAGCTAACCTTGCTCTGATACCAAGCAAACTAGGATGTCACGCCCCACGCCCCGAACATAAGCGCGCGACTCCCTGCAAGCAGAAACTATCTCTCGAGGTCTCAAGATTAAAATATAAGTCGAGAGAGATATCATATAGAAAGCACGCGGAAGCAACGATATAAAACTCCTCCGTACAAATATAAAATGGGACTAGGGTAATGAAGGTACCAATAATACATGAACTTCCGAATATCCACACATGGCACGACCACTAAACATACTAGTCACTAGGGCGGCATAGCTAACACCGAAGACGATCATATCTGCACTCAAAAAGGGACAGGCATCGTGGTCACCATCAAACTGCTAGACCAGGAACAAAAACTCCTATGTCGAACTACTGGAGTCGTCAGTCTCCTCCTCAGCCTCCTCAGTAGGCTCGTACTCCGAGAAAGTCTCTAAGCAAACCTCCACAATGTCCTCCAACGTCTCATCAACTGATGGCTTCACTAGTCATCCTCGGTGGCCTCGATCACTATGACCTCAACGGTGTCCTCCAAGGTCAGGGTCCTCTCAAGACCAATCCTCGAGCCAGCGACGGACCCCTCGGCCTCCACTGAAACTTGAGCGGGATGGCACCAACTAGGTATCACCCAACGGGGTACCTCAGTGGGCTTCAGTGGCCTTGTGGAAACGTCCCTTACCTTTCTGAATCATGCCTTGTACCTGTGAGGCTTCCAGCTACTACCACCCTCATCTACCCAGACGACCGTGCACTTCCTAACGTAAATGGTCCCCTGTCCGTCTGGGAACTCGTCAAAACACACTGACATCTCTTTTAGATCTCCAAAATGGATTGGCCACATGATCACAGTCTAGGATCTGAAAATAGGGTCACTTAACGAGGTGAGATATACATCTCAGTAAGGTGGGTCCTAATCCTAAATTAGGCTGACCGACCACTCAAGCAATTACAATCACAAGCAATTTATACAAAACCACATGAGGCATTCAACTTGCATGAAATGTCACAGGATGTCAAGCACGCAATCATGGCATCATACAAAATCATTAGAATCATGCACATTATGCCAAATCAGATTACACCTTCCATCCCTTTCCCGTTTGCCTCACTTTCATGCCCGCGTTTATAACGCCTCGGGCTTGGTCCGCGTAAACGCATTGAACCGTCTCATTGACAAACCCGCGTAAACGCATTAGGTTTTCAATTTGATCCAGGCCTGTATCGATACATATCAACTCCGTCCCGCATTTCAACGCAACAAGACTATGGCCTTCTCAGCCCCACGTCTCGTACGCCTCAGGGTGCCATTCAATTCAAATCCTACGCCTCAGCGCCTTAGGGCATTCATTCTCAGAACCCCGCGTCTCATACGCCTCAGGGTGTCACAACTTTTCAAACATGCCACAAGTTCAAATTATTTCATATCACACATTCGAGTACAACTTATGCGGCTAACGACACTTTCATGGCATGTGAGACAATTTATTTTGACACTCAAATGTGACACTCAATCCATAGGACAAGCAATGTTAAACATTCAAGACCCCTACATGTTTCTAGGACATGCATTAGACAACCACACTATGACTTCCAAGAATCGATCGATTCGCACACAAATCACCCAATTGAGTCCAATTCTCCTATCAAAGGTTTAGAATCCCCTTACCTCAAGCTTCACTCAACAAAATCTCTTCCCAAACACCTCAAGAATTCGGGCCAAATGGCTCAAGAACAACTCAACCGCGCAACCTAAGGAAATTCATCCAATCATCAATCTTTCATGCTCAAAACATCAATCCATGGGACATAAAACTTATTGACATATCCATCAACATCCTAGCGTGCCTCCATGATGAATTTGAGACCCAATTCCAACACCAAAAGTCCCCAACAGAACCAGTACGCACAAAATCTAACAGGGCATACTCTGTTCTATGCATATCCCAACTCCACAGCCCTTAGACCAACTTGAATCCTCAATTTATTCACTAATCTACTTGCTAACATGTATTTCTAAGGGTTGGGGAGCCTCACCGAAAATTTGGAGCCAAGGCGACACCAGAAAGTCCACGAATGGCGTCGGTTCCTCCAGGTCTACTACTGGTTAATTCTGGCCCTTCAAATACAAGACCCATTTGAGGTCAAAACTCCATCAAATTTATCCAAAATTTTTATCACAGCTCAATCTATGTGTCCCCTAGATGTCCCCAAAATTTAGTTGAAAATCTCCAAGATTTTGGGGGTCCTATGAGGCCTAAATCGTGGCTTACCTTTAGTTGTGACGATTTCCGTCAACTTTCGGGAGATTGGCCGGCCAAAGTTCCTCAGGTGGTCAAATGACTTGCTTCCACTTGAGGAACATTGGCAAGAGGATGAGGAAGTAGTAGGTGGTTGGTTCGGTAGCTGGAAGTCATCGGACACTGCTGTTGACGGCGGCGAGCTGCAGCGGCAGAACTGGTCGTGCGGCGAGCTTCACGGCAAGGAAGAAGGGAAGAAGAAGAAGGAGAATTCGATGATGGTGGGGAGTGTTCGGCCAAGTGAGAGAGAGGAAGAGAGGTTTATTCAATTTTCAAGAGTCAACTTGAGTTGAATGGTAGGTTAAAAGTGATTCCATCAACTCAAAGCTTAATCCATTGATACTTGTCCAAGAGGTCAATCAATGCTCATCCAATGGCTTACATTTCTTTAAATTTTTGGTAGCTATTGGGTGTGGTTTATGACCAAAATGCCCTCATCCAATCATATAGGCAAGGTTAGGGCTTGAGGGGCAAAATAGTAATTTTACCCCCGACATCCGAAACGTCATTTTTCTCATTTTAAATTTCTTCAATAAGGCGACGACCAATCCAATTGTAATGTTGGAATTCTTGATTCTCCATTATCAATTTTCAAGACTTGCTTCTGAATCATTTCTCTATCCAATGCGATTCCAGCCTATCCCGAACTGACGGGCTGCTTTTGCAGATGTTATGCGTATCGATCCTATGATTCATATCACAATTAGGGCTCGTCAATTCAAGGCAACTTTGGTTGTCATGTAATTGTGAGGGTCTATCACTAGTTCCGATGGTCTCGATCATCACTGTTCGATTTAAGGAAAATTTTGCAAATTATATATTGGTTAAGCGGGATCACCCGCGCTCTAATCATATAACGCTAGTAATGCATTCTTTAATCGTTCTTTGGCTCTAAATGTCCCCTCGACAATCCTTATAGTCAAAGTGTCATTTCCTATTCGAATTTCCTAGGTCCACGTACCTTGTCTCGCGTTAGCCTTTCCCTTTTTTGTCAGTCAACTCAAGATTTTTCAGATTCGAGCGAGATACGGCTGAAATACATTGTTAGATACTTTCTCATTAATGAGCCTTGAAAAGACAGGAAAAATCAGAATGTCACGCTTCTCTTTAGAAAGCTTCGATATTTTCTTGAGGCTTATATATCCCAACTTACTGTGTCAAAGTTCTGGATCATCTTTGATAGATAGAAGACATTTCTCCTCCTAAGACGATATATCCAGAAGGTACATGTTACCATGTCTTCGTCCAGTGAACGAAGATTCATTATCTTGACTTGTACTTGAGTAATTGTTTTCTGCAAAAGAAACTTTATATCCAATATCGCACAATTGACTGATATGATAAGATTGAAATTCAAACTCTTGACCAATGAAACATCATTGATATGAAGGTTGTAAATCTTCACGATTTCTTTGTCAATAATTGTTCCATTGTTGTTTCCTCCAAAGGAGACATTTCCACCATCGAACATCTCAAGATTGATAAAATTTGTTGCATCTCTGGTCATGTGTCTGGAGCATCCACTATCAAGTACCATTTATTTTTCCCTTTCATTGTTACCTGCAATGATCAATGAAACTCAAGTTTTCTTTGGTATCCAAATCTGTTTGGGTCCTTTGGGGTTAGCAACATTTACATATCTAAGAATATCACGAGTTAGCCTTTTGATTTTGGAACAATAACTTTTAGAATGTTTTGAATCACCACCGTTTGAACATACGTAAAATTTTTGATCTTTTGACTTTACAAACTATTTTCTAAAATGACTCTTATAAGAGTTCTTAGAGGGTCTTCTCTTAAGTCTTTCCTTTACAACAGGAAAATGATTTTTCACATTCCTTTCTTTTTGAAAACCCAGTCCCGATTTGTTATAGTAAGGAATTTGTATGGAAAGTATGTCTTGTAAGGTTTTTAGATCCTGATGAGGATTTCTTGTGAATATTTAGAGTTTCCTTTCTTAAAGAGACATTTTCTTTTTCGAAAATATAATTTTCCTTTTTCAAAGAATTCCTATCTTCCTTAAAAAGATTTCTTTCCTTTTTCAAGGATTTAGTTTCTTTCTTGAGAATTTCCAATTCATATTTCATACGAATATTGTCATTAATCACAAAATTAGCTCTTACGTTTAATTGAGAAAATTCTTTTTCAAGAAAGTTAATTATATATTTTTAGAAACGTCTCTTTGTATAAAAATGGATATTTCATTTTTCAATTTAGAAAGTCTTTTGAGAGTAGCTTTATATTCTAAACATAAATCATCTATATGAGAGACACCTCAAAAGGAATGTTTGAATGAGTTACCTCGAGGTCATAATCTGAGTCTACCATAAGACAATGTTGGCATATTCCTCATCACTTTCACATTCAGTGTCGCTCCAAGTTTCTGCTTTCAAGACTTTTTTGAATTTTTTATCCCTGCCTTTCTTCTTTAACAGAGGGGAATTTGGTTTAATGTGGTCTCTCTTCTTGCATTCGTAGCAGATGACTTCTTGGTTTTCATTTTTTGTCTCGGATGATCGTTCTAATCATATCGTTTGAGATCTTTCCTATCTTTGAAGTTCCTGCATTTCTTAGCCATTCTTCTAAATCTTTTAACTATGAGTGCTAATTCCTCATCATCTTGATCTTCAGAGTCTGAAACATCAGAATCCGCATTAGATTTTATAGCAATGGACTTCTTACCTTTTGACGTGGTTTCATCAGTTACTCTTTCTTCTTCGTAGGATTGAAGAGTTCCAAATAACTCGTCCATATACAAAGGCGATATACTCTGAGTTTCTCGAATGGGTGTTTTAACATTATCCCATTCGTTTTTGAGAGCTCTTAGCAGCTTGTTGACTTTCATCGGTCTAGACATAGGTTAGAAATAGGTTACCCATGGTATGTGAGACCATTCACTATTTCAATGAATATGTCAAACATTCGCTTCACAGTTTCTCCGAGCCTCATTTTAAATTCTTCATACTGGTCAAGAAGGAAATTGACTTTAGTCTGGTTGACTCTATCGGTTTCTTCATATGTAATGTAAAACTTATCCCAAATCTCTTTTGACGAGGAACAATCCGTAATATGCTTATATACAGTAGGAAATAAAACGCTATATAATGAGTAAATAGCCTTTGCATCAAGAGCATCTCTCTTGGCAATTTAGTGGCCGATAGAGTGGTAGTTGGCGTTGGATTGTTACCCCATGCATTCGATCCGCTTGTGACACTTGTAGTTGGATTCACTTCTCGTTGTATAGCATCCCAAATCTGAGGATTTTGCATCTAACATATGCCTTGAATTTATTTTGCCGATCGCTGTACTCTATCCCTTCAAAATATGATGGTCTGTTGTTGCTTCCACCTTTAATCCATGTGGGAGAGAAATTATTAGCCATAAAGATAGTTAGCTCAGAAGTAAAAACACTTCACAAAATATGAGCATCGGGCTCTGATACCAATTGTTGAGGCTAGCGTTATCGCCTAAAGGGGGTGAACAGATAATTATAGTGCAATTTCAAAGTTTATCGTGGAATTCAAATTGCGCAGGCGTTATTATGACGTCTCAAATGATTAAAACACAGTATACCACTATGAATACTTCATATGCAGTTCAACTATCACAAGATATATAACACAATCAGAGCAAGGGATAGCGCAGATTGCACATAGAGTTTATAGTGGTTCGGCTTTAGTTAAGCCTACGTCTACTTATTCGGCAATCCGCCAATTAGCTGGATTCCATTGGTAAACTGTTTGAGAGGTTACAGTTTAGTGATCTCATTGAAATACAGAATCCCACACCTGACGCTCAACACTCTTGTGACACCTCCTCACAATTACAATAGATGGATCACGAAAAATATAAGATTTAAAGTACTCTCGATCTAAAAATTATGAACATTTTCCCCTTTTACCGCCAATCTTATTTCCCTTTAGCCCTGAAATGTCTTTTATACTCCTCGGCTTCCAATCTAACTGTTACAAGGCTTCCAGAAGAGGTCACTCCAGAATTTTCCGTTTGAACAAGACAATTACCAATAGAAGATCTCGTAGCCATTGTGGATTGTCAAAAGGAAAGTCTTCCCCGTTAGGATCAAATTGCCTATACAATTATGATCCTGGGTATCCATAGATGAATTTCTTAAATAGACAAATTTTCCTCGTCTCCTAAGATCCGTGTCCTTAATTGATCTCTATCCCGAGAATCTTTAAGAACAATCCAGTCGATTGTGTCCGTTATAATGTATCAACTAAGTACATCTAGAAGTCCTCTTCAAGTTTTGATTACTGCACGTAAATACTTCTCTCAGAGCTGGAGCATCATTCTAATGTCTAAGCTATCCTTGCACAACGTCTGAGCTCGACATGGTATTTGAGTCCCTCAGAAATCAACATCTGAGCTAAACTTTTCTACCATATTCAATCTTGTGCATCCCCGTACCAAAAGACAATCTGCAAAGCAAGTATTACATGGCATTATTTCGAAACTTAAGAGTATGTAGATTGTTTTGTCAACTTCAAAATCATCTAAGGTTTTTCTCTACATATATCATTATCTCAAAAACTACTTAAGGCCATCATTGATCTCTAAGATCGGCATATTTTTTGTTCTTGGCATTTGTAACAAATCCAGCGGGTTGTTTCGTATAATATATAATTTTTTAATTCTTCATTGAGAAAAGCATTCTTTTTATCCATATGATGTAATTCAAGATCCGTACTAATCACTATTGTCAAAATAAGGTGAATTGATGTAAATCTTATCGCAGAAGAACAAACCTCCTCATAATCAATTCATTCTTGTTTATTATACCCTTTCACCACAAGACGAGCCTTATATCTTTCAATCGAGCTATTAGCTTTACGCTTTATTTTGAGAACTCGCTTATTTCCAATGGCTTTGCATCTATAGAGATGATCAACTAGTTCCAAGTTTGACTTGATCCCATTGACTCCATCTCTTTTTATATTGCTTATATCCACTTTAACAAACCTCTTCAATCAATTCCTTCTTGTTGATTATACTCTTTCGCCACAAGGCGAGCCTTATATCTCTCAATCGAGCCATTAGCTTTACTCTTTATTTTGAGAACTCATTTATTTCCAATGGCTTTGCGTCCGTACAAATGATCAACCAGTTCTGAACTTGACTTGATCTCATTTACTCCATCTCTTTTTCTATTGCTTATATCTATTTTTCCTTATCGAGGAAAGTCGGAACCTCATTTACATTCATTGACTCATTCTCTTCTTGTGGAGCGACCATGAAAGTTTTATTTTCAATATGTAAATGTTGACAAATTGATGGATAACGCTTTTGCGATTTGTTCACTAAATTGAATATTGTACATTTAGTACATCAAGCTCTATTATGCTCCCACTTGGCAACTTGTTGGCCGTATTGAAGATTGTACACTTAGTACATCATTCTCTATTATGCTCCCACTCAAATTAGACAACAACGACATCTTCTTCATATCAAGTGGTTGCAATTAAGACTGGTTCGAAACAAATTCCTCACTTCTCACATTGTTCCCCCTTGGATTAGATATCCCAGTAGAGTCATTATTACTATTCAAGATTTCAAAGAGAGAATAGTCTTTACCTATTTCACCCTTTTTCGAAAAAATCATTCACTAGGAATATGACATCTCGTGATTTAAAATTCTATTACATTCTCGTGACATTCTGAATTTGCTGCCATTTTGAGGCTGTTCAATGTGAATATACCTTGCGATGTATTTCAGTTTCATCTCGCTCAGATCTGATCAATCTTGAGTAAACTGACCAAAAGGAAAAGGCTAACGCATAATAAGGTACGTGGACCTAGGAAACTCGAAATAGGAAATGATACTTTGACCATAAGGATTATCGAGGAAACATTCAGAGCCAATGAGGCCGATCCGGTAACGATTAAGGCATACAATGCTAGCATTATACGATTGGATCGCGGGTGATGCCGCTTTACCAATGCATAATTTGTAAATTTTTCTAAATCGAACTGTCATGATCAAAGCCGTCAGAAATAGTGATGAATCCTCGCAATTACATGACAACCAAAGCTGTCATAACTTGAGTTTTCCTCAGTGTGATGAGAATCACAAAGTCAATATGCATAACGTTTGCAAAAATCGCCCGTTAGTTCGAGACAAATTGGAATTGCGATCAACGGACGAATGATCATGAAATAGAACCCCAAAATTGGTAATTGAAAATAGAGAATTCCAATTCTGGATAGGAATTTGACGACATATCGCCAAATGGTAATTTCGAATTGGAAAAGCGAAGTTTGAACTGAAAGTACAAAATTACCATTTTGCCCCTTAACCTTTTGCCCTTGCCTTAAGAACTCAAGAAGGACAAAATGGACATTTCTCCTACCCTTATGGTTGCCGAAAATTGCTATACATGGAGTTAAAAGATGAGTCAAAGTTGGAGTTGCATTATCAGACAATGCCACATGTCAACCATTTGAAGCCTCAAGCATTAATTGCCCTCACCTAACAAAGTCTAATCAATTTTAGGCCAATAATATGTGTGAGATAACCTTATTGAAGACCTCTTCCACCGTGTATGCATCTTCATCAACTCCCTTGCATTTCCTTTTCATTTTGGCTTCAACCAAAACTGCCCAGAAAAAAAAATAGTTTCTAACCCTTCTGTTTAGTGTGCTGAAGTAGGCCTTCCCAGATTCGCCTGGCTGTGCTCCGACTACCGGAGCTAGATAAATATGTCCTTGACACGTTCCACGTGGTAGATTGAGATTTCGTTGGACGGTTTTTCCGAACCAGCCTTTAGACCAAAATTAGACGAAATCCGCACGAGCGGGGTTAGGTCTTCATTATACCTCTTGGAGACTCCAATTGGCTTCAAATTTTTAGGAGAGCTTCATAATATCTAGTACTATGTTCATATGGTCTATGGTTGTAAGTAGATGGTGTTAAAAAAAAATTTATGGCTGATTATGGATGGTACAAAACTGGACAGATTCTGATCAAGTGGAGACCGGGCTGCTCTGACGTCTTTGGGGTCTCAATCGACTTCAAATCTCTTAGTGAGCTTTCTAAACTTGTAAATGAAGGCCTTGGTATGTTATTTGTGAAAGCGTTAGGCATGAAATTGAAGAATAGCTCGATTGAACGATTGGAATCCGAAACTGTCACGCCCCGTGCCCCAAGCATGAGCGCGACTCTCTGTAAGCACAAACTATCTCTCGAGGTCCCAGGATTTACATATAGGACAAGAGATATATTATATGGCAAGCACGCGGAAGCAATAATATAAAAAGAAAACTCCTCCATACAAATATAAAATGGGACCTGGGTAACGAGGGTGCCAATAATACATAAACTTCTAATTACCCATATAAGGTACGACAAACTAAACATACTGGTCTGTACGGTGACAAAGCTAACACAAAAGACAGGCCTCAATCTTCCAAAAGAAACAAGTATCGAGAACACCATCAAAATATCAGACAAGAAAAGTAGAGACTCCTAGGTCAAGCTGCTGGAGTTGTCAGTCTCCTCCTCAGCCTCCTCAGTGGGCTCGTACTCCAAGAAGGTCTCCGAGCAAATCTTCACAGTGTCCTCCATCGTCTCGTCAGCTGATGGCTCCACCAGATTGTCCTCAGTAGCCTCGATCACTATGACCTCGTCAGTATCCTCCAGAGTCGGGGTCTTCTCAAGGCCATTCCTTGAGCCAGCGATTGATCCATCGGCCTCCACTGAATCCCGAGCGAGATGGCACCAATTGGTATCACTCCACGGGGTACCTCAGTGGGCTTCAATGGCCCTGTAGAAACGTCTCCTATCTTCCTAAACCAAGCCTCATGCCTGTGAGGCTTCCAGCTACTGCCACCCTAATCTACCCAAACGACCGTCCACTTCCTAACATAAACGGTTCCCTGTCCGTTAGGGAACTCCTCAAAATATACAAACATCTCCTTTGGGTCACCAAACCTGACTGTCCACATCCTCAAGGCCTAGGATCTGAAAAATAGGGTCCCACAATGGGGTGAGATATATATCTTAGTAAGGTGGGTCCTAGTCCTAAGTTAGGCTGACCGTCCACTCAGGCAAATACAATCACAAACAATTTATACAAAAATCACATGAGGCATTTAACTATCACGAAATAACACACAGATGTCAAGCATGCAATCAAGGCATCTTATTTCATCATTAAGCTCAAACACACATTATCAAGCCAGATTGTACCTTCCACCCTTTCATGCCTCCATTTAAATCATGCCCGCGTTTAAAACGCCTCAGGCTCGGTCTACATAAACGCATCAGACCGTCTCATTGACAAACCCGCGTAAACGTATCAGGTTTTCAATCTCAATTCAGGCCTGTGTCGACACATCTCAACTCCGTCCCACATTTCAACGCATCAGGACTATGACCTTCTCAACCCCGCTTCTCGTACGCCTCAAGGTGTCATTCAATTCAAACCCCGCGCCTCACCGCCTCAGAGCATTCATCCACACAACCCTACATCTCTTATACATTAGGGTGTCACAACATCTCAGACATGGCATAAGTTCAATTTATTTCATAGCACACGTTCGAATGCAACTCATGCGACGAACGACACATCCACGGCATGCAAGACAATTTATTTTGACATTCAAATGTGACAATCAATTCATAGCACAAGTATTGCCAAACATTCAAGTCCTCTATATCTTTCTAGGACGTACATTAGACAACCACATTATGACTTTCAAGAACTGATCAATTCGCACACGAATCATCCAATTGAGTCCAATCCTCCTATCAAAGGTTTAGAATCCCCTTACCTCAAGCTTAATGCAATACAATTCCTCTTCCACGCACCTCAAGGGTTCGGTCCAACTAATCCAAGAACAACTCAACTGCCCAACCTAAGGAAGTCCTTCCAATCGTTAATTTTTCTTGCTCAATTCGTCAATCCATGGGATATAACCTTATTGACATGTTCATCAATACCCTAGCATGTCTCAATGATGAATTTGAGATACAATTTCGACACCAAAAGTCCCCAACAGAACCGGTGTGCACAGAACCGAACAGGGCATACTCAGTTCTGTGCATATCCCTAATCAACAGTCCTTAAACCAACGTAAATTCTCAATTTATTCACTAATCTACTTCCTAACATGTAGTTCTAAGGGTTTGGAAGTCTCACCGAAAATTTAGAGCCAAGGCGATGCCGGAAAGTCCTTGAACGGCGCCGGTTCCTCCAGGTCTGCTACCGGTCAGTTCTGGCCCTCCAGTTACGATGATTTCTGTCGACTTTCAGGAGATTGGTCAGCTAGAGCTCCTCAGGTGGTCAAACGGCTTGCTTCCACTTGGAGAACGTCGGCAAGAGGATGAGGAAGCAGCAGGTGGTCGGCTCGGATGCTGGGAGTCGCCGTAAGTGGTGGTCGACGGCGGCGAACGGGCGAGCAGAATCCGGTCGGCAGCAGGCTTCTCGACAAAAAGAAGGGAAGAAGAAGAAGAAGAAGAAAACAAGCAAAATGGAAGGGTGTTCGATCAAGAGAGAGGGAGAGTCGTTTTTACTTAAATTTTCAAGAGTTAACTTGAGTTGAATGGTAGGTTAAAAGTGATTCTATCAACTCAAAGCTTAATCCATTGACACTTGTCCAAGGGGTCAATCAATGCTCATACAATGGCTATGGTCTCTCCCTATTTTCGACAGCCTTGAGTGTGGTTTATGACCAAAATGCCCTCATCCAATCATATAGGCAAGGTTAAGGCTTGAAGGGCAAAATGGTAATTTTACCCCTGACGTTCGGAACGTCATTTTTCTGATTCCAAATTTCTTCGATAAGGTGACGGCCAATCCAATTTGTAATGTTGGAATTCTTGATTCTCCATTTTAAAATTTCAAGACTTGTTTCTGAATCATTTCTCTATCCAATGCGATTCCAGCCTATCTCGAATTGACGAGCGGCTTTTGCAGACGTTACGCGTATCGACCCTGTGATTCACATCACAATTAGGGCTCGTCAATTCATGGTGACTTTTGTTGTCATGTAATTGTAAGGGTCTATCACTAGTCTCCACGGTATCGATCGTCACTATTCGATTTAGAAAAATTTTACAAATTATATATTTGTGACATTCTGATTTCCCAGTCATTTTTAGACTCATTAATGAGAAGTATATCTAGTGATTTATTTCAGTTATATCTTGATCAAATCTGATCAATTCGAGTAGGCTGACCAAAAGAGAAAGGCTAACGCGAGATAAGGTACGTGGACATAGGAAATTCGAATAGGAATTAGCGCTTTGACCATAAGGATTGTCGATGGAACATTTAGAACCACAAATGGTCGATCTAAGAATGATTAAGTAATGCCTAGCTAATGTTATACGATTGGAGCATGGGTGATGCCGCTTAACTAATATATAATTTGCAAAATTTTCCTAAATCGGACAATGACGATCGAGACCATCGAAACTAGTAATAAACCCTCACAATTACATGACAACCAAAGTTGTCATGAATTGACGAGCCCTAAATGTGATATGAGTCACAGGGTCGATACGCGTAACGTCTGCAAAAGCCGCCCGTCGGTTCGAGATAGGTTAGAACCACGTCTAATGGAGAGAACAATTAGAAATGAGTCTTGAAAATTGAAAATGGAGAATCAAGAATTTCAATGTCATGTTTGGATTAGCCATAGCCATGTCGAAGATTATTGGATTGAGAAAAACGGCATTCAGGACGTTGGGGGTGAAATTACCATTTTGCCCCTTAAAGCTTTAGCCTTGCCTATGCAAATGAAGAAGGGCATTTTGGTCTTTCAACCACCCCAAGGCTGCCAAAAAAGGAGAACAGATTGTGGCCACTAGATTGAGTTTGATTGACATTTAGGATAAGTGTCCAAAGATGGGCTAAATAGTAGTCTTGTCCACTATTGGCCACCTACCATTCAACCATTGACTCTTGGGGATTGAATATAACCTTTTTCTCTCTCTTGCCTCCCATTTTTGATCAGTCATACACCTCACCATCACCGAAACCTCCATCTTCTTCTTCCTTCTTCCTACTGCCGCCGAAGACCAGCTTCTGCCGCTCCATTCGCTGCAGCCGACGTCCTCCTCCGGTGACCACCAGTCGGCGAACCGACCACCCACGCCTAGCCCCACCTCTTGCTGACCTCCTCGAAATGGAAACACGTCGATTGGACCAACGAGGAGCTCCGACCAAGAATTTTCCCAGAAGCCGATAGAAACTGATTCAAACTGAGGTAGGCCGAGTTTCTGACCCTTTAGGACATCGAAATGTTGGATTCTTGCGAGCAAATTTTGTGGAGGTCTAGGGGACTTGTATATAAATCTGTGGTAAAAGGTTGAGCTTGATTTGATGAAGTTTTAATCCCAAATGGGTCTTGTGAACATTGGATAGAAACTACCGGTTTACTGTCTTGGAGGAGCTGGCGACTTTCGAAGAGATTCCGGCAACGACACAACCTCAAGCTCTCGATGAGACCCTTAGACCCTTAGATAGACATGTTAACAAATAGGTTAGTGATTAAATGATGGATTGGGAGTTGATTTATGGCTAGATATGTTCAGTTTGCACAGAACTGAAAATAGCCAGTTCAGTTCTGTGCAAGACCGAATCTATGGAGGCTGAAGGCTGTTGACTTTGAGTCTCAAATTGGTGATTGAGACATGCTAGGATGATGAGGATTGAGTTATGGAGGTTTGTGATTCGTGGATTGGTGAATTGGACACAAAAAATTGACAATTGGTCGAAATTTCCTAAGTTGAACGGTGGATTGGACCCTTGGGCTAATTGGCCGAAATATTGAGGCATTTGGAAGGAGAATTTGTGGTATCAAACTTGAGGTAAGGGAATCCTAAACTTAGGATAGGAAGATTGGACTTAATTGGGTGAGTCGGGCGTTAATTTGATTGACTTGTGAGGGATTTCCAAGAGGATTGTTCTTGGTATGCCCTAAGATAGTATATGGGATTAATGCATGCTAATGCTTGTGCTTGAATTATCTGCCATGTCTGAGTGTCACTTTGATTGTCTTGCATGCCATGAGCATATGAATTGTGGTTGAATTGCACTTGTTGTTATGTAAGTGAAATGAATTGAAAATAATGGCACGAGTGTGACATGGCGGGACCCTAATGCGTATGAGATGCAGGGTGGAGGAATGAGTACCCTGAGGTGCTGAGGCACGGGGTTGGAGTTTTGTGGCGTCCTGATGCGTACGGGACGCGGGGTTGAAAAGGCCACGGTCTTGATGCGTTGAAACGCGAGATGGAGATGTGATTGGTTAACACTGGCCTGGAGTATCATTGAAACCTGATGTGTTTACACGCGTTGTCAATGGTGGTCTGATGCGTTTACGCGAACCGAGCATGATGCGATCTAATCGCGGGCATGAGAATGAGGCAGGTAGGAGATGATGATTGTGGAGTTGTAGCGGGATGAGTTGTGCATAATCATCTGAATGTGATATGATGCCATAATTGCAGGCCTATCATCTGTGCGTGGTCATCTAAATTTATTTTGCCTTTGCCTTATATGACTATGAGTTTGAATGATTGGGGTATGTGACTGCCTGAGTGGACGATCGACCTAACCTAGAGTTATGGCTCTTTTACTGAGATGTAAATCTCACCCTGTTCGGGACCCTTGTTTCAACAGATCCTAGGCATTGACGATGTGGCCCATTCGTTTTGGAGACCTGAAGGAGATGTCCACTAATTTTGATGAGTTCCCTGATGGGCAGAGAACTATCTATGTAAGGAAGTGTATCGTGGTTTGGGTAGATGAGGGTAGTACGAGCTGGAAACCTCATCGGTATGAGGCCCGATTTAGGAAGGTCGGGGATGTGTCTACCGGGTCACTGAAGCCCAATGAGGTACCCTAGGGAGTTGTCCCTAGTTGGTGCCACCCCACTAGAGATTTAGACTAGGTCGAGGGGTCTGTTGTCGGTTCGAGAAATGGACCGAAGAGGACCCCGACCATAGAGAACACGAAGGAGAAGGTTATTGTGGTCGAGACGACAGAGGAAGATCTCGTGGAGCCATCTGCTGAGGAGACCATTGAGGATACTATAAAGGTTCGCTCTGAGACCTTTTCGGAGTACAAGCCCACGGAGGACGCAGAGGACACCGAGGACTCTAGCTGTTCGTCTTAGGAGCTCCCAGTCAGTCAGCCTGGTTTTTTGATGGCGACCCTGATCCCGTTTCTTTTAGATGTTGATGATGGACCCTTTTTATGTGCTTACCCCATCGCCCCTCGTGTTATTGGATTTAGTAGCTATGTACATGTATGAATATTTGGATTTAAGTATGACAGTATTGGCGCTACCCAGGTCCCACTTATATTTTGTACGGATGAGTTATTTCATTATTGCTTCCGCATGCTTGGTATATATTATGTCTCTCGACTTATTTGTGGATATTGGGACCACGAGAGATATTTGGATTGCTTGCAAAGAGTCGTGTGCTCGTGCCCGGGGTGCGGGGCTTAACATCCCCGTCCGATTTGGTATCAGAGCAAGGTCAGCTCGATCCGAAGTTGATTGAGGATTGGAGTAATAAGGAGGATTAAGTTGGGACTTGGATGGTTAGCGAGACCTTAAGAGACTGGTGAGGATAAGTCATGGGGAGCATAGCATGTGACTTGACACTTATGATTGGCATTTGGCCTTGGCAGGGCTGTGGTAAGGCATAAGGATTAAGTTCCCTACTTGGTGTTGAAAGTCATTTCTGGACTTTGACTTGTTGAATGAATAAGTATTGTCGCGCCCCGTGCCACAGGCACGAACACGCGACTCCCTACAAACAAAACAAATATCTCTCGTGATCCCAAGATTCACAACTAAGTCGAAAGGCATGATATACATATACCAAGTATGCAGAAGCGATAAAGAAATAACTCCTTCGTACAAATAGTGAAATAGGACCTGAATACCGAAAATATACCGTCATACATAATACCCAACTTTTCATACAGACGCATAGCTACTAACTATGCTAACAAGAGGGGTGACGGGGTAAGTACACAAAAATGGATCATCATCAACATCCAAAAGAAATGGGGTCAGGGTCGCCACAAAGGGATCAAACTGACAAACTGAGAGCTCCTAAGACGAGCAGCTGGAGTCCTCGGTGTCCTCTATGTCCTCCAAGGCTCGTACTCCGAAAAGGTTGCAAAGCGATCTCCTTAGCAGATGGCTGCACGAAATCCTCCTCAGTTGCCTCGACCACAATCACCTCCTCCTCCATATTCTCTATGGTCGGGGTCCTCTCCGGTCCATTCCTCAAACCGACAACGGACCCCTCAACCTGGTCTAAGTCCCGAGTGGGGTGACACCAGCTAGGGACAACTCCTTGGGGCACCTCATGAGGCTTCAGCAGCCTAGTCGACACATCCTCGACTTTCCTAAACTAGGCCTCAAATGGGGTGAGATACACATCTTAGTAAAAGAGTCCAAACCCTAGATTATGCCGACCGTCCACTTATGTAGTCACACATTCCAACAAGTCAAACTCATAGATGTACGAGGCAAATACAAATACAGATAACAACACACGAATGGCAGACGCACAATTATAACATCATTACACATTCAGATGATATGCACACTCGTCCTGCCACACCATCACATCCACCATTTCCCGCCTGCCTCATTCTCATGCCCGCCATTAGATCGCATCAGGCTCGGTCGGCGTAAACGCATCAGACCGTCATTGACAACCCGCGTAAACGCATCAGGTTTTACTGATACTCTAGGCCAGTGTCGATACCTTATATCTCCGTCCTGCGCAAATGCATTAGGACCGTGGCTATCTCAACCCCGTGATTAGATCGCATTAGTGCGCCACAAAACCTCTACCCCGCGCCTCAGCGCCTTAAGGTACTCACTTCACCACCCCGCGTCTCGTACGGATTAGGGTCTCGCCATGTCACCCTCATGTCATGATTCTCAACTCATTTCACATAAATAACAACCGTGCAATTCAGGCACAATTCATGTATTCATGGCATGCAAGACAATCAAAGTGACATTCAGACATGGCGAATGATTCAAACACAAGCAATAGCACAAATTAATTCCCTATACATCTCAGGACGCACCAAGAACAATTATCCCGGAATCTCTCAACAAACAATTGAATTATTGCCCGACTCACCCAATTGAGTCCAATCTTTCTATCATAAGTTTAGGATTCCCTTACCTTAAGTTTGATGTCACGAAATTCTCTTCTTGAGCCCTCAAAGATTCGGCCCTCAATGGTCCAAAACCAATCTCACCGCACAACCTAGGAAATTCCAACCAATTGTCAATTTCCAAGTCTAATTCACCCATCCAAGAATCCCAAACCTCCATAACACAATCCTCATCATCTTAGCATTTCTAAATCACCAATTTGGGGCTCAAAATCCATAGCCATCAACCTCTACAGATTCGGTCTTGCACTGAACCGAACCGGCTATTTTTGGTTCTGTGCAAACCGAGCATAACCAGTCCTAAATCTCCACCAAATCCATCATTTAATCACTAACCTACTTTTTAACATGTCTACCTAAGGGTCTAAGAGTCTTACCGAGAGTCTGAAGTCGCGTCGTCGCCGGAATCTCTTCGAAAGTCGCCAGATCCTCCGAGTCAGTAAATCGGCAATTTCTGTCCAAGGTTCACAAGACCCATTTGGGGTCAAAACTTCATCAAATCAAGCTCAACTTTTTATCACAGATTGATATACAAGTCCTCTAGATCTCCATAAAATTTGGTCACAAGATTCCAACATTTCGATGTACTAAGGGGTCAGAAACTTGGCCTACCTCAGATTGGGTCAATTTTCATCGACTTTCGAGGAAATGCTTGGCCGGAGCTCCTCGGTGGTCCAATCGACGTGCTTCCACTTCGAGGAGGTCGGAAAGAGGTGGGGCTAGGCTTACGTGTTGGTTTGCCTACCGGTGGTCATCGGAGAGTGGCGTCGGAGCGAGCGAACAGGAAGCTCAGAAGCTGGTCGACGACGTAGAAAGAGAAGAGGAAGAGAAGAAGAAGTTGGCGTGATCTACAGGGTGTATGGCCGGTCAAAGTGAGGTGAGAGAGAGTGAAAATGAGTTATATTCAAGGCTCAAGGTCAATGGTTGAATGGTAGGTGGATAAAGGTGGACATGACCACTCCAAGCTTGATCTTTGGACACTTGTCCTGAGTGTCATTCCAACTTGATCCAATGGCCACAATTCATCCTCCTTTTTTGGTAGCCTTGGGGTGGTTTAAAAGACCAAAATGCTCTTTTTTATTTGCATGGGCAAGGCTTATGCTTGACGGGCAAAATAGTAATTTTATCCCGACGTTCGGAACGTCGTTTTTCTCGTTCCAATATTCTTCGATAGGGCGACGGCCAATCCGAATATAACGTTGAAATTATTGATTCTCCATTTTCAATTTTCAAGACTCATTTCTGATTATTTTCTCTATCGGACGTGGTCCCAACCTATCCCGAACCAACGGGCGGATTTGCAGATGTTACGTCTGTCGACCTTGCGATTCATATCACATTTAGGGCACATCAATTCGTGGCGACTTTGGTTGTCGAGTAATTGCGAGGGTCTATCACTAGTCCTTTTGGTCTCGATCATCATTGTCCGATTTAGAAAAATTTTGCAAATCATGCGTTGGTTAAGCGGCAGCACCTGCGCTCCAATCGCAAAATACTAGCAAATGCATTCCTTAATCCTTCTTAGATCAGCCTTTTTATGGTTCTAAAAATCCCCTCGACAATCCTTATGGTCAAAGCGCCTTTTCTTATCCGAGTTTCCTAGGTCCACGTACCTTGTCTCGCATTAGCCTTTCTCTTTTTGTCAGCCTACTCGAATTGATCAGATTCGAGTAAGATACGACTGAAATACATTTCTAGATTTACTTCTCATTAATGAGTCTGAAATTGACTGGAAATCAGAATGTCACAACGCTTCCCCCTTACAAAAATTTCATCCCCGAAATTTACATCAAACTTAATTACTCAAATAAATGGCGGTGTTGTCGCCTCATCGTCTCTTTGTTTTCCCATGTGGCACCTTCCGTTGCATGGTGCTCCCACACTGCTTTGACCAATGAAATCTTCTTATTCCTGAGGATTTGCTCCTTCCGGTCCTCAATCCTTATCGGCCTCTCCACATAAGACACCCGGTCGTCCACTTCTATAGTCTTGTAGTCTAGCACATGTGCTGGATCTGGTTCATACTTTCGCAGCATCGACACGTGGAAAACATTATGCACCTGGGATAGATTAGGCGGCAAGGCAAGCTTGTAGGCCAAGGTTCCAATCCGCTCTAGTATCTCGAATGGGCTTACATACCTTGGGCTCAGCTTCCCCTTCTTTCCAAATCGCGATAGTCCTCTCATCGGCGACACCTTGAGGAAGACGTGATCGCCCACTTGAAACTCCAAAGGCTTGCGCCGCTTATTTGCGTAGCTCTTTTGATGACTCTATGCCGTCCTTAGTCTATCCCGGATTATTTTCACTGCTTCCACTGATTGCTCTACCAGTTCTGGGCTTGTGATACTCTTTTCTCCAACCTCATCTCAACAAATCGGGGTTCTGCAGGCCCTATCATAGAGTGCTTTGAATGGTGCCATCTGGATACTCTGGTGGTAGCTATTATTATAAGCAAACTCTACCAAATATAGATGATCTTCCCGCCCACCTTTAAAATCAATGACGCATGCACGCAGCATGTCCTCAAGCGTCTGTATCGTCCTTTCCAACTGTCCGTCCGTCTGTGGGTGATACGCTATGCTAAACTGTAGTCGGGTTCCCACGACATCTTGCAAGCTTTTCCAAAAGTTTGCCGTGAATTTGGGATCTCTATCAGAGGTTATCGTCACAGGCACTCCGTGCAGCCTCACTATCTATCTCGTGTACAACTCTGCATACTTATCCATAGCGAAGTCCTTTCGCACCGGGATGAAATGTGCGGACTTGGTCAATCTATCCACGACTACCCATATAGAGTCATGACCTCTCTAGCTTCTTGGGAGTCCCATCACAAAATTCATAGTCACATGCTCTCACTTCCATTCGGGTATCTCCAGTGACTGTAATAGTCCTCCAAGCTTACAATGATGCGCTTTCACTTGCTGGCACGTCAAACACTTATCCACATAGTTTGCTATGTCCACCTTCATCCTGTTTCACCAATAATGCTGTCGCAAGTTCTGATACATTTTCGTACTCCCAGGGTGGATGCTATAATTGCTTCTATGAGCCCCTAACAAGATCCTTTCCCTGAGTCCTTCATCCTTTGGTACACACAGTCATCCTCGGAACTTCAAAATTTCGTCCTCTAATGCCTGAGATTCGGGTTTCCTCCTTATTGCGTCCATCTCCAAAATTTTCTAAATCTCCGAGTCCGTAGACTGCAAGGTCTTTATTCCCTCCTAGACCTCAGGTTCCACCCTTAATGTAACCATCAAGTTAGACAACTGGTAAACTTCGAGTCTGAACTCAAAGTCTCTTAAATCTTCAATCATCGACCAACCTTTCACTAGCAGACATGCGATGCTCAACTTCCGAGTAAGTGCATCTGCAACTCTGTTTGCTTTCCTAAGGCAATATAGTATATCGCAATCATAGTCCTTAAGTAGCTCCATCCACCTACGCTGCCTCATATTCAGCTCTTTATGAGAAAACAGGTACTTTAAACTTTGGTGGTTAGTATAAATCTGAAACTTTTCGCCACATAGATAATGTCTCCAAATTTTCAGAGCAAATACAATCGCCGCTAACTCCAGGTCATGAGTTGGGTAGTTCATTTCATGTGGCCTCAACTGTCTGGATGCATAGGCCACTACCCTTCCGTGCTGCATCAATACACAGTCCAATCCTTTCAGTGAGGCATCGCTGTATATCTCGTAACCTCCCGATCCTGATAGAATTGTCAGCACTAGTCCGGTTGTCAATCTATGTTTGAGTTCCTGGAAACTCTTCTCGTACTTGTCTGTCCATTCAAACCTTGTTTCCTTCTTCGTTAACCACATCAATGGGATGGCTATGGATGAGAATTTCTCCACAAAATGCCTGTAGTATCCCGCCAGTCTCAAGAAACTTCTAACTTCAGTGACCATAGTAGGTCTAGGCCAATTCATTATAGCCTCGATCTTCGCAGGATTCACTGCAATTCCTTCATCAGATACCACATGACCAAGAAATGCTACTCTGTTCAGCCAAAACTCACATTTACTCAACTTCGCGTAGAGCGAGTGTTCCCTTAGAGTCTGCAGAACAATCCTCAAGTGCTCCTCGTGTTGTGCATCACTCCTCGAGTAAATCAAGATGTCGTCAATAATGACTATGATGAATCTATCCAGGAATTCCTTAAATACTCGATGTATCAGGTCCATAAAAGCAGCTGAAGCGTTGGTGAAACCAAATGGCATCACCGTAAACTCATAATGACCATACCTCGTCCTAAAGGCAGTCTTAGGTATGTCTTCCTTCTTGATCCTCAACTGGTAATACCCTGTTCTGAGGTCAATCTTCGAAAATACCGACGCTCCTTGTAACTAATCAGACAGATCGTTAATTCTCGACAGTGGGTACTTGTTCTTCATTGTCACTTGGTTCAGTTGCCGATAGTCGATGCATAGACGCAAAGACCCATCCTTCTTCCTAACGAATAGCACCGGTGCTCCCCACGGTGAAGCACTTGGTCGAATAAATCCCTTGTCCAACAGTTCCTGCATCTGCACCTTTAACTCTTTCAGTTTTGACAGGGACATCCTATAATATGCATTCGAGATCGGCTCCGTCCCAAGGGCTATCTCGATTACAAATTCTATTTCCCATTCCGGTGGTAATCCTGGCAACTCTTGGGGAAATACATCAGAAAATTAAAGCACTACCGGGATACTCTCTAACCTTGGTTCATCAGTAGCCGTGTCCATTATTGCCACTAAGTATGCCTGACACCCTTTAGACATCAACTTGGTCACTTCTAGAGATGAGGCTAAGGGAATCGAGATTCCTCCTCGACTTCCCACCAATTCAAAGCTAGGGTGGCCTCTCGGATAAAATCGGATTATTCTACTACCACAATCCACCACTGCCTCCTGTTTGCCCAACCAATCCATCCCTATGATCACATCAAAATCATACATGGGCAATACAGCTAGATCAATACTCTCCTTACTCCCTTCAATCATGATTTCACAGCCAGCACAGCCTAAAGAAACCAATACGTTATCCTTTAATGGAGTGGCAACGTATAGATTCATATTCAACGATTTTAACGCCATACCCACCAAATCAGCAAATTGAGCAAACACAAATGAATGCGTGACACCAAAATCAAACAATGCATATAAACCTTGGTCACACAAGTAAACCGTACATGTGACTATGCTTGGTCCTTCCTTCGCTTCTCTGCAGGCTACTACATATACCCTTCCCTGTGCCGGTGGTTGATTCTGCTCGATTTGGGGAGTAGTCGTCAATGGTCCAGCTTGCGGTTTCTGCCCTTGAGGTCGATTTGTCGAAGCTTGATTTGGGCACGTCCTCATCTAGTGGCCCATTTGACCACACTTACAGCAAGCCCTAGTCCTTACCGGGCATGACCCATTTCCATGTCTCTTGCCACAAAGGCGGCAGCTCAATTAGTAGGATTTGGCGGCTTCACAATATTTTTCCTTACTGGAGGCACAAAACATCTGTTGCCCGCCATCGGTCTCTTGCCCATCTGGCGATTATCTCTAAATGGTGTAAACCGCGATCCAGTTGCGGTGTTCCTCTCCTTCAAGTCCCTTTCTATGATTTGGCCCCGCTCGTAGATCTCTTTATAGGTCTTCAGATTTAGGGCAATTATTGTGGTCGTGAGCTAGTTTAGCCTATTTGTTAGGAAGTTTTATTGTATATATTTATTCCTAGTATAGAATCCTTCCTATTGTGTATCTTCTCATTAGGTTACCTGTTGTCTTAAAATATGATTGGATTGAGTATTGTAAATGTACAGAAAAAATATTCATCGAATAAAAAAGAAGAGTTTTCTTTTCTTCATGGTATCAGAGCCCTAGAGTTTGATCCTTAAGGCCCAACAATTTTTTTGGGCCATTCTCGTCACGGCGCCGTCGTCTCACGCCAATCGACTTCGTCTTATCCGAGCGATTCATTCTGTAGATCTGATCTCATGGCTGATGATCAGCCAATTGTTGCAACTGACCAAGCGAATGCTAGTGCCTCTGCTACTACCATTCTGGCAGACCTGACCGCTGCAATGAAGCAGCTCTTGACCAAGCAGGCCACGCCGCCGTGTGTTGAACCTCCTGCTACACCGATTGCTGTCAAGCTTGATGGCAAAAATTATGGCGTATGGTCCCAGGTTGTTGAGATGTATGTCTCAGGCAAAGACAAACTGGGCTATTTGAACGGTGGTTCTCTTGTGCCCCTTCCGACTGATCCATTTCTTCGACAATAGAAGACTGATGATTCGACGGTGAAAGGTTGGCTTATCAATTCTATGGACCCAACCTTGATACCAAACTTTATTCAGTTTCCTACTGCCAAAGCCGTATAGGATGCTGGGACAATGACTTTTTTTGATGGATCTGACACCTCCCAAATCTATGATCTTAAGAGGCAGGTTTCTCGATTGAAGCAAGGCGGTAGACCCATCGAGAAATATTACAATGATCTTTAAGGGATCTGGCATGAGATTGATTTTCGACATCCTAATCCTATGCAATTTCCAGTCGATATTCAAAAGTACAATGTTATTGTTCATGAAGATCGAGTTTATACTTTTTTGGACGGTCTCGATGACCGCCTGGACAATGTTCGTGCTGATGTTCTGAAGATGGATCCATTCCCCACTATTGAGCAAACTTATGCCTAGGTAAGGCGAGAGGATATGTGCCAATCCGTCATGCTATCCACTCCCATTGGGGTCGCATCTGGTTCCGCCATGATGTCACAGTGGGGCAAGGATGATTCGCACCTCCAATTAGTGCCTTCTACCTCGGGAGTTCGTCCTAGACCTGGTATGCAAATTCAATATGAAGGGTGCTCTCACTGTGGGAATCCTAAACATACAGCAGCATCTTGTTTTAAACTACATGGTTATCTGGATTGGTAGGATGATTTTCAGACCAAGAAGACGAAACCGGGCTCACAGAAAGGGCGGAATGGAGGGCAAGCCTCCTTGGTGACTAGCAGCTTCTCATTAATTCCTATGGAGCCTGAATTTGCTGATGTCGAATCTTCTGAAGGTAATTGTGGGTTTGTCTTTGCTAATGGAGACGGTGATGGTCATCATGGGTGGATAATCGATTCTGGCGCTACTGATCATATGACTCCAGAATCTGGTGACCTTCTTACATCGACTACACCACGTTGAGATCATATTTATAATGCCAACGGGCATAGCTTTCCTATGACGGCTGCGGGCCATGTGTCTATCACACCTTCTTTCTCTCTATCTCATACTTTACTTGTTCCTACATTATCTAGTCATTTGTTATTAGTTGGACAGCTTACCAGCGAGTTAAACTGTGTTTTATTTATGAACCCTGATTTTTGCCTATTTCAGGACATTCTCACCAAGGAGATTATTGGACGTGGTACTAAGAGAGAGAGGCTGTATTTTGTGGATGACATTACTTCTGGACGGACCTATCATTCTCGTGGATAGTTAGCTCATGAGAAGGAACTTTGGTTATGGCACCGTCGTTTAAGTCGCCCATCTTTTGGGTATTTACGGCATTTATTTCCCAAGTTATTTCGTGGTCTATCGAACTCTAGTTTTCAGTGTGATACTTGTATTTTGGCAAAGAGCCATTGCACCTGTTTTCCTCCTAGTTTGAATATCAGTTCTACTCCATTTTCCTTAATTCATTCTGATGTATGGGGTGCGTCTCCTATTACTATTGTATTTCAATGGTTTATCGTCTTTGTTGACGATTGCACACGTATGACTTGGCTATATTTGATGAAACATAAGAATGAGGCTCAAGCTATCTTTCGGACTTTCCACCGTATGATTCAGACTCAATTTGAGGCCAAACTGAAGGTTCTCCAGTCTAATAACGGTGGCGAATACTTAAGTAAACCTCTTGTAGCTTATTTTCAGGAACATGGTATGATACATGAAACTTCTTGCCCTCGGACTCCTCAGTAGAATGGTGTTGCTGAGCGTAAGAATCGACATCTACTTGAAACCACTCGAGCACTATTGGAGGGTAGCCATGTTCCTCATCGTTTTTGGAATTCTGTCGTAGTTACAATTGCTTATTTGTTGAATCGAATGTCTTCCTGCATTCTGCCCTATCGGACGCCAATGCAAGTACTTGCCGCCTATGTGTCTCTTCCTTTGGTTCTTACATTACCTCTTAAGGTGTTTGGGTGTGTCGCTTATGTCCATCTTCACAAAAATCAGCGGACCAGACTTGACCCTTGTGCAGTCAAGTGTGTGTTTCTTGGCTATGGCCCTTCTTAGAAAGGGTATCGGTGCTGTGATTTTGCTGGAAAGCGCACGTATGTCACCATAGATGTAACATTTACAGAGACAGAGCCCTATTTTCCTTCCCCCCAGTGTCTTGTTCAGGGGGAGACTAAATGTAGAACCAAACATTGGTGGGAGGTTGGGATTGCAGGAGTGACGGACGGGTGTGCATGGGAGGTTGAGACTATAGAAGCAACGGATGGGTGTGCACAGCCACCCGATTCTGAGGCTGAAGATTTTGAGCTACTGTCTCATGGCCATGAGATAAGCGCACGACCGAGCGGCATAGAAGCATTAGTAACCAAGTAGGTGTCAACAGATGCACAGCAACAACAGCTCTCATTATCTTCGCCCTCTTCACCCTATTCAGTACCACTCCAAGCTCCTAAGAATGTACCTAAGGTAAGTACTTCTACTGTGCTTGATTTGTTTGAAGATACTGATGTGCTTACTAAGCATAATAGGGGTAAACCACCGAATCGATATTCTCCAGATGTAGAAGATCGTCGGTCTCGATATCCTATTGTAAATTATGTGTCTGCCAAGATGTTGTCCACACCACTATAAGCCTTCTTGTCCACGGCTTCCTCAGTTCAAGTTCCAAACAAGGTTGAAGAAGCCATGAAGGATCCGAAATGGCTTCAAGCGATGGAGACAGAGATGGAGGCATTGGAGAAAAATCAAACCTGGAAACTTGTGGAACTACCAGAGGATAAGAAGCCGGTTGGATGTAGGTGGGTGTTTATAGTCAAACATAAAGCAGACGGCACTATTGAGAGGTATAAGGCACGACTGGTAGCTAAAGGGTATATACAGACTTATGGGGTGGATTATCAGAAAACATTCTCTCCAATTGCAAAGTTAGACACAATAAGAGTATTATTATCTCTGGCTGCAAACTTGGACTGCCCTTTGCATCATTTGATGTGATGAATGCATTTCTTCATGGAGATTTAGAGGAGGAGATCTATATGGAGCTTCCACCTAGATAGGATGCACAGATTAACCGAACATGGTTTGTAAGCTAGAAAGATCATTGTATGGGTTGAAACAGTCCCCTCGTACATGGTTTGGTCGCTTTAGCTCAGCTATGAAAAGGTATGGATACTCCCAAAGTAATTCAGATCATACTTTGTTCTTAAAAGGTACTCAAAGAAGAATAACAGCTCTTATCATATATGTAGATGATATGATTATTACAAGTAATGATAGTGTCGAGATTATGAGACTACAGGAATTATTATCTAGGGAGTTTGAGATGAAGAACTTGGGAGGTTTGAAATATTTTTTAAGAATTGAGGTTGCTAGGTCAAAGGAAGGGATTTACTTGTCTCAACGGAAGTATGTTCTTGATCTTTTGACTGAAGTTGGCATGCTAGATTGGAAGCCTGCAAACACTCCTATGGTACAAAACTGTAAGCTTGGAGAGTACCCTAATCAGATGCCTACTAATAAAGAAAAATACCAAAGGTTAGTAGGCCGATTGATTTACTTATCACATACACGTCCTGATATTGCTCATGTAGTAAGTGTGGTGAGTCAGTTCATGCCTGCACCTAATGAGGATCATATGAGTGCTGTGTTGCACATCATTTGATATTTGAAGTCAGCCCCAGGAAAGGGGCTGCTATTTGCAAAAAATGGTCACCTTGGAGTAGAGAGTTACACAGATGCAAATTGGGCTGGAAGTGTGACAGATAGGAGGTCTACATCAGGGTATCTTACATTTGTGGGAGGCAACCTTGTTACATGGGGAAGTAAGAAACAAAATGTTATAGCTAGGTCTAGTGCAGAAGCTGAATTTAGAGGTGTAGCAAATGGGTTATACGAACTTCTATGGCTTCGAAAGCTGCCAACTGAGCTTAGGTATCCACCAGGTTTAGAAATCAAATTATTTTGTGACAATAAAGCAGCCATAAACATTGCTCATAATCCAGTTCAACATGATAGAACCAAACATGTGGAGGTTGACAGACATTTCATCAAAGAGAATTTGGATGCAAAAGTGATTCAGTTACCATTTGTGAAGTCTGAAGACCAGTTAGCTGATATATTGACAAAGGCTATGTCAAATAGAGAGTTTCATAGCTTACTTATCAAGTTGGGTATCAAAGACATCTTTGCACCCACTTGAGGAGGAGTGTGGTCGTGAGCTAGTTTAGCCTATTTGTTAGGAAGTTTTATTGTATATATTTCTTCCTAGTATAGAATCCTTCCTATTGTGTATCTTCTCATTAGGTTACCTGTTGTCCTATATATATGAAAGGATTGAGTATTGTAAATGTACAAAAAAAATATTCATTGAATAAAAAAGAAGAGTTTTCTTTTCTTCAATCATCTAACTGTGGAACTCGGGTCTCAAGCTGTCCCTAAACCTCCTTGCTTTCTCTTGAGGATCCTTTACAGATCGAGGTGCGTACCTCGACAGCCTCAAGAACTCGGCCTCATCCTGATCTATCATCAGCTGGTTCTGTCATGAAATTCGATTTTCTCCCCTATTTACTACGCTGTAGAAATTCCACCTGCTTTCTTTCCCTAGCCGTCTCTGAGAAATACTTATCGTTGAACACCGTCTTAAAGGCATCCCAGTTCATGGCTGTTCCTTCAGGAAAAACACCATTCTTGGTGGCAGCCCACCAATCATTTGCAGTACCCTCCAGCTGGTACACTCCTAGTTGCACCTTCTCTTTGTCCGTGCACCTCAGCACACCAAAAGCTTTCTCTAACTTCTCAATCCATCTAGGTGCTAGCTCGGGATCTCCAGTCCCATCGAACTGTGTCGGCTTCAGCTTTATAAACTGCTCCATTAGTAGGCCCATCTGTCTGGCCACGACGATTTCCTTTTGGGCATTCACAGCTTCATTGCTCTGGTCATGTTCATTTTGGTTTCCATTGCCACCGTTGTTGCCGTTGTTGGCGTTGACAGTAGCTATGGCAGCTCCTACTACCTGGGCGATGGTAACGTCCAGATCTTGAGTCTGCCTATCAATCAAGTCACCAATTCTCTCTAGTGCCCTCAGCACGCCATCCATTCTTGGGTCCTCAGCTACAGGCAGCCTCGAGCTAGAGGCTTCGCCTCTGGATCTTCTAGATCTTCTAGACGGATTGCTCATCCTTATCCCTTTCTACTGAACCTTGTCCACCACAAGTTCAGCAAGGAGTTAATAACTCATTCATTCGTCCACATCCGGAGCTACTAACTAATCCTCAACAGAGACAGTCACAATAGAGCAGTACCCCATACAATAAACTCCAGAAAAATTTCAGCAAATAACCCATGGTTATTTCTCATCTTCGTTTACTCCAACGGCTCACTAAAATAGGCCGTACGCATTCAATTATCAAGCCATACTCATTCACTTATTAGGCCAAAATCCAGAAATGACCTCCAACACTAAGCAGGGAACTTAATCCTTATGCCTTACCACAACCCTGCCAAGGTCAAACACCAACCATATGTACCAGGTCACCTGCTATGCACCCCATGCCTTATCTTAACAAGTCTCCTAAGGTCTCCTTATCCATCCAAGTCCTAACTTAATCCTCCTTATTAATCCAGTCCTCAATCAACTTTTGATCGAGCTGACCTTGCTCTAATACCAAGCGAGCGGGGATGTCACACCCCGTGACGCAGGCACGAAGACGCAACTCCCTGCAAACAAAACAAATATCTCTCGTGGTCCCAAGATCCACAACTAAGTCGAGAGACATGATATACATATGCCAAGCATGCGGAAGCGATAAAGAAATAACTCCTCCGTACAAATAGTAAATGGGACCTGGATAGCGTAAATATACCGTCATACATAATACCCAACTTTTCATACAGATGCATAGCTACTAACTACACTAACAAGAGGGGCGACGAGGTAAGTACACAAAAAGGGTTCATCATCAACATCCAAAAGAAACGGGGTTAGGGTCACCACAAAGGGATCAAACTAACAAACTGGAAGCTCCTAAGACGAGCAGCTGGAGTCCTCAGTATCCTCTGCGTCCTCCATGGGCTCGTACTTCGAAAAGATCACAGAGCGAACCTATATCGTATCCTCAGCGGTCTCCTCAGCAGACGGCTCTACGAGATCCTCCTCAGTCGCCTCGACCACAATCACCTCCTCCGTATTCTCTATGGTAGGGGTCCTCCCCAGTTCATTCCTCGAACCGACAATGGACCCCTCAGCCTGGTCTAAGTCTCGAGTGGGGTGACACCAACTAGGGACGACTTCCTGGGGCACCTCATGGGGCTTCAGAGGCCCAGTCGACACATCCCCGACTTTCTTAAACCAAGCCTCATACCGATGAGGCTTCTAGCTCGTACTACCCTCATCCACCCAGACAATAGCACATTTCCTCACATAGATAGTTCCCTGCCCGTCAGGGAACTAGTCAAAATAAGTGGACATCTCCTTCAAGTCTCCAAAATGAATAGGCCACATCGTCAAGACCTAGGATCTGTAAAAATAAGGGTCCCCAACGGGGTGAGATACACATCTCAGTAAAAGAGTCCTAACCCTAGGTTATGCCGACCGTCCACTCAGACAATCACACATTCCGACAAGTCAAACTCATAAATGTACGTTGCAAATACAAACACAGATAACAACACACGGATGGCAGAAGCATAGTTATAGCATCATTACACATTCAGATGATATGCACACTTGTCCTGCCACACCACCACATCCACCATTTCCCGCCTGCCTCATTCTCATGCCCGCCATTAGATCGCATCAGGCTCGGTCCATGTAAACACATCAGACCGTCATTGACAATCCGCGTAAATGCATCAGGTTTCAATGATACTCTAGGCCAGTGTCGACACCTTATATCTCCATCCCACGTAAACGATCAGGACCGTGACCATCTCAACCCCGCGGTTAGATCGCATCAGGGCACCACACAATCTCTACCCCGCGCCTCAGCGCCTCAGGGTACTCACTTCACCATCCCTCGTCTCGTACACATCAGGGTCTCGCCATGTCACCCTCATGCCATGATTCTCAACTCATTTCACAGAAATAACAACGGTGCAGTTTAGGCACAATTCATGTATTCGTGGCATGCAACACTATCAAAGTGACATTCAGACATGGCGGATGATTCAAACACAAGCAATAGCACAAATTAATTCCCTATACATCTCAGGACGCACCAAGAACAATTATCCCGAAATCTCTCACCAAACAATCGAATTATTGCTCGACTCACCCAATTGAGTCCAATCTTCCTATTTTAAGTTTAGGATTCCCTTACCTTGAGTTTGATGCCACAAAATTCTCTTCTTGAGCCCTCAAAGATTCGGCCCTCAATGGTCTAAGACCAATCTCACCGCACAACCTAGAAAATTCCAACAAATTGTCAATTTCCATGTCCATTTCACCCATCCATGAATCCCAAACCTCTATAACACAATCCTCATCATCTTAGCATGTCTAAATCACCAATTTGGGACTAAAAATCCATAGCCATCAGCCTCCACATATTCAGTCTTGCACAGAATCGAACCGGCTATTTTTGGTTATGTGCAAACCGAGCATAACCAGTCCTAAATCTCTACCAAATCCATCATTTAATCACTAACCTACTTCTTAACATGTCTACCTAAGGGTCTAAGAGTCTTATCGAGAGTTTGAAGTCGCATCGTCGCCGGAATCTCTTCGAAAGTCGCCAGATCCTCCGAGTCAGTAAATCGGCAATTTCTGTCCAAGGTTCACAAGACCCATTTGGGGTCCAAACTTTATCAAATCAAGCTCAACTTTTTATCACAGATTGATATACAAGTCCCCTAGATCTCCATAAAATTTGGTCACAAGATTCCAACATTTCGATGTCCTAAGGGGTCAGAAACTTGGCTTACCTCAGATTGGGTCAATTTTCGTCGACTTTCGAGGAAATGCTTGGCCGAAGCTCCTCAGTGGTCCAATCAACGTGCTTCTACTTCGAGGAGGTCGGGAAGAGGTGGGGCTAATTTTAGGTGGTCGGATTGCAGGCCGGTGGTCGCCTGAGAGTGGCGTCGGAGCGGGCAAACCGGAAGTCCAGAGGCTGGTCGGCGATGCAGAAAGAGAAGAGGAAGAGAAGAAGAAGTTGGCTTGAGCTAAGGGGTGTATGGCTGGTCAAAGTGAAGCGACAGAGAGTCAAAAAGAGTTATATTCAAGGCTCAAGGTCAATGGTTGAATGGTAGGTGGATAAAGGTGGACATGACCACTCCAAGCTTGATCTTTGGACACTTATCCTAAGTGTCATTCCAACTTGAGCCAATAACCACAATTCATCCTCCTTTTTCGGCAGCCTTGGGGTGGTTTAAAAGACCAAAATGTCATTCTTTATTTGTATAGGCAAGGCTTAAGCTTGATGGTCAAAATGGTAATTTTACCCCCGACGTACGGAACGTCATTTTTCTCGTTCCAATATTCTTCGATAGGGCGACGACCAATCCGAATATAACGTTGGAATTCTTGATTCTCCATTTTCAATTTTCAAAACTCTTTTCTGATTGTTTTCTCTATCGAACGTGGTCCCAACCTATCTCGAACCGGCGGGCAACTTTTGCAAACGTTATGCGTATCGGTCCTGTGATTCATATCACATTTAGGGCTCGTCAATTCGGGGCAACTTTGGTTATCATATAATTGCGAGGGTCTATCACTAGTCCCTTTGGTCTCGATCATCACTGTCCGATTTAAGAAAATTTTGCAAATCATACGTTGGTTAAGCAGCATCACCCACGCTACAATCGCATAACACTAGCTAATGTATTCCTTAATCATTTTTAGATCGGCCTTTTTATGGTTCTAAATATCCCCTCGACATTTCTTATGGTCAAAGCGTCATTTCTTTTCCGAGTTTCCTAGGTTCACGTACCTTATCTTGCGTTAGCCTTTCCCTTTTTGGTCAGCCTACTCGAATTGATCAGATTCGAGCGAGATACAATTGAAATACATCTCTAGATTTACTTCTCATTAATGAGTCTAAAATTGACTAGAAATCAAAATGTCACAAGTATGGTTGGTTTTAGCGAACCGTTGTAGTGAACGGAACTGAGGAATTACTATGTGCTGCTTGTTGAAATACCCCTGGGATTTATTGTATGGAGTATTGTTGTGTTATGATTGTTTCTGTTGAGGAGTAGTTAGTAGCTTTAGACTTGGATATATGAATGAGTTACTAACTCCTTGCTAAACTTATGGTGGACCAGGTTCAGTAGAGGGAGATAAGGATGAGCAACCCATCTAGAAGATCTAGAAGGTCCAGAGGCGGAGCCTTTAGCTCGAGGCCGCCTATCGCAGAAGACCCAAGAATGGATGGCGTGATGAGGGCACTGGAGAGCATTGGTGACCTTCTTGATAGGTAGACCCAAGACCGAGACGCTGCTATAGCCCAAGTAGTAGGAGCCGCCGTAGTTGCCGTCAATGCCAACAACGGTGGCAACGGAAGCCAAGGTGAACTTAACCAGGGCAATGAGGTAATGAATGCCCAGGAGGAAATAGTCGTGGCCAGACAGATGGGTCTGCTGGTGGAACAGTTCATAAAGCTGAAGCCGTCTCAGTTTGACGGGACTGGAGATCTCGAGCTAGCACCCAGGTGGATTGAGAAGTTGGAAAAAGCCTTTGGAGTGTTGAGGTGTACGAATGAAGAGAATGTGCTGCTAGCAGTCTACCAGCTGGAGGGTACGACAAATGATTGGTGGGCTGCCACCAAGGGTGGAGTTTTCCCTAAAGGAACGGCCATGAATTGGGATGACTTTAAGATGGCGTTCAACGACAAGTATTTATTGGAGACAGCTAGGGAAAGGAAACAAGTAGAATTCTTATAGTTGTGCCAGAATCAGCTGATGATAGATTAGTATGAGGCTGAGTTCTCCAGACTATCAAGGTACGCACCTCGATCTGTAGAGGATCCTTAGGAGAAAGCAAGGAGATTTAGGGATGGATTGAGGCATGAACTTCGTAGTCAAATGATTGCCCTTAATTTGAGGACCTATAAGGAGATCTACGAGCGAGGCCAGATGATAAAAAAGGACTTGAAGGAGAGGAACACCGCGATTGGATCATGGTTTACACCATTCAGAGATAACCGTCAGATAGGCAAGAGACCGATGGCGGGCAACATGCATTTTGTGCCTCCCGTAAGGAAAAATATTGTGAAGCCGCCGAATCCCACTAATTGGAACTGCCGCCTTTGTGGTAGGAGGCATGGAAATGGGCCATGCCCGATAAGGACCGGGGCTTGTTTCAAGTGTGGTCGGATGGCCTACCAGATGAGGACGTGCCCAAATCAAGCTCCGATGAGTCGACCGTAAGGATAGCGACCATAGGCTAAACCGTCGATTGCCACTCCTCAGATCGAATAGAATCGACCACCGGCCTAGGGAAGAGTATATGTAATAGCTCGCAGAGAGGTAGAGGAAGCACCATACGTGGTCACAGGTACGGTTTACTTATGCGACCAAGCTGCATATGCATTGTTTGATCCTGGTGCCACGCATTCATTTGTGTTTGCTCAATTTGCTGATTTGGTGGGTATGGAGTTAAAACCATTGAATATGAAGCTGCATGTTGCCACTCCATTAAAGGATAACATATTGGTTTGTTTGGGCTGTGCTGGTTGTGAAATCATGACTGGAAGGAGTAAGGAGAGTATTGATCTAGCTGTATTGCCCATGTATGATTTTGATGTGATCATAGGGATGGATTGGTTGGGTAAACAGTGGGCAGTAGTAGATTGTGGTAGTAAAATAGTTCGATTTTATCCGAGAGGCCACCCTAGCTTTGAATTGGTGGGAAGTCGAGGAGGAATCTCGATTCCTTTAGTTTCATCTTTGGAAGTGACCAAGTTGATGTCAGAAGGGTGCCAAGCATACTTGGTTGCAGTGATGGACACGACTACCGAAGAGCCAAAACTAGAGAGTAACCCGGTATTACGTGAATTTCCTGACGTGGTTCCCCAAGAATTGCCAGGGTTACCACCAAAATTTGTGATCGAGTTAGCTCCCGGAACGGAGCCAATCTCGAAGGCACCTTATAGGATGTCTTTATCAGAATTGAAGGAGTTAAAGGTGCAGATGCAGAAATTGCTAGATAAAGGATTTATCCGACCGAGTGCTTCGCCGTGGGGAGCGCCAGTGTTATTCGTAAGGAAGAAGGATGGGTCTTTGCGTCTATGCATAGACTATCGGCAGCTGAACTAGGTAACAGTGAAGAATAAATACCCACTGCCGAGAATCGATGACCTGTTTGATCAGTTGCAAGGAGCGACGATATTTTCAAAGATTGACGTGAGGACCGGGTATCACTAGTTGAGGATCAAGAAGGAAGACATACCTAAGACTGCTTTTAGGACGAGGTTTGGTCACTATGAGTTTACAGTGATGCCTTTTGGATTGATTGACCAACGCTCCAACTTCTTTTTATGGACCTGATGCATCGAGTATTTAAGGAATTCCTGGATAGATTCGTCATAGTCTTCATTGACGATATATTGATTTACTCGAGGAGTGACGCAGAACACGAGGAGCACTTGAGGATTGTCCTGCAGACCCTGAGGGAGCATTCGCTCTATGCAAAGTTGAGTAAATACGAATTCTAGCTGAATAGAGTAGCATTTCTTGGTCATGTGGTATCTGGTGAAGGAATTGCAGTGGATCCTGCAAAGATCGAGGCTGTAACAAATTGGCCTAGACCTACTACGGTCACTGAAGTCAAAAATTTCTTGGGACTAGTAGGGTATTACAGATGTTTTGTGGAGAAATTCTCATCCATAGCCATCCGATTGACGAGGCCGACGAAGAAGCAAATAAGGTTAGAATGGATAGACAAATGTGAACGGAGTTTCCAAGAGCTCAAGCATCGGTTAATGACCACACCAGTGCTGACAATTCCATCAGAACCAGGGGGCTATGAGATATACAACGATGCTTCGCTGAAAGGATTGGGTTGTGTGTTAATGCAGCATGGAAGGGTAGTGGCCTACGCGTCCCGACAGCTAAGACCACATGAAATGAACTACCCAAGACATGATCTGGAGTTAGCAGCGATCATTTTTGCTCTGAAGATCTGGAGACATTATCTCTTTAGCAAGAAGTTTCAGATTTATACCGACCACCAGAGCTTAAAGTAACTGTTTTCCCAAAAAGAGCTGAATATGAGGCAGCGTCGGTCGATGGAGCTGCTCAAGGATTATGATTGTGATATACTGTACTTAGCCGGAAGTACAGTATATCACAATCAATGTTAAAACAGGTTTTTATAGAGTCGCATATGCACTTAGCCGGAAGTCGAGCATCGCGAGTCTGCTAGTAAAAGGTTGGTCGATGATCGAGGATTTGAGAGATTCGGAGTTCATACTAGAAGTCTACCAGTTGTCCAGTCTGATAGAGACATTGAGGGTAGAACTTGAGATCCAGGAAAGAATAAAGACCTTGCAGTCTACGGACCCAGAGATTCAGAAAATCCTAGAGATGGACACGACGAAGAGAAAACTAGAGTTTCAGGTGTCAGAGGACGGAATTTTGAAGTTCCAAGGACGACTGTGCGTACCAAAGGATGAAGGGCTCAGGGAAATGATTTTGTCAGAGACTCACAGGAGCAATTATAGTATCCACCCGGGGAGTACGAAGATGTATCAGAAATTGCGACAGCACTATTGGTGGATCGGAATGAAGGTAGATGTGGCAAGACATGTGGCTAAGTGTTTGACATGCCAGTAGGTGAAAGCACAACACTTTAAGCCTAGAGAACTACTACAGCCACTGAAAATTCCTAAGTGGAAGTGGGAGCATATAACTATAGATTTTGTAATGGGACTCCCAAGGAGCCAACGAGGTCACGACTCTATATGGGTAGTCGTGGACAGATTGACCAAGTCTGCCCACTTCATTCCTATGCGAAAGGATTTCGCAATGGATAGATACGCCGAGTTATACATGAGGCAGATAGTGAGGCTACATGGAGTGCCTGTGACAATTACCTCGGATAGAGATCCCAAATTCACAACGAACTTTTGGAAGATTCTTCAAGAAGCCATGGGAACTCGATTGCAGTTTAGTACAGCGTATCATCCATAGACGGACGGACAGTCGGAAAGGACAATTCAGATGCTTGAGGACATGTTGCGAGCATGCGTCATTGATTTTAAAGGCGGATGGGAAGAGCAGTTATATTTGGTAGAGTTTGCTTATAATAATAGCTACCAGCAAAGTATCTAGATGACACCATTCGAAGCGCTCTATGGAAAGGCCTGCAGAACCCCGATTTGCTGGGATGAGGTTGGAGAAAGAAGTATCACAAGCCTAGAGTTGGTAGAGCAATCGGTGGAAGCAGTGAAATTAATTCGGGATAGACTAAGGACAACACAACTCGTCAGAAGAGCTATGCGGACAAGCGGCGTAAGCCTTTGGAATTCCAAGTGGGCAATCATGTCTTCCTCAAGGTGTCACCAATGAGAGGATTATCGAGATTTGGCAAGAAGGGGAAACTGAACCCAAGATATGTAGGCCCATTTGAGATACTGGAGCGGATTGGAACCTTGGCCTACAGGCTTGCCTTGCCGCCTAACCTATCCCAAGTGCACAATGTCTTTCATGTGTCAATGCTGCGAAAATATGAACAAGACTCGACACATGTGCTGGACTACGAGACTATAGAAGAGGACGACCGGGTGTCCTACGTGGAGAGGCCGATAAGGATCGAGGACCGGAAGGAGCAAATCCTTAGGAATAAGAAGGTTTCATTGGTCAAGGTGGTGTGGGAGCACCATGGAACTGAAGGTGCCACGTGGGAAAGCGAAGAGATGATAAGGCAACAAAACCCCCATTTATTTGAGTAATTAAGTTTGGTGTAATTTTTGGGGACGGAACTTTTTGTAAGGGGGAAGAGTTGTGACATTCTGATTTCCCTGTCATTTTCAGACTCATTAATGAGAAGTATATCTAGCGATGTATTTCATTCATATCTCGCTCGAATCTGATCAATTCGAGTAGGCTGACCAAAAGGGAAAGGCTAATGCGAGACAAGGTACGTGAGCTAAGGGAATTCGAATAGGAAATGACGCTTTGACTATAAGGATTGTCGAGGAGACATTTATAACCACAAAAGGCTGAACTAAGAACGATTAAGGAATGCCTTGCTAGTGTTATATGATTGGAGCGCGGGTGATGCCGCTTAACTAATGTATAATTTGTAAAATTTTCCTAAATTGGACAATGACGATCGAGACCATCGGAACTAGTGATAGACCCTCACAATTACATGACAACCAAAGTCACCATGAATTGACGAGCCCTAAATATGATATGAGTCACAGGGTCGATATGCGCAACGTTTGCAAAAGCCGCCCGTCGGTTCGGGATAGGTTGGAACCACGTCTAATAGAGAGAGCAATCATAAACAAGTCTTGAAAATTGAAAATGGAGAATCAAGAACTTCAACGTCATGTTTGGATTGGCCGTTGCCATGTCGAAGATTATTGGATTGAGAAAAACAGCGTTCAGGGCGTCGGGGGTGAAATTACCATTTTACCCCTCAAAGCTTTATCCTTGCCTATGCAATGAAGAAGGGCATTTTGGTCTTTCAACCACCCCAAGGCCGCCGAAAAAGGAGAAGAGATTGTGGCCATTGGATTGAGTTTGATTGACATTTAGGACAAGTGTCCAAAGATGGGCTAAAGAGTGGTCTTGTCCACTATTGACCACCTACCATTCAACCATTGACTCTTGAGGATTGAATATAACCTTTTTCTCTCTCTCTCCTCTCATTTTTGATCAGCCATACACCTCACCATCACCGAAACCTTCATCTTCTTCTTCCTTCTTTATGCCGCCGCCGAAGACCAGCTTCTGTCGCTCTATTCGCTGCCGCCGATGCCCTCCTCCGGCGACGACTAGCCCCACCTCTTGCCGACCTCCTCGAAGTGGAATCACGTCATTGGACGACCAAGGAGCTCCAGCCAAGCATTTTCCCGAAAGCCGACGGAAATTGACTCAAACTGAGGTAGGCCGAGTTTCTAACCCCTTAGGACATCAAAATGTTGGAGTCTTGCGATCAAATTTTGTAGAGATCTAGGGTACTTGTATATCAATCTGTGGTAAAAAGTTAAGCTTGATTTGATGAAGTTTTGACCCCAAATGGGTCTTGTGAACATTGGACAGAAACTGTCAGTTTACTGTCTTGGAGGAGCTAGCGACTTTCGAAGAGATTTCGGCGACCACGGGACCTTAAACTCTCGGTGAGACCCTTAGACCCTTAGATAGACATGTTAATAAGTAGGTTAGTGATTAAATGATGGATTGGGAGTTGATTTAGTGCTAGACATGTTCAGTTTACATAGAACCAAAAATAGTCGATTCGGTTTTGTGCAAGACCAAATCAGTGGGGGCTGAAGGCTGTTGACTTTGAGTCTCAAATTGGTGATTGGGACATGCTAGGATGATGGGGATCGAGTTATGGAGGTGTGTGATTCGTGGATTGGTGAATTGGACATAGAAAATTGAATTGGTCTGAATTTCCTAGGTTGCGCAGTGGATTGGACCCTTGGGGTAGTTGGCCGAAACATTGAGGCATTTGGAAGGAGAAATTTATGGTATCAAACTTGAGGTAAGGGAATCCTAAACTTAGGATAGGAAGATTGGACTCAATTGGGTGAGTCGGACATTAATTTGATTGACTTGTGACGGATTTTCAAGAGGATTGTTCTTGGTCCGCCCTAAGATAGTATATGGGATTAATGCATGCTAATTCTTGTGCTTGAATTATCTGCCATGTCTGAGTGTCACTTTGATTGTCTTGCATGCCATGAGCATATGAATTATGCTTGAATTGCACTTGTTGTTATGTACGTGAAATGAATTGAAAATCATGGCACGAGTGTGACATGGCGGGACCCTGATGCGTGTGAGACGCGGGGTAGAGGAATGAATACCCTGAGGAGCTGAGGCGTGGGGTTGGAGTTGTGTGGCGCCCTGATGCGTACGAGACGCGGGGTTGAGAAGGCCACTGTCCTAATGCGTTGAAATGCGGGATAGAGATGTGATTGGTTGACACTGGCCTAGAGTATCATTGAAACCTGTTGCGTTTACGCGGTTTGTTTGTTAATGGCGATATGATGCGTTTATGCAGACTGAGCCTGATGCAATCTAATCGCGAGCATGAGAATGAGGCAGGCAGGAGATGATGATTGTGGAGTTGTAGCGGGATGAGTTGTGCATAATCACCTGAATGTGATATGATGCCATAATTGCATGCTTGTCATCTGTGTGTGGCCATCTAAATTTGTTTTGCCTTATATTACTATGAGTTTGAATGATTGGGGTATGTGACTGCCTGAGTGGACGTCGGCCTAACCTAGGGTTAGGGCCCTTTTATTGAGATGTAAATCGCTCCCCGTTGGGGACCCTTGTTTTTATAGATCCTAGCCCTTAAAGATGTGGCCCATTCGTTTTGGAGATCCGAAGAAGATGTCCACTTATTTTGATGAGTTCCTTGATGGGCAGGAAACTATTTATGTAAGGAAGTGTACCGTGGTTTGGTAGACGGGGGTAGTACGAGCTGGAAGCCTCATTGGTATGAGGCCTAATTTAGGAAGGTCGGGGATGTGTCTACCGGGCCGCTAAAGCCTAATGAGGTACCCTAGAGAGTTGTCCCTAGTTGGTGCCACCCCACCAGAGATTTAGACCATACTGAGGGGTCTGTTGTCGGTTCGAGGAATGGATCAAAGAGGACCCCGACCATAGAGAACACGGAGGGGGAGGTTACTGTGGTCGAGGCGACCAAGGAGGATCTCGTGGAGCCATCTGCTAAGGAGACCGCTGAGGATACTATAAAGGTTCGCTCTGAGACTTTTTCGGAGTACGAGCCCACGGAGGACGCAAAGGACACCGATGACTCCAGCTATTCGTCTTAGGAGCTCCTAGTCTGTCAACTTGATCTTTTGATGGCGACCCTAATCCCGTTTCTTTTGGATGTTGATGATGGACCCTTTTTGTGTACTTACCCCGTTGCCCCTCGTGTTAGCGAATTTAGTAGCTATGTGCATGTATGAACATTTGGATTTATGTATGACAGTATTGGCGCTACCCAGGTCCCACTTATGTTTTGTACGGAGGAGTTATTTCATTATTGCTTCCGCGTGCTTGGTATAAATTATGTCTCTCGACTTATTTGTGGATCATGGGACCACGAGAGATATTTGGATTGTTTACAGAGAGCCGCGTGCTCGTGCTCGGGACGCGGGGCGTGACAATATTGGTTAAGCGGCATCAACCATGCTCCAATCATATAACTCTAGCAATGCATTCCTTAATCATTTTTGGATCGGCCTTTTTATGGCTCTAAATGTCCCCTCGACAATCCTTATAGTCAAAGCGACATTTCCTATTCGAGTTTCCAAGGTCTACGTATCTAGTCTCTCGTTAGCCTTTCCCTCTTAGTCAATCAACTCGAGATTGATCAGATCTGAGTGAGATACGACTAAAATACATCATTAGATACTTTCTCATTAATGAGACTTGAAATGACAAGGAAAATCAGAATGTCACAACTCTTCCCCCCTTACAAAAATTGCATCCCCAAAATTTATAATAAACCCAGTTACTCAAACAAATGGGGGTATTGACGCCTCATCGTTTCTTCGTTTTCCCACATAGCGCATTCGGTTCCATGGTGTTCCCAAACAACTTTGACCAATGGAATCATTTTATTCCTTAGAATTTGCTCCCTTCGGTCTTCGATCCTAACTGGCTTCTCCAAGTAGGATAGTCTATCGTCCACTTCTATAACCTCGTAGTCTAGTACATGTGTCGGGTCTGGTTCGTACTTCCGTAGCATGGACACATGGAAGACATTGTGCACTTGGGATAAATTAGGCGGTAAGGCCAGTTCGTAGGCTAAGGTCCCAATCCATTCTAGAATCTCAAATGGACCTACGTACCTTGGGCTCAATTTTGCTTTCTTTCCAAATCGAGATAATCCTCTCATCGGCAACACCTTAAGGAAAACATGATCGCCTACTTGAAACTCCAAAGGCTTACGTCGTCTATCCGCATAACTCTTCTGACGACTCTATGCCGTCTTCAATCTATCCCGAATTACCTTCACTGCTTCTACCGATTGCTCTACCAACTCTGAGCCTGTGATACTCCTTTCTCCAACCTCATCCCAGCAAATCGGGGTCCTGCAAGCCCTTCCATAGAGCGCTTCAAACGGTGCCATGCGGATGCTCTGCTGATAGCTATTATTATACGCGAACTCTTCTAAATGTAGCTGATCCTCCCACCCATCTTTAAAGTCTATTACGCATGCTCGCAACATGTCCTCGAGCATCTGAATCGTCCTTTCCAATTGTCCATCCGTTTGTGGGTGCTATGCCGCAACAAATTGCAGTCAAGTCCCCATGGCATCTTGAAGACTTTTCCAGAAGTTCTCTGTGAACTTGGGGTCTCTATTTGATGTGATCGTCACGGGCACTCCATGTAGTCTCACTATCTGTCTCATATATAATTTGGCATATCTGTCCATTGTAAAATCCTTTCGTATGGGGATGAAGTGTGCAGATTTGGTCAACCCGTCCATGACTACCCAAGTAGAATCGTGGCCCCTCTGGCTCCTTGGGAGTCCCATCACAAAATCCATTGTTACATGCTTCCACTTCCATTCAGGAATCTCCAGTGGCTATAATAATCCACCAGGCTTACAGTGTTGGGCCTTCACCTGCTGGCATGTCAGACACTTGGGCACATACTTCGCCACATCAACTTTCATTCGGTTCCACCAATAGTGTTGACATGAGTTTTGATACATCACCGTGCTTCCGAGGTGGATACTATAGTTGCTCCTATGAGCTTCTGATAAGACCCTTTCCTTGAGTTCTTCGTCCTTTGGCAAGCATAGACGTCCTCGAAATTTCAAGATTCCATCCTCTAACACTTCAAATTTCGATTTCCTCTTTGTCGTGTCCATCTCCAGGATTTTCTGAATTTCGGGATCCATATGCTGCAAGGCTTTTATCCTTTCCTGAACCTCAGGTTCTATTCTCAGTGTAGCTATCAAGACTGGATAACTGACAGACTTCCAATTTGAACTCAGAATCCCTCAAGTTATCGAATAACGATCATCCTTTCACTAGTAGGCAGGCAATGCTCGATTTTCGACTGAGTGCATTCGTGTCTCGATTCGCTTTCCTAGGGTGATACCGTATGTCGCAATCATAATCCTTAAGCAGCTCCATCCATTGACGCTGCCTCATATTAAGTTCCTTATGTGAAAATAGATACTTCAGGCTCTGGTGGTCAGTGTAAATCTGGAACTTTTCGCCACACAAATAATGTCTCCAGATTTTCAGAGCAAAGATAATCGCTGCTAATTTCAAATCGTGAGTTGGATAGTTCATCTCATGCGGTCTCAATTATCGGGACGCATAGGCAACTACTCTTCCATGTTGCATTGGTATACAGCCTAGTCCCTTTAGCGAAGCATCGCTATATATCTCATAGCCTCCAAGTCCTGATGGAATCATCAACGCCGGTGCGGTTGTCAATGGATGCTTGAGCTCTTGGAAACTCCTTTCGCACTTATCAGTCCATTCGAACCTCGTTTCTTTCTTTGTCAACCTTGTCAGTGACACAGCTATGGATGAAAACTTCTCCACGAAACGCCTGTAATATCCTGCCAATCTTAAGAAACTTTGGACTTCCGTGACCGTAGTAGGTCTAGACCAATTTGTAACGGCTTCGATCTTCGCAGGATCCACCGTAATTCCTTCTCCAAACACCACATGACCAAGGAATGCCATTTTATTCAACCAAAACTCGCATTTACTAAGCTTATCGTAAAGCGAGTGTTCCCTCAGGGTCTGTAAAACAATCTTCAGGTGCTCTTCGTGTTCCTCTTTACTCCTTGAGTAAATTAGGATATCATCAATGAAGACTATGACGAATCTATCCAAGAATTCCTTAAACACCCGATTCATCGGGTCCATGAATGCGGCTGGAGCATTGGTCAATCCAAAAGGCATCACAGTGACTTCATAATGGCCATACCTTGTCCTAAAAGCAGTCTTAGATATGTCTTCCTTCTTGATTCTCAACTGGTGATACCCGGTTCTTAGGTCAATCTTAGAAAATACTGCAGCTCCTTGCAATTGGTCAAATAAATCATCAATCCTCGGCAAAAGGTACCTATTCTTCACTGTCACTTAGTTCAACTGTCTATAGTCGATGCATAGGCGTAATGACCTATCCTTTTTCCTCACAAACAATACTGGCACTCTCCACGGTGAAGTACTTGATCGGATAAATCCCTTATCCAGTAACTCTTACATCTGCACCTTTAACTCCTTCTATTTTGACAAGGACATTCTATAGGGTACCTTCGAGATCGACTCCATTCTAGGAGCTAACTCAATCACGAACTCTATTTCTCGCTCAGGTGGCAACCCTGGCAACTCTTGGGGAAATACGTCAAGAAACTCATGCACTACCGGGATACTTTCTAGTTTAGGTTCCTCGGTAGTTGTGTCCATAACCGCGACTAAGTATGCTTGACATCCTTCAGTCATCAATTTTGTCACTTCAAGAGACGAGACTAAATGAATCGAGGTTCCTCCTCGACTTCCTACAAATTCAAAACTAAGGCGGCCTTCTAGATAGAAATGGATTATCCTACGACCACTATCCATTACAGCCTACTATTTACCCAACCAGTCCGTTCCTATGATCACATCGAAATCATACATGGGTAACACAGCTAAATCAATACTCTCCCTACTACCACCAATTACGATCCTACAGTTAGCACAACCTAACGAAACCAGCACATTATCTTTCAACGGGGTGGCAACATGCAGAATCACACTCAATGGTTCTAACTTCATATCAATCAAACCAACAAACTGGGCAGATATGAATGAGTGTGTTGCGTCGGGATCAAACAAAGCATACGCAACTTGGTTAAAAAAAATAAATCGTATTTGTAACCACACCTGGCATTTCTTCTGCCTCCTTGCGGGCTACTGCATAAACTCTCCACTAAGCTAGGTGTCGATTCTGATCAATCTGAGGAGTGGCAGCCGACAGTTCAGCCTGTGGTTGCTACCCTTGAGGTCTATTCGCTGGAGTCTAGTTTAGGCATGTTCTCATTTGGTGGCCAATCTGATCACACTTAAAGCATGCTCCACTTCTAGCCGGGCATGGTCCATTACCATGCCTCTTGCCACAGAGGCGACAGTTCCAGTTCATGGGGTTCGGCGGCTTCACAATGTTCTTCCTTACCGGAGGGATAAAACGCTTATTGCCAATCACTGGTCTCTTACCCATTTGGCGATTGTCTTTGAATGAATTAAATCGCGATCTAGATGCGACATTCCTCTCCTTCAAATCCCTCTCAATCATTTGCCCCCGTTGATAGATTTCCTTGTAGGTTCTCATATTCAGGGCTATCATCTGGCTGCGAAGCTGAGGTCTAGTCCATCCCGAAATCTCCGCGCCTTTTCTAGGGGATCTTCTACCGATTGGGGTGCGTACCTCGATAATCTGGAGAACTCGGCGTCATACTGGTTCATAGTCAGCTAATTCTGACGCAGCTGTAAGAATTCCACTTGCTTCCTTTCCCGGACTATTTTCGAGAAATACTTGTCATTGAATGCCGTAGTAAAGGCATTCCAGGTCATGGCTGTTCCTTCTAGAAAAACTCCATTTTTAGTGGCAGCCCACCAATCATTCGCGGTATCTTCCAGTTGATACATCACTAATAGTATTTTCTCTTCGTCCGTGTACCTCAAGACGCCAAAAGCCATTTCCAGTTTCTCAATCCATCTCGGTGCTAGTTCGGGATCTCCAATCCCGTCAAATTGGGTCGGCTTCAGCTTGATAAATTGTTCGACCAGCTGGCCCATCTGCTTGGCCGCAATAATTTCTTCCTAGGCATTCATTGCCTCATTGCCCTGGTCGTGGTCGCCATTGCTTTCGTTGCCCCCGTTGTTGCCGTTGTTGGCGTTGGCATTGACGGTAGCTATTGCTGCTCCTATCGCTTGGGCTATGGCAGCATCCCTATCTTGGGTCTGCCTGTCGATGAGGTTGCCAATCCTTTCAAGTGCCCTCAATACTCCGTCTATCCTCGGGTCTTCTGCTACAGGCGGCCTCAAGCTAGAGGCTTCGCTCTAGGGCCTTCCAGATCTCCTAGACGGATTACTCATTCTTATACGCTTCTACTGAGCCTGGTCTACCACAATTTCATCAAGGAGTTAGTAACTCATTCATTCAACTAAGTTCAGAGCTACCAAACTATGCCTTACTAAGAACAGTCATATCACAACAACCTTTCACACAACAAATTCCAGAGGTACTTCAATATGCAGTTCATGGCTACTTCTCAATTCTGTTCACTCCAACGGTTCACCAAAAATAAGCCATGCCCATTCACGTAACAGGCCAAAATCCATAAATGACTTTCAACGTTAAACATGGAACTTCGTTCTCAAAAATCACCCCAATCCTGCCAAGGCCAAATGTCAATCACATACGCCAAGCCCTGAGCCATGCCTCTGGTGTCTTATTTTAGTAAGTTCCCTAAGGTCTCGTTACCTATCCTTGTCCCAACTTAATCCTCCTTATTACTCCAATCCTCAATCAATTTTGGATCGAGCTGACCTTGCTCTGATTCCAAGCAAAGTGGGGATGTCACGTCCCGCGCCCTGGGCACGAGTGCGCGACTCCCTACAAGCACAAACTATCTCTCGAGGTCCCAAGATTCACATTAGGACGAGAGATATATCATATAGCAAGCATGCGGAAGCAATGGTATAGAAAGAAAACTCCTCCATACAAATATAAATAGGACCTAGGTAACGAGGGTACCAATAATACATAAACTTCCGATTACCCATATAAGGTACGACAAACTAAACATATTGGTCGGTAGGGTGGCAAGGCTAACATAAAAGATAGGCCTCAGTCTTCCAAAAGAAGTAAGTATCGAGAACACCATCAAAATATTAGGCTAGAAAATAAGAGATTCCTAGGTCGAGCTACTGGAGTTCTCAGTCTCCTCCTCAACCTCCTCAGTGAGCTCGTACTCCAAGAAAGTCTCCGAGCAAACCTCCACGGTGTCCTCCATCGTCTCGTTAGCTGATGGCTCCACCAAATCGTCCTCGATAGCCTCGATCACTATGACCTTGTCGGTGTCCTCTAGAGTCGGGGTCTTCTCAGGGCCATTCCTCGAGCCGGCGACTGATCCCTCGGCCTCCACTGAATCCCGAGCGAGATGGCACCAATTGGGTATCACCCCATGGTGTACCTTAGTGGGCTTTAACAGCCCTATATAAACGTCCCCTATCTTCCTAAACCAAGCCTCATATCGTGAGGCTTCCAGCCACTGTCACCCTCATATACCAAAACGACTGTACACTTCCTAACATAAACGGTTTCATGTCCATCAGGGAACTCCTCAAAATATATAGACATCTCCTTTGGGTCACCAAACCTGACTTGCCACATCCTCAAGGCTTAAAATCTGAAAAATGGGGTCCCACAATGAGGTGAGATATACATCTCAGTAAGGTGGATCCTAGCCCTGGGTTACTCTGACCGTCCATTCAGGCAAACACAATTACAAACAATTTATACAAAAATCACATGAGGGATTTAACTATCACAAAATAACACACGAATGTCAAGCATGTAATCAAGGCATCTTATTTCATCATTAAGCTCAAACACACATTATCAAGCCAGATTGCACCTTCCACCCTTCCATGCCTCCATTTGAATCATACTCGCATTTAAAACCCCTCAGGCTTGGTCCGCGTAAACGCATCAGACCGTCTCATTGACAAACCCGCATAAACGCATCAGGTTTTCAATCTCAATTCAGGCCTGTATTGATACATCTCAACTATGTCCCACGTTTCAACGCATCAGGACTATGGCCTCCTCAACCCCACGTTTCGTACGCCTCAGGGTGCCATTCAATTCAAACCCCGTACCTCAGCACCTCAGCGTATTCATCCATACAACCCCGCGTCTCTTACGCATCAGGGTGTCACAACTTCTCAGACATGCGATAAGTTCAATTTATTTCGTAGCACAGTTCGAATGCAACTCATGCGACGAATGACACATCCATGGCATGCGAGACAATTTATTTTGACATTCAAATGTGACAATCAATTCACAGCACAAGTATTGTCAAACATTCAAGTCCTCTATATCTTTCTAGGACGTACATTAGACAACCACATTATGACTTCCAAGAACCGATCAATTCGCACACAAATCATCCAATTAAGTCCGATCCTCCTATCAAAGATTTAGAATCCCCTTACCTCAAGCTTAATGCAATACAATTCCTCTTCTAAGCACCTCAAGGGTTCGATCCAACTAGTCCAAGAACAACTCAACCACGCAACCTAAGGAAGTTCTTCTAATCGTTAATTTTTCTTGTTCAATTCGCCAATCCATGGGACATAAACCTTATTGACATGTTCATCAACATCCTAGCATGTCTCAATGATGAATTTGAGACCCAATTCCGACACCAAAAGTCCCCAACAGAGCTGGTATACACAGAATCGAACAGGGCATACTCGGTTCTGTGCATATCCCTACTCAACAGCCCTTAAACCAACTTAAATCCTCAATTTATTCACTAATCTACTTACTAACATGTAGTTCTAAGGGTTGGGAAGTCTCACCGAAAATTTCGAGCCAAGGTGACGTCGAAAAGTCCTTGAACGGCGCCGGTTCCTCCGGGTCTGCTACCGATCAGTTCTAGCTCTCCAGTTGCGACGATTTCCGTCGAATTTCGGGAGATTGATCGGCCGAAGCTCCTCAGATGGTCAAACGGCTTGCTTCCACTAGGAGAAAATCGGCAAGAGGATGAGGAAGCAGCAGGTGGTCAGCTCGGCGGTTGGGAGTCGCCGAAAGTGGTGGTCGACGGTGGCGAACGGGCGAGCAGAATCGGGTCGAGCGGCAGGCTTCTCGACAAGAAGAAGGGAAGAAGAAGAAGAAGAAAACTGGCAAAATGGAGGGGTGTTCGGCCAAGAGAGAGGGAGAGAGGTTTATACTTAAATTTTCAAGAGTCAACTTGAGTTGAATGGTAGGTTAAAAGTGATTCTATCAACTCAAAGCTTAATCCATTGACACTTGTCCAAGGGATCAATCAATGCTCATTCAATAGCTATGGTTTCTCCCCATTTTCGACAGCCTTGGGTGTGGTTTATGACCAAAATGCACTCATCCAATCACATAGGCAAGGTTAGGGCTTGAGGGGCAAAATGACAATTTTACCTCTGACGTCCGGAACGTTTTTTTTCTGATTTCATATTTCTTCGATAAGGTGACGGCCAATCCAATTTGTAATGTTGGAATTCTTGATTCTCCATTTTTAAATTTCAAAACTTGTTTCTGAATCATTTCTCTATCCAATGCGATTCCAGCCTATCCCGAACTAACGGGCGGCTTTTGTAGACGTTACGCGTATCGACCCTGTGATTCACATCACAATTAGGGTTTGTCAATTCATAGCGACTTTGGTTGTCATGTAATTGTGAGGGTCTATCACTAGTCCCCACGGTCTCAATCGTCACTGTTTGATTTAGGAAAATTTTGCAAATTATATATTGGTTAAGCGGCATCACCTGTGCTCCAATTATATAACGCTAGCAGTGGATTCCTTTATCGTTCTTAGATTAGCCTTTTTATGGCTCTAAATGTCCCCTCGATAATCTTTATGGTCAAAGCGTCATTTCCTATTCGAGTTTCCTAGGTCCACGTACCTAGTATCGCGTTAGCTTTTCCCTCTTGGTCAGTCAACTTGAGATTGATCAGATCCGAGCGAGATACGATTGAAATGCATCGTTAGATACTTTCTCATTAATGAGTCTTGAAATGACAGGGAAAATTAGAATGTCACAGAAATTGATTTTATTTTGGGTGGATGAACGATGTTGGCCGGTTCTATTTAGGGGTTGAATGAGGAATATTTAGACTTATCGACCTAGAATGTCTTGTATGAGATGACGAGAGGTGCCAATGGGAAGTGTGATAAAAGGATTGAGGTTTGGAAGTGATTTATGGCAAAATGGGTGCACGAAATGCTAAATTGTGTCTTGCCATGAGTAAACCGAACACATTAAGGGTTCAGAGTGAGCGTTACCATGTGTCAAATTGTTATAAAATGTGTCTTGAATTGCCAATGGCGTGACTAGGGAAAGATTTAGTTAATGAAAGTGAATATTCTATGATTTGTGACTCAAGATTGGTTAATCTTGTTAGGTTGATAAAGCATTCATGAGGATTTTATACCTGTGGCTTTAAGGAGACTTGTTTGGTGTGATGTTGTGATATTTAATCAGGTAAGTATTTCCTAATACTTTATCTAAATGTTAGGACACTGTTGGATGAGTAATTGAATGATGTGATTGACTGGCGAATTTTTATGAATTGAATCGCATGTGTGTCTTGATGGCATGGTGATATTAATGAGAAACGTGTTGAGAATACCAATTGGTCTGATGACCCCGACAACATCGGAGGGTGGTAAAATTGAATGAGAATGTGAATGCCAATTGGTCTGATGACTCCGGTGGCATTGAGTGGCTGTAAGCCTAGAGAGTATCGATTGGTCTGATGGCCCCAGTGGTACGTGGACATCGTTTGGTCTGATGACTTTGGTGACGTTAGGTGGCAAGAGGGCGAGTGGAGCATAATTGAACATGATTGTTTTATTGATTGTCCATGCCCATTGAAGTGATGTTGATGTCGTGTGATGTCTTTTTACCGTTGTATTACTTGTTGTCTTGCATTTTAGGTGGCATTTGTGTGTGATCTGGTAGGACTAGTATTGAGGAATAGAGTTGGGTTTCACTTTCCGAGATGTCGATCTCACCCCTTAGTGGGACAAACTTTTCAGACCCCAAACCTTAGCCATACTGTCAATCCGCCTGGCCGATTCAAAGGAGATTACCGTCCTTTTTTATGAGTTCCCATATCGGAAGGATATCACCTATATCAGGAAGCGTACGACTATCAGGGTAGACGAAGGGAAGCTAGAACTACAGCCCCACCGTTTTGAAGCATGGTTTCGTTAAGTGGGAGACAGTAGCCTGATGGGATCCCTGCTGCCAGAGGATGTTCCATTGGAAATGATTCCAACCTGGTGCTATCCGTCCTGACCGGGCATTGAAATGGATAACCCAGCATCTGTGGGAGGTTCAAGAAACATACCTAAAGTACCGAAATTTCCACTATCCTCTGCGGAGTATATGAATTATGTAGAGATTTCTACTGACGCAATCGAGGCCATTGACGAAGAAGACGAAGCAAAAGCTGAAAAAGAAGAGGAAATCGAGGAAGACACCAAAGAGCCTTCAGAGAATGTATCATCTGAGACTTTTTCGGATTACAATCCGGATGCTGAGGGGGACGATGGAAGGGATGACTCAAGCTATTCTGATGAGAAGTCCGAGTAAAGGGGTTGGGTAACTAAGGAACCATTTTGGTGCGAGGCTCTAGGAAGGGTATAGTAATAACCTTTGAACCCTAGGCCTTAATTCGTTTTCTACCCGTGTGTGCGGCTTTATATTTTTGTTTTTTCCCTTCTGCTGTTTGTAATGGATGTTTCTGAAATATATAAATGGTGTGCTTTTGAATTCTTCCAAAACTCCCATTTTCTTTTTATCTTTATTGTACAGCGATGTGTCTCGTCTTCTGTATGTGTATTTCATGTCATACTAGGCCGTGTGAGGTTCATGGGTAATTATTGGCCTGAGGTGGATGTAATGGGCTCTAAGGGACGCGAGACGTTACACTTCTTCCTTTTGTTGCTCACCTATAACACGTACCGTTTCAAGTGCTCTGAAGATACTCTTTGTGCCTCTAGGGCCTAATTTGCCATACCATTGGGAGAAACCGTGTGTATAGATAGCACATCTCAACTCATATGGACGGGAAGTAGCTGATTTGGAAGACACATGGTTAAATATCTAGACAGTAATCAATAACATGATAAATCTAACCATTTTCATTGTGGCTTGTTTCTTCTCTCCACGACTCTATTTTGTTGAGAAATCACTGGAATAGTCAACTGTCTTTCAATTCTTTTTTATCACATAAACATCTAAACTAATCAAATAGATTTTCTCGACCTCAATCAGATTTTTTTTTAAGATTTCTAAAAGCTTAAAATTTTTCTCCAAGCAACTTATGCCTCATATTTATGAGAAATCGAAAACAACACATCGAATAGAGTGTAATCATATATAATTTTGATGAAATAAATAGCTCATGCCTTATTCTCACATTCATTGAACCATATACATCTGAATGGATCAACTATAAAGGAAACTCAACTCTTGTTCCTTTTCCAAATAGTTTTTCATTGTTTTTCCCACCAGGCAATGCTCATAAATAGGCAGATCGGTTTTTTCAATATTGCCCAATAACCCTCTTTAGTTTATCTAAATATTTGTTATTGGTCAATATGACCCAACCTAGCATGCCATATATTCACATCACAGAAGATGTAAATAGGGAATAAATAACATTCACATTGTTGCGCTCACAATAGGCACAATGAAACCATTCAGAAACATAATAACTTGTTCCTAACGGCAAGTTAACACCATTGTTATGAAAGTTCAAACTGAAATCAAATTTAACCAAAACTAACACGGAAACTAAATTCCGTCGAGTTTTTGAAGCATATAACACAATATGTAGAAACATGGTGCGACCACCGTGCATATTCAATTGATAGGTGCCAATTTCTTTATCTTTCACGCACGAATTGTTTCTCACATTTATCTATTTTGCTCTATGTCGGACTCATTGAAATTACATGAAGGCATAGCTATCTTTCGTTATATGATCTATGACCCGTAAGTCTACAATCCATAAAGGAAAATATTCAGTTACAAAAACTGAACTAAAAACTTAAGTAACACTCCCAAGTGCATAAAGATTTTTTTTAGTTTCTTAGGTTCAACACAGTCATAAGCAAAGTGACTCTTATTGCCACATTTAAAAAATTTCACCTTTGAGTTGTTTTTCTTGAATGGACATTTTCCTTTCCTATGTCGGATAAACTTGGATTTGTATCCTGAAGGATTTGTTGCTTTATCTATTCCATTTCTTGAACCATCTTGATGCTTATGCTTGGAACATGAAACCCCAATTGAGCTAGAACTAATGCTCTAAGTCAAGATAGCTATGGCCTCCTCAAAAAGTCTTTATTCTTTATTGAGAATTTTCATATGCACATAGCTATGAGGTAAAGAACAAATTACTACTTGCACTCGCTGCTCATCGGTCAAAAAATGTCATGCATCTTATCATTCACTTGTCATGTTTGACACACGCCACAAAAGTCTTTTCACATTCTGCCCACAAGGCATCATATAAGTGTCAAAACTTATAGTAATCTATCTCAACTTGGTGACCAATGTCAACCAAATTTAATTTTAATGCTCTCCACTTGACTTTGGCAATTTCATAAATGACTAAACTCATGGATAAAATCATTTTCATGCTACTTAGCAATATAATCCGAGCAATAGAGTTCATTATTTTTCATGCAGCAAATGTTGACTGTGCAGTATTTTCATCTTTAGGTTCTTCCATAATTATGTTAAGAGATTCAAATGCTCCTTGTTCTTCATAGCACAGATTGGATTCTCATATTCCAGTTTTCATAATTTTCGCCATCCAATTTTCCCCTTGGAGCTATTGTATCTGAACAGAAGTTTTATAGATATGTACTCACGAACTATTGATGCCTAATTTTTAAGCATCTATTTTACAGCTACTGATTATATTAATGAATAATTTTACATAAGACCTCATATTCAAAAGTGCATTATGTTCCTAATCATTGTCCAAGAATCACGCTTGAAATTACCGTTATCATAATCATTTATTTAAAATTAAGTTAACTAAAGTTACTAAAACTTTCTAGAACTCCCCCTCAAATAAAGATCATAAATCAAACAATGATCACATCATCTAGTAATCATAAAATTGTATGGCATAATATGAGCTAATATATAAATAATTCACTCATCGGATTACATTCAAAATTGCGGATTATAAGATATAAATAGCAAGTACACTAAACTTTGTACATGTTATAGACAAAAAAAAATGTTCGACACAATATATATATATATATAACTATCTACATGTAATACATATTCTGTATTTCGAAACTAGTAATAGACCCTCGCAATTACATGACAACCAAAGTCGCCATGAACTAACGAGCCCTAATTGTGATATGAATCACAGAGTCGATACGCGTAACATCTGCAAAAGCTGCCCGTTAGTTCGGGATAGTCTGAAATCACATTTGACAAATAAATGAATTAGAGACGAGTCTCAAAATTAGAGAATAGAAAATCAAGAATTCCAACATTATAATTGGATTGGACGTCACCTCATCGAAGAAAATTTGAAATAGAAAAATGACGTTCTGGACGTAGAGGATGAATTATAGTTTTGCCCCACAAGCCTTGGCCTTGCCTTAATAAATGCATAAGGGCATTTTGATCATTGACCACATACCCCTAGCTGCCAAAAATGAGGAGGAATGACAGCCCTTGGATGAGCTATTGATGGATATGTGGACAAGTGTCAAAGGATGCACAATTAGCATTAATTATGCCACTTTTAACCTGTCATTCTACATGTTTGACTCTTCAAAATTGTGTATAACGCCCTCTCTCCCCTTTACTCAGCTGAAACCTCACCTCCATCACCATTCTTCTTCATCTTCTTCCTCTTCTCTTCACCGACCAAAGACCCCACGCCCGACCAGCTACTGCCGTCTCTTTTGCCGCTCTCGACCGCCGTCACCGACGACCTCCAGCTCCCGCACTGACCACCAGCTCCAAGCTCATCCTCTTGCCGACCATCACCAAGTGGTAGTTCGGCGTTTGCCCACTGGTAGAGCTCTGGCCAGCCGTTTCCCCGCGAGTCGACGAAATCTGTCGCAACTGGAGGTAAGTCGTTGTTTGAGCTCCATAGGACTTCAATTCACTTCAATCTTCTGGTCAAATTTTGTAGAAACCTAGGGCACATGTATACTGAGTTATGGTAAAAAATTGGGTTGAGTTTGATGGATTTTTTTTGTCGAAATGGCGTTGTGTTTGAGGGATAAATTCTGACCAGTAGAGGACTTGGAAGAATCGGCGCCGTTTGTGGACTTCCGGGTGTTGCCTTGACTTCAAATTTTCGGTGAGGCTTCTCAACACCTAGAACTATTTTTTAGTGAGTATATTAGTGAATAAATTGAGGTTTAAGAGTAGTTTATGGACTGATTAGTTGGGCACCACACAGAACCGAAAATGCCCTATTTCGGTTCTGTGTGTGCCGAAACTTTAAGGGCTGTTCATGGGGGAATGAAGCTCTAAATTCTTCGTCGAGGCATATTGGAATGTCAATTGATATGTCAATAAGGTTTATGCTTAGTGATTTGATGATTGGATGAGAAAAAATTGACGAAACGGAGGGAAGTACGAAGCTGTCCTATTTTGGATCTCTTGGGGCTGAACTGTTGAGGTGCTTGGAGGAGGATTTTTGTTGATTTTAGCACGAGGTAAGGGGTTTCTAAATCTTGGCTAGGAAGATTAGACTCGACTGGATGGTTTGGGTGTGAATTGAATTAGTTATTGTGAGTTATGGCGTGATTGCCCAAGTTCGTCATGGTAGATTGAGGATTACTTGAATGCTTGCCAAAAGCATATGATTTGAATTGATTGCCTCTTGTGAGTGATAAAAATTGATTGCCTTGCATGATGTAGATACTTAGCCCGTTGTATAAACTTGTACTTGATCATGAAGTTTGAATTGAAATGGTATCCGGCATGCTTGGAATCTTGTGATACCCTGAGGCGTTGAGACGCGGGGTTGAAATGGCAAAGTCCTAATACGTTGAGATGCGGCACAAGATTTGATATTTGTCGACATAGGCCTAGAATGAAATTAAAAACCTGATGCGTTTACGTGGGTCTATCAATTAGATGGTCTGAGGCGTAATTACGCGAACCGAGTTTGAGGCGTTTTGCGAGCGTGATTCATGAGATAGTTGTAAAGGGTGAAATTTGGGGTTTGACTTAGTATCTCCTACTTGACCTGATTATAAAGTTATGATGCCATGATTGCTTGATTGATGGTCACCTGCATTATGTGGTGTCTTTATGACTTATGAGTGCCATATGATGTTATTTGTGTATTATTGTTCAAGATTGCATTCATTTGGGTGTACAGTCGACCTGACTTAGCGTTAGGACCTATCTTACTGAGATGTGAATCTCACCCCATCGTGGGACCATATTTTTAGACCCTAAGCCTTGAGGATGCTGCCGACTCGACTAGGTGACCCCAAAGAGATGATAATATATTTTGATGAGTTCCCGAATGGTAGGGGTACGGTTTATGTCAAGAAGTGTACAGTAGTTTGGGTCGACGAGGGCGGTAAGGACTAGAAACCGCATAAGTTCGAGGCGTGGTTCCGTAAAGTAGGTGAGGTTACCACTGGTCCACTAAAGGCTACAGAGGTACCTCGCGGAGCTATCCCTAGCTGATGTCATCATACCCGGGATTCTGTAGAAGTAAAGGTATCCGTGGCTGGTTCGGGGAACAAGCCCGAGAGAACCTCGACCCTGGAGGATACCGTTGAAGTGATTGAGATCGATGCTTTAGAGGATGAGCAGGAGGAGCAGGTAGAGGACGAGACGATGGAGGACACGGTAGAGGCACGCTCCGAGACTTTTTCGAAATATGAGCCTATTGAAGATACTGAGCAGACAGATGATTCCAGCAGCTTGACCTTGGGGCTTTTGACTTACTATGTCGTTTCTTTTTGGTCATGACCTCGTCGGCCAGTTTCGTTTTGGGGACTCTTTATAGTTGTCTTTTGATTTAGCCCCGTTATCCCGACCCTTTAGTAGGATTGGTTCACCTACTCTTTTGTATAAACTCATGGGATGTTATATATATTTGTTATATTTTCGCTATCTAGGTCCTCATTTGTTGAGTGTACGGAGGAGTGTGTATTATCGCTTTTGCATACTACCGTTATAATGCATCTCTCGATATATGAATCTTAGGACATGAGAGAGACTAGAGAAGGGAGTCGCGTGCTCGTGCTCGGGCCACAAGCCAATCGATATCACTAGAACTTATAGTCAATTGATATCACTTGGGTCACAAGCCAATTGATATCATTAGAGGCATAAAGCCAATGAGATCTTCGGGGCGATAGGCCAACGATCGCAAGGCACTATAGTCTATTCATACAACATAGGCCTCATTTATCATAGAATAATTGGCATACAAATCATTAACAAACACACCACATGCTATAGGATCCATGCTTCACACATTAGCCTAAAACAAATATATTGTCTTCAATGAGACAAATCATTAATCATCGCCAGGGCTCACGGCCACAATGTATCGCCAGGGCTCCAAGCCGCTATATAATTTCAAAGGGCTCAAAGCCAAATCATCGCCAAGGTCTACGGTTGCGATGTCATCACCAAGGCTCCAAGCCAAATCATCGCCAGGGCCCACGGCCGCAATGTCAGCACCAGTGCCTACGGCCAATTCGCTACCAAGGCATCTCAGCCATTTCCTTAACAGCAACAGGGCTCACAGCCAATTCAATAACAAGAACATGGCTCACAACCAATTCAATAACACACAGTCAATTACCATGCTTTTATCGCACAATTACGCTACACAAGACAACTATCCAGTAGTGTCTTAGGGTTCAAGTAAGGGTTTAGGAACCACTTACCTCGATCGATTAGCAAAATTCCACACCAAACGATCCATTTCAATACCACTAGTATGCAATCAACCAAGGACCCCTCATCAACCTAGAAAAGTTCATCAATTTCGAATCATAAAGCCATCGCATTCAACTTCCTCCAACCTAATCTCTCAATAACCATTCAATTGGCAACTCAAGATGCATTATCGATCAATCGAACATATGACAATACTTCAACAAACCCTTAATTCATTCAATTCATGTAGTCACTTGCAAGGCCGAATATAACTCGAAGTTTTATGCACCAATTTAGCCCTTAAATCATTTCTAATTCCCAATCCACTTCATCAACTCCCCATTAACACCTCACATCATGTCTTATGGGATCTTATGAGTCAATTTGACATCAAAATACTCTTTAATTAACCCCCAATAGAATCAGTCATGGCAGGGTACTCCCAAAACAGAACTGATTTCTAGTTCAATCCGTTCAATCAAGCTATACTTCAATCCCAAACCTTAATTCCTCATAAAATAAACTTTCTAGGACCTCAATTTACATGTTAATGGAGCTCACCAAGAGTTTTGGAGCAAACAATAACATAAAGCCTTCGAACCAACCGGTTTTCTCCACGGTCCTCAAACGGATAAATTCTGTCCAGTTTTAATCATCAATAATCAACCATGAAATCCTATTTTAACACTATCAAACTTGTAATTACAGACCATCCTACTTGAATGCTAGATGTCATGAAGATCTCACCGAAAATTTGAGGTCATTTGGAGTCTGGAAGCTCTCAAAAACGCAGCATCTCTAAAATCAGGTCAGATTTTGACCTTTGCCCACTCAAACAGACCTATGGGACAAACATCTAGGCCAAATTAATCTCATAATATCTTCCTAGAATGGAAAGATGATAAGTTTTAAGATGGTGATGGTTTTACCTCAATCCGATGTCGGACGACAAAGTTATGGCCGGAACAGTGAACTAGTTTCTGTCTGTCCGCGAAAAAAACCTTTTCGCCAAGAGGAAAAGAAGAATAAGAAGAAGAGAGAGAAGGTTTTGGCCAACCAAATGGAAGATAGAGAGAGTCTTCCATAATAATTGAGCTTGGTCAAGGATAAGATGTTAGGTGAGTTTAATTAATGATTACCCTCTCAAATAGTGACATTTGTCTTGCTTCTAGAAGGCCTTGTCCACCATTGACTTTCCTTGACCACTCTTCATTAATTTTTGGCTTCATATAGAGGGGGTTGAATGACTAAAATGGCCTTCTATACTTCTTAAGGCAAGGCTAAAGGTCGAGGGGCAAAATGGTCATTTTGCACTTTTCGTCCGAATTTCCATTTTTCCAGTATAAACCACCCTCGATGAGGCGACGTCCATTTCAATTCCAATGTTTGAATTCCTCAATGTCCAATACCCAATCTCGAGGTCCAATTTCATGTCGAGCTCTCGTCGACTGTAATTTCAGTTTATCTCAAACTGACGGACGACTCTTGCAAGCGCTACACATATCAACCTTGGGATTTCTCTTAAGCCTTGGTAACTTTGATTATCATGTAATTATTAGGGTTTATCATTCGTTCCTTTGATCTTGATCATCGAAATCCGATTTAGGATATTCTCGTAAATTACACATTAGTTAAGCGGAATCACTCGCGTCCCAACGTATAACGCTAGCAAGACATTCCATGATCTTCCTTAGATCGATCTCTGCTTGCCCAAGACATTCCCTCAACAATCCTTATGGTCAAAGTGTCATTTCTTATTCAAATTTTCTAGGTCTACGTATCTGACTCTGGTTCCGTTTTTCCCTTTTGGTCAGATAGCTCAAGAGTGGCCAACTTTGAGTGATTTATAACTAGAATACACCAATCGATATCCTTCCATTCAATAGCCTCGAGATGGTCGAATTCGGAATGTCACAATTCTTCCCCCTTAAAGAAATTTAGTCCTCGAAATTTACCATCTTTTTAATTATCCGATCTCGTGGGGTACTGACGCCTCATTGCATCCTCATTCTCCAAAGTAGATCCTCCCATTACTTGACATTCCTACTTGTCTTTTCTGACAAAAGTCATATTCCTCCAGGACTTATTTCCCTCAGTCCTTAACCTGTACTTGCTTTTCTCTATTCTCTTTCGACATTCATAATATATGTCGGTGATACACTTTCGAGCATTCGAACCTTCTTTTCAATTCGTCCCAATGGTCTGGGAATAATACGTATGTCATACTGTAATCCCACTGTTCGAATGCCTTGTCGGAAGGCTTTTCCCAGAACGCTGCAGTAGATTCAAGATCATTTTCTATCACGATCATTGCCCAACCGTCATGAAATCGCACTCCTTGAGTGCCTTTATCAATTGGCATGATCATCCAATTCAAACGTCATGTTGCACCGTCAGGAAAGCACAAGTTCCATTAACTTACCCTTGATTGTCCAAATCGACTAGTCTTCTCGACTTCTCAGGCAAACTCGTGATTGAGTCCTTAATAGCTTTTCCGTGATTATATTTGAGATTCTCTCTTGCAACAATTATAATTTCCCTTCAATCCCTTTGGAGCAGTCAACGTTCCCAACCCTTGCAGTTCACACAGTTGCGAGGTCTTTCCTTACACAAGCAACGCTCCCGTATCTGTAAGTAATTTCATCCATCGGCGTTGTTTCTCATCAATTCCTCTTGCGGTACCCATACTTCAAGTTCTTACAGTTTGTATAAACTCGAAACCTTTATTCTCGCGAGTATCCCAACTCCTTCACAAGGGCAGTGTATTCTAATTCAAATTATGCATTGGGTATTTCCACTCATGAGATCCTATGGCCGCGATATGTAAGCAACAACCTTTCATGTTGCACTAATTTACACTTAAATTTTCTTTCCGCGTCAGGCCATCGTAATCCTTGCCATCCTTCACTTTCCAATGAAATCACCATCATCGGCGCGGTCGCCAACTAGGCTTAAGTCCTTGGGACTCCTTTTCACATTCATTCGTCCACCCACGTCACACCTCATCCTTAGTCCATTCCCTTAATGGAACAGCTCCTCTGGAAAATCTTCCCATGAAGTCTATAGCAGACCATTATAATCCATCAGTAGTTCACGTAGGCCTTAATCAACCAATCACCATCTCCTACTATCGGGAATCTATAGGGATTCCACTCCTCAGATCTACCTGGCCAAGGAATTTTACGTTATCAGGCCCACAGCTCATGTTATTCAAACTGAGCATACGACGAGCGTTCTCTTAGGATTCATGAGCATACCCTTAGGACTCCTTAAACGAGTCTGATCATCGTCTCTCAAGACGGTAACAACCCATCCAATTAATCTGGTTATTGTCAACTCCTTTCTACCAAGTATTAAATCTTTCAAACTGTTCCTCATACCTTTCACTTGAGAGCTCATGTCACGGCCCGCACCCTTCGGGCCCGCTAATATCCCGTCACGATCATTTACTTGAGTAGTTTCCAGGATTAACGACGAACGACTTAAGTGCGTTATGAAATGCACATGCAGAAGCGGCGAACAACCTCCTTAACAAAAATTTTTCTTCCGAACACAATGACTCGGGATGCAAAAGAGAGAGAGTTAAAACTTACTCCGTACATTCCTCCAAAAGCGTCAAATACACGCCAAAGGGTTACAATTGGTCATTTCTACAATAGAACTTCCATTAATAAAAATAAAGGTAGATGAAGTTTAAACCTACGGAGCTATACATGCGTTTACAACCCAAAATGAGAAAGTTGCTCCCTAAGACTACAAAAAGAAATACAGTCAGGCAAGGTTAAGGGTTCATCTACTTCAAAAGAGTATCTTCGGAAGTCAAATTCAGGGCAGTCACGAGACATCCGTCATTCGAGACCTGAAAATGTTATCCCACGACGGGGTGAGAATAAATCTCAGCAAGTCATTCCTAACCCTAAACTAGGTCATTAGTACCTCCAGATATTTTGAAAATAAACAATTCTAATAGAAAGCATAATCATGGCATTTAGGACAAAAGAAGAGGTACGACAAATAGGCACCAAATTCAATCTAATTCAAGACGCGATTTCACTATTCAAGCTAAGCTTCATACTTTAGGCAATTAAACAATCAACAACTCGAATAAGGCATACCATCAATAACTTGATTCAAGCTATTCAGCCCTCGTCATAGCGCCCGGGACATAACTTAATAATCACATTGTATTAGGCAGAACCCTCGTCGTAACGCCCGGGTCTAACAAATTCATCTGCCCGGACCCCCCAAAAAAATGGCTCTTAGGTCATACTTGCATTTGGTAAATGCCCTCGTCGTAATGTCCGGGCTATTATATGTTTACCAGGACCACCTGTAAAAACGGCTCTCAAGTCATGCTTTAACCTTAATAGGTTCATATGTGATTTAGTACTTATACATTTCATTCCAATGGCCAATTGCACTCAAGATCACTCGGTCAAGCAATTAACCAACAAGGCACATAGCCACGATCATAGGTCATCCATGAGCATTCAATTTGTTTTGCACTTCCCATCCAAAATCCGGTTTAGTCAAATACATCACTTTACTTGCTCAAATTAAGTTAGAATGATTTCAACACATGCTCAAGACCCTAAGATCATTATGACTAGAATAGGACTTCATCGTTTAACCTCAATTTTTCCATTTTTAATTCAAAAAAACAACCAAGTGCGGTTCATCCATTCCATGGCAGATTCAGTTTTTCCATGACCAGTATTACTCTAAGAAAAACTGACATAAATATGTTTACTTTATAGGCAATCTAACTTCAAAATCATATTCTCCATGATCTTATGTTCGCGTGGGGGAAAACGGGGCTCAATTTGGACTTCGGACAACCTAGAACGAGCCATTCTAATTTGGACGCGCGCTGAAAACGGAAATTACGGGCTCTCGGGTTTCATGACTTTTTCATGCAAAACAACTGCTAAAACTCTACCAATCCAATTATAAAACATCTATTAGTAACCTAACATCATAATAGAGGGTTAGAATCAACTTACCGAAGGGTTGAGCAAGCAAAATCCTCCGACAAGGGCTGCAAGTCCACGACAATTTCTGGACGGCAAGGTCTCGATTTCTAATCCATAAAACCAACTCATTCTTAGCCATTATAATCGACTAAAACTCAACCTTAACCTCATAAACATATTTCTAAACATCCTAACTAGGCTTAAGAGGTGTCTTACTAAAAGAAGAAGGTGAAACAAGCTCCAAAATAAGCTCATGAGCTCCTCGGATCAGGTTGGTCAGAATAGCAACCACTTCGGCTTCCGGTGGCTCTACGGACCAATGGCGACGGCGAGATGGTGGTCTAAGGTGGTGAGGGCGACAGCAAGAGAGTATGGGCTGTGGCGGTGGTCGGCGCGGTGGCTCGCGGCCTCCGATGGCTGGCAACGATGAGAGCGAACGAGAGAGAGTGAGCGACGTCGAGAGAGAAGAGAGATGAGAAGGAAGGGAGAGTTGAGATGATCTTCCACTCAAATTGAAGAGAAGAAGAGGGAGACAAAGAGAGTTGAGTGTCTCAATAGCTTCCTTAAGAAGCTTGGTGCAAGTGGGGAGACAAGGAATGACAAGTTTGATTGACATGTGCATGAGTGATGGACGATTTGGCATGATAAGCTTGAATAATTTGCTTTTTGGGGTTTTGACTTTTGTGGCCACTTTTGTCTTCTTCTCCATCAATAATGTAAGACCACAAATGATAAGAATGCCCTTCTAATTTTCTAAAGGCATGAGCATTTCTTCGGGGGTAAAAGGGTAATTTCTAATCTTCAGTCCAAATTTCGCTTTTCTGATCATTCTAAGGCAACCATGGTCTTAATTGCTCTCGATGAGGTGATGTCCAATTTATTTATATTGGAATCCTTGAATGTTCGACCTCCAGTGTCAAAGTTCAATTCATGGTTAAACTCAATCAGTTGGCATTCTAGTTTATCTCAAACTAACGGACGGCTTTGAGGAGTTACGCATATAACCCGTGATTAATATCACGTTTAAGAGTTACTCGAAGCGTGGCAACTTGGTTGTCATGTAATTACGAGGGTCAATCACAAGTTCCGAAGGATGCGATCGTTAGGAATCGATTTAGGTTAATTTGCAAATTATACTATGGTCAGACGGATTCACACAGGAACCAATTGCATAATGCTAGCAAATCATTCTAATACCATTCTTAGATCGGCCTTTAATGGCCCAAAATATTTCCTCGACAATCCCTATGGCCAAGGTGTCAAACCGTGGTCGAGTTCTTTAGTCCACTTACTTTAATCCTCGTTAGCCTTTCCCTTTTGGTTAGTCGACTCAAGAGTGATCAATTCCAAGTGAGATTTAACTGAAATATATCGACAGGCATTCGTTCATTGATAAGCTTCAAGATAGGGTCGAAATTCAAAATGTCAGAACTTTTCCCCCCTCATAAAAATTTCACCCTCAAAGTTTACATTACATCTAACTACTCAAACAAATGAGGGTGTTGACGCCTCATCGCTTCCTTGGTTTCCCAGGTAGATCTTTCAGTTCCATGATGCTCCCAGATCACCTTCACTAACGGAATCGTCTTGTTCCTTAGGATTTGTTCCTTCTTGTCCTCAATTCTGATTGGTCTTTCCACATATGACACTCGATCGTCCACCTCTATGATTTCATGGTACAGTACATGGGTCGAGTCTGGTTCATACCTCCTCAGCATCATTACATGGAAGACATTATGGACTTGCGATAAGCTCCGTGGTAAGGCGAGTTTGTAGGCCAAAGTTCTAATCCGTTCCAAAATCTCGAAAGGGCCTACGTACCTCGGACTCAGCTTTCCTTTCTTTCCGAACCAAGATAATCCTCGCATTGGTGACACCTTATGAAAGACGTGATTTCCCACCTGAAATTCCAAAGGTCTACGTCGCTTGTCCGCGTAACTCTTCTAGCGACTCTGAGCCGTCTTAAGTCTTTCCCTAATGAATGTCACGGCCTCAACCGATTGTTCTACCAACTCTGGACCCGTTATACTTCTTTCATTGACCTCATCCCAACATACCGGAGTTCTGCAAGCTCTGCCATACAATGTCTCAAACGGTGCCATTTTGATACTCCGTTGGTAGCTATTATTGTAGGCAAACTCTACCAAGTGCAACTGCTCCTCCCAACCTCCTTTAAAATCTATCACACAAGCTCGCAACATATCCTCAAGCGTCTAAATCATTCTTTCAGACTATCCATCGATTTGAGGATGATACGTTGTACTAAACTGCAATTTCGTTCCCATGGCATCTTACAGACTTTTTTAGAAAGTTGCAGTAAACTTAGGATCTCTGTCCTACATGATCGTCACAGGCACTCCATGAAGACGTACTATGTGACGCTTGTACAACTCAGTGTACCTATCCATTGCGAAATCCTTTCGCATGGGTATAAAATAAGCGGACTTGGTCAGTCTATCCACAATTACCCAAATCGAGTCACGACCTCTCTGACTTCTCGATAAACCCATAACAAAGTCCATGGCGATATGTTCCCATTTCCATTCTGGGATTTCCAAAGGCTGTAACAAACTACCGGGCTTACAGTATTGCGTTTTCACCTGCTGACACGTCAGGCACTTGGACACATGCTTAGCTACATCAACCTTCATTCCATTCCACCAGTAATGCTAACGTAGGTTTTGATACATCTTTGTGCTACCTGGATGAATACCATAGCTGCTTCTATGAGTTTCTGACAAGATCTTCTCCTTAAGCTCCTCATCATTGGGTACACACAATCGTTCTCGGAAATTCAAGATCCTACCTTTGGATATCTGAAAGTTGGATTTTTTTTTGTCCGCGCCCATTTTCAAGATCTTTTGGACGTTGGGGTCCATAGATTGTAAGGCCTTAATTCTTTACTGAACTTCCGGTTCGATTCTCAAGGTTGCCATCAAACTCGACAATTGGCAAACCTCTAGCTTAAACTCTTAATCTCTTATTCCTTCAAGTAAAGACCATCCATTAATCAACAAATGCGCGATACTTGATTTTCGATTGAGTGCATCCGCTACCTTATTTTCCTTCCCAAGGTGATACAGAATATCACAATCGTAATCCTTAAGCAACTCCATCCATCAACGTTGCCTCATGTTCAATTTCTTTTGGGAAAACAAGTACTTCAGGCTCTGATGGTCGGTATAAATTTGAAATCTCTCGCCAAACAAATAATGCCTCCAAATCTTCAATGCAAAGATGATCGCTGCTAATTCTAAATCATGCGTTGGGTAGTTCATCTCGTGAGGCCTTAATTGTCATGATGTGTATGCAACAACTCTTTCATGTTGCATTAGCACGCATCCAAGTCCCTTTAGCGATGCGTCACTATAGATCTCATAACCTCCAGGACTATAAGGAATCGTCAAGACTAGTGTGGTCATTAACCTATGCTTAAGCTCTTGAAAACTCCTTGCGCAATTATCCGTCCATTCGAACCGCATTTCCTTCTTGGTCAGTCTAGTCAATGGAGTAGCTATTGACGAGAATTTTTCCACAAATCTTATATAATAGCCTGCCAATCCCAGAAAACTCCGAACCTCGGTAACTGACGTTGGTCTTGGCCAATTCACGACTGCCTCTATCTTCGCAGGATCCATTGAAATTCCGTCTCCAGAAACTACATGGCCAAGAAACGCTACCTTATTCAGCGAAAACTCGCATTTGCTGAACTTAGCATAAAGCGATTATTCTCTCAGGGTTCATAGGACAATCCTTAGATGCATTTCATGTTCCACATTACTCCTCGAGTAAATCAAGATATCGTCAATGAAGACGATGACAAACTGATCCAAGTATTCCCTGAACACACAATGCATCAAATCCATGAATGCAGCCGGGGCATTAGTCAATCCAAACGGCATGACTTTAAATTCATAATGGCCATATCTCGTCCAAAATGCCATATTCGGTATGTCCTCCTTATTAATCCTCGGTTGGTGATAACCCATCCTCAAGTCTATCTTGGAGAATACCGATGCTCCTTGCAGTTGATCGAATAAGTCGTCTATTCTTGGCAATGGGTACTTATTCTTGATAGTCACTTGATTCAACTGCCTATAATCAATGCACAAACGCAAAGACCAGTCCTTTTTCCTCACGGACAATACCGGCTCTACCCATGGCAACGCACTTGGACGAATATATCTTTTGTCTAGCAATTCTTGCATTTGAACCTTTAATTCCTTTAACTCAAATAGGGACATCCTATAGGGTGCCTTTGAGATCAGCTCTGTATCAAGGGTTAACTCAATCATGAATGCTATTTCTCTTTCTGGTGGCAATCCCGACAGTTCTTGAGGAAAGATATCGAGAAAGTCGCGTACCACAACTATATCTTCTAACTTCGGTTCTTCAATCGTTGGATCGACTACGGCAGCTAGATAAGCTTGTCATCCCTCATCCAATAGCTTAGTCACCTCTAGCAACGAAATCAAAGGGATTGAGGTTCCTCCTCGACTTCCCACAAACTCAAATCTAGGGTGATCATTCAGATGAAAATAGATGACCCTGCTACCACAATCCAACATAGCCCCTTGCTTACCCAACCAATCCATACCAATAATAACATCAAAGTCATACATAGGTAACACAGCCAGGTCCATCAATTTCTCGCTACCACCGATGACTATCTTACAATTCTGACTGCCTAACGAGACTAGCACTTTATCCATTAACGGTGTGGTAACATGTAGTGTCACTTCCAATGGTTTCAATTCAATTTAAGCCAAATTAGCAAACTGAGCAGATACGAAAGAATGCAATGCACCAAGATCAAACAAGGCATAAGTAGCATGATCATAGAAAGAGATCTTACCTGTGACCACGCCAAGTGCGTTCTCTACCTCCTTGCGCGCTACAACATAAATTTTTGCTTGAGCTAGAAGCCTATTCAAATTAGCTTGCGGGGCAGCTCCAAATTGCAGTTCTGGTTGGGGTCACAATGGCTGAAACTGAGGTCTGCACCCTAATTTCCACAGTGCCTCGCATGATGGCCCATCTGGCCACACTTGAAGCAGGCTCTTGACCGACTTGGGCAAGGCTCACTTCCATGCTTCTGTCCACAAAGGTGATAGTTCCAGTTGTTCTGATAAACAGGCTTCCTAATATTCTTCTTAATGGGAGGAACAAATTGCTTGTTATTCACTATAGGCCTCATTCCAAAATTTAGATTGTCCCTGACCGGATTAAACCACATTCCAAAAGCGGTTCCTCTTTCCCTCATATCACGCTCCGCCATCTGGCCCCATTCATATAGCTCATTGTAGTCCCTTAAATTTAGGAGTATCAACTGACTACGGAGTTTAGGCCTCAATCCATCTCTAAATATCCGAGCCTTATCTAAAGGATTCTCAACCATCCTCGGAGCATACTTAAACAGTCTTGCGAATTCACCCTCATATTGATCAATAGTCATCTGGTTTTGCTGAAGGTTTTAAAATTCAACCAGTTTCTACTCTTGGGCAATTTCAGAAAAATATTTTGCGTTGCAGGCCTTCGCAAAAGCAGTCCAATTTGGTGCAACACCTTCTGGAAAAACTCTTTCTTGGGTGGCCTTCCACCAATCATTCGCAGTATCCCGAAGTTGATATACTTCAGCCTCAGTGCACCCTAATATAGTAAAAGCTTTCTCGAGTTCCTTAATCCACCTAGGGGCAGTCTCAGGATCCCCTTTGCCATCGAATTTGGACGGCTTCAGCTTCATGAATTGCTCTACTAAATTACCCATCGTTCGATACTTGTTGCCATGAGCATTGGCATTTCCACCTCCATTACCATTTCCAATATTCCCATTCGCCATATTCACGGCCGCAATAGCAGCTTTAGCAGCTTGGGCAACAGTGGTAGCCCCAACTTGCAGTTTTCGTTGGGGTCGCAATGGCTTAAACTAAGGTCTTGCACCCTAATTTCCACAGTGCCTCGCATGATGGCCCATCCATCTACACTTGAAGCAGGCTCCTGACCGACTTGGACAAGACCCACTTCCATGCTTCTGTCCACAAAGGTGATAGTTCCAGTTGTTCTGATAAACAGGCTTCCCAATATTCTTGTTAATGGGCGGAACAAATAGCTTGTTATTCACTATAGGCCTCATTCCAAAATTCCGATTGTCCCTGACCGAATTAAACTACAGTCCATAAGCGGTTCCTTTTTCCCACATATCACGCTCCACCATCTGGCCCATTTCAAATAGCTCATTGTAGTCCCTCAAATTCAGGAGTATTAACTGACTACGGAGTTCAGGCCTCAATCCATCTCTAAATCTCCGAGCCTTACTAAAGGATTCTCAACCATTCTCGGAGCATTCTTAGACAGTCTTGCGAATTCACCCTCATATTGATCAATAGTCATCTGGTTCTGCTGAAGGTTTTGAAATTCAACCAGTTTCTGCTCTTGGGCAATTTAAGAAAAATATTTTGCGTTGAAGGCCTTCGCGAAAGCAGTCCAATTTGATGCGGCACCTTCTGGAAAAACTCTTTCTTGGGTGGCCTTCCACCAATCATTCGCAATATCCTGAAGCTGATATGCTTCATCCTCAGTACACCCTAATATAGTAAAAGCTTTCTCGAGTTCCTCAATCCACCTAGAAGTAGTCTTAGGATCCCCTTTGCCATCGAATTTGGACGGCTTCAACTTCATGAATTGCTCTACTAAATTACCCATTGGTCGGTACTCGTTGCCATGAGCATTGGCATTTCCACCTCCATTGCCATTTCCATTATTCCCATTCGCCATATTCACGACCGCAATAGCAGCTTCAGCAGTTTGGGCAACAGTGGCGGCTCCAACTTGCAGTTCTGGTTAGGGTCGCAATGGCTGAAATTGAGGTCTTGCACCCTAATTTCCACAGTGCCTCGCATGATGGCCCATCCGGCCACACTTGAAGCTGGCTCCTGATCGACTTAGGCAAGGCCCACTTCTATGCTTCTATCCACAAAGGTGATAGTTCCAGTTGTTCTGATAAACAGGCTTCCCAATATTCTTCTTAATGGGAGGAACAAATCGCTTGTTATTCACTATAGGTCTCATTCCAAAATTTCTATTGTCCTTAACCGAATTAAACCGCGGTCCATAAGCAGTTCCTCTTTCCCTCATATCACGCTCCACCATCTGGCCCCTTTCAGATAGCTCATTATAGTCCCTCAAATTCAGAAGTATCAACTGACTACGGAGTTCAGGCCTCAATCCATCCCTAAATCTCCGAGCCTTACCAAAGGATTCTCAACCATCCTTAGAGAATACTTAGACAGTCTTGCCAATTCACCCTCATATTGATCAATAGTCATCTGGTTCTGCGGAAGGTTTTGAAATTCAACTAGTTTATGCTCTTGGGCAATTTTAGAAAAATATTTTGCATTGAAGGCCTTCGCGAAAGCAGTCCAATTTGGTGCGACACCTTCTGGAAAAATTCTTTCTTGGGTGGCCTTCCACCAATCATTCGCAGTATCCTGAAGCTGATATACTTCAGCCTCAATGCACCCTAATATAGTAAAAGCTTTCTCGAGCTCCTCAATCCACCTAGGGGCAATCTTAGGATCCCCTTTGCCATCGAATTTGGACATCTTCAGCTTCATGAATTGCTCTACTAAATTACCAATCGGTCGGTACTCGTTGCCATGAGCATTGGCATTTCCACCTCCATTACCATTTCCATTATTCCCAATCGCCATATTCACGGCCGCAATAGCAACTTCAGCAGCTTGGGCAACAATGGCAGCTCCAACTTGCAATTTTGGTTAGGGTCACAATGGCTAAAATTGAGGTCTTGCACCCTAATTTCCACAGTGCCTCGCATGATGGCCCATCCGGCCATACTTGAAGCAGGCTCCTGACCGACTTGGGCAAGGCCCACTTCCACACTTCAATCCACAAAGGTGATAGTTCCAGTTGTTCTGATAAACAGGCTTCCCAATATTCTTCTTGATGGGAGGAGCAAATCGCTTGTTATTCAATAGAGGCCTCATTCCAAAATTCCAATTGTCCCTGACCGAATTAAATCGCAGTCCATAAGCGGTTCCTCTTTCCCTCATATCACGCTCTACCATCTGGCCCCTTTCAGATAGTTCATTGTAGTCCCTCAAATTCAAGAGTATCAACTGACTACGGAGTTTAGGCCTCAATCCATCTCTAAATCTCCAAGCCTTATACAATGGATTCTCAACCATCCTCGGAGCATACTTAGACAGTCTTGCGAATTCACCCTCGTATTGATCAATAGTTATCTGGTTCTGCCAAAGGTTTTGAAATTCAACTAGTTTCTGCTCTTGGGCAATTTCAGAAAAATATTTTGCGTTGAAGGCCTTCGCGAAAGCAATCCAATTTGGTGCGACACCTTCTGGAAATACTCTTTCTTGGGTGGCCTTCCACCAATCATTCGCAGTATCCTGAAGCTGATAAACTTCAGCCTCAGTGCACCCTAATATAGTAAAAGCTTTCTCGAGTTCCTCAATCCACCTAGGGGTAGTCTCAGGATCTCCTTTCCATCGAATTTGGATGGCTTCAACTTCATGAATTGCTTTACTAAATTACCCATCGGTCGGTACTCATTGCCATGAGCATTGGCATTTCCACCTCCATTACCATTTCCATTATTCCCATTCGCCATATTCACAGCCGCAATAGTAGCTTCAGCAGCTTGAGCAACAGTGGCAGCTCCAACTTGCAGTTCTGGTTGGGGTCGCAATGGCTGAAATTGAGGTCTTGCACCCTAATTTTCACAGTGCCTCGCATGATGGCCCATCCGGCCACACTTGAAGCAGGCTCCTGACCGACTTGGGCAAGGCCCAGTTCCACGCTTCTATCCACCAAGGTGATAGTTCCAGTTGTTATGATAAATGGGCTTCCCAATATTCTTCTTAATGGGAGGTACAAATCGCTTGTTATTCACTATAGGCCTCATTCTAAAATTCCGATTGTCCCTGATCGAATTAAACCGTAGTCCATAAGCAGTTCCTCTTTCCCCATATCACGCTCCACCATCTGGCCCCTTTTAGATAGCTCATTGTAGTCCCTCAAATTCAGGAGTATCAACTGACTACGGAGTTCAGGCCTCAATCCATCTCTAAATCTCCGAGCCTTATCCAAAGGATTCTCAACCATCCTTGGAGCATACTTTGGCAGTCTTGCGAATTCACCCTCATATTGATCAATAGTCATCTGGTTCTGCTGAAGGTTTTGAAATTCAACTAGTTTCTGCTCTTGGACAATTTCATAAAAATATTTTGCGTTGAAGGCCTTCGCAAAAGCAGTCCAATTTGGTGCAACACCTTCTGGAAAAACTCTTTCTTGGGTGGCCTTCCACCAATCATTCGCAGTATCCTAAAGCTGATATACTGCTAGGGTTACTTTTTCAGCCTTAGTGCACCCTAATATAGTAAAAGCTTTCTCGAGTTCCTCAATCCACCTAGGGACAGTCTCAGGATCCCCTTTGCCATCGAATTTGGACGGCTTTAGCTTCATGAATTGCTCTACTAAATTACCCATCGATCAGTACTCATTGCCATGAGCATTGGCATTTCCACCTCCATTACCATTTCCATTATTCCGATTCACCATATTCACGGCCGCAATAGCAGTTTCAGCAGCTTGGGCAATAGTAGCAGCTCGCTCTTCAACCTGCCTGCCCATCATATTCTCAATATGTTCTAGCGCTCTAAGGACCCCATCTACTCTTGGGTCTTCAGCTATTTGTGCTCTTGAGCTAGACGCTCCTCTGGTATTTCTTCCACGATTGCTCATTCTCGCTAATTCTCATAGTACCTAAACAACTTTTATTCCACTCAGGAATTAGGGACTTAAGCTATCTACTTAAATCTAGCAATTCTAGTCTACTTACCACAACAACAATCACAGCCAATATTCCATCACAATCGAGCAATCAAACACACCGCATCAAGAGTTTTCATTCACACCACAAGTCCAGACGCATCTGCAACTTAGTATCGTCACAACAAGCTATCTTAAACTTCAGATAGTAAACAACAAGTAATGCCAAGAATGAAGCTCCGAATCATGCCAATCACGAGCGCCAATTCATATACCATGCAATTCGTGCCTAAGTATAATGAACTCCTAAAGTCTCACTATTTAACCATCGTAAAGTCATCGCTCCTTATTACTCCAGGTCTAAACCAACCTGGATTGAGCTGACCTTACTCTAATACCACTTAGACATGGATGTCACGCCCTGCTCCCTTCGGGCCCGCTAACATCCCGCCATGGCCATTTACTTGAGTAGTTCCCAAGATCAACGACGAACGACTTAAGTGCGATATGAAATGCACATGCAGAAGCGGCGAACAAACTCCTTAACAAAAATTTTTCTTCCGAACATAATGACTCAGGATGCAAAAGAGAGAGATTTAAAACTTACTCCGTACATTCCTCCAAAAGCGTCAAATACATGCCAAAGGGTTACAACTGGTCATTTCTATAATACAACTTCCATTAATAAAAAATAAAGGTAGATGAAGTATAACCCTATGGAGCTATACATGCGTTTACAACCCAAAATGAGAAAGCTACACCCTAAGATTACAAAAAGAAATACAGTCAGGCAAGGTTAAGGGTTCATCTACTTCAAAAGTGTATCTTCGGAAGTCAAATTTATGGCAGTCACGAGACATACGTCATTCGGGACCTGAAAATGTTATCCGACGACGGGGTGAGAATAAATCTCAGCAAGTCATTCTTAACCCTAAACTAGGTCATTAGTACCTCCAGATATTATGAAAATAAACAATTCTAATAGAAAGCATAATCATGGCGTTTAGGGCAAAAGAAGAGGTAAGACAAAAAGGCACCTAATTTAATCCAATTTAAGACGCGATTTCACTATTCAAGCTAAGCTTCGTACTTTAGGCAATTAAACAATCAACCACTCGAATAAGGCATACCATCAATAACTTAATTCTAGCTATTCAGCCCTCGTCGTAGCGCCCGAGACATAGCTCAATAATCATATTGTATTAGGCAAGACCCTCGTCGTAACGCCCGGGTCTAATAAATTCATCTGCCCGGACCCCCTGAAAAAATGGCTTTTAGGTCATACTCGCAATTGGTAAATGCCCTCGTCGTAACGCCCAGGCCATTATATGTTTACCAAGACCCCCGTAAAAACGGCTCTTGGGTCATGCTTTAACCTTAATAGGTTAATATGTGATTTAGTACTTATACATCTCATTCCAATAGCCAATTGCATTCAAGATCACTTAGTCAAGCAATTAACCAACAAGGCACATAGCCACGATCATAGGTCATTCATAGGCATTCGATTTGTTTTGCACTTTCCATCCAAAATCCGGTTTAGTCAAATACACCACTTCATTTGCTCAAATTAAGTTAGAATGATTTCAACACATGCTCAAGACCCCAAGATCATTATGACCAGCATAGGACTTCATCATTCAACCTCCATTTCTCCATTTTTAATCCAAAAAAATGACCAAGTGCGGTTCATCCATTCTATGGCAGATTTAGTTTTTCCATGACCAGGCTTACTCTAAGAAAAACTGACATAAATATATTTACTTTTTAGCCAATCCAACTTCGGAACAATATTCTTCATGATCTTATGGTCTCGTGAGAGAAAATGGGGCTCAATTTGGACTCCGGACGACCTAGAACGAGCAATTCTAATTTCGACGCACGTTGAAAACAGGAATTATGGGCTCTCGGGTTTCATGACTTTTTCATGCAAAAGAACCCCTAAAACTCTACCAATCCAATTATAAAACATCAATTAGTAACCTAACATCCTAATAGAGGGTTAGGATCAACTTACCGAAGGGTGGAGCAAGCAAAATCCTCCGACAAGAGCTGCAAGTCCATGGCAATTTTGGACAGCAAGGTCTCGGTTTCTAATCCATGAAACCAACTCATTTTTAGCCATTATAATCTACTAAAACTCAACCTTAACCTCATAAACATATTTCTAAACATCCTAACTAGGCTTAAGAGGTGTTTTACCAAAAGAACAAGGTGAAACAAGCTCCAAAACAAGCTCAAGAGCTCCTCGGGTCACGTTAGTCAGAACAGCGACCACTTCTGCTTCCGAGGCTTTATGGACCAATAGCGGCGGCGAGATTGTGGTCTAAGGTGGTGAGGGCAACGGCAAGAGAGTGTGGGGTGTGGTGGTGGTCGGCGCGGTGGCTCACGACCTCCGATGGCTGGCAACGATGAGAGCGAACGAGAGAGAGTGAGCGGGGTCGAGAGAGAAGAGAGATGATAAGGAAGGGAGTGTTGAGATGATCTTCCATTTAAATTGAAGAGAAGAAGAGGAAGAGAAAGAGAGTTGAGTGTCTCAATAGCTTCCTCAAGAAGCTTGGTGCAAGTGGGGGGACAAGGAATGACAAGTTTGATTAACATGTGCATGAGTGATGGACAAGTTAGCATGATAAGCTTGAATGACATTTGCTTTTTGGGATTTTGACTTTTGTGGCCACTTTTGTCTTCTTCTCCATCAATAATGCAAGACCACATATGACAAGAATGCCCTTCTAACTTTCTAAATGCGTGAGCATTTCTTCGGGGGTAAAAGGGTAATTTCTAATCTTCATCCAAATTTCGCTTTTCCGATCATTCTAGGGCAACCATGGTCTTAATTGCTCTCGATGAGGCGACGTCCAATTTATTTATGTTGAAATCCTTGAATGTCCGGCCTCCAGTCTCGAAGTCCAATTCATGGACAAACTTACTTAGTTGGGATTCCAGCTTATCTCAAACTAACGGGCGGCTCTTAGGAGTTACGTGTATCAACCAGTGATTAATATCACATTTAAGAGTTACTTGAACCGTGGCAACCTTGGTTGTCTTGTAATTGCGAAGGTCAATCACAAGTTCCAAAGGCCGCGATCGTCGGGAATCGGTTTAGGTTAATTCGCAAATTATACTATGGTCAGACGGATTCACCCATGAACCAATTGCATAGCGCTAGCAAATCGTTCTAATACCATTTTTAGATCGGCCTTTAATGGCCCAAAATATTTTCTCGACAATCCCTATGGTCAATGTGCCAAACCATGGTCGAGTTCTTTAGTCCACGTACTTTAATCCTCGTTAGACTTTCCCTTTTGGTTAGTTGATTCGAGAGTGATAATTCAGAGTGAGATTTAACTAAAATACATTATTAGGTATTCATTCATTCATAAGCTTCGAGTAGGGTCGGAATTCAGAATGTCACAGCTCAGACTTGGCTCTCTGTTGCCCCGGGTCTCCACTAGGACCACGTAACATTTTGTTCATTTTTGTCACTCTTCCCTAAGAAAACACTCTTATCTTAACCGCTGGTTTCCATAACCAGTCAATGTGACTTTATCCCAATTCCATCCACTCTACTGAATGTCGACATCATCTTGGAATTCAACATCGTCTACAAGACAGTCTCTCGAACTTAACTTCCCTTCCAAGAATCATTCAAATTATGCGTTGTCTTTCTCAGTCTAGACGCTCAACCTCGATACCAAGACAATTGGAATTTTCTCTTCCTCCCACACTGGGGTCTCCACTAATTCACATATCGAATACTAATTTCGGCTACTTCAAGTCGCCTTGCGATTACCATCTAAGCACTCTTTTTGCTAATTCGTTCATTCATTAAAATCGCAAGTCGCTAGGACCATCAAGTCCATTTGCTTTTCTTTTCGTCAACGACCATCTTATGGTCCAATCATCCTTAAGGGCAACGCTCTAATCTTTAGGGGACAATAACTCATGATTCCATTTCTAATGGTTCCAGTTCAATCAACCAATCTCAAGGAATCATTAAATCCTGGCAAACTAGTATGCCGATTTTGCTTGACTCCTTCCATAACAGAAGAGACAGACTACCCCTTTTCACCATGGGTCTTTAAGCCCAGGTAATCAACCATTCCTTGGAAACACTTCCCGAGTTCCATAAGTAACGTTATCTTCATCCGTATTTCTTCCAATCATTCACTCCTCTTATTAAAATCCACTACAGTTCCTCAAACCAAGAACAGCCATTAGCCATAAGGCTTTCAAATTTCATTCCATTCAGGGATTTACTTATCTTATTCAAATGGTTCTTGACCACTTTTAATATATGCTTAAACGACCATGAGAACTATGTCTTACATTGGTCGATCATCCTCTGATCCTTGTAAAATTATCAAGATCCAAACAATCTTTTCTCTTAAGCAATCCCAAAAGGATATTTTTCATTGAACCACTCAACAAGGATAGTTTAGGCTGATATCACGCCTTCGAGGAAACCCTTCCTCTGGTAACCTTTCATCAACTATCAATAGCCTCTTAAGGCTAAAACTGCCAGGGTCACTTTCTTTCCTCAGTGTACCCAAAACCTCTAAGGTTTCCTTACCAAGATTCCCAATCTAGGGGGAGACAATTTCAAATCTCATCCCTCCATCAACCTTAGTCAGTCTCAGCCTTTTCAATAGCTTCACAAGCCTTTCAAAACCCTTATAGTTCTTCCCACATATTCACTTTAAAATGAACTCAAAGTTTCCTTTCTTGTGACTTCCATCTTTTACCTCATAAGTGACTTGGGTACAATGACAGCTCCTTATCATGCTTTAGTCTCACACGATTAACAAATCGAGCCATACGCTCTTCTAGTACTCATATTCCAACTGTCTTCTTTACACAATTCTCATGATCCATCTCAATTCTTGGATCTTCCGTACCATATATACTCGAGCCCTATGCTCTTCTACGACCATACTCAGGTCGTTCAACGTCATTAGGTTCTCATGTCACTTAAACCACTCCGATTCCCTCCATGAATCAAAGACCTAAGTCACCTACTCAAGTCTAGCAGTCTCAGGCTGCTCATCTCATCATTCATCATTATCAACCATCCAATGATTCTCAAACAACTCTCAACTAGTTGTCAATTACCCAAGGATTTCAGATCCTCATTAGTTAAAGACGATTCGACAAGCCTCAACAAGGCAATTTCTCGATCAACAGCCAATTACTAAGTAAGCCTCAACTAGGTAACTATCAAACAAGCATCAAGACAGCAATTCACTAAGTTAGTGCCTCACACTTTCAGCCTAGAGGCATCTACCACTCTGTCACAAACACGACAGGTTATCTAATTCTCAACAGGCATCAATTCAACGGGTATAAAACTCATATGCCGTCTAATCTCTCAGTTAGACCTCAGCCGAGCCGATCACATGATGTCAACCATAAAACACGCCTAATAGGCCAATCACAACATCGCTTTTCTTTTTCAAACAGCATACACTGCCAAGCACAAAGCTTTTAATCATGCCACTCATAGGCGTCATTTCACATGCCATGCCACTTTTGAACATCCACTTTAAGAATCAATCTCGTGCCACACATCTCTTAACCACAATTAGACTCAACGTGATACATAGACTTTTCCTTTCAAGTTATGACTTGGGTCATTCCTACCTCTTGCCATCTTAAAATCCTACCAAGAGCCACTCCTTGTTCGGAACTCTCTGTCTCGGCGATCATTCCCCGCCCTCATCAGACCATGGCCGTTGCAGGTTGTCCCAAGTCATACATCTACGGAGAAAGCCCCGTTCCACACGTTTCATACTATGCTTCATTACAGTTTATAGGTATCCCATCCACTTGTCCCATACCAAGCGACAGTTTATTAAATCCAACAGTGATAAGTTCATGCACGTACCCTCATAAACTTTCATTTCATAACCACAAACACACGCACAACATGTTCGTTCTCACCACTTGTCATATCACAATCGTTTCCACATCAAGCCTCAATTATAGAAAATTTCTTGTTCCACCAATGACCATCGTATCTCACAGATCAACTGCCTATATTCAACTATATACCTCAAATTTAGTCGATATTCAAGTCAAATCCACAAGCAATCGATCACAACTGGCCTTTAAGTCAAATATTCCTTGTCCGCTTCCCTGTATACCCTTCATCTCATATCACCCAAGACTCTCAATACCATCAAGATACAATGCAATTCAAGCCCGAATCTGCTAATGCCAGTCGTCTCTTTATAACTCCTACTCCTCGAGTTAGGTCATTAACAAACCATCATCACAATCGTAGACTCCAATTGACCCTTCATTCATAAATTATTCTCTAGCAACCTCCAAATCCAGGCTTATGTCACTTTAATCTCTACTCACTTCCTTGTGAACCTTAATCATAAAATCACTCATGATCATCAATCAAAATCAACACTAGAACCATTAGTGTACAGCACAAGTTCAAGTCTATAGTCTCCATGATTTAGTAATCAATGTTTAACCCTAAAGGTCTCACTACCTAATTGTCCCCAAATCATCACTCCTTATCACTCCAAACCTCAGTTGCAATGGATCGAGCTAACCTAGCTCTGATACCACTTGTACGAGGATGTCACACCCTGAACTCGGCGAGCACGCGAACATCCCACCTTACCGTTGATCTTCAATAATCTCCCAAGATCCCTCGGCCAATTAATCACAACTCAACAATAATATAAGATCACGGAAGCAATTAAATAGCTCCATACAAATTCACAATCAGATGACTCAGTACAAATGGGTATACACTTTTCATAAATAAAAAGGTCGGTTACAAATCTAACTCCAACGACTTCTTCAAATACCATCTCGTGGCAAGTCCGGATTTCATTCGCCTAGGATCTGAAAAAGTTAAACCCCTACTGGGGTGAGATATAAATCTCAATAAGTGAAACCTAACCCTAGACCTGAACACCAATCCCTCCAAACAAACTCAACAACACCAGAAGTAGGCATTCATCAATCGACTATCTTAGCAAGATACGCATAATTAGGAGTCACAGTCAAACATAATCAACCTCAAGTATTCATACTTCGAGTACATGGTACATAAACTAGCACGCATGACTTTCAAAGTCACCACAATCAATCATCGCTCGGCTCTCAGGCCGCCATGTACACCTTTGGCACTCTTGCCTAGTGATATCACTAGGGCCACAAGCCAATTGATATCACTAGAACTCATAGTCAATTGATATCACTGGGGCCACTTGCCAATTGATATCATCAGAGGCATCAAGCCAATGCGATCGCTGGGCCCATAGACTAACGATCGCAGGGTACTATAGCCTATTCATACAACATAGACATCGTTTATCACAGAATAATTAGCATATCAAATCATTAACGAACACACCACATGCTATAGGGTCCATGCTTTACACATTAGCCTAAAGCAAACATATTGTCTTCAATGAGACAAACCATTAATCATCGCTGGGCCCATGGCCGCGATATATCGCTAGGGCTCCAAGCCACGATATAATTTCATAGGGCTCTAAGCCAACTCATCGCCAGGGCCTACGGCCGTAATGTCATCATCAGGGCTCCAAGCCAAATCATCGCCAGGGCCCACAGCAGCGATGTCAGCACCAGGGCTCCAAGCCAAATCATCGCCAGGGTCCATAGTCACGATGTCATCACTAGGGCTTTGAGTCAAATATCGCCAGGGCCCATAGTCGCGATGTCATCTATCACGCCCCGCGCCCAAGGCATGAGCACGTAACTCCCTGCAAGCAAACCAAATATCTCTCGTGGTCCTAAGATCTTCAAATAAGTCGAGAGACATAATGTATGTTAAGCACGCGGAAGCAAAAATGAAATAACTCCTCTGTAAATAGTGAAATGGGACCTGGATAGCGCAAATATACCGTCCTACATAATACCCAACTTTTCATACAGACGCATAGCTATTAACTACGCTAACAAGAGGGGTGACGGTGTAAGTACACAAAATGATCTATCATCAGCATCTAAAGAGATGGAGTCAGGGTCGCCACCAAAGGATCAAACCGACAAACTGAGAGCTCCTAAGAAGAACTGCTAGAGTCCCCGGTGTCCTCGGCATCCTCCGACGGCTCATACTCTAAGAAGGTCTCTGAGCGAACCTCAATAGTATCCTCCATGGTCGCCTCGGCACATGGCTCCGCAAGATCCTCCTAAGTCGCCTCAAGCACAATGTCTTCGTCCTTCGTGTTCTCTATGGTCTGGGTCCTCTTCGGTTCAATCCTAGAACCGGCAACCGACCCCTCAACCTAGTCTAAGTTCCGAGTGGGGTGACGCCAACTAGAGACGACTCCCTGGGGCACCTCATTGGGTTTCAGCGATCCAGTCGACACATCCCCGACTCTCCTAATTCAGGCCTCATACCGATGAGGCTTCCAGCTCGCACCACCCTCGTATACCCAAATCACGGTACACTTCCTTACATAAATAGTTCCCGGCCCGCCAAGGAACTCATCAAAATAAGTGGACATCTCTTTCAGGTCTCCAAAATGAATAGGCCACATCGTCAAGGCTTAGGATCTATAAAAATAAGGGTCCCTAACGGGGTGAGATACACATCTCAATAAAAGAGTCCTAACCCTAGGTTAGGTCGACCGTTCACTCAGGCAATTGCACATTTCAATAAGTCAAACTCATAGATGTACGAGGCAAATACAAACACAGATAACAACACACGAATGGCAGGCGCACAGTTATAGCATCATTACACATTCAGATGGTATGCACACTCGTCCTTTCACACCACCACATCCACCATTTCCCGCCTGTCTCATTCTCATGCCTGCGATTAGATCGCATCAGGCTCGGTCCGTGTAAACGCATCAGACAGTCATTGACCACCTGCGTAAACGCATCAAGTTTCAATGATACTCTAGGCCAGTGTCAACACCTTATATCTCCATCCGGCGTAAACGCATCAGGACCATGGCCATCTCAATCCCGTAATTAGATCGCATCAGGGCGCTACACAACCTCTACCCCGCGCCTCAAGGTACTCACTTCACCACCCCGCGTCTCATACGCATCAAGGTCTCGCCATGTCACCCTCATGATATGATTCTCAACTCATTTCACATAAATAACAATGATGCAATTCAGGCACAATTCATGTATTCATGGCATGCAAGATAATCAAAGTGACATTCAGACGTGGCGGGTGATTCGAACACAAGCAATCGCATACATTAATTCTCTATACATCTCAGGACGCACCAAGAACAATTATCCCGAAATCTCTCACCAAACAATCGAATTATTACCCGACTCACCAAATTGAGTCCAATCTTCCTATCTTAAGTTTAGGATTCCCTTACCTTGAGTTTGATGCCACAAAATTCTCTTCTTGAGCCCTCAAAGATTCGGCCCTCAATGGTCCAAGACCAATCTCACCGCACAACCTAGGAAATTCCAACCAATTGTCAATTTCCATGTCTAATTCACCCATCCATGAATCACAAACCTCCATAACACAATCCTTATCATCTTAGCATGTCTAAATCACCAATTTGGGACTCAAAATCATCAGCCAATAGCCCCCACAGGTTCGGCCTTGCACAGAATCGAACCGGCTATATTTGGTTCTGTGCAAACTGAGCATGTCCAGTCCTAAATCTTCACCAAATCTATCATTTAATTACTAACCTACTACTTAACATGTCTATCTAAGGGTCTAAGACTCTCACCGAGAGTTTGAAGTCGCGTCGTCGCCGGAATCTCTTCGCAAGTCGTCGGATCCTCCAAGTCAGTAAATTGGCAATTTCTGTCCAAGGTTCACAAGACCCATTTGGGGTTAAAACTTCATCAAATCAAGTTTAACTTGTTACCACAGATTGATATACAAGTCCCCTAGATCTCCATAAAATTTGGTCTTAAGATTCCAACATTTTGATGTCCTAAGGGGTCAGAAACTCGGTCTACCTCAGTTTGAGTCAGTTTCCGTCGGCTCCTGGGAAAATGCTTGCCCAGAGCTCCTCGGTGATCCAATCAACGTGCTTCTACTTCGAGGAGGTCGGCAAGAGGTGGCGTTAGGCTCAGGTGGTCGACACGCCAGCTGATGGTTGCCGGAGGGACTCGTCGGTGGCGGCGAACAGGAGGGTCAGAAGCTGTCGTCGGCGGCAGAGAAGAAGAAAGAAGAAGAAGTTGTGGTCGTGGGTGTGTGGGGGGGGTGTATGGCCGGTCAAGAAAGGAGAGAGAGAGAGAGAAAAAAAAGTCTATATACAAGGCTCAAGTCAAGGAGTTGAATGATAGGTGGCCAATAGTCGACATGACCACTCTTTAGTCCATCCTTTGACACATGTCCTAGTGTCATTCAAACTTGATCCAATGGCCACAATTCATCCTCCTCTTTTGGCAGCCTTGTGGTGTGTGTGAAGACAAAAATGCCCTTCCTTATTTGCATGGGCAAGGCTTAAGCTTGAGAGGCAAAATGGTAATTTTACCCCCGACGTCCGGAACGTCGTTTTTCTCGTTCCAATGTTCTTCAATAGAACGATGGCCAATCCAAATATAATGTTGGAATTCTTGATTCTCCATTTTCAATTTTTAAGACTCGTTTATGATTGTTTTCTCTATCGGACGTTGTCCTAGCCTATCCCGAACCGACGGGCGGCTTTTGCAGACGTTACGCGTATCGACCTTGTGATTCATATCACATTTAGGGCTCATTAATTCATGGAGACTTTGGTTGTCATATAATTGTGAGGGCCTATCACTAGTCCCTTTGGTCTCGATCGTCACTGTCCGATTTAGGAAAATTCTGCAAATCATACGTTGGTTAAGCGGTATCACCCACGCTCCAATCGCATAACACTAGCAAATTCATTCCTTAATCGTCCGTAGATCAGCCTTTTTATGGTTTTAAATATCACCTCGACAATCCTTATGGTCAAAGCACCATTTCTTATCCGAGTTTCCTAGGTCCACGTACCTTGTCTCGCGTTAGCCTTTCCCTTTTTGGTTGGCCTACTCGAATTGATCAAATTCGAGCGAGATACGACTGAAATACATCTCTAGATTTACTTCTCATTAATGAGTTTGAAATTGACTGGAAATCAGATTTTCACAACTCTTCCCCCTTATAAAAATTTCGTCCCTGAAATTTACATCAAGCTTAATTACTCAAATAAATGGGGGTGTTGTCGCCTCATCGTCCCTTCGTTTTCCCACGTGGCATCTTCCGTTCCACGGTGCTCTCACACTACTTTGACTAGTGGAATCTTCTTATTCCTAAAGATTTGATCCTTCCAGTCCTCGATCCTTGTCGGCCTCTCCACGTAAGATACCCAGTTGTCCACTTCTATAGTCTAGTAGTCTAGCACATGTGTCGGATCTGATTCATACTTTCGCAACATCGACACGTGGAAAACATTATGCACCTGGGATAGATTAGGCGGCAGGGCAAGCCTGTAGGCCAAGGTTCCAATCCGCTCCAGTATCTCGAATGGGCCTACATAGCTTAGGCTCAGCTTCCCTCTCTTTCCAAATCACGATAGTCCTCTCATCGGTGACACCTTGAGGAAGAGGTGATCGCCCACTTAAAACTCCAAGGGCTTGCGCCGCTTATCTGCGTAGCTCTTCTGACGACTCTGTGCCATCCTTAGTCTATCCCAGATTATTTTCAATGCTTCCACCGATTGCTCTACCAGTTTTGGGCTTGTGGTACTCCTTTCTCCAACCTCATCCTAGCAAATCGGGGTTCTGCAGGCCCTACCATAGAGTGCTTCGAATGGTGCCATCTGGATGCTGTGTTGGTAGCTATTATTATAAGCAAATTCTACCAAATGTAGTTGATCTTCCCACCCACCTTTAAAATCAATGACGCATGCACGCATCATGTCCTCAAGCGTCTGTATCGTCCTTTCCGATTGTCCGTCCGTCTGTAGGTGATACGCTATGCTAAACTGTAGTCGGGTTCCCATGGTATCTTGCAAGCTTTTCCAAAAATTTGCCGTGAATTTGGATCTCTATCCAAGGTTATCGTCATAGGTACTCCGTGCAGCCTCACTATCTTTCTCATGTACAACTCTGCATACTTATCCATAGCGAAGTCCTTTCGCACCGGGATGAAATGTGCGGGCTTGGTCATTCTGTCCACGACTACCCATATAGAGTCGTGACCTCGCTGGCTCCTTGGGAGTCCCATCACAAAATCCATAGTCCCATGCTTCCACATCCATTCGGGAATCTCCAGTGGTTGTAATAGTCCTCCAGGCTTACACTGTTGTGCTTTCACTTCCTGGCATGTCGAACACTTAGCCACATACTTTGCTACGTCCACCTTCATCCCGTTCCACCAATAATGCTGTCGCAAGTTCTGATATATTTTTGTACTCCAAGGGTAGATGCTATAATTGCTCCTATGAGCCTCTCACAAGATCCTTTCTCTGAGTCCTTCATTCTTTGGTACACATAGTCGTCCTCTGAACTTCAAAATTCCGTCCTCTGCCACCTGAAACTCTGGCTTTCTCTTCGTCGTTTACATCTCCAGAATTTTCTAAATTTTTGGGTCCGTAGACTGTAGGGTTTTTATTCCCTCCTGGACCTCAGGTTCCACCCTCAATGTAGCCATTAAGCTAGACAACTGGCAGACTTCTAGTTTGAACTCGGAGTCTCTTAAATCTTCAATCATCGACCAACCTTTCATTAGCAGACATGCGATGCTCGACTTCCGGCTAAGTGCATCCACAACTATGTTTGCTTTCCCAGGGTGATATAGTATATCGCAATCATAGTCCTTGAGTAGCTCCATCCACCTACGCTGCCTCATATTTAGCTCTTTATGGGAAAATAAGTACTTTAAGCTCTGGTGGTCGGTGTAAATCTAAAATTTTTCGCCACATAGGTAATGTCTCCAAATCTTTAGAGCAAATATCATCGCTGCTAACTCCAAGTCATGAGTTGGATAGTTCATTTCATGTGGCCTCAACTGTCTGGATGCGTAGGCTACTACTCTTCCGTGCTGCATCAAAACACAGTCCAATCCTTTCAGCGAGTCATCGCTGTATATCTTGTAACCTCCCGATCCCGATGGAATTGTCAACACCGGTATGGTTGTCAATCTCTGTTTTAGTTCCTAGAAACTCTTCTCGCACTTGTCTGTCCATTCAAACCTTATTTCCTTCTTCGTTAACCGCGTTAATGGGATGGCTATGGATGAGAATTTCTTCATAAAACGCCTATAGTATCCCGCCAGTCCCAAGAAACTTCTGACTTCAGTGACCGTAGTAGGTCTAGGCCAATTCGTTACAGCCTCGATCTTTGCAGGATCCACTACGATTCCTTCACCAGATACCACATGACCAAGAAATGCTACCCTACCGGCCAGAACTCACATTTACTCAACTTCGCGTAGAGCGAGTGTTCCCTCAGGGTCTGTAGAACAATCCTCAAGTGCTCATCGTGTTCTACATCACTCCTCGAGTAAATCAAGATGTCGTCAATAAAGACTATGATGAATCTGTCCAGGAATTCCTTAAATACTCGATGCATCAGGTCCATAAAAGTAGCTGGAGGGTTGGTCAAACCAAAGGCATCACCGTAAACTCATAATGACCATACCTTGTCCTAAAGGCAGTTTTAGGTATGTCTTCCTTCTTGATCCTCAACTGGTGATGCCTTGTTCTCAGGTCAATCTTCGAAAATACTGCCGCTCCTTGCGACTGATCAAACAGATCATCAATTCTCGACAGTGGGTATTTGTTCTTCACTATTACTTGGTTCAGCTGTCGATAGTCGATGCATAGACGCAAAGACCCATCCTTCTTCCTTACGAATAGCACCGGTGCTCCCCACGGTGAAGCACTCGGTCGAATAAATCCCTTGTCCAACAGTTCCTACATCTGTACCTTTAACTCTTTCAGTTCTAACAGGGACATCCTGCAAGGTGCCTTCGAGATCGGTTCTATCCCAGGGGCTATCTCGATTACAAATTTTATTTCCCCTTCCGGTGGTAATCTTGGAAACTCTAGGGGAAATACATCAGGAAATTCGTGTACTGATGGAATACTCTCTAACTTTGGCTCTTCGGTAGTCGTGTCCATTACTGCCACTAAGTATGCCTGACACCCTTCAGACATCAACTTGGTCACTTCCAGAGATGAGACTAAGGGGATCGAGATTCCTCCTCGACTTCCTACCAATTCAAAGCTAGGGCGGCCTCTCGAATAAAACCGGATTATCTTACTACCACAATCTACTACTGCTCCCTGTTTACCCAACCAATCCATTCCTATGATTACGTCAAAATTATACATGGGCAATACAGCTACGTCAATACTCTCCTTACTCCCTCCAATCACGATTTCACAACGCAAAAAAATCAATATGTTATCCTTTAACGAAGTGGCAACATGCAGAGTTATATTCAACGGTTCTAACTTCATACACACCAATTCAGCAAACTGAGTAGACACAAATGAATGCGTGGCACTAGGATCAAACAATGCATATGCAGCTTGGTCACACAAGTAAACTATACCTGTGACCACGCTTGGTGCTTCCTCCACCTCTCTACGAGCTACTGCATATACTCTTCCTTAGGCCGATGGTCGATTTTGCTCGATCTTGGGAGTAGTAGTCTACGGTCCAGCTTACAGTCACTGACCTTGAGGTCGACGCGTTAGAGCTTGGTTTGGGCACATTCTCATCTGGTGGCCCAGCTGACCACCCTTGAAACAAGCCCCAGTCCTTACTAGGCATGGCCCATTTCCATGCCTTCTGCCACAAAGGCGGCAGCTCCAGTTCGTGGGATTCGGCGGCTTCACAATTTTTTTCCTTATAGGAGGAACAAAATGCCTGTTGCCCGCCATCGGTTTCTTGCCCATTTGGCGATTGTCTCTGAATGGGGTAAACTGCGATCCAGTTGCGGTATTCCTCTCTTTTAAGTCCCTTTCAATCATCTGGCCACTCTCATAGATCTCCTTATAAGTGTTTAGGTTTAGAGCAATCATCTGATTGTGGAGCTCAAGCCTCAAACCATCTCTAAATCTCCGTGCTTTCTCCTAGGGATCCTCCGCTGATCGAGGTGCCTACCTTGATAATCTAGAAAACTCAACCTCATACTAACTATCGTCAGCTGGTTCTAGCGCAGCTGTAAGAATTCTTCTTGTTTCCTTTCCCTGGCCGTCTCTAAGAAATACTTGTCGTTGAACGTCGTCTTAAAGGCATCCCAATTCATGGCTGTTCCTTCGGGGAAAACTCCATTTTTGGTGGCAGCCCACCAATCATTTGCAGTACCTTCCAGCTGGTACACTGCTAGTAGCACCTTCTCTTCGTCCATGCACCTCAGCACACCAAAAGCTTTCTCTAACTTCTCAATCCATCTAAGTGCTAGCTCGGGATCTCTAGTCCCATCGAACTGCGTCAGCTTCAGCTTTATGAACTACTCCACTAGTTGGCCCATCTGTCCGGCCACGACGATTTCCTCTTGGGCATTCACAGCTTCATTGCCCTGGTCATGTTCATTCTGGTTTCCATTGCCACCGTTGTTGCCGTTGTTGGCGTTGACGGCAGCTATGGCAGCTCCTACTACTTGGGCGATGGCAGCGTCCCGATCCTGGGCCTGCCTATCAATCAAGTCAACAATTCTCTCTAGCGCCCTCAGCACGCCATCCATTCTTGGGTCCTCAGCTACCGGCGGCCTCGAGCTAGAGGCTCCGCCTCTGGGTCTTCCAGATCTTCTAGACAGGTTGCTTATCCTTATCTCTTTCTACTAAACTTGGTCTACCACAAAGTTCAGCAAGGAGTTAGTAACTCACCCATTCATCCACATCCAAAGCTACTAGCTAATCCTCAATAGAGACAGTCACAATACAGCAGTACCCCATATAATAAACTCTAGAAACATTTCAATAAATAACCCATGGTTATTTTCTCAGTTTCGTTTATTCCAACGGCTCACTGAAACAGGCCGTACTCATTCACTTATTAGGCTATACTCATTCACTTATCAGGCCAAAATCCAAAAATGGCCTTCAACACTAAGCAGGGAACTTAATCCTCATGCCTTACCACAACTCTGCCTACATCAAACACCAACTATAAGTACCAGGTCACCTGCTATGCACCCCATGCTTTATCTTAACCAATCTCCTAAGGTCTTGCTATCCATCCTAGTCCCAACTTAATCCTCCTTATCACTCTTGTCCTCAATTAACTTTGGATTGAGCTGACCTTGCGATAATACCAAGCAAATGGGGATGTCACGCCCCGCGCCCCAGGTACAAGCACGCGACTCCCTACAAGCAAACCAAATATCTCTCGTGGTCCCAAGATCCACAAATAAGTCGAGAGACATAATATATATTAAGCATGCGGAAGCAATAATGAAATAACTCCTCCGTACAAATAGTGAAATGGGACCTGGATAGCGCAAATATACCGTTCTACATAATACCCAACTTTTCATACGGACGCATAGCTACTAACTACGCTAACAAGAGGGGTGACGGGGTAAGTGCACAAAATGATCCATCATCAGCATCTAAAAGAGACGGGGTCAGGGTCACCACCAAAGGATCAAACTAACAAACTGGAAGATCCTAAGAAGAACCGCTAGAGTCCCCGGTGTCCTCGGCATCCTTCGACGGCTCATACTTCGAGAAAGTCTCTGAGCGAACCTCGATAGTATCCTCCATGGTCGCCTCGGCAGATGGCTCCGCGAGATCCTCCTCAGTCGCCTCCAGCACAATGATTTCATCCTCCGTGTTCTCTATGGTCGGGGTCCTCTCCGGTCCAATCCTAGAACCGGCAACCGACCCCTCAACCTAGTCTAAGTCCCGAGTAGGGTGACACTAACTAGGGACAACTCCCTAGGGTACTTCATTGGGCTTCAGCGGCTCAGTCGACACATCCCCAACTCTCCTAAACCATGCCTCGTACCGATGAGGCTTCCAGCTCGTACAATCCTCATCTACCCAAACCACTGTACACTTCCTCACATAAATAGCTCCCTGCCCGTCAGGGAACTCATCAAAATAAGTGGACATCTCCTTTGGGTCTCCAAAACGAATAGGCCACATCGTCAAGGCCTAGGATCTGTAAAAATAAGGGTCTCCAACGAGGTGAGATACACATCTCAGTAAAAGAGTCCTAACCCTAGGTTAGGCCGATCGTCCACTCAGGCAGTTACACATTCCAATAAGTCGAACTCATAGATGTACAAGACAAATACAAACATAGATAACAACACACGGATGGCAGGCGCACAGTTATAGCATCATTACACATTCAGATGATATGCACACTCGTCCTGCCACACCACCACATCCACCATTTCCCGCCTGCCTCATTCTCATGCCGCGATTAGATCGCATTAGGCTTGGTCCGCGTAAACGCATCAGACCGTCATTGACCACCTGCGTAAATGCATCAAATTTCAATGATACTCCAGGCCAGTGTCCACACCTTATATCTCTGTCCCGCGTAAATGCATTAGGACAGTGGCCATCTCAACCCCGCGACCACACAATCTCTACCCCATGCCTCAGCGCCTCAGGGTACTCACTTCACCACCCCGCGTCTCATACACATCAGGATCTCGCCATGTCACCCTCATGCCATGATTCTCAACTCATTTCACATAAATAACAACGGTGTAATTCAAGCACAATTCATGTATTCATGGCATGCAAGACAATCAAAGTGACATTCAGACGTGGCGGGTGATTCAAACACAAGCAATAGCACATATTAATTCCCTATACATCTCAGGATGCACCAATAACAATTTTCCCGGAATCTCTCACCAAACAATCGAATTATTACCCGACTCACCCAATTGGGTCCAATCTTCCTATCCTAAGTTTAGGATTCCCTTACCTTGAGTTTGATGTCACAAAATTCTCTTCTTGAGCCCCCAAAGATTCGGTCCTCAATGGCCCAAGACCAATCTCACCGCACAACCTAGGAAATTCCAACCAATTGTTAATTTCCATGTCCAATTCAGCAATCCATGAATCACAAACCTCCATAACACAATCCTCATCATCTTAGCATGTTTAAATCAATTTGGGACTCAAAATCATCATCCAATAGCCCCCACAGGTTCGCCCTTGCACAGAACCAAACCGACTATTTTCGATTCTGTGCAAACCGAGCATGTCCAGTCCTAAATCTCCACTAAATCCATCATTTAATCACTAACCTACTTCTTCACATGTCTATCTAAGGGTTTAAGAGGCTCACCAAGAGTTTGAAGTCGTGTCGCCGCCAGAATCTCTTCGAAAGTTGTCGAATCCTCCAAGTAAGTAAATCGACAGTTTCTATCCAAGGTTCACAAGACCCATTTGGGGTCAAAACTTCATGAAATCTTGCTCAACCTTTTACCACAAATTGATATGCAAGTTCCCTAGATCTCCATAAAATTTGGTCGCAAGATTCCAACATTTCGATGTCCTAAATGGTCAGAAACTCGGCCTACCTCAGTTTGAACCAGTTTCCGTCGGCTCCCGGGAAAATGCTTGCCCGGAGCTCCTCGGTGGTCCAATCGACGTGCTTCCACTTCAACGAGGTCGGCAATAGGTGGGGCTAGGCTCAAGTGGTTGGCACGCTGGTTGATGGTCGCCAGAGGGGCTCGTCGATGGCGGCGAACAGGAGGGTCAAAAGCTGTCACCGGCGGCAGAGAAGAAGAAAGAAGAAGAAGCTGTGGTCGTAGGTTTGTGGGGGGTGTATGATCGGTCAAGAGAGGAGAGAGAGAGAGAGAAAAAAGAGTCTATATATAAGGCTCAAGTCAAGGGGTTGAATGGTAGGTGACCAATAGTAGACATGACCACTCTTTAGTCCATCCTTTGACACATGTCCTAGTGTCATTCAAACTTGATCCAATGGCCACAATTCATCCTTCTTTTTTTGGCAGCCTTGGTGTGTGTATGAAGACCAAAATGCCCTTCCTTATTTGCATGAGCAAGGCTTAAGCTTGAGGGACAAATTGGTAATTTTACCCCCGACATCAGGAACGTCATTTTTCTCGTTTTAATATTCTTCGATAGGGCGATGGCCAATCCGAATATAATTTTAAAATTCTTGTTTCTTCATTTTCAATTTTCAAGTCTCGTTTTTGATTATTTTCTCTATCAGACGTGGTCCCAGCCTATCCCGAATCGACGGACGGCTTTTGCAAACGTTATGCGTATCGACCCTGTGATTCATATCATATTTTGGGCTCGTTAATTCATGGCGGCTTTGGTTGTCATGTAATTGTGAGGGCCTATCACTAGTCCCTTTGGTCTCGATTGTCATCGTCCGATTTAGGAAAATTTTGCAAATCATACGTTGGTTAAGCGGCAACACCCGCGCTCCAATCGCATAACACTAGCAAATACATTCCTTAATCGTTCTTAGATCGGCCTTTTTATGGTTCTAAATATCCCCTCGACAATCCTTATGGTCAAAGTACCATTTCTTATCCGAGTTTCCTAGGTCACGTGCCTTGTCTCGCGTTAGCTTTTTCCTTTTTGGTCGGCCTACTCGAATTGATCGAGCGAGATACAATTGAAATACATTTCTAGATTTACTTCTCATTAATGAGTATGAAATTGACTGGAAATTAGAATGTTGCATCATCACCATTGCTCTAAGCCAAATCATCGTCAGGGCCCATGGCCGCGATATCAGCACCAGTGCCCATGGCCATTTCACTACCAGGGCATCTCAGCCAATTCCTTAATAGTAATAAGGCTCACAACCAACTCAATAACATACTATCAAACACCATGTTTTTATTGCACAATCACGTTATACAAGACAACTATCCAGTAGTGTCCTAGGGTTCAAGTAAGGGTTTAGGAACCATTTACCTCGATCAATTAGAAAAATTCCACACCAAACGATCCTTTTCAATACCACTGGTATGCAATCAACCAAAGACCCCTTGTCAACCTAGACAAGTTCATCAATTTCAAACCATAAAGCCATCGCATTCAACTTCCTCTAACCCAATCTCTCAATAACCATTCAATTGGCAACTCAAGATGCATTATCGATCAATCGAACATATGAAAATACTTCAATATACCCTCAATTCATTCGGTTCATGTAGTCACATGCAAGGCCGAATATAACTCGATGTTTTATGCACCAATTTAGCCCTTAAATCATTTTTAATTCCCAATCCACTTCACCAACTCTCCATTAACATCTCACATCATGTCTTATGGGTCTTATGAGTCAATTTAAAGTCAAAATACTCCTTAATTAACCCCCAACAGAATCAGTCATGGTAGGGTACTCCCAAAATAGAACCGGTTTCTAGTTCAATCCTTTCAATCAAGCTATGCTTCGATCCCAAACCATAATTCCTCACAAGATAAACTTGCTAGGACCTCAATTTACATGTTAAGGGAGCTCATTGAGAGTTTTGGAGTGAAACAATAACATAAAGCCTTCGAACCAACCGGTTTTCTCTACGATCCTCAAACAGGCAGATTTTATCCAGTTTAAACATCCACAATCAACCTTGAAACCCAATATTAACACCATCAAACTTGTAATCACAGACCATCTAACTTGAATACTAGATGTCATGAAGATCTCACCGAAAATTTGAGGTCATTTGGAGTTCGGAAGCTCCCAAAAATGTGGTCTCTCCAAAACATATTCAGATTTTGACCTTTACCGCTCAAACAAACCTATGGGATAAATAGCTAAGACAAATTAAGCTCATAATATCTTTCTAGAACGGCAAGATGATAAGCTTTAAGATGGCTGTGGTTTTATCTTAATCCGATGTCGAACGACAAAGTTATGGCTGAAAAAGTGAACCAGTTTCTGTTTGTCCGCGAAAAAAATCATCCGGCCGAGAGGAAAAGAAGAAGAAGAAGAAGAGAGATAGTGTTTTGGCCGACCAAATGGAAAAGAGAGAGAGACTTTCACAATAATTGAGCTTGGTCAAGGATAAGATGGTTAGGTGAGTTTAATTAATGCTTACCCTCTCAAGGAGTGACATTTGTCTTCCTCAAAGAGTGACACTAGTCTTGCTTCTAGAAGGCCTTGTCCATCATTGACTTCACTTGACCACTCTTCATCACGTTTCTACAACATATAGAGGGGGTTGAATGACCAAAATGACCTTCTAAACTTCTTAAGGCAAGGCCAAATATAGAGGGGCAAAATGGTCATTTTTCACTTTTCGTCTGAATTTTCATTTTTTCAGTATAAACCACCCTCGATGAGGCGACGTCCATTTCAATTTCAATGTTTGAATTCCTCAATGTCCAATACCCAATCTCGAGGTCCAATTTCATGTCGAACTCTCGTTGACTATAATTCCAATTTATCTCAAACTTACAGGCAACTCTTGCAGGCGCTACGCATATCGATCTTGGGATTTCTCTTAAACTGTGGTGACTTTGATTATCATGTAATTATGAGGGTTTATCATTCGTTCCTTCGATCCTGATCATCGAAATTCGATTTAGAAAATTCTCGCAAATTACACATTGGTTAAGCGGAATAGTCGCGTTCCAACGTATAACACTAGCAAGACATTCCATGATCGTCCTTAGATCGATCTTTGCCGGCCCAAGACATTTCCTCGACAATCCTTGTGGTCAAAGTGTCATTTCTTATTCAAATTCTCCAGGTCAACATATCTGACTCCGCGTCGGTTTTTTCCTTTTGGTCAGATAACTCAAGAGTGGCCAACTCCGAGCGAATTATAACTAGAATACACCAATCGACATCCTTCCATTCAATAGTTTTAAGAGGGTCAAAATTCGAAATGTCACTATGAAAATTGCTCAAAATTAGGATTTGGGTCTGGTGATCGATCAATCATTCTGTTTGAGATTTTCACTTGTCATCACTTTTTGAAATGACGATTTTACCCCTCAAAAGAGTAAATCGCTCCAAAAATTTTAAAAAATTCTAAAAAATCTTGAAAAATAGGAAATGAATTGGTTTGATGACCAATCCTATTTCCACCATCCTTTGAATTCATATTTCATCTGAAATGATAAAATTTCCCTTCTTGGGCAAATTGCCCCAAAAATCTTTAAAATTGCAATTTTGCCCCTCAAGGGCAAATCATGTTGAAAACATTCCTCAGCCTTGATTGATATTTCTCTAGGCTGATAGGGCCTCACTAAGGATACCATGTTGTTTTCATGTGATTTATTTGCACGTTTTGGATCATTGATTTGCTTATTCATTTTATTAATTGTGAGTGCTAGGGTAGCCATTCCTATTTGCATGAATTCCTAGTATTAGGGTTTGCACCTCACTCATCTGCATGAAATCTTATGTTAGACAAATCATTCAACTTAGGTGCTGAAAGGGCGTCAACTCTAACAGTTGGCGTAACAAAGTCCCCAATCTCATTTTTCTAATTTTCGCAAAATTGAATAGATTGTTTCCAACTATTCGATAGGGTTCCCAATTGTACCCTCCATAGAACGATTGATGGCAACTCCTTGGCATATACATGTATCACATGTTGCTTAACCGCACTAAAGATCGATTACGTATACCGCCGTTGCGACTTGGGTAGCGGGCCTTGGGAGAGGCTCGCGCCCGACCAGATAGGATGACCCATTAGCCCTTCGAGACCGCTCGAGAGGTTCGCGACACCACCAACCTTGCATAGCTAATAATAACCATAAAAGATCTTTTGACTGCAAAGGAAACAACTCTGATCCGCTACTAATTAATATGTAATTAATTAGCCTTCAAATCGGCAAGTAATCAATCAAGATGTGGCTTGAAATCAGCAATCAATCACATCTTCGTTGATTGATCAACCAATCAGCATGTAATCAATCAAGATAAGGCTTGAAATCAATGATCAATCATATTTTGAATTTGCCTTTGAATCTTCAATCAATCTAGTCAACAACCAATTTGGTGAATCGCCATGGAACAATCAATCAGGTGAATGATTATCTTATTGGAAAGGAAAGGTTGAAACCTTATAATCTACAATCCTAATCAATGGTCTTCATGATGACATGGGGATCATTGGCGACATAATCTGATGCCCCGCATCATTCTCCCCAGATTCTGAAAAGATTTGTCCTCAAATCTTGTTATGGCTTCATCTCTAAGATTAGAAGTGCAAACTTGGCCACAACCATTCTTACCAAAGAAACTTGACTTTGAAAATATTCCAGGTCCGACTCTCCAACTAACAAGATAATACATCAGCTTCACACTAATAATTACATTCAAGACAAGCTGGGAAGATAAAATCATATCGAGCCCATTTCTCAATTTGATGAATGCTTTGAGAGAGAATGCTTCTAGGTATACGTGACAGCTAAGATTTCCATCCGTTATAATAATTCCTTTCTCATATATAAACTTGGCTTTTTTTCTCAACAAATTTATTTGGAGATTCACTATCCAGAACATCATACTTGTTTGATGGTACCTAGATGATTAAAATCTCTCCCTCTTTAATTTGATCAATGATCTCATCTTGCTCTTGGAATTTAGACTCTTCATTGTGTGGTTCTTCTTGAGTTTCTTTTTGCTAATTGAATTCAAATTCAGCATAGTATGGCTCTTGCTGAGTTTGTTGGAGTTCCAAATCAATTTTCTTAATTTCTTCCATGGTGATAGCCCTTTGGTTAGGACAATATTTTTGTAGATGTCCATAGCCTTAGCACTTGAAGCACTTGCTAAATTCTCCATTTGATTCTTTTTGGAGCTCATAAACGAAATCAAATGCCTTTTCATTTTCTTTCTCTTGTGTGGAACTATTTGTAGCCTTCTAAGAATAAATATCCTCAAAAAAAGGCGTACCTTTAATTGATGGCTTAGGCAAATATCTCTTGCCACCCTTTTGCTGTTTCTCTAGGCGATCAAGAATTCTGTCAATTTGTTACTGGAGTTTCTCCATAGCATGTTCCTACCTTTCACCGTGAGATTGCTCCAAAGTAAATTCTCCATGACCTTGATAATCATTTCTCTATGTTTTTCTTAAATGATATTTATAACAAAAGGTATCACCCAAAATGGGTTTAACCTAGAGCTCTTATACCAATTTGATGTGTGCATGAAGCGGGCAAGTGCGTTTTGAGTGATTTTTGAATGAAAAGGGAATTAGAACAGAATGTGTGAGGATGGAAAATGATACAATCAGATCTGTGACATTTCGAATTCCAACCCTCTTGAGGCTATTGAATGGAAGAATATCGATCGATGTGTTTCAGTTGTAACTCGGAGTTGGTCACTATTGAGTTAACTGACCAAAAGGAAAAGACTGACGCAGAGTCGGGTACATAGACCTGGGAAATTTGAATGAGAAATGACATTTTGACCATAAGGGTTGTCAAGGGAATATCTTGGGTCGGTAAAGACCGATCTAGGGACGATCATGGAATGTCTTGCTAGCGTTATACGTTGGGACGCGGGTGATTCCGCTTAACCAATGTGTAATTTGCGAGAATTTTCTAAATCGGATTTCGATGATCAGGATCAAAGGAACGAACGATAAACTCTGCAATTACATGACAATCAAAGTCGCCACGGCTTAAGAAAAATCCCAAGGCCTATACGTGTAATGCCTGGAAGAGTCCCCCATCAGTTTGAAATAAATTAGAATTACAATCGACGAGAGTTCGACATGAAATCGGACCTCGGGATTTACGTATTACATATTAAGGAATTTCAATAATTTAATTGAAATGAACGTCGCGTCATTGAGGGTGGTTTATATTGGAAAATGGAAGTCATACGAAAAGTGCAAAATGATCCTTTTGCCCCTTGATCTTTGGCCTTGCCTTAAGAAGTTTAGAAGGTCATTTTGATCATTCAACCCCCTCTATATGATGTCGAAAATTGATGAAGATTGGTCAAGGGAAGTCAATGGTGGATAAGGCCTTTTAGAAGCAAGACCAGTGTCACTCTTTGAGGAAGACAAGTGTCACTATTTGAGAGGGTAAGCATTAATTGAACTCACCTAACCATCTTATCCTTGACCAAGCTCAATTATTATGGAAGACTCTCTCTCTCGCTCTTCCATTTGGTCGGCCAAAACCCTCTCTCTCTCATTCTTCTTCTTCTTTTCAATCTCGGCCGAGCAATTTCTCGTGAGCAGGGAAAAACGTCTCCACTGTTCCAGACATAACTTTATCGTCTGACTTCAGATTAAGGTAAAACTATCGCCATCTTAAATCTTATTATCGTGCCATTCTAGGAAGGTATTATGAGCTTAATTTGGCCCAGCTGTTTATCCCGTAGGTTTGTTTTAGTGGTTGAAAGTCATTATGTAGGCTGATTCCGACCAGTTTTGGAGAAAGTTTTGTTTCGGGGGCTTCCGAACTTCAAATGGCTTCAAATTTTCGATAAGATCTTCATAACATCTAGTACTAAGGTTGGATGGTCTATGATTGCAAGTTTGATGGTGTTAAAATAGGGTTTCATGACTGGTTATAAATGATTAAAACTAGATAGAATCTGCCCGTTTGAGAACCGTGGAGAAAATCGGTTGGTTCGAAGGCATTATGTTATTGTTTCACTTCAAAACTCTCGGTGAGCTCCCTTGACATGTAAATTGAAGTCCTAGCAAGTTTATTTTGTGAGGAATTAAGATTTGAGATTGAAGTATAGCTTGATTGAACGGATTAAACTAGAAACCGGTTCTGTTTTGGAAATATCCTGCCATGACCAATTCTGTTGGGGGTTAATTAAGGAGTATTTTGACTTCAAATTGACTCATAAGAACCCATAAGACATGATGTGAAGTGTTAATGGGGTATTGGTGAAATGGATTGGGAATTTGAAGTGATTTAAGAGCTAAATTGGTGCATAAAACTTCAAGTTATATTTGGCCTTGCATGTAACTACATGAACCGAATGAATTGAGGGTTCGTTGAAGTATTATCATATGTTTGATTGATCGATAAGGTATCTTGAGTTGTCAATTGAATGGTTATTGAGAGATTGGGTCAAAGGAAGTTGAATGCAATGGTTTTATGATTCAAAATTGATGAACTTTTTTAGATTGACGAGGGATTCTTGGTTGATTGCATACCAGTGGTATTGAAAAGGATCGTTTGGTGTGGAATTTTCCTAATCGATCAAGGTAAGTGGTTCCTAAACCCTTACTTAAACCCTAGGACACTACTGGATAGTTGTCTTGTGTAGCGTGATTGTGCGAAAAAGCATGGTGATTGATAGTGTTATTGAATTGGTTGTAAGCCCTATTCTTATTATTGAATTAGCTATGAGCGATGTTCTTGTTTTGAATTGGCTGTGAGCCTCGTTACTATTAAGGAATTGACCGTGGGCCCTGGTGATGACATCGCCTCCGTGGGCCCTGGCGATGATTTGGCTTGGAGCCCTATGAAATTATATCGCGGCTTGGAGCCTTGACGATACATCGCAACCGTGGACCCTGGCAATGATTTGGCTTGGAGCCCCATGAAATTATATCGCGGCTTAGAGCCCGGCGATACATCGCGGCCGTAGGCCCTGGCGATGATTAAATGGTTTGTCATTAACTGATTGGTGAAGTCTGTAGCTTAAATTGCCTAATGCAATTATGTGGTGAGTATATTATAATTGGTAATTGGGATTTAGAATGGCTAGAGAACCCTAGTGATATCAATTGACTATGAGTTCTAGTGATACCGATTGGCCTATGATCCTAGTGGTATTAAATGGCTATGAGCCTCAAAAGTAACAATTGGCCTGTGGCCCCAGTGGTACAAAGATATCGATTGGCCTGTAGCCCCAGTGCTATCAGCTAGCAAGAGTGCCAGAGACGTACATGCCAGCCTAAGAGCCGGGTGATGATTGATTGTGGTAACTCTGAAAGTCATGAGTGCTAGTTTATGTACCATGTACTCGAAGCATGAACACTCTCGGTTGATTATGTTTGACCATGACTCCTAATTATGCATATCTTGCTAAAATAGTTGATTGATGGATGCCTGCTTCTGGTGTTGTTGAGTTGGTCTGGGGAGACTGATGTTTAGGTCTAGGTTTAGGTTTAGGTTTTACTTATTGAGATTTTTATCTCACCCTAGTGGGGGTTTAACTTTTTCTGGTCCTAGGCGAATGAAATCCGGACTTGTCACGGGATGGCATTTGAAGAAGTCGTTGGAGTTAGATTTATAACTGACCTTTTTTTTAATGAAAAATGTATACCCATTTGTCTTGAGTTATCTCATTATGGAATTGTAAGGAGCAGTTTTATAACTTTCGCAATCTTGTTCCTTTGTCAAATTGTTATTTGATTGGCCAAAGGATCCTAGATAGCACAGCTTGATTATGGCCTGGTGGGATGTTCGCGTGCTTACGTGTTCAAGGCGTGACAAGATCAATGCCTAAAGGAAGCACTACTAGCCAAGAATCAAAATCGAGATTTGGGATAGAAGCTCACCACCAAGGTTTAAAGGAAATCCACCAACCAAGGCTAAAGGGCTTTTGGTTTCACCTCCAAGGAAGAATCAAATTTTCAAGGTTAAAGAAACCGAAATAAAATAATTAAACTCACAAAGAGGAACTCTTATTCATTCATTAGATCTTTATTACAATGGAGAAGACCCATCTATTTATAAAGAGACTAAGACAAAGAAATAAGGAAATAAAAGATAATAATCTCATCCACCAGCTTTGCATAGCCAATAACAACCCTAAAAGATCTTCTAATTGTAAAGAAAATAACTCCGATCAGCTACTAATTAATATGTAGTTGATTGGCCTTCAAATCGACAAGTAATCAATCAAGATGTCGCTTGAAATCAGCAATCAATCACATCTTCATTGATTGATCATCCGATCAGCATGTAATCAATTAAGATAAGGCCGGAAATCAACGATCAATCATATCTTGAATTTGTCGTTGAATCTTCAATCAATCTAATCAACAACCAATTTGGTGAATCGCCATGGAACCAACTACAATCAATCAGGTGAATGATTATTTTATTGGAAAGGAAAGGTTAAAACTTTCTAATCGACATTCCTAATCGATAGTCTTCATGACGACATGTGGATCATTGGTGACCTAATCTGATGCCTCGCATCACCTGTGAACCAGTATATACTTCTTCTCATGCATATCATGTTTGTAATCACAATGCATAGATTTCACAGCATAATACATTGACAGCTTGTATGATTCATTCACATACATTCACAACTTGTATAATTTATTCACTTATGATGTTTTTGTTATAACATATATATTCACAGGATATATTCACAGTATATTCATTGCATACAATACTTTTGTAACTTCTCATCCTTTTTGTCAGCAGCACACAAGGATGAAACCAGGGACCTTCATGGTCAAGCACAACTCATAATACGAGAAGATAAAATGTTACTCCCCCTGAGTTGAATATTCATCCAATTAATCACTAATATCTCAATCATTCATAAAATAGTCGAACATTCATCATAGATAATTCATCATCCAAAGTGGAATTAGTTAAACAAACAACGAATCAACATTCAGAGTCATAAATATTCAAATACAGAATGAAATACCAAAAAGATTAAAAATATTTGAAGACAAAAAATATTTTTATGTTTTAGGAGTTTGGGCTAGATTTGCAACTTGGCTTAATTGATTTTGGGTCATAGCATTTGATGACTCCCCATGAGTGTTAGCAAGTCTTTCTGATGTTATAACTGGATCTCTCTGTTCCTCCTTAACATCATTGTTGTGAGAACGCGCAACTCTACCTTCTAAACTCTAAGAGTCTAAATCCAGTACTACCACATAGTCCCTTTTCCTCTTCTTCTTTTCATCATATGCTAACTCTTCATTCTCTGTTTATGTTTTTCTCTTTGACTGTTCAACTGTACAGGTTTTGATTCTGTTGTGGAGGCATGAACAACTACAACATTTTATTTTCTATCTCTCCACAATCATTTAACCGGATTGTACCCCATGTTGGTCAGCATTAATGTTTTAGTGCTACCTTGTCTTAAATATAGAGATTTTTGTTTGGCAGGTATGTCAATCTTCATCTATTGAATGATTATGGTTATCAAGGAGTCATAAGGAAGTTTTCCTTTGCCCTTTCTTATTGGACTTAGCATATGTAGTCATGTGATATGAGGAATGGGGATTGACTTTATGTTTAATATAGCCTAGATAATTTTTCCTTCATATCTAGTTACAGTTCTGGAGAAACTCTTGGGTCTAAAACAGTTTATGACTATCTTATGGGGTATAACACAGATCATGGGCAAAAGATCAAAATTAATGTTCGATGCATTTGATCTGATTGCTGAGTGTTTTGAAGAGATTTCTTTGAATACGTCACTGTTAGAGATGGGAATTTTAGTGAAGAGGTACAACTCAAATTTTAGAATTTCTGCCAATTTTGTGACACTCAAAGTGTAAACTTTTTCAAATAGAGAGAACTAAATGTTGTCTCTATCAGGCATGCAAAAATTTGAAAAGAAATAAGTAGTAAGATGAGTATAGCATGGACTTTGTAAGGTGCACAAAGTCTTAGATTTGAGTTAATGAGGAAGGAGTGAATGTGTAAGCCAGCTTTTTCTATGGAGTCAATTTTGACCGGTCTATTTTGCAGTGTAGACCTTTTGAAGAGAAGCTTGTACATATCATGATGATCTTCTGACCTGAACAATCTATTTTTGTAACTTCTATTACTAAGGAATTTCATTTCCATATCTTCAAAGCTGTCGTAGAGTTTTTCATCATCTTCAAGGATGTTTCCTTTTCCTCCAGCAAAACTCGTTTCAACCATTACTATACTCTAAGAGGTTTCTCCATCTTTCCTTTTCCCTTTTTCTGACTTTTTTGGTAACTTATCTGCTTCTTTTGCTAAGTCACTCGCAGTTTTGATTTCCTTTTCAGTCAAAAGAGCATTACATTCTTTCAAATCATTCTCATCTAGAAACCTATTCTGTTTTATTAAAAATTTGACAGAATCCTCTTTCTTCCCTTGATCCATCATGCTTTGAACAAGGTGGGTGATTTTTCTAGCTAGATAAATTCTCTCCTCATCTGTAGGAATGGATGTTTCTAAAGTTACCTTCGTAGGGAGAGTGTAGAAGTTCATGTCTTTTTTTACTTCATTCTCAATGAGGTCTTCTTGCGAGAGATGAGGTTGATTGGAAGAGCTTGTTCCAGCATTTTATTGAACTCCTTCTTCCATTCTTGAGACCTTAGAAGGATTTGGGGGATCAATTTTAGCCCTTGAGTCAGGCGAGTTTATCCTATTGTTCCTTTGGATGGATTTCTAGTGGAGAATTTTGTTTTAGAATCCATTATTAGAAGATTTTTGAAGGAGCGAGTTTGAAAATGAGATTTACAAGGAGTATTTCGTTCAACGAGAGGATGGATTTGTGAATTCCCTTGGGTTTTGAAAATGAATCGTGAAGGCGGTTCATTTTTTCAATTCATGTCTTGTCTCTTTTTGAGAGTTTCTAGTGATGATTTGAATTCTAGAAGTTGAAGTTTTTGAAAATGATTTGAAGGAATGGTGAATAATTTTTAGAGAGAAGTGTTCAATCAACTTGATAAATCAATCACATCAAACAACACAATCAGCACAATCACAATATTTGTAAAGTATTTAGAGAGGTTGTAATAGTGCATACCTTATTGGTTGCCAAATATGTAACTACTTACGCACCAAAAATTTAAATGATCAAACCTTTAGTCGTTTTCACTCACAAGATGCCATCTTCAATGATGCTTTAAGTTTTGAATTCCTTGAAGTCACGAAGCTTCTTCAGATAAAGTTTTGGCATCCTTTGGTTCTTTCATATACTGCACTATGCTCAGAAGCAAATTCTTCCTATCTAACTAACAATTCAAACAGGCATTCTAGTAATACCTAATTCTTGTCTGACATATTCAAATGTGTTCTTATCAAGTGGCTTGGTCAATATGTCAGCTAATTGATGCTTTGAATCAATAAATTGAATGTTAACATCACCATTATGCACATGATCACAAATAAAACGATACTTAATTTCAATATGCTTAGCTCGTGAGTGCAGAATTGGATTCTTGGTGAGGTTGATGGCACTTGTGTTGTCCCATTTGATTTTCACGTTGTGAGCTTGAACACCAAAGTCCTTCAGTTGTTGCTTCGTCCATAGAATTTGTGTGCAACAACTTTCTAATGCAACATATTCATCTTCTACAGTTGATAGAGCCATAGTGTTTTGCTTCTTGGAGAACCAAGACAATAGCACTGATCCCAGAAGTTGACATTTGCTTGAAGTATTTTTCCTATCTAACTTATAACTCGCAAAATCAGCATCTAAATATTCATGTAATATGAGATCTGAAGTTTTAGGATATCATAGTCCTAGATTAGGATAGGTTCCAATGTATTTGATAATTCTTTTGACTGCAGTTAGATGTGATTCATTAGGATCTCCTTGAAATTGTGACATTCCGAATTTTCGCCCCCTCGAGGCTTGAGATGTGAAATGAAATCTCAAAATTGGAAAATGGATAATCAAGAATTCCAACATTACAATTGGATTAGCCGTCGTCTTATCGAAGAAATTTAGAATCAGAAAAACGACGTTCCGAACGTCGGGGGTAAACATTTTGCCCCTTAAGCCTTAGCCTTGCTTTGATGATTGGACAAGGGCATTTTGATCATAAGCCACACCCAATAGCTACCGAAAATTTGAAGAAACCATGGCCATTGGATGAGTTTTGATTGATACCATGGACAAGTGTCAAAGGATTAGGCTATGAGTTGATGTAAACACTTTTAACCTACCATTCAACTCAAGTTGACCAAGCCCATTGAAGTGTAAACCTCTCTCTCTCTCCTCTCTTAGCCGAACACCCCTCCATTGCCGGTTTTCTTCTTCTTCCTCTTCTCTCTCTTGCCGACCAGCCCTTCACTCTATCCCGACGATTTCACTGTTCTAGCCATAACTTCTTCGTCCGTCATCGGATCAAGGCGTACCACCTACCATTGGAAAGCTTATCGTCTTATCATTCCAATAAGGTATTATGGGTCCAAATCCACCCAGCGGTCTGTTCTGTAGAGCCGTTTGAAGGAGCAAAGATCATGTTGGTCAGTTTTGAACCCGAGAGCTCCCAGCCGACCAGTCCCGATCGTCCCACTATTCCGGCTATATCTTCTTCGTTCGATATCGGATCGAGGTAAAACCATCTCCAAATGAAAGCTTATTATCTTATCTTTCCATAGACATATTATAAGCTCAATTTGATCCAGTAGATCTTCCCCTAGCTCGATTTGAATTGACAAAGGTCCAGACGAGGTAGATTCTGACCGAGTTGGGAGAATGTCTTCGTTTGGCCACTTCAATACTTCAAATTGCTTTAAATTTTTGGTGAGATCTTCTACACTTATAGTATTAAAGTTGGATGAGTTGTGGTAAAATTTTTGAAGGAATTTGATGGACTTTTTACCCCAAATGGGTCTTATGTTTGAAGGGCAAAAACTGACCGTTGGAGGACCCGAAGGAACCGGTCCCATTCAAAGACTTCCCAGCGTCACCTTGGCTTCAAATTTTCGGTGAGGGTCCCAACCCTTAGAACTACATGTTAGCAAGTATATTAGAGGATAAATTGAGGATTTAAACTAGTTTAAGGGCTGTTAAGTTGGGGTATGCACAGAACCGGGTATGCCCTGTTTCGGTTCTGAGCATACTGATTCTATTGGTGGCTGTTGGTGTTGAAGTTGAGCTCCAAATTCATCGTTGAGAAGTGTGAGGATGTTAATTGATGGGTGCATAAGGTGTATGTTTAATGGGGTGATGATTTGAGCAAGGAAATTAACGATTGGATGAAATTTCCTTAGGTTGCGCGGTTGAATCATCCTTGGACCCTTAGGGCCGAACCATTGGAGTAATTAGGAAAGAAATTTTGTTGGCTATATCATAAGGTAAGGGGATTCTTAACCTTTGATAGGAGGATTGGACTCGATTGGGTGGTATGAGTATGAATTTGATCGGTTCTTGGGAGATTATACTGTGATTGTCCAATGTACATTCTAGAAAGAGATAGATGACTTGAATGTATGACAATGCTCGTGCCTTGATTGATTGTCACATTTGAATGCCGAATTTAATAGTCTTGCATGCCATTAATGTGTTGCTTGTTGCTTGAGTTTGTAATTGATTGTGTGCTATGAACTGAAATGAGCATTTGACATGTTTGAGAAGTTGTGATACCCTGATGCGTTGAGACGCGGGATTGTGTGACTGGATACCCTGAGGCGCTGAAGCACGGGGTTTGAATTGAATGGCACCCTGAGGAGGATGAGACGCGGGGTTGTGTGGATGAATGCCCTGAGGCACAGAGGCGTGGGGTTTGAATTGAATGGCACCCTGATGCGTATGAGACGCTAGGTTGAAATGGCCATGTCATGATGCGTTGAAACGCGGGATGGAGTTGAGGTGTTTCGACATAGGCCTGGAGTGAAATTGAAAACCTGATGCGTTTACATGGGTTTGTCAATGAGACGGTCTGATGCATTTACGAGGACTGAGCCTAAGGCGTTCTAAACGCGGGCATAAAAGTGAGGCAGACTAGAAGGGTGGAAGTTGTGATTTGACATGGCAACGTGTGTTTGATCCTAATGATGTGAAATAATGCCATGACTACATGCTTAACATCCGTATGTTGTTTATTGATAGTTGAATGCCTCATGTGATTACTTGAACAAATTATTTGTGATTGCATTTGCCTGAGTGGACAGTCAGCCTAACCTAGGGTTAGGACCTACCTTACTGAGATTTATATCTCACCCTGTCGTGGGATTAACTTTTTCAAGTCTCAGGTGATGGAAATCTGAGCTTGCTAATGATCGGTATCTAAAGAAGTAATTATAGAAAATGGATTTACACTTTTGTGACTTTAAGGATTTCATGCTACCTTGAAGTTAGAGTTGTATCTTCTGAACTTGTAGTTGGTCTTTATAAGAAGACGTATCCTATGTCTTGAGTCATCTTAAGATTGAATTGAATGGAGAAGTTTTATTGCTTCCGTATGTTTGTATCATTTAGAAGTTTTTAAATGGTTGGCCGACGGATCCTAGGTACCATCGAGACAATACGGCCTTGGCGAGATTTTGCGTGCCTGATAGGTTTGGGGCACGACATCCCCGTTTAAGTGGTATCAGAGCAAGGTCAGCTCGATCCAATGTGATTGAGACTTGGAGTGATAAGGAGCGATGACTTGAGGACAATTAGGTAGTGAGACCTTGAGGGATAAGCATGGATTGCTGAATTTTGAGGACTATAGGTTTGAATTTGTGTAGTATTCTAATAGTTCTAGTGCCGATTTAAGAGATGATCTTGAGTGATTTATGAATAAGGTTCACAAGGAAGTGAATAGAAATTGAGGAGTCATAAGCTTGGATTTGAGGTTGCTAGAGAGTAAATTATGAATGAAGGGTCAATTGAAATATATGATTGTGATCTTGGTTTGTCAATGACCCAACTTGAGGAGTACGAGTTATAAAGAAGCGACTGATGTTAGTGGATTCAGGCTTGAATTGCATGATATCTTGATGGTTTAGCTATCAATTGCTATTGTCAGACTTGGATGAAATGAGGTGAGGTGTACACAAGAAATATTGGATTAAAGGCCAATTGTGATTGAATGCATATGGATTTGGCTTGAATAGCGACTAAACTTGAGATTTATGGTTGAACATAGGCAATTAATCTATGATATGTGATGGTCATTGATGGAATTAGAAATCTTCAATGGATAAGAATGAATCTGGAGATGATTATGGTATGATGAATGGCAAGGACAATCAGGACGTGCATGTGTTTATGGCATTAAAATGAAAGTCGAGGAAGGTGTGTGCATGAGCTTATCATTATTGGACTTAATAAACTGTCGCTTGGTGTGGGACAAATTGACGGGATACCTATAAATCGTCATAAAGCATGGTGTGGGATGTATAGAACGGGGCTTTCTCCGTAGATGTATGACTTGGGACAACTTGCAATGGCCAGGTCTGATGAGGGCGGGGAGTGATTGCCGGGATAGAGAGGTCTGGACAAGGAGCGACTCCTAGCAGGCTTCTAAGATGGTAGGAGGCAGGAATGACCCAAGTCATAACTTGAAAGGGGAAGTCTAGGTATCTAGTTGAATCCAATTGTGGTTAAGAGATGTATGACACAAGATTGATCCTCGAAGAAGATGTTCAAAAGTGGCATGACAAGTGAAATGATGCTTGTGATTGGCATAAGTAAAAGCTTTGTGCTTGGCAGTGCGTGCCATTTGAAAGGAAAGGTGATATCTATGATTGGCCTGTTGGGCATGTTTTGTGATTGGCATCATGTGATTGGCTTGGCCAAGGTCTAACTGGGAGAGTAGACGACATGTGGGGTTTATACCCATTGAACTGATGCCTGTTGAGAATGAGAAAGCATGTCGTGCTTGTGATAGAGTGGCAGATGCCTTAGACTTATAGCATGATCAATTAACTCATTCAATTGCTACCTTGAGTACTTGCTCAGTGTTAACCTAATTGAGTTTTTGCCTAGTTAAGGCTTGCCCAGTAATTGGCTGAAGATTGAGAAGTTGCATTGTTGAGGCTAGCCTGTCGAATAGTTATTGACTGATGAGAATCTAGAATCTTTGGGTAATGGATAACAAGTTGAGAGTTGTTTGGGAACCACTGTAAGGTTGATAATGATGAATGATGAGATGAGCAGCTCGAAACCGATAGACTTGAGTAGATGACTTAAGTTTTTGATTCCTGGAGGGAATCATAGTGGTTCAAGTGACATGAGAACCTAATAAGGTTGAACGACCAAGGTATGGCCGTAGAAGAGCATTGAGCTCGAGTACACATGGTATGGAAGATCCGAGAACTGATATGGATCATGAGAATTGAGTAAAGATGGGCGATTGGAGTATGAGTACCAAAAGAGAATATAGCTCGATCTGTTAATCGTACGAGACCCAACAGCTGCATGGGTCGTGGGAACTTTAAATGGAAATGAGGAAATTTGTTGGTTATCGAGCTCGAAGAGGAGGAGCCATGATTGTCTAAGTCACTGTGGTGATAGATGCTAGTACTGATGAGTTAAAGTGATGGAAGTCACGAGAAAGGTGACTTTGAGTTAATCTTTTCTAAATTGAATGTGTGGGAAGGACCACGAGAGTTTGGAAAGGCTTGTAAAATTATGTATAAGGTTGAGATTGACTGAGTTAGGTAGAGGGATAAGATTTTAAATTGTCTCCCTCTAGATTGGGGATCTTGATAAAGAAACCTTACAGGTTTGGGTACACTAAGGAAAGAAAGTGACCATGATAGTTTTAGCCTTAAGAGGCTGTTAGTAATTGGTGAAAGGTCACTAGAGGAAGGGTTTTCTCAAGCGCATGATATCTGCCTAGACTGCCCCTATTGAGTTGTTCGATAAAAAATATCCTCTTGGGATTGCTCAAGAGCAAAGGTTGTTTGGATCCGAATAATCTTGAAAGGATCCAAGGACGATCGACCAGTGTGAGACAAAATTCTCAAGGTCGTTTAAACATATGGTAAAGGTAGTCAAGGACCCTTTAAATAAGACGTGAAGTCTCTGAGTGGATTGGGATTTGAAGGCCTTATGTTAATTGCTATTCTTGAATCTAATTAATCGTAATGGACATCAAGGAAAGAAGTGGATGATCGAGAGAGGAATAAGTAAGAGAATTTATGTTCATCGATTGTGAGAAAAGAGAACTTCACTTATGAAACATAGAATGTGTCTATGAGGAAATGTTGTTACTATGACATAAGGCTTATGGTGATTAACATTTTGTTGTCGTGAGGAATAATAAGGAGACTGATGTGTCAGTTTGTCAGACCTTGTGGATTTTATGAGATTGATTGAGGTTGAATCGAAACCACTAAGAGTGACATTGCGAGTTATCACCCCTAGAGAATAGGGCGTTGCCTTTAAGGACGATTGGATCATGACATGATCATTGATGGAAATAAAGGTGAATGGACTTGATGGTCCTAGTTACTTGCGATTTTAATGAATGGGTGAATAAGCAAAAATGATGCTTAGATTGTAATGCAAGGCGACTTGAGGAAGTCGAATTGAATATCTAAAATATGAATTTATGGAGACCGAGAAAGAATGAAACTTGTCACTTGAGGTGGCTGAACTATTGGAAGGAGAATATTAAAGTGTGGTGGCATTAGAATTCGAAAGTAAAGGAACTGCTGTTGGCGAGACTCCAAGACGAATGTCCTATAGGATAAGAAAGACAAGGTAGAGTCAAAGTAAAAGAATGCCACTAAAGTGTATGGTTTCCTTCATAGGGTAAGAGATCCTAGTGCGGAAGGAAGAAAAAAAATGCCAATTGTCTTGGTGCTAAAATGAAACGTTTGGACTAATGAGGAGGATGCAAGCTTGAATCATTTTTAAAAAAAATCAAGTCTGAGAAGCTATCCTGTGAACAACGTTGAATTCCAAGATAATATTGATGTTCAGTTAAAATGACGAAATTGACATAAGGTCGCATTAGCTGGTTGTGAAACCAAGAGGTCAAGGCACTAATGCTTCCAGAGAAAGGAGTGACAAAAATGAACATAATATTGTGTAGTTCAAGTGAGGACTCATGAGGGTAGAGGGCTAAGGTTTGAGCTCTCAAGTGAAAAGTACGAAGAACAGTTTGAAGATTCGACAACTGGTAGAAAGAAATTGATAAAAGTTAGATTGAGTATCCAAGGAATAATTGGATTGATTGCTACCGTCTTTAGAGACGATGAATATGCTCATTTAATGAGTCAGGAGAAACTTGAATAGCTTTCGAGAATATCCTACGAACTCTAAGGAGATGGTCGTTGTGTGTTGCTAATTGTGAAGAGCACGAGTTGTAGGCCTGATGAGATAAGATTCCTCAGTAGTGAAATTTCTAGGAAATAAAATCCTCATAGAGCCCTTGAGGAATGAATAAGTGATGAATCAACTAAAATCGATGTGAGTTGCAGAAATTGGAAATTTCCTGAAATTGGTGAATTGTTATGGATGGATCGGGGGAAGATTTCCCACAAAAGCAATTCAATGGATGAATGAATACGAAAAGAGTTTTCAAGGAATTAAGTCAAGTTGATGACTACACCGACAATAGTGTTCCTATTTGAAATTAAAAAGGGGTCGAGTGAATCATAATGACGTGACGCAGAAAGGAAATCTGGGACATAATAAAGCAAACTGAAGTGGGCTATGCGAATACGTCGCTATAGTAAAGCTATATGAGTTGGAACGTCTAATGGATGGTTGGAGTTGGCTTGCAAATGTTCTTGCGATGAAGTTGGAAAACACAACTCGCATTGAGAGGTTTCAAGTTTACACGAATCATAAGAATTTGAGGTATGTGGTTGCATAAAAAAATTGAATGATGAACAACGTGTGTGAAGGAGATTGCTTAAGGACTAAGGATGAAATATCCTATATCACCTAGAAAAGGGTGAATTAAGAAGCAGATGCATATAAGTGAAAATTGAGCATCGTGCATTTGGCGGATAAAGGATAGGTTTTGCTCAAGGAAATAAGAAATCCAACTCCTAAATTGGAAGGTTGTCAATTGACTAGTTTGATAACTACCCGAAGCATCAAGCTTGAAGTCAGAAAGGAATTGAGATGCTGCGATGAATAGACTCTGACATTTAAGGGGTTATAGAAATGGATAGAACATGGAGGAAATCCAGATTTTCGGATAGCTAGGAAAAAAACCTCAAAGTTGAGTGTAGAAACCTTAAAGTCCCATGGACGAGAGTACGAGTCCAATATTGAAAAGAAACTTAAAGAAATGACCTCATCAGAAATTCAAAAGGAGAATTATGCTATCCCTTGGGATGACACAAAGGTGTGCCAGACTTGCATCGATATTATCGATGGAATGGGCTGAAAATTTGGTTAGTCGAACATGAGGTCAATTATTGAACGTGCCGACAAGAAAAAATCATGCCCTTGAAAGGATTGATCCGCCGAATGGTATGGACATTAAAGAGTGCATTCTGGCGAGGGTTTAGTAATAATGGTGATGGACAAATGGGAGAGATGATGTGAACGCTCGAGGATGAACTACTGACAAATATTATGAATATCGAAAGAGAATGGAGAGAAGCAGATCAGATTGAGGACTGAAGGAGACAAGTCCTAGGGAAAGATGGCTTTGGTCGGAAAGGATAAGTAAGATCGTCAAGTCATGAAAGGAATTATTCGGAAGAAAGAGGATGCGATGAGATGCCGATACCCCAAAGAGCTAGATGGTTAGAAGGTTGTAAATTTCAAGGACGAAATTTCTTTAAGGGGGGAAGAGTTGCGATATTTCGAATTTTCGCCCCCTCGAAGCTTGAGATATGAAAGGAAATCTCAAAATTGGAAAATAGAGAATCAAGAATTCTAACATTAAAATTGGATTGGCCATTGCCTTATCGAAGAAATTTGGAATCAGAAAAACGACGTTCCAGACGTCGGGGGTAAAATTATCATTTTGCCCCTCAAGCCTTGGCCTTGCTTTGATGATTTGACGAGGGTATTTTGGTCATAAACCACACCCAATAGCTACCGAAAATTTGAAGAAACCATGGCCGTTGGATGAGCTTTGATTGACACCATGCACAAGTGTCAAAGGATTAGGCTACGAGTTGATGTAAACACTTTTAACCTACCATTCAACTCAAGTGTAAACCTCTCTCTCTCTCTCCTCTTGGCCGAACACCCCTCCATTGCCGGTTTTCTTCTTCTTCCTCTTCTCTCTCTTGCCGACCAGCCCCTCACTCTGTCCGGACCGCTTCACTGTTCTGGCCATAACTTCTTCGTCCGTCATCGGATTAAGGCATACCACCTACCATTGGAAAGCTTATCATCTTGCCGTTCCAATAAGGTATTATAGGTCCAAATCCACCTAGCCATTTGTTCTATAGATCCGTTCGAAGGAGCAACGGTCAGGCTGGTCAGTTTTGAACCCGAGAGCTCCCAGTCGACCAGTCCTAGCCGTCCCACTATTCCAGCTATATCTTCTTCGTTCGATATCGGATCGAGATAAAACCATCTCCAAATGAAAGCTTATTGTCTTATCTTTCCATAGACATATTATAAGCTCAATTTGATCCAGTAGATCTTCCCGTAGCTCAATTTGAATTGACAAAGGTCCAGACAAGGTAGATTTCGACCGAGTTGGGGGAATGTCTTCATTTGGCCACTTCAAGACTTTGAATTGCTTCAAATTTTCAGTGAGATCTTCTACACTTATAGTATTAAAGTTGAATGAGCTGTGATAAAAAGTTTGGAGGAATTTGATGGATTTTTGACCCCAAATGGGTCTTGTGTTTAAAGGGCAAAAATTGACCATTGGAGGACCCGAAGGAATGGGCACCATTCAAAGACTTCCCAGCGTCACCTTGGCTCCAAATTTTCGGTGAGGGTCTCAACCCTTAGAACTACATGTTACCAAGTAGATTAGTGAAAAAATTGAGAATTTAAGCTAGTTTAAGGGCTGTTAAGTTGGGGTATGTATATAACTGGGTATGCCCTGTTTCTGTTCTAAACATACCGATTCTGTGGGTGGCTATTGGTGTTGAAGTTGAGCTCTAAATTCATCGTTGAGAAGTGTGAGGATGTTAATTGATAGGTCCATGAGGTGTATGTTTAATGTGGTGATGATTTGAGCAAGGAAATTAACGATTGGATGAAATTTCCTTAGGTTGCGCGGTTGAATCATCCTTGGACCCTTAGGGCCGAACCATTGGAGTGCTTGAGAAGGAAATTTTGTTGGCTATAGCACAAGGTAAGGGAATTCTAAACCTTAGATAGGAGGATTGGACTCGATTGGGTGGTATGAGTATGAATTTGATCGGTTCTTGGGAGATTATACCGTGATTGTCCAATGTACGTCCTAGAACGACACAGATGACTTGAATGTATGACAATTCTCGTGTCTTGATTGATTGTCACATTTGAATGCCAAATTTAATTATCTCGCATGCCATTAATGTGTTGCTCGTTGCTTGAGTTTGTAATTGATTGTGTACTATGAACTAAAATGAGCATTTGGCATGTCTGAGAAGTTGTGATACCCTGATGCGTTGAGGGGCGGGGTTGTGTGAATGGATACGCTGAGGTGCTGAGACATGGGGTTTGAATTGAATGGCACCCTAAGGCGTATGAGACGCAAGGTTGAAATGACCAATGTCTTGATGCGTTGAAACGCGAGACGGAGTTGAGTTGTGTTGTACAGGCATGGAGTGAAATTGAAAACCTGATGCGTTTACACGGGTTTGTCAATGAGACGGTCTGATGCGTTTACGCGGATCGAGCCTGAGGCGTTCTAAATGCGGGCATGTAAGTGAGGCAGATTGGAAGGGTAGAAGTTGTGATTTGACATGGCAACGTGTGTTTGATCCTAATGATGTGAAATGATATCATGACTGCATGCTTGACATCCGTATATTGTTTATTGACAGTTGAATGCGTCATGTGATTACTTGTACAAATTATTTGTGATTGCATTTGCCTAAGTGGATGGTCAGCCTAACCTAGGGTAAGGACCTACCTTACAGAGATTTATATCTCACCCCATCGTTGGATTAACTTTTTCAAGTCTCAGGCAATGGAAATCTGAGCTTGCCAATGATCGGTATCTAAAGAAGTAATTATAGAAAATGGATTTACACTTTTGTGACTTTAAGGATTTCATGTTACCTTGAAGTTAGAGTTGTATCCTCTGAACCTGTAATCGGTGTTTACAAGAAGACGTACCCTATGTCTTGAGTCATCTTAAGAATGAACTGAATGGAGAAGTTTTATCGCTTTCATATGTTTGTATCATTTAGAAGTTTTTAAATGGTTGGCCGACGGATCCTGGGTACACCAAGACAAGACGACCCTAGCGCAATTTTACATGCCTGACGGGTTCGGGACGTGACAAAAATCTAGCGCAAATGTACACACAAAAAATGATTTCAAGTCTAGAAGCAGTAGGATATAGTAATGAACCGATCATGCTCGTGTATAGCTTCTGATCAACCCGTTTGCCATGTTCATCCTTTTCTAGCTTGGATGAAGAAGACATTTGTAATTCAGTTTTCTTGCAATTTTTCTAAACAAACTTTTTTGTCAATTTAAGAGCATTTTTCTCTTGATGTATGAAAGTGCCTTGTTTAGTCTGATTGACTTGCAGTCCTAGGAAGAATGTAAGTTCTCCCATCATACTCATCTTAATTTTATTTTTCATGATTACAGAGAAATTCTTGCAGAGATTTTTGTTGGATGATCCAAATATAATATCATCTACATATATCTGAATAAGTAAGATTTCGTTACTTTCTTTTTGATAAATAAAGTTATATCAACTTTACCTTTCTCAAAACCTTTGTCGATAAGAAAATTACTTAACCTTTCATACCAGGCTCGTGATGCTTGTTTGAGTCCATAGAGAGCTTTTTGAAGTTTGTATACTTGATCTATTCTCTTTGGATCTTCAAATCCTAGGGGTTGTTCAACGCAGACTTCCTCATTAATATATCCATTCAGGAATGCACTACATCTATTTGATATAGTTTGAAGTCATAATAGCAAGCGTAGGCGAGAAAGAGCCTGATAGATTTCAGTCTTGCTACTGGGGCATAAGTTTCATTATAATCGATCCATTCTTCTTGAGAGTAGCCCTTTGCAACAAGTCTTGTGTTATTTCTGGTTACCTCGCCTTTATCATCCAATTTGTTTCTAAATACCCATTTGGTTCCAATAACATAATGATCTTTTGGTCTTAGTATCAGTTCCCAAACTTCGTTGAGTTTAAATTGATGTAGCTCTTGTTGCATATATTCAATCAAGCTTTCATCTTCAAGAGTTTCTTCAATTCTTTTGGGTTCAAATTCAGAAACCAGAGCAAATACATTCACGACATTTATTTAGCTCGGATCTGGTTTTGATTCCTTCATCGATGTTTCTGATGACTTGATTTATGGGATGACTGGATCTGTATTTTCATTTTTCTTTAATTTTTCATGCTCATACTGATTTGATCTTCATCATTTGAATCTTAGAAGTTGCAACTGATTGAGTATTTTCCATGTTCTAAGAAGAATTATTTGCTTCAGCTTCAGATGATAAGTTCTGCTTCTCAGATGATTGATTCTGATCATTTGACATTTCTCTTTTAGAAGTCATCTTCTGAGCAGTGTATTCATCTTCGAATTTGATGTTCATGGATTCTTCAAACGTCTGAGAATTCTTATAGAAGACTTGATAAGTTTTGCTAGATATAGACTATCCCAAGAATGCACTTTTGTCTGATCTTTCATTAAACTTACTTGGCCGATCACTTGAATTTTTATGAATATAGCATTTATTGTTTTCCAAGTATGCAAGTTTCATAATGCTTAGTCCTTTCAAATTTGGCATCAGGAAGTCCTCTCTCTAGCTTTTTTTTTATAAAGCTTTGATATTTGCTTGAGCCTTATGTATCCCAGTTTCCTATGCCAAAGTTCTGGATCACTTTTGACAGATAGAAGACATTTTTCTTCCTCAAATAATGTGTCTAGAAGGTACATGTTACCATGTCTTCATCCAGTGAATAAAGATTCATTGTCTTTACTTGTGCCTGAACACTTATTTTCTACAAAAGAAACTTTATATCCAATATCGTACAATTGGCTAGTACTAATAAGATTGAAATTCAAACCCTTGACCAATGAAACATCATTGATATGAAAGGCGTCAATCTTCGCGATTCCTTTGCCAACAATTGTTCATTTGTTATTTTCTCCAAAGGAGACATTTTCACCATCGAACATCTTAAAATTGATGAAATTTGTTGCATCTCTAGTCATGTGTCTGGAACATTCACTATCAATGTACCATTTATTTGTCCTATTCATTGGTAAGTTCTTTGATCAATGAAACCTAAGTTTTCTTTGGTACCCAAATCTATTTGGGTCCTTTGGGGTTAATATTTATATATTTAAGAATATCTTGAGTTGGCCTTTTCATTTTGGAACAATAACTTTTAGAATGTTTTAAATCACCGCAGTTTGAACATACGTAAAAAGTTCCGATCTTTAGACTTTACAAATCACTTTCTAAAATGACTCTTATAAGATTCCATAAGAGACCTTCTGTCACATCCCGAACCCTGCGAACTCGTGAACATCCCAGCTGGCTATTGACTTTAGAATAACTCTCAGGATTCCTCGGCCAATCAATAATAATAGCAAAATGAAACCAGGTCACGGAAGCAGTAAAATATCTTCATACAAATTCACAAAGAGATGACTCAGGACAAAAGGGTACACTTTTCATATTCAGAATATACACCTCAAAAGTTACCGCAATCAAGCACTCGTAGTTCAATCCAAATCCACAAAACCAAATATGATCCCTAAGGCCACAAAAGGTTTTAGATTCATTCGACCATCTACTTCCTCAAATACGAATCCTTGGCAAACTTAGTGTTCTATCACCAGGGACCTGAAAATCTGTATCTTCAACGAGGTGAGATATAAATTTCAACAAGTGAAACATAAACCTAAACCTGAACACCAGTCCCTCCAGATCACACAAATAACACTAGATGCAAAAAAATAACAATGCATTGGCACAAGACATTCGCAAATCAAGCCACTTAATAAGATAAAAATACACCAAGGTTGCAATCAGACATACCCAACCTCATGTGTGACATTCTGATTTCCAGTCAATTTCAAACTCATTAATGATAAGTAAATCTAGAGATATATTTCAGTCTTATCTCGCTTGAATCTGATCAATTCGAGTAGGCTGACCAAAAAGGGAAAGGCTAACGCGAGACAAGGTACGTGAACCTAGGAAACTCGAATAAGAAATGGCATTATGACCATAAGGATTGTCGAGGGGATATTTAGAACCATAAAAGGACCAATCTAAGAACGATTGAGGAATGCATTTGCTAGTGTTATGCGATTGGAGCGCGGATGATGCCGCTTAACCAACGTATGATTTGCAAAATTTTCCTAAATTAGATAGTGACGATCGAGACCAAAGGGACTAGTGATAGACCATCGTGATTACATGGCAACCAAAGTCACCATGAATTGATGAGCCCTAAATCTGATATGAATCACAGGGTCGATACGCGTAACGTTTGCAAAAGTCCCCCCGTCGGTTCGGGATAGGCTGGGACCACGTCCGATAGAGAAAACAATCAGAAACGTGTCTTGAAAATTGAAAATTGAGAATAAAAAATTCCAACATTATATTCAGATTGGCCATCTCCCTATCGAAGAATATTGGAATGAGAAAAATGATGTTCCGGACGTCGGGGGTAAAATTACCATTTTGCCCCTCAAGCTTAAGCCTTGCTCATGCGAATAAAGAAGGGCATTTTGGTCTTTTAAACCACCCCTAGGCTGCCAAAAAAGGAGGATGAATTGTGGCCGTTGGATCAAGATGGAATGAAACTTGGGATAAGTGTCCAAAGATCAAGCTTGGAGTGGTCATGTCCACCTTTATTCACCTACCCTTCAACCATTGACCTTGAGCCTTATATATAGTCTTTTTCTCTCTCTCTCTCCTCTCCCCTTGACCGACCATACACCCCCTAGCTCACGCCAACTCCTTCTTCTCTTACTCTTCTCTTTCTGCGTCGCCGACTAGCTTCTGGGCTCCTATTCGCTACCGTCGATGCCACTTTTCAGTGAACACCGACCGGCAAACCGACTACCTAAGCCTAGCCCCACCTCTTGTCGACGTCCTCGTAGTAGAAGCACATCGATTGGACCACCGAGGAGCTTTGGCCAAGCATTTCCCCAAAAGTCGACGAAAATTGACCCAATTTGGGGTAGGCCAAGTTTCTGACCCCTTAAGACATCGAAATGTTGGAATCTTGCGACCAAATTTTGTAGAGATCTAGGAGAAATTTATATCAATCTGTGGTAAAAACTTAAGCTTGATTTGATGAAGTTTTGACCCCAAATGGATCTTGTGAACCTTGGATAGAAACTGCCAATTTACTGACTTGGAGGATCCGGAGACTTTCAAAGAGATTCCGACGACAACTCGACTTCAAACTCTCGGTGAGACTCTTACACCCTTAGATAGACATGTTAATAAGTAGGTTAGTGATTAAATGATTGGTTTGGTGGAGATTTAGGACTGGTTATGCTCGATTTGTACAGAATCGAAAATAGTCGGTTCGGTTCTATGCAAGACCGAATCTGTTGAGGCTGATGGCTATGGATTTTGAGTCCCAAATTGGTGATTTAGACATGCTAAGATGATGAGGATTGTGTTATGGAGGTTTGGGATTCATGGATGGGTGAATTGGACATGAAAATTGACAATTGGTTGGAATTTCATAAGTTGTACGATGAGATTGATCTTGGACCATTGAGGGTCGAATCTTTGAGGGCTCAAGAAGATAATTTTGTGGCATCAAACTCAAGGTAAGTGAATCCTAAACTTAGTATAGGAAGATTGGACTCAATTGGGTGAGTCGGGCAATAATTCGATTGTTTGGTAAGAGATTCTGGGATAATTGTTCTTGGTGCGTCCTGAGATGTATAGGGAATTAATTTGTGCTATTGCTCGTGTTTGAATCATCCGCCATGTCTGAATGTCACTTTGATTGTCTCGCATGCCATAAATACATGAATTGTGCCTGAATTGCACCGTTGTTATTTATGTGAAATGAGTTGAGAATAATGGCATGAGGGTGACATGGCGAGACCCTGATGCGTACGAGACGCGGGGTGGTAAAGTGAGTACCCTGAGGAGCTAAGGCGCGAGGTAGAGGTTGTGTGGCACCCTGATGCAATCAAATTGCAGGGTTGAGATGGCCACGGTCCTGATACGTTTATGCGGGACGGAGATATAAGGTGTCGACACTAGCTTGGAATATCATTGAAACCTGACGCGTTTACGCGGGTTGTCAATGAAGGTTTGATGCGTTTACGCGGACCAAGCCTGATGCGATCTAGTCGCGGGCATGAGAATGAGGCAGGCAGGAAATGGTGGATGTGGTGGTGTGGTACGACGAGTGTACATATCATCTAAATGTGTAATGATGCTATAACTGTGCGCCTGCCATCCGTGTGTTGTTATCTGTGTTTGTATTTGCCTTGTACATCTATGAGTTTGACTTGTTGGAATGTGTGACTGCTTGAGTGGACGGTCAGCCTAACATAGAGTTAGGGCTCTTTTACTGAGATGTGTATCTCACCCCTTTAGGGACCCTTATTTTTACAGATCCTAGGCTTTGACGATGTGGCCTATTCATTTTGGAGACCCGAAGGAGATGTTCACTTTTTTTTTATGAGTTTCCTGACGGGCAGGGAACTATTTATATAAGGAAGTGTACTGTGGTTTGGGTAGACGAGGGTGGTACAAGCTAGAAGCCTCATCGATATGAGGCCGGGTTTAGGAAGGTCGGGGATGTGTCTACCGGGTCGCTGAAGCCCAATGAGGTACCCTAGGGAGTTGTCCCTAGTTGGTGCCACCCTACCAGAGACTTAGATCAGGCTGAGGGGTCTGTTGTCGATTCGAGGAATGGACCGGAGAGGACCCCAACCATAGAGAACTCGAAGGACGAGGTCATTGTACTGGAGAAGACTGAGGAGGATCTCACGGAGCCATCTGCCGAGGCGACCGTGGAGGATACTATCCAAGTTCGCTCAGAGTCCTTCTTAGAGTATGAGCCGTCGGAGGATGCCGAGGACACTGGGGACTCTAGCAGTTCTTCTTAGGAGCTCCCAATTTGTCAGTTTGATCCTTTGGTGGCAACCTTGACCCCGTCTCTTTTGGATGCTGATGATGGATCATTTTGTGTACTTACCCCGTCACTGCTCTTGTTAGCCTAGTTTGTTGCTATGAGTATGTATGAAAAGTTTGGTATTATGTATGACGGTATATTTGCGCTATCCAGGTCCCATTTCACTATTTGTACGGAGGAGTTATTTCTTTATCGCCTCCGCATGCTTGATATATGTATATGATGTCTCTTGACTTAGTTGTGGATCTTAGGACCACGAGAGATATTTATTTTGCTTACAGGGAGTCGCGTGCTCGTGCCTGAGGTGCGGGAAGTGACATCCCCATTTGCTTGGTATCAGATCAAGGTCAGCTCGTTCCAAAGTTCATTGAGGACTGGAGTAATAAGGAGAATTAAGTTGGGACTTGGATGGATAGCGAGACCTTAGGAGACTGGTTAAGATAAGGCATGGCTTGCATAGCAGTTGACCTGGTACTTATGGTTGGTGTTTGACCTTGGCAGAGTTGTGGTAAGGCATGAGGATTGAGTTCCCTGCTTAGTGTTGAAGGTCATTTCTAGATTTTGGCCTGATAAGTGAATGAGTATGGCCTGATAAGTGAATGAGTACGGCCTATTTTAGTGAGCCGTTGGAGTAAACGGAACTGAGAAATAACCATGGGTTATTTGTTGAAATTTTTATGGAGTTTATTGTATGGGGTATTGCTGTATTGTGACTGTCTCTATTGAGGATTAGTTAGTAGCTTCGGATGTAGACGAATGAGTGAGTTACTAACTCCTTGCTGAACTTGTCGTGGACTAGGTTCAGTAGAAAGGGATAAGGATGAGCAACTCGTCTAGAAGATCTAGAAGATCCAAAGGCGGAGCCTCTAGCTCGAGGCCGCCTGTAGCTGAGGACCCAAGAATGGATGGCGTGCTGAAGGCGCTAGAGAATTGGTGACTTGATTGATAGGCAGACCCAAGATCGAGACGCTGCCATCGCCCAGGCAGTAGAAGCTGTCATAGCTGCTGTCAACGCCTACAACGGCCACAACGGTGGCAATGGAAACCAGAATGAATATGACCAGGGCAATGAAGCTATTAATGCCCAAGAGGAAATCGTCATGGTCAGACAGATGGGTCAACTAGTGGAGTAGTTCATAAAGCTGAAACCGACATAATTCGATGGAACTGGAGATCCTGAGTTAGCACCTAGATGGATTAAGAAGTTAGAGAAAACTTTTTGTGTGCTAAGGTGCACGGACGAAGAAAAGGTGCTGTTGGTAGTGTACCAGCTGGAGGGTACTGCAAATGATTGGTGAGCTGCCACCAAGAATGTAGTTTTCCTTAAAAGAACGGCCATGAACTGGGATGCCTTTAAGAGGGCGTTCAACGACAAGTATTTCTCGGAGACGGCTAGGGAAAGAAAATAGGTGGAATTTCTACAACTATGATAGATCAGTATGAGGCTGAGTTCTCGAGGCTGTCGAGGTACACACCTCGATCTGTAGAGGATCCTCAGGAGAAAGCAAGGAGGTTTGGGGACGGTTTGAGGCTTGAGCTCCATAGTCAGATGATTGCCCTAAATTTGAGGACTTATAAGGAGATACACGAACGGGGCTACATGATAAAAAGGGACTTGAAGGAGAGGAACACCGCAACTGGATCGCGGTTTACAACATTCAGAGATAACCGCCAGATGAACAAGAGACCGATGGCATGCAACATGCATTTTATGCCTCCAGTAAGGAAAAATATTGTGAAGCCGCCAAATCCCACTAATTGGAGCTACCGCCTTTGTGGCAGGAGGCATGAAAATGGGCCATGCCCGGTAAGGACAAGAGTTTGCTTTAAGTGTGGTCAACTGAACCACCGGATGAGGACGTGCCCAAACCAAGCTCCAACAAATCGACCTCAAGGGCAGAGACCGCAGGCTGGACCATCGACGACTACTCCCCAGATCGAGTAGAATCGACCACCGGCACAGGAAAGGGTATATGCAGTAGCCTGCAAAGAGGCAGATGAAGTACTAGGTGTGGTCACAGGTACGGTTTACTTGTGTAACCAAGCTGCATACGTATTGTTTGACCCTAGTGCCACGCATTCATTTGTGTCTGCACAGTTTGCTGATTTGGTGGGTATGAAATTGAAACCGTTGAGTATAATTCTGCATGTTGCCACTTCGTTAAAGGATAATATATTTGTTTCATTGGGTTGTACGGGTTGTGAAATCGTGATTGGAGGGAGTAAGGAGAGTATTGACCTAGCTGTATTGCCCATGTAAGATTTTGACGTAATCATAGCAATGGATTGGTTGGGTAAATAGGGAGCAATAGTGGATTGTGGTAGTAGGATAATCCGATTTTATCCGAGAGGCCGCCCTAGCTTTGAATTGGTGGGAAGTCGAGAAGGAATCTCGATTCCCTTAGCCTCATCTCTGGAAGTGACCAAGTTGATGTTTGAAGGGTGTTAGGCATACTTAGTGGCAGTAATGGACACGACTACCGAAGAACCAAAGTTAGAGAGTAACTCGGTAGTGTGTGAATTCCTAATGTATTTCCCCAAGAGTTGCCAAGATTACCACCGGAACGTGAAATGGAATTTGTAATCGAGATAGCCCCTGGGACGGAGCCAATCTCGAAGGCACCTCACAAGATGTTCCCGTCAGAACTGAAAGAGTTAAAGGTGCAAATGCAGGAACTATTGGACAATGGATTTATCCGATCGAGTGCTTCACCGTGGGGAGCACCGGTGCTATTTGTAAGGAAGAAGGATAGGTCTTTACGTCTATGCATCGACTATCGGCAGCTGTACCAAGTGACAATGAGGAACAAAGAGTGGCGGTATTTTCGAAGATTGACCTGAGAACATGGTATCACCAATTGAGGATCAAGAAGGAAGACATACCTAAGACAGCCTTTAGGACGAGGTATGGTCATTATGAGTTTACGACGATGCCGTTTGGTTTGACCAACGCTCCAGCTGCTTTTATGGACTTGATGCATCGAGTATTTAAGGAATTCATGGACATATTCGTCATAGTCTTTATTAAAGACATCTTGATTTACACGAGGAGTGATGCAGAACACGAAGAGCACTTGAGGATTGTTCTGCAGACCCTAAGGGAACACTCGCTCTATGCGAAGTTCAGTAAATGTGAGTTCTGGCTGAACAGAGTAGCATTTCTTGGTCATGTGGTATCTGGTGAAGAAATCATAGTGGATCCTGTAAAGATCGAGGCTGTAACGAATTGGCCTAGACATACTACGGTCACTAAAGTCAGAAGTTTTTTGGGACTGGCGGGATACTACAGGCGTTTTGTGGAGAAATTCTCATCCATAACCATCCCATTGACGTGGTTAACGAAGAAGGAAACAATGTTTGAATGGACGAACAAGTGTGAGAAGAGTTTCCATGAACTCAAACATAGATTGACAACCGTACCAGTGCTGACAATTCCATCAGGACCGAGAGGTTACGAGATATACAGCGATGCCTCACTAAATGGATTGGGTTGTGTATTGATGCAGCACGGAAGAGTAGTGGCCTACGCATCCAGACAGTTGAGACCACATAAAATGAACTACCCAACTCATGACCTGGAGTTAGCGGCGATTGTATTTGCTTTGAAGATTTGGAGACATTACCTATGTGGCGAAAAGTTTTAGATTTACACCGACCACCAAAGCTTAAAGTACTTGTTTTTCCAGGAAGAGCTGAATATGAGGCAGCGTAGGTGGATGAAGCTGCTCAAGGACTATGATTGCAATATACTACATCACCCTAGGAAAGGAAACAGAGTTGCAGATGCACTTACCCGAAAGTCGAGCATCGCATGTCTGCTAGTGAAAGGTTGGTTGATGATTGAAGATTTAAGAGACTCTGAGTTCAGACTAGAAGTCTGCCAGTTGTCTAGCTTAATGGCTACATTGAGGGTGGAACCTGAGATCTAGAAGGGAATAAAGACCCTACAGTCTACGAACCTGAAGATTCAGAAAATTCTGGAGATGGACGCAACAAGGAGGAAACCCGAATTTCAGGTGTTAGAGGATGGAATTTTGAAGTTTCGAGAACGATTATGTGTACCAAAGGATGAAGGACTCAGGGAAAGGATCTTGTCAGGTGCTCATAGGAGCAATTATAGCATCCAACTTGGGAGTATGAAAATGTATCAGAATTTGCGACAGCATTATTGGTGGAACGGGATGAAGGAGGACGTAGCAAAGTATGTGGCTAAGTGTTTGACGTGCCAGCAAGTGAAAGCGCAGCACTGTAAGCCTGGAGGACTATTACAGCCACTAGAGATACCTGAATGGAAGTGAGAGCATGCGACTATGGATTTTGTGATGGGACTCTTAAGAAACTAGGGAGGTCACGACTCTATATGGGTAGTTGTGGACAGATTGATCAAGTCTGCATATTTCATCCCGGTGCGAAAGGACTTCGCTATGGATAAGTACGCAGAGTTGTACATGAGATAGACAGTGAGGTTGCACGAAGTGCCTGTGACGATAACCTCGAATAGAAATCCCAAATTCACGGCAAACTTTTGGAAAAGCTTGCAAGATGCCATAGGAACCCGACTACAGTTTAGCACAGCGTATCACCCACAGACGGATGGACAGTTGGAAAGGACGATACAGACACTTGAGGACATGCTGCGTACATGCGTCATTGATTTTAAAGGTGGGTGGGAAGATCAGCAACATTTGGTAGAGTTTGTTTATAATAATAGCTACCGGCAGAGTATCCAGATGGCACCATTCGAAGCACTCTATGGTAGGGCCTGCAGAACCCCGATTATTGGGATGAGGTTGGAGAAAGGAGTATCACAGGCCCAGAACTGGTAGAGCAATCGATGGAAGCAGTGAAAATAATCCGGGATAAATTAAGGACGACACAGAGTCGTCAAAAGAGCTACGCAAATAAGCGGCGTAAGCCCTTAGAGTTTCAAGTGGGCAATCATGTCTTCCTCAAGGTGTCACCGATGAGGGGACTATCGCGATTTGGAAAGAAGAGGAAGCTGAGCCCAAGGTATATAGGCCCATTCGAGATACTGGAGCGGATTGAAACCTTGGCCTACAAGCTTGCCTTGCCGCCTAATCTATCCCAAGCGCATAATATTTTCCACGTGTCGATGCTACGAAAGTATGAACCAGATCCGACACATGTGTTAGACTATAAGACAATAGAAGTGGACGATCGGGTGTCTTACGTGGAGAGGTCGATAAGGATCGAGGATCGGAAGGAGCAAATCCTCATGAACAAGAAGATTCCACTGGTCAAAGTAGTGTAGGAGCACCATGGAACGGAAGGTGCCACGTGGAAAAACGAAGAGACGATGAGGGGACAACACCCCCATTTATTTGAGTAATTAAGTTTGATGTAAATTTCGGGGATAAAATTTTTGTAAGGGGGGAAGAGTCATGACATTCTGATTTCTAGTCAATTTCAGACTTATTAATGAGAAGTAAATCTAGAGATGTATTTCAGTCATATCTCGCTCGAATCTAATCAATTTGAGTAGGCCAACCAAAAAGGGAAAGGCTATCGAAGAATATTGGAACGTTATATTCGGATTAGCCGTCGCCCTATCGAAGATATTGGAACGAAAAAAACGATGTTCCGGACGTTGGGGATAAAATTACTATTTTGCCCCTCAAGCTTAAGCCTTGCCCATGAAAATAAAGAAGGGAATTTTGGTCTTTTAAACCACCCCTAGGCTGCCGAAAAAGGAAGATGAATTGTGGCCATTGGATCAAGATGGAATGACACTTGGGACAAGTGTTAAAAGATCAAGCTTGGAGTGGTCATGTCCACCTTTATCCACCATTCAACCATTGACCTTGAGCCTTGCATATAGTCTTTTTTTTTCTCTCTCTCTCCTCTCCCCTTGACCAGCCATACACCCCCTAGCTCACACCAACTTCTTCCCTTCCTCTTCTCTTTTTCCGTCGCCGACCAACTTCTAGGCTCCTGTTCGCTGTCGCCGACGCCACTTTTTGGCGACCACCGGCTGGAAAGCCAACCACCTGAGCCTAGCCCCACCTCTTACCGACCTCCTCGAAGTGGAAGGACGTCAATTGGACCACCAAGGAGCTCTGGCCAAATATTTCTCCGGAAGCCGACAAAAATTGACCCAATCTGAGGTAGGTTGAGTTTCTGACCCCTCAGGACATTGAAATGTTAGAATCTTATGATCAAATTTTGTGGATATCTAGGGGACTTGTATATCAATCTGTGGTAAAAAGTTGATCTTGATTTGTGAAGTTTTGACCCTAAATGGGTCTTGTGAACCTTGGATAGAAACTGCCGATTTATTGACTTGGAGGATCCAGTCACATTTGAAAAGATTCCGGCGACGACACCACTTCAAACTCTCGGTGAGACTCTTACACCCTTAGATAGACATGTTAAGAAGTAGGTTAGTGATTAAATGATGAATTTGATGGAGATTTAGGATTGATTATGCTTAGTTTGCATAGAACCGAAAATAGCCGATTCGGTTCTGTGCAAGACTGAATCTGTGGAGGCTGATGGCTATGGATTTTGAGTCCCAAATTGATGATTTAGACATGCTAAGATGATGAGGATTGTGTTATGAAGGTTTGGGATTCATGGATGGGTGAATTGGACATGGAAATTGACAATTGGCTGGAATTTCCTAGGTTCTGCGGTGAGATTGGTCTTTGACCATTGAGGGCCTAATCTTTGAGGGCTCAAGAAGAGAATTTTGTGGCATCAACCTCAAGGTAAGGGAATCCTAAACTTAGGATGGGAAGATTGGACTCAATTGGGTGAGTTGAGCAATAATTCGATTGTTTGGTGAGAGATTCCAAGATAATTGTTTTTGGTGCGTCCTGAGATGTATATGGAATTAATTTGTGCTATTGCTTGTGTTTGAATCATCCGCCATGTCTGAATGTCACTTTGATTGTCTTGCATGCCATGAATACATAAATTGTGCTTGAATTGCACCGTTGTTATTTATGTGAAATGAGTTGAGAATCATGGCATGAGGGTAACATGGCGAGACCTTGATACGACGAGACGCGGGGTGGTGAAGTGAGTACCCTGAGGCACTGAGGCGCGGGGTAGAGGTTGTGTGGCGCCCTGATGCGATCTAATCGCGGGGTTGAGATGGCCATGGTCTTGATGCGTTTATGCGGGACAGAGATATAAGGTATCAACACTAGCTTGGAGTATCATTGAAACCTGATGCGTTTACGCGGGTTGTTAATGACGGTTCGATGCATTTACGCAGATCAAGCCTGATGCGATCTAATCGCGGGCATGAGAATGAGGCAGGCAGGAAATGGTAGATGTGGTGGTGTGGCAGGACGAGTGTGCATATCATCTGAATGTGTAATGATGCTATAACTGTGCGCCTGCCATTCGTGTGCTGTCATATGTGTTTGTATTTGCCTCGTACATCTATGAGTTTGACTTGTTGAAATGTGTGACTACCTGAGTGGACGGCCGGCCTAACCTAGGGTTAGGACTCTTTTACTGAGATGTGTATCTCACCCCGTTGGGGACCCATATTTTTAGAGATCCTAGGCCTTGGCGATGTGGCCTATTCGTTTTGGAGATCCGAAGGAGATGTCCACTTATTTTGATGAGTTTTCTGACGGGCAGGGAACTATTTTTGTAAGGAAGTGTACTGTGGTTTCGATAGACAAGGTGGTACGAGCTGGAAGCCTTATCGATATGAGGCCCGGTTTAGGAAGGTCAGGAATGTGTCTAGTGGGCCATTGAAGCCCAATAAGGTGCCCCAAGGAGTTGTCCTTAGTTAGTGCCACTCTACCAGAGACTTAGACCAGTCAGAGGGGTTCGTTGTCGGTACGAGGAATGGACCAGAGAGGACCCCAACCATAGAGAACACGGAGGACGAGGTCATTATGCTAGAGGCGACTAAGGAGGATCTCGTGGAGCCATCTACCAAGGCGACCATGGAGGATACTATCGAGGTTCGCCTAGAGACCTTCTCAGAGTATGAGCCGTCGAAGGATGTCGAGGACACCAGGGACTCTAGCAGTTCTTCTTAGGAGCTCCCAGTTTGCCAGTTTGAACCTTTGGTGGAGACCTTAACCCCGTCTCTTTTGGATGTTGATGATGGATCATTTTGTGAACTTACCCCGTCTTGTTTGCGTAGTTAGTAGCTATGCGTCTATATGAAAAGTTTGGTTTTATGTATAACGGTATATTTGCGCTATCCAGGTCCCATTTCACTATTTGTACGGAGGAGTTATTTCTTTATCGCTTCCGCATGCTTGGTATATGTATATCATGTCTCTCGACTTTAGTTGTGGATCTTGGGACCACGAGAGATATTTATTTGCTTGTAGGGAGTCGCGTTGTCATGCCCCGAACCCGGCGAGCACGTGAACATCCCACCAAGTCGTACTTTTCTGAAAACTCCAAAATCCAACGGCCAATAACTTACAACTCTTTAAAAAAAATGCATGTGAAAGCGATGCTAACTCCATTCATACCAATAAATCAACACCCAATGACTTAGGACAGATACATCAACGTTTCATTAATTCATTCCCAAAGGTTCAATTCAATAATCTACCAATCAAAAAGACAATCCCTAATATCACAAAATGTAAATCCATAACTTGCAACCCTCTTTAGTACGGTTGATCATCTATGCCTTCAAATGCCAATCCGTGGCAAGTTCGCACTTTCTTCGCTTGGAGGTTGAAAAATTAAGCTCCCACTGGGATGAGATATAAATCTCAGTAAGGTGGGTCTTAACCCTAGGTTAGGCCGACTGTCCACTTAGGTAGTCGTCTATCCCGATATTTCAAACTCATAATCATACAGGCATATCAAGCGCAAATCGATAAAACAACAACATGCAGATGACAAGCATGCGATGATGACCTCATGTCATACTCAGATGATTATGCACATTCGGCCTGCCACTTCACCACATCCACCAATCTCCGCATGCCCCAATCTCTAGTCCGCGATTAAATCGCATCAGGCTCGATCCGCGTAAACGCATCAGACCGTCATCGGCAGCCCGCGTAAACGCATCATGTTCCAATGAATGTCCAGGCCAATATCACCATCTCATAACTCCGTCCTGCAAATAGTTTGCATCAAGACCGTGGCCAACTCAACCCCGCGATCTCGTCGCTTCAGGGTGCCACACAATATCAACTCTACCCCGCGATCTCGTCGCATCAGGGTATACATCTCATGCCCCGCGTCTCATACACCTCAGGGCCTCTCCGTCCCGCGAGTAATTTGCATCAGGACCGTGGATATCTCAACCCGGTAATTTCATTGCATCAGGGCGCCACACAATATCAACTCCACCACGCGATCTCGTCGCATCAGGGTATCCATCTCTCGCCCCGTGTCTTATACGCCTCAGGGCCTCGCCATATCGTAGTCATGCCATGATTCACTATTCAATGCACAAATAAAACAACAGGTACATCTCATGCACAATTTGAAAATCCATGGCATATAAGACAATCAATGACATTTGACAAGGCATACAATTTAAACACAACAATATCACACATGACTTTCTATAACCACTTAGGCATTTTAAAAGCCACCCCTTTGGAATATCCTCCTAAATCGATCAAATTAAACCTTGACTCACCCAATCGAGTCTAATCTTCCTAGCATAAAGTTAGGAATTCCCTTACCTTGGGTTTGATTACACAATTTACTCCTCTTGAGCCTCCAAAGTTTCGGCCCCCAATGTCCACAACCGGACTTGTCGCGCAACCTAATAAAATCCAACTAATTTCACAAATTTTCAAGTCTAATTCAACCATCCATGAATCATAATCCTCCATAGCATAATCCTCAACATCTTAACATATTATAATCACCAATTTGAGACTCGAAATCCAACGCCAACAGCCCTCCGTGGTTCGGCCATGCACAAAACCAAACCGATTCCTCATGGTTCTGTGCATGCCTTGAGCTACCAGCCCTAATTTAACTCCAAATCCTACATCTAACCCTTATCTTACCTCTTAACATGTCTACCTAAGGGTTTGGCTCACCGAAGATTTGAAGTCGATTGGTCGTCGGAAACTCGTCGAATGTCGCCGGTTCCTCCAATGTTAGAATTCGGCAGATTCTGTCCATGATTTACAAGATTGATTCGAGATCAAAATTTCTTCAAATCACTCTCAACTTTTTACCACAGATTCATCTACATGTCTACTAGGTCTCCACAAAATTTGACCTCAAAATTCCAACAATTCGGTCTTCAAGAGGGTTAGAAACCAGACATACCTCAGGTTGAGTCAATTTCCGTCAACTCCCGAGAAAACGCTTGGCTGGAGCTCCTCGGTGCTCCAAATGGCACGTTTCCACTTCGAGGAGGTCGGCAAGACATAGATCTAGGTTAATATGGCCGACCGGGGTCCAGGTGGTGGCCGGAGGTGGTCGTCGAAATGGCCGAACAGAGAGACCAGAAACTGGTCGGCGACAGGCAGTGAAGAAGGAAGAAGAAGACGGAGTGGCATGAGTTCTTGGGGTGGTGGCCGGCCAAATGAGTGAGGAGATAGAGTGAGAAGACTATATTCAAGGCTCTTAGTCAATGCTTTGAATGGTAGGTGGGCAAAAGTAGATATGACCATTCTTTAAGCCATCCATTGACACTTGTCCACCTTGTCTTCCCAAGGTGATCCAATGGCCATCTTTTCTTCTTGAATTCGACAGCCTTGAGGTGTATATAAAGTCCAACATGCCCTTCTTCAAATGCATGGTAAATTCCTAAGCTTGAGGGGCAAAAAGATAATTTTAATATCGTTTTCTCGTTCTAGAATTTCTTCGATAGGGCGTCGGCCAATCCAAATAACGTTGGAATTCTTGATTTTCCATTTTCATTCTTTCAAGACTCGTTTCTAATAGTTTTCTCTATCAGACGTGGTTTCAGCCTATCCCGAATCGACGGACGACTTTTGCAGACATTACGCGAATCGACCCCGTGATTCATATCACGTTTAGGGCTCGTCAATTCAGGGCGGCTTTGATTGTCATGTAATTGTGAGGGTCTATCGCTAGTTCCCTCGACAATCCTTATGGCCAAAGCACCGTTTCCCTTTTGGTTAGTCTACTCGAATTGATCAGATTTGATCGAAATACGACTGAAATACATCTCTAGATATACACTTCTCATTAATGAGCTTGAAATTGAATGGAAATCAGAATGTCACACGTGTGCTCGTACCTAAGGCGCGGGGCGTGACATCATGGGTTCAAGCTTCAAACACATAGCATTTAAATAAGCTCACATACTTTAAAAGTCATCACAACTATGCATCACTTGGGCTCTCAATCACGATGTACTTCTCTGGGCACTCTGACCAATTGACATCACCAGGGCTACAAGCCAATCGATATCATTTGGGCTTATAGCCAATTGGTACCACCGAGGCTACAAGCTAATCGATACCTATGGTGCTCGCAGCAAATTAATATTACTGTGGCTCACAACCAATCGTTATCATCAGTACTTATAGCCAATCGATAACACTGGAGCTCATGGCCAACCTATACTATTGCGGCACCAAGTCAATGCAATCTCCGGGGCACCAAGCCAATTGATCACTGGGGCATTGTAGCCCATTCATATAACATCAGTACTATAGCCGTTTATATAGCATAGGCATTATAGCCAATTCAATAACAGGGGCTTCATAACCAATTGATAGCACAAGCACTATAGCCATATAAATCATGTAGGCGTCACGACCAATTAAATCATCAAGGGCTCAATAGCCAAATATATCATCAAGGCATATCACAATTCAATTGTCATACTATGCCATTCAAGTCATGGAATTCACTACTCAATCAAACAATTCAAGACGTAGGCTTCACCAAGCACCCAATTCATTCAATCAATCTATCCGGTAGTGTCCTAATGTTCAAGTATGAGTTTAAGGAACACTTACCTCATCAATTGTGTGACATTTTGATTTTTCCTATCATTTCGAGACTTATTAATGAGAATAATCTAATGATGTATTTCAGTCGTATCTCGCTCGGATCTAATCAATCTTGAGTTAACTGACCAAAAGGGAAAGGCTAACACGAGGCAAGGTACGTGGGAACTCGACTAGAAAATGGCACTTTGACCATAAGGATTGTCAAGGGACATTTAGAGCCACAAAAGACCGATCTAAGAACGATTATGGAAAACATTGCTAGAGTTATATGATTGGAGTGCGGGTGATACCGCTTAGCCAATGTTTAATTTGCAAAAATATTTCCTAAATCGAATTATGACGGTCGAGACAGTCGGAACTAGTAATAGAACTCGCAATTACATGACAACCAAAGTCACCATGAACTGATGAGCCCTTAAGTGTGATATGAATCACAGGGTCGATACACGTAATGTCTGCAAAAGCCACCCGTCAGTTCGGGATAGTCTGAAATTACATTTGATAGAGAAATGATTCAAAGACGAATCTCGAAATTAGAAAATAGAAAATCAAGAATTCCAACGTTATAATTGGATTGGACGTCACCTCATCGAAGAAAATTTGGATTGGAAAAAAATAACGTTCCGGACGTTGAGAGTGAAATTACCGTTTTGCCCTTCAAGTCTTGGTCTTGCCTTAATAAATGGATAAGGGTATTTTGGTCATTGACTACATACCCCTAGCTGCCAAAAATGAGGAGGAATAACAGCCCTTGGATGAAAAATTGATGGACATATGGATAAGTGTCAATGGATGAAGAGTTGACATTAATTGTTTAACTTTTAACCTACCATTCTTAGTAGTTTGACTCTCCAAATTGGTGTATACACCCTCACTCTTCCTCATTCAGCCAAACCCCCCTTCACCATCATCTTCTTCATCTTATTCTTCGTTCATCTTCTTCAGCCGAGAACACCTCTAGCCGACTAGGTTCTATCTGCCGCTTCGCTACCGTTGAGCTCCACTTTCGACGACCTCCAGCCTCCATGCCGACCACCAGCTCTAAGCCCATCCTTTTTTCGACCATCTCCAAGTGGTAGTTCGGCGTTTGGCCACCGGTAGAGCTTCGGCCACCGTTTCCCCGCGAGTCAACGGAATCCGTTGCAGACGGAGGTAAGTCGCTGTTTGAGCTCCGTTGGACTTCAATTGGCTTCAATCTTTCAGTCAAATTTTGTAGACACCTAGGGCACATGTATGCTGAGTTGTGGTGAAATATTAGACTGAATTTGATGGAGTTTTGATACCAAAACGACGCTGTGTTTGAAGGATAAATTCTGACCGGTAGAGGACTTGGAGGAATCGACGCCGTTCGTGGACTTTTGGGTATCGCCTTGACTTCAAATTTTTCGTGAGGCTTTTCAACACCTAGAACTATATGTTAGCGAGTAGATTAGTGAATAAATGGAGGTTTAAGAGTAGTTTATAGACTAATTAGCTGGGCACTACGCAAAATCGAAAATGCCCATTTCGGTTTTGTGTATGCCGAAACTTTAGGGGCTGTTCATGTGGGAATCAAACTCTAAATTCTTCGACAAGGCATATTGGAATGTCAATTGATATGTCAATAAGTTTCATGCTTAGTGATTTGATGATCGGACGAGGAAAAATTGACGAAACGGAGAGAATTCTTTTAGGTACGAAGCTGTCCTGTTTTGGATCTCTTGGGGCCGAATTGTTGAGGTGCTTTAAGGATGATTTTTATTGATTTTAGCACAAGGTAAGGGGTTTCTAAAAATTGGCTAGGAAGATTGGACTCGACTGGATGATTTGGGCGTGAATTGAATTATTTATTGTGAGTTATGGCATGATTGCCCAAGGTTCGTCATGGTAGATTGAGGATTACTTGAATGCTTGCCAAATGCATATGATTTGAATTGATTGCCTCTTGTGAGTGATAAAAATTGATTTCCTTGCATGCTATAGATACTTAGCCCGTTGTATGAGCTTGTACTTGATCATGAAGTTTAAATTGAAATGATATTTGGTATGCTTGGAAACTTGTGATACCCTGAGGCGTTGAGACGCGGGGTTGTGTGGATTGGTACCTTGAGGCATTGAGACGCGGGGTTGAAATGGCCAAGTCCTGATGCGTTGAGATGCTGGATGAGATTTGATATGTGTCGACACAGGCCTGGAATGAAATTGAAAACCTGATACGTTTACGCGGGTTTGCCAATTGGATAGTCTAAGGCGTAATTACGCGGACTGACCCGAGGCATTTTAAACGCGGGCGTAATTCATGAGATAGTTGTGTAAGGTGAAATTTGTAACTCGACTTAATATCTCCAGCTTGGCCTAATTATAAAGTTATGATGCCATGATTGCTTGATTGATAGTCACCTGCATTCTGTGGTGTCTTTGTGACTGATAAGTGCCGTATGATGTTGTTTGTGTATTCTTGTTCATGATTGCATTCATCTGGGTGTCCAGTCGACCTGACTTAGGGTTAGGACCTATTTTACTGAGATGTGAATCTCACCCCATCGTAGGACCATATTTTCATACCCTAAGCCTTGAGGATGCTGCCGACTCGACTAGGTAACCCCAAAGAGATGACAATATATTTTGATAAGTTCCCGGATGGTTAGGGTACGGTTTATGCCAGGAAGTGTATAGTAGTTTGGGTCGACGAGGGCGGTAAGGATTAGAAACCACATAGGTTCGAGGCATAGTTCCGTAGAGTTGGTGAGGTTACCACTGGTTCGTTGAAGGTTACAGAGGTACCTCGCGAAGCTATCCCTAGTTGGTGTCATCCTACCCGGGATTCTGTAGAAGTAGAGGCATGTGACATTCTGATTTCCCTGTCATTTCGGACTCGTTAATGAGAGATGTATCTAATTATGTCTTTCAGTCGTATCTTAGTCGGATTTGATCAATTCGAGTTGAATGACCCAAAGGGAAAGGCTAACGCGAGACAAGGTACGTGGACCTAGGGAACTCGAATGGGGAATGGCGCTTTGACCATAAGGATTGTCGATGGGACATTTAGAGTCATAAAAGGTTGATCTAAGAATGATTAAGGAATGCATTGCTGGCGTTATACGATTGAAGCGCGAATGATGCCGCTTAACCAATGTATAATTTGCAAAATTTTCCTAAATCGAACAGTGACGATCGAGACCGTCGAAACTAATGATAGACCCTCACAGTTACATGACAACCAAAGTCACCATGAATTGGCGAGCCTTAATTGTGATATGAATCACAGGGTCGATACGCGTAACGTCTGCACAAGCCGCCCGTCAGTTCGAGATAGGCTGAAATTACGTCTGATAGAGAATTGATTCAGAAACGAGTTTTGGAATTTGAAAATGGAGAATCAAGAATTTCAACATTATAATTAGATTGGCCGTCGCCTTATCGAAGAAAATTGGAATGAGAAAAATGATGTTCTGGACGTTGGGGGTAAAATTATCATCTTGCCCCTCAAGCCTTAGCTTTGCCTTAATAATTGGACAATGGCATTTTGGTCATTGAAGCCCTTTATAGCTGCCAAAAATTTGAAGAAATGAGAGTCATTGATGAGCAAATGATTGACACATGGACCAACGTCAAAAGATGAAGCCATGAGGTGATGGAAATACTTTTTACCTACCATTCTTCATGTTGACCATTTGGTATGTAGAAGAATATCACTTTCTCTCTCTCCTCTCTCATTTTGGCCGGCCATCTCTTTCTCTCTTGTCATTTTCTCTCAAAACTCTCTCTCTCTCTCTCTCGCTTGCTCACTCGGCTTACCCGCTCAGTTCCGATCATGGCAATTGTTTTGGCCATAACTTCTTCGTCCGTTATCGGATTAAGGAGTACCACCTACCATTGGAAAAATTATCATTTTGCCGTTTCAACAAGGTATTATGGGTCCAAATCCACCCAGCCGTTTAACCCGTAGAGCCGTTTGAAGGAGCAAAGGTCAGGTTGGTCAATTTTGAATCCGAGAGCTCCCGACCGACCAGTTTGACTGTCCCACTATTTCGACCATATCTTCTTCGTTCGATATCGGATCAAGGTAAAACCACCACCAAATGAAATCTTATTGTCTTATCTTTCCATATACATATTATAAGCTCAATTTGACTCTGTAGATCTTCCCGTAGCTTGATTTGATTAGATAAAGGTTGATCAATTTTGGGGAAAGACTTGTTCCGGGGTCTTCCGGACTTCAAATTGCTTCAAATCTTCGGTGAGGTCTTCTACACTTATAGCATTAAAGAAGGATGAGATGTGATAAAAATTTTGGAGGAATTTGATGGAGTTTTAAACTCAAATGGATCTTGTGTTTGAAGGGCAAAAACTAACCGTTGGAGGACCCGAAGGAACCGGGACCATTCAACGACTTCCTGGCGTCGCCTTGGCTCAAAATTTTCGGTGAGGCTCCCCAACCCTTAGAACTACATGTTAACAAGTAGATTAGTAAATAAATTGAGGATTTGAGGTAGTTTAAGGGTTGATTAGTTGGGTTATACACAGAACCGAAAATGCCCGGTTCAGTTATGTGTATACCGATTTTGTTGGGGACCATTGGTGTTGAAATTGAGTCTCAAATTCATCATTGAGACATGCTAGGATGTTGATGAACATGTCAATAAGGTTTATGTTCCATGGATTGGCTAATTGAGCAAGAAAAATTGACGATTGGATGAATTTCATTAGGTTGCGCGATTGAGTTGTTCTTGGGCTATTTGCATCGAACCCTTGAGGTGCTTGTGAGAAGAATTGTATTGCATTAAGCTTGAGGTAAGGGGATTCTAAACCTTTGATAGGAAGATTGGACTCGATTGGGCGATTTTTGGATACGAATCGATCGGTTTTTGGAAGTTGTTATGTGATTGCCCAATGTATGTCCTAGAAAGCTATTGAGGGCTTGATTGATTGATGATGCTTGTGTCATGAATTGGTTGTTGCATTTGTATGTCAAATGTAATTGTCTCGCATGCCATAGATGCGTCGTTCGTCGCATGAGCTTGCAATCGAACGTGTGTTATGAAATGAACTAAAATTTATGGCATGTTTGAGATGTTGTAACACCCTGAGGCGTATGAGACGTAGGGTGGTGTGGATGAATGCCCTGAGGCGCTGAGGCGTGGGGTTGGAATTGAATGGGACCCTGAGGCGTATGAGACGCGAGGTTGAGAAGGCCATAGTCCTGACGCGTTGAAACGCAGGACGGAGTTGTGATGTGTCGACACAAGCCTAGAGTAACATTGAAAACCTGATGCGTTTACGCGGACCGAGCCTGAGGCGTTCTAAACGCGGGCATGAAAGTAAAAAGGCAAGAAAGGGTGGAAGGCGTAACGTGGCTTGTTTATGCATGCTTGGACTAAATGACGTGATAAGATGCCTAGAGTGCATGCTTGTTTTTCATGTGTTATTTCGTGATAATTGAATGCCTCTTGGGATTTTGTATGAATTGTTTGTGTTTGTAATTCCCCGAGTGGACGGTTTAGGGTTAGGACCCACCTTACTGAGATGTATATCTCACCTCGTCGTGCGATTAGCTTTTTCAGGTCGCAAGCGATGGAAATTTGAGCTTGCCAATGATCGGTGTTTGAAGAAGTAATTATATGAAATGGATTTATACTTTGGCGAATTTAGAGATTTCATGTTACCTTGAAGTTAGAGTTATATCCTCTGAACCTGTAGTCGGTGTTTATGAGAAGACGTACCCTATGTCCTGAGTCATCTTAAGGTTGAATTAAATGGAGAATTTTCATCGCTTCCGCATGTTTGTATCATTTAGAAGTTATTAATTGTTGGCCGACGGATCCTGGGTACAACCGAAAGACAAGACAGCCCTGGTGGGATTTTGCGTGCCTGACAAGTTCAGGGCGTAACATCCCCGTTTGCTTGGTATCAAAGCAAGGTCGGCTCGATCCAATATGATTGAGACTTGGAGTGATAAGGAGCGATGACTTGAGGACAATTAGGTAGTGAAACCTTGAGGGATAAGCATGGATTGCTGAATCTTGAGGACTAAAGGCTTGAACTTCTGTAGTATTCTAATGGTCCTAGTGCCGATTTAAGGGATGATCTTGAGTGATTTTATGAATAAGGCTTACAAGGAAATGAATAGAAATTGAGGAGTCATAAGCTTGAATCTGAGGTTACTAAAGAATAACTTATGAATGAAGGGTCGATTGGGTTATATGATTATGATTGTGGTTTGTCAATGACCCAATTTGGGGAGTATGAGTTATAAAGAGACGACCGGTATTAGTCGATTCAAGCTTGAATTGCATGATATCTTGATGGTTTAGCTATCAATTGCTCTTATCAGCCTTGGATGAAATGAGGTGAGGTGTATACAAGGCATATTGGATTAAAGGCCAGTTGTGATCGAATGCTTATGGATTTGATTTAGTTAGCTACTCCACTTGAGGTATATGGTTGAATATAAGCAATTGATTGGTGGAATTAGAACTGTTCAATAGATAGGAATTGATCTGAGGGCGATTTTGATATGACAAGTGGCGAGGACAATTAGGACGCGTATGTGTTTATGGCATTAAAATGAAAGTCGAGGAAGGTGTATGCATGAGCTTATCATTATTGGACTTAATAAGCTGTCGCTTGGTATGGGACAAGTTGATAGGATACCTATAAACCATCATGAAGCATGGTATGGGACGTGTGGAACGGGGCTTTCTCCGTAGATGTATGACTTGGGACAACCTGCAATGGCCGGGTCTGATAGGGGCGGGGAGTGATCACCGGAACAGAGAGGTCCGAACAAGGAGCGGCTCTTGGTAGGCTTCTACAATGGCAAGAGGCAGGAATGACCCAATTCATAACTTGAAAGGGGAAGTCTAGGTATCAGATTGAGTCCAATTGTGGTTAAGCGATGTATGGCACAAGATTGATCCTCGAAAAAGATGTTCAAAAGTGGCATGACATGTGAAATGATGCCTGTGATTGGCATAATTAAAAGCTTTGTGCTTGGCGGTGGATGCTGTTTGAAAGGAAAATTGATGTTTATGATTAGCATGTTTGGCATGTTTTGTAATTGGCATCATGTGATTGGCTTGGCCAAGGTCTAATTGAGAGAGTAGACGATATATGGGGTTTATACACATTGAACTAATGTCTGTTGAGAATGAGATAGTCTGTTGCGTTTATGACAAAGTGGAAAATGCTATATACTTATGGGTGTTGACCTAGTTGAATTTTGGCCTAGTTGAGGTTTGCCTAGTAATTGGCTGAAGATTGAGAAGTTGCCTTGCTGAGGCTAGCCTGTTGAATAGTCATTGACTTATGAGAATCTGGAATCTTTGGGTAATGGACAACTAGTTGAGAGTTGTTTGGGAACCACTGTAAGGTTGACAATGATGAATGATGAGATGAGCAGCCTTAGACTGATAGACTTGAGTGGATGACTTAAGTTTTTGATTCATGGAGGGAATCTTAGTGGTTCAAGTGACATGAGAACCTAATGAGGTTGAACGACAAGAGAATGGTCACTAGAGGAGCATTGGCACGAGTATGCAAGATGTGAGATGACTTTGGAGCTGAAGGGAGTTGTGAGAATTGAGTAAAGATGAGTAACCAGAATACGAGTGATAGAAAAGCGTTTGGCTCGAGCTTGTGAACTGTACAAGGCCTAAGAGTTGAAGGGGCCATGAGAACTTTGAATGGAGATGAGAAAGTGGATGGATAGACAGACTCGAGAAGGAGTTGTCATTATACCCAAGTTGCTGAGACAATTGAAGCTAGTGCTGATGAGTTAAATGATAGAAGTCACAAGAGAGGTGACTCCGAGTTAATCCTTTCTAAGTTGAATGCGTGGGAAGAACCACGAGAATTATGAAAAGCTTGTGAAGCCATGTATAAGGTTGAGATTGACCAAGTTTGAAGGAGGGATGAGATTTGAAGTTGTCTCCCTCTAGATTGGGGATCTTGGTAAGGAAACTTTAGAGATTTTAGGTACACTAAGGAAAGAAAGTGACCCTAGTAGATTGTAGCCTTAAGAGGTTGTTGATAATTGGTGAAAGGTCACCAGAAGAAGGGTTTCCTCGAAGGCATGATATTTGCCTGGACTGCCTTTATCGAATTGTTTAATGGAAGTGTTTTCCCTAGATTGCTTGATAACAAAGGTTGTTTGGATCTTGATACTTTTGCAAGGATCAAAGGGCGATCGACCAGTGTGAGACAGAGTTCTCAAGGTCGTTTAAACATATAGTAAAGGTGGTCAAGGACCCTTGAATAAGATAAGTAAATCTCTGAGTGGATTGGAGTTTGAAAGCCTTATGGCTAGTTGTTCTTCCTAATTTTGAGGAATTGTAATGGAACTCAGTAAAAGAAGAGAACTCTTGCTCATGGATTACGAGCAAATAGATGTTCATTTTGGAACATGAAACGTGCTTGCAAGAGATGGTTGCTTCCTAATAAGAGACTGACATGTCTTTCCTTCCGTCGTTGGAAAAGTTGAGGAAAGAGATCTGTCAGTTGTTTGACATTGATGATTTTATGAGATTGATTGAGCATAAAACTAGACCACTAGAAGTGGTATTGTGTGTTATCGCCCCTAAAGGGTAGGGCGTCACTCTTAAAGGACGATTGGACCATGAGATGGTCATTGGTAAAAAGAAAAGTGAATAGATTGGATAGTCCTGGCTGTTCGTAATTCTAGTGAACGATTGAGGAAGCAAAAAGAGCGCTTAGAGAGTAATTGCAGAGTAAATTGAAGTAATCTAATTGAGTATTCGATACGTGAATTGGTGGAAACAAGGACGAACAAATATTGCCACTTGAGGTGACTGAATTATGGGAAGAAGAATGCCGAGTATGGTGGCATCTACATTCTGGAGTAAAACATCGCCGTTGGCGCAAACTCCAAGATCGATGTCCCATGGAGTAGGAAGGACATGGTGGATTTAAAAAAAGAGAATACCACTGAAGTGTATAGCTTCCTTCACATGGTAAGAGACCCTAGTGTGGAAGAAAAATAAAATTCTAGCTGTCTTGATAGTAAGATGGAGCGTCTAGACTGAGAAAGACGACACAGAACTTGAATGATTGCTGTAAGGGAAGTTAAGTTCGAGAGACTATCTTGTAGACGATGTTGAGTTCCAGGATAATGTCGACGTTCAGTGGAACGGATGAAATTAGGATAAGGTCTCATTAACTGGTTGTGAAACCCAGAGGCTAAGGCACTAATGCTTCCTGAGGAAAGAGTGACAAAAACGAACAAAATGTTGTGTGGTCCTAGTAGAGGCCTGTGACAAAGAGAGCCTAGGTCTGAGCTCTCAAGTGAAAAGTGTGAGAAACAATTTGAAAGATTTGACACATGGCAGAAAGGAGTTGACAATAGCCAGACTGAGCATCCAAGGAATAATTAGATGTGGTTACCATCTTGAGAAATGATGATCGGATTTGTTTAGGGAGTCGCGAGGGATATGATAAAAACCTCTGAGAGCATCCTATGAACCCTAAGAGACTGCTCGTTGTACGCTAAGTATGAATAGCACGAGCTGTGGGCCTGATAAGGTAAAATTCCTTTGCCAGGTAGTTTTAAGGAGGGAAATCCCTGTGGATCCTCGAAAGTAGGAGATGGCGATAGGTTGACTGAGGCCGACGTGAGCTATTGAGGCTTGAGGCTTGAGACTTCCTAAGTCTGATGGATTATAATAGTCCGGTATAGACATTGTGGGAAGATTTCCCAGAGGAGTTATTTCGTTAAGAGAATGGACTAATGATGAGGTGTGGCGCGAGCGGACGAACGAATATGAAAAGAAGTCCCAAGGACTAAAACCCAGTCAATGACCGCGCTGATACTGGTGTTTCTGTTGGGAAGTAAAAAGATCATAAGGATCATGATGAAGTGTCGCAAAAAGAAAATTTGAGACGTAACAAGTCAATTTGATATGGCATTGCATGTGCATCGCGATAGTAAGGTCTTATGAGTTGGGACACCTAATACATGATTGAAGCAGGCTTGTAAATGTACCTGTAATGAAGTTGGGGGAAACACGACTTGAGTGAAGAAAGGTTTTGAGTTTATGAAGGCCAAAAGAATATGAAGTATTTACTTGCCCAAGAGAATTGAATGAGAAGCAACATGGATGAAGTTGCGTAAGGACTACGAATAAGAGCGATTAGGAGAAAACCCAGAATTTTGAGTATCTGGAGGAGAAACATTGAAATTAAGGATGGAAACCACGGAGTTTCATAGACAAGGAAATGTACTAATGAAGGAAAGCATAACCATTGCAAGCTGGCGGATTAATTGGTCATTTGAGAATCTTGAATAAAAACGAGGAAAAGTTATTAAAGACTCGATTATGAGTTTGCCTGAGAAGTCGAGAAGGTTATGGTTCGATTTGGACAATCGAGGGTAAGCTAACGAAATTTGTGCATCTTCGACGATACAAAGGACGTTTGAATTGGATGATTATGCCAAATGATAGAGGCACCAAGGAGTGCGTTTTCATGATGATTTGATAATGATCGTGATGGGAAAAGAACCCGAATTTAAGGCGACGTTTTGCATAAGTCATCCAACTGGGAATTTCAAAAGCAAGGTTGTAGTGTGATGTACATATTATCTTCGGACCAATTGGCAGATTGAAAGACAGATTTGAATGCTCGAAGGTGTAACACCGACAGATATTAAGAGAATAGAGAAAAGCAAGTATAGGTTAATGACTGGGGGAAGCAAGTTGAGGAAGAAGATAACTTTTGTCGGAGAAAATAAGTAGGAACGTCAAGTAATGGGAGGAACTACTTTGGAGAATGACGATGCGGGGAGGCGTCAATACCCCATGAGATTGGATAATTAGAAAATGATAAATTTCGAGGATGAAATTTTTGTAAGTGGAGAAGAGTTGTGACATTTTGATTTCCCTGTCATTTCGGACTCATTAATGATAGATGTATCTAACGATGTATTTCAGTTGTATCTCGCCCGGATCTGATCAATTTTGAGTTGACTGACCAAAAGGAAAAAGCTAACGCAAGACAAGGTACGCAGACCTAGGGAACTCGAATAGGGAATGACGCTTTGACCATAAGGATTGTCGAGGGGACATGTAGAGTCATAAAAGGTTGATCTAAGAACGATTAAGGAATGCTTTGCTAGCGTTATACGATTGGAGCGCGGGTGGTGCCACTTAAACAATGTATAATTTGTAAAATTTTCCTAAATCGAACAGTAACGATCGAGACCGTTAGAACTAGTGATAGACCCTCACAATTACATGACAACCAAAGTCGCCATGAATTGACGAGCCCTAATTGTGATATGAATCACAGGGTTGATAGTGTAACGTCTGCAAAAACTGTGACATTCTGGTCTCCGAGTCATTTTTAGACACATTAATGAGAAATGTATCTAGCGATGTGTTTTACTCATATCTCGCTCAAATTTGATCAATTTGAGTTGACTGACCAAAAGGAAAAGGCTAACGCGAGACAAAGTACGTGGACCTAGGAAACTCGAATAGAAAATGATGCTTTGACCATAAGGATTGTCGAGGGGACATTTAGGACCGCAAAGGGGCGATCTAAGAACGATTAAGGAATGCATTGCTAGCATTATACGAATGGAGCGCGGGTGATGCCGCTGAACCAATGTATAATTTGTAAAATTTTTCTAAATCGGAAAGTGACGATTGAGACCATCGAAACTAGTGATTGACCCTCACAATTTGTCACGCCTCGCATTTCGAGCACGAGCACGCGACTTCCTGCAAGCATACCAAATATCTCTCGATGTCCTAGGATCCACACAAGAGTCGAGTGACGTATAATATTCGTAGCACGCGGAAGTGACAATGTAATAACTCCTCCATACAACAAGTAAAATGGGACTGGGATAGCGAGAAGACTACAATACATAATATCCAAAAGTTCATACAGACGCATGGCAACTAAATCCGCTAAAAAAAGGGGGGTGATGGGGTAAGTACACAAAAGGACCCATCATCAACATCCAACAAGAAACAGTGTCAAGATCGCCATCAAAGATCGACTAGCAAGCTGGAAGCACCTAAGACTAGCTGCTAGAGTCCTCGGTCTCCTCTGCCTCCTCTGTAGGCTCGTACTCCGAGAAGGTCTCTGAGCAAACCTCTATGGTGTCCTCCATGGTCTCTTCAGCAGACAGCTCTACCAGATCCTCCTTAGTCGCCTCGACCACAATGACCTCCTCCTCCGTGTCCTCTAAGGTCTGGGTCCTCTCCGGTCCATTCTCGAACTAACAACTGACCCCTCAGCCTGCTCTATGTCCTGGGTGGGGAGGCACCAACTAGGAATCACTCCCTAAAGCACCTCAGTGGGCTTCAACGGCCCTGTGGGCACATCCCGAACCTTACGAAACTAGGCCTCATACCTATGAGGCTTCCAACTAGTACTACCCTCGTCTACCCAAACCACAGCATATTTTATAACATAAATAGTTCCCTGCTCGTAAGGAAACTCCTCAAAATAGACCGTTATCTCCTTGGGGTCACCAAAACGGATAGGCCACATCTTTAAGACCTAGGATCTGTGAAAAAAAGAGGGTCCCCAACAGGGTGAGATTTACATCTCAGTAAAGAGGGTCCTAACCCTAGGTTAGGCTGACAGTCCACTCAGGCAGTCATCAATACTAACATATCATACCGATAGGCATATAAGGCATTCAAATAACAACACTCATGCAGATGTCAGGTAGGCAGTCATGGCATCACAACACATCACTAAGATCATGCACATTCCACCCCATCACACCTCCACTTCCACCTTTCACACCTGCCTCATTCTAATGCTCGTGTTTAGAACTCATCGGGCTCGATTAGCGCAAACGTATCAGACCATCATTAACAATCCGCGTAAACGCATCAGGTTGCAAAGTTACTCCAGGCCAGTGTCGACACATCACATCTCCGTCTCGCGTTTCAACACATCATGACCGTGGCCTTCTCAACTCAGCGTCTCAAACGCATTAGGGTGCCACACAACTCTAACCTCGCGCCTTAGCGCCTCAGGGTATATATCACACCACCCCGCATCTCATATGCATTAGGGTCTCACCATGTCACACTCATGCCATGATTCTCATTCAAATCACACTCATAATACCATGTGCAACTCAAGCATAATTCATATACTCAAGGCGTGCAAGACAATCAAAGTGACACTCAGACATGGCAAGCAATCCAAGCACAAGCATTGACACACATTCAAGCCTTCTATATCATTCTAAGATGCACACAAGAATAATCTCATTGAGATCTATCTCAATCAATCATAATATCACTTGACTCACCCAATTGAGTCCAATCTTCCAATCATAGGTTTAGGGTTCCCTTACCTCAAGCTTAATGTCACAAATCCTCACCTTAAGCACTTCTTTAAATTCGGTCCAAGTGGTCCAAGCCCAAATCCACCGCGCAACCTATGAAATTCTAACCAATCGTCAATTTTCTCGTGCCCAATCACCAATCCATGGATCACAAACCTCATGAACACCTTCCTCAACATCCTAACATGTCTCATTGATGGATTTGAGACTCAAAACCAACAACCAACAACCTCTAAAGAACCGGTTTGCACAGAATCGAATCGGGCTATTTTCTGTTCTATGTATACCGAGATCAACTGGCCCTTAAACTACCTCAAATCTTTCATTTATTCTCTAATCTACTTTCTAGCATGTAAATCTAAGGGTGTGGAAAGCTCACCGAAGATTTGGGGCCGAGTCGTCGCCCAACCGGTAGTTTTTGTCCATCAAATGTGATACCATTTCATCGTCAAACCTCCATCAAATTCTGCCTAAATTTTTACCATAACTCAGTATATGAGTCTCCTAGATCTCCACAAAATTTGGCCAAAAGATTCAAACATTTAGAGGTCCTACGGAGTCCTAATAACTGCTTACCTCCAGCTGTAATGGTTTTCGTCGACTTTTGGGAGAATGGCTAGCCGGAGCTCTTCAGTGGGCCAAACGACTCGCTTCCACTTTGAGGATGTCGGCAAGAGATCGGGCTAGATGTGGATGGTTGGCTCGCTAGCTAGAGGTCACCGGAGAGGGTCATTGGAGGTAGCGAACAGGGGGGCAGAATCGGTTGGGCAAGCTGTAGAGAAGAGGAAGAAGAAGAACATGCTCTCGATGGAAATGGGGAAGAATGGACAGCCAAGAGAGAGAGAAGAGAGCTATATTCAACTTCAAGAGTCAAATGGTTGAATGGTAGTTGGAAAAAAGTGGATATGACCACTCATTGACTAATCTAGTGACACATGTCCCAAGTGTCAATCAAGCTTCACCAATGGCCAAGATCTCTCTCCATTTTCGGCAGCCATGGGGGTATATTAAAGATAAAGATGCCCTCGTCCAATTATATAAGCAAGGCTAAAGCTTGAGGGGAAAAATGGTAATCTTACCCCCGACGTCCAGAACGTCGTTTTTCTCATTCTAATATTCTTCGATAAGGCGATGGCCAATCCAAACCTGATATTGGAATTCTTGATTCTCCATTTTCAATTTTCAAGACTCGTTTCTGATCGTTTTCTCTATCAGACATGGTTCCAGCCTATCCCGAACCGACGGGCGGCTTTTGCAGACGTTGCGCGTATCGACCCTGTGATTCGTATCACATTTTGGCCTCGTCAATTCGTTGCGACTTTGGTTGTCATGTAATTGTGAGGGTCTATCACTAGTTCCTATGGTTTCGATCGTCACTATCCAATTTAGGAAAATTTTGCAAATTATACATTGGTTAAGCGGCATCACCCGCGCTCCAATCGTATAACGCTAGCAATGCATTCCTTAATCGTTCTTAGATTGGCCTTTTGTGGTTCTAAATGTCCCCTCGACAATTCTTATGGTCAAAGCGTCATTTCCTATTTGAGTTCCCTAGGTCCACGTGCCTTATCTCGCGTTAGCCTTTCCCTTTTGGTCAGTCAACTCAAATTGATCAAATTCGAGCGGGATATGAATGAAATACATCGCTAGATATACCTCTCATTAATGAGTCTGAAAATGACTGGGAAATCAGAATGTCACAACTCTTCTCCCTTTACAAAAATTTCATCCCCGAAATTTACATCAACTTAATTACTCAAATAAATGGGGGTGTTGTCGCCTCCTTGTCTCTTCGTTTTCTCACGTGGCGCCTTCGGTTCTATGGTGCTCCCACATAGCTTTAACCAGTGGAATTGTCTTATTCCTCAGAGTTTTCTCCTTCCGATCTTCAATTCTGATCAGCTTTTCCACGTAAAACACTCGGTCGTCCACTTCTAGAACCTCATAGTCCAGCACATGTGTCAGGTCGGGTTCGTATTTCTGTAACATTGACACGTGGAAGACATTATGCACTTGGGATAGATTAGGCAGCAAGGCAAGCCTGTAGGCTAAGATCCCAATTCGCTCCAAAATTTCAAATGGACCCACGTACCTTGGGCTCAGTTTTTCCTTCTTTCCAAATCACGATAATCCCCTCATCGGCGACACTTTGAGGAAGACATAATTGCCCACTTGAAACTCTAAAGGCTTACGCCGCTTATCCGCATAGCTCTTCTGACGACTCTGAGCCGTCTTCAGTCTATCCCAAATTATTTTCACTACTTCCACCGATTGTTCTACTAACTCTAGGCTTGTGATACTCCTTTCTCCAACCTCATCCCAGCAAATCAAGGTTCTGCAGGCCCTTCCATAAAGTGCTTCAAATGGTGCCATCTGAATGCTTTGCTGGTAGCTATTGTTGTACGCGAATTCCACCAAATGTAGCTGATCCTCCCATCCACCTTTAAAATTTATGACACATACTCACAGCTTGTCCTCAAGCGTCTGAATCGTCCTCTCCGACTATCCGTTCGTTTGTGGATGGTAAGCCGTGGTAAACTGCAGTCAGGCTCCCATGGCTTCTTGAAGACTCTTCCAAAAGTTCGCCGTGAACTTGGGATCTCTATTAGAGGTAATTGTCACAGGTACTCCATGTAACTTCACTATCTGTTTCATGTACAGCTCGACATATCTGTCCATTGCGAAATCATTTCGCATAGGGATGAAGTGTGCGGACTTGGTCAATCTGTCCACGACTACCCATAGAGAGTCGTGACCTCTATGGCTCCTTGGGAGTCCTATCACAAAATCCATAGTTATATACTCCCACTTCCATTCCGAAATCTCCAATGGCTGTAATAATCCTCCAAGCTTACAGTGCTGCGCTTTCACTTGCTGACATGTCAAGCACTTTGCTACATACTTTGCTACATCTACTTTCATCCAGTTCCACCAGTAGTGCTGACGCAAGTGCTGATACATCTTTGTACTTCCTGGATGGATACTATAATTGCTTCAGTGAGCCTCTGACAAAATCATTTCCTTGAGTTCTTCATCATTTGGCACACATAAACGTCCTCGGAACTTCAGGATTCCGTCCTCGGACACCTGAAACTCTAATTTTCTCTTTGTCACGTCCATCTCCAGGATTTTCTGAATCTCTGGGTTTGCAGACTGCAAGGTCTTTATTCCTTCCTGGACCTCAGGCTCTACCCTCAATATAGCCATCAAATTGGAGAACTGGCAAACTTCTAATCTAAACTTAGAATCTCTTAAATCCTCGATCATCGACCATCCCTTTACTAGCAAACCGGCGATGCTTGACTTCCGACTAAGCGCATCTGCTACTCTATTTGCCTTCCCAAGGTGATACGATATATCACAATCATAATTCTTGAGTAGCTCCATCCACCGACGCTGCCTCATATTCAACTCTTTCTAGAAAAACAGATACTTTAAGCTCTGGTGGTCGATATAAATCTGAAACTTCTCGCCACATAGATAATGTCTCCAGATCTTCAGAGCAAAAATGATCGCCACTAACTCCAGATCGTGAGTTGGGTAGTTCACTTCATGTGGTCTCAACTGTTGCGATGCGTAGGCCACTACTCTTCCATGCTGCATTAACACACAACCCAGTCCTTTCAGCGAGGCATCGCTGTATATCTTATAGCCCCTAGTCTTGATGGAATCGTCCACACCGGTGTAGTCGTCAATCGATGTTTGAGTTCTTAGAAACTCTTTTTGCACTTATCTGTCAGCCTCGTCAACGGAATGGCTATGGATGAGAATTTCTCCACAAAACGTCTATAACACCCTGCCAATCCTAAGAAACTTCTGACTTTTGTGATCATAGTAGGCCTAGGCCAATTTGTTATAGCTTTGATCTTTGTAAGATCCACTGCGATTCCTTCTCCAGAACCACATGGCCAAAAAATGCTACCCTATTCAGCCAGAACTCGCATTTACTCAATTTTGCATAGAGCGAGTGTTCCCTTAAGGTCTGCAAGACAATCCTTAGGTGCTCCTCATGTTCTGCGTCACTCCTTGAGTAAATCAGGATATCGTCAATAAAGACTATGACGAATATATCCAGGAGTTCCTTAAATACTCGATGCATCAAATCCATGAATGCGGCTGGAGCATTAGTTAATCCAAAAGGCATCACTGTGAACTCATAATGGCCATACCTTGTCCTAAAAGCAGTCTTAGGTATGTCTTCCTTCTTGATCCTTAACTAGTGATACCCAGTCCCCAGGTCAATCTTTGAAAATACTGCTGCTCCTTGTAACTGATCAAATAGGTCATCGATTCTCGACAGTGGGTACTTATTCTTCACTGTTACCTAGTTCAGCCGTCGATAGTCGATGCATAGACGTAAAGACCCATCCTTCTTCCTTACGAACAATACCGGCGCTCCCAACGGCGAAGCACTCGGTCGGATAAATCCTTTACACAGTAGTTCTTGCATCTGCACCTTTAACTCTTTCAATTCTAATAGGGACATCTTATAAGGTGCCTTTGAGATCGGCTCTGTTCTAGGAGCTAACTCGATCACGAATTATATCTCTCGCTCCGGTGGCAATCCTGGCAACTCCTGGGGAAAAAAGTCAGGAAACTCACGCACTACCGGGATACTCTCTAGTTTTGGCTCCACGGCGGTCGTGTCCATCACCGCAACTAAGTATGCCTGACACCTTTCAAACATCAACTTTGTCACCTCAAGAGATCAGACTAAGGGAATCGAGATTCCTCCTCGACTTCCCACAAATTCAAAAGTAGGGCGGCCTTCTGGGTAGAAACAAATTATCCTACTACCACAATCTACCACTGCCCCCTGCTTACCGAACCAATCCATCCCTATGATCACATCAAAATCATACATGGGCAATATCACTAGATCAATCCTCTCCTTACTTCCTCCAATCACAATTTCAGAGTCAGCACAGCTTAATGAAACCAATATATTATCCTTTAACGGAGTGGCAACATGCAGAATTATACTCAACGATTTTAACTTCATGCCCACCAAATCAGCAAACTGAACAGACACAAATGAATGCGTGCACCAGGATCAAACAATGCATATGCAGCTTGGTCACACAAGTAAATCGTACCTATGACCACGCTTGGCGCTTCCTCCGCCTTTCTGCAGGCTATCGCATATACTCTTTCCTAAGCCGATGGTCGATTCTGCTCAATCTGAGAAGTGGCAATCGATGGTTCCGTCTGCGGTCTCTATCCTTGAGGTCGACTCTTCGGAGCTTGATTTGGGCACGTCCTCATCTAGTGGCCCATCTAACCACATTTAAAGCAAGCTCCAATCCTTACCGAGCATGGCCCATTTCCATGCCTTCTGCCATAGAGACGACAGCTCCAGTTTATAGGATTTGGCGGCTTCATAATGTTTTTCCTCACTGGAGGTACAAAATGCCTATTGCCCGTCATCGGTCTCTTGCCCATCTGACGGTTGTCTCGGAATGGGGCAAACCGCAATCTAGATGCGGCATTCCTCTCTTTCAAGTCCCTTTCAATCATCTAGCCCTGCTCATAGATCTCCTTATAAGTCCTCAGATTTAGGGTAGTCATCTGACTACGAAGCTCAAGCCTCAATCCGTCCCTCAATCTCCGTGTTTTCACCTGGGGATTCTTCACTGATTGAGGTACGTACCTCGATAGTTGGAGAACTCGGCCTCGTACTGGTCCACTGTCAGCTGGTTCTGATGCGGCTGTAAAAATTCCACCTACTTCCTTTCCCTGGCCATCTCCGAGAAGTACTTGTCATCGAACGCCGTCTTAAAGGCTTCCCAGGTCATGGCCGTTCCTTCGGGGATAACTCAATTCTTGGTGGCAGTCCACTAATCGTTCGCAGTCTCTTCTAGCTGGTACACCGCCAACAGTACCTTCTCTCGTCTGTGCACCTCAGCACTCCAAAGGCTTTTTCCAATTTCTCAATCCATCTAGGTGCTAGCTCGGGATCTCCGGTCCCGTCAAATTGGGTCGATTTCAGCTTTATGAATTGTTCCACTAACTGACCCATCTATCTAGCCACGACAATCTCCTCTTGAGCATTCACAGCCTTATTACCCTGGTTGTGATCATCGGGGTTTTTGTTGCCCCCGTTGTTGCCGTTGATGGCAACTATGGCGGCTCCTACCGCTTGGGCTATGGCAGCATACCGATCCTGGGTCTGCCTGTCGATGAGGCCGTCAATCCTCTCTAGCGCCCTTGGCACGCCATCCATCCTTGGATCTTCTGCAACAGGTGGCCTCGAGCTAGAGGCTCCGCCTTTGGGCCTTCCAGATCTCCTAGATGGGTTGCTCGTTCTTATATTCTTTTACTGATTCTGATCCACCACAAGTTCATCAAGGAGTTAGTACTCACTCATTCATCCAAATTCAAGGCTACTAACTACTTCTTAACAGAAACGGTCATAATACAACAGCCTCCACACCACAATTCCCAAAGACATTTCAACAAGCAACACATAGCCATTCCTCAGTTCCATTCACTCCAACGGTTCACTAAAACAGGTCATACTCACACTTAACAGGCCAAAATCCAGAAACGACTTTCCATTCTAAGAAGGGAACTTAATCCTTATACATTACCACAACCTTGCGAAGGCCAAATGCCAACCATAAGTGCCAAGTCATATGCTATGCATCCCATGCCTTATCCTAGCCAGTCTCCTAAGGTCTCGCTACCCGTCCTTATCCTAACTTAATCCTCCTTATTACTCCAATCCTCAATCAACTTTGGATCAAGCTGACCTACTCTGATACCAAATTAAACAGGGATGTCATGCCCTGCGTATCGGGCACAAGCACGCGACTTCCTGCAAGCATACCGAATATCGCTCGATATCATAGGGTCTACACAAGAGTCGAGAGACGTATAATATTCATAGCACGTGAAAGCGACAATGTAATAACTCCTCCATACAACAAGTAAAATGGGACTGGGATAGCGAGAAGATTACAATACATAATATCCAAAAGTTCTTACAGACGCATGGCAACTAAATTCGCTAAAAAAAAGAGGGTGACGGGGTAAGTACACAAAAGTCCATCATCAACATCCAATAAGAAACAGGGTCAAGATCGCCATCAAAGATCGACTAGCAAGCTGGAAGCCCCTAAGACAAGCTGCTAAAGTCCTCGATCTCCTCTGCCTCCTCCATAGTCTCGTACTCTGGGAAGGTCTCCGAGCGAACCTCTATGGTGTCCTCCATGGTCTCCTTAGTGGACGGCTCTACCAGATCCTCCTCAGTCACCTCGACCACAATGACTTCCTCCTCCGTGTCCTCCAAGGTCAGGGTTCTCTTCGGTCCATTCCTCGAACCGGCAACTGACCCCTCAGCATGCTCTAAGTCCCAGGCGGGGTGGCACCAACTAGGTGTGAATGATCGGCTCGCCGGCTAGAGGTCGCTGGAGAGGGTCGTCGGTGCCAGCGAATGGGAGGGGCAGAATCGATCAGCGAGTGGTAGAGAAGAGGAAGAAGAAGAAGATGCTCTTGATGGAAATGGGGAAGAATGGCCGGTCTAGAGAGAGAAGAGAGCTATATTCAACTTCAAGAGTCAAGGGGTTGAATGGAAGTTGGGAAAAAGTGGATACGACCACTCAATGGCTAATCTAGTAACACATGTCCCAAGTGTCAATCAAGCTTCATCAATGGCTAAGATCTCTCTCCATTTTTGGCAGCCATGGGGGTATATTAAAGACCAAAATATCCTCATCCAATTATATAAGCAAGGCTAAAGCTTGAGGGGCAAAATGATAATTTTACCCCCGACGTCCGGAACGTCATTTTTCTCATTCCAATATTCTTTGATAAGGCGATGACCAATCCAAACCTGACATTGGAATTCTTGACTCTCCATTTTCAATTTTCAAGACTCGTTTCTGATCGTTTTCTCTATCAGACGTGGTTCCAGCCTATCCCGAACCGACGGGCTGTTTTTGCAGACGTTACTCGTACCGACCTTGTGATTTGGGCTCGTCAATTCCTGGCGACTTTGGTTGTCATGTAATTGTGAGGGTCTATCACTAGTTCCTATGGTCTTGATCGCCACTGTCCGATTTAGGAAAGTTCGCAAATTATACATTGGTTAAGCGGCATAACCCACGCTCCAATCATATAACGCTAGCAATGCATTCCTTAATCGTTCTTAGATCGGCCTTTTGTGGTTCTAAATGTCCCCTCGACAATCCTTATAGTCAAAGCGCCATTTTTTATTCGATTTCCCTAGGTCCACATACCTTATCTCGCGTTAGCACTTCCCTTTTGGCCAGTCAACTCAAATTTATCAGATTCTAGCGGGACATGACTGAAATACATCGCTAGATATACTTCTCATTAATGAGCCTGAAAATGACTGGAAAATCAAAATGTCACACAATTACATGACAACCAAAGTCGCTATGAATTGACGAGCCCTAAATGTGATATGAATCATAGGGTCAATGCGCGTAACGTCTGCAAAAGTCGCTCGTCGGTTCGGGATAGTCTGGAACCACGTTTGATAGAGAAAATGATAAGAAACGAGTCTTGAAAATTGAAAATGGAGAATCAAGAATTCCAACTTCATATTTGGATTGGTCGTTGCCTTATCGAAGAATATTGAAATGAGAAAAAACAACGTTCCGGACGTCGGGGGTAAAATTACCATTTTGCCCTTCAAGACCTAGCCTTATTTATATAATTGGATGAGAACATTTTGGTCTTTTACACACCCCCAAGGCTGTCGAAGAATTGGATGAATCTTGGCCATTGGATTTGCTTGAATGACACTTGAGACATGTGTCAATGGATTAGCCTTTGAGTAGTCATATCCACTTTTCCCAACTACCATTCAACCTTGTTGACTTGTGAGCTTGCATATAGCTCTCTCTCTCTCTCACCCCTCATTTGACCGACCATCAACTCCCCCAAATCGAGAGCTTCCTTTTATTCTTCTTCTTCTTCTTCTGCTCCTGCCCGACCGGTTCTGTACTTCCGGTTCGCTGCCGTTGACGACCCTTTCCGGCGACCTCTAGCTGTCGAGCCAATCACCCACTCCTAGCTTGACCTCTTGCCAACATCCTCGAAGTGGAAGCAAGTTGTTTGACCCACCGAAGAGCTCCGAGCAGCCAATCTCCCGGAAGCCGACGAAAATCATCGCAACCAGAGGTAAGTCATGTTTTTTGCCTCTTAGGACCCCGAAACGCTGGATTTTTTCTACTAAATTTTATGGACATCTAGGGGACTCGTATAGTGAGCCGTGGTAAAAAGCTAGGGTTAATTTAATGGAGTTTTGACCCCAAATGGGTCTTGTGTTTGAAGGGCCAGAACTGCCGGTTTGCAGACTTGGAGAAACCAGCGACTTTCGAAGAGTTTTCGGCGACGGCTTGTCTTCAAATCTTCGGTGAGCTTTCCAAACCCTTAGATTTACATGTTGACAAGTAGATTAGTGAATAAATTATAGATTTGAGGTAGTGTAAGGGCTGGATAATCTCGATATACACAGAATCGAAAATAGCCCGGTTCGGTTCTATAGAGGCGGTTAGTGGTTAGTTTTGAGTCTCAAATTCATCAATGAGACATTCTAGGTGTTGAGGAATGTGTTAATGAGGTTAGTGGTTCATGGATGGGTGAATTGGGCTAGAGAAATTGACGACTGGTTGGAATTTCATAGGTTATGTGGTGGACTTGGTCTTCGACCACTTGGACCGATTTGAGGAGGTGCTTGAGGAGAGAATTTGTGACATTAAGCCTGAGGTAAGGGAACCATAAACCTATGATAGGAAGATTGGACTAAATTGGGTGAGTCGAGTGAGTTTATGATTGATTTTGAGTGACTTCAATGAGATTATTATTTGTGTGTCCTAAAACGATATCGAAGGCTTGAATGTGTGCAAATGCTTGTGCCTGAATTATCTACCATGTCTGATGTCGATTTAACTGTCTTGCATGCCATAAGTATATGAATTGTGCTTGAGTTGCACATAGCATCATGTGTGTGGATTGAATGGGAATCATGGTATGTCACGCCCCACGCCTCGAGCACGAGTACGCGACTCCCTACAAGCAAATCAGAATATCTCTAGTGGTCCCAAGATCCACACATGAGTCGAGAGACATATAATACACGTAGCATACGGAAGTTACTATGTAATAACTCCTCCACACAAATAGTAAAATGGGACTGGGATAGCAAGAAGACTACAATACATAATATCCAAGAGTTCATACAGACGTATGGCAACTAAATCCGCTAACAAAGGGGGATGATGGGGTAAGTACATAAAAGGGTCCATCATCATCATCCAATGAGAAGCAGGGTCAGGATCGGCGTCAAAAGATCAAACTGGCAAGGTGGGAGCTCCTAAAACGAGCTGCTGGAGTCCTCGGTCTCCTTTGCCTCCTCCGTGGGCTCGTACTCCAAGAAGGTCTCCGAGCGAACCTCTATATTGTCGTCCATGGTCTCCTCAGCGGAAGGCTCCACAAGATCCTCCTCAATCGCCTCGACCACTATGAGACCTCCTCCTCCACGTCCTCTAAGGTCGGGGTCCTCTCCAGTCTATTTCTAGAACCGGTAACAGCCTCAGCATGGTCTAAGTCCTGAGCAGGGTGGCACCAATTAGGGATCACTCCCTAGGGCATCTCACTGGGCTTCAGTGGCCCGATGGATACATCCCCGACCTTCCTGAACTAGGCCTCATACCTATAAGGCTTCCAACTAGTACTACCCCCGTCTACCCAAACCACAGTACACTTCCTTACATAAATAGTTCCCTACCCGTTAGAGAACTCATCAAAATAAATGGACATCTTCTTGGGGTCACCAAAATGGATAGGCCACATCTTCAGGACCAAGGATCTGCAAAACGGGGGTCTCCAACGGGGTGAGATACACATCTCAGTAAGGTGGGTCTTAACCTAGGTTAGGCCGACCGTCCACTCAGTCAGTCATCAACATTAGCATATCATGCAGATAGACATATAAGGCATTCAAATAACAGCACTCATGCAGACGTCAGGCAGGCTGTCATGGCATCACAACACATCGCTAAGATCATGCACATTCCGCCACGTCTCACCACCACTTTCACTTCCACCTTTCACACCCGTCTCATTCTCATGGCTGCGTTTAGAACGGATCAAGCTCGGTCCGCGTAAACACATCAGACCGTCATTGACAACCCGCGAATGCATTAGGTTTCAATGTTACTTCAGGCTAGTATCGTCACATCACTTCTCCATCCCGCGTCTCAACGCATCAGGACTGTGGTCTTCTCAACCCCGCGTCTCATACGCATCAGGGTGCCACACAACTCCAACCCCGCGCCTCAGCGCCTCAGGGTATCCATCACAACACCCCGCATCTCACACGCATCAGGGTCTCACCATGTCACACTCATGTCATGATTCTCATTCAAATCACACACATAATACCATGTGCAACTCGAGTACAGTTCATATACTCATGGCATGCAAGACAATCAAAGTGACACTCAGACATGGCAAGCAATCTAAGCACAAGTATTGGCACACATTCAAGCCATCTTTATCATTCTAAGAGGTACACAAGAATAATCTCATTGCGGTCTCTCTCAATCAATCATAATATCACTCGACTCACCCAATTAAGTCCAATCTTCCTATCATAGGTTTAGGGTTCCTTTACCTCAAGTTTAATGTCATAAATTCTCTCCTCAGGCACTTCCTCAAATTCGGTCCAAGTGGTCCAAGACCAAACCCACCACGCAACCTATGAAATTCCAATTAATCGTCAATTTTCTCTTGCCCAGTCACCCATTCATGAACCACCAACCTTAATAACATGATCCTCAACATTATAGCACATCTCATTGATGAATTTGAGACTCAAAACCAACCCATAACAGCCTCTACAGAACCGGTTTACACAAAATCGAACCGGGCTATTTACGGTTCTGTGCATACTGAGATTTTTCTGCCCTTAAACTACCTCAAATCCACCATTTATTCACTAACCTACTTACTAACATGTATATATAAGGGTTTAAGAGGCTTACCGAAGATTTGGGGCCGAGTCGTACCCCGAAAATCCCTTGAAAGTCACCGGTTTCCTCAAGTCTTTAAACCGGCAGTTTCTATCCAACAATCACAAGACCTATTTGGGGTCAAAACTCCATCAAATTAACCTCAAATTTTTACCACAGATCACTATATGAGTTCCCTAGACATCCACAAAATTTGGTCGCGAAACTCCAAAGTTTTGGGGTCCTAAGAGGTCAGAAACATTGCCTACCTCAAGTTGTGACAGTTTCCGTCGACTTGCAGGAGATCGGCTGGTCGAAGCTCTTCGGTGGATCAAACGACTCGCTTCTGCTTTGAAGATGTCGGCAAGAGGTAGGGCTAGGTGTGGATGGTCGGCTCGTCGGCTAAAGGTCGCGGAAGTGGTCATCGGTGGCGCCGAATGGACGGGGCAAAAGCGGTCGGGGAGCAGGTGAGGAAGAGGAAGCTCTCGGCACTTTGGGGTGATGGTCGGCCAAGTGAGAGGTGAGAGATAGAGAGAGAAGTGTACATGCAAGTCTCAAGGTCAAAGGGTTGAATGGTAGTTGGGAAAAAGTGGATATGACCACTCATTGGCTAATCTAGTGACACATGTCCCAAGTGTCAATCAAGCTTCATTAATGGCCGAGATCTCTCTCCATTTTCGGTAGCCATGGGGGTATATTAAAGATCAAAATACCCTCGTCCAATTATATAAGCAAGGCTAAAGCTTGAGGGGCAAAATGGTAATTTTACCCCCGACGTCCGGAACGTCATTTTTCTCATTCCATTATTCTTTGATAAGGCGACGACCAATCTAAACCTGACATTGGAATTTTTGATTCTCCATTTTCAATTTTCAAGACTCATTTCTGATCGTTTTCTCTATCAGACGCGGTTCCAGCCTATCTCGAACCGACGGGCGGCTTTTGTAGACGTTACGCGTATTAACCCTGTGATTCATATCACATTTAGGGCTCGTCAATTCATGGCGAATTTGGTTGTCATGTAATTGTGAGGGTCTATCACTACTTCCTATGGTCTCGATCGTCACTGTCCGATTTAGGAAAATTTGCAAAATATACATTGGTTAAGTGGTATCACTCGCGCTCCAATTGTATAACACTAGCAATGCATTCCTTAATCGTCCTTAGATCGGCCCTTTGTGGTTCTAAATATCCCCTCGACAATCCTTATGGTCAAAGCGCCATTTCCTATTCGAGTTCCCTAAGTCCACGTATCTTGTCTCGCGTTAGCCTTTCCCTTTTGGTCAGCCTACTCAAATTGATCAGATTCGAGCGAGATATGACTGAAACACATCACTAGATATACTTCTCATTAACGAGTTTGAAAATGACTGGAAATTCAGAATGTCACATGGCATGAGTGTGACATGGTAAGACCCTGATGCGTATGAGACGCGGGGTGGTGTGAAGAATACCTTGAGGCGTTGAGGCGCGAGGTTTGAAGCGTTATGGCACCTTGATGCGTATGAGACGCGGGGCTGAGAAGGCCATAGTCTTGATGCGTTGAAATGCGGGACGGAGATTTGATGTGTCGCACTGACCTAGAGTAACATTGAAACCTGATGTGTTTACGCAGGTTGTCAATGACGATCTGATGCGTTTACGCGGACCAAGCCTGATGCATTCTAAACGCGGGCATGAGAATGAGGCAAGAATGAAGGATGGAAGTGATGGTGTGACGTGATGGTGTGTGTACATGATCTTAGTGATGTGTTGTGATGTCATGACTACCTGCCTAATTTCTATGTGATATCATTGATAAATGAATGTCTCATGTGTTTGTTTGCATGAAATGCTGATGTTTATGACTGCCTGAGTGGACTGTCGGCCTAACCTAGGATTAGGACCCACTTTACGGAGATGTATATCTCACCCTGTTGGGGACCCCTTTTTACAAATCCTAGGTCCTGAAAATATGGCCTATCAGGTTTGGAGACCCCAAGTAGATGTCCGTTTATTTTGATGAGTTCCCTGACGGGCAGGGGACTATTTATGTTAGAAAATGTATACTGGTGTGGGTAAACGAAGGTAGCACTAGCTAGAGGCCTCATAGGTATGATGCCTGGTTCCGAAAAGTTGGGGATGTTTCTATAGGGTCGCAGAAGCCCACTGAGGTGCCCTAAGGAGTCGTCTCTAGTTGGTGTCATCCCACCCGAGATTTAGAGCAGGCTGAAAGGTCAGTTGCCGGTTCGAGAAACGGACTTGAGAGGACCCCGACCTTAGAGGACACTGAGGAGGTAATAGTGGTCGAGGCTATTGAGGAGGACCTGGTGGAGCCGTCTGCTGAGGAGACCATGGAGGATACCGTAAAGGTTCGCTCGGAGATCTTCTCGAATTATGTGCCCACAGAGGAGGCAGAGGAGACTGATGACTCTAGTAGCTCATCTTAGGAGCTTATGGTTTACGAGTCTGAGATTAGATGGTGACCCTGATGTCTGTATCTTTCGGTGATGATGATGGATCTTTTTGTACTTATCCCGTCACCCTTTGTCTAGCGGATCTAGTTGCCATGCTCATGTATGAACTTTCAGAGATTATGTATTGTAGTATTCTCGCTATCCGGGTCCCACTTTATGATTGTACGGAGAAGTTATTGTACGGTCGCTTCCACGTGCTTTGGACATATTATGTCTCTCGACTTATGTGTGGATCTTGGGACCACAGAGATATTTTGGTTTGCTTGTAGGGAGTCGCGTGCTCGTGCCCGGGGCTCGAGGCGTTTGATTTTGTATCAGAGCAAGGTCAGCTCGATCCAAAGTTGATTGAGGACTGGAGTAATAAGGAGGATTACGCTGGGACAGGGACGGGTAGGGAGACCTTAGAAGACTGGCTAGGATAAGGAATGGGGTGCATGGCATGTGACTTGGCACTTATGGTTGGCATTTGGCCTTGGCAAGGTTGTGGTAATATATAAGAATTAAGTTCCCTCTTTAGTGTGGAAAGCCATTTCTGAATTTTGGCCTGTTAAGTGCATGAGTATGGCCTGTTTTAGTGAACCATTAGAGTGAACGGAATTGAGGAATGGCCATGGACTACTTGTTGAAATGTCTATGGAAATTTGTTGTATGGAGATCGTTGTATTATAACTGTTTTTGTTAAGGAGCAGTTGGTAACTCCGGACTTGGATGAATGAGCGAGTTACTAACCCCTTGATGAACTTGTGGTGGACCAGGCTCAGTAGAAGAATATAAGGATGAGCAATCCATCTAGGAGATCAAGAAGGCCTAGAGGCGGGGTCTCTAGCTCGAGGCCGCCTGTAGCAGGAGACCCAAGGATGAATGGCGTGCTGAGGGTGCTAGAGAGGATTGGTGACCTCATTGACAAGCAGACCTAGGATCGAGATGCTGCCATAGCCTAAGCGGTAGGAGCCGCCATAGCTACCGTCAACGCCAACAACGGCAACAACGGGGGCAACAAAAACCCCGATGATCACAACCAGGGTAATGAGGCTGTGAATGCTCAGGAGGAGATTGTTGTGGCTAGATAGATGGGTCAACTAGTGGAACAATTTATAAGAATGGAGTTATCCCTGAAGGAACGGCCATGATCTGGGATGCCTTTAAGACAGCGTTCAACGACAAATACTTCTCGGAGACGGCCAGGCAAAGGAAATAGGTGAAATTCTTACAGCTGCATCAGAACCAACCGACGGTGGACTAGTATGAGACTGAGTTCTCCAGATTGTCGAGGTACGCACCTCGATCTGTAGAGGATCCCCAGGAGAAAGCACGGAGATTTAAGGATGGATTGAGGCCTGAACTCCGCAGTCAGATGATTGCCCTAAATCTGAGGACCTATAAGGAAATATATGAGCGGGGCCAAATGATAGAAAGGGACTTAAAGGAAAAGAATGCCGCATCTGGATCGTGATTTACCCCATTCCGAGACAACCGCCAGATGGGCAAGAGACCGATGGCGGGCAATAGGCGTTTTGTGCCTCCAGTAAGGAAAAATATTGTGAAGTCGCCGAATCCCACGAACTGAAGCTATCGCCTCTATAGCAGAAGGCGTGGAAAGGGGTCACGCCCGGTAAGGACCGGAGCTTGCTTTAAATGTAGTCAGATGGGCCACCAAATGAGGACGTGCCCGAATCAAGCTCTGATGAGTCGACCTCAAGGACAAAGATCGCAGGCGGGACCATCGGCTACCACTCCCCAGATTGAGCAGAATCGACCCCCAGCTCATGGTAAGGTGTTTGTAGTAGCCCACAAAGAGGCGGAGGAAACGCCAGGCGGGGTCACAGGTACGGTTTACTTGTGTGACCAAGCTGCATATGCATTGTTTGACCCTGGTGCCACGAATTCATTTGTGTCTGCTCATTTTGTTGATTTGGTGGGTATGAAATTAAAACCCTTAAATATAATTCTGCATGTTGCCACTACGTTAAAGGATAATATATTGGTTTCATTGGGCTGTGCCGACTGTGAAATCGTAATTTGGAGGGAGTAAGGAGAGTATTGATCTAGCTGTATTGCCCATGTACGATTTTAACGTGATCATAGGGATGGATTGGTTGGATAAACAGGGGGCAGTGGTAGATTGTGGTAGTAGGATAATTCGTTTCTACCCGGAAGTCCGCCCTAGCTTTGATATGGTGGGAAGTCGAGGAGGAATCTCGATTCCCTTAGTCTCATCTCTTGAAGTGACAAAGTTGATGTCTGAAGGGTGTCAAGCGTATTTAGTGGCGGTGATGGACACGGCTGCCGAGGAGCCAAAATTAGAGAGTATTTCGGTAATGCGTGAGTTCCCTAACGTTTTTCCTCAAGAGTTGCCAGGATTACCATCAGAGCGAGAGATAGAATTTGTGATCGAGTTAGCTCCCGGAACAGAACCGATCTCGAAGGCACCTTATAGGATGTCCCTATAGAATTGAAGAAGTTAAAAGTGCAGATGCAGGAACTGCTGGATAAAGGATTTATCCGACCGAGTGCTTCGACATGGGGAGCGCCGGTATTATTCGTAAGGAAGAATGATGGGTCCTTACGTCTATGTATCGATTATAGGCAACTAAACTAGGTAACAGTGAAGAATAAGTACCCACTACCGAGAATCGATGACCTGTTTGATCAGCTGCAAGGAGCGGCGATATTTTCAAAGATTCACTTAAGTACCAGGTATCACTTGTTATGCCCGAACTCGGCGAGCACGCGAACATCCCTATCCATGCCGTTCATTTAAGAATGTCCCAAGATCCAACAGCCAATAGCTTACAACTCCTTTAATCAAAGCATGCAGAAGTGATGCCATCTTCCAATTATATAAATACAACGACATACCGATGACTTAGGACATAAACAACAAAGTCTCATTAACCACTTTTACCACGGATTCAATTCATATTCCACCAATCAAAAGTACAAATCCAAACATCATCATAAGATAAATCCATTCTAGTGCAATTGATCAACCATCTCTTCAAGTGCCAGTCCTTGGCAAGCTCGTGCTTCCTTTGCCTGGAACCTGAAAAATATAAGCCCCCACTAGGGTGAGATATAAATTTTAGTAAGGTGGGTCCTAACCCTAGGTTAGGCCGACCGTCCACTCAGGTAGTCACATATCCAATAAAATTATACTCTAGCTCACACAGGCATAAAGGGCACCAATCAATAAACTTAACATATGGATGACAAGCAAACATCGATGACCTCAAGTCACGCTCAGGTAATAATGCCCATGCACTCTCAGCCTACCACATCCCATATTCATTGACCTCAACCTGTCTAAATCTCTAGCCCGCGATCTTGTCGCCTCAAGCTCGGTAACCCGCGTAAACGCATCAAGTTCCGATATATCTCCAGGCAAGGTTTATGAGCTTATACTCAACCACGCAAACTCGTAGCATCAGGATATATATATCCTTCCCCGCGTCGCATATGCTTCAAGGCCTCTTTGTTCCGCGATTAGATCGCATCAGGACCTGGCCATCTCAACTCCGCGAACTCGTCGCATCAGGGCGCTATACAATGTCAATTCCCACCCCGCGATCTTGTCGCATCAGGGTATTCATTTTCTTGCCCGCGTCTTACACGCCTCAGGGCCTTGCCATGTCGTACTCATGCCATAAACCTAACTTATGTCTTGGTTATCATTTAATCTCACACTCACTAACAAGCACGCATTCAAATGCCCTTCATAATTCTCGTGGCATGCAATTCAATTCAAATGATATACAGGCGTGGAAAATAACCCAGGCACACAATATTACTCACAATCAATCTGATATCATCTTAGTATATCGCTAAGCTACCCACTAGAATAAATTCTCATAATCATCTCAATCGGCCCTCGACTTACCCAATTGAGTCCAATCGTCTTAACATAGGGTTAGTAATTCCCTTACCTTGGTTGCAACATCACAATTTTCTCCTCTTGAGCCTCCAAGGTTTCGGCCCCTAACGTCCCATACCGAACTCAGTGCGCAACCTAGCATTTTCAACCAATTTCATCAATTTCCATACTCAATTCCTCAATCCATCAATCCCAATTGCCCATAACACAACCCTCAAGATCGCATCACATCATAAACACCAATTTGGAACTCAAAATTACCCATCTCAACCTCCTTCAGTTTTGCATAGAACCAACCGGTTCATTTCGGTTCTGTGCAAATCGTGCACTTCCAGCCTTCAATCTACTCCTAAATCCTTCATTTAACCATCAATCTATCTCTTAACATGTCTATTTAGGGATTTGGGAGGCTTACTGAAGATTTGAGGTCAATTGGTCGCCGGAAACCCAACGAACGTCGTCGGTTCGCCCAAGGTCAGAATCTGGCAGTTTCTGGACAAGATTAACAAGATCGGTTCGTGGTCAAAAATTAATCAAATCCATCTCAAATTTTTACCACAGAACCATCTACATCTCTAATGAGTCTCCACAAAATTTGAGCTCAAGACTTTAAAAATTCGACCATCAAAGGGACCAAGAATAGAACCTACCTCTGATTGGTTCCTATTCTGTCGGCTGTGGGAGAATGCTTGCCCTGAATTCCACAGTGCTCCAAATGCTCCGATTCTTACTGGAGAATGTCGGAAAGACATGGAAATTTGTTGTGGTGGTCGGTCGGTAGCACATGGTGGCCAAGTGGCCCTAGTGGGCACCGAACAGAGGCTCCAGAACTGATCGCCGGTTCTTCCAAGTTAGTTTCTGGGCCAAATGTACATGGTGGGTTCGTGGTCAAAAACTTATCAAATTAAGCCTAAATTTTTACCACAGATTCCTACATGTCTCATCTTGATCTCTACAAACTTTGGGCCAAAGATTCTAACATTTCGACCACCAAAGAGACTGAGAACCGGACCTACCTCAGATTGGAGTAGTTTCCATCGACTCTCGGGAGAATCCTTGCTCCGGTCTCCTCGGTGCTCCATATGCTTCGATTCTACTTTGAGGAGGTCAGAGGACATAGATATTTGTTGGTGTGGCTGGCCGAAAGTCAAAAAGTGGTCGGAGGTGGCCGTGGTGGCCGGCGAACAGTGACCCAGATTCTGGTCGCCAGGCAGCAGAAGGAAGGAGGAAGAAGAAGATCAAAATGGCGTGAGTTTCTTGGGCGTCTGGCCGAATGGGGTTGAGGGGAGAGAGAGGAGAGAGAGAGCTTTTGTTTATCCTAAAAATTGGACACATGAGTTGATTGGTAGGTGGGCATTTAGTGTGTGATGACCACCACCCTTGGATTTGTGGCACTTGTCAATTACTCTAACCAAGGAGATCCAATGGCTCCTTTTTGTTCTTGAATTTTCGGCAGCCAAGGGGGGCATAGTGTCAAATTTTCCCTTCTTCAATTTGCAAGGCCAAGTCCTAAGCTTAAGGGGCAAAATGGTCATTTTACCCCCGACGTTCAGAACGTCGTTTTTCTCGTTCCAAAATTCTTCGATAGGGCGACGACCAACCCAAATAACATTAGAATTCTTGATTTTCCATTTTCAATCTTTCAAGGCTCGTTTCTGATAGTTTTCTCTATCAGACGTGGTTCCAGCCTATCTTGAACTGACGAGTGGCTTTCGCAGACATTACGCGCATCGACCTCGTGATTCATATCACATTTGGGGCTCGTCAATTTGTGGCGGCTTTGATTGTCATGTAATTGTGAGGGTCTATGACTAGCTCCTAAGGTCTCGATCTTCACCGTCCGATTTAGGAAAATTTTGCAAATCATACGTTAGTTAAGCGTCATCACCCGCACTCCAATCGTATGACACTCCCAAGGCATCCCTTAATCGTTCTTGGATCGGCATTTTTGTGGCTCTAAATATCTCCTCGACAATCCTTATGGTCAAAGCGCCATTTCTTATTCGAGTTCCCCAAGTCCATGTACCTCGTCATGCATTAGCCTTTCCCCTCTGGTCGATCTACTCGAATTGATCAGGTTCGAGTGGAATACGACTGAAAATACATCTCTAAATACACACTTCTCATTACTGAGCCTGAAATCGATTGGAAATCAGAATGTCACAATTCTTCCCTCCTTAAAGAAATTTCATCCGCAAAATTTGCAATCCTTCCAATCCATCCAATCCTTTGGGGGTGTAGGGACCTTGTCGCATCATCACTCTTCCAGATAACTCCTTCCAACTCAAGGCCATCCTTCTCTAGTACTTTTCTCCTCCAGTCCTCAATCGAATGGGCTTCTCTCCATTCTCTTTTGGCATTTATATCACTTGCCAGCAGCTCTTCCTCGAGCGTTCACCTTATCTCTTTCGTTGGTCCATAACCATTATTACCAAGCCCTCGCTGGTGCGCACTCTTATTGTCCACACCATTTGGCGTATCACTCCTTTCGAACCTTCTCTTATGCCAACAGAGATCTCAGGGCTTTATCAATTTGCCCTCCATTAATCAATCGAGTTATGGTTCTCTCGACTCCTTAAAAATTTACATGGTTACTTCCATGGCAATCCATTCTCGACTCCATCCAGCAATTCCCTTGGATCAAAGTGATCCTTCAACTTTCATCAACACGTCTAGTACTCGATTGCAAGATAGACGAACTTCAACCTTTAATCTTATCACCAATATATATATACATCTTGGCATGTCGTTGTGCCACCCCAAGGTCACTATAATTCCTCCTTTGAATCGTACTTTCGTCCATAGGCCTCAGAGTTCCATCCATTCCTATAATCCGTTCAGTATCAACATTTAATCGTGGTAACACCTCAATTCCCTTCTGGCCTTCAGGCCAGGTGTTCCCAGTAGCCATCACATTAGTCCACTAACGAACTTCCAACTTGAGGGAAGATCTGTCCCTCCATTGCCCACTACTCAATGCTCAACTCTCACTTGTAAACATCCGTTAAACAGTTCACCCTTCCTTAGCGATATGAACACCGCTATAATAATACTTGGGCGGTCACTTTGTACCACATGCGTCGCCTTCAGCTCCCTTTATATAGTCCATACTCTCAACCTCCTTTAATTCACATAACTTCAAGATCTTTCTTGCACAAGTGACGCCTCTATATCCGCAAGCAATTTCTATACATTTGCGTTGCCTCTTAATCAATTCCCCTCGAGATATTGCTACCTCATACTCTCGTAGCAGGAGTAGCCTTGCAACGTTCTTCCACTTAGACAACATCTCCCAACTTTATCACGAGGACATTCACAATCGATTTCAATTATGCTCTAAGCATGCCAATTCATGTAGCCTTACTATCATGGTGTACATGCAATACCTCTTTCAAATCATCTTGTTACTCCTCGAGTTTCCTTTCCACATCACATCAATAAGACTCTATCAACTCTTTTGAATCCGGGCATGAACGCCACTATCGGCTTAGGCATCCATTCGACTCTAGTATTCGAAAGTGCAATTCACGTATGTTCCTCCCTTCACATTACATCTTGTATTAATCCATTTCATCTGCTTAACTCGAGTCCTCGGAAACTCTTTTCATGTTCATTCACCTATTCACGTTACCCCTCATCCTTAATCCATCTCACCAAAAGAATAGCTTTTGTAGGGAATCTCCCAATGGTCTGTCTGTAACAATTCACCAATCGTAGTAAATCTCAATTCCCCACAACTCGCATCGACTATAGTCGATTCATCACTCATTTCAATCCTCAAAGGATTTATCACTTATTCCAATACATGAATCTCACTTCATCAGGTTCACAACCTGCGCTCTTCACATTTAGTGGGCAATAGACATTTCCTCAAAGCCCACATGACACCCTCATAACTGTTCATGTTTTTCATAGCTCCTTACATGAGTTCAACCATCGTCTCTTAAGACGATAACGACCAACTTAATCATTCCTTGGGCACTTAGTTCGACTACTATCAACTTTTCTTTACTAAGTGTCCAATCTTCCCAACTATTCCTCGTACTTTTCTCTTGAGCTCAAACCTTGGCTCTCTGTCCTCACTGGTCTTCTCCAAGACCGCACGACATCTCGTTTATCCTTGTCATTCTTCTTCTCGAGAAGCTTTAGTGTCAGCCTTTGAGTTTCATACTCGCTAAGGCGACCTTATCCAATTCTGTTTGTTCCACTAAACGTCGACATCATTCTGGAATTCAACATTGTCTTTAAAAATAGCCTCTCTGATTTCACTTCCAGAAGTCACTCAAGTCATGCGTCTTCTTTCTCGGTACAAATGCTCAATCAACATACTGAGATAATTTAGAGCCTCTCTTTCTTTTATAATAGGGTCTCTTACTCTAAGGAAGAAACTACATAATTCCGTGGCATTTTCTTATTTCAAATTCACCTTGCCCTTCTCATTCCATAGGTCAGCAATCTTGGAGTCTGCGCCAACGGCGACACCTTTACTCCAGAGCTCAAATGCCACCATGCTTTCACATTCTCTTTCCCAAAACTCAGTCACCTCCAGTGACGATATCTATTTGTCCTTGGGTCTTCACCCGTTCACTTGTCGAATGGTCAATTCGATTACCTCAAACCACTTTGCAAGTGTTCTTTAAGCGCTCTTTTCATTTACTACACCACTTACTAGAATCACAACCATTTAGGACTACCAAATCCATTCACTTTTCCTTTCGTCAGTGACTATTTCATGGTTCAATCGCCCTTTAAGATCAATGCCCCATTCCTGAGGGAATAGCAACTCATGATTCCATCTCTCATGGTTCCACTTCAATCAACCGATCCCAAGAAATCATTAACTTCAGGCAATCTAGCATGCCGATTCTTCTTCGATCTTATTCACCATAGAAAAGACTTGCTACTCACTTTCCACTGTGTGCCTTATACTCGAGTAATCAACCACTTTCATAGGCACACTTCATATTCATAATAAATATCCCTTTGCTCGCAATTCATGAGCAGGAGTTCTCTTATTCATAAGTCTTTCAATCATTTTCCTCTTTTGCCGAGTCCCATCATCATTCCTCAAGATCAGGAATAACATCCAGTCATAAGGTCTTCAAGTTCCCATTCACTCAAGGACTTACTCATCTTATTCAAGGGTCCTTGACCACCCTTACCATATGTCTAAGCGACCTTGAGGACTCTGTCTCATAGTGGTCGATCGTCTTATGATCTTTACAATAGTATCAGGATTCAAACAATCCTTGTTCTCAAGCAATCTTAGGATGATACCTTCTATCAAACCACTCAACAGAGATAGTCTAGGCAGATCTCATACCTTCAAGGAAATCCTTCCTCTAATGACCTTTCATCAATCCTCAATAGACTCTTAGGGTTAATACTACCAGGGTCACTTTCTTTCTTCAATGTGCCCAAAACCTCTAAGGTTTTCTCATTAAGGTCCTCAATCCAGAGGAGGCAATTTCAACCTTCATTCTTTCATCAAACTTAGCCATTCTCATTCTTATTCACAGTTCACAAGCTTCTCAGAACTCTCATTATTCTTCCCACACATTCACCCATTCTCGTGAATGAAATAACTCCGAATCACCTTTCTCATGACTTATATCACTTAACTCGTCTGCACAAGCATTTATCACCACAGTGACTTAGAGAATCACGACAGCTCCTCTCCGAGCTTGCTTAATCCACAATTTTTCTCATTTCCATTTAAAGTCCTCACGACCCATTCAGCTCTTGGGTCTCGTACGATCAACCGATCGAGCCATCTTCTCTTTTAGTACTCATACTCCGATCACCCATATTCACTCAATTCTCATGACTCATATCAATTCTCGGATCTTCCATACTGCGTATCCTCGAGCCCAACACTCTTCTATGACCATACCTTGGTCGTTCAAACTCATTATGTTCTCATGATCTATCTTGGCCCTTAGATCTTTTCGTATCTCACATACACAAACCAAGTGCTACTCGAGCGACCATACCTTGGTCCTTCAGTCTCATCGGGTTTCCATGTCTCTTGAACCACTATGATTCCCTTCAAGAATCCAAGACTCAAGTCGTCTACTATAGTCTATCAACCTCAGGCTGTACATCTCAATATTCTTCACCTTCCATCAGTGGTTCCCAAACAACTCTCTAATGGTTCTCAAGCAATTTCCAATTAATTGCCGGATATTCAAGGATCTCAAATCATCCTTGGTCTATAATCCTTTCTCGAGCCAACCTCAACGAGGCAACTCCTCAACTAACGGCCTTTACTAGGCTAGCCTCAACTAGGCAACTGTCAATTAAGCACTCAAGACAGCGCGATTCACTGAGTCAAAAACTCATACTCTTGGCCTAAAGGCATTTGCCTCTCTAGCATAGTCACAACAGACTATCTCATCTCAACGGGCCTCGATTCTAAGGGTATAAACCCATACGTTATCTAACTTCTCAGTTATATCTTGGCCAAACCACTCACATGAGGCTAATCATCAAACATGCCTAATAGGCCCATCACAACCATCACTTTTCTTTTTCCAAGGGTATCCACTGTCAAGGACGAAGCTTTTAAACATGCCACTCATAAGCACCATTACCTAGGTCATGCCACTTTCAATCATCCTCGATGAGAATCAATCTGTGCCGCACATTCCTTATCAACAATTGGACTCAACTTGATATCTAGGCTTCCTCTTTCAAGTTATGACTTGGGTCATTTCTACCTCTGCCATCTTAGAAGCCTGCTAGGAGCCGCTTCTTGTCTGGACCTCTCTGTCCCGGTGATCACTCCCCACCTTTATCAGACCTGGCCGATGCAGGTCGTCCCAAGTCATACATCTACGGAGAAAGCTTAGTTCCACATGTCTCATATCATGTTTCATCACAATTTGTAGGTATCCCAACAACTCGTCTCATACCAAGCGACGGTTTATCAAGTCCAACAGCGATAAGTCATTGCATGCACCCTCATCGACTTTCATTTCAAAGACACAAACTCAAGCACAGCATGACCGTCCTCACCACTGGTCATAACAAAAATGCCTTCAGATCAATTCCTATCCATTTAGGAGTTCTAATTCCACCAATGATCGTCACATCTCACAGATCAATTGCCTATATTCAACCCTATACCTCAAGTCCAGTCAACATTCAAATCAACTCCTTATGTAGCCGATCACCACTAATCTTCGATTCAGGTACTCCTCGTATTCATCTCAACTCATATCATCCAAGGCTGTCAATAGCAATCGATAGCTAAACCATCAAAATGTCATACAATTCAAGCCTGAATCCATTAATATCAGTCGTCTCTTTATAGTTCGTACTCCTCTAGTTGGGTCATCGACAAATCAAGATCGCAACCATATACCTCAATTGACCCTTCATTCATAAGCAATTTCCTATTATCCTCAAGCACAATTATTACCTCAAATCCATGCTTGTGACTCTCCAATCACAACTTGCTTCCACTTGAACTTTAATCACCATCTAACTCAAGATCATCCATCCAAGTCAACTCCAAGATCAATAAAGTATACACAAGTTCAAGCCTACCATCCTCGAGACTCAACAATCCATGCCTAGTCCTATAGGCCTCAATATCACACTGTCCTCAAGTCATTGCTCCTTATCACTCCAAATCTCAACCATCTTGGATCGAGCTGACCTTACTTTGATACCAAATCAAATAGGGATGTCACGCCTCGAACTCGGCAAGCACGCGAACATCCCTATCCAAGCCATTCATTTAAGAATGTCCTAGGATCCAACGGCCAATAGCTAACAACTCCTTTAATCAAAGCATGCAGAAGCGATGCCATCCTCCAATTATATAAATACAACGACATACCGATGACTTAGGACATAAACGACAAAGTCTCATTAACCACTTTTACCACGGATTCAATTCATATTCCACCAATCAAAAGTACAAACCCAAACATCATCAGAAGACAAATCCATTCTAGTGCAATTGATCAACTATCTCTTCAAGTGTCAGTCCTTGGCAAGCTCGTGCTTCCTTCGCCTGGAACCTGAAAAATATAAGCCCCCACAGGGGTGAGATATAAATCTCAGTAAGGTGGGTCCTAACCCTAGGTTAGGCCGATCGTCCACTCAAGCAGTCACATATCCAATAAAATTAGACTGTGGCTCACACAGGAATATAGGGCACCAGTCAATAAACTTAACATATGGATGACAGGCAAACATTGATGACCTCAAGTCACACTCAGGTAATAATGCCCATGCACTCTTAGCCTACCACATCTCATATTCACTGACCTCAACCTATCTAAATCTCTAGACTGCGATCTAGTCGCCTCAGGCTCGGCAACCCGCGTAAACGCATTAGGTTTCGATAAATCTCCTAGCCAATAACATTATCTCAACCTCTGCCTGCCTCATTCTCTAGCCTGCGAACTAGTCGCCTTAGGCTAGGCCCGCGTAAACGCATTAGACCGTTATCGGTGACCCACGTAAACGCATCAGGTCCCGATTCATCTCCAGGCAAGGTTTATGAGCTCATACTCAACCCCACGAACTCGTCGCATCAGAGTATATATATCCTGCCTCGCGTCTCATACGCTTCAGGGCCTCCTTGTCCCACGATTAGATCGCATTAGGACCCCAGCCATCTCAACCCCGCGAACTCGTCGCATCAGGGCGCTATACAATATCAATTCCCACCTCGCGATCTTGTTGCATCAAGGTATTCATTTTCTTGCTCCGCGTCTTACAGGTCTTAGGGCCTTGCCATGTCGTACTCATGGCACAAACCTAACTTATGCCTTGGTTATCATTTAATCCCACACTCACTAGCAAGTGCGCACTCAAATGCATTTCATAATTCTCGAGGCATACAATTCAATTCAAATGATATACAGTCATGGCAAATAACCCAAGCACACAATATTACTCACAATCAATCTGATATCATCTTAGTATATCGCTAAGCTATCCACTAGAATAAATTCTCATAATCGTTCCAATCGGCTCTCGACTTACCCAATCGAGTCCAATCGTCTTAACATAGGGTGAGGAATTCCCTTATCTTGGTTGCAACATAACAATTTTCTCCTCTTGAGCCTCCAAGGTTTCGGCCCTTAACGTCCCATACCGAACTCAATGCGCAACCTAGCATATTCAACCAATTTCATCAATTTCCATACTCAATTCCTCAATCGATCAATCCCAATTGTCCATAACACAACCCTCAACATCTCTTCACATCATAAGCACTAATTTGGAACTCAAAATTACCCATCTCAGCCTCCAACAGATTCGGTTTTGCACAGAACCAATCGGTTCATTTCAGTTTTATGCAAACCGTATACTTCTAGCCTACAATCTACTCCTAAATCCTTCATTTAACCATCAATCTATCTCTTGACATGTCTATTTAGGGATTTGGGAGGCTTATCGAAGATTTAAGGTCAATTGGTTGCCGGAAACCCAACGAATGCCTCCGGTTCGCCCAAGGTCAGAATCTGGCAATTTCTGGGCAAGATTAATGAGATCGGTTCGTGGTTAAAACTTAATCAAATCAATCTCAACATTTTACCACAGAACCATCTACATCTCTATTGAGTCTCCACAAAATTTGAGCTCAAGACTCCAAAAATTTGACCATCAAAGGGACCAAGAATAGAACCTATCTCTAGTTGGTTCCTATTCTGTCGGCCTGTGGGAGAATGCTTGCCCTGAATTCCACAGTGCTCCCAATGCTTCGATTCTTGTTGGAGAATGTCGGCAACACATGGTGGCCAAAAGTGGCCCTCGTGGGCACCGAACAGAGGCTCCAGAACTAATCGTCGGTTCGTCCAAGTCAGTTTCTGGGCGAAATGTACAAGATTGGTTCGTGATCAAAAACTTATCAAATTAAGCCCACCCTTTTACCATAGATTCCTACACGTCTCAGCTTGATCTCCACAAAATTTGGGCTAAATATTCCGACATTTCAATCACCAAAGGGACTGAGAACCGGACTTACCTCAGATTGGTGCAGTTTCTGTCGACTCTCGAGAGAATCCTTGCTTCGGTCTCCTCGAAGCTCCAAATGCTCCGATTCCACTTCGATGAGGTCGGCAGGACATAGATCTTTGTTGATGTGGCTGGTCGGAAGTCAAAAAGTGGTCGAAGGTAGACGTGGTGGCCGAAAAATAGTGACCCAAATTCTGGTCGCCAGGTAGCAAAAGGAAGGAGGAAGAAGAAGATGAAAATGGTGGAGTTTCTTGGGGGTCTGGTCGAATGGGGTTGAGGATAGAGAGAGGAGAGAGAGAGCTTTTGTTTATCCCAAAAATTGCACACACGAGTTGATTAGTAGGTGGGCATTGAGTGTGAGATGACCACCACCTTTAGATTTGTGACACTTGTCAATACTCTAACCAAGGAGATCCAATCGCTCCTTTTTGTTCTTAATTTTCGACAGCCAAGGGGGGCATAGTATCCAATTTTCCCTTCTTTAATTCGTAAGGCCAAGTCCTAAGCTTGAGTGGCAAAACGGCCATTTTACCCACGACGTTCAAAACGTCGTTTTTCTTGTTCCGAAATTTTTCGATTGGGTGACGACCAATGCAAATAACGTTGGAATTTTTGATGTTCTATTTTCAATCTTTCAAGGCTCATTTCTGATAGTTTTCTCTATCAGACGTGGTTCCAACCTATCCCGAACCGACGAGCGGCTTTGGCAGACATTACGCGTATCGACCCCGTGATTCATATCACGTTTGGGGCTCGTCAATTTGTGGCGGCTTTGGTTGTCAAGTAATTGTGAGTGTCTATCACTAGCTCCTAAGGTCTAGATCTTCACCGTCCGATTTAGGAAAATTTTGTAAATCATTCGCTGGTTAAGCGACATCACCCGCACTCCAATCGTATGACACTCGCAGGCATCCCTTAATCGTTCTTGGATCGGCCTTTTTGTGGCTTTAAATATACCCTCGACAATCCTTATGGTCAAAGTGTCATTTCCTATCCGAGTTCCCCAGGTCCACGTGCCTCGTCTCGCGTTAGCCTTTCCCCTCTAGTCGGTCTGCTCGAATTGATCAAGTTCGAGCGGAATACGAATGAAATGCATCTCCAGATACACACTTCTCATTACTGAGCCTAAAATCGACTGGAAATCAGAATGTCACATCACCAGTTGAGGATCAAGAAGGAAGACATACCTAAGACTGCTTTTAGGACGAGGTATGGTCATTATGAGTTCACAGTGATGCCTTTTGGATTGACTAATGCTCCAGCCGCATTCATGGACTTGATGCATCGAGTATTTAAGGAATGCCTGGACCGATTCATCATAGTCTTTATTAACGACATCCTGATTTACTCAAGGAGTGACGCAGAACATGAGGAGCACCTAAGGATTATCTTACAGACCTTGAGGGGACACTCGCTATATGCTAAGTTGAGCAAACGCGAGATCTGGCTAAATAAGGTAGCATTTCTTGATCATGTGGTATCTGGAGAAGAAATCGCAATGGATCCTACGAAGATCGAAGCGGTAACAAATTGGCCTAGGCCAACTACGGTCACGGAAGTCAGAAGTTTCTTGGGATTGGCAAGGTATTACAGACATTTTGTGAAGAAATTTTCATCCGTAGCCATCCCATTGACGAGGCTGACAAAGAAAGAAATAAGGTTTGAATGGACAAATAAGTGTGAAAAGAGTTTCCAAGAACTCACATATCGGTTGACAACTGCACCGGTGTTGACGATTCCATTAGGACCAGGGGGCTATGAGATATACATCGATGCCTCGCTGAAAGGACTGGACTGTGTGTTAATGCAGCATGGAAGAGTAGTGGTCTACGCATCCCGACAGCTGAGACCACATGAAATGAACTACCCAACGCATGATCTGGAGTTAGTAGCGATCATTTTTGCTCTGAAGATCTGGAGACATTATCTATGCGGCGAGAAGTTCCAGATTTATACCGACCACCAAAGCTTAAAGTATATGTTCTCCCAGAAAGAGCTGAATATGAGGCAGCGTCGGTGGGTGGAGCTGCTCAAGGATTATGATTGTGATATATTGTATCATCCTGAGAAGGCAAATAGAGTCGCAGATGCGCTAAGTCGGAAGTCGAGCATTGCCTGTCTGTTAGTAAAAGGTTGGTCGATGATCGAGGATTTAAGAGATTCTGAGTTCAGATTGGAAGTCTGCCAATTGTCTAGTTTGATGGCTACGTTGAGGGTAGAACCTGAGGTCCAGAAAGGAATAAAGACCTTACAGTTTACAGATATAGAAATTTAGAAAATTCTGGAGATGGACGTGACAAAGAGAAAACCAGAGTTCCAAGTGTCGGAGGAAGGAATCTTGAAGTTCTGAGGACGTCTATGTGTGCCAAATGACGAAGGACATAGGGAAAGGATTTTGTCAGAGCCTCACATGAGCAATTATAGCATCCACCCGGGAAGTACGAAGATGTATTAGAATCTACGCCAACACTACTGGTGGAACAGGATGAAGGTAGATGTAGCAAAGTATGTGGAAAAATGCTTGACATGCCAGCAAGTGAAATCGCAGCATTGTAAGCCTATAGGATTATTACAGCCACTGGAAATACCGGAATAGAAGTGGGAGCATGTAACGATGGACTTTGTGATGGGACTCTCAAAGAGCCAAAGAGGTCACGACTCTATATGGGTAGTCATGGACAGATTGACTAAGTCCGCGCACTTCATTCCTGTGCGAAAGGAATTCGCAATGGATAGATACGCTGAGTTGTATATGAGACAGATAGTGAGGTTACAAGGAGTACCTGTAACAATTACCTTAGATAGAGATCTCAAGTTCACAGTGAACTTTTGGAAAAGCCTGCGAGATGCTATGGGAACCCGGCTACAGTTTAGCACGGCATACCATCCACAAACGGACGGACAGTCGGAAAGGACGATTCAGATGCTTGAGGACATGTTGCAAGTGTGCGTCATAGATTTTAAAGGTGGATGGGAAGATCAGCTGCATTTGGTGGAGTTTGCGAATAACAATAGCTACTAGTAGAGCATCTAGATGGCACCATTCGAAGCACTTTATGGAAGGGCTTGCAGAACCCCAATTTGCTAGGATAACGTCAGAGAAAGAAGAATCACAGGCCCAAAGTTGGTAGAGCAATCTGTGGAAGCGGTAAAGGTAATTCGGGATAGACTGAGGACGGCACAGAGTCGTCAGAAGAGTTATGCGGATAAGCGGCGTAAGCCTTTGGAGTTTCAAGTAGGCGATCATGTCTTCCTCAAGGTGTCGCCGATGAGGGGATTATCGCGATTTGGAAAGAAGGGAAAATTAAGCCCAAGGTACGTGGGTCCATTTGAAATTTTGGAGCGAATTGGAACCCTAGCCTACAGGCTTGCCTTGCCACCTAATCTATACTAAGTACATAATGTCTTCCACGTGTCAATGCTGCGGAAATACGAACCAGACCCGACACATGTGTTGGACTATGAGGTCATAGAAGTAGACGACCGGGTATCCTACGTAGAGAAGCCGATCAGGATTGAAGACCGGAAGGAGCAAACTCTAAGGAATAAGACGATTCCATTGGTCAAGGTTGTGTGGGAGCACCATGGAACCGAAGGCGCCACGTGGGAAAATGAAGAGACGATGAGGCGACAACACCCCCATTTATTTGAGTAATTAAGTTTGATGTAAATTTCGGGGACGAAATTTTTGTAAGGGGAGAAGAGTTGTGATATTTTGATCTCCCAGTCATTTTTAGACTCATTAATGAGAAGTGTATCTAGCGATGTATTTCAGTCATATCTCACTCAAATCTAATCAATTTGAGTTGACTGACCAAAAGGAAAAGGCTAACGCGAGACAAAGTACGTGGACATAGGGAACTCGAATAGAAAATGACGCTTTGACCATAAGGATTGTCGAGGGGACTAAAAACAATTAAGGAATGCATTGCTAGCGTTATACGAATGGAGCGCGGGTGATGCCACTGAACCAATGTATAATTTGTAAAATTTTCCTAAATCGGACAGTGACGATCGAGACCATCGAAACTAGTGATTGACCCTCACAATTACATGACAACCAAAGTCATCATAAATTGACGAGCCCTAAATATGATATGAATCACGCGGTTGATACGCGTAACGTCTGCAAAAGCCGTCTGTCGGTTCGGGATAGGTTGGAGCCTCGTCTGATAGAGAAAACGATCAGAAACGAGTCTTGAAAATTAAAAATGGAGAATCAAGAATTCCAACGTCATATTTGGATTAGTCGTCGCCTTACCGAAGAATATTGGAATGAGAAAACACGACGTTCTGGACGTCGAGGGTAAAATTATCATTTTGTCCCTCAAGCCTCACCTTATTTATATAATTGGACGAGGGTATTTTGATCTTTTATACACCCCAAGGCTGCCGAACAATTGGATGAATCTTGACCATTGGATTTGCTTGAATGACACCTGAGACATGTGTCAATGGATTAGCCTTTGAGTGGTCATATCCACTTTTCCCAACTACCATTCAACCTTGTTGACTTGTGAGCTTGCATATAGCTCTCTCTCTCTCTCTCTCTCTCTCTCATCCCTCATTTGGCTGACCATCAACTCTCCCAAACCGAGAGCTTCCTTTCTTCTTCTTCTTCTTCTGCTCCTGCCCGATCGGTTATGCACTTCCAGTTCACTGCCTCCAATGACCCTTCTCGGCACCTCTAGCCGCCGAGCCGATCACCCCTCCTAGCTTGACCTCTTGCAGACATCTTCGAAGTGGAAGCGAGTCGTTTGACCCACCAAAGAGCTCCGAGCAGCCAATCTCCCAAAAGTCGATGGAAATCGTCGCAACCAGAGGTAAGTCATGTTTTTGGCCTCTTAGGACCCCGAAACATTATAGTTTTTCTACCAAGTTTTATGGACATCTAGGGGACTCGTATAGTGAGCTGTGGTAAAAATTTAAGGTTAATTTGATAGGGTTTTGACCCCAAATGGGTCTTGTGTTTGAAGAGCCAGAACTGCCGATTTGCATACTTGGAGAAATCGGCGACTTTCCAAGAGTTTTCGAAGATGGCTTGGCTTCAAATCTTCGGTGAGCTTCCCAAACCCTTAGATTTACATGTTGGTAAGTAGATTAGTGAATAAATTGGAGATTTGAGGTAGTTTAATGGTTGGATAATCTCGGTATACACAGAACCGAAAATATCCCGGTTCGGTTCTGTGCAAACCGGTTCTGTGGAGGCTGTTAGTGGTTGGTTTTGAGTATCAAATTCATCAATGAGACATGCTAGGATGTCGAGGAATGTGTTAATGAGGTTGGTGGTTCATGGATGGGTAAATTGGGCAAGAGAAATTAACGATTGGTTGGAATTTCATAAGTTGCGCGGTGGACTTGGTCTTGGACCACTTGGATAGAATTTGAGGAGGTGCTTGAGGAGAGAATTTTTTACATTAAGCTTGAGGTAAGGGAACCGTAAACCTATGATAGGAAGATTGGACTTAATTGGGTGAGTCGAGTGAGTTTATGATTGATTTTAAGTGACTTCAATGAGATTATTCTTTGTGTGTCCTAAAACGGTATAGAAGCTTGAATTTGTGCAAATGCTTATGCCTGAATTGTCTACCATGTCTGAATGTCAATTTGACTGTCTTGCATGCCATGAATATATGAATTGTGCTTGAGTTGCACATAGCATCATGTGTGTGGATTGAATGGGAATCATGACATGAGTGTGACATGGTAAGACCTTGATGCGTATGAGATGCGGGGTGGTGTGATGAATACCCTGAGGCGCTAGGTGCGAGGTTTGGAGTGGTATGGCACCGTGATGCGTATGAGACGCGGAGTTGAGAAGGTCATAGTCCTGATGCGTTGAAACGCAAGACAGAGATGTGATGTGTCGACACTGGCCTGGAGTAACATTGAAACCTGATGCGTTTACGCGGGTTGTCAATGACGGTCTAATGCGTTCACGCGGACTGAGCCTGATGCATTCTAAACGCAAACATGAGAATGAGGCAGGAATGAAGGGTGGAAGTGATGGTGTGATGTAGCGGTGTGTGTGCATGATCTTAGTGATATGTTGTGATGTCATGACTGCCTTCCTGATATTTGTGTGATATCGTTGATAAATGAATGTCTCATGTGTTTGTTTGCATGAAATGCTGATGTTTATGACTGCCTGAGTGGACTGTCGGTCTAACCTAAGATTAGGACTCACTTTACTGAGATGTATATCTCACCCCGTTGGGGACCCCCTTTTTACAGATCCTAGGTCCTGAAGATATGGCCTATCAGGTTTGGAGATCCCAAAGAGATGTCCATTTATTTTGATGAGTTCTCTAATCGGCAGGGGACTATTTATGCTAGAAAATGTACAATGGTGTGGGTAGATGAGGGTAGCACTAGCTGGAAGCCTCGTAGGTATGAGGCCTGGTTCCGAAAGGTTGGGGATGTATCTACAGGGCCGCTGAAGCCCACTGAAGTGCCTTAGGGAGTCGTCCCCAGTTGGTGTCATCCCACTCAGGATTTATAGTAGGCTGAGGGATCAGTTGCCGGTTCGAGGTACGAACTTGAGAGACCCCTACCTTGGAGGACACTGAGGAGGTCATAGTGGTCGAGGCTATTGAGAAGGACTTGGTGGAGAGCCGTCTGCTGAGGAGACCATGGAGGATACCGTAGAGGTTCACTCGGAGACCTTCTCGAAGTACGTGCCCATGGAGGAGGCAGAGGAAACTGATGACTCCAGCAGCTCGTCTTAGGACCTTACGGTTTACGAGTTTGAGATTAGATGGTGACCCTGATGTCTGTATCTTTTGGTGATGATGATGGATCTTTTTGTACTTACCCCGTCACACCTTGTCTAGCGGATCTAGTTGCCATGCTCATGTATGAACTTTTAGATATTATGTATTGTAGTATTCTTGCTATCCAAGTCCCACTTTATGATTGTACAATCGCTTCCTCGTGCTTTGGACATAGTATGTCTCTCGACTTATGTATGGATCTTGGGATCACGAGAGATATTTTGGTTTGCTTGTAGGGAGTCGTGTGCTCGTGCCCGGGGTACGGGGCTTGACAAAATCCGTCCGTCAGTTCGAGATAGGCTGGAACCACGTCTAATAGAGAATTGATTCAGAAATGAGTCTTGGAATTTGAAAATGGAGAATCAAGAATTCCAACATTATAATTGCATTGGCCGTCGCCTTATCGAAGAAAATTGGAATGAGAAAAACGACGTTCCGGACCTCGGGGGTAAAATTACCATTTTACCCCTCAAGCCTTAGCCTTGCCTTAATAATTGGACAAGGGCATTTTGGTCATTGAAGCACTTTATAGCTGCTAAAAATTTGAAAAAATGAGAGCCATTGGATGAGCAAATGATTGACACATGAACAAGTGTCAAAAGATTAAGCCATGAGGTGATGAAAGCACTTTTTACCTACCATTCTTCATGTTGACCATTTGGTATGTAGAAGAAGATCACTTTCTCTTTCTCCTCCCTCATTTTGGCCGGCCATCTCTTTCTCTTTTTTCATTTTCTCTCAAAACTCTCTCTCTCACTCGCTCACTCCGCTTACCCGCTCAGTTCCGATCATGGCCACTGTTTTGGCCATAACTTCTTCATCCGTTATCGGATTAAGGCGTACCACCTACCATTGGAAAACTTATCGTCTTGCCATTCCAACAAGGTATTATGGTTCCAAATCCACTCAGCTATTTGTCCCATAGAGCCGTTTGAAGGAGCAAAGGTCGGGTTGGTTAGTTTTGAATCCGAGAGCTCCTAGTCGACTAGTCCGACCGTCCCACTATTCTGGCCATATCTTCTTCGTCCGATACCGGATTGAGGTAAAACCACCTCCAAATGAAAGCTTATTGTCTTATCTTTCCATATACATATTATAAGCTTAATTTGACCATGTATATCTTTCTGTAGCTCGATTTGAGTGGATAAAGATCAGGGGAGGTCAGATTCTGACCAGTTTTGGGGAAAGACCTGTTCCGAGGTCTTCCGGACTTGAAATTACTTCAAATCTTCGGTGAAGTCTTCTAAACTTATAGTATTAAAGTTGGATAAAATGTGGTAAAAATTTTGAAGGAATTTAATTAAGTTTTGACCCCAAATAGTTCTTGTCTTTGAAGGGCAAAAACTGACCGTTGGAGGACCTAAAGGAACGAGCGCCATTCAAGGACTTCCCAGCGTTGCCTTGGCTCAAAATTTTTGATGAGGCTCCCCAACCCTTAGAACTACGTGTTAGCAAGTAGATTAGTAAATAAATTGAGGATTTGAGGTAGTTTAAGGGCTGATTAGTTAGGGTATACAAAGAATCAAAAATGCCCGATTCGGTTCTATGCTTTCCGATTTTGTTGGGGACCATTAGTGTTGGAATTGAGTCTCAAATTCATCATTGAGACATGCTAGGATGTTGATAAACATGTCAATAAGGTTTATGTCCCATGGATTGGCTAATTGAGCAAGAAAAATTGACGATTGGACGAATTTCATTAGGTTGCGCGGTCGAGTTGTCATTGGGCTATTTGGACCTAACCCTTGAGGTGCTGGGGAGAAGAATTGTATTGCATTAAACTTGAGGTAAGGGCATTCTAAAACTTTGATAGGAAGATTGGACTTGATTGGGCTATTTTTGGATACGAATCGATCGGTTTTTGGAATTCGTTATGTGGTTGCCCAATGTATGTCCTAGAAAGCTATTGAGGGCATGATTGATTAATGATGCTTGTGTCATGAATTGATTGTTGCATTTGTATGTCAAATGTAATTGTCTCGTATGCCATGGATGTGTCATTCGTCGCATGAGCTTGCAATCGAACCTGTGTTATGAAATGAACTGAAATATATGGCATGTCTGAGATGTTGTGACACCTTGAGGCGTATGAGACGCAGGGTGGTGAGGATGAATGCCCTGAGGCGCTGAGGCGCGGGGTTGGAATTGATGGCACCCTGAGGCGTGTGAGATGCGGGGTTGGAATTGATGGCACCCTGAGGCGTACGAGACGCGGGGTTGAGAAGGCCATAGTCTGAATGCATTGAAACGCGGGACGGAGTTGTGATATGTCAACACAGGCCTAGAGTAACATTGAAAACCTGATGCGTGTACGTGGGTTTGTCAATGAGATGGTCTGATGCGTTTACGCGGACCGAGCCTGAGGCGTTTTAAACGTGGGCATGAAAGTGAAGAGGCAAGAAAGGGTAGAAGGCGTAACATGGCTTGTTTATGCATGCTTGGACTAAATGACGTGATAAGATGCCTGGAGTGCATGCTTGTTGTTCATGTGTTATTTCATGATAGTTGGATGCCTCTTGGGATTTTGTATGAATTGTTTGTGTTTGTAATTGCCTGAGTGGACGGTCAGCCTAACCTAGGGTTAGGACCCACCTTACTGAGATGTATATCTCACCTCGTCGTAGGATTAACTTTTTCAGGTCCCAGGCGATGTAAATCTAAGCTTGCCAATGATTAGTGTTTGAAGAAATAATTATATGAAATGGATTTATACTTTGGTAAATTTAGAGATTTCATGTTACCTTGAAGTTAGAGTCGTAGACTCTGAACCTGTAGTCGATGTTTATAAGAAGACGTACCCTATGTCCTGAGTCATCTTAAGGTTGAATTGAATGGAGAAGTTTCATCGCTTCCGCATGTTTGTATCATTTAGAAGTTATTAATTGTTGGTCGACGGATCCTGGGTACCATCAAAAGACAAGACGGCCCTGGTGGGATTTTGCGTTCTTGACAGGTTCAGTGTGTGACAAGGCATCCGTGGCTGGTTCGAGGAACATGCCCGAGAGGACCCCGACCTTAGAAGACACCGTTGAAGTGATTAAGATCGATGCTTCAGATGATGAGCTGGAGGAGCAGGTGGAGGACGAAATGATGGAGGACATGGTAGAGGTACGCTTCAAGACTTTCTCGAAATACGAGCCTACTAAGGATGCTGAACAGACAGATGATTCCAGCAACTCGACCTAGGGGTTTTCTAATTTACTATGTTGTTTCTTTTTTGTGATGACCTCGTCGGTCAGTTTTGTTTTGGGGACTCTTTATAGTTGTCTTTTGATTTGGCCCTGTTATCCCGACCCTTTAGCATGATTGGCTCACCTTGTCACGCCCCACGCCTGCGGGCACGAGCGCGCGACTCCCTGCAAGCAACAACTCTCTCGAATATCCCAAGATTCATATATATCGAGAGATGCATAATATCGATAGTATGCGGAAGTGATAATATACAAATTCCTCCGTACAATAATAGAAGGGACCAGGGTAACAAGAACGTCAATAATATGCAAAACCTCCTATCCCGTTCATACAAAAGTGCTGGCAAGCTAAACCAGCTGATCGGCAGGGGGCGACAAGGTCAATGCAAAAGAGGATCATCAACATCTCCAGAAGAAACGGGGCATCGAGACCACCATCAAAATACATCATCCCAGAGAACGAAAATCCCTAAGTCGAGCTACTAGAGTCGTTAGTCTCCTCACCGTCCTCGGTAGGCTCGTACTCCGAGAAGGTCTTCGAGCGTACCTCTGCTGTGTCCTCCATGGTCGCGTCTACTAACTGCTCCACCAGGTCGCCCTCGAAGGCTTCGACTTCAATAACCTTGTCGGTATCCTCCATGGTCGGGGTCTTCTCAAGAATGTTTCTCGAGCTGGCTGCTAACCCCTCAATCTCCATGGAATCTCGAGCGGGATGACACCAGCTAGGGATTACCCCACGGGGTACCTCAGTGGGCTTCAGCGGTCCCGTGATCACTTCCCCTACTTTCCTAAACCAAGCCTCGAACCTATGAGGCTTCCAGCTCTTTGTACCCTCATCAACCCAGACTACCGTGCACTTCCTAATGTATACATTCCCTGTCCGTTCAGGAACTCCTCAAAATAGACAGACATTTCCTTTGGGTCACCAAATTTGATTGGCCATATTTTCACCACCAAGGATCTGAAAATGGGGTCCCACAACGTGTGAGATTTATATCTCAGTAAGATAGGTCCTAACCCTAGGTTAGGCTGACCATACACTCAGGCAAACGCAATCACAAATAAATTTGCACAAGTAATCACATGAGGCATCCAACTGTCATTTAATAACATACGGGTGTCAAGCATGCACTCATGGCATCATATTACATCATTAGAAATGAAACACATTTTATCAAGCCAGATTACACCTTCCACCCTTCCATGCCTCCATTTAGTTCACGCCCGCGTTTAGAAGGCATTGGGCTCAGTCCGCGTAACTACGCCTCAGACCGTCTCATTGACAAATCCGCATAAACGCATCAGGTTTTCAATCTCATTCTAGGCCTAAGTCGACACATCTCAAATTCTATCTTGCGTCTCAACGCATCAGGACATTGGTCATTTCAACCCCGCATCTCATATGCCTTAGGGTGCCATTCAACTCAAACCTCGCACCTCAGTGCCTCAGGGTATCCATCCATACAACCCCGCGTCTCAACGCCTCAGGGTGTCACAAGTTTCAAACATGCCAAATGATCGTTTCAATTTAGAACTCATGATCAAGTGCAAACTCATGCAATCGAGCAACACATCTATGGCATGTGAGACAATTAAATTCAACACTCAAATGCCACAATCAATTCATGGTATAAGCATTGTTAAGCATGCAAGCCATCTATATCATTCAAGGACGCACAATGGACAATTACACCATAAACTTCCAAAAACCAAACTACCTTACACTCAATTCACTTAATCGAGTCCAATCCTCCTAACCAAGGTTTAGAAATTTCTTACCTCGTGCTAAAATCAACACAAATCTCCTTCCAAGCACTTCAATTGTTCGGTCCTAATGGTCTAAGGATAAACCAACCGCGCAACCTAAGGAAATTCATCCAATCGTCAATTTTTCTTGCTCAATTCGCCAATTCACTAAACATACACCTCATTGACATATCGATTAACATCTTCATACTTCTCATTGATGAATGTGGAGCTCAATTCAACTCCCAACAGCCTCCCACAGATTCTGTATGCATAGAACCGAAATAGGGCATTTTCGGTTCTGTACATATCTCAACCAATCAGCCCTTAAACTAACTTAAATTATCAATTTATCCACTAATCTACTTGCTAACATGTAGTTCTAGGAGTTGGGAAGCCTCACCGAAAATTTGAAGCCAAGGTGATGCCGGGAAGTCCTCGAACGGCTCCGGTTCCTCCAAGTCCTCAAACGGTCAATTGTTTTCCTTCAAACACAAGACCCATTTTGGGTCAAAACTCCATCAAATTCATCCCACTTTTTACCACATCTTAGTCTACAAGCCCTCTAGATGTCAACAAAATTTGGCCGAAAGATTCAAAGAATTCGGGGTTCTACGGAGTCTAAACAGCAGCTTACCTCCAGCTGCAACGGTTTCCGTCGACTTCCGGGAGAATGGCTGGGCGGAGCTCAGTGAGTCGAATGATTTGATTCCACTTGGAGGTTGTCAACAAGAGGACGAGGAAGGAGCTGGTCATTGGCGTGGCTGGAAGTCACCGGGAGTGGCGGTCGACGGCGACGAATAGGTAGGCAGTGGCTGGTCGGGCGGTGCAGCTTCTCGGCGTGAAGAAGAAGAAGAAGAAGAAGATGGGAAGATGATGGCGATGCTCGGTCGAAGAGGGAGAGAGAGAGTAGTATATACACATTTTCAAGGGTCAATAAGGTTGAATTGTAGGTTAAAAGTGTTCCTACCAATATCAATGCCTAATCCTTTGACACTTGTCCTTATGTCATTCAATGGCTACCAAATTCTCAAATTTTCGGCAGCTATAATGGGGTATTAATGACCAAAATGTCATTGTTCAATTATAAATGCAAGACTAAGGCTTGAGGCGCAAAATGATAATTTTACCTTCGACGTCCGGAACATCGTTTTTCTGATTCCAGTTTTCTTCGATAAGGCGACGACCAATCCAATTATAATGTTGGAATTCTTGATTTTTCATTTTCAAATTTCAAGACTTGTTTCTGAATCCTTTCTCTATCCATTATGATTCCAGCCTATCCCGAATTGACAGGCGGCTTTTGCGGATGTTACACGTATCGACTCTGTGATTTATATCACACTTAGGGCTCTTCAATTCATGGCAACTTTGGTTGTCATGTAATTATGATGGTCTATTACTAGCTCCAACGGTCTCGATCGTCACTGTTCGATTTAGGAAAATTTTGCAAATTATGCATTGATTAAGCGACATCACCGCGCTCCAATCGTGTAACGCTAGCAATGCATTCCTTAATCATTCTTAGATCGACCTTTCATGGCTCTAAATGTCCCATCGACAATCCTTATGGTCAAAGTGTCATTTCCTATTTGAGTTTCCTAGGTCCATGTACCTTGTCTCGCGTTAGCCTTTCCCTTTTAGTCAGTTAATTCGAGATTGATCAGATCCGAGCGAGATACGACTGAAAGACATCATTAGATACATTCTCATTAATAAGTCTCGAAATGACAGGAAAAATCAGAATGTCACACACTACTCTTTTGTATAAACTCATGGGATGTTATATATATTTGTTATATTCTCGCTATCCAGGTCCCCATTTGATGAGTGTACGGAGGAGTGTGTGTTATCGCTTCTGCATGCTACCGTTATAATGCATCTCTCGATTTATGAATCCTAGGACATGAGAGAGACCAGAGAAGGGAGTCGCATGTCCGTGCTCAGGGTGCGGGGTGAGACAAATTGAGTTAGAATCTCCACTCAAAATAAGCCGCAAGTTCAATCCTCAACTGGCAAAATAGAACAAGTTCACGGCCCTAAGAATAATTCACAATTTTGCCGTTAAAACTCTTTCAACTTCAATTCAATCAAACAATCACCATGTTAACCCATCAACCAACGCTTTAGAATATCTTACCGAGAATTTTGAAACACAATGATACTCTGACAAGTCCCCAAATGGCTTGGTTTGCTCGGTCTATGATAGAGCAGAATCAGTCCTAGGCAAAACATACAAAACAACCCTTAAATTCACTCCTAAATCTCAATTGCTCACACAATATCCTTGTCGATACTTCAAACAATGTCTCTAGGGGTCTTACCAAGTATTCCACAACAATGCGACAATTCCAAAAGCCTCTCAATGGCTCGGTTTTATGTAAACAACACATGGACAATTCCTGCCCTTACAAAAGCAAGCCATTTACTCCATCAAAATCTATTTTAACTCCAAAAAAAATATTCAATATGGCTTACTAAACTCTTATGCTATGCATTGAGAGGGGCGCACCAAAAATTTGGAGTCATTTGAAGTTCTGAAACCCTAAAAAATGGACTCTCTCAAACCTGGATCAAAATATGACCTTTGTCCACTCAAATAGACTTACGGGATAAACAGCTGGGCTAAATTGAGTTTATAATATGTCTCTAGAACCATAAGATAATAAAATTTCAAATGGAGGTGGTTTTACCTCAATCTAATATCGGACAAAAAAGTTATGGCTAGAAAAGTAAAGCAATTTTGTTCTGTCCGCAAGAGAGCTTCTTGGCCGAGATAGGAAAGGAAGAAGAAGAAAAAAAATGAAAAGGAAAGGAGAGGAAGAGGGGTTCATGGCTAATGAGGTGTCTAATGGAGTCTTCCACAATTAATTGAGATGTTAAACTGACAAGATTGATTTTATGGGGCATTAAATGCAAGAGCCCTTCTTTGGTTGACACTTGGCGCACCTCAATAATTCAATCCATGGCCTTGACTTTCTTTGACATCATCCATATATATTTTTGGCAGCAATAAAGAGGGTCTAAAATGATCATTTCGTCCTTCTATTTTTCTCAAAGTAAGGAAAACGGTCGAGAGGCAAAATGGTCATTTGACACTTTCCGTCCGAAACTTCACTTTTCCAATTCACATTATCCTTGATGAGGCGACGTCCATTTCAATTCAAATGTTAGAATTTATAAATTTCCAATATCTAAATCTCCATGTCTAATTTCATGTCAAGTCCTCGTCGACTGTAAATTTCAATTTATCTCAAACTTACGGGCGACTCTTGTAGGCGCTAGCGTATCGACGTTGGAATTTTCTCAAGTCGTTGCGACTTTGGTTCTCGTGTAATTGCAAGAGTTTATCACTAGCTCCTGCAATCCTAATCATCAGAATTCGATTTAGGAAATTCTCTTAAATTACATATTAGTTAAGCGGAATCACCCACGTCCAATGTATAACACAAGCAAGACATTCCATGATCGTTCTTAGATCGATTTCTGATGGCCCAAAATATTCTTTCAACAATCATTATGGTCAAAATTTCATTTCTCATTCAAATTCCTCAGGTCCATGTACCTGACTCCCCGTCAGTCTTCCCCTTTTGGTCAATTAACTCAAGAGTGGTCAACTCCAAGCGAGTTACAACTGAAATGCACATATTAATATCCTTCCATTCAATAGTCTTAAGACGGTCAGAATTCGAAATGTGACAACTCTTCCTCCTTAAAAAAAATTTCCTCCTCGAAATTTGACATTATATAATTATCCAATCTCATGGGGTACAGACACATTATCGTCTCCTCACTCTTTAAGATTACTCTTCCTATTACCTGACGTTCTCATTTGTCTTTTTCGACAAAAGTCATCTTTCCCCAGGACTTGTTTCCCTCAGTCCTCAACATGTTTTTGCTTTTCTCTATTCTCTTCCGACATTCATAATATATGTCGATGATACACCTTTAAGCATTCGAATCTTTCTTTCAATTTACCTATTGGCCCGAGGATGATACGTGTATCACACTGCAACCCTGCTTTTGAAATTCCCAATCGGAAGGCTTTTCCAAAATGTCGCCTTAATTTCATGTTCTTTTCCTGTTACGATCATTACCAAATCATCACGAAAACCTACTCTTTGGTGCCTCTACCATTTGGCATAATCATCCAATTCAAAGTCCTTTCGTATCGTCGGGGACGCACAAATTCCACTAACTTACCCTCGATTGTCCAAATCGAACCACAGCCTTCTCAACTTCTCAGGCAAATTCATGTTTGAGTCCTTACTAGCTCTTCCTCGATTATATTCAAGATCCTCCAATGACTAACTTAATCCACCAACTTGCAACGGTTATGCTTTCCTTCATTAGTACGTTTCCTTGTCTATGAAACTCCGTGATTTTCATCCTCAATTTCAACGTTTGTCCTCCAGATACTCAAAAGTCTAGGTTTCTCCCAATTGCTCTTATTCGTAGTCCTTACGCAACTTCATCCATATTGTTTCTTATTGAACTCCCATCGAGAACCCATACTTCAAGTTCTTACGGTTCGTATGAACTCGAAACCTTTCTTCACGCAAGTCGAGTTTTCCCAACTCCTTCGCAAGGGTGGTCGTATTCCAATTTCAATCATGCATTGGGTATTCCCACTCATGAGATCCTATGACCGTGATGTGTAAGCAACAACCCTCTACATTGCACTAATTTACAATCAAATTTTCTTTTTACGTCACGCTATCGTAACTCTCACCATCTTTCACTTTCCAATGAAATCACCATCATCAGTGCGGTTACCAACTAGGCTTAAGTCCTTAGAACTCATTTTCATATTCGTTCGTCCACTCTCGCCATATCTCATCCTTAGTTCATTCCCTTAATGGAATAATTCTTTTGGGAAATCTTCCCACAACGTCTATAGCATACCATTATAATCCATTAGACTTAGGAAGTCTCAAGTCACATAACTCACGTCGGCCTTAATCAGCCTAATGCCATATCCTACTTTCGGGGATCCACAGGGATTCCACTCCCCATAACTACCTGGCCAATGAATTTCATCTTATCGGGCCCGCAGGTCGTGCTATTCAAACCTAGCATACGACGAGCGTTCTCCTAAGTGTCCATGAGATACTCTCAAGAGCTGTTCATGTTTCTCATGACTCCTTAAATGAGTCCAATCCTCGTTTCTCATGACGGTAACAACCAATCCAATTATTCCTTGGATACTCAATTCGATGATTATCAACTTCTTTCTACCAGGTGTCGAATCTTTCAAACTGTTCCCCGTACTTTTCACTTGAGAACTTAGACCTTGGCTCTCTATTGTCACGAGTCTCCTCTAGAACCATACGACATTTTGTTCATTTTTATCACTCTTTCCTCAAGAAGCACTCTTATCTTAACCACTAGTTTTCATAACCAAACAACGTGACTTTATCCCAATTCCATCTGTTCCACTAAACGTCAACATTATCTTGGAATTCAGTGTTGTTCATATGACAATTTCTCGGACTTAACTTCTAAGAATCATTCAAGTTCTGCGTCTTCTTTCTCAATCCAGACGCTCCATCTTAATATTAAGACAATTAAGATTTCATCTTCCTTCCACACTAGGGTCTCTTACCCTAAGAAGGAAACTATACACTTTAGTGGCATTCTTTTACTTCGAATTCACCTTGTCCTTCCTATTCCATAGGACGCCAGTCTTGGAGTTTGCGCCAACAGCGGTGTTTTTACTCCAAGATTCCCAAATGTCACCATATTGGACATTCTTCTTCCAATGACTCAGTCACCTCAAGTGACAAGATTCGTTAGTCCTTGGTCTCCACCAATTCATGTATCGAATACTCAATTTGATTATCTCAAATCACTTTGCAATTACACTCTAAGCGCTCTTTTCGCTTACTCTACCATTCATTAAAATCGCAAATCGCTAGGACCATCAAGTCCACTCACTTTTCTTTCTCTCAATGACCATCTCATGTCCAATCGCCCTTTAAGAACAACGCCCTATTCTTTAGGGAACAACTTGTGATTCCATTTCCAATGGTTCCAGTTTAATCAACCATTTCCAGGGAATCATTAAATCTTGGCAAAATAGCTTGCCGATTTTCCTTGACTCCTTTCATAACAAAAGAGACGGACTACCCATCTTTCACCATGGGTCTAATGCCCAAGTAATCAACCAATCTTTGGAGACACTTTCCGTGTTTCACAAATGACGTTCTCTTTACTCGTATTTCTCCCAATCATTCACTTCTCTTATTAAAATCCATTCTAGTTTCTCAAAATCAAGAATAGCAATTAGCCATAAGGCTTTCAGATTCCAATATGCTCAGGGACTTCACGTCTCATTCAAAGGGTCCTCGACTACCCTTAATACACTTAGACGACCTTTAGGACTCCGCCTCATATTGGTCGATCATCTTTAGATCCTTGCAAGTCTATTAGGATCCAACAATCCTTGCTCTCAAGCAATCCCGGGAAAGTACTTTCGTTAAACAATTCAATGAAGGCGATCTAGACAGATATCATGCCTTCAAGAAAAACTTTTCCTCTGGTGACATCTCACCAATCGTCGACAGCCTCTTAAGGCTAAAAATTGCCACGGTTATTTTCTTTCTTCAGTATACCCAAAACTTATAAGGTTTTCTCACAAAACTCTCAATTTATAAGAAGGCAGTTTCGAACTCATTTTCTCTGTTGAACCTTACTCGACCTCAACCTCGTGATCCATCTCACAAGCTAATCGAACTCTCGTGGTCTTTTTTCACGTTCCCACTTTAAAAATGAGTAATCTTAGAGTTACCTTTCTCGTGACTTTCATCACTTTAACTTATCGGTACTAGCATCTATCGTCACGATAACTTAGAGAATCATGGCAGCTCCTCCTCGAGCTTGTTTGCCCAATAAATTTTTTTATTTCCATTTAAAGTTCTCACGACCCATTCAGCTCTTAGGTCTCACGCGATTAATAAAATCGAGCCATACACTCGTCTCGTACTCATATTTCAATTATTCTCTTTTATCAATTCTCATGATCCTTCTCAGTTCTCGGATCTTTCATACCATGTATACTCGAGCCCAATGCTCTTCTACAACCATAGTTTGGTCGTTCGACCTTATTAGGTTCTCATGTCACTTGAACCACTATGATTCCCTTCAGGAATTAAAGACTTAAATCATCTACTCAAGTCTAGCAGTCTCAAGCTGCTCAACTCATTATATATCACTAAGAAACAACCATCTGATGGTTCCTAGGCAACTCTCAACTAATTACCTATTATACAAGGATTTCAAATCGTTCTTAAGCAGCAACCACACAATAAGCCAGCCTCAGCAAGGCAACTTCTCCATTAACAACCATCTACCAGGCAAGCCTTAACTAGGCAACTATCAAACAAGCACTCAAAGCAGTAATGCAACGAGTTAATCACTCACACTTTAAGCATAAGGCATCTGCCACTCTGTCACAAACACGACGGGTTATCCCATTCTCAACAGAAATCAGTTTAACGGGGTATAAACTCCCCACACGTCATCAAACCTCTCAGTTAGACCTTGACCATAACAATTGTGACATTCTGAATTTCGATCCTCTCGAGGCCGTTGAATGGAAGGATATCGATCGATGTATTTTAGCTGTAACTCGTTCGGAATTGGTCACTCTTGAGTTATCTGACCAAAAGGAAAAAACTAACGCGAAGTCGAGTACGTGACCTGGAGAATTTGAATGAGAAATGGCACTTTGACTATAAGAATTGTCGAGGGAATATTCTATGCTAGCAGAGATTGATCTAGGGACGATCATGGAATATCTTGCTAGTGTTATATGTTGGGACGCTGGTGATCCCACTTAACCAATGTGTAATTTATGAGAATTTCCTAAATCAGATTCCGATGATCAGGATCGAAGGAATGAACGATAAACCCTCACAATTACATGACAACCAAAGTCACCATTGCTTAAGAAAAATTCAAAGGTCGATACGCGTAGCGCCTGAAAGAGTCGCTTGTTAGTTTGAGATAAACTGTAATTACAGTCGACGAGAGTTCGACATAAAATTTGACCTCGAGATTTGGATATTTGACATTGATGAATTCAAACATTGGAATTGAGATGGACATTGCTTCATCAAGGGCGGTTTATAATGGAAAAAAATAGAATTTCGAACGAAAAGTGTAAAATGGTCATTTTGCCCTCGACCTTTGACTTTGCCATAAGAAGTTTAGAATGTCTGTTTGGTCATTTTAGACCCCTCTATATACTGCTGAAAATTTGATGTACATGTGGTCAATTGAAGTCAAAGTCATTGGAACAACTAATGGAAAGCTCTCTTAAACAATGTTTGAATTCATATTAATATTACTGTGACTCACCGGGAACGCTTTAGAATACCTTACTAAGAATTTTGAAATATGACGACACTTCGACTAGTCCCCAAATGGCTCAGTTTGCTTTACAGGGCAAGGCAGAATCGGTCCTAGGCAAAACATACAAAATAGCCCTTAAATTCACTCCTAAACCCTAATTTCTCACACAATCTCCTTACCAATACAACAAACAATGTCTTTAGAGGTCTTACCAAGTATTCCACAGCAAGGCCACACTTCCAAGAGCCTCCTAATGGCTCGGTTTCACCCGAACAGCAAATTGATAGTTTCTGTCCTTATAAAATCAAGACATTTATCCATCAAAATCTATTTTAACTCCAACAAATATTCAATCTCAGCTTGCTAACTCTTATACTATGAGTTGAGGGGAACACATCGAAAATTTAGAGCATTTTGAAGTCTTGAAGCCCCAAAAAACGGATTCTCTCCAAAATCGGGTCAGAATATGACTTTTGCCCGCTCAAATAGACCTACGGGATAAACGGATAGGCCAAATTAAGCTCATAATATGTCCCTAGAACCACAAGATAATAAAATTTTAAATTGCGATAATTTTACCTCATCCGATATCGGACAATAAAGTTATGACTAGAACAGTGAAGCAGTTTTCGTGTGTCCGCGAGAGAGCTTCTCGGCCGAGATTGGAAAGGAAGAAGAAGAACAAAATGAAGAGGAAAGGAGAGGAAGAGGGGGTCACGGCTGATGAGGTGTCTAATGGAGTCTTCCACAACTAATTGAGGTGTTAAAGTGACAAGATTAATTTTATGAGGCATTAAACGCAAGAGCCCTTCTATGGTTGACACTTGGCACACCTCAATAATTCAATCTATGACTTTGACTTTCTTTGACCTCATCCATATACATTTTTGATAGCCATAAAGAGGGTCTAAAATGATCATTTCGTCTTTCTATTTTTCTCAATGTAAGGGCAAATGGTCAAGGGGCAAAATAATCATTTGGCACATTCCATCCGAAACTTTACTTTTCCAATTCACATTGCCATTGATGAGGCAATGTCCATTTAAATTCAAACGTTGGAATTCTTAAATGTCCAATACCCAAATCTCGAGGTCCAATTTCATGTCGAGCCTTCGTCGACCGTAAATTCCAATTTATCTCAAACTGACGGGTGACTCTTGTAGGCGCTACGTATATCGACCTTGGAATTTTCTCAAGTTGTGGTGACTTTGGTTCTCATGTAATTGCGAGGGCTTATTGCTAGCTCCTTTGATCCTGATCACCGGAATCCAATTTGAGAAATTCTCGCAAATTACACATTGGTTAAGCAGAATCACCTGCGTCCCAACGTGTAACGCTAGCAAGACATTCCATGGTCGTTCTTATATCGATCTCTGCTGGCCTAAAATATTCCCTCGACAATTCTTATGGTCAAAGTGCTATTTCTCATTCAAATTCCCTAGGTCTACGTACCCGACTTCGCTTCAGTCTTTCCCCTTTTGGTCAGTTAACACAAGAGTGGCTAACTCCGAGCGAATTATAACTAAAATACATCGATTAATATCATTCCATTCAATAGCCTTGAGAGGGTTCCAATTCGGAATGTCACACCTTCTCTTAAGTCTTTCCTTAACATCAGGAAAATGATTTTTCACATTCCTTTTTTTTAAAAAAATCCAATCCTGATTTGTTATAATAGGGGACTTTTATGGAAAATACATGTTGTAAGGTTTCAGAATCTGTCGGAAATTTCTTGTGAATATTTAAGGTTTCCTTTCTCAAAGAGACATTTTCTTTTTCCAAAAGATCTTTTTTCCTTTTTCAAAGAATTTCTCTCTTCCATAAAAAGAATTTCTTTCCTCTTTCAAATGTTCATTTTATTTCTTGAGAATTTCTAATTTCAATTTCAAGTGAATATTCTCATTAGACACAAAATGGGATTTTTTGCTCAATTTAGAAAATTCTTTTTCAAGAAAATTGATTTTATCTTTTTGAGACATGTCTCTTTGTTTGACAATGGCTACTTCCTTTTTCAATTCAAAAAGTCTTTTGAGAGTAGCTTCATATTATAAACATAACTGATCTATGTATACCGACTCCTCAGAAGGAATGTTTGAATGAGTTACCTCATGGTTAGCATCTGAGTCTGCCGTAAGACAGATGTTGGCATATTCCTCATCACTTTCACATTCAGTATCGCTCCAATTTCTGCTTTCAAGGCTTTCTTGAATTTTTCATTCCTGCCTTTCTTTTTTAACAGAGGGCAATTTGGTTTAATATGGCCTCTTTTCTTGAATTCGTAGTAGATGACTTCTTGGCTTTCGTTTTTTGTCTTAGATAATCTTTTATGATCATATCGTATGAAATCCTTCCTGTCTTTGAAGTTTTTGCCCTTCTTAGTCATTTTTCTAAATCTTTTGACCATGAGTGCTAACTCCACATCATCTTCATCTTTTGAGTATGATACATCATAATGAGCATTAGATTTTAAAGAAATGGACTTCTTACCTTTTTATGTGGTTCCTCATTAACTCTTTTTTCTTCATAGGATTGAATAGTTCCAATGAGCTTGCCCATACACAAAGGTAATATCCTCTGAGTATCTCGAATGGATGTTTTAACATTATGCCATTCCTTTGTGAGAGCTAACTCTCATCGGTCCAGAAACAGGTTGTTCATGGTATTTGAGACCTTCAATATTTTAGTGAATCTGTCAAACATTTATTTCAAAGTTTCTTCGGGCTTCATTTTGAATGCTTCATACTGGCCGAGAAGGAAATTGACTTTACTCTCAGTGACTCTGTCTGTTCCTTCATATGTAATGTAGAGATTGCCACAAATCTCTCTTGATAAGGAACAATTTGCAATATGTTTATATTTAGTAGGAGATAAAGTACTATAAAATGAGTAAATAGCCTTTGCATCGAGAGATCTATCTTGGCAATTTCAATGACCGACAGAGTGTGTCATGCCCGCGTCCCTTGGAGCTCATTACATCCGCCTCAGACCAATCAAAACCCAGGAACCTCACGCGGCCTAGTATGATATGAAATGCATAAACGAAAGTGACCATCTTCGTACACTAAGAAATAAAAAGAAAAGGGGAGTTTTGGAAAAACTCAAAAGCACACCATTTATACATAGCAGAAACATTCATTACAAACAGTGGAAGGGAAAAGACAAAAATGTAAAGCCGCACACCTTAGGTAAAAAAGGAACTAAGGCTTAGGGTTCAAAGACTACTACTAAACCTTTCCTAAAGTCCAACACCAAAAATTGCTCATTCTTAATCACTGTCATGCTCCGCGCCCCGGGCACGAGCACGCGACTCCCTGCAAGCAAACCAAATATCTCTCGTGATCTTAAATCCACAAATAAGTCGAGAGACATAATATATACCAAGCACGCGAAAGCAATAATGAAATAACTCCTCCGTAAAAAATATAAGTGGGACCTAGGTAGTGCCAATACTGTCATACATAACTCCAAATGTTCATACAGGTACATAGCTACTAAATTAGCTAACACGAGGGGCGACAAGGTAAGTACACAAAAAGGGTCCATCATCAACATCCAAAAGAAACGGGGTCAAGGTCGCCACCAAAGGATCGGCTGATAAGCTGGGAGCTCCTAAGACGAGCAACTGGAGTCCTTGGTGTCCTCTACGTACTCCGTGGCTCATACTTCGAAAAGGTCTCAGAGCGAACCTCTATAGTATCCTCATTTGTCTCCTCAGCAAATGGCTCCATGAGATCCTCCTCGGTCACCTCGACCATAATGACATCCTCCTCCGTGTTCTCTATTGTCGGGGTCCTCTCCGGTCCATTCGTCAAACCGATAACGGACCCCTCAGCATAGTCTAAATCTCTGGTAGGGTGGCACCAACTAGGGACAACTCCTTGGGGAACCTCATTGGGCTTCAACGGCCCAGTGGACACATCCCTGACCTTCCTAAACCAGGCCTCATACCGGTGAGGCTTCCAGCTCGTACTAGTCTACCCAATCCACAGTACACTTCCTTACATAAATAGTTCCCTGCCCGTCAAGGAACTCATCAAAATAGGTAGACATCTCCTTCGGGTCTCCAAAACGAATGGGCCACATCATCAAGGCTTAGGATCTGAAAAAATAAGGGTCTCCAACGGGGTGAGATTCACATCTCACTAAGGTAGTTCCTAACTTTAGGTTAGGCCGACCGTCCACTCAGGCAGTCACATACCCTAATCATTCAAACTCATAGACATATAAAGCAAAACAAATTCAGATAACCCCACACAGATGACACACATGTAATTATGGCATCAAATCACATTCAGATGATCATGCACGGCTCATCTTGCCACATCACCACAACCATCTTCTCCTGCCTTCCTCAATCCCATGTCTGCGATTAGATCGCATCAAGCTCGATCCGCGTAAATGCATCATACCGTCATTGACAACGCGCGTAAACGCATCAGGTTTCAATGATACTCTAGGCTAGTGTTAACACCTCATATCTCCGTCCCGCGTAAACGCATCAGGATCATGGGCATCTCAACCTCGCGTCTCGTACGCATCAGGACACCACACAACTCCAACCCTGCCCCTCAACTCCTCAGGGTACCATTCCACCACCCCGCATCTCATACGCATCAGGATCTCGCCATGTCACACTCATGACATGCCACAATCACAAGTCATGCACACAAGATTAAGTGCAATACATGCATAATCAATGCATCCATGGCATACAAGGCGGTTCAATACACAATCAAGCGTGACCAATTACTCAAGAGATAAGCCTAAGCAAACATTAGGATCAACTATACTCTCTTAGCATACATAAGGACCAATCACATTCAACTTCTCAAGAAACCATCTCAATTCTGCCCGACTCGCCCAATCGAGGCCAACCTTCCTATCATAAGGTTAGGAATTCCCTTATCTCGAGTTTGATGCCACAAAAATCCTCCTCTTGAGCCCTCACAATTTCGATTTCAACGGTCCAAGGCCAAACTCACCGCGCAACCTAGGAATTTCCAACCAATTGTCAATTTCCTTTGTCCAATTCACCCATCCATGCATCACAAACCTCCATAACACAATCCTCACTATCCTAGCATGCCTCAATCATCAATTTGAGATTCAAAACCAACAGCCTTTAGCCCCCACAGATTCGGTCTTGCATAGAACCAAATCGGCTATTTTCGGTTCTATGCAAACTAAGTACGTTCAGCCCTTAATCTACCCCAAATCCATCATTTAATCACTAACCTACTTGTTAACATGTCTATCTAAGGGTCTAAGAGTCTCACCGAAAGTTTGAGGTCGCGTCGTCGCCGGAATCTCTTCGAAAGCCGTCGACTCCTCCAAGATAGTAAACCGGCAGTTTCTGTCCAACATTCACAAGACCCATTTGGGGTCAAAACTCCATCAAATTGAGTTCAAATTTAAAATAGATTGATATACAAGTCTCCTAGATCTCCACAAAATTTTGTCGCAAAACTCCAACATTTCGAGGTCCTTAAGGGTCAGAAACTCGGCCTACCTTAGGTTGAATCAGTTTTCGTCGGCTTCCGGGGAAATGGTTAGCCGGAGCTCCTCGATGGTCCAATCGATGTGCTTCCACTTCGAGGAGGTCGGTAACAGGTCAAGCTAGGAGGGTGTGGTCAGCCGAAGTCCAGGCGGTGGCCGGAGGGGGTCGTCGAAATGGTCGAACGGGCGGCGCGGGTTCAATTGGGCGGCAGCAGAGAAAAGAGGAAGAAGAAGATGAAGTCTCGGTGGTTTGAGGGGTATATGGCTGGCCAAGGAGAGAGAAAAGAGACTATATTCAACTCTCAAGTCAAAGGGAAGAATGGTAGGTGGGCAATAGTGGACAAGACCACTCTTTAGCCCATCCATTGACACTTGTCATAAATGTCAATCAAGGGTGATCCAATGGCCATGCTTCCTCCAAAATTTTGATGGCTCTTGGGGTGTATAGAAGACCAAAATGCCCTTTTTCATTTGCATAGGCAAGGCTAAAGCCTTGAGAGGCAAAATGGAAATTTCACCCCCGACGTCCGGAACGCCATTTTTATCAATCCAATAATCTTCAACATGGCGACGGCCAATCCAAACATGACGTTGGAATTCTTGATTCTCCATTTTCAATTTTCAAGACTCGTTTTTGATTATTTTCTCTATCAGACATGGTTCCAGCCTATCCCGAACCGACGGGCGGCTTTTGCGAGCTTTACGCGTATCGACCTTGTGATTCATATCACATTTAGGGCTCGTCAATTCGTGGTGACTTTAGTTGTCATGTAATTGTAAGGGTCTATCACTAGTTCCTATGGTCTCGATCGTCACTGTTTGATTTAGAAAAATTTTACAAATTATATATTGGTTAAGCGGCATCACCCGCGCTCCAATCGTATAACACTAGCAAGGCATTCCTTAATCGTTCTTAGATCGGCCTTTTGTGGTTCAAAATGTCCTCTTGATAATCCTTATGGTCAAAACGCCATTTCCTATTCGAATTCTCTAGGTCAACGTATCTTGTCTTGTGTTAGTCTTTCCTCTTTTGGTCAATCTACTCGAATTGATCATATTCGAGCGACATATGACTGAAACACATCTCTAGATATATTTCTCATTAATGAGTCTAAAAATGACTGGGAAATCAGAATGTCACAATTCTTCCCCCCTTATAAAAATTTCATCTTCGAAATTTATATCAAACTTAATTACTCAAATAAATGGGGGTGTCGTCGCCTCATTGTCTCCTCGTTTCCCACGTGGCGCCTTCGATTCCATGGTGTTCCCATACGACCTTGACTAATGGAATCTTCTTATTCCTCAGGATTTGCTCCTTCCGGTCCTCTTTTCTGATCGGGATACCCGGTCGTCTACTTCTATGGCTTCGTAGTCCAGCACATGTGTCGGGTTTGGTTCATATTTTCGCAGCATTGACACTTGGAAGACATTATGCACCTGGGATAGGTTAGGCGACAAGGCAAGCCTGTAGGCCAAGGTTCCAATTCGCTCCAGTATCTCAAATGTGCCTACATATCTTGGGCTCAATTTTCCCTTCTTCCCAAATCGCGATAATCCCCTCATTGGCGACACCTTGAGGAAGACATGATCGCCTACTTGAAAATCCAAAGGCTTACGCCGCTTATCTACATAACTCTTCTAACGACTTTGAGCCGTCTTTAGCCTATCCCGAATTATTTTTTACTGCTTCCATAGATTGCTTCACCGATTCTAGGCTTGTGATACTTCTTTCTCCAACCTCATCCCAGCAAATCGGGGTTCTGCAGGCCCTTCCATAGAGAGCTTCAAATGGTGCCATTTGGATGCTCTGCTGATAGCTATTATTATAAGTAAATTCTACCAAATGCAGCTGATCTTCCCATCCACCTTTAAAATCAATGACGCATGCTCGCAACATATCCTTAAGCGTCTGAATCGTCCTTTTCGACTGTCCGTCCGTCTGTGGATGATACGTTGTACTAAACTGTAATCGAGTTCCTATGGCTTCTTTAAGGCTCTTCCAAAAGTTTGTCGTGAACTTAGGATCTCTATCCGAGGTAATCGTCACAGACACTCCATGTAATCTCACAATCTGCCTCATGTATAACACGGTGTATTTATCTATTGCGAAATCCTTTTACATAGGAATGAAATGGGCGGACTTGGTCAATCTGTCCATGACTACCCATATAAAGTCGTGACCTCTCTGGCTCCTCAGGAATCCCATCACAAAATCCATAGTTATATGCTCCCACTTCTATTCTGGAATCTATAGTGGCTGTAATAGTCCTCCAAGCTTACAGTGTTGTGCTTTTACTTGCTGGCATGTCAAACACTTAGCCACATATTTCGCCACATCCACCTTCATTCTGTTCCACCAATAATGATGTTGCAAGTTCTGATACATCTTCGTACTTTCAGGGTGGATAGTACAATTGCTCCTATGAGCCTCCGACAAAATCCTTTCCTAGAGCCCTTCATCTTTTGGTACGCATAATCGCCCTTGGAACTTCAGGATTCCGTCCTCTGACACCTGAAATTCTGGTTTTCTCTTTGTCGCACCCATCTCCAAAATTTTCTGAATTTCTGTGTCCGTAAACTGTAAGGTCTTTATTCCTTCCTAGACCTCAGGTTCTACCCTCAAGGTAGCCATTCAGCTGGATAACTGGTAGACTTCCAGTCTGAACTCAGAATCTCTCAAGTCTTCTATCATCGACCAACTTCTCACCAGCAGACATGCGATGCTTGACTTCCGACTCAGCGCATCTGCAACTCTGTTTGCCTTCCCAAGGTGATACAGTATATCACAATCATAGTCCTTGAGCAACTCCATCCATCGACGCTGTCTCATATTCAGCTCTTTCTAGGAAAACAAGTACTTTAAGCTCCGATGGTCAGTGTAAATCTGAAACTTTTCGCCACATAGGTAGTGTCTCCAGATCTTCAGAGAAAATATGATTGCTGCTAATTCCAGATCATGCGTTGGGTAGTTCATTTCATGTGGTCTCAACTGTCGGGATGCGTAGGCCACTACTCTTTCATGTTGCATCAGTACACAACCCAATCCTTTCAACGAAGCATCGTTGTATATCTCTTAACCTCTCGGTCCTGATGGAATTGTCAGCACTGATGCGGTTGTCAATCTATGCTTGAGCTCTTGGAAACTCCTCTCACATCTATCTGTCCACTCAAACCTTGTTTCCTTCTTTGTCAGTCTCGTCAATCGGATGGCTATGGATGAGAATTTCTCCACAAATCGCCTGTAATACCCTGTCAATCCCAAGAAACTTCTTACCTCAGTAACTGTAGTAGGCCTAAGCCAATTCGTTACCGCTTCGATCTTCATAGGATCCATTGCGATTCCTTCTCTTGACACCACATGACTAAGAAACGCCACCTTGTTCAGCCAAAACTCGCATTTACTCAACTTTGCATAGAGCGAATGCTCCCTCAAGGTCTGCGGGACAATCATCAAGTGCTCTTCATGTTCCGCATCACTTCTCGAGTAAATCAAGATATCGTCAATAAAGACTATGACGAATCTATCTAGGAATTCCTTAAATACTCGATGCATCAGGTCCATAAAGGCAACTGGAGAGTTGGTAAATCCAAACGGCATCACCGTAAACTCATAATGACCATACCTTGTCCTCAAAGCAGTCTTAGATATGTCTTCCTTCTTGATCCTCAACTGGTGATACCCAGTCCTTAGGTCAATCTTTGAGAATACTACTGCTCTTTGCAACTAATCAAACAGATCATCAATCCTCGGCAGTGGATACTTGTTCTTCATTGTTACCTGGTTCAACTGCCGATAGTCGATGTATAGACGCAAAGACCCATCTTTCTTCCTTACGAACAATACTGGCACTCCCCACGGTGAAGTGCTCGGTCAGATAAATCCTTTGTCCAGCAATTCCTGCATCTACACCTTTAACTCTTTCAGTTTCGACAGGGACATCCTATAAGGTGCCTTCGAGATTGGCTCCGTTCCAGTAGCTAACTTGATCACGAATTCTATCTCTCGCTTTGGCGACAATCCTGGCAACTCTTGGGGAAACACGTCAGGAAATTTACGTACTACCGGGATACTCTCTAGTTTTGGCTCTTCGGTAGTCATGTCCATCACTACAACTAAGTATGCCTAACACCCTTCAGACATCAACTTTGTCACTTCAAGAGATGAGACTAAGGGGATCGAGATTTTCCCTCGACTTCCCACGAATTCAAAACTAGGGCGGCCTTTTGGGTAGAAACGAATTATCCTACTACCACAATCTATAACTGCCCCCTATTTACCTAACCAATCCATCCCTATGATCATGTCAAAATCGTACATGGGCAATACAACTAGATCAATACTCTCCTTACTCCCTCCAATCACGATTTCACAGTCAGCACAGCCCAATGAAACCACTATATTATCCTTTAACAGAGTGGCGACATGCAGAATTATATTCAACGGTTTTAACTTTATACCCATCAGATCAGCAAACTGAGCAGACACAAATGAATGCGTGGCACTAGGGTCAAACAATGCATATGGAGCTTGGTCACATAAGTAAATCGTACCTGTGACCACGCCTGGCGTTTCCTCCGCCTTTCTGCGGGCTAATGCATATACCCTACCCTGAGATGGGGGTCGACTCTGCTCAATCTAAGGAGTGGCAGCCGATAGTCCAACCTGTAGTCTCTGACCTTGAGGTTGACTCGTTGGAGCTTGGTTTGGGCACGTCCTTATCTAGTGGCCTAGCTGACCAGCTGACCACACTTAAAGCAAGCTTCAGTCCTCACTAGGCATGGCCCATTTCCATGCCTTCTGCCACATAGGCGACAGCTCCAGTTTGTGGGATTTGGCGGCTTTACAATATTTTTCCTCACGGGAAGAATAAAAAGCCTGTTGCCCGCCATCGGTCTCTTGCCCATTTGGCAGTTGTCTCTGAATGGTATAAACCGTGATTCAGTTGTGGTATTCCTCTCTTTCAAGTCTCTTTCAATCATTTGGCCCCATTCATAGACCTCTTTATACGTTCTCAGGTTTAGGGCAATCATCTGAATACGGAGCTCAGGCCTCAAACCGTCCCTAAATCTCCATGCTTTCTCCTGGGGATCCTCTACAGATCGAGGTGCGTACCTCGACAGTTTGGAGAACTCGACTTCGTACTGATCTACTGTCAGCTGGTTCTGACGCAGCTGTAAGAATTCTACCTGCTTCATTTCCCTAGCCGTCTCCGAGAAGTACTTGTCGTTGAACGCCGTCTTAAAGGCTTCCCAGGTCATGGTTGTTCATTTAGGAAAAACACCATTCTTGGTGGCAGCCCAGCAATCATTTGTCGTACCCTCCAGCTGGTACACTGCTAGCAATACCTTCTCTTCGTCCATGCACCTCAGCACTCCAAAGGCTTTTTTCAACTTCTCAATCCACCTGAGTGCTAGCTCGAGATCTCCAGTCCCATTAAACTGTGTCAACTTCAGCTTTATGAATTGTTCCACTGGCTGACCCATCTGTCTGGCCACGACTATTTCCTCTTGGGCATTCACCGTCTCATTGCCCTGGCCATGTTCATCCTGGTTTTCATTACCACCGTTGTTGTCGTTGTTGGCGTTGACGGCAGCTATGGTAGCTCTTACTGCCTGGGCTATGGCAGCATCCCGATCCTGGGTTTGCCTATCAATAAGGTCACTGATTCTCTTCAGTGCCCTCAGCACGCCGTCCATTCTTGTGTCCTTAGCTACTGGCGGCCTCAAGCTAGAGGCTCCGCCTCTGGACCTTCTAGATCTCCGGGATGGATTGCTCATTCTTATCTCCCTCTACTGAACCTGGTCCACCACGAGTTTAGCAAGGAGTTTCATTCAAATCCAGAGCTACTAACTAATCCTTAACAGAAACAGTTACAATACAACAGTCCTTTCACACAATAACTTCCACAGACACTTCAACAAATAATTCATGGCCATTCCCCAGTTTCGTTCATTCTAACGGTTCACTAAAACAGGCTATACTCATTCTTCTAACAGGCCAAAGTCCAAAAGTGACTTTCAACACTAAGCAGGAAACTCAGTCCTCACGTATCACCACAATCCTGCCAAGGCCAAATGCCAATCTTGAGTGTCAAGCCACATATTGTACACCCTATATCTTATCCAAATCAGTCTCCTAAGGTCTCTCTACCCGTCTAAGTCCCAACTTAATCCTCCTTATTACTCCAGTCCTCAATCAATTTCGGATCGTGCTGACCTTGCTTTGATACCAAATAAGACGGGGATGTCACGTCCCGTGCCCCTGGCACGAGCACGCGACTCCCTGCAAGCAAACTAAATATCTCTCGTGGTCCCAAGATTCACAAATAAGTCGAGAGACATAATATATACCAAGCACGCGGAAGCAATAATGAAATAATCCCTCCGTACAAAATATAAGTGGTACCTGGGAAGCGCCAATACTGTCATACATAACTCCAAATGTTCATACAGGTACATAGCTACTAAATTCGCTAACATGAGGGGCGACGTGGTAAGTACACAAAAAGGGTCCATCATCAACATCCAAGAGAAATGGGGTCAAGGTTGCCACCAAAGGATCGGCTGATAAGCTGGGAGCTCTTAAGACGAGCAGCTGGAGTCCTTGGTGTCCTCTGCGTCCTTCGTGGGCTCGTACTCTGAAAAGGTCTCAAAGTGAACCTCTATAGTATCCTCAGTTGTCTCCTCAGTAGATGGCTCCAGGAGATCCTCCTCGGTCGCCTCGACCATAATGACCTCCTCCTCCGTGTTCTCTATGGTCGGGGTCCTCTCCGGTCCATTCCTCGAACAGATAACGGACCCCTCAGCCTGGTCTAAATCTCTGGTAGGGTGGCACCAACAAGGGATAAACTCCCTTGGGCTTCAATGGCTCGGTAGGCACATCCCCGACCTTCCTAAACCAGGCCTCATACCGGTGAGGTTTCCAGCTCATATTACCCTCGTCTACCCAAGCCACGGCATACTTCCTTACATAAATAGTTCTCTGTCGGTCAGGAAGCTCATCAAAATAGGTGGACATCTCCTGCAGGTCTCCAAAACGAATGGGCCACATCGTCAAGGCTTAGGATCTGAAAAAATAAGAGTCCCCAATGGGGTGAGATTCACATCTCAGTAAGGTGGGTCCTAACCTTAGGTTAGGCCAACCGTCCACTTAGGTGGTCACATACCCCAATCATTCAAACTCATAGACATATAAGGCAAAACAAATTCAGATAACTGCACACAGATGACAGGCATGCAATTATAGCATAATTTAACATTCGGATGATCATGCACGACTCGTCCTACCACATCACCACAACCATCTTCTCCTACCTGCCTCATTCTCATGCCCGCGATTAGATCGCATCAGGCTCGATCCGCGTAAACGCATCAGACCGTCATTGACAACTCGCGTAAATGCATCAGGTTTCAATAATACTCTAGGCCAGTGTTAACACCTCATATCTCCGTCCGGCGTAAACGCATCAGGACCGTGGGCATCTCAACCCCGCGTCTCTTACGTATCAGGGTGCCACACAACTCCAACCCCTCGCCTCAGCGCCTCAAGGTACTCATTCTACCACCTCGCATCTCATACGCATCAGGGTCTCGTCATGTCAGGCTCATGTCATGCCACAATCACAAGTCATGCACACAAGATCAAGTGCAACACATGCATAATCAATGCATCCATGGCATACAAGGTGATTCAATACACAATCAAGCGTGACCAATTACTCAAGAGACAAGCCTAAGCAAACATTAGGATCAACTATACTCTCTTAGCATACATAAGGACCAATCACATTCAGCTTCTCAAGAAACCATCTCAATTCCTCCCGACTCGGCCAATCGAGTCCAACCTTCTTATAATAAGGTTAGGAATTCCCCTACCTCGAGTTTGATGCCACAAAAATCCTCCTCTTAAGCCCTCACAATTTCGTTTTAATGGTCCAAGGCTAAACTCACCGCGCAACCTAGGAATTTCCAACTAATTGTCAATTTCCTTTGTCCAATTCACCCATCCATGCATCACAAATCTCCATAACACAATCCTCACTATCCTAGCATGCCTCAATCACCAATTTGAGACTCAAAACCAATAGCCTTCAGCCCCCACAGATTAGATCTTGCACAGAACCGAATCGGCTATTTTCGGTTCTGTGCAAACCGAGTATGTCCAGCCCTTAATCTACTCCAAATCCATCATTTAATCACCAACCTACTTATTAACATGTCTATCTAAGGGTCTAAGAGTCTCACTGACAGTTTGAGGTCGCGTCGTCGCCGGAATCTCTTCGAAAGTCGCCGGCTCCTCCAAGACAGTAAACTGGTAGTTTCTATCCAACATTCACAAGACCCATTTGGGGATCAATTTGAGCTCAAATTTTTACCACAGATTGATATACAAGTCCCCTAGATCTCCACAAAATTTGGTCGCAAAACTTCAATATTTCAAGGTCCTTAAGGGTCCAAAACTCAACATACCTTAGATTGAATTAGTTTCCATCGGCTTCCAGGGAAATGGTTGGCCAGAGCTTTTCGGTGCTCCAATCGATGTGCTTCCATTTCGAGGAGGTCGGCAAGAGGTCAAGTAGGAGGGTGTGGTCGGCCGGAGTCCAGGCGATGGCCGAAGGGGGTCGTCGGAATAGCCGAACGGGCGGCGTAGGTTCGGTCGGACGGCAGCAGAGAAGAGAAGAAGAAGAAGATGAAGTCTCGATGGTTTGAGGGGTGTATGGCTGGCCAAGGAGAGAGAAAAGAGACTATATTCAACTCTCAAGTCAAAGGGAAGAATGGTAGGTGGGCAATAGTGGACAAGACCACTCTTTAGCCAATCCATTGACACTTGTCCTAAATGTCAATCAAGGGTGATCCAATGGCCATGCTTCCTCCAAAATCTCGGTGGCTCTTGGGGTGTATAGAAGACCAAAATGCCCTTCTTCATTTGCATAGGCAAGGCTAAAGCTTTAAGGGGCAAAATGGTAATTTCACCCCCGACTTCCAGAACGTCATTTTTCTCAATCCAATAATCTTCGACAAGGCGACGACCAATCCAAACATGACGTTGGAACTCTTGATTCTCCATTTTTAATTTTCAAGACTCATTTCTGATTGCTTTCTCTATCAGACATGGTTCCAGCCTATCCCGAACTGACAGGCGGCTTTTATAGACTTTACGCGTATCGACCTTGTGATTCATATCACATTTAGGGTCAATTCGTGTCGACTTTGGTTATTATGTAATTGTGAGGGTCTATCACTAGTTCCTATGGTCTCGATCGTTACTGTTTGATTTTGCAAATTATACATTGGTTAAGCGGCATCACCCACGCTCTAATCGTATAACACTAGCAAGGCATTCCTTAATCGTTCTTAGATCGGCCTTTTGTGGTTCTAAATGTCCTCTCAACAATCCTTATGGTCAAAGTGCCATTTCCTATTCGAATTCCCTAAGTCTACGTATCTCGTCTCGCGTTAGGCTTTCCCCTTTTGGTCAGTCTACTCGAATTGATCAGATTCAAGCGTGATATGACTAAAGCACAACTCTAGATATATTTCTCATTAATGAGTCTGAAAATATTGGGAAATCAGAATGTCACAATCACCGAACCCCCTTCATTAAGACTTCTCATCAGAATCGCTCGAATCATCTCTTCCATTGTCCCCCTCGGCATCTGGATCAAAATCCGAAAAAGTTTCGGATGCTATATCCTCTGATGGCTCTTCGGTGTCTTCCTTGGCTTCCCCTTCTTCTTCTTCTTCTTCTTCTTCTTCTGCTTCATCTTCTTCTTTAGTAGCCTCGATCGCGTCAATAGATATCTCTATATAGCTCATGTACTCAGCAAAGGACAAAGGATTTAGTAGCCTCGATCGCGTCAATAGATATCTCTATATAGCTCATGTACTCAGCAAAGGACAAAGGAGACTTAGGCACTTCAGGTACGTTTCTTGAACCTCCCATAAATGTTGGGTTGTCCACTTCTATGCCCGGTCGGGAGGGATGGCACCAAGTTGGAATCACCTCCCACGGAACATCCTCTGGTAGCAAGGATCCCATCAAGCTGATGTCTCCCACCTGATGAAACTTGGCTTCAAAACGATGGGGTTGTAGTTCCGGCTTCCCTTCGTCTACCCAGACTGTCGTGCACTTCCTGATATAGGTCATACCCTTCCAGTATAGAAAACTCATCAAAATCAGCGATCATCTCCTTTGGATCGCCCAGGCGAATTGGCAGCATGGCTAGGGTTTAGGGTCTGAAAAGTTTTTCCCACTAAGGGTGAGATCAACATCTCAGAAAGTGAAACTCAACCTAAACTAAACCACTAGTCCCACCAGACAAAACCAAATGCAGATAATGCAGGGAATTCAACAAGCGATGGCATCTGGCAAGTCAACATCATTTATCACAGAATAAATGGCATATCAAATCATTAATCTAAACCAAACATATTGGCTTTTTTGTGATAGACCATTTAATCATCGTCAAGGCCCACGGTCGCGATGTATTGCCAAGGCTCCAAGCTGCGATATAATGTCATAGGGCTCCAAGCCAAATCATCACCATGGCCCACGGCCACAATGTCATCACTCATCATCGCCAGGGCCCATGGTCGTGATGTCATCGCCAATCATCGTCAGGGCCCACGACCGTGATGTCATCACCAGGGCCCACGGCCAATTCACTACCAGGCATCTCAGCCAATTCAATATCATACTATCAATTACCATGCTTTTATCGCACAATCAAGTAAGGATTTAGGAACCACTTACAGAGATTAATCAGCAAAAATACACACCAAACGAGCCTCCTCGATCCACAAAATCACAGCCAAATGAGAACCACGTACCGTCCTAGGAAGTTCATCGATTTTAATCCTCCATATACTTGGTTCATGCTACAATTTAAAAGGGCATAATATAAATCTAAAAGTTTCATGCACTAATTAGCCCTTAAATCACCTTTAAACTTCAATCCACTTCTCACACTTCCCATTGACACTTCACATGATATCATACAAGACATTATATGTCAATTGAAGTCCAAATATTCCTTATTTAGCCCCCAAACAGAACTGGCCAGCATGTATACACCCTCAAAATAGAACCGATTTTGGGTTCTAACCCCTCAATCGAGCCATACCTAAATCCCAAGCCTAATTCCTTACACAAATAACATACCGAGGCCTTCATTTACAAGTTTAGAAGGCTCACCATAAGTTTTGAAGTCGCTTGATACCCCAAAGACTTCGGAATAGCCCAATCCCCATAAGGTTAGAATTAGTCCATTTTTGTACCACTCATGATCAGCCACAAAAATCTCATTTAACATCATCCACTTCTAGCCACAGACCATCTGAACATAGTACAGATGTTATGAAGCTCTCCTAAAAAATTTGGGGCCAATTAGAGTCTCTAAGAGGTAGAACGATGACTTTACCTCAGCTCGCACGGATTTCGTCCAATTTTGATCTAAGGGCTGGTTTGGAAAAACCGTCCAATGAAACTTTGATCTACCACTTGAAATGTGTCAAGGACACATTTATCTAGCTCTTGGAGGTTGGAACACCTCAAATGACCACCAGGAAGGCCTGCTTGAGCTCACCGAATAGAAGGGACAGAATCAATTTTTCTAGGGCAGTTTCGGTTGAGGCAAAATGGAGAGGAAAAGGCAATGAACGTGAGGGAGTGGTATACACAGTAGATGAGGTCTTCAATTTACTTGTCTCACACATATTATTGAGCTAAAATTGATTAGACATGGGTTGGTGAGGTCATTAATGCTTGGGGGTCTCGATGCTTGACAAGTGGCATTGTCCAATAATGCAGTATTAGCTTTGACTCAATCTTTGACCCTTGCATATAGAAATTTTCAGCAACCATATGGGTAGGGAAATGTCCAATTTGTCCTTCTTGATTTCTTAAGGCTAGGGCAAATAGTCGAGGGGCAAAATGATAATTTTGCACTTTCAGTCCAAACTTCACTTTTTCAATTCGAAATTACTATTTGACAAGATATTGTCAAATTCCTATCTATAATTGGAATTCTCTATTTTCAATTGCCTATTTTGAGCTTCTATTTCATGATCATTCGTCCGTCGATTGAAATTCCAATTTGTCTCGAACTAATAGGCGGCTTTTGCAAACGTTATGCATATTGACTCTGTGATTCTCATCACACTGAGGATAACTCAAGTTATGACAGGTTTGGTTGTCATGTAATTGCGATGGTTCATTGCTAGTTCCGATGGCTTCGATCGTCATAGTTTGATTTAGGAAAATTTGCAAATTATACATTGGTTAAACGGCTCACTCGTAATCCAATCGTATAATGCTAGCATTGTATTCCTTAATCGTTATTTGATCGGCCTTATTGGCTCTAAATGTTCCTCGACAATCCTTATGGTCAAAGCGTCATTTCCTCTTTCAAGTTTTCTAGGCCCACGTACCTTGTAATGTGTTAGCCTTTTCCTTTTGGTCAGTTTACTCAAGATTGATCAGATCTGAGCAAGACAAAACTGAAATACATCGAAAGGTACATTCACATTCAATAGCCTCAAAATGGCAAGAAATTCATAATGTCACAGAGTGGCAGTTGGTGTTGAATTATTATCCCTTTTATTTGATTCGCTTGTGATACTTGCAATCGGATTCACTCCTCATTGTACAATAGCCCAAATCTGGAGATCCTGGCATCTAATATATCCCTTGAATTTTGCCAGTCGTTTTACTCTTTCCTTTCAAAATATGGAGGTCTGCTGTTGCTTCCACAAAGAAATTGCTAGCAATAAAGATCGTTAGCTTAGAAGTAAAAGCACTTCACAAAATATGAGTACCAGGCTTTGATACTGTCACGCCCCGGGCCCAAGCATGCGACTCCCTGCAAGCAAACCAAGATATCTGTCGATGTCCCAGGATCCGCACATAAGTCGAGAGACGTGTTATATATAAGCACGCGGAAGCGACAATGTAATAACTCCTCCATACAAATATAAAGTGGGATTTGGATAACGAGAATACCATAATATATAATATTTGAAAGTTCATATGTCACGCCCCGAACCCGGCGTGCGCACGAACATTCTACCAAGCCGTACTTTTTTGAAAACTCCAGGATCCAACGGTCAATGTTCTTAGCACTAAAAGGAACACGCATGCGAAAGCGATGCCAACTCCGATCATATAAATACAACATCACCCGATGACTTAGGACACAAGGGTACATCGAGTTATAATAACCAATTAGTCAAAGATCAATTCCTAATTCACCAACCAGGAGTACCATCCCTAATATCACAAAAGATAAATCCATCCTAAATACATTTAGATAACTAATTCTTCAAATGTCAATCCTTGGCAAGCTCACGCTTCCTTCGCCTGTAACTTGAAAAATTTAAGCCCCCACTGGGGTGAGATATAAATCTCAGTAAGATGGGTCCTAACCCTAGGTTAGGTCGACCGTCCACTCAAGCAGTCATCTATCTCGATATTTCAACTCATAATCGTACAGGCATATCAAGCGCAAATCGATAAAACAACAACATGCAGATGACAGGCATGCAATGACGACCACACGTCACCCTCGAATGATCATGCACACTCGGCCTGCCTCTGCACCACATCCACCAATCTCCACCTACCTCAATCTCTAGCCCGCGATTTAAATCTCATCAGGCTCGCTCAACGTAAACGTATCAGACCATCATCGACAAGCCGCGTAAACGCATCAGGTTCCGATGAATCTTCAGGCCAATATCACCATCTCATAACTCCGTCCCGCAAATAGTTCGCATCAGGACCGTGGCTATCTCAACCCCGCGATCTCGTCGCATCAGGGCGCCACACAACATCAACTCTACCCCGCGATCTCGTTGCATCAGGGCGCCACACAACATCAACTCCACCCCATGATCTCGTCGTATCAAGGTACACATCTCCTGCCCCGCGTCTCATACGCCTCAAGACCTCTCTGTCCAGCGAATAAATCGCATCAGGACCGTGATTATCTCAACCCGGCGATTTCATCGCATCAGGGCGCCACACAATATCAACTCCACCCCACGATCTCGTCGCATCAAGGTATCCACCTCTCGCTCCGCGTTTCGTACGCCTCAGGGCCTCGCCATGTCATGCTCGTGCCATGCTTCTCAGTTCAATGCACAGACAAAACCACAGGTGTGACTCATGCACGTTTTAAGTATTCATGGCATGCAGGACGATCAACGATACTCGACATGGCGTATGATTTAAACACAAGCAACATCACACATAGGCCTCCTATAGCCACTTAGGACACAATAAGAGCTATCCTTTTTGGAATATTCTCATGAATCACTCAATTTGTCTCTTGACTCGCCCAATCGAGTCCAATCTTTCTAGCATAAGGTTAAGAATTTCCTTATCTTGATTTCGATATCACAATTTCCTCCTCTTGGGTCCCCAAAGTTTCGGTCAAATCAATCTAAGGGCCAATTCACCGCGCAACCTAATAAAATCCAACCAATTTCATCAATTCTCTTGTCCAAATTCTCAATCCATAAACCATAAACTATCATAGCATAACTCTCATCCTCTCAACATGTCTTAATCATCAATTTGGGACTCACAATCCGATGCCAACAGTCCTCCAATGTTCAGCCATGCACAGAACCAAACTGGTTCTTCACAGTTCTGTGCATGCCGTGAGTTACCAGCCCTAATTCAACTCCAAGTCCAACATCTAACCCTTATCCTACCTTTTAACATGTCTACCTAAGGGTTTGGGAGGCTCACCAAAGATTTGAAGTCGATTGGTCCCCGGAAACTTGTCGAACGTCGCCGGATTCCTCAAGTCAATTTTCCCGACAGTTTCTATGCAAAGTTTACAAGGCCGGTTTATAGTCAAAACTTCATCAAATTGAGCCCCAGTTTTTATCACAGATTTCTACACGTCTCTACTAGATCTCCACAAAATTTAACTCCAAAAATCCAAGATTTCGATCTTCAAAAGGATCAGAAATCGGACCTACCTCAGGTTGGGTTAGTTTCCGTCGACTTTCGGGAAAACTCTTGGCCGGAGTTCCTCGGTGCTCCAAATGACTTGATTCTTGTTCGAGGATGTCGGCAAGACGTAGGGCTTCATTGGTGTGATCGGCCGACGATCGGATGGTGGTCGAAAAGTGGCGTCGAAATGGCCGAACAGAAAGACCAAAAACTGGTCGGCGATAGAGAAGAAGAAGGAAGAAGATGATGGAGCTGTGGTCGTGGGTTTGAGGGGGAGCTATGGCCCACCAAATGGAGTGAAGAGAGAGAAGAAATGCTTATATACAAGGCCTTGGTCAAAGCTTGAATGGTAGGTGGCCAAAAGGTGGACATGACTTCTCTTTTGTCCATCCATTGACACATGTTCATTAGTCATTCCAATGAGATCCAATGGCCATCCTTTCCTCTTGGATTTAGGCAGCCTTGAGGTGGGGCAAGGATCAATTTTCCCTTCTTCAATTGTATAGGTAAGTTTCTAGGTTTGAAGGGCAAAAGGGTCATTTTACCCCCGACGTTCAGAACGTCATTTTTCTCGTTCTAGAATTCTTCGATAGGGCGATAGCCAATCCAAATAACGTTGGAATTCTTGATTTTTCATTTTCAATCTTTCAAGACTCTTTTCTGATAGTTTTCTATATCAGACGTGGTTCCAGCCTATCCCAAACCGACGGGTAGCTTTTGCAGACATTATGCGTATCGACCCCGTGAGTCATGTCACGCTTAGGGCTCGTCAATTTGTAGCAGCTTTGGTTGTCATGTAATTGTGAGGGTCTATCTCTAGTTCCCTCGACAATCATTATGGGCAAAGCGTCGTTTCCTATCCGAGTTCTCTAGGTCCACGTACCTCGTCTCGCGTTAGCCTTTCCCTTTTGGTCAGTCTACTCGAATTGATTAGATTCGAGCAGAATACGACTGAAATAAATCTCTAGATGTACACTTCTCATTAATGAGCTTGAAATTGACTGGAAATCAAAATGTCACATCATACAAGAGTATAGCAACTAGATCCACTAGGGAGACAGGGTAATACAAAGAGGTCCAACACCCATCAAAGGAAATAGCATCAAAAGTCGGACTAGAATACCAGGAGCTCCTAATACGAACTGCTGGAATCATCAGTCTCCTCTACCTCTTCCGTGGGCACGTACTCCGAGAAGGTCTCCGAGCAAACCTCTATGGTGTTCTCCATGGTCTCGTCAGCGGACGGCTCCACCAGGTCATCCTCTGTAGCCTCGACCACTATGACCTCTTCAGTATCCTCTAAGGTCGGGGTCCTCTCAGGTCCGTTCCTCGAACCGGCAACGGACCCTCAGCTTGCTCTAAATCCCAGATGGGACGACACCAACTAGGGACAACTCCCTGGGGCACCTCAGTGGGCTTCAGCGGCCCTATAGAAACATCTCCAACCTTTCGGAACCAGGCCTCATACCTATGAGGCTTCCAGCTACTCCCACCCTCGTCTACCCATACTACTGTACACTTTCTGACATAAATGGTTCCCTGCCCATTAAGAAACTCATCAAAATAGATAGACATCTCTTTGAGGTCTCCAAATTTGATAGACCATATCCTCAGGTTCTAGGATTTGTAAAAAGGGGGTCCCACAATGGGGTGAGATTCACATCTTAGTAACGTGGATCCTAACCCTAGGTTAGGCCGACAGTCCACTTAGGCAGTCCTAAATACTAGCATTTCACGCAAATAAACATGCGAGACATTCAATTATCGATACAACACATAGATGTCAGGTATGCAGTCATGGCATCATAACACATCCAGATGATCATGCACAAATCGCCATGCCACATCACCACTTCCACCCTTCAAATTGCCTCATTCTCATGCTCGCGTTTAGAACGCCTCAGGCTCGGTCCGCGTAAACGCATCAGACCGTCATTGACAACCCGCATAAACGCATCAGGTTTCAATGTTACTCCAGGCCAATGTCGACACATCACAACTTCATCCCGCGTCTCAACCCCGCGTCTCATACGCATCGGGGTGTCATACAACTCCAATCCCGCGCCTCGATGCCTGAAGGTATTCCTCACACCACCCTGCATCTCATACACCTCAAGGTACTACCATGTCTCAGCCATGCCAAAGTTTCAATTCAATTCACACGCATAATGCAACGTGCGACTCAAACACAAATCATACACTTATGGCATGCAAGACGATCAATTGACATTCACACATGGTAGTCAATTCAAAACACAAACATTGACACACATTCAAATCCTCTATACCGTCCTAAGACGCACAAAGAACAATCACATAAAAAACCCTTCAACGATCACCCAAAAATTCACCCGACTTGCCCAATTGAGTCAAATCTTCATATCATAGGTTTAGGGCTCCCTTACCTCAAGCTTAATGTCACAAAATCCTTCTCCCACGCACCTCAAGAACTCGGTTCAAGCAGCCCAAGAACAATTCAGCCATGCAACCTATTGAAATTTCATTCAACCGTCAATTTCTCTTGCCCAATCACTAATTCATGGACCACAAACCTTAATGACATGTCTCCCAACGTCCTAGCATGTCTCATTGATGAATTTGAGACTCAAATACAACCATCAACAGCCCCCACAAATCGGTATGCACAGAACCGAACAAGGCTATTTTCGATTCTGTGTATATCGCAATTATCCAGCCCTTAAACTACCTCAAATCCACTATTTATTCACTAACCTACTTGCTAACATGTAGATCTAAGGGTTTGGGAAGCTCGTCAAAGATTTGAGGCTGAGTCATTGCCGGAAACTCCTTGAATATCACCGGTTTCCCTTAGTCCTCAAACCGACAGTTCTGGCCCTTCAAACACAAAACCCATTTAGGATCAAAACTCCATCAAATTAACCCAAAATTTTTACCATAGATCACTCTATGAGTGCCCTAGATCTCCACAAAATTTGGTTTAAAACCTCCAAAGTTTCGGGGTCCTAAGAGGCCAGAATGTAGCTTACCTCTAGTTGCGCCGATTTTCATCGACTCGCGGGAGATTGGCTGGCCGGAGCTTTTCAGTGGGTCAAATGACTTGATTTCACTTCGAGAATGTCAGCTAGAGGTCGAGCAAGGTGTGGATGGTCGGCTCGATGGCTAGAAGTCGCCGGAGAGGGTCGTCGGAGCGAGCGAACGGGCAGCACAGAAACCTGTCGGGCAACTATAGTTTGGCAAAGGGAAGAAGAAGAAGAAGAAGAAGAAGATAGTTCACGATGAAAATGGAGAAGATGTCTGGCCAAGAGAGAGAGAACAAGCTATATTCAACTTTCAAAGGTCAATGAGTTGAATGGTAGTTGGGGAAAAGTGGAAATGTCCACTCAAGGGCTAATCCATTGACACATGTCCAATGTGTCAATCAAGCCAATTCAATGGCGAAGATTCCTCTCAAATTTTCGGTTGCTTTAGGGTGTGTTAAAAACCAAAAAGTCCTCATCCAATTATATAGGTAAGGCTAGGTCTTGAGGGGCAAAATGATAATTTTACCCCCGATGTCCGGAACGTCGTTTTTCTCACTCCAATATTCTTTGATAAGGTGATGGCCATTCCAATCCTGATGTTGGAATTCTTGATTCTTCATTTTCAATTTTCAAGACTCGTTTCTAATCGTTTTCTCTATTAGACGTGGTTCCGGCCTATCCCGAACTGACGGGCGGCTTTTGCAGACGTTACGCATATCGACCCTATGATTCATATCACATTTAGGGCTCGTCAATTCATGGCGACTTTAGTTGTCATGTAATTGTGAGGGTCTATCACTAGTTCCTATGGTCTCGATCGTCAACGTTTGATTTAGGAAAATTTTACAAATTATACGTTGGTTAGGCAGCATCACCCGCACTCTAATCATAAAACGCTAGCAATGCATTCCTTAATCGTTCTTAGATCGGCCTTCTGTGGTTCTAAATGTCCCCTCGACAATCCTTATGGTCAAAGCGCCATTTCCTATTCGAATTCCTTAGGTCCACGTACCTTGTCTCACGTTAGCCTTTCCCTTTTGGTCAGCCTACTCAAATTGATCAGATTCGAGTGAGAAATGACTGAAACACATCGCTAGATACACTTCTCATTAATGAGTCTGAAAATGAAATGGAAATCAAAATGTCACAACTCTTCTCCCCTTGCAAAAATTTCGTCCTCGAAATTTACATCAACCTTAATTACTCAAACAAATGGGGGTGTTATCGCCTCATCGTCTCTTCATTTTCTCACGAGATGCCTTCGGTTCCATGGTGCTCCCATACAACTTTGACCAATGGAATCGTCTTATTCCTAAGAATTTGCTCCTTCCGATCTTCAATCCTGATCGGCTTCTCCACATAGGATACCCGGTCGCCCACTTCTTTGACCTCGTAGATCAGCACATGTGTTGGGTCCGATTCATATTTTCGCATCTTTGACACGTGGAAGACATTATGCACTTGGGATAGATTAGGCAGTAAGGCAAGCCTATAGGCCAAGGTCCCAATTCGCTCCAGTATTTCAAATGGACCTACGTACCTTGTGCTTAGTTTTCCCTTCTTTCCAAATCGCGATAATCCCCTCATCGGTGACACCTCGAGGAAAACATGATTGCCTATTTGAAACTCTAAAGGCTTACGCCGCTTGTCCGCATAACTCTTCTAACGACTCTGTGCCGTCTTCAGTCTATCCCGAATTATCCCTACCGCTTCCACAGATTGCTCCACCAACTCTGGGCCTGAGATACTTCTTTCTCCAACCTCATCCCAGCAAATTGGGGTTCTGCAAGCCCTTCCATAAAGTGCTTCAAATGGTGCCATTTGGATGTTCTGTTAGTAGCTATTATTATACGCAAACTCCACCAAATGCAGCTGATTTTCCCATGCAGCTGATTTTCCCATCCACCTTTAAATTCTATGATGCACACTTGCAACATGTCCTCAAGCGTCTGAATCGTCCTCTCCGTCTGTCCGTCTGTCTGTGGATGCTACGCCGTGCTAACCTGCAGCCGGGTTTCCATGGCTTCTTGAAGGCTTTTCCAAAAGTTCACTGTGAACTTGGGGTCTTTATCTGAGGTAATTGTCACGGGTACTCCATGTAGCCTCACTATCTGCCTCTTGTACAACTCGGCGTATCTATCCATTGCGAAGTCCTTTCGAACCAAGATAAAGTGTGCGAACTTAGTCAATCTGTCCACGACTACCCATATAGAGTCGTGACCTCTCTGGCTTCTCGGGAGTCCCATCACAAAGTTCATCGTTATATGCTCTCTTTTCATTCCGATATTTCCAATGGATGTAATAATCCTCCAGGCTTACAGTGCTGCGCCTTCACCTGCTGGCATGTCAAGCACTTTGCCACATACTTCGTTACATCCACCTTCATCCCATTCCACTAGTAGTGCTGGCGCAGATTCTGATACATCTTCGTACTTCCCGGGTGGATGCTATAATTGCTCCTGTGAGCCTCCGGTAAAATCCTTTCCTTGAGTCCTTCGTCATTTAGCACGCATAGACGTCCTCGGAACTTCAAGATTCCGTCCTCCGACACCTGGAACTCTGGTTTTCTCTTTGTCACGTCCATCTCCAGAATTTTATGAATTTCTGGATCCGTAAACTGTAAGGACTTTATTCTTTTCTGGACATCAGGTTCTACCCTCAATGTAGCCTTTAAACTGGACAACTGATAGACTTCCAATCTGAACTCAGAATCTCTTAAATCCTCAATCATCGACCAACCTTTTACTAGCAGGCAGGCGATGCTCGACTTCCGACTCAATGCATCTGCGACTCTGTTTACCTTCCCAAGGTGATACAATATATCACAATCACAATCCTTGAGCAACTCCATCCACCGACGCTGCCTCATATTTAGTTCCTTTTGGAAAAATAGGTACTTCAAGCTCTGGTGGTCAATGTAAATCTGGAACTTCTCGCGACACAATTAATGTCTCTAGATCTTCTGAGCAAAAATGATCGCTGCTAACTCCAGATCATGAGTTGGGTAGTTCATTTCATGTGGTCTCAGTTGTCGGGACGCGTAGGCCATTACTCTTCCATGCTGCATTAACACACAGCCCAGTCCTTTCAGCTAGGCATCGCTGTATATTTCATAGCCCCCTGGTCCTGATGGAATCGTCAACACCGGTGTAGTCATCAACTGATATTTGAGTTCTTGGAAACTCTTTTGATACTTATCTGTCCATTCAAACCTTGTTTCCTTCTTTATCAACCTCATCAATGGGATGGCAATGGATGAAAACTTCTCCACAAAACGTCTGTAATATCCTGTCAATTGTAAGAAACTTATGACTTTCGTGAGGCCTAGGCCAATTTGTTACAGCTTCGATCTTTGCAGGATCCACTGCGATTCCTTCTCCCGACACCACATGACCAAGAAACGCTACCTTATTCAACCAGAACTCGCATTTGCTCAACTTAGCGTATAGCGAGTATTCTCTCAGGGTCTGCAAGACAAACCTCAGGTGTTCCTCGTGTTCTGCATCACTCCTCGAGTAAATCAGGATGTCGTCAATAAAGACTACGACAAATCTGTCTAGGAATTTCTTAAACACTCGATGCATCAAATCCATGAATGCGGCTAGAGCATTAGTCAATCTAAAAGGCATCACTGTGAACTCATAATGACCATACCTCATCCAAAAAGCAATCTTAGGTATGTCTTCCTTCTTTATCCTCAACTGGTGATATCCAATTCTCAAGTCAATCTTTGAGAATACCGCCGCTCCTTGCAACTGATCAAGCAGGTCATCGATTCTCGGCAGTGGGTACTTGTTCTTTACTGTTACCTAGTTCAATTGCCTATAGTCGATACATAAATGCAAAGACCCATCCTTCTTCTTTACGAACAACATTAGCGCTCCCCACAGCGAAGCACTTGGTCGGATAAATACTTTATCCAATAGTTCTTGCATCTGCACCTTTAACCCTTTTAGTTCTGATAGAGACATCCTATAAGGTGCCTTGGAGATCGGCTCCATTCTAGGAGCTAACTCGATCACAAATTCTATCTCTCGCTCAGGTGGCAATCCTGGCAACTCTTGGGAAAAAATATCAGGGAACTCACGCACTACCGAAATACTCTCTAGTTTTGGTTCCTCGACAGTCGTTTTCACCACTGCAACTAACTACGCTTGACACCCTTCAGACATCAACTTTGTCACTTCAAGAGATGAGACTAAGGGAAACGAGATACCTCCTTGACTTCCCATGAATTCAAAACTAGGGCGACCTTCCAGGTAGAAATGAATTATTCTACTACCACAATCTACCACTGCCCCCTATTTACCCAACCAATCCATCCCTATGATCGCATCAAAATTATACATGGGTAATACAGCTAGATCAATACTCTCCTTACTCCCTCCAATCATAATTTCACAGTCATCACAGCCCAATGAAACCAATATATTATCCTTTCACGGAGTGGCAACATGCAGAATTATACTCAACGGTCTTAAATTCATACCCACCAAATCAGCAAACTAAGCAGACACAAATGAATGCATGGCACCAGGGTCAAACAATGCATATGCAGCTTGGTCACACAAGTAAACCATACCTGTGACCACGCTTGGCGCTTCCTCCGCCTCTTTGCAAGCCACTGCATATACCCTACCCTGAGCTAGGGATCAATTTTGCTCAATCTAGGAAGTGGCAGTCGATGGTCCTGCTTGCAGTCTCTGTCCTTGAGGTCAACTCGCCGGAGCTTGGTTCGGGCATGTCCTCATCTGGTGGCCCATCTGACCACACTTAAAATAAGCTCCAGTCCTTACCGGGCATGGCCCATTTCCATGCCTCCTGCCATAGAGACGGTAGCTCCAGTTCGTGGGGTTCGGCGGCTTCACTATGTTTTTCCTTACTGGAGATACAATACGCCTATTGCCCGCCATCGGTCTCTTGCCCATCTTGCGGCTGTCTCGGAATGAAGTAAACCACAATCCAGATGCGGCATTCTTCTCCTTTAAATCCCTTTCGATCATTTGGCCTCGCTCGTAAATTTCCTTATAGGTCGTCAAATTTAGGGCTATCATCTGATTGCGGAGTCCAAGCCTTGATCCGTCCCGAAATCTCCATGCCTTCTCCTAGGGATCCTTTACAAATTGAGGTGCATACCTCGATAGTCTAGAGAACTCGGCCTCATACTGGTCCACCATTAATTGATTTTGACACAACAACAAAAATTCCACCAGCTTCCTTTCCCTGGCCGTTTTCGAAAAGTATTTGTCGTTGAACGTCATCTTAAAGGCATCCCAGATCATGGCCGTTCCTTTAGGGAAAACTCCTTTTGTTGTGGCAGCCCACCAATCGTTTGCAGTCCCTTCTAGCTGTGTGACATTCTGATTTTCAATTAATTTCAAGCTTAGTAATGAGAAGTGTGTATCTAGAGATGGATTCCAGTCGTCTTCCGCTCGAACCTGATCAATTCGAGTAGACTGACCAAAAGGAAAAGGCTAACGTGAGACGAGGTACGTGGACCTGGAGAACTCGGATAGGAAATGGCGCTTTGACCATAAGGATTGTCAAGGGGATATTTAGAGCCACAAAAAGGCCGCTCCAAGAATAATTAAGGGATGCCTTGCGAGTGTTATACGATTGGAGCACGGGTGATGCCGCTTAACCAACGTATGATTGGCAAAATTTTCCTGAATCGGACGGTGAAGATCGAGACCTTGGGAGCTAATGATAGACCCGCACAATTACATGACAACCAAAGCCGCCACAAATTGACGAGCCCTAAGCGTGATATGAATCACAAGGTCGATACGCGTAATGTCTGCGAAAGCCGCCCTTCGGTTCGGGATAGGTTGGAACCACGTCTGATAGAGAAAACTATCAGAAATGAGCCTTGAAAGATTTGAAATGAAAAATCAAGAATTTCAACGTCATTTGGATTAGTCGTTGCCCTATCGAAAGTTTCCGGAACGAGAAATATGACGTTCCAAACGTCGGGGGTAAAATGACCGTTTAGCCCCTCAATCTTGAAGCTTTACTTATACAAATCAAGAAGGGTATTTTGGACAATATCCCTCCTATGGCTGCCAAATGCAAGGACTAAAGGGGAGCCATTGGATCTCCATGGGGAAGTTAAATGCCAATTGTCAAAGATCCTAGGGCAATGGTCATGTCAACTATTTGCTCACCTAACATTCAAGGCCTTTGACCAAAATTTTGATAGAATTAGACTCTCTCTCTCTCACTCTCACCTCGGCATTTCGGCCAGCCACCAGCCCAAGAGAACCCACGACAGCCTCTTCCCCTTCCTCTCTATTCTACTCACCGGCCACAAGGTTCTGGGGTTGCCGTTCGTCAGCCACTACAGCCAGTTTCGGCCACCATCTACTACCGATCAACCACCACAACAAAGCTACATGTCTTGTCGACATCATCCAATAAGAATCAGAGCATTTGGAGCACTAAGCAGTCCAGAACAAGGATTCTCCCAAGAGTCGACGGAATCTGCTCCAATCTGAGGTAGGTCCGGTTTTTAGCCCTGTTGGTGGACGAAATCTTCGAGTTTTGAGCTGGAATTTCATGGAGACCTAGTAGACATGTAGATGGTTCTTTGATAAAAAGTTGAGATGGATTTGATTAAGTTTTGATCACGAACCGGCCTTGTAAATCTTGCCTAGAAAACTGTCGAATTCTGACCTTGGATAATCCGGTGACTTTGGATGATTTTTCGGCTACCAACCAACCTAAAACTCACGGTGAGCCTCTTGGATCCTTAGATAATCATGTTAAGAGGTGGTATAGCATTTAAATGGTGGATTTGGAGTTGATTTATGGCTGGATCCATTCGGTTCAGACTGAACCGAACATAGCCCAGATCGATTCGGTGCAAACCGAATCTGTAGGGCTATTGATGGTTGAACTATGAGTCTCAAATTGATGATTGAGGCATGTTATGATGATGAGGAATATTTCATGGAGGGTTGTGGATCATGGATGGTTGAATTGGACATAAAAATTGATAAATTGATCAGATTTTATTAGGTTGTGCGGTGGATTGGCCTTGAACCATGGTTGGTCGAGACCTTGAGAGCCCAAGAGGAGTAATTTGGGTTGTCAAATCAAAGGTAAGGGAATTCTTAACTTTACGCTAGGAAGATAGGACTCAATTGAGTGAGTTGAAGATTTATTGGATTGAGTTAAAAGAAAATCCCCAAACGTGATAGCTTGATAAGTCGTTAGGCGTTAAGGAATGATTGTGTGACATTACCAATGCCTGAGTTGTTTGCCATGCTTGTAAACCCTTTGAATTGAATTGCATGCCACGAAAATTATGAAACGCATTTGAATGCGCACCTACCAGTGAGTGTGAAATTGATTTGATGATCAAACATATAAATGATGTGGCATGAGCATGGCATGGCATGGCATGGCATGGCATGGCCCTGAGGCGTGTGAGACACGGGGCGGAAGGTTGAGACCCTGATGCGACGAGGTCGCGGGGTCAAGAATGATTAGATGGCGCCCTGATGCGACGAAGTAGCGAGGCTGAGATAGCCACAGTCCTGATGCGATCTAATCACGGGACAGAGTATGAGCTCATAAACCTTGCTTGGAGAAGAACCAAGACTTGATGCGTTTACGCGGGTCACCGATGACGATCTGATGCGTTTACGTGGGCCGAGCCAGATGCGATCTAATTGCGGGCTAGAGAATGAGGCAGGCAGAGGTTGATGGATGTGGTGAAGTGGTAGGCTGAGTATACTAGTGCATTATGATCTGATTTTGACATGAGTTCATTTTTGCATGCTTGTTGTTTATATGTCATTACTTCATTGAATGGCGCCCTATTTGCCTGTAAGTTGTGAGTTTGAAAAGATAGAGGATTGGAGGACCGCCTAAGTAGACGGTCGGCCTAACCTAGGGTTAGGGCCTACCTTATTGAGATTTATATCTCACCCCAGTGGGGGCTTACATTTTACAGGTTCCAGGCGAAGGTGGCGTAAGCTCACAAAGGATTGGCGTCTGAAGAGATAATTGATCAATTGCATTAGAATGGAATTGTCAATTGTGGGAATTGAGGTTGTACTTTGGATATTGAATTGGGGAATGATCTTTTAGTGATTAGAAAGGTGATTTTGATGTACCCTTGTGTCCTAAGTCATCGTATGTTATTGTATTTATAAAATTGAAGAAGGCATCGCTTCTGCATGCATTCGATTAGAGGAGTTGCATGCTATTGGTCGTTGGATCCTGGAGCGTTAATGAATGAACGGCATGGATGGGGATGTTCGCGTGCTCTCCGAGTCGGGGCGTGACATCCCCATTCGATTTGGTATCAGAGCAAGGTCAGCTCGATCCAATGTGGTTGAGATTTAGAGTGATAAGGAGCGATGACTCGAGGATAGTTTGATATTGAGGCCTATAGGACTAGGCATGGATTGTTGAGTCTCGAGGATGGTAGGCTTGAATTTGTCTATACTTTAATGGTCCTAGAGTTGACTTGGATGGATGATCCTGAGTAGATGATGATTAAAGTTCAAGTGGAAGCAAGCTGCGATTGGAGAGTCATGAGCATGGACTTTGAGGTAGTGATCATGCTTAAGGATAATTGGAAATTTCTTATGAATGAAGGGTCAATTGAGGTGTATGGTTGCGATCTTGATTTGTCTATGACCCAACTTGAGGAGTACGAATTATAAAGAGACGAATGAAATTAGTGGATTCAAGCTTGAATTACATGAGATTTTGATGGTTTTAGTTATCGATTGTTATTGGCAATGTTGGATGATATGAGTTGAGATGAATACGAGGAATACCGGAATCGAAAATCATTTGTGATTGGGTGCATGAGGAGTTGATTTGAATGTTGACTGGACTTGAGATAGAAAATGGAATATAGGTAAGTGATCTGCGAGATGTGATGATCATTGGTGGAATTAGAACTATTGAATGGATAGGAATTGATATGAAGGCGCTTTGGTTATGACAAGTGGTAGGACAGTCATGATGTGCTTGAGTTGGTGACTTTGAAATGAAAGTCGATGAGGGTGCATGCAATGACTTATCGCTATTAGACTTGATAAACCGTCGCTTGGTATGGGACGAGTTGATGGGATACCTACAAACTGTGATGAAACTTGTTATGGGACATGTGGAACGGGGCTTTCTCTGTAGATGTATGGCTTGGGACAACCTGCATCGGCCAGGTCTGATGAGGGTGGGGAGTGATCGTTGGGACAGAGAGGTCCGGACAAGGAGCGGCTCCTGGCAGACTTCTAAGATGGCAGAGGCAAGAATGACCCAAGTCATAACTTGAAAAGGGAAACCCAGGTATCAAGTTGAGTCCAATTGTGGATAAGGGATGTATAGCACGGGATTCATTCTCATCGAGAATGATTGAAAGTGACATGACCGGTGTAATGGTGCCTATGAGTGGCATGTTTAAAAGCTTCATGCTTGACAGTGGATGCCCTTGGAAAAAGAAAAGTGATGGTTGTGATGAGCCTGTTAGGCATGTTTGACGATTAGCCTCATGCGTTTGGCTTGACCAAGATATAACTAAGAAGTTAGACGACGTATGGGTTTATACCCTTGGAACCGAGGCCTGTTGAGATGAGATAGTCTGTTGTGACTATGCTAGAGAGGCAGATGCCTTTAGGCCTTGAGTATGAGCTTTTGACTCAATAAGTTGCTGTCTTGAGTGATTGATTGACTATTGCCTAGTTGAGGCTGGCTTAGTAATGGCCATTAGTTGAGAAGTTGCCTCGTTGAGGCTGGCTTGAGGAAGGATCACTGATCAAGGATGATTTGGGACCCCTTGAATAATCGGCAATTTATTTGAGAATTGCTTAAGAACCACTATAGGGTTGGTTGATGGTGAAAGATATTGATGGACTTGAGTAGATGACTTGAGTCTTGGATTCATGGAGGGAATCCTAGTGGTTCGTGTGGCATGAGAACCTGACAAGACTAAAGGACCAAGATATGGTCGCTAGAGTAGCACTTGGCATGCGTATATGAGATACGAAAAGATTCAAGGACTAAGATGGATCATGGGAACTTAATGAAGTTGAACGACCAAGGTGTGGTCGTAAAAGAGCATTGGGCTCGAGTACATAAGATATAATAAGATCCGAGAATTGATATGAGTCATGAGAATTGAGTGAATATGGGCAATCGGAGCATGAGTACTAAAAGAAAAGATGGCTCGATCGGTTGATTGTTCGAGACCCAAGAGCTGAATTGGTCGTGAGGACTTAATGGAAATGAGAAAAATTGCTGATTAGGCAAGCTCGGAGAGGAGCTGCCGTGATTCTCTAAATCACTGTGGTGGTGAATGCTTGTACTAATGAGTTAAGTGACGGAAGTCACGAGAAAAAAGACTCTGAGTAAGTCTTTTCGAGATTGAATGTGTGGGTAGGATCACGAGAGCTTGGATAGCCTGTAAGATTATGTATAGGGCTGAAATTGATTGAGCCAGACCGAGGGATGTAGTTCGAAATTGTCTCCCTCTGCATTGAGAATTTTGTGAGAAAATCTCAGAGGTTTGGGCGCCCTCAAGAAAGAAAGTGACCCTGGCAGTACTGGCCCTACGATGCTATTAAGGATTGGCGAAATGTCACTAGAGAAAGGATTTCCTCGGAGGCATGAGATCTGCCGAGACTATCTTTGTTGAGTTGATCGATAGGAAGTATTATTCTGGGAATTGCTTGAGAGCAAGGATTATTTGGATCTTGATACTGTTACAAGGATCATAGGATGATTGACCAGTATGTGACAGAATTCTCAAGGTCGCTTAAACATATGGTAAGGGTGATCAAGGACCCTTGAATAAGATGAGTAAGTCCTTGAGTGAATGGAAACTTGAAGACCTTATGACTAAATGTTGTTCCCGACTTTGAGGAAGGGCGATGGGACTCAACAAGAGAAGAGAATGATCAAAAGATTTATGAGTAAGAGAACCCCTGCTCATGGATTACGAGCAAAGAGATATTCATTATGAATATGGAGCGTGCATATGGGAAATGGTTGATTACTTAGGCGAAGGCCCATAGTGGAAAGTGAGTAGTAAGTCTTTTCTGTTGTGAAGAAGGTCGAAGAAGACTCGGCATGCTAGATTGCCTGAAGTTAATGATTTCCTAGGATCGGCTGATTGGATTGAAATCATGAGAAATGCAGTCATGAGTTGTTGTTCCCTACAGAATAGGGCATTGGTCTTAAAGGACGATTGGAATCATGAGAAATGAAATCATGAGTTGCTATTCTCTAAAGAATGGGGCATGGTTCTTAAAGGGCGATTGGACGATGAATTGGTCACTGATGAAAAGAAAAGGTGAACGGGCTCGATAGTCCTGACTGTTTATGATTCCAGTGAATGATTTAATAAGCAAAAGGAACGCTTGAAGAACACTTGTAAAGTGATTTGAGTTAATCGAATTGGCCATTCGACAAGTGAACGGGTGAAGACACAAGGACGAATAGGTATTGTCACTAGAGGTAACTGAGTTATGAGAAAGAAAATATGAAAGCATGGTGGCATTTGAGCTCTGGAGTAAAGGCGTCGCCGTTGGCGCAGACTCCAAGATTGCCCTCCTATGGAATGAGAAGGGCAAGGTGAATTTGAAGTAAGAAAATGCCATGGAATTGTGTAGTTTCTTCCTTAGGGTAAGAGACCATATTGTAAAAGGAAGAAAGGCTCTAAATTGTCTTAGTGTGATGAATAAATGTCTGTACTGAGAAAGGGGACGTAGGACTTGAATGACTCCAGGAAGTGAAATCAAAGAGGCCGTTTTGAAGACAATGTTGAATTCTAGGATGATGTCGACGTTCGGTGGAACAAACGGAATTGAATAAGGTCGCCTTAGCGAGTATGAAACTCAGAGGCTAACACCAATGCTTCTCGAAGAGAAGAGTGACAAGGATAAACGAAATGTCGTGTGGTCCTAGAGGAGACCTGTGACAATAGAGAGCCAAGGTCTAAGCTCTCAAGTGAAAAGTGTGAGGAGTAGTAGAAAGAAGTTGATATCAGTTGAATTAAGTACCCAAAGAATGATTGAGTTGGCCGTTACCGTCTTGAGAGACGATGGTTGAACTCACGTAAGGAGTCATGAGAAACATGAACAGTTGTGAGGGTGTCATGTGGGCTCTAAGGAAATGTCTATTGCCAACTAAATGTGAAGAGCGCAGGTTGTGAACCTGATGAAGTGAGATTCATGCATTGGAATAAGTGATAAATCCTTTGAGGATTGAAATGAGTGATGAATCGACTATAGTCGATGCGAGTTGCGGAAATTGCAAGCTTCACGGGATTGATGAGTGGCAATAGACGGACCATTGAAAGATTTCCTACAAGAGCTATTCCATTGATAAAATAGATTAAGGGTCGGATGTAACGCGAGTGGGCGGATGAACATGAAAGGAGTTTTCAAGGACTCGAATTGAACTAATGACTATGTGGTTTACGGCGAGTCAAGTTGAAGATTGAAAAGCTTGTGAAGGTCGTAGTGACACGACGCACAATGAAACTCGAGGCATAATAAGACGATGTGAAATGGATATGGTTGGTATATTGTAAAGATAATGCCATATGAATTGGCATGCTAAGAGCATGGTTGGAATTGGTTGTGAATGTCCTCGTGATAGAGTTGGGAAATGTTGTTTGAGTAAAAAAACGTTGCAAGGCTACACCTACTACGAGAGTATAAGGTAGCAGTTTCCCGAGGGGAATTGAACAAAAGGCAACGCAGATGTGTAGAATTGCTGGTGGATACGAGAGCGTTGCTTAAATGAAGAAAAGACCTCGAGAATTTTGTGAACTAAAGGAGGTTATGGGTATAGATCGCTTAAAGGAATTGAAGGCGAGGCATGTGGAACAAAGTGACTGCACAAGTGTTATTATAACAATGTTCATATCGCTAAGGAAGGGTGAACTGTTCAACAGATGTTTACAAGTGAGAGTTGAACATTGAGAAATGGGCGATGGAGGGACAGATCTTCCCTCAAGTTGGAAGTTCGTTAATGGACTAATGTAATGGCTATTAGAAATATCTAGCCTGAGAGCCGGAAGGAAATTGAGGTGTTACTATGATCGAACGTCGATAATGGACAGACGATAGGAATGGATGGAACCTTTGAGGCCTATGAACGGAAGTACGAGTCCAATATTGAGGGAAACTTAAGGAGATGGCCTCATCGAGATTCAAAGGAAGAATTATGGAGTCTTTTGTGATGGCACAAAGGTGTGCCAGACTCGCATCAATGCTATCAATGAATGGACTAAAAGTGGGATTAGTCTCACACGAAGTCAAGCATTAGGTATGCTAATAAGGAAAGGGGCATGATATTGAAAGTTGAGGTTTGTTTATCTTGTGGTCGAGCATTATACATGTCAATAAAAGGGTAGGATGTGACACAAAAGTTGAAGGATCACTTTGATCCAAGGGAATTGTAGGATGGAGTCGAGAATGGATAGCTATGGAAATAGCCATGTTACTGTTTAAGGAGTCGAGAGGACCATAACCCGGTTTGGATAAAGGAGGGCAAATTGATAAAGCCCTGAAATCTCTATTGGCGTAAAAGAAGGTTCAAAAGGAGTGATACGCCTAATGGTGTGGATAGAAAGAGTGTATACTAGCGATGGTTATGGATAAATGAAAGAGTCACAGTGAACGCTCGAGGAAGAGCTGCTGGCCAATGTGAACGCCAAAAGAGAATGGAGAAAAGCCCATTAGATTAAGGACTATTAGAGACAAGTCCTAGAGAAGGATGGCCTTGAGTTGGAAAGGACGAATAAGATCGTCAAGCAAAAGAAAGGATTACCCGAAAGAGTGAAGGTGCGACGAGACGCCTACACCCCCAAAGGATTAGAAGGATTGCAAATTTCGAGGACGAGATTTCTTTAAGGGGGAAGAGTTGTGACATTCTGATTTTCAGTTAATTTCAAGCTCGGTAATGAGAAGTGTGTATCTAGAGATGGATTTCAGTCGTATTCTGCTCGAACCTGATCAATTCGAGTAAACTGACCAAAAGGGAAAGGCTAACGCGAGATGAGTTACGTGGACTTGGAGAACTCAGATAGAAAATGGCGCTTTGACCATAAGGATTGTTGAGGGGATATTTAGAGCCACAAAAAGGCCGATCCAAGAACGATTAAGGGATGCCTTTTGAGTGTCATACGAATGGAGCGCGGGTGATGCCGCTTAACCAACGTATGATTTGTAAAATTTTCCTAAATCGGATGGTGAAAATCGAGACCTTGGGAGCAAGTGATAGACCCTCACAATTATATGACAACCAAAGCCGCCACAAATTGACAAGCCCTATGCATGATATGAATTACGGGGTCGATACGCGTAATGTCTACGAAAGCCGCCCGTCGATTCGAAATAGGTTGAAACCACGTCTGATAGAGAAAACTATTAGAAATGAGCCTTGAAAGATTTGAAAAGGAAAATCAATAATTTTAACGTCATTTGGATTGGTCATCGCCCTATCGAAGGTTTCGAGAACGAGAAAAATGACGTTCCGAACGTCGGGGGTAAAATGACCGTTTTGCCCCTCAATCTTAAAGCTTTACTAATACAAATCAAGAAAGGTATTTTGGACAATATCCCTCCTATGGTTGCCGAACACAAGGACTAAAGGGGAGCCATTGGATCTCCATGGGGAAGTTAAATGCCAAGTGTCAAAGATCCTAGGGCAATGGTCATGTCAACTATTTGCTCACCTAACATTCAAGGCATTTGACCAAAATTTTGATACAATTAGACTCTCTCTCTCTCACTCTCACCACTGCATTTCGGCCAGCCACCAGACCAAGAGAACCCACGACAGCCTCTTCTCATTCCTCTCCATTCTGCTCACCAGCGATCAGGTTCTGGGGTTGCCATTCGCTTAGGGTTGCCGTTCGCCGGCCACCACAGCCACTTCCGGCCACCATCTGCTGCCAGCCGACCACCACAATGAAGCTCCATGTCTTTCTGACATCCTCCAATAAGAATCTGAGCATTTGGAGCACCGAGCAGTCCGGAGCAAGGATTCTCCCGAGAGTCGATGGAATTTGCTCCAATCTGAGGTAGGTCCGATTTTCAGCCCTGTTGGTGAATGAAATCTTTGAGTTTTGAGCTGGAATTTTGTGGACACCTAGTAGACATGTAGATGGTTCTGTGGTAAAAATTTGAGATGGATTTGATTAAGTTTTGACCACGAACCTGCCTTGTTAAACTTTCCTAGAAAACTGTCTAATTTTGACCTTGGACAATCCGGCGACTTTGGATGATTATTCGGCGACTAACCAACCTAAAACTCACGGTGAGCCTCTTGGATCCTTAGATAATCATGTTAAGAGGTGGTATAGCATTTAAATGGTGGATTTAGAGTTGATTTATGGCTGGATCCATTCGATTCATACTGAACCGAACATAGCCCAAATCGGTTCGGTGCAAACCGAATCTGTGGTGCTGTTGATGGTTGAACTATGAGTCTCAAATTGTTAATTAAGGCATGTTATTAAGATGAGGAATATGTCATGGAGGGTTGTGGGTCATGGATGGTTGAATTGGACATGAAAATTGATGAATTGGTTGGATTTTATTAGGTTGTGCGGTGGATTGGCCTTGAACCATGGTTGGCCGAGCCCTTAAGGGCTCAAGAGGAGTAATTTGGGTTGCCAAATCAAAGGTAAAGGAATTCCTAACCTTATGCTAGGAAGATTGAACTCAATTGAGTGAGCCGAAGATTTATTGGATTGAGCTATGAGAAAATACCCAAACGTGATAGCTTGATATGTCCTTAGGCATTAAGGAATGATTGTGTGACATTACCAATGCCTAAGTTGGTTGCCATGCTTATAAACCCTTTGAATTGAATTGCATGCCTCAAAAATTATGAAACACATTTGATTGCACGCCTGCCAGTGAGTGTGAAATTGATTTGGTGATCAAGTATATAAATGATGTGGCATGAACACGGCATGGCATGGCCCTGAGGCGTGTGAGACGCGGGGCGAAAGGTTGAGACCCTGATGCGACGGGGTCGCGAGGTGAATAATGATTAGATGGCGCCCTAATGCAACGAAGTCGCGGGGCTGAAATAGCCACAGTCCTGATGCGATCTAATTGCTGGACAGAGTATGAGCTCATAAACTTTGCCTGGAGATGAATCGAGATCTGTTGTGTTTACGCCGGTCACCAATGACGGTCTGATGCGTTTACTCGAGCCGAGCCTGATACGATCTAATCGCGGGCTGGAGAATGAGGCAGGCAGAGGTTGATGGATGTGGTGAAGTGGCAGGCTGAGTATACCAGTGCATTATCATCTGATTGTGACATGAGTTCATTTTTGCATGCCTGTCGTTTATATGTCATTGCTTCATTGAATGGTGCCCTATCTGTCTATAAGTTGTAAGTTTCAAAAGATAGAGAATTGGGGGACTGTCTGAGTAGACGGTCGGCCTAACCTAGGGTTAGGACCCACCTTACTGAGATTTATATCTCACCACAGTGGGGGCTTACATTTTACAAATTCCGGGCGAAAGTGGCACAAACTCGCCAAGGATTAGCGTCTGAAGAGATAGTTGATCAATTGCATTAGAATAGAATTGTCAATTGTAGATATTGAGGTTGTACTTCGGATATTGAATTGGGGAATGATCTTTTAGTGATTAGAAAAGGTGATTTTGATGTACCCTTGTATCTTAAGTCATCGTATGTTGTTGTATTTATATAATTGAAGAAGGCATCGCTTCTGCATGCATTCGATTAGAGGAGTTGTATGTTTTTAGCCGTTGGATCCTAGAGCGTTAATGAATGAACGGCATGGACGAGGATGTTCGCGTGCTCTCCGAGTCGGGGTGTGACAAGCTGGTACACCACCAACAGTACTTTCTCTTCGTCTGTGCACCTCAGCACTTCAATGGCTTTTTCCAACTTCTCAATCCACCTAGGTGCTAGCTCGGGGTCTCCTATCCCGTCGAACTGGGTCGGCTTCAGTTTTATGAATTGCTCCACTAGCTGACCCATCTGTCTGGCCACGACAATCTCCTCCCAGGCATTCACTGCCTCATTACTCTGGCCATGTTCACCCTAGTTTCCATTGTCCCCGTTGTTGGCGTTGACGGCAACTATGGCGACTCCTACCACCTGGGCTATGGTATCATCCCGATCTTGGGTCTACCTGTCAATAAGGTCGCCAATCCTCTCTAGCGCTCTTAGTACGCCATCCATCCTCGGGTCTTCTGCTACAGGCGGCCTCGAGCTAGAGGCTCCGCCTTTGGGTCTTCCAGATCTCCTAGAAAGATTGCTCATCCTTTTATTCTTCTACTAAGCTTGGTCCACCACAAGTTCATCAAGGAGTTAGTACTCACTCATTTATCCAAGTTCAGAGCTACCAACTATGCTTCAACAGAAACAGCGATAACACAACAGTCCTCCATACAACAAATTCTCGAGACATTTCAACAAGTAGCCCATGGCCATTCCTCAGTTTCGTTTACTCCATCAGTTCACTACAACAAGCCATACTCATTCACTTAACAGGCCAAAATCCAGAAATGACTTTCAACACTAAGCAGGGAACTTAATCCTCATACATTATCACAACCCTGTCAAGGCCAAATGCCAACCATAAATGCCAAGTCATAAGCTATGCATCCTATGTCTTATCCTAACCCGTTTCCTAAGGTCTCGCTACCCGTCCTTGTCCCAACTTAATTCTTCTTATTGCTCCAATCCTCAATCAACCTTAGATCGAGCTGACCTTGCTCTGATACCAAGCAAACGGGGATGTCATGCCTTACGCCCCAAGCTCGAGCACGCGACTCCCTACAAGCAAACCAAGATATCTCTCGTTGTCCCAAGTTCCGCACATAAGTCGAATTGACGGGCGGCTTTTGCAGACGTTACGCGTATCGACTCTGTGATTCATATCACACTTAGGGCTCGTCAATTCATGGCGACCTTGGTTGTCATATAATTGCGAGGGTCTATTACTAGTTCCGACGGTCTCGATCATCATTATTCGATTTAGGAAAATTTTGCAAATTATACATTTGTTAAGCGGCATCACCCGCGCTCCAATCGTATAACACTAACAATGCATTCCTTAATCGTTCTTAGATCAGCCTTTCATGGCTCTAAATATCCCCTCGACAATCCTTATGGTCAAAGTGTCATTTCCTATTCGAGTTCCCTAGGTCTACGTACCTTGTCTCACGTTAGCCTTCCCATTTTTGTTAGTTAACTTGAGATTGATCAGATCCGACCGAGATACGACTAAAATACATCGTTAGATATATTCTCATTAATAAGTCTCGAAATGATAAGAAAATCAGAATGTCACAAATCTTTCTCCCTTACAAAAATTTCGTCCTCAAAATTTGTAATAAATCGGTTACTCAAACAAATGGGGGTATTGACGCCTCATCGTTTCCTCGCTTTCCCACGTAGCTCCTTCGGTTCCATGATGCTCCCAAACAACTTTGACAAATGGAATCGTCTTATTCCTTAGAATATGCTCCTTTCGATCTTCGATCTTGACTGGCTTTTCTACATAGGATACTTTGTCTTCCACTTCGATAACCTCGTAATTCAGTACATGCGTCAGGTCTGGCTCGTACTTTCGTAGCATTGCACATGAAAGACGTTGTGTACTTGGGGCAAGTTAGGAGGTAAGGCAAGCCTATAAGCTAAGGTCCCAATTCGTTCCAAAATCTCAAAAGATCCTACGTACCTTGGACTCAGTTTTCCTTTCTTTCCAAATAGAGATAATTCTCTCATTGGCGACACCTTAAGGAAAACATCATCGCCTACTTGAAACTCCAAAGGCTTACGCCGTTTATTCGCATAACTTTTCTGACGACTCTGTGTTGTTTTTAGTTTATCCCAAATTATCCTTACTGCTTTCACCGATTGCTCTACCAACTCTAGGCCTGTAATGCTTCTTTCTCCAACCTCGTCTCAACAAATCGGGGTCCTGCAAGCTCTTCCGTAGAGCGCTTCAAAAGATGCCATTCAAATACTTTGCTGATAATTGTTATTATATGCGAACTCTACCAGATGCAACTGATCCTCCCATCCACCTTTGAAGTCTATAGCACACACTTGTAACATATCCTCGAGCGTCTGAATTGTCCTCTCCGATTGTCCGTTCGTCTGTGGTGGTATGCTGTACTAATTGTAATCGAGTTCCCGTGGCATCTTGAAGACTCTTCTAGAAGTTCGTCGTGAACTTGGGATCTCTGTTCGATGTAATTGTCACGGGTACTCCATGTAGTCTCACTATCTGCCGCATAGATAATTCGGCATATCTATCCATCGCGAAGTTTTTTTGCACCAGAATAAAATGTACAGACTTGGTTAATCGGTCCACGACTACCCAAATAGAATCATGGCCTCTCTGACTCCTTGGTAGTCCCATGACAAAGTTCATAGTCACATGTTCCCATTTCCATTCAGGAATCTCTAACAGCTGTAACAATCCACCAAGCTTACAGTATTGTGCCTTCACCTGCTGGCATGTCAAGCATTTCGCCACATACTTCGCTACATCCACTTTCATCACGTTCCACCAATAATGTTGACGCAAGTTCTGATACATTTTTGTGCTACCTGGGTGGATACTATAATTGCTTCTGTGAGTCTCCGATAAAATCCTTTCTCTAAGCTCTTCATCCTTTGGTACGCATAGACGCCCTCGAAACTTCAAAATTCTGTCTTCTAACACTTTGGACTCTGGTTTCCTCTTCGTAGCATCCATCTCTAAGATTTTTTGAATTTCCGGGTCCGTAGACTTTAAGGCTTTTATCCTTTCCTAGATCTCAGGTTCTATTCTCAGTGTGGCCATCAAACTGGATAACTGATAGATTTTCAATTTGAATTCAGAATCCCTCAAATTTTCAAATAACGACCATCCTTTCACCAGTAGACAAGCAATACTAGACTTTTGATTGAGCGCATCCGCAACTCGATTCGCTTTCCCAAGATGATATAATATGTTGCAATCATAATCCTTAAGCAGCTCTATCCATCGACGCTGTCTCATGTTCAGTTCCTTCTGAGAAAATAGATACTTTAGGCTCTGGTGATCTATATAAATTTGAAATTTCTTACCACACAAATAATGTCTCCAAATCTTCAGAACAAAGACGATTGCTGCCAATTCCAAATCGTGAGTCAGATAGTTCATCTCATGCGGTTTCAGTTGTTAGGATGCGTAGGCAACCACTCTTCCATGTTGCATTAGCACACATCCTAGTCCTTTTAGTGAAGCATCGCTGTATATCTCAAAGCCTCTAGGTCTTGATGGAATCGTCAATACCGGTGCGGTCGTTAATAGATGCTTCAGCTCCTGAAAACTCCTTTCATACTTGTCTGTCCACTCGAACTTAGTTTCTTCCTTCGTCAATCTTGTCGGTGGAATAACTATGGATGAAAACTTTTTCACAAAGCGTCTGTAATACCCTGCCAATCCTAAGAAACTTCGGACTTCCGTGACCGTAGTAGGCCTAGGCCAATTTATAACGGCTTCGATCTTCATAGGATCCACAGCAATTCCTTCTCCAAATACCACATGGCTAAGAAATGCCACTTTATTCAACCAGAACTAGCATTTGCTAAACTTAGCGTAAAGTGAGTGCTCCCTTAGGGTCTGCAAGACAGTCCTCAGATGTTCTTCGTGTTCTTCGTTACTCTTTGAATAAATCAAGATATCGTCAATAAAGACTATAACAAATCTATCCAAGAATTCCTTAAACACCCGATGCAGAGCATTGTTCAGTTCAAAAGGCATCACAGTGAATTCATAATGACCATACCTTGTCCTAAAAGCGATCTTAGGTATGTCTTCCTTCTTAATTCTCAACTAATGATATCTGGTCCTTAGGTCAATTTTTGAGAATACCGCAACTCCTTGCAGTTGGTCAAATAAGTCATCAATTCTCGGTAGTGGGTACTTATTCTTTACAGTTACTTGATTCAACTGTCTGTAGTCGATGCATAAATGCAAGGACCCATCCTTTTTCTTCACAAACAACACCGGCGCTCCCCACGGTGAAGCACTTGGTCGAATAAATCCTTTGTCCAATAATTCTTGCATTTGCACCTTTAACTCATTCAGTTCTGATAGGGACATCCTATAGGGTGCCTTCGATATCGGCTCCGTTTCGGGAGCTAACTCAATCACAAATTCTATTTCTCGTTCTGGTGGCAACCCTAGCAACTCTTGGGGGGAAAATGTCAAGAAACTCACGCACTACCAGAATACTTTCTAGTTTAGGCTCATCGGCAGTCGTGTCCATAACTGCGACTAAGTACGTCTGACATCCTTCAGTCATTAGCTTTGTCGCTTCAAGAGACGAGACTAAAGGAATCGAGGTTCCTCCTCGACTTCCCACAAATTCAAAACTAGGACGACCTTCCAAATAGAAATGGATTATCCTACTACTACAATCAACTACCACCCTTTGCTTACCTAACCAATCCATTCCTATGATCACATCGAAGTCATACATGGGCAACACAGCCAAGTCGATACTCTCTTTACTACCACCAATTACGATTTCACAATTAGCGCAGCCTAACGAAACCAGCACATTATCCTTCAATGGGGTGGCAACATGCAGAATCACACTCAATGGTTTCAATTCCATATCAACCAAATCAGCAAACCGAGCAGATACAAAACGAGTGTGATGCGCTAAGATCAAACAAAGCATAAGCAGCTTGGTCACACAAATAAATTGTACCTATGACCACGCCTGGCGCTTCTTCCGCTTCCCTACGTGCCACTGCATATACTCTTCCCAGAGTTGGGGGTCGATTCTGATCATTTTGGGGAGTGGCAGTTGACGGTCCTGCCTGTAGTCGTTGCCCTTGAGGTCTAGTCATTGGAGCTTGATTCGGGCAAGTTCTCATCTGATGGCCCATTTGACCAAACTTGAAGCACGCTTCATTCCTTTCCGGGCAAGGTCCATTACCATGCCTTTTGCCGCAGAGGCGGCAACTCCAGTTCATTGGGTTCGGCGGCTTCATAATATTCTTTCTTATCGGAGGGATGAAGCGTCTATTGCCAATCACCGGTCTTTTACCATTCTGGCAATTGTCTCTGAATGAACTTCGACTTGGCCACGGGGCAACAGCCTCTGACACCCCACACTATTGCGACAGCAATTCTGGTAGAAAGAGAAAAAGCGCCAATCCATTTGCAGAAAAAAGGTAACCTCCAGCTGAAATAAAGGGTTTTCACTACCTCTTCAGACTAGAGTACTGTGATATTACTGAAATAGAGAGGCTAAGAAAGCTTACCTTAGAATTGAACTATCCAAATAATCGGAGTGACAAATGATTACGGTTACGGAAACCCACGAGCCTGGTTTGAAAGCCTCGGCAAAACTCTGCCAGGTCTCCAGCAGCTAACCGATAAAGAAGGGAGAAGAAGTCCCATTAGCCTTACGAAATATGAATAGGGGATTCGTATATGTTGTTCAGGTCGATTACCCGGTAAGACGCACCCTGATCCTACTTCTATCTCATCAGACCTCTTAAGGCGTAGGATCTGGCGCTAAGGCAACAAAATTGTAACTGCAGTATTTGGAACTAGAAATTCTAGATGGTAAAACTATTGTGCGCTGCCACCTTTGGCGGGCTTTGAATTTGGATAGATCCAGCGGACCTCTTGAAAGGATTTTATCCTTCCGGTCGATAATAAGGGCGATTTCGTCATCCGAAACAGTTCTACCGGACAAAACTCTTAGAACTCGGAAGACCAGTCCCTATCGAAGTGACAAATGATTACGGTTGCGGAAACCGGATAAAGTCGGGAACTCCTTATTTTTTTGTTCTTTATGTGGGTCAGCGAGGATCAAGGGTTCTTACCTACTCTATCGAATTTTGCTATTCGAGTCAAACTTAGACTGGCCTGCTTAAAACTAGCTTTTGGATGTTGTCGTGACGCTTTGGTTACGAAGGTTACCGAGAAAAAAAAAACAACCAAATGGAAACAGCACAGGAATTGTCTCTAGAAGCCTTAGGCCGATTAGTTAGCACCCGGACAAGGGAAGGCTCTTTTTGCCTCGTCCTCTTTTATTTTCTTTAGGAAAGCCAGTTTCAGTCAATAATCAGAGTCAGCAGAAAAGTCACTAGCAAGCGGTTCGGTACGAACGAAGAAATTTCGAGATTGGGGGATTCCATACGGTGTTAAGCAAGCATCTCTTGCTTCAGGGCAATCAGTTTCTTCTCGAGGACCCCCGGTCTCAAGACAGTCTTTGAGCGCGAGAACACGGCTTGGACCCATTTCCTGACAAGGAGCTACGGAAGTTGAGTCACGGCCCTATACCTCGGAAAGTATGAAGCCAAGAAGAAAAAAGAAGGCGTTAAGAGATCGAAATTAAATGGCCTTCCTTTTTTCTTTTTATTTATTATTTCTCATTAAGGGCTGAACTTCCGCTGCCCTTTGATTCTATTCAGTTAACTACCCAGATGCGACATTTCTCTCGTTCAGATCTTTCTCAATCATCTGTCCTCGTTCGTATATTTCCTTGTAAGTCCTCAGGTTTAGAGCTAGGTCTCAGTCCATCTCGAAATCTCCACGCCTTCTCTAGGGGATCCTCTACTGATCGAGGCACGTACCTTGACAATCTGGAAAACTCAGCTTTATACTAGTCTACGGTTAGATGATTCTAATGTAGTTGCAAGAACTCTACTTGCTTCCTTTCTCGAGTCGTCTCGAAGAAGTACTTGTCATTGAAGGCCATAGTAAAGGCATTCCAGGTCAAGGTTGTCCCTTTCGGAAAGATTCCATTCTTGGTGGCAGCCCACCAGTCATTAGCGGTCCCTTCCAGTTGGTACACTATTAACAGTACATTTTCCTTATCTATGCACCTCAGTACTCCAAAGGCCTTTTTCAATTTCTCAATCCATCTCGGTGCTAGTTCGGGGTCTCCAGTCCTATCGAACTAGGTTGGTTTCAACTTGATAAATTGTTCGACCAGTTAGCCCATCTGCCTGGCCACAACAACTTCCTCCTAGGCATTCCCTACCTCATTGCCCTGGCCATGATCGCCGTTGTTTCCATTGCCTCCATTATTGTCGTTATTGGCGTTGACAGTGGCTATTGCGGCTCCCACCACTTGAGCTATGGAAGCATCCCTATCTTGGGTCTGCCTATCGATAAGGTCGCCAATCCGTTCGATTGTCCTCAGTACTCCATCCATTCTCAGGTCTTCCGCCACAGGTGGCCTCAAGCTGTCACGCCCCGAGCCCCGGGCACGAGCACGCGACTCCTTGCAAGCAAACCAAATATCTCTCGTGGTCCCAAGATTCTCAAATAAGTCGAGAGACATAATATATATATCAAGCATGCGGAAGCACTAATGAAATAACTCCTCCGTACAAAATATAAGTGGGACCTGGATAGCGCAAATACTGTCATACAAATATCCAATCGTTCATACAGATACATAGCTACTAAATCCGTTAACACGAGGGGTGACGGGGTAAGTACAGAAAAAGGGTTCATCATCAACATCCAAAAGAAACGGGGTTAGGGTCACCATCAAAAGACCAACTGACAAACTGGAAGCTCCTAAGAAGAACTGCTAAAGTCCCCGGTGTCCTCGGCGTCCTCCGTCGGCTCATACTCTGAGAAGGTCTCTAAGTGAACCTCGATAGCATCCTCAATGGTCGCCTCGGCAGATGGCTCCACCTCATCCTCCTTAGTCACCTCCAGCACAATGACGTCGTCCTCTCTGTCCTCCAAGGTCGAGGTCTTCTCCGGTCTAATCCTAGAACCGACAATCGACCCTTCAGCCTGGTCTAAGTCTCTGGTGGGGTGGCACCAACTAGGAACAACTCCCTGGAGCACCTCATTGGGATTCAGCGGCCCGGTAGACACATCCCCAACCTTCCTAAACCAGGACTCATAATAATGAGGCTTCCAGCTCGTACTACCCTTGTCTACCCAAACAACAATACACTTCCTTACATAAATAGTTCCCTGCCCGTCAGGGAACTCATCAAAATAAGTGGACATTTTCTTTGGGTCTCCAAAACGAATAGGCCACATCGTCAAGGCCTAGGATCTGTCAAAATAAGGGTCCCCAATGGGGTGAGATACACATCTCAGTAAAAGAGTCCTAACCCTAGATTAGCCCGACCGTCCACTCAGGTAGTCACACATTCCAATAATCAAACTCATAAATATACGAGGCAAATGCAAACACAAATAACAACACACGGATGGCAGGCGCACAGTTATAGCATCATAACACATTCAGATGATATGCACACTCGTCCTGCCACACCACCACATCCACCATTTCCCGCCTGCTTCATTCTCATGCTTGCGATTAGATTGCATCAGGCTCGATCTACGTAAACGCATCAGACTGTCATTGACAACCCGCGTAAATGCATCAGGTTTCAATGATACTCCAAACCAGTGTCGACACATCATATCTCCGTCCCGCGTAAACGCATCAGGATCGTGGCCATCTCAACCCCGCGATTAGATCGCATCAGGGCGCCACACAACCTCTACCCCACGCCTCGGCGCCTCATGGTATCCACCACATCACCCCGCGTCTCATACGCCTCAGGGTCTAGCCTCGTCTCCGCCATGCCACAATCACCAATTATGCACACAAGGCTAAGTGCAACTCATGCATAAACGATGCATCCATGGCATGCAAGACAATTAAAGTGACACTCAAACACGGCAAGTAATTCAAACACAAGCAATAGCACACATTAATCCCCTATCTATTTTAGGACGTACCAAGAACATTCACCTTGGAATTTCACACAAATCAATCAAATAATCGCCCGACTCACCCAATTAAGTCCAATCTTCCTATCCTAAGTTTAGGATTCCCTTACCTTGAGTTTGATGCTACAAAATTCTATTCTTGAGCCCTCAAAGATTCAGCCTTCAATGGTCCAAGACCAATCTCACCGCACAACCTAGGAATTTCCAACCAATTGTCAATTTCCATGTCCAGTTCACCCATCCATGAATCACAAACCTCCATAACACAATCCTCATCATCTTAGCATGTCTAAATCACCAATTTGGGACTTAAAATCATTAGCCAATAGCCCCCACAGGTTCGTCCTTGCACAAAACCGAACCAACTCTTTTCGGTTCTGTGCAAACCGAGCATGTCCAGCCCTAAATCTCCACCAAATCCATCATTTAATCACTAACCTATTTCTTATCATGTCTATCTAAGGATCTAAGAGTCTCACTGAGATTTTGAAGTCACGTCATCGCCAGAATCTCTTCGAAAGTCGCCGAATCCTCCAAGTCAGTAAACCGGCAGTTTCTGTCCAAGGTTCACAAGACCTATTTAGGGTCAAAAATTTATCAAATCAAGCTCAAATTTTTTACCACAGATTGATATACAAGTCCCCTAGATCTCCACAAAATTTGGTCACAAAACTCCAACATTTCGATATCCTAAGGGGTCAGAAGTTCGGCCTACCTCAGTTTGAGTCAAATTCCGTCAACTTCCGGGAAAATGCTTGGCCGGAGCTCCTCGGTGGTCCAATCGACATGCTTCTACTTCGAGGAGGTCGGCAAGAGGCTGAACTAAGAGAGTACAGTCAGCCGGAGTCCAGGTGGTAGCCAGAAGGCGGCATCGACGGCGGCGAACGGCAAGGACAGAATTGGTCACGACAGTAGAAAGAGGAAGAAGAAGAAGATGGAGTTTCGATGAGTTGGGGAGTGAATGGCTGGCCAAAGTGAGGTGAGAGAGAGTGAAAATGAGTTATATTCAAGGCTCAAGGTCAATGGTTGAATGGTAGGTGGATAAAGGTGGACATGACCACTCCAAGCTTGATCTTTGGACACTTGTCCTAAGTGTCATTCCAACTCAATCCAATGGCCACAATTCCTTCACTTTTTTCAGCAACCTTAGGGAGTGTATGAAGACCAAATGCCCTTCCTTATTTGCATGGGCAAGGCTTAAGCTTTGAGGGGCAAAATGGTAATTTCACCCCTGACATCTGGAACGTCGTTTTTCTCGTTCCAATATTCTTTGACAGGACGACGGCCAATCCGAATATAACGTTGCAATTCTTGATTCTCCATTTTCAATTTTTAAGACTCGTTTCTGATTGTTTTCTCTATCGGACGTGATTCCTGCCTATCCCGAATCGATGGGCGGCTTTTGCAGACATTACGCGTATCGACCTTATGATTCATATCACATTTAGGGCTCATTAATTCGTGGCGACTTTGGTTTTCATGTAATTGTGAGGGTCTATCACTAGTCCCTTTGGTCTCGATCGTCACTGTTCAATTTAGAAAAATTTTGCAAATTATACATTAGTTAAGCGCCATCACCCGCTCTCCAATCATATAACGCTAGCAAATACATTCCTTAATCATTCTTAGATCGGTCTTTTTATGGTTCTAAATGTCCCCTCGACAATCCTTATGGTCAAAGCGCCATTTCCTATCCAAGTTTCATAGGTCCACATACCTTGTCTCGCTTTAGCCTTTCCCTTTTGGTCAGCCTACTTGAATTGATCAGATTCAAGCGAGATACGACTGAAATACATCTCTAGATTTACTTCTCATTAATGAGTTTGAAATTGACTGAAAATCAGAATGTCACACGAATTAGAGGCTCCGCTCTTGGGTCTTCCAAGTCTTCTAGGCGGATTATTCATTCTTGTATGCTTTCACTAAGCCTAGACCACCACAATTCCACCAAAGAGTTAGTAACTCATTTATCCAACCAAATCCAGAGCTACCAAACTATGCCTTAACGAAAACAGTCATAACATAACGACCTTCCACACAGCTAATTTCAAAGGCACTTCACTAAACAGTCTGTGGCCATTACCCCATTCCGTCCACTTCAACGGTTCACCAGAACTAGCCATGCTCATTTTCTCAGTAGACCAAGATCCTTAAATGACTTTCAACGCTAGACATGGAACTTAATCCTCATAAATCACCACAATTTTGTCAGGACCAATGTCAATCACAAGCGCCAAGTCATATGACATGCATCTCGTGCCTTATTCTAACAAGTTTCCTAAGGTCTCGTTACCCGTCCTGTCCCAACTTAATCTTCCTTATCACTCCAGTCCTCAATCAACTTGGATCGAGCTGACCTAGCTTTGATACTAAGCAAGGTGGGATGTCACGCCCCGCGCCCCGGCACAGGTGCGCGTGACTCCTTGCAAGCGTACTCTCGAGTCCCAGAATTCGCATAGCGAGAGGTGCATAATGAAATAAGCATGCGGAAGCAATGTCATAAAATTCCCTCGTACAAACATTAGCAGGGACTTGAGTAGCAAGAACACCATAATTATATTTATACATAACCTCCCACGAGTTCTTACAAAAGCGCTAGTAGATTAATCCTGCTATTTAGTAGGGGTAATTGGACCAACTCAAAAGACAATCATTAACATCTCCAAAGAAAACGGACCATCGATGTCACGCCCCGAACTCGACGAGCATGCGAACATCCCTGTCCATGCCGTTCATTTAAGAATACTCCAAGATCTAACGGCCAATTCCTTAGAACTCCTTTAAAGAATGCATGCAGAAGCGATGCCATCCCCCGTCATATAAATAAAACAACATACAGATGATTTAGGACATAAACAACAAAATCTCATTAATTCATTATCGAGGATTCAATTCTATAATCCACCAATCAGGAGTATAATTCTAATACCACATAAAGAAAACAACTTCATCCAAGGTATAATTGGTCCACTTTCTCTTCAAATGCTAATCCTTAGCAAGCTCGCACTTCTTTCGCCTAGAACCTGAGAAAGGCAAGCCCCTACTGGGGTGAGATATAAATCTTAGTAAGGTGGGTCCTAACCCCAGGTTAGGTTGACAGTCCACTCAAGCAGTCGCGTCACTCGACAAATCCAAATTTATGAACACATAGGCATAACAGTCACAGCTCAATAAACGACAACACACAGAAGACAAGCATGCATTTATGACCTCGTGCCATACTCATGTGCACATGTATACTCGGCCTGTCTTTTCGCCACATCCATCAACCTCCGCCTACCTCATTCTCTAGCTCGCGAATTAGTAGCCTCAGGCTCGGCCCGCATAAATGCATCAGACCGCCATCTTTGGTGACCCGCATAAACGCATCAGGTCTCGGTTCATCTCTAGGCAAGGTTTATGAGCTCATACTCTGTCCCGCGATTAGATCGTATCAAGACTGTGGCTATCTCAACCCCGCGACTTCGTTGCATCAGGGCGCCATCTAATCATACTTCACCCCGCGACCCGTCGCATCAGGGTCTCAACATTTCACCCCACGTCTCACACGTCTCAGGGCCATGCTATGTCATGCTCATGCCATAACACATCATATGCTTTGATTTTCCATCCACTCTCACACTCGCTAGCAGGCGCGCATTCAAATGCGTTTCGTAATTTTCGTGGCTTGCGATCAATTCAAATGATATACAGGCATGGCAAATAACTCATGCACATAATATTACTCATAATCAATCCTATATCATCTTAGTATATCACTAAGCTAGCCACTTGAATAAATTCTCATAAAAATCGTTCTAATCGGCCCTCGACTTTCCCAATCGAATTCAATCCCTCTAACCTCGGTTTAGGAATTTCCTTACCTTGAATTTGGCAACCCAATTTACTCCTCTTGAGCCTCCAAAGTTTCGGCCCTCAATGGTCCAAGACCGAACTCAATGTGCAACCTAATCAAATCCAACCAAATTACATCAATCTCCAATCCAATTTAACCATCCATCAACCCCAAGCCTCCATAGCATTATCCTCATCATTATAACATGCTTTAATCATCAATTTGGAGCTCAATTCAACAACCACAGCCCTCTAAGGTTCGGCCATGCACAGAACCAAACCGGTTCCTCACGGTTCTGTGCATGCCGTGAGCTACCAGCCTCAATTCAACTCTAAATCCATCATTTAAATGCTATACCACCTCTTAACATGATTATCTAAGGGTCCAAGAGGCTCACTGAAGATTTGAGCTTGATTGGTTGTCGGAAACCTTTTGAAGTCACCGGATTCTTCCTTGGTCATTACCGGCAGTTTTTTGCCCCAATTTCACAAGTCCGGTTCAAGTTCAAAACTTTATCAATTCAAGTCCCAATTTTTACCATAGATTTATCTACATCTCTACTGAGTCTCCACAAAATTTGAGCTCAAAAATCCAAGATTTCGACCGGTTAAAGGGGTAAGAACCAGACCTACCTCGGGTGGGTTCCGATTCCGTCGGCTTTTGGGAAAACTTCTGCCCAGAACGCCTCGGTGCTCCAAACGCCGCAATTCTTGTTGAAGGAGTTCGGCAAGACATAGAGTTTTGTTGTGGTGGTTGGCCGGCAGCAGATGATGGCCAGAAGTGGTCCTTGTGGACACCGAACAGAGGCTCTAGAATTGGTCACCGGTTCCTCCAAGTCAGTTTTCTGGCAGTTTCTGAGCGAAATGTACAAGGTCGGTTCATGGTCAAAAGATTATCAAATCAAGCCCAAATTTTTACCATAGATTCCTACATGTCTCAGCTTGATCTCCACAAAATTTGAACCAAAGATTCCAACATTTCGACCACCAAAGGGACTGAGAATCGAACCTACCTCAGTTTGAGTCCTAATCTGTCAGATTTTGGGAGAATCCTTGCTCCAGGCTGCTCGGTGCTCCAAATGCTCCGATTATTATTGGAGGATGTCGGCAAGACATAGGGCTATGCTGGTGTGGATAGCTGGCATCCAGGGGTAGCCGGAGGTGGCCGTGGTGACCGGCGAACAGGAGGCCAGAAACTGTCTCCGGGCAGTAGAGAAACAAGAAGAAGAAGAAGAAGCTTTGGGTGGTCTAGAGGGGATGCTCGGCCAAAATTGCAGAGAGAAAGAGAGAGAATGGCTTTATCCAAATGCTTGGTCAATGGAGTTTGAATGGTTGGTGTGAAAAAGTTTGGCAAGACCTTACCCCTTGATCTTGTGACACTTGTCTTTGTCTTTTCCAAAGGAGATCCAATGGCCCTTGCTTCTCCTTGTGTTTCGGCAGCTATGGGAGTGTCCAATGTCCAAAATGCCCTTTCTTCATTTCATAGGCAAAGCCTTAAGCTTGAGGGCAAAATGGTCATTTTACCCCCGACGTTCAGAACATCGTTTTTCTCATTCCATGATTATTCGATAGGGCAACGGCCAATCCAAATGACGTTGGAATTCTTGATTTTCCATTTCAAATCTTTCAAGGCTCGTTTTTGATAGTTTTCTCTATCAGACGTAGTTCCAGCCTATCCCGAATCGACGGGCGGCTTTTGCAGACATTACGCGTATCGATCCCGTGATTCATATCACGTTTTAGTGCTCGTCAATCTGTGGCAGCTTTGATTGTCATGTAATTATGAAGGTCTATCGCTAGCTCCTAAGGTCTCGATCTTCACCGTCCGATTTAGGAAAATTTTGCAAATCATACGTTGGTTAAGCGGCATCACCCGTGCTCCAATCGTACGACGCTCACATGATAATCCTTAATCATTCTTAGATCGGCCTTTTTGTGGCTCGAAATATCCCCTTGACAATCCTTATGGTCAAAGCGTCATCTCCTATCTGAGTTCCCTAGGTCCACGTACCTTGTCTCGCGTTAACCTTTCCCCTTTGGTCAGTCTACTCGAATTAATCAGGTTCGAGCGGTATACGAATGAAATACATCTCCAGATACACACTTCTCATGAATGAGCCTGAAATCGACTGGAAATCAGAATGTCACAATCGAGGTCTTTAGCAAAATAATAGTCTAGAAAACGAAAACTCCTAGGTCGAGCTGTTGGAGTCATCATTCTCCTTAGCATCCTTGGTAGGCTCGTACTCCGAGAAAGTCTCCGAGCGTACCTTTACGGCATCCTCCATCGTCTCATCTGCTGACTACTCCACCAGGTCGTCCTTGGAGGCTTCGATCTCAATGATCTCGTTAGTGTCCTCTAGGGTTGGGGTCCTCTCGGGAATGTTCCTCCAACTAGCTACTAATCCCTCGACCTCCATAGGATCCCGAGTGGGTTGACACCAACTAGGGATTACCCTAAGGGGTACCTCAAAAGACTTCATTGTCCGGTAGTAACCTCCCTTACCCTTCGAAACCAAGCCTCGAACCTATGAGGCTTCTAGCTCTTTTCACCCTCATCAACCCAAACTACAGTACACTTCCTAACATACACAGATTCCCGTCCATCCAGGAACTCCTCAAAATATGCGGATATCTCCTTCGGATCACCTAGTCTGATCGGCAACATTCTCACGATTTAGGATCTGAAAATATGATCCCACAACGGGGTGAGATTTATATCTCAGTAAGACAGGTCCTAACCCTAGATTAGGCTGACCGTACACTCAGGTGAATGCAATCAAGAATAAAATGCACAAATAACCACATGAAGCATTCAGTAGTCATTAAATAACATATGGACACAGACTAGAGTCAAGCACACAATCATGGCATCATATCTCATCGTTCAAATTAAGCACACATAACCAAAACAGGTCACACCTTCCTCCATTTGATTCACGCCCACATTTAGAACACCTCAAGCTCGATCCGCGTAATTACGCCTCAGACCATCCCGTTGACAAACCCGCGTAAACGCATCAGGCTCTCAATTTCATTCCAGGCCTGTATCGGCACATATCAAATTCTATCCCGCGTCTCAACGCATCAGGACATTGGCCATTTCAACCCCGCATCTCAACGCATTAGGGTACAATTCAACACAACCTCGTATCTCAACGCCTCAGGGTATCTATCCATACAATCTCGTGTCTTAACGCCTCAGGTATCATAAGTTTCAAAGCATGCCAGGCATTATTTCAATTTAAACTTCATGATCGAATACAACTTCATACACCGGGTTAGATATCTATGGCATGCAAGGCAATCAATCTCATCATTCACAAGAGGCAATCAATTTATGGCACAAGTATTCAACAAGCGTTCAAGCCATCGACACCTCACGAGGACGCACAATGGACAATCACATTATAGTCCACAAGAACCAACCTAATTCACACCCACTTCACCCAATCGAGTCCAATCCTCCTAGCAAATATTTAGAAACCCTTACCTTTGGCTTAAATCAACAAAAATCTCCTTTCCAAGTACTTTAATCACTCGGTCCAACAATCCCGAAACAGGGCAGCCTCATACCTATTGGAAATAATCCAATTCATCAATTTTTCTTGCTCAATTCACCAATTCATGAAGTGTAAACCTTAATGGCATATTCATCGACATCCTAGTACGTCTCAACGATGAAATTTGAGCTCAATTTCAACTCCCATCAGCTCTCAACAATTCAATTTGCACAGAACCGAAACAGGGCATTTTCGGTTCAATGCATACCTCCCTCGATCAGTCCTTAAACTATGCTAAATCCGTAATTTATCCATTAATCTACTTACTAACATATAGCTATAGGAGTAAGGAAGCCTCACCGAAAATTTGAGCTCAAGGCAATGTCAGAAAGCCCACGAATAGGTTCGGTTTTCAAACGCCTACCGCCAGTCAATTTCTGCCCTTCCAACACAACTCCCATTTGGGGTCAAAACTGTGACATTCTGAATTTTCGACCCCCTCAAGGCTTAAGATATGAAATTAAATCTCAAAATTGAAAAATAAAAAATAAAGATTTCAATTTTCTAATCGAATTAGACGCTGCCTCATCCAAGGTAAATTGAATTGAAAAAACGACGTTCCGAACGTTCGAGGGTAAAATTACCATTTTAGCCCTCAAGCCCTAACCTTGCCTTAATAAATGGAATGAAGGCATTTTGGTCATTAATACCCCATTAGAGCTACCGAAAATTTAAAGAAACCATAGCCATTGGATGAGCCTTAATTGACATATGGACAAATGTCAAAGGATTAGGCATTGGCATTTAATGCCCAACTTTTAACCTACCATTCTTGCAAGTTTGACTCTCAAATTTGTGTATATACCTCTCTCCCTCCCTCCCTTCAGCCGAACACTCCACAGCCATCACCATTTTCATTTTATTCTTCTTCTTCTTCTCCAGCCGAGAGAGCTCCAGCCGATCGATTTTGCCCGCCGGTTTCGCCGCCGTCAACCACCACCTTCGACCACCATCTAAGCTCGAGCCGACCAATAGCTCCTTCCTCATCCTCTTGCCGACAACCTCCAAGTGAAACCAAGTCATTTGACTTAGTGAGGAGCTCCAACCAGCCATTCTCCCAGAAGTCGATAGAAACCATCGCAGCTAGAGGTAAGCTGATATTTAGACTCCGTAGCACCCCGAATCCTTTGAATATTTCGGCTAAATTTTGTGGACATCCAGAGGACTTGTAGACTGAGTTGTGGTAAAAAGTTTGGATGAATTTGATGGAGTTTTGACCCCAAATGGGTCTTATGTTTGTAGGATAAAAACTAACCGGTTGAGGACTTGGAGGAACCGGCGTCGTTCGAGGACTTTTCAGCATCGCCTTGACCCTAAATTTTTGGTGAGGCTTCCCAACTCCTAGAAATACATGTTATCAAGTAGATTAGTGGATAAATTGAAGATTTAAGTTTGTTTAAGGGCTGATTAGTTGAGATATGCATAGAATCGAAAATGCCCTGTTTCAGTTCCGTGTATATCGAATCTGTGGGAAGCTGTTGGTGATGGAATTGAGTCCCAATTTCATCATTGAGAAGTATGAGGAATTTAATCAATATGTCAATGAGGTGTATGTCAGTGAATTAACGATTTGAGCAAGAAAAATTGACGATTGGATAAATTTCCTTAGATCGTGCGGTTGAATTATTCTTGGACCATTAGGACGGAACCATTGAAGTGCTTGGAAGAAAATTTGTGTTGGTTTTAGCACAAGGTAAGAAGTTTCTAAGCCTTGGCTAGGAGGATTGGACTCGATTTGGTGAATTGAATGTGAAATTAGATTGGTTCTTGAAAGTTTAAGATGTGATTGTCCATTGTGCGCCCTTGAGAGATATAGATGGCTTGAATGCTTGACAATGCGTGTGCCTTGAATTGATTGTCACGTTTGAATGTTGAATTTAATTGTCTCGCATGCCATAGATGTGTTACTCGTCACATGAGTTTGCACTTGATCATGGGTTCTGAATTGAAATGAGCATTTTGGCTCGTCTAAGAAACTTGTGACACCTTGAGGCGTTGAGGTACGGGGTTGTGTGGATAGATACCCTAAGGCACTGAGGCGGGGGGTTTGAGTTGAATGGTACCTTGAGGCGTACAAGACGCGGGGTTGAAATGGCCAATGTCTTGATGCATTGAGACGCAAGATAGAATTTGAGATGTGTCGACATAGGCCTGGAATGAAATCGAAAACCTAATGCGTTTACGCGGGTTTGTCAATGAGATGGTCTGAGGCGTATTTACGCAGACCCAGCCTGAGGCATTCTAAATGCGGGCATGAATCAAATGGAGGCATGGAAGGGTGGAAGGTGTGATCTGGCTTGAGAGTATGTGCTTGATTCCACTAATGTGAAATGATGCCATGATTGCATGCTTGACACTCGTTTGTGTCTGTATGTTATTTAATGGCTGTGAAATGCCTCATGTGATTGCTTGTGCATTGTTGTTTGTGATTGTACTCACCTGAGTGTATGGTCAGACTAACCTAGGGTTAGAACCTGTCTTATTGAGATGTAAATTTCACCCCGTCGCGGGATCACATTTTCAGATCCTAGACTATGATCATGTTGCCCATCTGATTTGGTGACCCGAAAGAAATGTCGGCATATTTTGAGGAGTTCCCGAATGGACAGGGAACCGTATATGTTAGGAAGTGTGCTGTGGTCTAGGTTGACAAGGGAGCAAAGAGCTGGAAGCCTCATAGGTTCGAGGCTTGGTTTAGGAAAGTAGGGGAAGTGACTACAGGATTGCTGAAGCCCACTGAGGTACCCCGTAGGGTGATCCTTAGCTGGCGCCATCCCGCTCGAGATTCTGTGGAGGTGGAGGGGTCAACAGCCTACTCGGGAAACATCCCTGAGAGGACCCCGACCCGGAGGACACTAACGAGGTTATAGAGGTCGAAGCCTCTGAAGACGACCTGATGGAGCAGTCAGCAGACACGACGATGGATGACACAATAGAGGTACGCTCGGAGACCTTCTCGGGGTACAAGCCTACCGAGGACGCTGAGGAGACTGACGACTCTAGCAGCTCAACTTAAGGATTTTCGTTTTCTGGGCTGATGTATTTTGATGATGGTCTCGATGCCCCGTTTCCTTTGGAGATGATGATGACCCTCCTTTGTATTGACCCTATCGCCCCTACCGACCAGTTGGTTTAGCCTGCCAGTTTTTTTTTATGAACAAGATGGGAGGTTATGTACATTATTGGTGTTCTCGTTACCCTGGTCCCCTTTATTATCGTATGGAGGAATTTGTGTATTGTTGCTTCCGCATGCTATTGATATTATGCATCTCTCGATATATGTGAATTTCGGGACGTTCGAGAGAGTTGTTGCTTGTAGGGAGTCGTGCGCTCGTGCCCGGAGGCGCGGGGCATGACATCCCCGTTTGCTTGGTATCAGAGCAAGTCAGTTCAATCCAATGTGATTGAGACTTGGAGTGATAAGGAGCGATGACTTGAGGATAATTAGGTAGTGAGACCTTGAGGGATAAGCATGGATTGCTGAATCTTGAGGACTATCGGCCTGAACTCGTGTAGTATTCTAATGATCCTAGTGTCGATTTAATGGATGATCTTGAGTGATTTTATGAATAAGGCTCACAAGGAAGTGAATTGAAATTGAGGAGTCATAAGCCTGGATTTGAAGTTGCTAGAGAATGACTTATGAATAAAGGGTTGATTGGGTCATATGATTGTGATTATGATTTGTCAATGACCCAACTTGGGGAGTATGAGTTATAAAGAGATGATTGGCATTAGTCGATTCAGGCTTGAATTGCGTTGTACCTTGATGGCTTAGTTATCGATTGCTATTGATGACCATGGATGGTATGAAATGAGGTGTATACAGGAAAGCGAGGAAGGAATATTTGGATTAAAGATCAGTTGTAATCGAATGCATATGGATCTGACTTGAATAGCAACTAGATTTGAGGTATATGGTTGAATATAGGCAATTGATCTATGAGAGGCGATGGTCTTTGTGGAATTAGAAGTTTTCTATGAATAAGGCTTGATGTGGAGACGATTGTGGTATGACAATTGGTGAGAACGAACATGATGTGCATGTGTTTATTGCTTTGAAACGAAAGTTGATGAGGGTGCATGCACGAACTTATCACTGTTGGACTTAATATACTATCGCTTGATATGGAACAAGTTGATAGAATACCTATAAACTGTAATGAAACATGGTATGAAATATGTGAAACGGGGCTTTCTCTGTAGATGTATGACTTGAGACAACCTGCAACGGCCAAGACTAATGAGGGCGGGGAGTGATCGTCGGGATAGAGAGGTCCGGACAAGGAGCGGATCCTGGCAGGCTTCTAGGATGGCAAGAAGCAGGAATGACCCATGTCATAACTTGAAAGGGAAAGTCTAGGTATCAGGTTGAGTCCAATTATGGTTAAAAGATGTGTGGCACGTGATTGATCCTCGAAAAGAATGATCGAAAGTGGCATGTCATGTGTAATGGCGCATATGAGTGGCATGGTTAAAAGCTTCGTGCTTGGCAATGGATGCCCTTTGAAAAAGAAAAGTGATGTTTGTGATGAACCTATTAAGCATGTTTTATGATTGGCATCATGTGATTGACTTGGCCAAGGTATAACTAAGAGGTTAGACGGCCTGTGGCGTTTATGCCCATTGAACTGATGTCTGTTGAGAATGAGATAGCCTGTCGCGTTTATGATAGAGTGGCAGATGCCTCTAGACTTAATGTATGATTGATTAACTCGTTGAATTGATACCTTGAGTGCTTGTTTGATAGTTGTCAAGCTAAAGATTACTTAGTAGTTGACTGTTATTTGAGAAATTGCCTAGTTGAGGCTGGTTTGATATGTGGCTGCTGCTTAAGGATGATTTGGAATCCTTAGATAATTGGCAATTAGTTGAGAGTTGCATAGGGACTATTGGATGGTTGTTTGATGGTGATTGATGATGAGATGAGCAACTTGAGACTACTAGACTCAAGTAGATGACTTAAATCTTTAATTTCTATAAGGAATTATAGTGGTTCGAGTGCCATAAGGACCTAATGAGATTGAACGACAAGAGAATGGTCACTAGAAGAGCATTGGCTCGAGTATGCAAGATGTGAGATGACTCTAGAACTGAAGGGAGTTGTGAGAATTGAGTAAAGATGAGTAACCAAAATACGAGTGCTAGAAAAGCGTTTAGCTCGAGCTTGTGGACTGTACAAAATGAGAACTTTGAAGGGAAATGAGAAAGTAGAAGGGTAGGTAGACTCGAGAAGGAGCTGCCATTGTTATCCCAGTCACTAAGACTACTGTTGCTTTTGCTAGCAAAGTGAATGGTGGAGATCATAGGAAAGGCAATAGAAAATGAAAATCGCTTGATGGAAAGCTTGTGGAATGATGTATAAGACTGAGATTGTCTAAGGTTCGATGGAGAAAATGATGACTAAACTGCCTTTCTCTGGATTGAGAATTTGGAAAAGAACCTTAGAGGTATTGAATTCATTGAGGAAGAGAAGCGACTATAATAGCTATTAGCCTGAAGAGGCTGTCGATGATTAATGAAAGGTCACCAAAAGAAGAATTTCCCTTGAAGGCATGATATTTGCCTAGATTGTCTTCATTGAATTGTTCCATGGAAAGTACCTTTATGAGGTTACTCGAGAGTAAGGATTGCCTGATCTTTAATAGCTTTGAAAGGACCCGAGGAAGGTCGATCATTATGAGACAAAGTTTTCAAGGTCGTCTAAGCGTATTAAGGGTGGTCAAGGACCCTTTAAATGAGACGTGAAGTCTCTAAGTGGATTGGAATTGCAAGCCTTATGGCTAATTGTTATTCCTGAATCTGATGAACCGTAATGGACATCAAGGAAAGAAGTGAATGATCGGAAGAGGAATAAGTAAGAGAATTTTTGTTCATGGATTTTGAGAAAAGAGAACTTCACTTATGGAACTTAGAATGTGCCTGTAAGGAAATGTTGTTACTATGACATAAGGCTTATGGTGATTAACCTTTTGTTGTCGTGAGGAATAATAAAGAGACTGATGTGTCAATCTGTCAGACGCTGTGGATTTTATGAGATTGATTGAGGTTGAATCGAAACCACTAAAAGTGGCATTGCGAGTTATCACCCCTAGAGAATAGGGTTGTCCTTAAGGATGATTGGATCATAACATGATCATTGATGGAAAGAAAGGTGAATGGACTTGATGTTCCTAGTTACTTACGATTTTAATGAATGGATGGATGAGATTGTAATCGCAAGGTGACTTGAGGAAGTCGAATTGAATATCTGAAATTTGAATTTATGAAGACCAAGGAAGAATGAAACTTGTCACTTGAGGTGGCTGAACTATTGGAAGGAGAATGCAAAGTGTGGTGACATTAGAATCTGGAAGTAATGGAACTGTTGTTGGCGAGACTCTAAGATGGATGTCCTATAGGATAAGAAAGACAATGTGAATTCAAAATAAAAGAATGCCACTGAAGTATATGGTTTCCCTCATAGGATAAGAGATCTTAGTGTGGAAGGAAGAAAAAAAAAGTACCAATTGTCTTGGTGCAAAAAAGAAATGTTTGGACTAACGAAGAGGACGCGAGCTTGAATGGTTTTTGAAAGTCAAATCCGAGAAGCTGTCCTGTGAACAACGTTGAATTCCAGGATGATGTCGAGGTTCAGTTGAATGGAATAAATTGAGATAAGGTCGCATTAGCTGGTTGTGAAACCAAGAGGTCAAGGCACTAATATTTCCTGAGAAAAGAGTGACAAAAATAAACAGAATCTTGTGTAGTTCAAGGGGAGACTCATGAGAGTAAAGGGCCAAGGTTTGAGCTCTTAAGTGAAAAGTATGAAGAACAGTTGAAGATTCGACACTTGGTAGAAAGAAACTGATAAAAGTCAGATGGAGTATCCAAGGAATAATTGGATTGATTGTTACTGTCCTTAGAGATGATGAATAGACTCATTTAAGGAGTATGAGAAATATGAATAAATTTCGAGAGTATCCTACGGACTCTAAGGAGATGTTCGTTGTGTGCTGCTAATTGTGAAAAGCACGAGTTGTGGATTTGATGAGGTAAGATTCCTCAATAGTGAAATTTCTGGAAAATGAAATCCCTGTAGAGCCCTTGTGGAATGGAATAAGTAATGAATCGACTGAGATCGATGTGAGTTGCGGAAATTGGAAGTTTCCTGGAATTGGTGAATTGTTATGAATGGATCAGGGGAAGATTTCCCACAAAAATAATTCCATGAATGAATGAATACGAAAAGAGTTTTCGAGAACTTAAGTCAAGTTGATGACTACGCTGACAATAGTGTTCCTATTTGGAATTAAAAAGGGGTCGATGAATCATAATGATGTGACGCAGAAAGAAAATTTGAGGCGTAACAAGGCAAACTAAATTGGACTAGGCGAATACGTCGTGATAGTAAAGTTATATGAGTTGAAACGTATAATGCATTGGTAGAGTTGCTTGCAAATATTCTTGCGACGAAGTTGGAAAACACGACTCGCATGGGAGGTTTCAAGTTTACACAAACCATAAGAATTTGAGGTATGTGTTGCTTAGAAAAATTGAATAAGGAACAACGTGTGCGAAGGAGATTGCTTAAGGACTAAGGATGAAATATCCTATATCGCCTAGAAAAGGGTGATTTAAGTAGCGGATGCATATAAGTGAAAATTGAGCATTGCGCATTTGGCGGATAAAGGATAAGCTTTGCTTAAGGAAATAAAAGATTCAACTCCTAAATTGGAATGTTGCCAATTGACTAGTTTGATAACTACCTGAAGCATCAAGCTTGAAGTCAGAATGGAATTGAGATGCTGCGATGAACAGACCCTGACATTTATGGGGTTAGGGAACTAGATAGAACAGGGAGGAAATCCAGAGTTTCGGATACTTGGGAAAGAAACCTCAAAGTTAAGGGTTGAAACCTTAAAGTCCCATGGACGAGAGTATTGGTCCAATATTGAAAAGGAACTTAATGAAATGATCTCATAGAAATTCAAAGGGAGGATTATGGTGTCCCTTGGGATGACATAAAGGTGTGTCAGACTTGCATCGGTATTATCGATGGAATGGACTGAAAGTTTGATTAGTCAAACATGAGGTCGAGTATTAAACATGCCGACATGAAAAAGGCATGCCCTTGAAAGGATTGATATGGCAAATAGTATGGACATTAAAAAGTGCATTCTGGCGAGGGTTTAGTAATAATGGTGATGGACAAATGGAAGAGATGATGTGAATGCCCAAGGATGAACTACTGACAAATGTTATGAATATCGAAAGAGAATAGAGAGAAGCAAATATAGATTAAGGACGGAAGGAGACAAGTCCCAGGAAAAGATGGCTTTGGTCGGAAATGACAAGTAAGATCGTCAAGTCATGAAAGGAATTATTTGGAAGAATGAGGATGTGATGAGACGCCAATACCCCAAAGAACTAAATGGTTAGAGGTTGCAAATTTCGAGGATGAAATTTCTTTAAGGAGGAAGAGTTGTGACATTCCTAATTTCCGACCCCTTGAAGCTTGAGATATGAAATGAAATCTCAAAATTAAAAAATAGAAAATAAAGATTCCAACATTCTAATTGAATTAGACGTCGCCTCATCGAAGGTAAATTGAATTGGAAAAATGACGTTCCGGACGTTGAGAGTAAAATTATCATTTTGCCTCTCAAGCCCTAACCTTGCCTTAATAAATGGAATGAGGGCATTTTGGTCATTGATACCCCATTATAGCTGCCAAAAATTTAGAGAAGCCACAGCCATTGGATGAGCCTTGATTAACATATGGACAAGTGTCAAAGGATTAGCCATTGGCATTTAATGCCCAACTTTTAACCGACCATTCTTGCAAGTTTGACTCTCAAATTTGTGTATATACCTCTCTCCCTCCCTCCCTTCAGCCGAACACTCCACAGCCATCACCATCTTTATTTTCTTCTTCTTCTTCTTCTCCAGCCGAGAGAGCTCCAGCCGACCGATTCTGCTGGCCGGTTTCGCCGCCGTCGACCACCACCTCTGGCTACCATCTGACCTCGAGCTGACCACCAGCTCTTCCTCATCCTCTTGCCGACAACCTCCAAGTGAAATCAAGTCATTTGACTCAGTGAGGAGCTCCAGCCAGCCATTCTCCCGGAAGTTGACGAAAATCGTCGCTGCTGAAGGTAATCTGCTATTTAGACTCTGTAGGACCCCGAATCCTTTGAATCTTTCGACCAAATTTTGTGGATATCTAAAGGACTTGTAGACTGAGTTGTGGTAAAAATTTTGGATAAATTTGATGGAGTTTTGACCTCAAATGGGTCTTGTGTTTGAAGGATAAAAACTAACCGGTTGAGGACTTGGAGGAACCGGCGCTGTTCGAGGACTTTCCGGCGTCACCTTGACTCCAAATTTTCAGTGAGGCTTCCCAACTCCTAGAACTACATGTTAGTAAGTAGATTACTGGATAAAATGAGGATTTAAGTTAGTTTAAGGGTTGATTAGTTGAGATATGCACAGAACCGAAAATGCCCTGTTTCGATTCTATGCATACCGAATTTGTGGAAGGCTATTGATGATGGAATTGAGTCCCAATTTCATCATTGAGAAGTATGAAGATGTTAATCAATATGTCAATGAGGTGTATGTTTAGTGAATTGACGATTTGAGCAAGAAAAATTGATGATTGGATGAATTTCCTTAAATCGCACCGTTGAATTGTTCTTGGACCATTAGGACCGAACCATTGAAGTGCTTGAAAGAAGATTTGTGTTGGTTTTAGCACAAGGTAAGAAGTTTTTAAGCCTTGGCTAGGAGGATTGAACTAAATTGGGTGAATTGAATTTAAAATTAGATTGGTTCTTGGAAGTTTAAGGTGTGATTGTCCATTGTGCGCCCTTGAGAGATATAGATGGCTTGAATGCTTAACAATGCTTGTGCCGTGAATTGATTGTCACGTTTGAATGTTAAATTTAATTGTCTCTCATGCCATAGATGTGTTGCTCGTTGTATGAGTTTGCACTTGATCATAAGTTCTAAATTGAAATGAGCCTTTAGCATGTCTGAGGAACTTGTGACACCCTAAGGCATTGAAACGCGGGGTTGTGTGTATGGATACCCTGAGGCACGGGGTTTGAGTTGAATGGTACCCTGAGACGTACGGGACGCGGGTTGAAATGGCCAATGTCCTGATGCGTTGAGACGTAGGACGGAATTTGAGATGTGTCGACACAGGCTTGTAATGAAATTGAAAACCCGATGCGCTTACGCGAGTTTGTCAATGAGATGGTCTGAGGCGTATTTGTGCGGACCCAGCCTAAGGCGTTCTAAACGCGGGCATGAATCAAATGGAGGCATGGAAGGGTAGAAGGTGTGATTTGGCTTGATAATATGTGCTTGATTCCACTAACATGACATGATGCCATGATTGCATGCTTGACACTCGTTTGTATCTGTGTGTTATTTAATGACTGTGAAATGCCTAATGTGATTGCCTGTGCATTGTTGATGGTGATTGTACTCACCTGAGTGTATGGTCAACCTAGCCGAGGGTTAGAACATGTCTTACTGAGATGTAAATCTCACCCCGTCGTGGGATCACATTTTCAGATCCTAGGCCGTGATCATATTGCCCATCAAATTTGATGACCCGAAAGAAATGTCGGCATATTTTGAGGAGTTTCCGGATGGACAAGGAACCGTATATGTTAGAAAGTGTACTGTGGCCTAGGTTGACGAGGGAGCAAAGAGCTGGAAGCCTCATAAGTTCGAGGCTTGGTTTAGAAAAGTAGGAGAAGTGACTACGGGACCGCTGAAGCCCATTGAGGTACCCCATAGGGTGATCCCTAGCTGGTGTCATCCCGCTCGAGATTCTGTGGAGGTGGAGGGGTCAGCAGCCGGCTCGGGAAACATCCCTAAGAGGACCCCGACCCTAGAGAATACCGACGAGGTTATAGAGGTTGAAGCCTCCGAGGACGACCTGGTGGAGCAGTCGGTAGACACAACGATGGAGGACACAGTAGAGGTACGCTTGGAGACCTTCTCGAGGTACGAGCCTACCGAGGACGCTAAGGAGACTAACGACTCTAGCAGCTCAACTTAGGGATTTCCATTTTCTGGGCTGAATTATTTTGATGATGGTCTCGAAGCCCCATTTCTTTTGGAGATGATGATGACCCTCCTTTGTACTGACCTTATCGCCCTTACCGACCAACTGGTTTAGCCTGCCAGTTTTTTTTTTGTATGAACAAGATGGGAGGTTATGTACATTATTTATGTACCTTATTGGTGTTCTCGTTACCCTGGTCCTCTTTATTATCGTACAGAGGAGTTTGTATAGTGTTACTTCTGCATGCTATTGATATTATGCATCTCTCGATATATGTGAATCATGGGACGTTCGAGAGAGTTGTTGCTTGTAGGGAGTCACACGCTCGTGCCCGGAGGCGAGGAGCGTAACAAAAACTCCATCAAATTCATCCAAACTTTTTACCACAACTCAATATATATGTGCCCTAGATGTTCACAAAATTTGGCCAAAAGATTCAAACGATTCGAGGTCCTATAGAGTTCAAATAGCGACTTACCTCCAGCTGCGACGATTTCCGTCGACTCTCGGGAAAATGGCTGGCCAGAGCTCCTCAATGGGTCAAATAACTTGATTCAAGTTGGAGCTGGTCGGCAAGATGCTGAGCTAGATGTTGGTGGCTGGCTCGACGACTGAAAGTCACCAGAAGAGGCGGTCGGAAGTGGCGAAGGCGGCGGCAGTGGCTGGTCGGCGAGAGCTGCTCTCGGCGATGAAGAAGAAGGAGAAAAGCTTGAAGATGGCTTTGGCTATGGAGGTTCTCGGCAGAATGAAGGAAGAAGAGGGGTGTATACACCAATTTGAGAGTCAACCATGAAGATTGGTAGGTTAAAAATGATTCAATAAATGTCAAAGCATAATCCTTTGACACTTGTCTTCATGTCAATCAAGTTTTCATCCAAGGGCTATTATTTTTCCTAATTTTCGGCAGCCATGGGGTATTGCAATTGACTAAAATGGCCTCATCCATTTATTAAAGTAAGGCCAAGACTGAGGGGCAAAATGGTAATTTTACCCTTGACGTCCGGAACGTCGTTTTTCAAATTCTAATTTTCTTTGATAAGACGACGGTCAATCCAATTATAATATTGAAACTCTTGATTCTCTATTTCTTAATTTCGAGACTCGTCTCTAAATCATTTCTCTGTCAGATGTAATTCCAGCCTATCCTAAACTGACGGGCGGCTTTTGCAGACACTACGTGTCATATCACACTTAGGGCTCGTCAATTCATGGTGACCTTGGTTGTCATGTAATTGCGAGGGTCTATTACTAGTTCCGACGGTCTCGATCGTCATTGTTCAATTTAAGAAAATTTTGCAAATTATACATTGGTTAAGCGGCATCACCCGCGCTCCAATCGTATAACGTTAGTAATGTATTCCTTAATCGTTCTTAGATCGGCCATTCATGGCTCTAAATGTCTCCTCGACAATCTTTATAGTCAAAGTGTCATTTCCTATTCGAGTTCCCTAGGTCCACGTACCTTGTTTCGCGTTAGCCTTCCCCTTTTGGTCAGTTAACTCGAGATTAATCAGATCCGAGCGAGATACGGCTGAAATCATTAGATATATTCTCATTAATAAGTCTCGAAATAACAGAAAAATCAGAATGTCACATGTACTCCTTGGTATGTCTCGTGAATGAACTCCCACGTCTCCTTTGAAGTAGTGACCTTTGAAACTTCTCCAACATAGAATCATGCAAATTCTGATAGATAATCAACAGAGCATATTAATCTTTCATTTTTACTTTCTCCAATGCATTCCTCTAATTTTGACTTAATGTGGCTTCGTCGTCTGCTCACCATAGCCAGTGTTGACTATTTCCCATACACCATGGGCATCGAGCAACGCTTTCATTCTCAAAGCCTAATTTACCAAAAGTTTCTATGTAAGATGAAGGTATCGAAGAGGAAGCGGATTGCTTGTTGAGGCCGTAAGCTTTGATACCAATTTGATGGGATAAATTGAAAGTGAGGCTCTCAATAAGCACTCATAACTCAACTTCACTCTCGAAGGAAGAGGAGACCAAAGATGGCTTTTCAATATTTTATTTTCAAAATCGATTTACCCATACTAAAGTGGTTACAAAATACTCATATTTATAAGCTTAAAACACGACTCTTGATCTACGCTAGAAAAGTGAACTGACACAATGTACATACATAACATTAATTACACATTGGAATACAAATCGACTCTTGAAAAACTCAACTAATACTGACTATTGATAATTACACAATAATAAAGACAAGTTTTGGTTTGTGCACTGCTTGTGCATGCGTCTTGTGAGTCCAATGGGCATTGATAACCGATCGACACCTTATTCATCGATAGCAGATCGACACATTAGAAATCGATCAATAGTCTTGACATTTGTGAATTTGGTTTATCTTCAACAAGACGCACCACCCTTTGCCTCACTTCCATCTTTACGCTTCCATCAATAACCATACTTTCAGAACATGACCTAAGCTCCCTCACCGAATTAGCGAGCCCCATGAATTGAAAAGGAAAATTGCTAAGGATTTAGAGTTCGGGTCGGGTCAGGTTGAGTATGGGTTAGTAAATTAAACTGTATGTACATAAGTCAAAATGGGTTGAATAGATCAATTTAGGTCCAACCATCCTTGAACCCCCCATTTGACAAGCCTAAATACGAGCAAACAGTGAGCAATATGGCACCTAACCGAGTACAAGCCCAAGAAATACAATTAACTGACTGGCACATTCTATAAAAGCCCTCTCCAATCACCATACCTTCATTTACATACAGTTCAAACACAAACAGCTACACACTCCATTTGGCCTGACCCTGTAAAGATTGGAAGCCATCCTCTCCATCCTCGATGTCCCGAGAACAACCACTCCATGGATTGTGGAGTGTACCTCATGGTCACTAAGCCACCACTTAACACTAAGGGTGTCAAAAAGACCCGCGCCAGCTCGGCCTAACCCGGCCCGGCTCGACCCGGCCTAAAAATTTAGCTAATTTTCTGGCCTGAGTCTTGGTTCTATTCTAATATGGGCTGGTAACATTAGCCTTAGCTCAGACTTGAAACTTAAAAGCTTCCGACACTCCCCAAAACCCTAATACGCCTTGTAGATCTCTTTCGTCGTTCGCTTTCATCATTCCTTCTTTCTCCATTTTCAACGAATCACCAGAAAGCCATCGTGCTGTCACCCCTCGGCACCCTCGCGGTCTCGTTACCCTTCGGTGTTGTTTAGCTTGTGCTGCTCATGTAAGATTCGCAGACGCGTGGGACCTTAACAGAGTCGTCCCCCTTTGCGTCAAGTACCTCCCTCTTCCTTGTCTTTCGCACGTCGTTGCTCTTTCTAGCTTCGCTGCTTCTCGATTCGTGTTTTCCTTTTTGAGAAATTATGAAGGGATTAGAAATTTACCCTAATGATTTTTTTGTGTTGAATTCGCGCTTTGGTGGGTCAAAGAAGCTTTCGATCGGCACTAGACAGTGTTTTCTCTTGAATGGCTTCATATTCTTTGGGAGGTATTTGTTCTTTTTTCAAGAATTCCTGTTTAAGTTGATGAATTTGGCTATAATTTCTGGCCAGGCCTGACCCGAAATATGGGACATATAACGAGTATTGGGCCGGGCTGGGCCTAGCTCGGTACCATTAAGTTTTGGGCCGAGTTGGGCCTCTATGAGACTTGGCTCGACCCAGCCCATTGACACCACTACTCAGCACCTCCCTCAAACCCGATATAAACCCCAGCCTCATGGAGTCAAACGGCTCGAAATCCATAGCAACCGTCAAATCAAGCGCCTCAGCCGCTCGATCTGTTCGCAGTATCCTTGCTCGCAAGTTGTCGTCGTCGCTCATGGACCGTAGGCGAAAGTGCCTTCCGATGTAGAAGTTTCGAGGTGATTGTTCTCGTAGGTCATAGTAAAAATAAATTTTTTAAAAATAAAAAAACATAATATTTATTATAATGGTTTGAATTACATTGAAATATTTAAAAAATGTGCATGTCAGTGCCGACAGTAAGTGATGTGGCGGGGACCAAAGAGGGAGCAAGGGAGTCAAACCAGTTTTGTTAACTTGAGTTGTAAATGGCTTGTAAAAGGTTTGGTAACATTACCCGCTAAAAGTCATATTTTCCTAACTGAAACATAAATGATAAGTTGACACTAAATGTAACTACCAATTAGTCAAGGCGGTAATTTCGATGTGTAATTTAGGAGTTACGTACAGCATGCGTAACTCCTGAGTAACTATTTGCATGTGACGGTTGATCAGGGCTATATAAATATACAATGCATTTGTTACAAAGGTTCTATCAAAAGAACACATAAAATTAAAACATAAAAATATTTTGAATTCACTTTAAGGCTATGCCATCATAAGGTGCTGCTAAATAGAAGATAAGCTTCGCGACCGGGTGGTCTTCGAATATGCAACGCCAAGCAGTTCCACTTTCTCGGTCCTAACCACTCGCTTGCCGGCCGCTCGGGCTCCGCGTTTCAAGTTCATTATCCTAACCGTCTCCGCTGCTCCACCGGGAGCCTGGCCCCTTCTTCTATCTTATCTACTGCCTTGCTCCTCGGCTTCCAGACATAGATCGCGCATTGTTGTAATTGTTGACCACAAATAGATGCATCACTTCATTTTAAGAGAAAGAATAAACAAATTTGGCTTTCAAAGGATTAAAAATTATCTTAAAAGAAAGATTTGATGGCCAAACCTTTACCGATTTAATTTATTTGACAATAAAACTGTCTAAATATGAGCAATTGCTTAAAGAAAAAGATAAGAACCCATTTCATGATTTTAAAGGTAATGTGAGTTTAATTTTTTTTAAAAAAATCAATTTGAAAAATGAATTTGATCAAGATGAAGGCATAGAAATAGCAAATAGGCAACCCCACAAGTCTTACTTTTGTCTAGCCGTAAATGTTGTCAAACTAGTGAGCTCGATCTCAAGCAACCATGGCTTGGAGATCAAAAATTTGGCAGAAAAGAGAGAGTGGCCATGGCCACGAGCTCACTAGAATGGATCTGGCGGCCATGGTCAAGGGCTTAAAGCTCAAGCAGCCATATCCATGGTTGAGAGATTAGATATGGCAGCCATGGCCACTACTGAGAAGAAAGAAAACAACCATTGGTGTCATCGAGTTGATGTTGGCTGGAGGAGCGGTCGTAGGCGATATCGGTGCATAGGCTAACAAGCCAGTTCATGAGGCTCAACACAGGTGTAGAATAAAGAAGAAGGAGAGAAAAAAGAAAAAAATAATGGAAAGAACACAAAAAATTGCCCCTATAGGAAAATGGCTTGGGCCATGGCTAGGAAAGTGTTGTGAGATGAATGTGCTCGTCAAGAAGAGAAGATTTTTTTTTTTTGGTTGAAAATAAGAGAAGATTTGACTAAGTCCACTTCAGGATATTATTTGATACAAGGTTTACTCTAAAAATTATTTTAAGAAAATGACCCATTGCATAATCCTATTTGAAAAATTTCAAGTTGGATTAAATATGGATCAAATTCGGCTCAGATCGTACATGGATCGCTAAAAGATATTATTACCTATTTGGGTCGGATCTAAATCCGATCCAATTCAACTGATATGGCGGGTTTACCGACGAGGTCCATGGAAGAGCGGCCGCAATAGAAATTTAAGCACCCAAACGCCAGGGTATGGGAGTCGGTTCTGATCGAAAATCCGGGGCGGATCCTACTGCTGTGCCACGTATGGTTGACTCTGAAAAATGGGGTTTCCTTCGCCCTGTCCATCATCTGCAAACATTAACTGCGAAGAAAAACCGCTACTTGCTCTTCAGGACAACATAACGCCTGAACAAAGTCCCGCTTCCCTTCTTCGTCACCTTCACCGCCCCCACACCGGGAAAGGAAGAATCGGTAGTTCCCGTTGTTGTGTCCTCCGGCGATCGGAGCTTCGTTCTCGTTTGGAATCGTGTCGCGGAGCGTCGTTCGCTGCGATCGCGTCGCGTGAGTTAAGGATCTTTCTCGACAAAGTGAGAGATTGATTGGAGTGTTGTGGTAGGGGAGTGTGGAGATACGACTTGTTCGAGATTCTGTTCATCTGAGGAAATGGTGCGGTCTTCGTCCCCGAGACCACCTGCGACGCCGGAAGCCGCGACCCTTTTGCCAGGCCTCCCCAATGACGTCGGAGCTTTGGTGCTTTCCTTCGTTCCTTATCCACATCACGGTCGGCTCAGGGCCACCTGCAAGTCCTGGCGTCTCTTTTTCTCCTCCAAGGCCTTGATTTCACTTCGCCACCGTAACCCTAAGGTCCTCTCTCACCTCCTCTGCATCTTCCCTCAGGACCCTTCGATTGCCTCTCCTTACCTCTTTGACCCCCGCTCCCTGGCCTGGTGCCCTCTGCCTCCTCTCGCTCCCAATCCTCACGTCTATGGTCTCTGCAATTTTATTTCCGTTTCTATTGGCCCCCACTTGTACGTGCTCGGTGGGTCGCATTTCGATGCCCGGTCCTTTCCTCTCGATCGCCCTTTGCCTTCTTCCTCGGCGTTCCGGTTTAATTTCTTCACCAATAGGTGGGACAGGCTCGCCCCGATGATTTCCCCGCGTGGGAGCTTCGCTTGCGCGGCTGTTCCCAACTCAGACCAGATTTTGGTTGCCGGTGGTGGGTCTCGGCACAGCATGTTCGGGGCTGCCGGGAGTAGAATGAGTTCGGTGGAGAGGTACAATATTGAGAGGGATGAATGGGTTGCATTGGATGGGCTTCCTAGATTCAGGGCGGGGTGTGTGGGTTTTCTGGTGGGGAGCGGTGAACATAGGGAGTTTTGGGTAATGGGTGGGTATGGCCGGTCCAGGACTATCTCAGGTGTGTGTCCAGTTGATGAGTATTACAGGGATGCCGTGGTGCTTGAGTTGAATGATGGGGGTTGTGATTTTGGGAAGTGGAGGGAGGTGGGGGATATGTGGGAAGAAGGTGAGAGAAGGAGATTGGAGAAGATTGTTGTTCTTGATGATAATGAAGGGGGCTTGCCTGGCGTATTTATGCTTGATCAGAATGATGTCTTCGGGTACATCAATTTACTTGAACAATCTAGCTGGTCCTTTTCATTTATTTATGTATTCTATTTCTTTTGTGTTCTATCTGTGAGCTTCCACTTTTCAAGCTGGTTGGATATGTACGTTTGTTGCTATCTTTACGATTTGATATGATGGGACGCATGTTCGATCCGACTATGACATTAGAATGCTATTCTTGATTTTACAAGGAATTTGGAAAATTGGTACTAAAGCTGAATTTGGACTAATGATATTTATTATTGCCAATACTTTCACTGTATTTGTAAACCCAAGATCTTCACCAGTGAGCTAGATATATCAGGCAATTTAGTTTTTTAGATATATCAGAATTCCAGATGAATCGATTACGAGTGGAGATAATAGTTCCAATAGGATTCATAATGATGAGTTCTCGTCTCTTGACACCTTGGCATACGTGGTGCCTAAATAGACTGCTTGAGAAAGAGCAATTTAAATTTCACCTTTCTGAAAACGGGTTCAACTTTTGAACTGATGGTAATGAATTTTCATCTTTACTTTATAGAGCATTCATTACAAAACTTTGATCAAGGATATTTGATGTATCTTTTATCTTTCTTTCTTTTTAAAGTGAAAACACTTAGGCTGTTTGTTTATATTTTTAATAAGCAAGAAGCGACTTTTTGCTTTCCCACTGTAATTTATGATGTTATTCAAATTATAAGTAATTATGAAAAAATTAAATGTGATTCTACGTGCCAACATCTATAAATTGTGAAAGTTTCAGGGGTTTTGTTCATTAAAAAGTCAAAGTGCGTCGGCTGCAAGATTTAGAATAAGAAAAAAGCTAAAGTGAAAGTTACCCAGATACACAGTGACTTGCTTGCTAAGCTCTGTTGTTTAATGGTAAATAACTCTTGAGCTACTCATCCATTTGTATTTTCTGCGTATTCTTGTATGTTTTTGCCGACTATGGTGTGTCCTCAGATTGTTTTTCTTTCCCCCCTAAACTCTAGATTTTGAGTTCTAGTCTATTTAATGTACTTGCTGATGGATGTTAGTTGGATACTATCTGATAGATTGGATGCTTATAAAGGAAAACAAACAGGTGTGAAAAATTAATGGATGATTATGCCAATTAGGTTACCATAATAGGATCTGTGTCATGGAAATGGTAAGTGAATTGAATTCTGGTCCATATTTTTTTCCAGCACATTTTGGTTGAGAACTAGATTTGACCAGGTTCAACAGGTAAAACAGTCAACTGGTTATGCTCCTGTTGTTGAGATTAGCATGAAGGTAACATATGCTGTGAGAGAAACTGAAACACCTTGCTCCTGGAGCTAAGCTTGGTGCTCTCTGCCTGTCTGTTGCACTCAGCTTTGTATGAATAGCGGCAGGTTCAGTCCCAATCAAATGACAAACCCCAGTGTACTTACGAACAACAATAGGATATGAGAATGATTGGAACCCCGGGGCTACAAGTATAAATGCGTGGTCCCACCATCTCGACTTGGCATCGCCTACGCATGACGGTCTCATTATTAGTCATAACTACGACTTCTTAAATTTTGTCCCGTGTATCCCATAAAGTCCTAGTAGCACAAGACTCCATAGTAGTGGATATTTTAAAATTACCCCTTATATATCCTGTCATTTCCAAACAAAACATAGTGTATTGAATGGTCCTTTTTTTTTTTGAATTCTCATATTTTATTGGTTGGAGTGACTATTGAATGCCATTTAAGTTGCGGAAAATATCATGGGATGGCATTGATGTAATGCTTTATGTCACATACTACTGGAATAGTAAACATCAATGTGTGCGCTAAATGAGTATCGCAGAGATAAGAATGCTTTGTGGGATGTGTGGACATGGAAGGAAAATGACTTCATCCAGAAAAAAGTAGGTATTTCCCAGTCGAGATAACATAGGAGGAGGTTGTGGGAGGTGGTTTGGTCATATTGGTGATATGTTAGCGACGGATGGAAAGATTGGTTATAAGAAGCAAGAAAAACCTAAATGGGCATGGAGGAAGACGATGAGGAAAAGTCTGGACTTACAGAGGATCTAAAACAGGATCGAGCTTATAGTGTAATAACTCCACCTACTAGGAGTAGGCTTGGTTTATGCTGTTGTTGTTGTATCCAGTTGGAGTTGAATCCTCCTGTAGCATCTCACATTTATCTCGTCCATAGTGTGTCATCAAACCCTGGATAGCATTGTCTACGACTATCTTTGGCTATATACAAGAATCAAATAGCGTGTCGTCAAACCCTGGATAGCATTGTCTAAGAACTATCTTTGGCTATATACAAGAATCCAATGTACTTTAGATGTGATGCCTGAAGTTTACTCAGTTTAAGCTATCGTTCCCGCAAATTTTTCTTGAAGTTCTATATCTAGATTTGTTACTTTGGACTCGTCTTACGTCTCTGACTTTTTATAACTGATGCATAAAGATTACTTCAAAATAGTTACGCCTGATTTGATAGAGAATTTAAGAGAAATATGAGTATTATCCATTTGGCATTGTGGTTAAATCTTTTTAAGTATTGAGGCTTGAGATTTTCTTAGCATCACGCTCGAAAAAAACTGCATCACATAATGGAAAGAAAAACGTGTTAAAAATGAATAATCTCCCTTAACTATTAAATACAAACAATCGAAAGGGTATATAAGAGCTCTTCTGAAGTTCTACTTCAATTTGAAATAGGAGAAGTACAAAAAAGATAGATTTTCCGACAAGCAGAGAGGAAGCATGATTTATTGTATTGTTCTTCTGAAATTCTACTTCAATTTGAAATAGGAAAAGTATACGAGAGGATAGATTGTCCGACAAACAGAGAGGAAGCATAATATATCGTATTCCAAATGCAAAAGGAAGTTTATTGAATTTGATGGATGAGACTACTTATTCAATGAGAATGATAATCCAGTTAAAATCTCTTTTAGTATGAAAAGATGCTATCTACATCTACACTAAAGCTTGGAGAAAACGTTCTTGTCCTAAGAAGTATAAATTTGTTTGAAATCAAATAATGTAGTGAAAGAATGGATGAGACTACTTATTCGATGAGAATGATAATCCAGTTAAAATCTCTTTTAGTTATGAAAGGATGCTATCTACATCTACACCAAAGCTTGGTGAAAACGTTTTTGTAATTTGTTTGAAATCAAATAATGTAGCGAAAGAAGATTTCTTGATGGCAGGAAATGAAATTTCCTTTCGGTGTAGTGCTACTAAATTTGCACCGAGAAGTTCTCGATCTTCTTGTTGATTTTCTGCTTTCTGAGCCTGTCGATCAATTGTATTCTTATCATTTGGCTTCCACAATTGCATTAATTCCTCATTAAGACAAGGATGTGTCGTATAATTCAGAAGATTCTGAGGCTGATTTGTGTGGTTTGCTGTGGAACTATTTTGGGAAGGCATTGAAAGCAGTTGGTGGGATTATTGCTGTTTGCCTATATGTGACTCAATCTGCTATGTACAAATGAAATGTCAAGAAATTGACCGATTGAATTGATTGTGAGTGAGATTCCTATTTTCCCTAAGATAGAGAATTCTTGCAAACAAGCATTTTTGGGGAACTCCTCTGAATTATCGAACCTTTCTTACTAGTGGCTTGCGATGCTTAATAGCAAATTAGTTTTGAAGCCTTTGAGAGAGGTACTTGATGAGGGGGTTAAAACGTGGAGTTCTAATCTTGTTGGTCAAGTTTTTGGCAAGAATTACATCGGAAATTGATTTATAATGTAATGGTGAGATTGAGGTGTTTGAGAATGATTTTGGGCTGCATGTTTTTCGGTGCCCTAATTCTAGGATCTCTGACTGGATTAGAAGTCATGGCCCTTGGCATATTTTGGATCAGCCATTATTGTTGTGTTAATGGGAACCAAATTGATCTGTTCTGGAGATTGATGAACCTAGGAATTGAGTAAAGTGCTTATAACTATGATGACTCCTAAAGGTTGCAGCTGCAATTGGGGTACCATTTTGTATAGATGGAGCATCAGGAGGGGGGAAAGGAGTCTTAATTCTGATAAAATTTGTGTGAAATTAACGTGAGTTCTCCTCATGGGACTTTTGTACCTGTCATCTTGTCTGATGCTTAGATGGTGGAAGCGGAAATCATTTATGTATGGGCCTTTAATTTGAAAGTTGCGAATTCCTGGAAAGTGGTGGAAGGAAAGAAGGAATGGGTTCCTAAAAAACAGTTTCAGTTTGAGGAAGAGGTTTATGCTGTTAGTACTGGTTCTGGACCTCGTCCTGTTGGTGTGGAGAAGGGATCAGTGGTACACAATTCCTTTGAGCCACTAAACTCTTTGGAAGAAGAGCCTGTTGCTGAATCTTCTGTCGGTCATGAGAATGCCCAAGAACTGCTGGCAGATAAATCCTGCCCAGAGACGATTGTTGATATTACCTTCAGTACTGATCATAGTCTAGGAAGAAGCCTAGGGCACTGCACTTGCTGCTAGTAAACATCTTAAGGCTGTAATTTCTCAAGCTGGAGTACATGGGAAGTACATGGTGAGATCTCCCCTGGAGCTTTGGCTCCTTTTCTAGGTAGCTTTTCATTAACAATATAATAATATTGAATGTTAGAGGTCTAAATGGTCTCAAAAGCAATAAAAAAAAGGCAGTCCTGGGAAATAAAGTAATGGTGAGATCTCCCCTGGAGCTTTGGCTCCTTTTCCAGGTAGCTTTTCATTAACAATATAATAATTTTGAATGTTAGATGTCTAAATTGGTCTCAAAAGCAATAAAAAAAAGGCAGTCCTGGGAAATAAAGTAAGTGTGCTCTGTTTAGAAGTGAAAATTGGTGGTTCTAATGTGGGAGATTTTGTTGCTAAAATTATGCTTATAGATTGAACACTTATCATTTATGAATTTGATACTGTGGTTATTGCTTGATTCTTTGCATTTGCTTTTTACTGATAAAAGTGTGGTAATTTTTTGCTTGCTAAGTTCATTCCAAGAGTTCTGTTAAGAATGGTTCAGGACTTCATTATTACTGGAAGATACCAACTTATCTTTTTTCATGTGTTCTTTTATTGCTTTGGAGGTTCTGTTCTCATTGGTCTCGCTTTGACTTTTTAAACATTACCATTTCTGGGAGAATAGGTGGGAGACGCGAGAGACTTGGAAATGCCTGTAGGCTTATCTTTATTTACTTATGCTTGATTTGATGTTTTTGGATGAGCTCATGGGTGGCACATGAACCTTTGCTGGCATGTGAAATTGGGGAGGCGTTGCATTTACTGTTGTTGTGATATGTACGTAAACTTGGCTATGCATATTAGTATTTTAAGTATATTTCAAGTATATTTTTTTCGTTTTCATGTGACAACAGGAGCTGCATTTCTGCTGATATCTCTATTGGTTTTCTTTGACTTGCACACATGTACAGATATTGCATGACGGCAAATCGTTGGCGAAAGGAGTCCAGCGTCCCGACAAAGGCTCCAGGCAACTCCTCGTTCGGATTTGTTGCGCTGGATGGGGAATTGTATGTAATGGCTCTTCTGAACAGAAATGACTTAGCAGAAAACCGACGGTCACGACCATTCAAGAGGGGAGGAGCTCTGTTTGTTCAGATTTATTGTCCAAGGAAGAAAACATGGCGAACTCTCTATGTGAAGTCGCCATTCCGTTGCCCTTTGGATTTTAGGACTGCAGTTATGTGCACCATTCATCTGTAGATTGAAGTCATTCGTCGTGCATAAGCTGCAATGGGTAGCTCACTGTATATGCTTATGTATAGGCCAATGTACAGATTTTGCGTCTGGAGAGGACCTGGAGACTCTGAATAATTTGCCTTTGGAAATAATCATTGCCGATGTGGAGATTATTAGGCGTCTTTCGAACGACCAAGAGTTCCAGCGTTGCTCCATGGAGCATCATGGATCCATGGAAGTGCATTTTCCATAGTTCTTTCCGTGATACTAGAGCTGATGTTATACGACGAGCTTATGTTCGACTTCATTTTTGCGCTGAACCTGTTGCCAAGAATTAGACCCATGCCGACAGTGCTTGCATTATACGTGGAACAGATATTGCGAGGTCCAGAGCTACGGACGTTCGTTCTAGTGACCGTCGTGGGTCGTTATTGCTAAGTTTTGAAGACAACGACTAGCCATTTTAGACTAATTTCTGGGAATCCGGGTTTGCCTTCTCATCTCTCTCTCGTATTTTATTAATTACTGACGTTTACCTTAATCGCGTTTTTCCTTTAAGGAAATATATAGGTCTCAACTCACAAACTTCTCAAATCAAGTCTTGTGCATGCATATTCAACACTAGAGGTGTCAAATGGGTAAGTCGGTTAGGGTTGGATCCGATCCATATTGACCCGAATATAATCCAATCCATATTGACCCGTCTAACCCATATTTCAATGACTCATACCCATTCCGACTCACAAATAACTCATATTCGACCCACAACTAACTCATATGCGACCCGATCCATTTTAACCCATATTATCAAATCACAATAATAATTTAAGAAAATAATATTACTAAAATACTTTTATGCAATAAAAAATCTACTTAAATTTTTCCTTTTTTTTTAGATTTTTAAAATATTAACTATTCAAAAATACTTTATTATTAAAAATATCTTTTATTAAAAAATATTTCATTACCCGTACATAGGTAGCTCAGTTGGTTATGGCACGCTTGAGATTGTGTGGCTAGGCGCACTGGTCTCATATTCGATTCTCCAGATAAGCACCTGTGATTTAAGTAAAGGATCATGGCGGTAGTTTGCTGTGCTAATTTCTCCTTATGAATAGTCGAGGTGTGCTCAAGCTGATCCGGACAATATATATATATATATATATATATATATATATATTATATTTCATTGTTAAAAAATATTTTTAGAAGTATTGTTTATTTTTATTTTTCTCTGGTGGGCGGCGGACGACGACCGGGGATCGACGGTGGAGATCGGAGATCGATGGTGGAGATTGGCGGTGGTGGCAACTTTTATATATTGTTTTCTTTTCAAATTTATTTCATTTCACTTATAAAAATAAAAAATTGAAAAATACTAAAAATAATAACAAAGCCTCTGAAGTATTGGGCTCATTTGCACCTTGTGGAATAAACCTATTTTTAAGGGTCGAAAATGAGTCAAATACGGATCGAAAATGGGTTTAAGTGTGAGACATATTTTTTGCCCATCTAATTCAATTTAAATATTTTATACCCATTTTCATTCAATACTTTACAAACCTAGATCCCATGTGCAATCCATTTGTATTAAATATTGGTCAAAAATGGGTCACTCACCCATATTGACAACTCTATTCAACGCTTAAAAAAAGTGTGTTTTATTCAGCGCAATAGGCTATAATGGTATTTTACAAACGGTTAGACTAAAGGTTTGTCTAATATGTTAGAATCATAGGCGGTGGATTGGAAGTTTGGCAGACTCTTGATCCAATGCCCACATCAACTGGATACTGCTATCCAATAGGAATTCTATGCAAACCAAGCATTTTCTGGTGAGGATAAACCTGGCTATAAATTTACTGCTTCAAATGCCCCTAAAAATTTGACAGATTAGCAATTTGTAAAAGATGTAAATTTAGCGCCATAATTCATTTTATCTAACTTTACCAAAAAAAAATTCACATCGCTAGTACGTGGTCATCGTGAGTAGCCACTATCGTCATTGACTTAGCCATTGTTGCTCAGCCATGTTAGCCCTCGCCGGCCACGACGCCCTCGCCTATGGATGGCAGGGTTGCAAACTCCCTAGGCCAAAGGGCGAGGTGGTCGTCGCCCAAATTTGGCGAGTGCTTGCTGGCCCTTGTAGGCCCAAATAACATGAAAAAAAAAATGAAAAATAAGAAACAAAAAAAAAATTATGAAAACTTTTTAAAAAAATATTAACAAATGTATGGAGCTCACTTAGGATGGCTAATATCCACGTTGGCGATTTCTGATCAAATTGGCTAGATGGACTAAATTAGTATGTAACAGGTTTGGGACCAGATTAGTCCAATTGAAAAGTTTATGATTAAATTATTATTGATATAATATTATTATGACTTTTTGTTATTTATCTCACAGCCTCATCCATCGCACATACATGTGACAAGGGCTGAGGTTTTCACGTCCAGACCGGTTGTGCAGATGGCTAAGAAATGCCTCAAGACTTGCCGTGTCTTGGATCCCCTAGGGTTTTTTTAGGGTTTTCTACTTAATTATATTATGTTCCAGAATGTTCCCGAGGGCAGGCAAGTCGGTAATTGTCCACTCTCTCTAGAATGTTCCTATTTAATGTTAGTGGTTAGGAAAGTGAGAGATGCAACATAAACCGTTAGAGTGAGATCTAGGTTTGTAATTCGAGGCCCCCCTACTATATAAAGGGGAGTCCTCCTTCTCCTTTGAACATCCACAAATCAAATCACCAAGCATTCTTCTCAGAGTCTCTCTCTCTCTCTCTCTCTCTCTACGAAGATCCTAAGAAGAAAAGAAGATAGAAGCCTTAGCTTGGGCGTCCCAACGACACAAAATAGCTGGAGTCGTTGCACGAGTTGATCACGATCTCCCGTCCCGTGACAAGTGCATCAGAGCAAACATCGTAGAGACGAGTTGTTTGTGAGGTTGACAAGCATTAAACTGGTCGAGGCAATGGCTGCACCAAACGTGGATCAAATCGTTGTCGTGGATGGAGAGGTTCCCCATGAGAAACCCGCCTAGGAGAAAGCCTGGGGGTAAATCTTCAAGAAGAAGAGAAACATTGTTTGACATTGTGTCTGCGCTTGCTGACAAGTTTCGACATGATGAGAAGAATGGTGCAGGAGCTGTTCGATGGTCTTGAAAACACCAAGAAGCAAATCGACAAAATGGATAACAAGATTCGTGAAGACTTCACGATCATCCTGAATGGAGCCATGTCTCCGCTACAAATGAAGGATAAAGCTTTCGAAGCGTTGATTGAAGCTTTGAAGCTGGACGTCCAAGAAAAAGACAACTCCCCCCAATCGAGAAAAAGGCGCTGAAGGTGGAGATTCATGAGCTCAAGACTGTGCTGGTCTTGTGCAAAACCAGCATAGCCAGCGGTGTATCCTCAAATGGTGCAATGGCCATCCAAATGGAGCCAAACATAAAGGTGCCCGAACCAAAGGATTCAAAAGCGAACGATCCACCATAGAGGTGAAAAACTTCATCTGGAGGATGGAGTAGTACTTTGACACCATGGGAATTCAAGACGATGCGACCAAAGTACGAACAATAGTTTTATATGTTGTGCTGGCGATTCATGGTCGATGAAGCCAAGAAAGGTAATCAAGACTACGTGAAAACGTGGGATGAATTTACCGAACAACTTCAAAACAACTTGTGTCTAGTGTTCGCGGCACAAGAAGCTCGTAGCAAGCTTTATCACCTAGAGCAAAAGCGCTCAATCCAGAGTACATCAAGGAGTTCACCAAATTCAAACTCCAAATCCCGAACTTGGGCGAGGAGTAGGCTCTCGAAGCATTCCTGGACGGGCTAAAATCGTGGGTGCAACTCGAGTTGAAGAGAAGTTATGTTCAAAGCATCACTAAAGCAATCTCCATAGATGAGTTACTAGTTGACTTCAGCAAGCTCGATTCGAAGTCCAAGGGAAACCGATCGAAGGATCGAGACAACAACCGCAAGGATGATGACGATTCCGAGCATGGTCGAAAAGAATATCGAGATAGAGAAAGGTGGGCGAAGGATCATCTAGACACCAACATTGGTGCAATCGTCCCCATAACAACTACATCAACCCAGAGGACGTGTTTAAGCATCCTCCCTCACAACCGTGCGTGATGCAGAGGCAGCCATTGGACTCAAAAGTATATGAAGAAAAACAATGACAAAACACTATACTCTATCATCATCAAGGATAAGGGTGGCGAGGAGCAGAAAAAGGAAGAAGCGCCAAAAATTGCTTGACTCAGAGTCATAAGAAGACTCGACTTGATGTGCCTACTCAATCACCGCCAAAGAAGACTACAAGACCATCAACACTCAACTTCGTGGAAGTCAAGATACGTGGCAAGACACTCCTGTCTTGGTCGACACGGGTGCAATAAATCTATTTATCTCAACTGAAGCGGCACGGTGGTTGGACCTTGATGTAGAACCCGACGAACACTTTTTCAAAATGTTGAACTCCAAAGATCGCCAAGCCAATGTCGTAGCTATAGACGTCGAGATACAAGTCGGTGGATGGAAGAAAAGCTCGACTTCAAGGTAATTCTGGTCACGATTATGACTTGATGTTGGGAATAGATTTCTTTGACAGGGCCCAAGCGATGGTCGACCTAAGAACCAAGTCGCTCAACATCACTAATCAAAAGCACCCATCGGATGTGGCAATGATCAATGAGGTGGGAAACGCAAAAAGCATCAACATGATTCGACTCTGGATAAGAGAAGTAGAGTTGAGGTGCCGTTTGAGCCATTCGAGCAAAGAAACAAGACCCGACTTTTGGAGAAGCCAAAAGAAAAGTGGGAGCTACTCACACCCACATAAAACAACCTGCCCATCAGTGTGTTGTTCCTTGAGCTGGAAAGCATTGACACGGTCAAGCCAAAGGCTGAGTCACAGATGACTCGAGAAGCAGTACACGCACCATGCAAACATCAAGTCCCGAGGCCAAGGAGGAAGTGCTCTTGTGGACGCAAAAACAAAAACACGAAGAACCCGATGATCCAAAGAAAGGATGCGGGCGGCTAAAAGACAATTTTGCTGCAAAAAAGATATAACATTCCAAATTCCGACCCTCTCGAGGCCGTTGAATGGAAGGATATCGATCGATGTGTTTCAGTTGTAACTCGTTCGGAGTTGGCCACTCCCGAGTTAACTGATCAAAATGAAAAGGCTAACACATAATAAGATACGATCAACGGACGATTGACCACGAAATGGAAGCTCAAAATTGACAGCTGAAAATAGAGAATTCCAATTCTAGATAAGGATTTGACATCATCTCGCCAATAGCAATTTCAAATTGAAAAAGTGAAGTTTGGACTGATAGTACAAAATTACCATTTTGCCCATCGACCATTTGCCCTTGCTTTAAGATTTTAAGAAGGACAAAATGGTCGTTTTCTCTCTACCATAGGGCTGCTGAAAATTATGTGCATATGGTCAAAGAGAGTCAAAGTCATTATTGGAATGTGCCATGTGTCACTCATTGAAGGCTTTAGGCATTAATTACCCCACCAAATCAAGTTTTGTCAATTTTACCTCAATTATTTGAGTGAAATCCTTTGGTAGAGACCCTCATCAATCGTGTATAGCCCTTCCCCCATTTTCCTTGCATTTTTCTCTCCAATTGTTCTTCACCGAAAACTGCCCAGTTCGACCGCCCACTGCCCTCCAGTTCGGTGTGCTCACCAGCCCTTTTCCATCGCCGTCTTATAGTCCGCCGACCACCAGGAGCAAGAACAATTTGTCCTTAACAAGTTTTAAGCGGTAGCTCGACGTTTCGTTGATTGGGTTTTCCTGAAAAGCCCTTAGATCAAAACCGGACAAAATCTGTACGAGCTGGGGTAAGGCTTCCATTCACCCTCTTAGAGACTTTGATTGGCCTCAAACGTTTTTTGAGATCTTCATAACATCTAGTACTCAAGTTGGATGATTTGTGGTTGCAAGTTTGGTGGTGTTAAAATGAGTTTTCATGGCTGAACAAAGGTGTTATTAGTCGGATAGATTTTGCCGTTTGGAAGACCGTGTGAAAACCGAGCTGTTCAAAGGTCTTCGAGGTGTCGTTCCGCTTCAAAACTCTTGGTGAGCTTCCTAAACACATAGATTGAGGTCCTAACAAGTTTATTTTGTGAGGAATTGAGACCTAAGATTGAGATACGGCTTAATTGTCCGGATTGAACCAAAAACCAGTTCTATTTTCTAGAGCACCCTAGTCTGGCCGAACCTGATGATGGCCATTTAGGAGATATTTGGACTTCAAATTGACTCATAAGACTCCATAAGACGTTAAGTGAGGTGTTAATGGGGAGTATGTAAAGTGGATTGGGAATTTGAAGTTATTTAAGGGCTATTTGGTGCATGAACATCCAAGTTATACCTTGCCTTACATGTGGCTACATGAACCGAATGAATTGAGGGTTCGTGGAAGTATTGTTATGTGTTCGATTGATCGATAAGGCATCTTGAGTTACCAATTGAATGGTTATTGAGAGATTGATTTAGTGGAAGTTGAATGCGATGACTTTTTGATCTGAAATTGATTAACTTTTCTAGGTGGACGAGTGATCCTTGGTTAGTCGCGTACTTGTAAAATTGAAAAGGATCGTTTGGTGTGGAAATTTACTAATCGCTCAAGGTAAGAGTCCCTTAAACCTTTACTTGAACGTTAGGATACTACTTGATGAGTTTGGGTGGTGAACTGATGAAATTGTGCACCTCAAGTGTTTGAATTGTTAGTGATCAGATGAAATATGGGTGGACTGAACCATACATGCAAACCTGGAGTGAAATTGTGATTTTTTATGATTGAATTGATGATTTGCTACTCGAATGACACGGATGCTTGTATGGTCGTGTGGTATTTCACATTGTGTGGCGATTGTGTGAGAAATTCGATTGGAATGGCAAGAAAGCTAATTGTGGGATTGATTGCCTTGTGATGTAAGTGGCTATTGAGCCATTGGTGATATAGTTCGGCTATTAAGCCCTAGATCTATATGAATTGGCTATGAAGCCTTGCTAATGAATTAGTTATAACGTATATGTTACATAGTTTGCTATAATGCCTATGCTTTATAAACGGCTATAGTACCGATATTATATGAATGGGCTATAGTGCCTTGACGATCGTTGGTCTGTGGCCTCGGAGATCGCATTGGCTCTAAGCCCCAATGATACCGATTGGCCTGTAACCCCGGTGTATCATATGGCTATGAGCCCTTGAGATTACAATTGGCTGTGAGCTTCAAAGGTACCGATTGGCCTATGGCCTCAGTGATACCAACTGACTAAAAGCCTTAATGAAATCGATTGGTCTGTGGCCTTGGTGATATCAATTGAATGTACTGATTAGCCTGTAGCTCTAGTGGTACCAATTGACTAAAAGTCTTGATGATATCGATTGGCCTGTGGCCTTGGTGATATCAATTGGCCAGAATTCCTAGAGAAGTACATTGCGGCTAAGGGCCCAGGCGATGAATGAATGTGATGACTTTGAAGTCTATGCGTGCTAGTTTATATGCCATGTGATATTGTTTGGCTGAACTTCTACTTATCGCTATTGTGTAGTCTGGGGGGACTGGTGGTCAGGTCTAGGTTTATGGTTCACTTGTTGAGATATATATATTTCACCCTGTTGGGGATTAACTTTTTTTAAGTCCTTGAATATGGAAATACAAGCAAGATGAGGATGAGCTCTTGATGAAGTAATAGCACGAATGATTTATGTTTTTGTGGCCTTAGGGTTTGTATCCTGAATTTTGAGGAATTGGGAATTGAATTATGGGTACTTTGACTGTGATAACTTCTGAGGAGAATTTTATTAATAAGCGAAGTATACTCTTTTGTCCTGAGTCATCTCGTTGTAATTTGTGTGGAGCTGTTTTATTACTTCCATGAACTTGTTTCATTTTCAAGAACATTGTTATTGGCCAAAGGATCTTGGGAGATTATTGAAGATCAATGGCCTAATGGGATGTTCGCGTGCTCGTTGGGTTCGGGGCGTGACAAAAGAATCTCGACCTAAGAACATCGAGGACCACGCTCAAATGGGTAGGAAAGAATGACACGGGTCGAGGTTCTCACGCCCAGACTGGTCATACAGATGGCAGAGAGATGCCCCAAGACTTGCTGTGTCTTGAATCCCTTATGGTTTGTCTAGGGTTATCTACTTGATTCTACTATGTTCTAGAATGTACCCGAGGGCGAGCGAGTCGATAATTGTTCACTTTCTCTAGAATGTTCCTGTTTAATGTCGGTGGTTAGGAAAGTGAGAGATGCAATCTAGACCATTAGATGATAGTGAGGTTTAAGGTTGTAATTCGAGGCCCCCTCGTATATAAAGAGGAATCCTTCTTTTCATTTGAGCATCCACAAATCAAATCACCAAACATTCCTCCTAGGGTCTCTCTCTAGAACTTTCTATACGAAGATCCTAAGAAGAAAATAAAATAGAAGGCTTAGCTCGGGCATCCCAACGATACAAAATAACTCGAGTCACCGCACGGATTGATCACAATCTCCCGACCCATGACATATGCTTGTGCGAATGCACGCGCGAGAGGGGCTACTGGAGATAGTGAAGGGTGGCGTAAGAAGGGTTGTAATGTGTCACGCCCCGCGCCTTGGGCACGAGCACGCGACTCCCTACAAGCAAAATAATTATCTCTCGTGGTCCCAAGATCTACAACTAAGTCGAGAGACATGATATACATTTACCAAGCATGCAGAAGCGATAATGAAATAACTCTCATACAAATAGTGAAATGGGACCTGGATAGCGTACATACTGTCATACATAAAGCCCAACTGTTCATATAGAAGTATAACTACTAAATCCGCTAACAAGAGGGGTGATGGGGTAAGTACACAAAATGATCCACCATCAGCATCCAAATGAGACGAGGTCAGGGTCGCCACCAAAGGATCAAACTAACAAACTGGGAGCTCGTAAGAAGAACTGCTAGAGTCCCTGGTGTCCTCGGCATCCTCCGACTACTCATACTCTGAGAAGGTCTCTAAGTGAACCCCGATAGTATCCTCCATGGTCGCCTCGGCAGATGGCTCCGCAAGATCCTCCTCAGTCGCCTCCAGCACAATGACCTCGTCCTTCGTGTTCTCTATGGTCGGGGTCCTCTCCGGTCCATTCCTTGAACCGGCAACGGACTCCTCAGCTTGGTCTAAGTCGCTGGTGGGATGACACCAACTAGGGACGACTCCCTGGAGCACCTCATGGGGCTTTAGCGGCCCAGCCAACACATCCCAGACTTTCCTAAACCAGACCTCATACTGATGAGGCTTCCAGACCATACTACCCTCGTCCACCCAGACAACAGTATACTTCCTTACATAGATAGTTTCCTGCCCGTCAGGGAACTCGTCAAAATAAGTGGACATCTCATTCGGGTCTCTAAAATGAATAGGCCGCATCGTCAAGGCTTAGGATCTGTAAAAATAAGAGTCCCCAACGGGGTGAGATACACATCTTAGTAAAAGAGTCCAAAATCTAGATTAGGCCGATCGTCCACTCAGGAAGCCACATGCCCCGATCATTCAAACTCAAAGTCATATAAGACAAAATAAATTTAAATAACTACACACAGATGGCAGGCATGCAATTAAGGCATCTTATCACATTCGGATGGTCATGCACGACTCGTCCTGCCACCTCATCACAACTACCTTCTCCTGCCTACCTCATTCTCATGCCCGCGATTAGATCGCATCAAGCTCGGTCCGTGTAAACGCATCAGACCGTCATTGACAACCTGCGTAAACCCATCAGGTTTCAATGATACCCCAGGCCAGTGCTAGCACCTTATAATCTTCGTCCCGTGTAAACGCATCAAGACTGTGGCCATCTCAACTCTGCAATTAGATCGCATCAGGGCGCCACACAACCTCTACCCCGCGCCTCAACGTCTCAGGGTATCCACCACATCACCCCGCTTCTCATAAGCCTCAAGATCTCGCCTCGTCTCCGCCATGCCACATTCATAATTCATGCACACAAGGCTAAGTACAATTCATGCATAAATAATGCATCCATAACATGCAAGACGATTCAATGCACATTCCTAGGTAACCAATTACTCAAGAAACAAGCATAAGTAAACATTAGGGCCACCTATGCCCTTATAACATACACAAGGACCATTCATGCCAAGCTTCCTAAGATAACATCTCAATTCTATCCGACTCGCCCAATTGAGTCCAATCTTCCTATCCTAAGTTTAGGAATTCTCTTACCTTGAATTTGATACCATAATAATTCTCTTCTTGGGTCCTCAAAGTTTTGGCCTCCAATGGTCCAAGACCAATCTCACCGCGCAACCTATAATTTCCAATCAATTCGTCAATTTTCATATCCAATTCAACAATCCATGAATCACAAACCTTCATAACACAATTCTCATCATCTTAGCATGTATAAATCACCAATTTGAGGCTCAAAACCAATAGCCATCAGCCTCCACAGATTCGGTCTTGCATAGAACCGAATCGGCTATTTTCGGTTCTGTGCAAATCGAGCACAACCAGCCCTAAATCTCCATCAAATCCTTCATTTAATCACTACCCTACCTCTTAACATGTCTATCTAAGGGTCTAAGGGTCTCATAGAGAGTTTAAAGTCGAGTCGTCGCTGGAATCCCGTCAAGAGTCGTCGGTTCCTCAAGGTCATTAAATTGGCAGATTTTGTCCTACATTCACAAGATCCATTTGGGGTCAAAACTTCATCAAATCAAGCTCAACTTTTTACCACAGATAGATATACATGTCCCCTAGATCTCCATAAAATTTGGTCGCAAGATTTCAACATTTCGATATCCTAAGGGGTTTGAAACTCGGCCTACCTCAGTTTGAGTTAGATTTCGTCAGCTTCCGGAGAAATACTTGGTCGGAGCTCCTCGGTGGTCCAATCGACGGGCTTCTACTTTGAGGAGGTCGGCAGGAGGTGGGGTTAGGTGGGTATGGTCGACTGGAGTCCAGGCGGTAGCCGGAGGGGCTCGTCGGAACGACCGGAGGGGCTCGTCGGAACGGCCGAACGGGTTGGACAAAAGCGGTCGGGCGGTAGCAGCTCTCAGCAGGTTGACGAGGAAGAAGAAGATGAAGTCTCGGTGGTGGTGGGGTGTTATGGCCGGTCAATGTGAGGTGAGAGAGAGAGAAAAAGAGTTATATTCAACCCTCAAGTCAAAGGGAAGAATGGTAGGTGGTGAATAGTGGACATGACCACTCTATGCTTGATCTAGTGACACTTGTCCTAAGTATCAATCAAGCAAATCTAATGGCCATAATCCCCTCTCATTTTCGGCAGCTCTTGGGGTAGTTTGAAAGACCAAAATGCTCTTCCTTCATTGCATGGGCAAGACTTAAGCTTGAGGGGCAAAATGGTAATTTCACCCCGACGTCCGGAACGTCATTTTTTTTATCATTCCAATATTCTTCGATAGTGCGACTGCCGATATGAATATAACGTTGGAATTCTTGATTCTACATTTTCGATTTTCAAGACTCGTTTCTAATGGTTTTCTCTATCAGACGTGGTTTCAGCCTATCCCGAATCGATGGGTGACTTTTGTAGACGTTATGCGTATCGACCCTGTGATTCATATCACTTTTAGGGCTCGTCAATTCGTGGCGACTTTGGTTGTCATGTAATTGTGAGGGTCTATCACTAGTCCTTTTGATCTCGATCGTCACTGTCCGATTTAGAAAATTTTTGCAAATTATACATTGGTTAAGCGGCATCACCTGCGCTCCAATCGTATAACGCTAGCTAATACATTCTTTAATCGTTCTTAGATCGGACTTTTTATGGTTCTAAATGTCCCCTCGACAATCCTTATGGTCAAAACGCCATTTCCTATCCGAGCTTCCTAAGTCCGCGTACCTTGTCTCGCGTTAGTCTTTCCCTTTTGGGCAACCTACTCGAATTGATCAGATTCGAGCGAGATACGACTGAAATACATCTATAGATTTACTTCTCATTAATGAGTCTGAAATTGATTGGAAATCAGAATGTCACATAATGTCTTGATGAATTTGGTGAGAGTGGAAAGATAGTGAATGGCAGCCGACCATGCATTCATGGTCAGGAAGAAGAAGAGAAAAGAAAAAATGTGGAATAAAAAAGAAGAAGAAAAAAGAGAATGGATCTCAAGTTCTAACCTAAGTAGCACCGACACCGACATCGACACGTGAACACAACATGACACGATACGTCAATACAACATTTGTCAAAATAGAAAATCTGATACGTCGGGGGCATGTTGTATTAAATATATATTTTTAAATGTAAAAAAATAAAATATAAAAGCTAAACCATGTGTCATATGCATTAATTCTAATAACAAAGGTCGAGTTTTTATTATTTTTTATAACTTTTCGTAAAAATATAGAATTTATGAGAGATATTATAATAAAAAAAAATCTAGCATGGAATGAATACTTTGGTAAATAGACCGCAGCCGGTTTTGAAAAAAATAAAAATAAAACATAAAATCAGTTGATTTGAAATCTCTCAATGCTCTCTCTCCTCTATCTTTGTTATCTTGATTATCTTCCTCTTCTCCTTCTCGTTACTTTTTCAAAAAATATCACACATTCCCAATCTGCTTTCGTCTCTCCTCTGCTCTTCCCTCCCACGTCTCCTCTTACCGCTGTACTTTTTAATGAAAATTGTCATACACACGCTTGAACCCCCTTCTCTCTATTCTCCTCTCTGTCTTCCCCTGTTATCTCTTCTTCGTCTTCCTTCTTTCCTCTCCCCCCCGGCCCCCCCCCCCCCCCCCGCTCTCTTCCTCTTTCCCTTCCGCCACATCTTGAACGTCTGAACATCCCTCTCTCTCTCTCACTTCTTACGAAGCGAACCCGAAGTCGACCACTATCATTTTTGCTGCTGATCTCTCCTCCGGTGCTCTCTCGCACTGTCCTGTTTGTTCATGTTGCTCATGAAGGCCGTTTTTGGCTCGGATGCTCTCTCAATCTCTCTTATGGCCCGAGATGGCCGAGACACTCTTCCTCCCTTGTCCTACTGATCTCTACCCACCGGATTGACCTTCCCCCGCCTTCATCCTTAGCCGATTCGCTTGTCCCCGAGGTGTGTCGGCTGCGCTAACCACTTGTCGGACGCATGTCGGCATAGGTCCTAACCATTAAAATCAATCATGTTTTCGGCATGTCCTCTTTTCAAGAAAGTAAATTTTATATGTGAGTTTATACTAATTTAACTGGAGGTTTCCTACTAAAAAATTAATTTATAGGTTGGCTTTCAAGTATCAATATCATATACAAACATCCCAAAAAGCGAGGGGCTTACTCCCACGGTAGTCGTTTGCTTCTGCTGAAGATTGTACACGCGTTTGCACATACGAAACAATTACCAAAAAAGTTGTAAACTTTTTAAAATTGTGCTAATTTAGTTCTTTTTTTTTTTAATATTGAGTTATAAATCTTTTTTATTTGTGTCAATTTAGTTCATCCCGCCAACTTTGATCGGAAATCACTGACATGGACACCGACCATACAACGTGACGTCATCTTTTATGATATAAATAAATTATAATAATAATTTATTTATTCTTTATATTTCCTTTTATAAGACCTTAGAGACCAGCCAAAGGCGAGGGCCGATAAGGTTGACCTTATCGGCTTTTGGCAAATCTTGCCCTTGTTGGAATCCTTAACCATAGTAGTTTTCACGTAATTAGTGGGATTTGAACAAGTGATTTTCAGCTTTTAAATTAAAAATCCTTTACACTCCAACCACTGACGTCAATTTTTGAGATTTTAATGGAGACAAATTAATGATATGCTCTCTTCACGTGTAGTACAAAGTCCAAGAACGCAGTGGCCCCTTTCGATAGGTGCATCAATGCTTTGGTGGCCATAAGCGCTGGACTAGTTAAGTATCAAATCACACGTTTTATTATAATAATTTATGCTTTCCAAACAGTTGGCAACGACCCCACAATATTTTTATATGATATTAGAGGTCCTTATTTTTTTTTTTTATCTATCTAAGCCCTTCATTTACCTCTTTTGTCATATATTTACACTATTAATCGTAGGCCAAAGTCTAGCTTACACATAAGGATAAGTTACAGATTGTTTAACTATTGAACCACGCTTTTGATTTAATAGTTTAAATTTTTGGAACGGACATCATTGGTCCCACAAGTTTGACAATAAGGCCACCTAACTTTTTGGTCCTAAATCACGAAGCTGTCGACGAAGTTTCCAAGATGAGATAATAGCCAAAGTTCCAAGTGAGGAGAGATAAAGTTTGGCATGCCATGTAGCTTATTCATGAGTTCTATCTTCAAGAGAAGATTTCAATGCAATCCTTATAAAGAGTGTCACTTTGCTTGTGCCCTGTCATACACTTTGAATATTCAAAAGCTCATCTTGTGTCAAACAACGTACGTACCTGAGCTGTCGGAAGTTCCCACAAAAACGACCTGATCTTCCATGCTCTTCCATGGGGACGTACGGAAAAAGCTTTTATCCTTTGATGTTCAAACCCCTCTCTCTCTTTCTTCCTCTTTGACCCGTTCAATCTCCCCGCTCACTTATGCAGATTTTCGTTATATTTTCATGGCAAAAAGATTACACAAGTCATTGATCAAAAGATCAATGTCCGCGAGAAAACATACGAGACTCGGCATATATACTTTACACGTTGTGAACATATTCGTTTATTTGTTAGTTGAGCAGTGAAGTTATAATTTTGTATCACGGACAACAATACAGAAAAGAAAAATCAGCATATCATTAACGAAATCACATTCAAATATGATAACGACATGAAACTTATTCTTTAAAGAATTTAGTTGGATCAAAATGGACGAAATAACTAGATCAAATAGGCGTGTGCTTTAATATATTCATAAGCATTGCAAGAATTTTTCCGAACGGCACCTCTCTCTCTCTCTCTCTCTCTCTCGTAGCATTACCACCAAATTTCCTATCTCGTGTATGACATTCAAAGGTCAAAACACGTCCGTCAAAGTGACAGATTGAAGTCATGCAAAAGTTGGACAGGAAGCAATATAAATACCTCAATGTCCCTTCCACCCGAAGCATCAAAATTGCTAATGATACAAACCAACGACAAGCTTTTCGCGTCATTGAGAGAGAGAGAGAGAGATGAAGTTCCAAACGGCAGTTGCCCTAGCCCTGGCACTTCTTTGGCTAGTGAATGTGCAATTGCACGAGGCTTCGAGAGGGTTAGACGAAGCAGACGAAGAGAAGGAAGAAGAAACATTACATTATGTCAGGGAAGGCAACATGCTTTTGCAATCTCTTCAAAAGGGTTCAGTCCGGCCTCCGGGGAACGGGTGTGCCTACATTTTCCAAGGGAGGCGGGCCGCCGTGCATTAGCCACAAGAACTTCGCGGGCCACACAGAGGCTCCACCGAATGCATACCCAGCTCCAGTGCTCCGATTTGGTGCGGCTTCCGACACTAAATGATTAATTCAAGGTCAAGAGCCGAAAGATTATGCTTCATCATTTGTCTTCTTGCTGGGTAATAAGTTGATGCATCTAAACTATTTTTGTGTATACGTACTTGTATACGCAATAGATATAATTTTTTTTTTTACCATTAGTTGTTTGTCGATGGATAATTCCTCCTCGCTAGATAAGCGTTGTGTGATATGATGAAATAACAAAGTATTTTATTTTGATGAGATACTTAGTTGTGTTATGTAAGTATTGCCTCTATATATATCGCTTCATAAATCTGTGAGATGGAATCTCTTACGAGATGAAGGGTCGTTTTGCGATCATTTGCATGTATTGGTTCGAGAGTAACATGACGTTACCCTTGTTGTTGCCATGATTGAAATTTCATGATTGGGCAACAATTAATCCTTTATTCTTTACCCCTTTTGTCATTCTTGAAGTTTTGTTAAGAGCTGCAACTAAGCATGGCCCTCACAAATTCTCTTAAGTCTCAATTCTTTCAATCCACTCAATTGTCTCAATCCCGGCTCAATTTTCTCAATTATCTGAATCGATTTTCTGCTCAATTCTCTCAAAAAAGGTAAGTGAAAGCAAAAATAATGGAAAGAACCTGTGACATTCCAAATTCCGAACTTCTCGAGGCTATTAAATGGAAGGATATCGATTGATGTGTTTTAGTTATAACTCGCTCGGAGTTGACCACTCTTAAGTTAACTGACCAAAAGGGAAATACTGGCGCAGAGTTGGGTACGTGGACCTATGGAATTTGAATGAGAAATGACACTTTGACCATAAAGATTGTTGATGGAATATCTTGGGCTGGTAGAGATCGATCTAAGGATGACCAAGGGATGTCTTGCTAGGGTTATACGTTGGGACGCGGGTGATTTCGCTTAACCAATATATAATTTGCGAGAATTTCCTAAATCTGATTCCGATGATCAGGATCGAAGGAACGAACGATAAATCCTCACAATTACATGACAGTCAAAGTCGTTACAACTTGAGAAAATTTCAAGGTCAATACGCGTAGCGCCTGCAAGAGTCGCTCGTCAATTTGAGACAAATTGGAATTACAGTCGAAGAGAGTTTGACATGAAATTGGACCTCGAGATTTGGATATTGGATATTGAGGAATTCAAATATTGGAATTGAGATGGACGTCGCCTTATCGACGGTGGTTTATATTGGAAAAATTAAGTTTCGGACGGAGAGTGCAAAATGACCATTTTACCCCTCGACCTTGCCCTTTTGTTAAGAAATATAAAAGGACATTTTGATCATTTTAGACCCCCCATGGATACTGAATTTCATGGTCAAAGAAGGTCAATGATGAGCTAAGATCTTCTAGAAGCAAGACAAGTGTCATCCAATGAGTGATTAAGCTAGTCACCTTTGGCACTAATTATTCAACATTCTTTGACTTATTGGGATTAAGCTAGTCTTCTTCTTCTTCCTCATCTTCATTTGGACAAGCAGCTCCCCCTCCTTACTCTCCACCTTCATTTTTCTCTCTCTCAGCCGAACCAGACCCACCCGACCAGCACCGATCACCTCACTTCCTTCGGCAATAACTTTTTCATCCGACATCCGATTGAGGTAAAACCACTGCCATCTTAAAGCTTATTATCTTGTAGTTTTAGGAACATATTATAAGATTGATTTGGCCCGGTATTTTGTCCCGTAGGTCTTATTTAGTGGGAAAAGGTCAGGATGGAGGTTGATTCCGACCAGTTTTGGGGAAAGATCTGTTTCGGGGGATTCCGGACTTTAAATGGCTTCAAATTTTTGGTGAGATCTTTATAACATCTAGTAATAAGATTGGATAGTCTGTGGTTGTAAGTTTGATGGTGTTAAAATAGGGTTTCATGGCTGATTATGGATGATTAAAACTGGACAGAATCTGCCCGTTTGAGGACCATGGAGAAAACCGATTGTTTCGAAGGTTTTATGTTATTGTTTCACTCCAAAACTCTCGGTGAGCTTCCTTAACATGTAAATTGAGGTCCTAGCAAGTTTATTTTGTGAGGAATTAAGGTTTGGGATTGAAGTATGGCTTGATTGTGCTAGTCGAACCGAAAACCAGTTCTGTTTTGTGGGTGAAACCTTGCTGGTCGATTCTATTGGGGGGCTGATTGAAGATTACTTGGACTTCAAATTGACTTATAATGTCCTATATGATGTGATATGAGGTGTTAAAGGGGATTATGTGAAGTTGATTGGGATTTAGAGGTGATTTGTGGTAAATTTGGCGCATAAACTACTAGATTATGTCTTGCCATGTCTATAACCATGTGAACCGAATCCATTGAGGGTTTCTGAGAGTGTGATCGTACATTCATTTGAGTAATAAGGTGGCATGAATTGCCAAGGGTATGGTTAAGGAAGGCTTGAGTTAATGACAATGAGTAAGCCATAGTTTATTGATTTAAGATTGGTAAATCTTTCTAGGTTGACAAGGAATTCGTGGAAAGTTCATACTTGTGGCATTGAGGATAGTTACTTTGTGTGACATTTTGCTAATTGATCAAGGTAAGTATTTCCTAATCCTTTCTCTGAATGCCTAGACACTGCTGGATGAGTGATTGTATGAAATGATTGACTGGCGAATTTTTATGAAATGAATCGCATGTGTGTCTTGATGGCATTGTGATATTAATGAGAAAGGTGTTGATGATACCAATTGGTCTAATGATCTCGACGGTATCAGAGGGTGGTGAAGTTGAATGAGAATGTGAATACCATTTGGTCTGATGACCCCAGCGGCATGGAAAGGTGTTGCGGATACCATTTGGTTTGATGACCCCGGCGGTATCGGAGGATGGCGAAGTTGAATGAAAATGTGAATGCCATTTAGTCTGATGACCTCGGCGGCATGGAGTGGCTGTAAACCTAGAGTGTACGATTGGTCTACTGACCCCGTGTTTGTGGACATCGTTTGGTTTGATGACTCCGGTGATGTCAAGTGGCAGGAGTGCCAGTGGAGTATGTGGGTGGATGAGTAAGTGGTGGTTGTGGTGTATATGATGCATGTGACTGCATATTGGGACCTATAATTGAGCATGACTATTTGTATTGATTGTCCACGCTTGCTAATTGAAACTGCCGTTGTGTGATGCCTTGTGCCATTGCGTTATCTATTATTTTGCATATGAGAGGCATATGTGGGTGATCTGGTAGGACTGGTATTGAGGTATATGGTTAAGTTTCACTTGCTGAGATATATATGTCCCACCCCAGTGGGGGATTAAATTTTTCAGGTCTTTGAAGACGAAAGTACAGGTACGATAAGGATGGGCTCTCAATGAAGTAATGGAATGAATGATTTTATGTAATTGTGGCTTTAGGAATTGTATCTGAATTTTGAGGATTTAGGAAGTGAATTATGTGTACTTGACTACGATAACTTTTGAGGAGAATTTTATTTATGAGATGTGTATATCCTTTTGTCCTGAGTCATCTCATTATGATTTGTACGGAGCAATTTAATTGCTTCCGTGACCTTGTATTATTTTGAAGCTGTGATTAATTGGCCGAGGAATCCTGGGAGATTAGTGAAGATCAACGGTCAGGTGGAATGTACGCGTGCTCGCCGGGTTCGGGGCGTGACATCCACGTTTAAGTAGTATCAAAGCAAGGTCTGCTTGATCAATTTTGATTGAGGCTTGGAGTGATAAGATGTGATGACTTGAGGATATTTAACTAGTGAGACCTTTAGGATTAAGCATGGATTGTTGAATCTTGAGGATTATAGGCTTGAACTTTTGCTGTACCCTAATGGTTCTAGAGTTGATTTCGATTGATGATCATGAGCTATTTTATGGATAAGGCTCACAAGGAAGTGAGTAGAAATTGAAGAGTTATAAGCCTGGATTTTGAGATTATAATTGTGCTTGAGGTTAGTAGAGAAGTCGATGACCCAACTTGGGGAATATGTGTTATAAAGAGATGATTGGTATTAGTGGATTCGAGTTTGAATTGCATGATATCTTGTTGGTATAGTTATCATTTGCTATTGACAACTTTGAATGGTATGAGATGAGATGTATACGAGGAAGCGAGGAAGGAATATTTGGATTAATAATCAGTTGTGATTGAATGCTTGTGGATTTGACTTGAATAGCGACTAGACTTGAGGTATATAGTTGAATATAGACAATCGATCTGTGAGATACGGTGGTCATTGGTGGAACCAGAGGTTTTCTATAATTGAGGCTTGATGTGGAAACGATTATGGTATGACAAGTTGTGAGGACGAACATACTATGCATGTGTTTGTAGTTATGAAATGAAAGTTGATGAGGGTGCATGCATGAACTTATCGCTATTAGACTTAATAAACTGTCGCTTGGTATGGGACAATTAAATGAGATACATATAAACTGTAATGAAGCATGGTATGGAACGTGTGGAACGGGGCTTTCTCCGTAGATGTATGACTTGAGACAACTTGCAACGGCCAGGTCTGATAAGGGCGGGGAGTTATTGTCGGGACAGAGAGGTCCGGATAAGGAGCGGCTTCTGGCAGGCTTCTAAGATGGCAAGAGGCAGGGATGACCCAAGTCATAACTTGAAAGGGAAAGTCTAGGTATCAGGTTGAGTCCTATTGTGATTAAGAGATATATGACACATGATTGATTCTTGAAAAGAATGATCGAAAGTGGCAAGACATGTGTAATGACGCCTATGAGTGGCATGGTTACAAGCTTTGTGCGTGGCTGTGGATGCCATTTGAAAGGAAAATTGATGTTTATGATTGGCATATTGGGCATGTTTTGTAATTGGCATCATGTGAATATTATGACCAATGTCTAACTGAGAGATTAGACAACATGTGGGGTGTATACCCATTGAACTGATGCCTGTTGAGAATGAGATAGCCTGTCGTGCTTGTGATAGAGTGGCATATGCCTCTAGGCTTAAAGTGTGAGCTATTGACTCAATGAATTGCTGTCTTGAGTGCTTGTTTGATAGTTGCCTAGTTGAGGCTTGCTTAGCAATGGTTGTTAATTGATGAGTTGCCTCGTTGAGGCTGGCTTGTTATGTGGTTGCTGCTTAAGGATGATTTGGAATCATTGTATAATGAGCAACTAGTTAAGAATTGTTTGGGAATCACTGATGGTTGATGGTGAAAGATAATGAGATGAGCAGTCTGAGACCACTAGACTTAGATGACTTAAGTGTTTGGTTCCTGGAGGGAATCATAGTAGTTCAAGTGACATGAGAACCTAATGAAGTTGAACGACCCAAGTATGGTCGTAGAAGTATTTGGCTCGAGTGTATAAGATATTGGAAGATCCAAGAACCGAGATAGATCATGAGAATTGAGTAAAGATGAGCGACTGGAATATGAGTACTAGTAGAGCGGATAGCTCGATTTTGTTAATCACATGAGACCTAAGAGTTGAATGGGTCGTAAGAGCTTTAAATGAAAATGAGAAAATTTGTTGGGTAGGCAGGCTCGTGAGGAGTTGCCATGATTGTCTAAGTCACTGTGGTGACAGATGCTAGTGCTGATGAATTAAAGTGAGAGAATTCACGAGAAAAGTGACTCTGAGTAGTTTCATTCACGAGAAATGTGAATGCGTGTGAAGAACCACGAGAGTTTTGAAAGGCTTGTGAAGCTATTAATAAGGTTGAGATTGACTAAGTTTGATGGAGAGATGAGATTTGAAATTGTCTCCCTCTAGATAGGGGATCTAGGTAAAGAAACTTAGAGATTTTTGGTACACTGAGGAAAGAAAGTGACCCTGGTAGTTTTAGCCTTAAGAGGCTATTGATAGTTGGTGAAAGGTCACTAGAGGAAGGGTTTCCTCGAAGGCGTGATATCAGCCTGAACTACCCCTGTTGAGTGGTTCGATGAAAAATATCCCTTTGGGATTACTTGAGAGCAAATGTTGTTTGGATCCTGATACTTTTGCAAGGATCAGAGGATGATCGATCAGTGTGAGACAGAGTTCTCAATGTCATTTAAGCATATGGTAAAGGTGGTCAAGGACCCTTGAATAAGATAAGTAAATCCCTGAGTGGAATGGAACTTGAGAGCCTTATGGCTAGTTGATATTCTTAATTCAGAGGAACTGTAATGGATCCTAAGGAAGGAAGTGAATGATCTAAAGAAGATTTCCATTCATGGATTATGTATATAGAGATTTCCACAAAATACGCCTATAAGGGATGGTTGTTATCTTGGCGCAAGTCTCGTAATGAGAGACTGACTTGTCGTTTCTTCCGTTGTGGGGAAAGTTGAAGAAAGAGATATGTCAATTGTCTAACATTGATGATTCTATGAGATTGATTGAGCATAAATCTAGACCACTAGAAGTGGTATTGTATGTTATTTTCCCTAATGGGTAGGGCGTCATTATTAAAGGACGATTGAACCATGAGATGGTCGTTGATGAAAAGAAAAGTGAATGGACTTGATAGTCCTGGATGTTCGTAATTCTAGTGAATGATTGAATAAGCGAAAAGAGTGCTTAGAGAATACTTGCAGAGTGATTTGAGGTAATCGAATTGAGCATTCGATATGTGATTTGGTGGAGACCAAGGACGAACAGATATTGTCACTTGAGGTGGCTGAGTTATGGGAGGGAGAATGTTAAAGCGTGTGACATTTGAATCCTAGAGTAAAGGTATCGCTATTGGCGCAGACTCTAAGGTTGACGTCCTATGGAATGGGAAGGACAAGGTAGATTCTAAATAAAAGAATGCCACGGAAGTGCATAGTTTCTTTCTTAGGGTAAAAGGCCCTAGTGTAAAAGGAAGAAAAAAAGTCCGAATTGTCTTGGTACTGTGGTTGAGCGTCTAGACTGAGAAAGAAGATGCAGAACTTGAATGGATCTTGGAAGCGAAATCCAAGAAACTGTCTTGTAGACAGCGTTGAATTCTGGGATAATGTCGATGTTTGGTTAAATGGATGAAATTGAGATATGATCACATTAGCTGGCTGTGAAACTTATAGGCTAAGGCACTAATGCTTCATAAGGAAAGAGTGACAAAAATGAACAAAATGTTATTCGATCCAAGTAAGGACCGTGAGAACAGAGAGCTAAGGTTTGAGCCATCAATTGAATGGTACCATGGACAGTTGAAATGATTCAACGCTTGGTAGTGATGAAGTGAATAATAGTCAGATTGAGTATCCAAGGGATAATTGGATTGATTGTTACCGTCTTGAGAGACGATGATTGGACTCATTTAAGGAGTCATGAGAAACATAACAGCTTTGAGAGTATCTTATGAACTCTAGGGAGATGCTCACTGTATGCTAAATGTAAAGCGCACGAGCTGCGGACCTGATAAGGTAAGATTTCTTGGTTATGAAATCTCTGGGAAATGAAATTCCTATGGAGCCTTTGAGGATTGAAATAAGTGATGAATCGACTATAGTCGATGTGAGTTGCGAAAAGTTGAAATTTCCTGAGTTGGTGAATCGTTACGGACGCATCGTGGGAATATTCCCCACAAGTGCTGTTCAATTAGTGTAATGGACTAAGGACGAGATGTAACACGAATGGGTGAATGAACGTGAAAAGAGTTCTCGAGGACTTGAGCTAAGCTGATGGCCACGCTGTTTATGGCATTTCAGGTTGGAAAGTGAAAAGCTTATGAAGGTCGTAATGACGCGATGCAGAAGAAAATTTGTGACATAACAAGGCAATCGGAAGTGGACATTACATACACATCGTGACGATAATGCCATATAAATTGGAATGCTTAGAGCATGATTGGAGTTGGTCTGCGAGTATCCTCGTGACAAAATTTGAGAAATATTATTTGGGTGGAAGAAGATTTCAAGTTTATTCTACTCTAAAAGATATCGAGTAGCAATTTTCTAAGAGAAATTGAACAAGAGGCAACGCAGATGTATAAAATTGCTTGTGGATATGAGAGCATTGCTTAGATAAAGAAAGATCTCGAAGCGATGTGAACTAAAAGAGGTTGAGAGCATGGACTGCCTAAAGGGAATTGAAGGTGAGTCACGTGGAACGAAGAGATTACCCAAATATTGTTACAACGATAACAATATCGCTAAGGAAGGGTGGAATGACTGGCGGATGCTTATACTTAAGAATTGTGTAATCGGTGATGGAGGGATAGATCTTTCCTAAAAGAAATAAGAGATTCAACTTCTCAATTGGATGTTTGCCGTGTGAATAGTTTGATGGCTACCTAAAATATCAGGCTTGAAGGATATAAAGGAATTGAGAAATTGCCATGATCAGATCTTGAAATCTAAGAGGTATGGAAATGATTAGAACATGTAAAACTAAGATGTTCCTGGGGATGGCACAAAGGTGTGCCAAGATTTCCTTAACACTATCGATGATGTGGATCGAAGGTTGAATTAGTATAACGTATGGTCGAGCATTATACATGCCGACAAGAGAGAGACACATGATCTTGAAGGTTGATGGACGTTCGTTGGAGATCTTCGAATGAAGTCGAGAAGGTTATAGTTCGATTTAGACAATCAAGGATAAGCTAATAGAACTTGTGCATCCTCGACGGTACCACATGACGTTTGAAAAGGATGATTATGCCAATTGATAGAGGCACTCAAGGAGTATGATTTCATGACGGTCAGGTAATGATTGTGATAGAAAACGATCTTGAATCTACTGTGACGTTTTGGGAAAAGCCTTCCGACTGGAAATTTCAAAAGCAAGGTTGCAGTGTGATGCACATGTTATCCTCGGAATAATAGGTAAATTGAACGGAAGATTCGAGTGGGCGAAGGTGTGTCACCGACAGATATTATGAATGTCAGAAGAGAATAGAGAAAAACAAGTACAGGTGGAGGATTGAAGGAAACAAGTCCTGGGGAAGAAAGACTTTTATTAGAAGGGACAAAGGAGAGTGCTAAGTAATTGGAAGGAGTTATTTTGGCGAATGAGAATGCAATGAGGCGTCGGTACCCCATGAGATAGGATAATTGAGTAATGGCAAATTTCAAGGACGAAATTTCTTTAAGGGGGAAGAATTATGACATTCCGAATTCCGACCCTCTCGAGGCTATTGAATGGAAGGATATCGATCAATGTGTTTCAATTGTAACTCACTCGGAGTTGGCCACTCTTAAGTTAACTGACCAAAAGAGAAAGATTGAAGTGGAGTCGGGTACATGGACCTGTGGAATTTGAATGAGAAATGACACTTTGACCATAAGGGTTGTTAATGGAATATCTTGGGCCGGTAGAGATTGATTTAAGGACGATCAATGGATGTCTTGCTAGCGTTATACGTTGGGACGCGGTTGCGAGAATTTTCTAAATCGGATTCCGATGATCAAGATCTAAGGAACGAACGATAAACCCTCACAATTACATGACAATCAAAGTTATCACAACTTGAGAAAATCCCAAGGTCGATACGCGTAGCGCCTGCAAGAGTTGCCTATCAGTTTGAGACAAACTGGAAGTACAGTCGACGAGAGTTCGACATGAAATTGAACCTCGAGATTTGGGTATTGGATACTGACAAATATTGGAATTGAGATGGACGTCGCCTCATTGAGCGTGGTTTATATTGGAAAAACGAAGTTTCGGATGGAGAGTGCAAAATGACCATTTTACCCCTCGACCCTTACCTTTATGTTAAGAAATATAAAAGGACATTTTGATCATTTTAGAGCCCCCATAGCTACTGAATTTCTTGGTCAAAGAAGGTCAATGGTGAGCTAAGATCTTTTAGAAGCAAGACAAGTGTCATCCAATGAGTGATTAAGTATAAATTGCCATCTTGTCACCTTTGGCACTAATTATTCAATTCTTTGACTTATTGGGATTAAGCTAGTCTTCTTCTTCTTCCTCATCTTCATTTGGACGAGCAGCTCCCCCTCCTTACTCTCCATCTTCATTTTCTCTCTCTCGGCCGAACCAGACCCGCTCGACCAGCACCGATCACCTCACTTCCTTCGGCCATAACCTTTTCATCCGACATCGGATTGAGGTAAAACCACTGCCATCTTAAAGCTTATTGTCTTGTGGTTCTAGGGACATATTATAAGCTTTATTTGGCTCATCTTTTTGTCCCGTAGGTCTATTTTAGTGGGCAAAGATCAGGATGGAGGCTGATTCTGACCAGTTTTAGGGAAAGATCTGCTTCGGGGGCTTCTGGACTTCAAATGACTTTAAATTTTCCGAACTTCAAATGGCTTTCGGACTTCAAATTGACTTATAATGTCTTATATGATGTGATATGAGGTGTTAAAGGGGAGTATGTGAAGTGGATTGAGATTTAGAGGTGATTTATGGCAAAATTGATGCATAAACCACTAGATTGTGTCTTGCCATGTCTATAACCATGTGAACCAAGGCCATTGAGGGTTTGTGAGAGTGTGATTGTATATTCATTTGAGTAATAAGGTGGCATGAATTGCCAAGGGTATGGTTAAAGAAGGCTTGAGTTAATGACAATGAGTAAGCCATGGTTTATTGACTTAAGATTGGTAAATCTTTCTAGGTTGACAAAGAATTCGTGGAGAGTTCATACTTGTGGCATTGAGAATAGTCACTTTGTGTAACATTTTGCTAATTGATCAAGGTAAGTGTTTCCTAATCCTTTCTTTGAATGCTTGGACACTGCTGGATGAGTGATTGTATGAAATGATTGACTGGCGAATTTTTATGAAATAAATCGCATGTGTGTCTTGATGGCATTGTGATATTAATGAGAAAGTTGTTGAGGATACCAATTGGTCTGATGACCCCGGCGGTATCGGAGGGTGGTGAAGTTGAATGAGAATGTGAATGCCATTTGGTCTAATGACCCCGGCGGCATGAAAAGGTGTTGAGGATACCATTTGGTCTGATGACCTTGGCAGTATCAGAGGGTGGTGAAATTGAATGAAAATATGAATGCCATTTGGTCTGATGACCCCGGCGGCACGGAGTGGCTGTAAACCTCAAGTGTACGATTGGTCTGCTGACCCCGTGTTTGTGGACATCGTTTGGTTTGATGACCCCGGTGATGTTAGGTGGCAAGAGTGCCAGTGGAGTATGTGGGTAGATGAGTAAGTGGTGGTTGTGGTGTATGTGATGTGTCACACCCCGCACCTCAGACACGGGCGTGTGACTCCCTGTGAGTAAACTCTCGAGCATCCTAAGATTCATATATCGAAAGTGTATAATAATGGTGGCATGTGGAAGCGTTAACAGACACTCCTCCATACACACATCAAAGGGGACTTGGGTAACAAGAACATCACATAAACATCCCATGAGTTTTTACAAAAGAGCAGGTAATCTATTCCTGCTATTAACTCGAGAGTCGGGACCAATCAAAAGGCTACTACAACAGGATCCTCAGAAGAAATAGACAGACAAGGTCGTCAATAAAAGCCAAGTAAAGACAAGAAACCCCTAGGACGAACCACTGAAATCGTTAGTCTCTTCGGCATCCTCCGTTGGCTCGTAGTCTGAAAAGGTCTCGGAACGTACATCCACGGTATCCTCCATCGTGTCATCCTCCTGTTCGCCCTTTGAGGTATCGATCTCATTCACTTTAACTGTGTCCTCCAGGGTTGGGGTCCTCTCGGGAATGTTGTTCGAACCAGCTACAGATCTCTCGACCTCCATAGAATCCCGAGTGAGATGACACCAGCTGGGAATAACCCTACGGGGTAGCTCAATGGACTTTAGTGGTCCAGTAGTAATATCGCCTACCCTACGAAACCAAGCCTCAAACCTATGAGGCTTCTAGTCCTTTTCACCCTCATCGACCCAAACTACTATACACTTTCTAACGTACACAATTCCCCGTCCGTCCGGGAACTAGTCAAAATATGCAGTCATCTCCTTTGGGTCGCCTAGTCTGGTCGGCAGTATCCTCACGGTCTAGGATTTGGAAATGGGGTCCCGCAACGGGGTGAGATTCGCATCTCAGTAAGATAGGTCCTAACCTTAAGTCAGGCTAACTGTACACCCAGATGAATGCAAACAATAAACAAGAATATGCACTCAACCATATAATGCACTCATCAGTTAAAATTCCACAGAGATGCAAGCGTTTGTCGACCACACAAATGATAGCATCATCATCATGTCAATCAAGTCAGGCATGGCGATACTAAATCAAGCCACAGATTCTATCCTTCCAACTTTCTCAAATTCACGCTTGCGTTTAAAACGCCTCAAACTCGGTTTGCGTAATCACACCTCAGACCATCCAATTGGCAAACCCGCGTAAACGTATCAGGTTTTCAATTTCATTCGAGGCCTGTATCGACACATATCAAATTTCTTTCCACGTCTCAACGCATCAGGACATTAGCCATTTCAATCTCGCGTCTCAACGCATCAGGGTACAATCTAACACAACCCCGTATCTCAACACCATAGGGTATAATTCAATACAACCCCGTGTCTCAACACCTCAAGATATAATTCAAAACAACCCCGCGTCTCAATGCCTCAGGGTATCACCAATCCTCATGCATGCTAGATATCATTTCAAATCGAACATCATGATCAAGCACAAGCTCACGTATCGAGCTAGATATTTGTAGGGAGTCGCGTGCTCGTGCCCGAGGCGCGGGGCGTGACAGTGAGTGATAAATTGATTGCCTTGCATGCGGAAGTGACTATGTAATAACTCCTCCATACAAATAGTAAAATGGGACTAAGATAGTGAGAAGACTACAATACATAATATCCAATAGTTCATACAGACGCATGGCAACTAAATCTGCTAACAAAGGGGGGTGACGGGGTAAGTACACAAAAGGATCCATCATCATCATCCAATGAGAAGCAGGGTCAAGATCGGTGTCAAAAGATCAAACTGGCAAGCTGGGAACTTCTAAGACGAGCTGCTGGAGTCCTCGGTCTCTTCTGCCTCCTCCGTAGGCTCATACTCTGAGAAGGTATTCGAGCAAACCTCTATAGTGTCCTCTATGGTCTCCTCAGCAAACGGCTCCTATGACCTACTCCTCCGCGTCCTCTAAGGTCGGGGTCCTCTCCGGTCTATTCCTAGAACCGACAATAGACCTCTCAGCCCGCTCTAAGTCCCGAGTAGGGTGGCACCAACTAGGGATCACTTCTTGGGGCACCTCACTGGGCTTCAGCGGCCCGATGGACACATCCCCGACCTTCCTGAATCGATCAATTTACACACCAATCGCCCAATCGAGTCCAATCCTCCTATCAAAGGTTTAAGATTTCCCTTATGTTGTGCTATTGCCAACAAAATTCCTTCCCAAGCACTCCAATGGCTCGGCCCTAAGGGTCCAAGGATGATTCAACCGCGCAACCTAAGGAAATTTCATCCAATTGTTAATTTCCTTGCTCAAATCATCACCGCGCTAAACATACACCTCATGGACCTATCAATTAACATCCTCACACTTCTCAACGATGAATTTGGAGATCAATTACAACCACCAACAGCTCCCATAGAACCGATATGCACAGAACCGAAACACGACAATTTTGGTTCTGTGTATACCCCAACTAAACAGCTCTTAAACTATCATAAATCCGTAATTTAATCACTAATCTACTTGCTAACATGTAGTTCTAAGGGATAGGGAGCCTCACCGAAAATTTGAAGCCAAGGCGACACCGAAAATTCTTTGAACGGTGTCAATTCCTTCGGTTCCTCCAACGGTCAGTTCTGGCCCTTCAAACACAAGACCCATTTAGGGTCAAAACTTCATCAAATTCACCCAAAATTTTTACCACAGCTCAATCTATGTGTCGCCTAGATGTCCACAAAATTTGATTGAAAAACTCTAAGATTTAGGGGTCCTAATAGGCCTAAATCGTGGCTTACCTCTAGTTGCGACGATTTCCGTAGACTTTCGAGAGATTGACTGGCTAGAGCTCCTCGTTGGGTCAAACGACTTGCTTCCACTTCGATAATGTCAGCAAGAGGATAAGGGAGGAGTGGTGGTTGGCTCGGCGGCTGGGGATTGGCGGAAGTGGTGGTCGACGGTGGCGAACGGGCGAGCAGAAATCGATCGGTGGCAGATTGTTCTGGAAAGAGGAAGGGAAGAAGAAGAAGAAGAAGAAGAAATCGGCAAAATGGGGGGCGTGTTCGGCCTTGAGGAGAGAGAGAGAGGGTTTATACTTCAATTGGCTTGGTCAACATGAGTTGAATGGTAGGTTAAAAGTGAATACATCAACTCAAGGCTTCATCCATTGACATTTGTCTATGTTGTCAATCAAAGCTCATCCAATGGCCATGGTTTCTCTCCATTTTTGGCAGCCTTGGATGTGTTTTATGACCAAAATGCCCTAATCCAATCATATAGGCAAGGTTAGGGCTTAAGGGGCAAAATGGTAATTTACCCCGATTTTGTCTGGATCGTCGTTTTCCTGATTTCAAATTTCTTCGTTAAGGCGACGATCAATCCAATTAAAATGTTGAAATTCTTGATTCTCCATTTTTGAATTTCAAGACTTGTTTCTGAATCCTTTCTCCATCCAATGCGATTCCAGCCTATCCCGAACTGATGGATGGCTTTTGCAGACGTTACGCGTATCGACCCCGTGATTCATATCACAATTAGGGCTTGTCAATTTATGGCGACTTTGGTTGTCATGTAATTGTGAGGATCTATCACTAGTTCCGATGGGCTCAATCGTCACTATTTGATTTAGAAAAATTTTGCAAATTATTTATTGGTTAAGCGGCATCACCTGCGCTCCAATCATATAATGCTAGCATTGCATTCCTTAATCGTTCTTAGATCGGCCTTTTTATTGCTCTAAATGTCCCCTTGATAATCCTTATGGTCAAAGCACCATTTCTTATTCGAATTCCCTAAGTCTACGTACCTTGTCTTGCGTTAGCCTTTCTCTTTTGATCAGTCAACTCGAGATTGATCAGATCTGAGCGAAATACGACTGAAATACATCGTTAGATAATTCCTCATTAATGAGTCTTGAAATGACAAGAAAAATCAAAATGTCACAACTCGTCCCCCCTTACAAAAATTTCGTCCTTGAAATTTACATTACACCCGTTACTCAAACAAATGGGGGTACTGACGCCTCATCGTTTCTTCGCTTTCCCACGTAGCATCTTCGGTCCCATGGTGCTCCCAGATAACCTTGACCAATGGAATCGTTTTATTCCTCAAAATTTGCTCTTTCCTGTCTTCAATCCTAACCAGCTTTTCTATGTAGGATACTCTGTCGTCCTTTTCTATAACCTCGTAATTCAACACATGTGTTGGGTCCGGTTCGTACTTCCGTAGCATGGACACGTGGAGGACGTTGTGCACTTGGGATAGATTAGGCGGTAAGGCAAGTCTGTAAGCTAAGGTCCCAATCCGCTCTAGAATCTCAAATGGACCTACGTACCTTGGGCTCAGTTTTCCTTGCTTTCCAAATTGAGATAATCCCCGCATCGGCGACACCTTAAGGAAAACATGATCGCCTACTTGAAATTCCAATGGCTTACGCCGTTTATCCGCATAACTCTTTTGACGACTCTGTGCCGTCTTCAGTCTATCCCGAATTATCTTTACTGCTTCCACTATTTGCTCCACCAATTCCGGGCCTATGATACTTCTTTCTCCAACCTCGTCCCAGCATATCGGTGTTCGGCAATCTCTTCCACAAAGTGTCACGCCCCGCATCCTCAGGCACGATCACACAACTCCCTGCAAACAAATCAAATATATCTCGTGATCTCAAGATCCTCAAATAAGTCGAGAGACATGATATATATAAAGCACGCGGAAGCAATAATGAAATAACTCCTCCGTACAAAATATGAAGTGGGACCTGAATAGCGCAAATACTGTCATACATGATATCCAACTGTTCATACAGATACAAAGCTACTAAATCCGCTAACATGGGGGATGGGGTAAGTACACAAAAGGGATCCATCATCAACAACCAACTCTTGAACGGGTCAGGGTCGCCATCAAAAGACCGACTGGCAAGTTGGGAACTCCTAAGACGAGCTGCTGGAGTCCTTGGTCTCCTCTGCGTCCTCCGTGGGCTCGTACTCCACAAAGGTCTCAGAGCGAACCTCTATGGTATCCTCTAGGGTCTCCTCAGCAGATGGCTCCACGAGATCCTCCTCAGTCGCCTCGACCACTATGACCTCTTCCTACGTGTCCTCTAAGGTCGGAGTCCTCTCAGGTCCATTCCTCGACCGGGACCCTCAGGCTGCTCTATGTCACGAGCGAGGTGGCACTAACTAGGGACAACTCCCTGGGGCACTTCACTGGGCTTCAGCGCCCCTGTAGACTCATCCCCGACCTTTCCGAACCAGGCCTCATACCTATGAGGCTTCCAACTAGTACTACCCTCGTCTACCCAAACCATAGTACACTTCCTAACATAAATAGCTCCCTGCCCATTAGGGAACTCATCAAAATAGATCGAAATTTCCTTGGGGTCTCTAAAATGGAAGGCCACATCTTCAAGTCCTAGGATCTGTGAGAAAAGGGGGTCTCCAACGGGGTGAGATACACATCTCAGTAAGGTGGGTCATAACCCTAGGTTAGGCCGGCCGTCCACTCTGGCAGTCATCAACATTAACATATCATGCAGATAGACATATAAGGCATTCACATAACAACACTCATGCAGATGTCAGGCAGGCAGTCATGGCATCACAACACCTCACTAAAATCATGCACATACCGCCATGTCTCCCATCACTTCCACCTTTCACACCTGCCTCATTCTCATGCCCGCGTTTAGAAAGTATCAGGCTCGGTCCGTGTAAACGCATCAGACCGTCATTGACAACCCGCGTAAACGCATTAAGTTTCAATGATGTTCTAGGCCAGTGTCGACACATCATATCTCCGTCCCGCGTTTCAACTCATCAAGACCGTGGCCATCTCAACCCCGCGTCTCATACACATCAGGGTGCCACACAACTCCATCACCGCGCCTCAATGCCTCAGGGTAACCATCACACCATCTCGCGTCTCATATGCATCAGGGTCTCGTCTCGTCTCCGTCATACCAAAATCACAAATCATGCAGACAAGGCCAAGTGCAACTCATGCATATACAATGCATCCATGGGATGCAAGACGATTCAATCAACGTGCAAACAAGGTAGCCAATTCAAAGCATGAATATTAGCACATATGCAATCCTCTATACCATCCTAAGACGCACAAGGAGCAATCACATAAAAACCCTTCAAGAATCACCCAAAAATGTACGCGACTCACCCAATCGAGTCCAATCTTCCTATTTTAGGTTTAGGGTTCCCTTACCTTAAGCTTGATTCCACAAAAATCCTCTCCTCAAGCCCTCAACAATTCAGTCTTAATGGTCCAAGAACAAACCCACCGCGCAACCTATGAAAATCCAACCAATCGTCAATTTCTCTTGTCCAATTCACCCATCCATGAACCACCAACCTTAACAACACAATCCTCAACACCCTAGCATGTCTCATCGATGAATTTGAGACTCAAAATCAACAACCACAGCCTCCACAGAACCGGTTTGCACAGAGCCGAACCGGGCTATGTTCGATTCTGTGTAAATCGACCATATCCAGCCCTTAACCTACTCCAAATCCACCATTTATTCACCAACCTACTTGCAAACATGTATATCTAAGGGTCTAAGAAACTCACCGAAGATTTGAGGCCGAGTCGTCGTCGGAACCCCTTTGGAAGTCGCCAGTTTCCTCAAGTCCTTAAACCGGCTGTTTCTGTCCATCAAATACAAGACCCATTTGGGGTTAAAACTTCATCAAATTGACCTCAACTTTTTACCACAAATCACTCTACAAGTCCCTAGATCTCCACAAAATTTGTTCACAAGACTCCAACGTTTCGAGGTCCTAAGAGGTCAGAAATGGTGCCTACCTCATATTGCGGTAGTTTCCGTCGGCTTCCTGGAGAATGGCTGGCCGGGGTTCTTCGGTGGGTCAATCGACACGCTTCCACTTCGAGGATGTAGGCAAGAGGCTGAGCTAGGAGGGAATGGTTGGCTTGCCGGCTGAAGGTAGCCAGAAGTAGTCATCGGCGACGGCGAACGGAGAGGGCGGGAGCGGTCGGGCGAGCGGCAGAAGGAAGAGGAAGAAGAACGGGAGCTCTCAGTACTTTGGAGGAAGAATGGCCGGCCAAGAGAGAGAGAGGGGAGTTATATTCTATCCCAAGAGTCAAAGGGTTGAATGGTAGTTGTGTAAAGGTGGACATGACCACTCTTTAGCTAATCTAGTGACACTTGTCCTAAGTGTCAATCAAGGTGATCCAATGGCCATAATCTTTTCAAATTTTCGGTGGCTCTTGGGGTGTATGAAGACCAAAATGTCCTTCTTCAATTGCATAAGCAAGGCTAAAGCTTTGAGGGGCAAAATGGTAATTTCACCCCGACATCCGGAACGCCATTTTTCTCAATCCAATAATCTTCGACATGGCGATGGCCAATCCAAACATAACGTTGGAATTCTTGATTCTCCATTTTCAATTTTCAAGACTCATTTTTGATTTTTCTCTCTATCAGACGTGGTTCCAACCTATCCCGAACTGACGGGCAGTTTTTGCAAACTTACGCGTATCGACCCTATAACTCACATCACATTTAGGGCTCGTCAATTCATGGCGACTTTAGTGGTCATATAATTGTGAGGGTCTATCACTAGTTCTGATGATCTCGATCGTCATTGTCCAATTTAGGAAAATTTTGTAAATTATAATTGGCTAAGCGGCATCACCCGCGCTCCAATCGCATAACGCTATTAATGCATTCCTTAATCATCCTTAGATCGGCCTTTCATGGTTCTAAATGTCTCCTCGACAATCCTTATGGTCAAAGTGTCATTTCCTATTCAAATTCCTTGGATCCACGTATCTTGTCTTGCGTTAGTCTTTCCCTTTTGGTCAGCCTACTCAAATTGATTAGATTTGAGCGAGATATGACTGAAACACATTGCTAGATATGCTTCTCATTAATGAGTTTGAAAATGACTGGGAAATCAGAATGTCACATAAAGTGCCTCAAACGGCGCCATTCGAATGTTCTGCTGGTAGCTGTTATTATATGCGAACTCTACCAAATGCAGTTGATCTTCCCATCTGCCTTTAAAGTCTATTACGCACGCTCACAACATATTCTCGAGTGTCTGAATTGTCCTCTCCGATTGTCCGTCCGTTTGTGGATGGTACGCTGTGCTAAATTGCAATCGAGTTCCCATGGCGTCTTGAAGAATCTTCCAGAAGTTCGCTGTGAACTTGGGCTCTCTGTCCGATGTAATTGTCACGAGTACTCCATGTAGTCTCACAATCTGCCTCATCTATAATTCGACATATCTATCCATTATGAAATCTTTTCGCATAGGGATGAAGTGTGAATCATCCTCTCCGATTGTCCGTCCGTTTGTGGATGGTACGCTGTGCTAAATTGCAATCGAGTTCCTATGGCATCTTGAAGAATCTTCCAGAAGTTCGCTGTGAACTTGGGATCTCTGTCCGATGTAATTGTCACGAGTACTCCATGTAGTCTCACAATCTGCCTCATCTATAATTCGACATATCTGTCCATTGTGAAATCTTTTCGCATAGGGATGAAGTGTGTAGACTTAGTCCACTTGTCCACGATTACCCAAATAGAATCGTGGCCTCTCTGGCTCCTTGGATGTCCCATTACAAAGTCCATCGTCATGTGCTCCCACTTCTATTCAGGAATCTCCAGTGGCTATAATAATCATCTAGGCATACAGTGTTGGGCCTTCACCTGCTGGCATGTCAAGCACTTCGCCACATACTTCGCCACATCCACTTTCATCCCATTCTACCAATAATGTTGATGCAAGTTTTGATACATCTTCGTGCTTCCTGGATAGATACTATAATTGCTCCTATGAGCCTTTGATAAAATCCTTTCCCTGAGTTCTTCATCATTTGACACACATAGATGTCCTCGAAATTTCAAAATTTCATCCTCTAACACTTGGAATTCCGGCTTCCTTTTTGTCGCGTCCATTTCTAGGATTTTCTAAATTTCTGGATCCACATGTTGTAGGGCTTTTATCCTTTCCTAGACCTCAGGTTCTACCTTCAGTGTAGCCATTAAACTGGATAATTGACAAACTTCCAATCTGAACTCAGAATCCCTCAAATCCTCGATTAACGACCATCCCTTCACCAATAGACAAGCAATGCTCGACTTTCGGCTGAGTGTATCCGCGACTCGGTTTGCTTTCCCAAGATGATACAGTATGTCGCAATCATAATTTTTAAGCAGTTCCATCCATCGACAATGCCTCATATTCAATTCCTTCTGGGAAGATAGATACTTCAGGCTCTGGTGGTCAGCGTAAATCTAGAACTTTTTGCCACACAGCTAGTGTCTCTAGATTTTCAGAGCAAAGATGATTATTGCTAACTCCACATCATGAGTCAGATAATTCATTTCGTGCGGTCTCAGCTGTCGAGACACATAGGTAACTACTCTTTCATGTTGCATTAGCACATAGCCTAGTCCCTTGAGCGAAGCATCGCTGTATATCTCATAGCCTTCAGGTCCTGATAGAATCATCAAAACCGGTACGGTTGTCAACCGATGCTTAAGTTCTTGGAAACTCTTTTCGCATTTATCCGTCCATTCGAACCTCGTTTCTTTCTTTGTCAATCTCATCAGTGGGATGGTTATGGATGAAAACTTATCCACAAAAAGTTTGTAATATCCTGCCAGTCCTAGGAAACTTCGGACTTCCGTGACCGTAGTAGGTCTAGGCCAATTTGTTACGGCTTCAATCTTCGCAAGATCCGCCGCAATTTCTTCCCCAGACACCACAAGACCAAGAAATGCCATTTTGTTCACCTAGAACTCGCATTTACTAAGCTTAACGTAAAGCGAGTGTTCCCTCAGGGTCTGCAAAACAATCCTCAGGTGCTTTTTGTGTTCCTCGTTACTCCTTGAGTAAATTAGGATATCGTCAATGAAGACTATGACGAATCTATCCAAAAATTCCTTAAATACCAGATGCATCAAATCCATAAATGCAGCTGGAGCATTGGTCAATTCAAAAGGCATCACAGTGAATTCGTAATAACCATACCTTGTCCTAAAAGTAGTCTTAGGTATGTCTTCCTTCTTGATTCTCAGCTGGTGATACTCGGTTCTCAGGTCAATCTTAGAGAATACCGTAGCTCCTTGCAATTGGTCAAATAAATCATCAATCCTCGATAGAGGATACTTTTTCTTCACTGTCACTTGGTTCAATTGTCTATAGTTGATGCATAGACGCAAGGACCCATCTTTTTTCCTTACAAACAACACCGGCGCTCCCTACGGTGAAATACTCGGTCGGATAAATCCTTTATCCAGTAACTCTTGCATCTGCGCCTTTAGCTCCTTCAGTTTCAATAGGGACATCCTATAGGGTGCCTTCGAGATCGGCTCCGTTCCGAGAGCTAACTCAATCACGAACTCTATTTCTCGCTCTGGTGGCAATCCTAGTAACTCTTGGGAAAAAATGTCAAGAAACTCACGTGTTACCGGAATGCTTTCTAGTTTGGATTCCTCGACAGTCGTGTCCATAACTGCAACTAAGTACGCCTGACATCCTTTAGTCATCAACTTCGTCACTTCAAGAGACAAGACTAAAGGAATCGAGATTCCTCCTCGACTTCCCACAAATTCAAAACTCGGATGGCCTTCCAGATAGAACTGGATTATCCTACTATCACAATCCACTATCGCCTTTCGCTTACCCAACCAATCCATTCCTATGATCACGTCGAAATCATACATAGGCAACACAGCTAAATCAATACTCTCCTTACTACCACCAATTACGATCCTATAGTCATCACAGCCCAGCGAAACCAGCACATTATCTTTCAATGAGGTGGCAACATGCAGAATCACACTCAAGGTTTTAACTTCATATCAACCAAATCAGCAAAACGAGCAGACACAAATGAGTGTGTTGTGCCAGGATATAACAAAGCATAAGTAGCTTGGTCACACAAATAAACCGTACCTATGACCATGCCTGGCGTTTCTTCTGCCTCCTTGCGGACTACTGCATAGACTCTCCCCCAAGTTGGGAGTCGATTCTGATCAATCTGAGGAGTGGCAGCCGACGGTCCAGCCTGTGGTTGCTGCCCTTGAGGTCGATTCACTAGAGCTTGGTTTGGGCAAGTCCTCATCTGGTGGCCTATCTGACCACACTTAAAGCATGCTCCAGTTCTTGTTGGACATGGTTCATTACCATGCCTTCTGCCACAAAGGCGACAGCTCCAGTTCATGGGATTCTGCGGTTTCACAATATTTTTCCTCACAGGAGGGATGAAGCGCCTATTGCCAGCCATTGACCTCTTACCAATCTGGCGATTGTCCCAAAATGAATTAAATCGCAATCCAGATGCGGCATTCCTCTCTTTCAAGTCCCTTTCGATCATTTGTCCCCATTCATAAATTTCTTTGTAAGTCCTCAGGTTCAAAGCTATCATCTGACTGCGAGGTTTCGTCTCGAAATCTCCGCGCCTTCTCCGGGGGATCCTCCATTGATCGGGGTGCGTACCTTGACAGTCTGGAGAACTTAGCCTCATATTGGTCCACTGTCAGTTGATTCTGACGCAGCTGTAAGAACTCCACCTACTTCCTTTCCCGAGCTATTTTCGAAAAGTACTTGTTGTTGAATGCCGTAGTAAAGGAATTCTAGGTCACAACCGTTCCTTCTGGAAAGACTCCATTCTTGGTGGCAGCCCACAGTCGTTTGCGGTACCTTTTAGTTGATGCACCGCCAACAGTACCTTTTCCTTGTCTGTGCACCTCAAAACTTCAAAGGCCTCCTCTAGTTTCTCCATCCATCTTGGTGCTAGTTCGGGGTCTTCAGTCCCTCAAACTGGGTTGGCTTCAATTTGCTAAACTACTCGACCAGTTGGCCCATCTGTCTAGCCACAACGATTTCTTCCAGGGCATTCTCTACCTCATTGCCCAAGCCTTGGTCGCCATTATTTCCATTGCATTGACGGCAGCTATTGCGGCTCCTACCGCTTGGGCTATGGCAGCATCCCTATCCTAGGTCTGCCTTTCGATAAGGTAGCCAATCCTTTCAAGCGCCCTCAGTACTCCATCCATCCTCAGGTCTTATGCCACAGGCGGCCTCGAGCTAGAGGCTTCGCTTCTGGGTCTTCCAGGTCTCCTAGATGGATTACTCATTCTTATGTACTTCTACTGAGCCTGGATCACCACAATTTATCAAGGAGTTAATAACTCATTCATCCAGTCATGTTTAGAGCTATCGAACTATGCCTTACTAAAACAGTCATATCACAACGACTTTTCGCACAACAATTCCAGAGGCACTTCAATAAGCAGTTCATGGCTATTTTTATATTCCGTTTACTCCAACGGTTCACCAAAACTAGCCATGCTCACCCACTTAACAAGTCAAAATCCCGAAATGACTTCCAACGCTAAACATGGAACTTCGTCCTCATAAATCACCTCAATCCGCCCAAGGCCAAATGCCAACCACATACGCCAAGTTCTATGCCATGCATCTCGTGCCTTACTCTAACTAGTTTCTTAAGATCTCGCTACCCGTCCTTGTCCCAAATTAATCCTCCTTATTATTCAATCCTCAATCAATTTTAGATCGAGCTGACTTCCTTTGATACTAAGCAAAAGGGTTGTCACGTCCCGCGCTCCGTGGCACGAGCATGCGACTCCCTGCAAGCATAAATTCTCTCTCGAGGTCTCAAGATTCCCATACCAGTTGAGAGATATGTCATATAGAAAGCACGCGGAAGCGACGATATGAAAACTCCTTCATACAAATATGAAATGGGACTTAGGTAACGATAATATTATTAGAGGCATCAATTCTCAAACATTCTTACAAGAGCATAGCAAACTAGACTTGCTGGTCGGTAGGGGTGACGAGGCTGGTACAAAAGACTATCACCATCGTTCTCAAAAAGGGACAGGCATTAGAGTTACCAACAAAATATCAGACCAGATAAAGCAGAGACTCCTAGGCCAAGCTACTATAGTCGTCGGTCTCCTCCTTAGACGCCTCAGTAGGCTCGTACTCTGAGAAGGTCTCTGACCAAACCTCCACGGTGTCCTCCATAGTCTCGTTAGCATATGGCTCCACCAAGTCATCCTCGGTAGCCTCGATCACTATGACCTCATCGGTGTCCTCCAGGGTCAGAGTCCTCTTAGGACCATTCCTCGATCCAACAACCGATCCCTCGACCTCTACTAAGTCCCGAGCGAGATGGCACAACTAGGGATCGCCCCACGGGGTACCTCAGTAGGCTACAACGGCCCCGTGGAAACATCCCCTACCTTCCTGAACCAAGCCTCATATCTATGAGGCTTCCAGCTACTACCACCCTCATCTACCCAAATGACTGTACACTTCCTAACATAAATGGTCCCTTGTCCGTCAGGGAACTCCTCAAAATAAATCAACATCTTCTTCGAGTCTCCAAACTTGACAGGCCACGTCCTCAAGGCCTAGGATCTGAAAAGAAAGGGGGTCCCACAACGGGGTGAGATATACATCTCAGTAAGGTAGGTCCTAACCGTAGGCTAGGCTGACCGTCCACTCAGGCAATTACAATCACAAACAATTCATACAAAATCATAAGAGACATTCAACTATCACGAAATAACACATAAACATCAAGCATGCACTCCAGGCACCTTATCACGTCATTTAGTCCAAGCATGCATAAACAAGCCATGTTATGCCTTCCACCCTTTCCTGCCTCCTCACTTTCATGTCCGCGTTTAGAACGCCTTAGGCTCGGTCCGCGTAAACGCAACAAATCGTCTCATTGACAAACCCGCGTAAACGTATCAGGTTTTCAATGTCACTCTAGGCCTGTGTCGACACATCTCAACTCCGTCCCGCGTTTCAACACATCAGGACTATGGCCTTCTCAACCTCGTGCCTCGTACGCGTCAGGGTGCCATTCAATTCAAATTTCGATTCTCAGCGCCTCAGGGCATTCATTCATATGATCCCGGATCTCATACGCCTTAGGGTGTCACAATTCCTCAGATTAGCCATAAGTTCATTTTAATGCATAACACACACGATCAAGTGCAACTCATGCACGAACAACACACTTGTAGTATGCGAGGCAATCAATTGTGACATTCAAATGTGGCAATCAATTCAAAGCACAAGCATCGTCACACACATTCAAGTCTTACATATCTTTCTAGGACGCACATTGGGCCACCACATTACAAACTTCCAAGAAACGATCAATTCACACACCAATCGCCCAATCGAGTCCAATCCTCCTATCAAAGGTTTAGGATTCCCCTTATCTTGTGCTATGGCCAAATCCTAACCACTGCAATGGTTTGGCCCTAAGGGTCCAAGGATGATTCAACCGCGCAACCTAAGGAAATTTTATCCAATCGTTAATTTCCTTGCTCAAATCATCACCCCACTAAACATACACCTCATGGACCTATCAATTAACATCCTCACACTTCTGAACGATGGATTTGGAGCTCAATTATAACCACCAACAGCTCCCACAGAACCGGTACGCACAGAACAGAAATAGGGCAATTTCTGTTCTATGTATACCCCAACTAAATAGCTCTTAAACTATCATACATCCTCAATTTAATCACTAATCTACTTGCTAACATGCAGTTTTAAGGGTTGGTGAGCCTCACTAAAAATTTGAAGCCAAGGCGACGCCGGAAAGTCTTTGAACGGCGCCGGTTCCTTCGGTTCCTCCAACGGTCAGTTCTGGCCCTTCAAACACAAGACCCATTCAAGGTCAAAACTCCATCAAATTCACCCAAAATTTTTACCATGGTTCAATCTATGTGTCCCCTAGATTTTCATAAAATTTGGTTGAAAAACTCCAAGATTTCGGGATCCTAAGAGGCCTAAATCGTGGCTTACCTCTAGTTGCGACGATTTCCGTCGACTTTCGGGAGATTGGCCGGCCGGAGGTCCTTGGTGGGTCAAACGACTTGCCTCCACTTCGAGAACGTCGGCAAGAGGATGAGAAAGGAGTAGGTGGTCGGCTTGGCGATTGGGGATCGCTGGAAGTGGGGATCAACGGCGGCGAATGGGCAAGCAGAAACTGGTCGGCGGCAGACTGTTCGGCAAAGAGGAAGGGAAGAAGAAGAAGAAGAAGAAGAAGAAGAAGAAGAAGAAGAAGAAATCGGCAAATGGGGGGTGTGTTCGGCCATGAGGAGAGAGAGAGAGGGTTTATACTTTAATTGGCTTGGTCAACATGAGTTGTGTGGTAGGTTAAAAGCTCATCCAATGGCCATGGTTTCTCTCCATTTTCAGCAGCCTTGGATGCGGTTTATGATCAAAATGCCCTCATCCAATCATATAGGCAAGGTTAGGGCTTGAGGGGCAAAATAGTAATTACCCCCGACATCCGGAACGTCGTTTTCCTTATTTCAAATTTCTTCGTTAAGGTGACGGCCAATCCAATTGAAATGTTGGAATTCTTGATTCTTCATTTTTGAATTTCAAGACTTGTTTCTGAATCATTTCTCTATCCAATGTGATTCCAGCCTATCCCAAACTGACGGGCGACTTTTGCAGACGTTATGCGTATCGACCTTGTTATTCATATCACAATTAGGGCTCGTCAATTCATGATGACTTTGGTTGTTATGTAATTGTGAGGATCTATCACTAATTTCGATGGGCTCGATCGTCACTGTTCGATTTAGGAAAATTTTACAAATTATATATTGGTTCAACGGCATCACCTGCGCTCCAATCATATAACACTAGCATTGCATTCCTTAATCGTTCTTAGATCGACCTTTTTATGACTCTAAATGTCCCATCGACAATTCTTATGGTCAAAGCGTCATTTCCTATTCAAATTCCCTTGGTCCACGTACCTTGTCTCGCTTTAGCCTTTCCCTTTTGGTCAGTCAACTTGAGATTGATTAGATCCGAGCGAAATACGACTGAAATACATCGTTAGATAATTCCTCATTAATGAGTCTAGAAATGACAGGAAAAATCAGAATGTCACACCTAGGGATCCTGGGAGACTATTGAAGATCAACGGCCTGGTTAAATGTTCATGTGCTCATCGGGTTCGGGGCGTGACAGAACCCGATGGTGATGAGGAGATTCGATTATCCTCATGGATATGATCCTAGTGAGTAGACGAAGACGATAATATCAATGCTATACTCAACATCGAGCAAGTCCCAATGCAAGAAAGTCTTCATCCTTCTACTGGTGTCAAAGAAACGTCAACAACAAATGAGTTGGTGGGCTCAGCATGGGAGGGTACATCCAACATATGGCGACACTTCTAGAATGAACATTTAGGTGGAGATAAGTTTAAGGTAAAATGAAAATATTGTACAACTACATACACTTTTTCAACTAGGGGTGCCTATGGAACATATGCTCGGCATCTGATAAATAAACATCAAACGCAAGCGGGGATCGACACCAGCCAATAATAAATTTTTGGATACGCCAATCCTAACATTTTTCCTTTATTTTGTTATAATGATCAAGTTTATAAAAGAAACATTAGCCCAACAAACTGCCATTGACCATTTATCGTTTAATATTGGTGAAAATTTTGATTTTAATTTTTTTTGTAAACACTGCATGTACTCCACAAAAAAAAAAAAACTTATTTAGAGAAATGCTCTTAAACGCGAACTTTTCTGGCTTTACAAAAAAGGAAAAATATGCTTTTACCTTACCCCAAAAAAATATGCTTTGACAACTTTTTTTATGGAATTCAATGGACGTGTGCATGATCCATGACAAACTAATTCTTATATGGGTATCACATGTCATTGGATAGATGACGATTGAAATATTAAAAAAAGAATTATTGCATTTTGAGTGTTTAATGAGAGGCATATGATCAATAATATTTATAGAGCGATTCGACAAGTTTTAGAAATATGATTAATAAAAAATTTCGGTTGATTTTGATAATGCCGCGATAAATACCGCTTCTACTCCTAAATTAGAAAATGTTTGTAAACCATCTTTTGGTAGACAATTTTTTCACAGTAGATGTGCTTGCTATATTTTAAATTTATGTGTACAAAATGGTTTACAAGCCCTTGATGCTTTTTACACCCCAATAAAAAGAGCAATTCGATTTTTATGGAGTCATCCCTGAGTTATGAAAGCATAGAGAAATTTTTGTAACAAACATGGAAGAGAACCAAAAAGATTTCCAAAAGATGTTTCGACTCGTTGGAATTATATCTACGAGTTGCTTAATCAATCTTTTGCTTATAAAGGTTTATTATGTGCGTTTATTTCATATAATATTTTCGAAATTAGTTTAATGCCGCAAGAGTGAGATATTTACAAAAAAAATTAAATTTTTTAAAAGTATTTAATTATGCAACTTATGCTTTATCTGATATTTATTATCCTACTATGCATTTATTTTTAATAGAGTGTGTTAATATTGCTACTGTTTTTCAAGAATATGAAAAAGATGATGATTTAACTCCGACTAATATAGCATTGCGAGCAAAATGGATGCATTATTATATCGAAATTCATCTTATTTATTAGGTTGCTTTTGTTTTCGATCCACTTCCCAAATTAGGTTGTTTAGATGATTATCTGAATATGTATTATCGATGTTTACAAGTGAACGAGGTCATAAATGTTAGTAATGTACAAGAAACGGTTAAAGACACTATAGTAAAATTATATCATGAATTTTGTAATAGATATGGTTTAGTTGATACTGGATTTTCCTAACATAGTGACGTACGAAGTGGGGAGAGTAGTAGAATTAGTATAGGGTACCAAATACTGAAGACATTGAAGAGTAGGCAAAAAGACATAAGGGAGCAACAGGCAATATTTGGGAAATAAAAAATTATTTAACCATTGCTTTTCAGTTTAGTGATTTCAAAGACAACATAGATTTCAAAATTCTGGAATGATGGCAGAGGCATTAAATACACTTTCCAGTCCTCGCTCTCATCACAAGACAGATTTTAACAACCCCTTGTTCAACAGTTGTGGTTGAATAAGTATTTAGCGCTGGAGGATTAATTTTGGACGACCACCGTTCAAGATTACATCCGGATTCTGTAGAGACTCAAGCTTATGCCAATGATTGAGCGAAGGATAAATTATGACAACAAGAGCTGGATCAAAGCATTGAAATAGAATTTTTCGATGATGATGACGAAGATACTACTGCCAAGGGTACCAGAACGGGTAGCTATGATTGATGATGAGGTAAGTTGGGGTTATCAAAGGTAAAAGAACTACACGGGCTTTGATTCTTCTATCCCCAAGAAGATATGTAAGTGTTTAATGATAATTCATTAAGTTCAAGCTCATTCTCCCTCCCCATTTTTCTCTCAAATTTGATTACAATGTACAATTTGATTATAATTTATAATTAAAAATTTATTATTTTTATTTCATATAATTTATTATTTTAAAATTTAAAATTTTAATATTTAAAAATGAATTTTAAATAAAAAATTGGCGGTTCCATGAGCCAGAACCGGCCTTAAATCGTCGGTTTTGAACCGGAACTGGAACCGCCATTCAAGGGGCCGATTCCAGTTCATCCCTGGCCACTAACCGGAACTGTCGATTTATGAACCAGAAATGGCGGTTCTGGAACCGTGGCCATGTCTAGGTACAACTTATCCAAACGTCGTTCCTCACGTGATCACTCCCCACCCACGTCGGTTTAGCTCAGGGGCCTAGTTTGTCAAAGAATCGAACATCTATCAGAGATGATTCTGCTATGATATTATCTATAATGACCCGACTCATTCTGCCTGAGCCAAACCTTAAAAAAAAAACAAAAAAACAAAAAAACAAAACAAAACAAAACGTAGTGACAATTCGAGGATGAATCTTACTTATGAAGAACACCACACGGGCTCACTCGATTGGTATAAAACTGTGGATGTCCCAATGTATGACCCCATTGATCGGAGAATTAGAATGATCTTGTCCTGGGAAAATTGAAGTTTCAATCTTGTTTGAAACTGCTAATAAGACAATAGATAACATGAATCATTAATGTGTGCAAATACTACCCTCAAATAGATATTTTTTTTTATAACTAAGGTGTTTGGGCCAGCTTGCACGCACCTCGACTATTCCTCGGAGAAGACTAGCACAACAACCCACCACCATGGCCCCCCACTTAAATCACATGTGCTCATTTGGGGAATTGAACCTGAAACCAATGTGCCTAATCACAAAAAAAAGAAAAAGTGATTCGTGACTTTTTTCGGACTCAACAGACCTTTTAGTTAGTTTGAACTTCATTACATAGGAGAGAGATCAATATCTAAGGTTTCAAAATAGAAATTAGGGAAAACACTGGCAAAAAGGCCCATAGCGGCCTGTCTTGCTTTACTTATCAATCTCTTTTGTCCTAATCCAGAATGGCTAAGTTCATAAAGGTGGAAACCTGATTCAAAATCAAGGAATCCAATATTCTTTTGACGGTTAAGCTTCGAGAAAGAGGGAGATAACAGGTAATAAGATCCTAGCAAAATGTCTCAAGCCAACTTTTGAGGATTGAACCGTGCAGCCTTCTTTGGATCGTTTTTAGTGCCTAAACTAACCCTTTCCCAGGGAGAGAATGCTTTTATTACTCTAGTGTTCTTTTTTTTTTTTTTTCCTTTTGACAATGTATTGCTCAAGTATTTAGACGGATACAAATTAAGGGGAAGGACACCTCTATTTATACTAGAAGGCCTCTCATTATAACCATTAATCTGCTCTCAATCTAAAGGATAAGAATGCATCTCCCTATCTAACCAACTACTGACATTAAATAGAAAAATTCTAGAGCACGGGACAATGACAATATGGCCCACCCCTAATAATACTCCATAAGACTTTAGAAAAACCCTAGAGAAAACCTAGTTGTCAAGACACTTCAAGTCTTGATGTTCACTCGGACTATGTGATCACGGAAACCTTGGCCTGTGGCATTCTCCCCAATCCATTCAAGCGCCGTTCTTAGTGCTCTCGGCTTGGGGTGGTTGTATTTTTCAAACGCATCCTTCTTCCGATAAGGACGCCGCTTTGTCTTTAGCTTCTTGATTAGACGGCTACTCGATTTTTGAGCATCGATGCGAGTCGTAGTGACTCCTCCTTTGGCTTGGCCGCTCCAATGTTAATTGTTGAGCTTTCCACCTTCAAAAAGAGCGCATGGATCAGCATGATGTTTTGAGTTAGTGTGGGATGATCCAAATCTACCTCCGGCTTCTCCAAAGGTTGGGTCTTCGTGCTTAACCTAGCGTTGGGCATCTCAACTCTCGGTCCATCTTCTACGAGTCGGATTGTGGAGATGTATTTGGTCTCAGTCAACCCGTCAATGATTGGCACAACCGATTGGCATTTTGGGTTGGTGATGATGATCGACTTTACTCCCATGTCAATCGTTGCCCCTTGTGTTATTGATGAATTCCAACCCAATGATCAGATCATGTTCATCAAGCGAGATTACTTGGAACGGAAGTTTGCCCTTTCATTCACCGATTTACAGCTCTATGTCTTGAGCAACACTCAAGGCTAGAGTGTCATATGAGTTTATAGCCTTGAATCAATGTCTGATTGGCTCCATGCGAAGTTCCAAACTCTATGCCACTTCGCATGACATGAACAAGTTTGATGCACCCACATCAATCGAAGTATTGAGCAATTGGTTACGTACCTTGACTTCCACAAATGATAAATCTATCGAATTTGAAGACTTCTTGGATGGTGTTTGAGTCTTCACGAGATTGAGTGAGTTGAGAACTTTGATGGTTCCGAGTCGCACTTCTTGCTTTTCTTGCTTCGGCTCATCTTCTTCTAGGGCGAGGTAAGCGTTGAGCATGTTCTTCTTTAGACACACTAGGATCCGATGTTATTCATTGCAAATGGAGATGGCTGCAGCGTCCTAAACTTCTCCTTGTCGAAGATTCTTTGGGGGCTTGTTGGTAGGTTATTTAGAAGACCCTTCTTTCCATTGTTTTTCACGTTCACCATGGTCTTTTCGACCATAGGTGATGGTAAGCTCAATATGAGGGCAAGGTGCATATTCCATGGCTATGCACGAGGTGAGCAGGGCTATTAGTTGTGGTGTCCGGATATAAATTCACATGTTTGCAGTAGAGAAGTTACCTTTGATGATTCTCTAGTACTTCAGGCTAGGAGTGATTATGGCGGTATTAATACGGATTTGTACAGTGTTCAGCTTGAGGTGGAGTTGCAACCAGAAACTCTTGAGGTAGCAAATACTAGCGAGGTAATTGACACAGATGGTGCTAATAGCGAGGTGGAGCCTACAGAGCCAACGAACATGTGAGGATGTTTCGTTGGAAAAAATATAGTCATTGGCGGGTGAAAAATCCGCAGAGAAAGATCAAGAAGTCAATCGGGTGGAATATAGCCGTTGCACTCTGACAACTTTTCAGAGTAGTGTCAAACTACAGATCTTTTCAGAACAGTGTCAGAGATAGCAGCTTCAACAACTCCAATGAATCTCTAACTGCTAGTCGGGCTTCGCAAAATCCCTTCAACGGGAAGAATGAAGATGCCTATTTATTGAAAGACCTTCTAGGTCAAATGTTAGAGAGTTAGAAAGAGAGTGAGCACAATATAAAATGCACATGCTGTGAGCTGGGTCTTCTCTCTTGTTTCTGGGTTATCTCGAAAGATGTTCTTTGGTAATCTTTCTGCCTTGTAATCACACAAAGTCAAGTGTACAACCCTGAGTAGTGTTGCTGATCCTAGAAAGTGTGATCTATCGGTGAAGATCGGGACTTTCAATTTGTAACTTGTGTACAACCCTGAGTTGTGTCGCTGATTATAGATAGTGTGACCTATCAGTAAAGATCAAGACTTTCCATTTGTAACTTGTGCTGCGATTTCCTAGTGCATTCTAGCCCATGTTGTGGTTGCTAGTCTTGAGAATGGACGTAGGCTTGGGGATAAAGCCGAGCCACTATATATCTGTTTGTAAATCTGTTCTTCTTTCTTTTTATTTTTCGTAAACATTAATATATGTCAAATAGCAGCACAATTTGATGCAATATGTCTTAGTTGATGTTTAACCAGATGTTTATTGTGTGCTTTAGTTTCGCATATTCTTTATACAATTACGCACACAATCAACTCACATATTTGGAACATTTACTGACCTGATGTTTACGATTTCTTTGTAGAAGTGTGCTTGCTTCTTACTTGATCTGTCACGCCCCGCGCCCCAGGGACGAGCGTACGACTCCCTACAAGCACAAACTATCTCTCGAGGTCCTAGGATTCAAACATGGTTCGAGAGACATACCATATAAAAAGCAAACACGCGGAAGCGACGTGATAATAACTCCTCCGTACAAATATAAAATGGGACTTAGGTAACGAGAACACTAATAATACATAAGATCCAAATGTTCATACAGAGCATAGTAAACTAGATCCGCTCGTCAGTAGGGGTGACAAGGTGAGTACAAAAGAGGTTCATCATCATCACCAAAAAGGAGGGGGCATCGGGGTCATCGTCAAAATATCAGACTAGTAAACCAGGAGCTCCTAAGTCGAGCTACTGGAGTCATCAGTCTCTTCGGCCTCCTCAGTAGGCTCATACTCCGAGAAAGTTTTTGAGCAAATTTCTACCGTATCCTCGAGGGTCTCGTCCGCGGACGGCTCCACCAGGTCATCCTCGGTAACCTCGACCACTATGACCCCCTCAGTATCCTCCAGGGTCGGGGTCCTCTCAGGACCGTTCCTCGAACGGACGATTGGCCTCTTAGCCTTCACTGAATCCCGAGTGGGATGGCACCGGCTAGGGATCACTTCATGAGGCACCTTAGTGGGCTTCAGTGGCCCTGTGGAAACATCTCCTACCTTTCTAAACCAGGCCTCACATCTATGAGGCTTCCAGCTACTACTACCCTCGTCTACCCAAACGACTGTACATTTCCTAACATAGATGGCCACCTGCCCGTCAGGGAACTCGTCAAAATAAACCGACATCTCCTTGGGGTCGCCAAACCTGATGGGCCACATCCTTAGGGCCTAGGATTTATAAAGAAGGAGGTTCCATAACGAGGTGAGATATACATCTCAGTAAAGTGGGTCCTAACCCTAGGTTAGGCTGATAGTCCGCTCAGGCAAAAGCAAACCTAAATAATTCATACAAAATCGCATGAGGCATTCCACTTTCACAAAGTAACACACAGATGTCAAGCATGCAATTAAGGCATCTTATCACATCATTAAACTCAAGCATGCATTTCAAACCAGATTGCATCTCCCACCCTTTTTCCAACCTCCTTACTTTCATGCCAGCGTTTAGAACGCCTCAAGCTCGGTTTGCGTAAACACATTAGACCGTTTCATTGATAAACCCGCGTAAACGCATCAGGTTCTCAATGTTACTCCAAGCTTGTGTTGACACATCACAACTCCGTCTCGCGTTTTAAAGCATCATGACTATAGCTTTCTCAACCCCGCGTCTCATACGCCTCAAGGTGTCATTCAATTTAAATCCCGCACCTCAGCGCCTCAGGGCATTCATCCACACAACCCCGCGTCTCATACGCCTCAAGGTGTCACAACTCCTTAGATAAGCCATAAGTTCGTTTTAATGTATATCACACACAATCAAGTGCAACTCATGCACTAATAACACACTTATGGCATACGAAGCAATCAAGTTCAACACTCAAATGCGACAAATCACTCAAGGCACAAGCATGGTCAAGCATTTGAGTCATCTATATCCTCCTAGGACGTACAATGAACAATCACTTTAAAATCTTCCAAGAATTAAGCAAACTTGCATTCGACTCGCCCAATTGAGTCCAATCCTCCTATCAAAGGTTTAGAATCCCCTTACCTCAAAATTAATGCAATACAATCCTTCTCCCAAGCACCTCAAGAGTTCGGACCAAATAGCCCAAGGACAACTCAATCGCCCAACCTAATGAAATTCATCCAATCGTTAATTTTTTCTTGTCCAATTCGCCGATCCATAGGACATAAACCTTATTGACATATTCTTCAACATCCTAGCATGTCTCAATGATGAATTTAAGACTCAATTTCAACACCAATGGCCCTCAATAGAATTGGCATGCACAGAACCAAACCGGGCATTTTTCGGTTCTGTGTATACCCCAATCAATCAGCCCTTAAACTATCTCAAATCCTCAATTTATTTACTAATCTACTTGCTAACATGTAGTTCTAAGGGTTGGGGATGCTCACCAAAAATTTGGAGCCAAGGCGACGCTGGAAAGTCCTTGAATGGCGTCGGTCCTCCCCAATCTTCAACCGGTTAGTTTTGGCCCTTTAAACACAAGATCCATTTGGGGTCAAAACTCTATCAAATTAACCCAAAATTTTTATCAAAGCTCAATCTATGTGTCCCCTAAATTTTCACAAAATTTGGTTGCAAAACTCCAAGATTTCGGGGTCCTAAGAGGCCTAAAACGTGGCCTACCTCTAGTTGCGACAATTTCCGTCGATTTTCGGGAGATCGACTGGCCGGAGCTCCTCACTGAGCCAAATGGCTTGCTTCCACTTCGAGAACTTCAGCAAGAGGATGAGGAAGGAGTAGGTGGTCAGCTCGGCAGCTAAAAGTCGCCGGAAGTGGCAGTCGACGGCAGCGAACAGCAGCGGCAGAATCGGTCGGGCAGTGGGCAGTAGGCAAGAGGGAAGGGAAGAAGAAGAAGATGAAGAGCAGATTGGTGGGGGTTTCGGCCAAGAGGAGAGAGAGAGAGTGGTATATACACAAATTCCATGAGTCAACTTGAGTTGAATGGTAGGTTAAAAGTGAACCTATCAACTTAAGACTTAATCTCTTGACACTTGTCCAATGTGTCAATGAAAGCTCATCCAATGGCCATGGTTTCTTCAAATTTTTGGTAGTCTTGGGTGTGATTTATGACCAAAATGCCCTCATCCAATCATATAGGCAAGGTTAGGGCTTGAGGGGCAAAATGGTAATTTTACCCCCGACGTCCGGAATATCGTTTTTCTGATTTCCAATTTCTTCGATAAGGCGACGACCAATCCAATTATAATGTTAGAATTCTTGATTCTCCATTTTCAAAATTCAAGACTTGTTTCTGGATCATTTCTCTATCCGATGCGATTCCAACCTATCCCGAACTGATAGACGGCTTTTGCAAACGTTACCCGTATCGACCCTATGACTCATATCATAATTAGGGCTCGTCAATTCATGGCGACTTTGGTTGTCATGTAATTGTGAGGGTCTATCACTAGTTTCGATGGTCTCGATCGTCACTGTTCAATTTAGGAAAATTTTACAAATTATATATTGGTTAAGCGGCATCACCCGCTCTCCAATCATATAACGCTAGCAATACATTCCTTAATCAGTCTTAGATCGGCCTTTTATGGCTCTAAATGTCCCTTTGACAATTTTTATGGTCAAAGTCCCATTTCCTATTCGAATTCCCTAGGTTCGCGTACCCCTTCTCGCGTTAGCCTTTCCCTTTTGGTCAGTTAACTCGAGATTGATCAGATCCGAGCGAAATACGACTGAAATACATTGTTAGATACTTTCTCATTAATGAGTCTAGAAATGACAGGAAAACCAGAATGTCGCATGATCTTTTACCCAACCTTGCACACATCAAGAAAATGTTTTGGAAAACATTTTCTTACGAGGAAACCTACTGTTTTGTTGCACATATTCCTCATGTTCTTCATACTCCTTGGTGCACATCTTCATATAGTAGCTCAAACATTTGTTGACGTGATCTTTATAATATCTCTGCAAATATTTGGCCCAATGTTTTGAAAATGAACTTGCTTTATTCCACGAATATTTTTTAGAGTTCTTATACAACCTATTCACCCCCCTAGGTTGTATTGTTAGTCCCAACGCATCTTACCACTCAACCTGGTATTTACAAACACAAGCATTCAAAGTAAGACAAAGTGCATGAGCATGCTCATGATCTTCTTTCATGATGACATATTATTATAAGCTAATATTAACGTTGACTAATTTCATGCATGCGATGCATAAATGTCATGTTATTTTACAATGAACCAATATCACCTAGTGTCTTATTCACAAATAAATGTATGTACGCGAGCAAGCATCATATTCATTAGTTTATTGTTCATCCCAAACACTCCCAAGGCATCCTGATACACCGGGAAGGCATCCCAACATTCCTGGGGCATCCTATCACACGAAGCATCGCCACTCTGCGGCATCCCAGAACACTCCCCGCGGCATCTTGAAATATTCCTCGGGGCATCTTGACACACAGGATATCACTATTCCACGGCAACGTTGCCACCATCACGTGGACAACAAAATTCTATTCAAGCAAGAATGGTGCCAATAAAAAAGTTTAAAATTGATATCACAACATCATTTTCTCAATTCGCCATCTAAGCATAAGTAATCTATTTCATACATCATTTATATCTTTTTTCCTTTCTCCTGTTTTGGATGAATATTATGATAAAGGCAAATTCCAGAAAATTTCAAATTTTCATATAACAATACTACTTTAATTATTATATTATCATTATTATTATTTCAATCGGTAATAATGTTGACTGTCGGTCAATAGGTCAACAGTGTTGACCATTGGTCAACCATAGAAATCAGCCAGTCCATTTAGTCAATATCTTTTTATTCTCGTCCTTCTTTTTGGGTTAACAAAGCAACAATTCATACTGCAGCGATTATAAGTCAGTAACTACCTGGCTTCACCAATTCCACTTCGGCAACTTCCACACAATGAAATGGCAACTTTTATGAGAAATTTTGGTAACTTCAGTCAATTAACTTCCCTATTTAGTCCACTACATTAACAAAAAGCTAGTCTTTGCCCCTATTTTTCACTCTATTCATTGAACATATTGCAATCTCTTATAGACAATCAAACTGTTGGAAAATAGTGTTAAATAACCACTCTGTCTTAAAATTGTTAAACGAAATATAATATATTCAAATGGCAGAGGCAGAAACACTAAAATGGTAGCGACATAAATGCTGAAATGGCAGAGAGGTTTATATCTGACACGTCTTGAGCGATATCATTCACCATATATGTCTCACAATTCTTCTTCTTCGAAAATCTGGAATCCACATATATATGACCCATCTTGCCATAGTAGAAGCATTTTCCTTCAAACTTGTTCTTGGAAACTCCTCCTTTATGATCCCAACTTTGGCTTCACAATCTTCTTGCCTTATTTTAAGATTGCTGACAAAACAGTCTTAAATATCAACTGTATCTTGAGATTATTGGAAGAATTCAAAATGACATTAGTATAAACATTATGAACAGAATAACAACAGTATTTAAAGGAAATGCAATTACAATAACAAAACCACAATTAGAACAGAACCATAATATAGAATCGATAAAAATAGCACCAAGGCATATGTTTGACACAATTTCCTTAAAATAGATGCGTCCCCTCCTGTATGTACTTTGAAGTTTCGTGAACTTCTATCTCCCAGGATACAACAATTGGCAACTAAAGAGGCAATCACAGCACTCCAATGCTGTCGGTAACTTGAACAAAACTTGAACACTATCGACAACAATGCAAATGCAGAGAATTGATAGAGAGGGAAAGAGTTTTTCTTTGTCGTTCTAGTGTCTTCTATCTCTTGAAAAATAAAATAGGAAGCCACCTATTTATAGGGTAAGTAGGGTATTTCAGAAATACAAATAGTAACAACTGATTAAATTTGCCGTTATAGCATTAATTTTGGGCATAAGTATAGCAGAAGTGCCAATATTTGTGTACGGAGATCAATTTAGTGTCAATATTTTTTGGATCACTTAAGTGCCAAATCAGGAAAAAAAATGATCACTGAAGTGTCAAGTCACCGGAATTGACATTTAAATGATCCTTTTTTTTATAGAAAAATTAGCACTTAAGTGATCCAAAAAATAATCGTTTTAATGTCAACTCTGGCGACTTGGCACTTAAGTGATTTTTTTTTCTTGATATGGTACTTAAGTGATCAAAAAGAAATATTGACACTAAAGTGATATCCGTACACAAATATTGACACTTCTATTGTACTTTTGCCATTAATTTTGTAACAGTAAAATAGTTGTGGCGCTACCGTTACAGTATTAATGGCTATGCCATTACAGTATTAATTCCGTAATAGCCGATTTTAATTCCATTAACTTGTTACTTAATTAATTCAGTAGCTGTTACAAAGAATAATTCGTATCAATTTGAGTGCGTTCTTTGAGCAATAATTTCTCATTCACTCACTCATCAAAATATCCATATTTTTCAACAATCCCTATATGAATGAAAATTATTTTAATATTGACTTTATGATAATGTTCAACAAATGAAACCTGTATATGATAAGTAGGTGTCACCCTTTGAACCTTCCATTGTGAAAATATATTTAATTTATCAACTGTTCAAAAGACTTGATATCCTTGAACTATCCTATTTTCTTAGTAAATGAGTCATACACTTCACACAGGAATCATCTAAACATTTGTTCAGTTCTCATGAGTATGTTTTTCTTTTTGCCATGAGCATCGTCATGGTTCTGTGAGAGTTTCTAAAGAATTCAGCCCTAAAAAATTCTCCTTTGAAACGGGCCCACTTCTCTCTCATATAGGTGATTACTTAATCATGAGAATCATTAAGGAAAAAATTGCTATCCTTTTCCCCACCATATCACTAATACTTTATAGGAATGGTTTGAGGGATAAACCTCCATAGTGATATCACTAAAGTCATATAATTAGGATGTCCCTTTAAATCTATATCTTGGGATCTCCTGTGACATTCCGAATTCCGACACATCTCGAACCTATGGAATGGAAGGATATCGATCAGTATATTTTAGTTATAACTCGCTCGGAGTTGGCCACTCTTTCGTTAACTGATCAAAAGGGAAAGACTAATGCTGAGTTGGGTACGTAGACCTGGGACGTTTGAATAAGAAATGGTGCTTTGACCATAAGGATTGTCGAGGGAATATTTTGAGCTAGCAGAGGTTGATCTAGGAACGAGCATGGAATGCCTTGCTAGTGTTATACGTTGGGAAGTGAGTGATTCCGCTTAACCAATGTGTAAGTTGCGAGAATTTCCTAAATCGAATTCCGATGATCAGGATCACAGGTACGAATGATAAACCATCATAATGACATGATAACTAAAGTCGCCACGGCTTGAGAAACCCTAAGGTCGATACACATAGCGCCTGCAAGAGTCGTCCGTCAGTTTAAGATAAATTGGAATTACAGTCGACGAAAGCTCGACATGAAATGAGACCTCTGAATCGGGTATCGGACATTAAGAAATTCCAACATTTGAATTGAATTGGACGTCGCCTCATCGAGGGTAATTTAAATTGAAAAAGTGAAATTCCAAATGGTAAGTGTAAAATTACCATTTTGTCCCTCGAAGATTAACCTTGCCTTAAGAAAGGATTAAGGGCATTTTGGTCTTTTTCCATTTCCCCATATGGCCGATAATGATGAAGGCAAAAGAGTCATTGAGCCACTAGATATTAAATGTGAAAATGCCGAGTGTCATTGCAAGAGAGAGCTTATCCATTGGCATTAAATGTGGTCTCATCTAACTACCATTCAATCTTGACCAAATGGGAGAATAATAGAAGGCTCTCTCTCTCTCTCTCTCTCTTTCTCTCTCTCTCTCCTTCATTATTTTCGGTAGCCCTCTCTCTCTCCACTCTGTTTTTCTTCTTCCTCTCTAGGCCGAGAAGACCTCGCCGCCAGCTCGCTTCCCTGTCCCGAATGCTTCACTGTTCTGGCCATATCTTTGTTATTCGACAACGGATTGAGGTAAAAACCATCGTCATTTGAAATATTATTGTCTTGTAGTTCTAGAGATAAATTATAAGCTCAATTTGGTCTAGCCATTTGTCTCATAGGTATATTTTCATGGGTAAAGGTCATGCGAGGTCAAATTCTGACCCGGTTTTGGAGAGGGTCTATTTTTAGGGTCTTCAAGGCTTCAAATGGCTCCAAATTTTCAGTGAGTCACTTTCAACTCATAGGATAAGAGTTTGGAAAGCTGTGATTGAGGATTTTTGGGCGTTGAGATGGGTTTTAATGGATAAAACCTCTTGATCTTTCATGGACAGATTATACCCTTTTACTGACTAGTGGATATCAAGTTGCTTTGAGACTCGTGGAGGTGCCACCTTATTCTAAAATCTTCCGGAAAAAACTTAGAGACATAGATTGATGTGTTGAAAAAGTGATTGTGTGATGGAATTGATTTTTAGAGGAGGATTCATGATCGGTTTGTGCGAAATTTGTAGGAACCGGTTTTGCCCTGTCTTGGTTAGTGTGGTTTGAAGACTTCAAGCGGCCGATGGAGGGATTTTGCTTGTTTGATCTTGAGGTAAGAAGACTTCTAACTCTTCGTTAGGATATTGGGATACTAATGGGTGAATTTTTGGGTAAATTGAAAGTGCTTGAAGAATTGAATTGAAGTGAAACACGTTGGATACCCGATATGCCGATCAATCTATTTTCAGCGCGCACCGTTTTTAAAATGAGTCGTTCTAAGCCGTCTGGTACTTAAATTGAGCTTTGTTTTCACCCACACGTCCATAAGATCTTGAGGGACAAGAATCTGAAATTGGATTTCTTAAAAAAGCAGTAGAAAAATGTCAGTTTTCTTGTAACTGAACCTGGTCGTGGAGGTTGAGAAAGGCCAATTTTTTTGTGAATTGATGTCATGTCCCGAACCGGTCAGGCACGTAATATCCCACCAAGGTCTTCTTGTCTCGGTAGTACCCAGGATCCATCGACCAACAATTTATAACTTCTAATTTAGACAAACATATGGAAGCGATGAAACTTCTCCATTTAATTCAAACTTAAGATGACTCAGGATATAGGGTACGTCTTCTTACAAACACCGACTCCAGGTTCAGAGGATGCAACACTAATTTCAAGGTAACATGAAATCCCTAAAGTCACAAAAGTGTAATTCCATTTTCTATAATTACTTCTTCAAATACCGATTATTGGCAAGCTCAGATTTCCATCGCCTAAGATTTGAAAAAGTCAATCCCACGACGGGGTGAGATATAAATCTCAGCAAGTTCACCATAAACCTAGACCAGACAATTAGTCCTCCCAGATTATGCAATAAAACAATAGACCATGATTCATTGATAAAACAACACATGACAATGAAACATCAAGGCACCTCGATACGTCTGACATAATGCAATCATAATTCCAAGATGATCATATCATCACAACTTTCAATTCCAATGGCCAAGCCCGCGTCAATACGCATTAGGCTAATCACAAATTTAATCCTAATGGCCAAGCCCGAGTCAATACGCCTCAAGCTAATCAACGTCTCGATTAGCAACCCGCGTTCCGACGCATCAGGTTTCAAAGGCCATTTCGATACTTGTGTCGACACGTATCAAGACTATCCCGCGTTCTGACGCATCAGGATATCAATTCTCTTTACAATAGCTATGCCCGCGTCAATACGCCTTAGGCTCGGTCTGCGTCATTACGCCTTAGACCGTCAAATTAACAAATCCACGTTAAACGCATAAGATTTTCAATTCTCTTTTCAATAGCTATACCCGCGTCAATACGCCTCAGGCTCGATCTGCGTCATTACACCTCAGACCATCAAGTTGACAAACCCGCGTTAAACGCATCAGGTTTTCAATTCTCTTTTCAATAGCTATGCCCGCGTCAATACGCCTCAGGCTCGATCCGCGTCATTACGCCTTAGACCATCAAGTTGACAAATCTGCGTTAAACGCATCAAGTTTTTAATGCCATTCTCGGCCTGTGTCGACACATAATCAATCTCATCCCGCGTCTCAACGCATCAGAACATTAGCCACCACAACCCCGCGTCTCAACGCATTAGGGTACTAGCCATTGCAACCCCACGTCTCAACGAATCAGGATACCACAAGTTCTTAGGCTCACAAATCGAACTCCCCTTTTAAGGAACCTCATAATCTAGTACAATTTTTATCAAGAAAGTAATGAATATTTGACATGCGAGACGTCAAGGCCAAACGCCCACAAGGTGACATCAAGCACACATCATGAAAGTCTATCTAACGGTTTGTTCTCTTGCCAACCCATTCATATTTCTCAACAGTCATCATTCAAGGCCAAATATCACATAGCCATACCAGCATCCATGTCAATCGAATGTACATAATAACAATTTAGCCATGAGAGTTATAATTTCTCATCATCAGGAGTACACATGACTTACACCTCCATTATCTCAGTAAATCATGAACAATCAATGCAATAGACTCCCAAATTCATCAATATATCATCCAAACACATCCAGTAGTGTCCTAACTTCCTGGCAAAGGTTTAGGATTCACTTACCTTTCAATTTAACTCGTAAATTTTCCTCCAAGACTCCTCCAAAGATTCAGTTCCCTTGATCCCAAAATAGGACAGCCGTGCGACCTAATCCAAAGTTCGTCAAATGATCAATTTTTCTATTCCAATCACCAATTCATGGAGCATACACCTCATTAACATCTCAATTAACGTTCTAGTATGTCTTAACGATGAATTTAAGGCATGGCGACATCTCCCACAACCCTCAAAGGGCTCGGATCATCCAAACCGAAACAGGGCAGAATTCGGTTCTGCCCTCTACCTCCTTAATCAATCATAATTCAACTCTAAACATCAATTTACCACAAAATCAACTTGCCAACATGTTGTTCTAGGAGTTACGAAGCCTCATCGAAGATTTGGAAGCAAAATAACGCCTCAAGGACTTCCGATCAGCCTGGTTCCACTCGGTGTACATGCGGTCAGATTCTGCCCTAGAAAACCACCAAAAATTAGCCATAAAAACCCATCTTAACTCAACTAAAATTGCAACCACAGCTTTGCCAACTTTAATACTATAAGTGTAGAAGACCTCACAAAAAATTTAAAGCCATTTGAAGTCCGAAAGACCCCGGAACAGGTCTTTCCCCAAAACGGATCAGGATTTGACCTCGCCTGACCTTTGCGTACTCAAACAGATCTATGGGACAAACGGCTAGGCCAAATGGAGCTTATAATATGTCCCTAGAACCACAAGACAATAAGATTTCAGATTGAAGTGGTTTTATCTCAATTCGATATCGAAAGACAAAGATATGGCCGGAATAGTGAAGCAGTCGGGACAGGGTGATGGGCTGGACGGCAAGAGAGAGAAGAGGAAGAAGAAGAAAATGGAGAAAGTGAAGAGAAAGAGGGATGGTCCGCCAAATGAGAAGGAGAGAGTCTTCCACTAATAATTCACTTAGTCAAAGGCTTGGAATGTTAGTTGGGATAAGATGGCCAATTAATACTAGAAGGATAAACTTTGTTCTCACAATGGCACATGTGGCGAGAAGTTTCTGATCTATACCGACCACCGAAGTTTAAAGTATCTGTTTTCCCAAAAAGAGCTGAATATGAGGCAGCGTAGATGGATGGAGCTGCTCAAGGACTATGATTGTGATATACTATATCACCCTAGGGAAGCAAATAGAGTAGCAGATGCACTGAGTCGGAAGTCAAGCATCGCATGTCTGCTGGTGAAAGGTTAGTCGATGATTGAGGATTTGAGAGACTCCAAGTTCAGATTTGAAGTGGATCAGTTATCCAGTTTGATAGCTACGTTAAGGGTGGAACCTGAGGTCTAGGAAGGAATAAAGGCTCTATAGTCTATGGACCCAAAGATTCAGAAGATACTTGAGATGGATTCGACGAAAAGAAAACCAGAATTTCAAGTGTCAAAGGATGGAATCCTGAAGTTCCGAGGACGATTGTATGTGCCAAAGGATGAAGGACTTAGGGAAAGGATCCTATCAGAGGCTCATAGGAGCAATTATAGCATCCACCCTGGAAGTACGAAAATGTATCAGAACCTGCGACAACACTATTGGTGGAACGGGATGAAATGGACATAGCAAAGAATGTGGCAAAGTGTTTGACGTGCCAGCAAATGAAAGTGCAGCACTGTAAGGTTGGAGGACTATTACAGCCACTGAAAATTCTGGAGTGAAAGTGGGAGCATATGACTATGGATTTTGTAATGGGACTCCCAAGGAGCCAGCGAGGTCACGATTCTATATGGGTAGTCGTGGGCAGATTAACCAAGTCCGCACATTTCATCCCGATGCGAAAGGACTTCGCTATGGATAGGTATGTAGAGCTGTATATGAGACAGTTAGTAAGGCTGCATGGAGTGCCTGTGACAATCATCTCGGATAGAGATCCCAAATTCACGGCAAATTTTTGGAAGAGTTTGAAAGATGCCATGGGAACCCGACTGCAGCTTAGTACAGCGTACCATCCACAGACGGACAGACAGTCAGAAAGGACGATACAGACGCATGAGGATATGCTGCGAGCATGCGTCATTGATTTTAAAGGTGGATGGGAAGATCAGTTACATCTGGTAGAGTTTGCTTATAATAATAGCTACCAATAGAGTATCCAGATGGAACCATTCGAAGCACTTTATGGAAAAGCCTGCAGAACCCCGATTTACTGGGATGAGGTTGGATAAATGAGTATCACAGGCTCGGAAATGGTAGAGCAATCGGTGGAAACAGTGAAGATAATTCGGGATAGACTGAGGACGACACAGAGTCGTCAAAAGAGTTATGCTGATAAGCGGCGCAAGCCCTTGGAATTTCAAGTGGGTGATCACGTCTTCCTCAAGGTGTCACCGATGAGAGGACTATTGGGATTCGAAAAGAAGGGGAAGATGAGCCCAAGGTATGTAGGCCCATTCAAGATATTGGGACGGATTAGAACCTTAGCCTACAGGCTTGCCCTACCGCCTAATCTATCCCAGGTCATAATGTGTTCCATGTGTCGATGCTACGAAAGTACGAACCAAATTCGACACATGTGTTGGACTACGAAGCCATAGAAGTCGACGATCGAGTATCCTATATGGAGAAGCCAATAAGGATCGAAGACCGGAAAGAACAAATCCTTAGGAATAAGAAGATTCCCCTGGTCAAAGTAGAGTGGGAGCACTATGGAACTGAAGGTGCCACATGGAAAAATGAAGAGACGATGATGTGACAACACCCTCATTTATTTGAGTAAATAAGTGTAATGTAATTTCGGGGACGAAATTTTTGTAAGGGGGAAGAATTGCGACATTCTGATTTTCAGTCAATTTCAGACTCATTAATGAGAAATGAATCTAGAGATATATTTCAGTCATATCTCACTCGAATCTGATCAATTCTAGTAGACTGACCAAAAGGGAAAGGCTAACGCGAGACATGGTACGTGGACCTAGAGAATTAGGATAAGAAATGGCGCTTTGACCATAATGATTGTCGATGGGATATTTAAAGCCACAAAAGGCCGATCCAATAATGATTAGGAAATGTCTTGGGAGTGTCATACGATTGGAGCGCGGGTCATGCCGCTTAACCAACGTATGATTTACAAAATTTTCGTTTATCGGACAGTGACGATCGAGACCAAAGGGACTAGTAATAAACCCTCACAATTACATGACAAGCAGAGCTGCCATGAATTGACAAGCCCTAAATGTGATGAGAATAACAGGGTCGATACGCGTAAAGTCCGCAAAAACCGCCCGTTGGTTCGAGATAGGCTAGAACCACATCTGATAGAGAAAACCATCAGAAATGAGTCTTGAAAAATTTGAAATGGAGAATCGAGAATTCCAACGTTATTCGGATTGGCCGTCACCCTATCGAAAAATTTTGGAGCGACAAAAATGACATTTTGGATGTCGGGGGTAAAATTTCCCTTTTACCTCTCAAGCTTAAAGCCTTATCCATGCATTTGAAGAATGGCAATTTGGTCATTAAATCATCCCAAAGCTGCCAAACGCAAGGAGAATTGTGGCCCATTGGACAAGTTGATTGATAAGTGGGACAAGTGTCACAAGATCAAGCAAGAGTGGTCATGTCCAACTTTATTCACCAACCATTCAAACCATTGACCATGAGAGTTGAATATAAGCTTTTTCACTCTCTCTCTCCTCACTTGTTTGGCCATAAACCCCCTTAATCACCGAGAGCCATCTTCTTCTTCCTTCTTCTTTCTGCTTGCCGGCGACAGCTTCTGGAGTCTCTGTTCGGCGTTGTCGACGACCTCCTCCGTCCACCGTCTGACCATCGGCCGACCATAACAACCTAGCTCTACGTTTTGCTGACCACTTCGAAATGGAAGCACGGCATTTGGACCATCGAAGAGCTTTGGCCAAGAGTTTTCTCGAGAGCCGACAGAATCTGATCCAATCTAAGGTAGGTTCGGTTTCTGACTCTTTTAAAGGCCGAAATGTTGGAGTTTTGAGGTTAAATTTTGTGGAGATCTAAAAGACATGTATATCAATCTGTGGTAAAAATTTGGGACTGGTTTGATGAATTTTTTACCTTGAATTGGTCTTGTGAACTTGGAATAGAAACTGCTGGATTCTGACCTTGGGAGAACCGGTGACTTTCGACGGATTTTCGGCGACGATGCAGCTTCAAACCTTCAGTGAGACCCTTAGACCCTTAGATAGACATGTTAAGAGGTAGGATAGTGAGTAGATGATGGATTTGAAGTTGATTTGGGATGGATTGTGCACGGTTTGCAAAGAACCAAAATGAACTGGTTCGGTTCTGTGCAAGAACGGTTCTGTTGAAGTGAAGAGCAGATGATTTTGAGTCCCAAATTGATGTTTAAAACATGTTAAGATAATGAGGGTTATGTTATGAATGATTGTGGTTCATAAATTGAGGAATTGGGCAAAGAAAATTGACGAATTGATTGAAAATTCTAGGTTGCGTGGTGAGTATGACTTTGAACTCTTGGGACCGAATTGGTGAAGGCTCAAGAGGAGAATTATTGTGGCATCAAACGCAAGGTAAGGGAATCCTAAACTTAGGATAGGAAGATTGGACTCAATTGGGTGAGACGAGGATTAATTTGATTGATTTATCAGAATTTTCCAAAGGATAGCTCTTGGTATGTCCTAAGCTGTTATAGGAGGGTTATGGGTGTTATTATTTGTGTTTAAATTATCCGCCTTGTGTGTGTGTCACCTGATTACCTTGTATGCCATGAGTCTTTGAATTGAGCCTGAATTGCACATGTCGTCATGTATGGAAAAGGAATTGAAAATCATGGCATGAGCATGACATGGCGAGGTCTTGAGGCATATGAGACGCGGGGCGGGAGGTTTATACCCTGATGCGATGTAGGCACGAGGTGGAGTTGATGTTGTGTGGCGCCCTGATGCGATCTAATCACGGGGTTGAGATGGCCACGGTCCTGATGCGATCTAATCGCAGGACAGAGATATGAAATGTTGATATTGGCTTGGAAATTCATTGGAACCTGTTGCGTTTACGTGAGTTGCCAATGACAGTCTTATGCGTTTATGCGGACCGAGCCGATGCGATCTAATCGCAGGCTGGAGAATGAGGCAGGTAGGAAGAGGTGGTTGTGGTGAAGTGGCAGGATGAGGTGTGCATGATCATCTGAGTGTGACATGGTGTCATAGTTGTATGCCCATCATCTGTGTGTCACTATTTTTATTTGTATGTGCCTATATGATTATGGGTTTGGAATTTTGGGATAGATGACTACCTGAGTGGACGATCAGCCTAACCTAGGGTTAGGACTCTTTTATTGAGATGTGTATCTCACCCCTTTGGGGACCCTTATTTTTACAAATTCTAGGCCTTACGCATGTGGCCTATTTGTTTTGGGGATCCCAAGGAGATGATGACATATTTTGACAAGTTTCCGAATAGTCAAGGGAACATTTATGTGAGAAAGTGTACGGTTGTATGGGTTGACGAGGGTAGTCCGGACTGGAAGCCTCGTAGGTTTGAGGCATGGTTTAAGAAGATCGGAGACGAGTCGATTGGGCCGCTGAAGCCCCACGAGGTACCCCAAGGAGTTATCCCTGATTAGTGCCAGATCGCCGAGGAGCAGAAGCTGCTAGAGAGGTCAGTAGTTGGTTCTAGGAATGGACCGGAGAAGACCCCGACCTTGAAGTTCACTAAGAACGAGGTGATTATTGTGGAGGCGACTGAGAAGGATCTCGCAGAGCCGTCGCATGAGGCGACCATGGAGGATTCTATCGAGGTCCGTTCTGAGACGTTCTCAGAGTATGAGATGACGGAGGATGCAGAGGATACAGGGGACTCTAGTAGCTCATCTTAAGTGTCCTAGTTTATTAGCCCGATCTTGTGATGGCGACCCTCGACCATGGCTATTTTGGATGTCGATGATGGTCACATCTTTTTTTTATGTGCTTACCCCGTCGCCTCTTTGCCTAGCGATGTATGACAGTTATTATGCTATCCCGATCCCACTTAACTTATATTTTGTACGGGGATTTATTTGAGTACCGCTTCCGCATGGTTAATGTATATATATATTATCTCTCGACTTGTTTGTCGATCTTGGGACCACGAGAGATGTGTTGTTTGCTTGCAGGGATGTTCGCGTGCTCAACGGGTTCGGGGCGTGACATCCTCGCTTTGCTTGGTATCAGAGCAAGGTCAGCTCGATCCAAAGTTGATTGAGGACTAGAGTGATAAGGAGGATTAAGTGGGGACAAGGACTGATAGCGAGACTTTAGGAGACTGGTTAAGATAAGGCATGTGGTGCATAGTGTGTGACCTAGTAACTTATGGCGGATGTTTAATCTTGGTAGGGTTGTGGTAAGGCATGGGAGAGTTGAGTTCCCTGCATTTCTAGACTTTGGTTTGTTTAAGGAATGAAAGTGATTGGTCTTAGTGAATCACTGAAGTGAATGGAACTAAGAAATGACCATGGGCTATTTGTTGAAATGTTTCTAGAGTTTGTGGTATGGAGTACTATTAGATTGTCACTATTTCTGTTAAGGGTTAGTTAGTAGCTCTAGATTTGGATGATTGAGCGAGTTACTAGCTCCTTGCTAAACTTGTGGTGGACTAGGTTCAGTAGAGAGTGATAAAGATGAGCAATCCATCTAGAAGGTTTGGAAGAACCAGAGGCGGAGCTTCTGGCTCGAGACCGCCTGTTGGTGAAGATCCAATAATGGATGGCGTGTTGAGGGCGCTGGAAAGAATTGGTGACTTGATCGATAGGCAGACCCAGGACCGAGATGATGCAATCACCCAGGTAGTAGGAGCTGCCATGTAGCCGTCAATGCCAACAATGGCAACAATGGTGGAAATGAAAGTCAGAGTGAACCGAACCAGAGTAATGAAGCTGTAAACACCCAAGAGGAAATCGTCGTGGCTAGACAGATGGGCCAACTAGCATAGCAGTTCATAAAATTGAAGCTGACTCAATTCGATGGAACTGGAGATCCTAAGTTAGCACCTAGGTGGATTGAGAAGCTGGAGAAAGCTTTTGGTGTGTTAAGGTGCATAGACGAAGAGAAGGTGCTGTTTGCAGTGTACCAATTAGAGCGTACAGCGAATGACTGGTGGGCTACCACCAAGAATGGCGTCTTCCCTTAAGGAACGGTCACGAATTGGGAAGCTTTTAAGACAGCCTTCAATGATAAATATTTCTCAGAGACGGCCAGGGAGAGGGAGCATGTGGAATTCTTATAGTTGCGCCAGAACCAATTGACGATAGATCAGTATGAGGCTGAATTTTCGAGGCTGTCGAGGTACGCACCACGATCTGTGGAGGACCCTCAGGAGAAAGCAAGGAGGTTTAGGGATGGTTTGAGGCCCGAGCTCCGTAGTCAAATGATTGCTCTGAATTTGAGGATATATAAGGAAATATATGAGCGAGGCTAGATGATAGAACGGGACACGAAAGAGAGAAACACCGCAACTGGATTGCGGCTCACATCATTCAGAGATAACTGCCAGATGGGCAAAAGACCGATGGCAAACAATAAGCGTTTTGTGCCTCCAGTGCGGAAAAATATCGTGAAGCCGCTGAATCCTGCAAACTGAAACTGCCTCCTTTGTGGAAAAAGGCATGGGAATGGGCCATGCCCAATGAGGACTGGAGCTTGTTTCAAGTGTGGTCAACTGGGCCACCAGATGAGGATGTGCCCGAGTCAAGCTCCGACAAGTCGATCAAGAAGGAAGACATACCTAAGACTACCTTTAGGACGAGGTATGGTCATTATGAGTTTACGGTGATGCCGTTTGGATTGACCAACGTTCCAGCTGCTTTTATGGGCCTGATGCATCGAGTATTTAAGGAATTTCTGGATAGATTCATCATAGTCTTTATTGATGATATCTTGAATTACTCAAGGAGGGATGCAGAACATGAGGAGCACTTGAGAATTATACTGCAGACCTTGAGGGAGCATACGCTCTATGCGAAATTGAGTAAGTGTGAGTTCTGGCTAAACAGGATAGCATTTTTTGGTCATGTGGTGTCTGGTAAAGGAATCGCAGTGGATTTTGCGAAAATCAAAGCTGTAACCAATTGGCCTAGACCTACTACGATCACTGAAGTTAGAAGTTTCTTGGGATTGGCAGGATACTACAGGCGTTTTGTGGAGAAATTTTCATCCATAGCCATCCAATTGACGCGATTAACGAAGAAGGAAACAAGGTTTGAATGGACAGACAAATGTGAGAAGAGTTTCCAAGAACTCAAGCATAGATTGACAACCGCGCCAATGCTGACGATTCTATCAGGACCGGGAGGTTATGAGATATACAGCGATGCTTCGCTGAAAGGACTGCACTGTGTGCTGATGCAGCATGGAAGAGTAATAGCCTACGCGTCCAGACATTGAGGCCACATGAGATGAACTGCCCAACTCATGACCTGAAGTTAGCAGCGATTGTACTTGCTTTGAAAATTTGGCGACATTACCTATGTGGCGAGAAGTTTTAGATCTATACCGACCACCAAAGTTTAAAGTATCTATTTTCCCAAAAAGAGCTGAATATGAAGCAACGTAGGTGGATGAAGTTGCTCAAGGACTATGATTGTGATATACTATAACACCTTGAGAAAGCAAACAGAGTAGCAGTTGCACTGAGTCGAAAGTCAAGTATCGCATGTCTGCTGGTGAAAGGTTGGTCGATGATTGAGGATTTGAGAGACTCCGAGCTCAAATTTGAAGTGGATTAGTTGTCCAGTTTGATAGCTACATTAAGGGTAGAACCTGAGGTCCAGGAAGGAATAAAGGCTCTACAGTCTGTAGAGCCAGAGATTTAGAAGATCCTTGAGATGGATGAGACGAAAAGAAAACCAGAATTTTAGGAGCCAGAGGACAGAATTCTGAAGTTCCGAGGACGATTGTGCGTACCAAAGGATGAAGGACTTAGGGAAAGGATCTTGTCAGAGGCTCACATGAGCAATTATAGCATCCACCCTGGAAGTACGAAAATGTATCAGAACCTACGACAACACTATTGGTGGAACGGGATGAAATGGACATAGCAAAGCATGTGGCAAAGTGTTTAACGTGTCAGCAAGTAAAAGCACAGCAATATAAGCTTGGAGGACTATTACAGCCACTGGAAATTCTGGAGTGGAAATGGGAGCATGTGACTATGGATTTTGTGATGGGACTCCCGAGGAGCCAGCGAGGTCACGACTCTATATGGGTAGTCATGGACAGATTAACCAAGTCTGCACATTTCACCCGGTGCGAAAGGACTTCGCTATGGATAGGTATGCAGAGCTATATATGAGACAGATAGTGAGGCTGCATGGAGTGCCCGTGACAATCACCTCGGATAGAAATCCCAAATTCACAGCAAATTTTTGGAAGAGTTTGCAAGATGCCATGGGAACCCAACTGCAGTTTAGTACGGCGTACCATCTATAGATGGATAAATAGTCGGAAAGGACGATACAGACGCTTGAGGATATGCTGCAAGCATGCGTCATTGATTCAGTTATATCTGGTAGAGTTTGCTTATAATAATAGCTACTAGTAGAGTATCCAAATGGCACCATTCGAAGAACTCTATGGAAAAGCCTACAGAGCCCCGATTTGCTAGGATGAGGTTGGATGAAGGAGTATCACAAGCTCGGAATTGGTAGAGCAATCAGTGGAAGCAGTGAAGATAATTCGAGATAGACTGAGGACGGCATAGAGTCGTCAAAAGAGTTATGCAGATAAAAGGTGCAAGCCCTTGGAATTTCAAGTGGGCGATCACGTCTTCCTCAAGGTGTCGCCGATGAGAGGATTATTGCGATTCGAAAAGAAGGGAAAGATGAGCCCAAGGTATGTAGGCCCATTCGAGATACTGGAACAGATTGGAACCTTAGCCTACAGGCTTGCCCTGCCGCCTAGTCTATCCCAGGAGCATAATGTGTTCTATGTGTCAATGCTACGAAAGTACAAACCAGATCCGACACATGTGTTGGACTACGAAGCCATAGAAGTCGACGATCGAGTATCCTATATGGAGAAGCCCATAAGGATCGAAGACCGGAAAGAACAAATCCTTAGGAATAAGAAGATTCCGCTGGTCAAAGTAGAGTGGGAGCACCATGGAACTGAAGGTGCCATATGGGAAAATGAAGAGACGATGAGGCGACAACACCCCCATTTATTTGAGTAATTAAGTGTAATGTAAATTTCGGGGACGAAATTTTTGTAAGGGGGAAGAGTTGTGACATTCTGATTTCCAGTCAATTTCAGACTCATTAAGGAGAAATGAATCTAGAGATGTATTTCAGTCATATCTCACTCGAATCTAATCAATTCTAGTAGACTCATCAAAAGAGAAAGGTTAATGCGAGACATGGTACGTGGATCTAAGGAATTCGGATAAGAAATGGCGCTTTGACTATAAGGATTGTCGAGAGGATATTTAGAGCCACAAAAGGTCGATCCAAGAACGATTAGGAAATGCCTTGCGAGTGTCATACGAATGGGGCGCGGGTGATGCCTCTTAACCAACGTATGATATGCAAAATTTTCCTTTATCGAGACCAAAGGGACTAGTGATAAATCCTCGCAATTACATGACAACCAGAGCCGCCATGAATTGATGAGCAATAGATGTGATGAGAATCACAGGGTCGATACGCTTAAAGTCCACAAAAGCCGCCCGTCGGTTCGAGATAGGCTGACACCACGTTTGATAGAGAAAACCATTAGAAATGAGTCTTGAAAAATTTGAAATGAAGAATCAAGAATTTCAACGTTATTCGGAATCGCCGTCGCCCTATCGAAGAATTTTGGAGCGAGAAAAACGACGTTCTGGACGTCGGGGGTAAAATTACCCTTTTGCCTCTCGAGCTTAAAGCCTTGTCCATGCATTTGAAGAAGGGAAATTTGGTCATTAAATCCTCCCAAAGCTGCCGGACACAAGGAGAATTGTGGACCATTGGATCAAGTTGATTGACAAGTGGGACAAGTGTCACAAGATCAAGCAAGAGTGGTCATGTCTAACTTTATTCACCAACCATTCAAACCTTTGACCGTGAGAGTTGAATATAAGCTTTTTCACTCTCTCTCTCCTCACTTGTTCGGCCATAAACCACCTCAATCACCGAGAGCCATCTTCTTCTTCCTTCTTCTTTCTGCTCGCCGGCGACAGCTTCTGGAGTCTCTGTTCGGTGCCGTCGACGACCTCCTCCGGCCCTTGCCTGACCACCGACCAACCATATCAACCTAGTTCTACATCTTGCGGACCTCCTTGAACTGGAAACATGGCATTTGGACTACCGAAGAGCTCCAGCCAAGAGTTTTCCCGAGAACCAACAGAATCTGATCCAATTTGAGGTAGGTTCGGTTTCTGACCCTTTTGAAGGCAGAAATATTGGAGTTTTGAGGTCAAATTTTGTGAAGATCTGAAAGACATGTATATCAATCTGTGGTAAAAGTTGGAAATGATTTGATGAAGTTTTGACCTCGAATCGGTCTGGTGAACTTGGAATAAAAACTGTCGAATTTTGACCTCGGTAGGACCAGTGACTTTCGACAGGTTTCCGGCGACGACGTGACTTGAAACTGTGACATTCTAATTTCTAGTCGATTTCAGACTCAGTAATGAGAAGTGTGTATCTGGAGATGTATTTCAGTCGTATTCCGCTCGAACCTGATCAATTTGAGTAGGCCGACCAGAAGGGAAATGCTAACGCGAGACGAGGCACGTGGACCTGGGGAACTCGGATAGGAAATGACGCTTTGACCATAAGGATTGTCGAGGGGACATTTAGAGCCATAAAAAGGCCGATCCAAGAACGATTAACGGATGCCTTGCGATTGTCATACGATTGGAGCGCGGGTGATGCCGCTTAACCAATGTATGATTTCTAAATTTTCCTAAATCGGACGGTGAAGATCAAGACCTAAGGAGCTAGTGATAGACCCTCACAATTACACGACAACCAAAGTCGCCACAAATTGACGAGCCCTAAACGTGACATGAATCACAGGGTTGATACGCGTAATGTCTGCGAAAGCCACCCGTCAGTTCGAGATAGGATGGAACCACGTCTAATAGAGAAAACTATCAAAAATGAGCCTTAAAAGATTTGAAATGGAAAATCAAAAATTCCAACGTTATTCGAATTGGCCGTCGGCCTATCGAAGATTTCCGGAGTGAGAAAAACGACGTTCTGAACGTCGGGGGTAAAATGACCATTTTGCCCCTCAAGCTTAAGACTTTGCCCTTGCAATTGGATAAGGGCAATTGGACTTTTAACCCCTCTAGGCTGCCAAAACTCAAGGAGGAAGCATGGCCCTTAGATCATCTTGGAAAAGCAAATGGGACATGTGTTAATGGATGACTTCAAGAATAGTCATGTCCACTTTACATACCTACCATTCAAAGTCTTCACCAAAGCCATTGGATATGACAAAACCTCTCTCTCTCCACAGCCCATTCGGCCAGACCACCCCAAGAAACTCACGCCACCTTCATCTTCTTCTTCCTCCAGTTTCTGCTCACCGGCGACCAGAATCTAGGCTCCACTTCTCCGGCCACCATGGCCACTTACAGCCACTCCTGGATGCCACCTAAACAAATACCTATGTCTTGCCAACATTTTTGAACAAGAATCGGAGCATTTGGAGCAACGAGGAGTCTGGACCAAAGATTCTCCCGAGAGTCGATGGAAACTGCTCTAATCTGAGGTAGGTTCTGTTCTCAGTCCCTTTGGTGGTCGAAATGTTGGAATCTATAGGTTAAATTTTGTGGAGATCAAGCTGAGACCTGTATAAATCTGTGGTAAAAATTTAGGCTCAATTTGATGAGTTTTTTACCACGAACCGACCTTGCACATTTCTCCCAGAAACTGACTTAAAGGAACCGGCGATCAGTTCTGGAGCCTCTGTTCGGTGCCCACGAGAGCCACTTCCGACCACCATCTGCTATCAGCCGACCACCACAACAAATTTACATGTCTTGCCGACATCCTCCAACTTGAATCAAGTCATTGGGAGCTCTGTGGAATTCGAGGCAAACATTCTCCCACAGGCCGACAGAACTGGAGCCAACCTGAGGAAGGTCTGTTCCTCAGTCCATTCGAAGGTCAAATTCTTGGAGTTTAAAGCTCAAATTTGGTGGAGACTCAACATACATGTGTAGAAATCTGTGGTAAAAATTAGGGATTTATTTGATAAGTTTTTGACCATGAACCACCCATGTATATCTTGCCTAGAATCTGCCGGTTACTGACCAAGGAAGGATCCGGGACTTCAAAGGGTTTCCAGCAACCAATTGACCTCAAATCTTCGGTAAGCCTCCCAAATCCCTAAATAGACATGTTAAGTGATAGATTGATGGTTAAATGAAGGATTTAGGAGTAGATTGAAGGCTGGAAGTACACGGTTTGCACAGAATCGAAATGAACCAGTTGGTTTTGTGCAAAACCGAATCTGTTGGAAGCTGAGATGGGTAATTTTGGGTTCCAAATTGGTGTTTACGATGTGATGAGATGTTGAGGGTTGTGTTATGGGCAATTTGGATTGATGGATTGAGGAATTGAGTATGGAAATTGATGAAATTGGTTGAATATGCTAGGTTGCGCATTGAGTTCGGTATGGGACGTTAGGGGCCGAAACTTTGGAGGCTCAAGAGGAGGAAATTGTGATGTTGCAACCAAGGTAAGAAATTCTCTAAACCAAGGCTAGAGGGATTGGACTCGATTGGGTAAGTCGAGGGCCGATCAAATTGTTTTATGAGAAAATCCTCAATGGTAATAGCTTGATGTGTTCTTAGATTCTATTGAATGATTACATGACATAGCTTATGCTTGAGTTGTTTGTGAGTTTAGGTGTCATTTGTATTGATTCGCATGCCACGGATTTAGGAATTGGATTAGAATGCGCATTAGCTATTGAAATGTAAAATTTGAATTGAAAGATCAAGTTGTTTGATATGATATGGCATGAATTATGATTGTGGCATTACATGGCAAGGCCCTGAGGCGTATGAGACGCAGGGCGGAAGGTTGAGACCCTAATGGGACAAGGGCCCGGGGTGAATTGTAATTAGGTGGCGCCTTGATGCGACGAAGTCGCAGGGTTGAGATAGCCACAATCCTAATGCGATCTAATCACGGGACAGAGTATGATCTCATAAACCTTACTTGGAATTGAACCGGGGCCTGATGCTTTTATGCGGGCCGAGCCTGATGCGGTCTAATCGCGGCTAAAGAATGAGATAGGTAGAGGTTGATTGATGTGGTGAAGTGACAGGCCGAGCATATACGTGCATTTATGTATGACATGAGAATATAAATGCATGCCTGTCCTCTGTGCATTATTGCTTATTGAATTATGAATGTTATACCTGCTTGTGACCATCAGTTGGATAGGTTGAGTAACTTGGCTACCTGAGTGGACAGTCAACCTGACCTAGGGTTAGGTTTTTCTTATTGAGATGTGTATCTCACCACTTTTGGGGAAACCTTATTTTACAAATCCTAGGCAGTAGCATGTGCCTATCAGATTCGAGGACCCGTAGGAGATGACAGGTTTTTACGATTAGTTCCTCGATAGGCAGGGGAATATATACGTAAGGAAATGTACAGTAGTGTGGGTAGACGAGAGCAAACCGGACTGGAAGCCTCACAGATTTGAGGCATGGTTTAAGGGACGGGGACAAGAAGGTCGAGCCAATGAAGCCCCATGAGGTTCCGGAGGGTGTCATACCTCCCTGGTGTCAGATGATCTCGGACCAGGAGTTTCCCGAGGGATCAGTGGTTGGGTCGAGGAACAGCCCAGAGCGGACGCCGACAGCTGAGTACTCGGTGCCACCGCCGGGGGACGATGTCATCGTGGTGGAGTTGTCCGATGGAGACCTAGCCGAGCCGGACCAGGAGGATACCATGGATGGAGACCCAGCTGAGCCGTCGCAGGGGGCGACTATGGAAGACTCTGTGGAGGTTCCATCGAAGACTTTTTTCGAGTACAAGCCGTCGGAGGAGACTGAGGACACCGGAGATTTCAACAGCTCTTCCTAGATGACTCCGGACGTCGATCTGACTTTTGACTGGCGACCTGACCTCATCCCTGGTGGATTTTATGGATACCTTTTTGGCATGCTTACCCGTCGCCTTGTTGTATAGCGGTTTGTAGTAGATGTGACCAGTAGTTGTTGATGTATGACTTTATGATGCTGTCCAGTCCTGCTTTGTCTTGGTGTGTATGTGTATATATATATATATTGTACGAGGAGATGTTGGAAAACGCTTCTGTGTGCTTAATGTAAATTATTTTATCTCTCGTCTTTTCTTATATAGGTGGATCCTTTGGACCGCCAAGAGATTATTGCTGTGTGCTTGCAAGGATGTTTGCGTGCTTGCGATGAGACGCGGGGCGTGACACAAACCTTCGGTGAGACCCCTAAACCCTTAGATAGACATGTTAAGACGTAGAATAGTGAGTAGATGATGGATTTGAAGTTGATTTGGGATGAATTGTGCACGGTTTGCACAGAACCGAAATGAACCGGTTCGGTTCTATGCAAGACCAGTTCTGTTGGAGTGAAGAGCAGATGATTTTGAGTCCCAAATTGATGTTTAAAACATGTTAAGATGATGAGGGTTATGTTATGGATGATTGTGGTTCATAGATTGAGGAATTGGGCAAAGAAAATTGACGAATTGATTGGAAATTCTAGGTTGCGTGGTAAGTACGACTTTGAACCCTTGGGACCGAATTGGTGAAGGCTCAAGAGGAGAATTATTGTGGTATCAAATGCAAGGTAATGGAATCCTAAACTTAGGATAGGAAAATTGAACTCAATTGGGTGAGTCGAGGATAAATTTGATTGATTTATGAGAATTTTCTAAAGGATAGCTCTTGGTATGTCCTAAGTGATTATAGGAGGGTTATGGGTGTTATTGTTTCTGTTTAAATTATCCGCCATGTGTGTGTGTCACTTGATTACCTTGCATGCCATGAGTCTTTGAATTGTGCCTGAATTGCACATGTCGTCATGTATGGAAAACGAATTGAAAATCATGGCATGAGCATGACATGGTGAGGCCCTGAGGCGTATGAGACGCGGGACGAGAGGTGGATACCCTAATGCGATGTAGTCGCAGGGTGGAGTTGATATTGTGTGGCGTCCTGATGCGATCTAATCGCGGGGTTGAGATGGCCACGGTCCTGATGCGATCTAATCGCGAGTCGGAGATATGAAGTGTTGATATTGGCTTGGAGATTCATTGGAACCTCGTGCGTTTATGCGGGTTGCCAATGACGGTCTGATGCATTTACGTGGACTGAGCCTGATGCGACCTAATCGCGGGCTGGAGAATGAGGCAGGCAGGAAGAGGTGGTTGTGGTGAAGTGGCAGGATGAGGTGTGCATGATCATCTGAGTGTGACATGGTGTCATAGTTGCATGCCCATCATCTGTGTGTCACTATTTTTATTTGTATGTGCCTATATGAGTATGGGTTTGGAATTTTGGGATAGATGACTGCTTGAGTGGATGATCAGCCTAACCTACGGTTATGACTCTTTTACTGAGATGTGTATCTCACCCATTTGGGGACCCTTATTTTTACAGATTCTACGCCTTAGGTATGTGGCTTATTCGTTTTGGGGATCCTAAGGAGATGACGACATATTTTGACGAGTTTCATGATAGTCAGGGGAACATTTATGTGAGAAAGTGTACGGTTGTATGGGTTGACGAGGGTAGTCCGGACTGGAAGCCTCATAGGTTCGAGGCATGGTTTAAGAAGATCGGAGACAAGTCGATTGAGCCGCTGAAGCCCCACGAGGTACCCAGGGAGTTATCCTTGATTGGTGCCAGACCGCCGGGGAGCTGGAGCTGCCGAGGGGTCTGTAGTTGGTTCTAGGAATGGATCGGAGAAAACTCCGACTTTGGAGTTCACTAAGGACGAGGTGATTATCGTGGAGGCGACCGAGGAGGATCTCGCAGAGCCGTTGCATGAGGCGACCATAGAGGATTTTATCGAGGTCCATTCCGAGACGTTTTCAGAGTATGTGCCGACGGAGGATGTAGAGGATACAAGGGACTCCAGCAGCTCATCTTAGGTGTCCTAGTTTATTAGCTCGATTTTGTGATGGCGACCCTCGACCATGGCTATTTTTTATGTCGATGATGGCCACATCTTTTTTTTTTTATGTGCTTACCCCGTTGCCCCTTTGCTCAGCGGATTGTAGTACTCGGTATTTGTACGAATAGTATGTTATGATGTATGACAGTTATTATGTTATCCAGGTCTCACTTAACTTATATTTTGTATGGGGATTTATTTGAGTACCGCTTCCACATGCTTAATGTATATACATATTATCTCTCGACTTATTTGTGGATCTTGGGACCACGAGAGATGTGTTGTTTGCTTGCAGAGATGTTCGCGTACTCGACGGGTTCGGAGCGTGACAACTGTATTTCAGTTTATCTCAAACTGACGAGCGACTCTTGCAGGCCCTACATATATCAACCTTAGGATTTCTTAAACTGTGGCGACTTTGGTTTTCATGTGATTGCGAGGGTTTATCGCTAGTTTTTGCAGTCCTGATCATCGGAATTCGATTTAGGAAATTCTGCAAATTACACATTGATTAAGTGGAATCACCCATGTCCCAACATATAACGCTAGCAAGGCTTTCCACGATCATTCCTAGATCGATCTCTACTGGCCCAAAACATCGCCTCGACAATCATTATGGTCAAAGTGTCGTTTCTTACTCGACTTCCTCAAGTTCACGTATTTGACTCCGCGTTAGTCTTCCCCTTTCGGTCTGTTAACTCATGAGTGGCCAACTCCAAGTGAGCTAAAATTGAAATACACCGATCGATATCCTTCTATTCAATAGCCTCAAGAGGGGTCGGAATTCGGAATGTCACAATCGAAATACGACCAGTTTTAATGGGTGAATTGTGTGATTTCCTTAGGATGTGCGCTGCGTTGTTTTTGGCCGAGTAAGAATCGACCATTATAGTTGGCATTGGTTGAAATTGCTAGCTTGATTGGTGAAGTAAGTGATCCTTAAACCTCTACTGAGACTTTAGGACACTACTGGATGATTTTGATTGATGAAATGATTGATTATTGGATCGATTGTGTTTTGATTAGCGCTGATCGAATGTGTGTGTTGTGCATCGAGCTTGGTGAGTTCAATTCAATGTGGAGTTTGCATTTGTTTGATGTGTGACCTCGAATGGTCGTGTGATATGTAAGCCTCGAGTGGTGAATATACGATATTGATGCTCGAATTGGCAATTGAACACTTAAGGTACGATTGGCCAGAGTGCCCCAGTGATATTAATTGGCCAAAATGCCCTAGTGATGCTAAATGGCTAGAGTGCCCCAGTGATATCAATTACTAGAGTGCCCCAATGATATCAATTGGCCAGAGTGCCCCAAAGAAATACATCGCAGCTCAGGAGCCCAGGTGATGAGTAAATGAGGTGTCATGTTGATGACTTTTGGAGTTAAATGTTTATTTATATGCTAAGTACGTGAAGCTTGATCCCATGAGGTTGAGTATGCTTGACCATGATTCTTGTGCATGCAAATGATGTTATAGAGTTTGATATTTGAATGACGTGTGTTAATTGTCTTAGTGAATTTCTGCATGTTGTTTTAATGCATTGTCTAGGAGGACTAATGGCCTAGTCTAGAGTTAGGGGTAGCTTACTGAGATTTATATCTCATTCCGTCGTGGGACCAATATTTTCAGGTCTCAAACAATGGAAACCCGAGCTTGCCATGGATTGACGTTGGAAGAGAATTTTGAAAGCGAATATATGGTGGCCTTTTGTAGCCTTAGAGATTGCCTATTTAATTTGGGAATTTAGAATTGTAACCTCTGAAGTGTAATTGACTATAATGAGAAGTACACCCTTTTGTCCCAAGTCATCTTGTGTTGTTTATTTGTATGAGGTTGTTTCACGTTTCTGCATGTATCTCATTTAGAAGCCTTGAGTTTGTTGTTGGTTGTTGGATCCTGTGTAATTTATCGATAAGAAGAACGATGTGGTGGGATGTTCACGTGTTCGCCGGATTCGGAACGTGACATCCCCGTTTGTTTGGTATTGGAGTAAGATCAGCTCGATCCAATTTGATTGAGACTAGGAGTAATAATGAGTGATGACTTGAAGATGATTAGATAGAGAGATCCTTAGGATTAAGCATGGACTGCTTAATCTTGGGAATTATAGGCTTGAACTTGTGCGGTATTCTAATGGTCCTAGTGTTGATTTAATGGATGATCTTGAGTGATGTTGTGATTGTGGTTTGTCAATGACCCAACTTGAGGAGTATGAATTGTAAAGAGACGATTGGCATTATTGGATTTAGGCTTGAATTGCGTTATATCTTGATGGTTTTAGTTATCAATTGCTATTGACAACCTTTGATGATATGAGATGAGATGTTTACAAGGAAGTAGACAAGGAATATTTGGATTAAAGGCCAGTTGTGATCGAATGCATATGGATTTGACTTGAATAGCAACTAGACTTGAGGTATATGGTTGAACATAGGCAATTAATTTATAAGGTGTGACGATCATTGATGGAATTAGAAATCTTTGATGGATGAGGACTGATTTGAAAGCGATCGTGGTATGATAAGTAGTGAGAACAAATATGTTGTGCATGTGTTTGTGGCTATCAAATGAAAGTTGATGAGGGTGTATGCATGATCTTATCATTATTTGGCTTAATAAACTAACGCTTGGTATTGGACAAGTTGATGAGATACTTATAAATCGCAATGAAGCATGTCGTGGGACGTGTGGAATGGAGCTTTCTCCGTAGATGTATGACTTGGTATTGAGATTGAGCGTCTGGATCGAGAAAGAAGACGCAGAGCTCAAATGATTTTCGTAAGGTAATTTCTAAGAAACTGTCCTGTAGGCGATGTTGAATCCTAGGATATGTCGACTTTCAGTTGAATGAATGGAATTGAGATAAAGTCACATTGACTGATTATGGAAACCAGCGATTAAGACAAGAATGCTTCCTTAGGGAAGAGTGACAAAAATGAATAAAATGCTACAGGGTCGAAGTGGAGACCCATGAGAGCAAAGAGCCAAGGTATCAGCTCTCAAGTGGAGAGTACGGACGACAGTTTAAACGATTCAACACCTGGTAGTAAAGAAGCGGATAACAATCGGATTGAGTACTCAAGGAATAATTGGATTGTATGTTACCATCTTTAGAGATGATGATCAGACTCGTTTAAGGAGTCATAAGGATATGAACGCCTTGAGAATTGTCTCACGGACCCTAAGAAAATGATTGACGTAGACCAAGTGTGAAGAACGCGAGCTTTGGGCTTGATAAGGTGAATTTCTTGATCGTGTAGCTTCTGGGAAATGGAATCCCTGTAGATCCCCAAAGGTAGAAAACGAGGGTGGATCGACTAAGACCAATGTAAGCTACTATAGCTTGGGGTTTTCTAAGTTTGATGGATTATTGTGGATGATGCGTGGGAAGGTTCCTCGCAATAGTTATTTCGATGGTGAGATTGACTGAGGACGAAACGCATCGTAAGCTGATGAATGAGTATGAAAGGAGTTTCAAGGACTTAAGCCTAGTCAATGACCACGTCGATATTGGTGTTTCCGTTGGAAAGTGAAAAGATCATGAGAATTATAACGACGTGTCGTCAAAAGAAAATTTAAGGCGTAACAAGTCAATCTGAAATGACATTTGCATGTATGTCGTGATAGTATGATCATATGTGTGGAGAGGTCATATGTGTGGGGACGCCTAATGCATGATTGGAGTAGGATTGCAAATATCCTTGCGAAGAAGTTAGGGCAAACTCGACTTGTGTGAAGACAAATTTCAAGTTTATACAAACCATAAGAACTTGAAGTATGGATTTCCCGAGAGGAACTGAATGAGAAGCAACATGAATGAAGTTGTGTAAGGACTATGAATAAGAGTAATTGGGAGAAAACCCACACTTGTGAGTATCTGGAGGAGTAATATTGAAATTGAGGATGGAAACCATGGAGTTTCATAAACAAGCAAACGTACTAACGAAGGAAAGTATAACCGTTGCAAGTTGGTGGATTAATTGGTCATTGGAGGAACTCAAATATAATCGAGGAAGAGCTATTAAGGAGTCAATAATGAGTTTGCCTGAGAAGTCGAGAAGGCGATGGTTCGATTTGAACAATCAAGAGTAAACTAATGGAATTTGTACGTCCCCGACGATACGAAAGGACGTTTAAATTGAATGACTATGTCAAATGGTAGAGGCACCAAAGAGTACATTTTCATGATGATTTGGTAATGATCGTGACAGGAAAAGAACATGAATTTAAGGCGACGTTTTGAAAAACCTTTCGATTGGAAATTTCAAAAACATGGTTGCAGCTTGATGCTCGTATTATGCTCGGACCAATAAGCAAATTGAAAGGAAAATTCAAATGCTTGAAGGTGTATCACTGACAGATATTATTAATGTCAGAAGAGAATAGAGAAAAACAAGTATAGGTTGAGGACGAAGGGAAACAAGTCTTGGAGGAGGATAACTTTTGTCAGAAAGGATAAATGGGAGTGTCAAGTAATGGGAGAAATCATTTTGAAAAGTGAGGATGCGGTGAGGTGTTAGTACCCCCATGGAAGTAGATAATTGAGAAATTACAAATTTTGAGAACAAAATTTCTTGAAGGGAGAAGAGTTGTGAAATTCCGAATTTCGACACCTCTCGAGGCTATAGAATGGAAGGATATTGTCGGTGTATTTCAGTTATAACTCGCTCGGAGTTGGCCACTCTCGAGTTAACTCACCAAAAGGAAAAGACTAACGCAGAATCGAGTACGTGGACCTGGGAAATTTGAATAAGAAATGACACTTTGATCATAAGGATTGTCGAGGGAATATTTTGGGCCAGCAGAGGTCGATCTAAGAACGAGCATGTCATGCTAGTATTATATGTTGGAATGCAGGTGATTCCACTTAACCAATGTGTAATTTGCGAGAATTTTCAAAATCGAATTTCGATGATCAGGACCGCAGGAACAAACGATAAACCCTTACAATCACATGACAACCAAAATCGTCACGGCTTGAAAATATCTAAGGTCGATACGTGTAGCGCCTACAAGATCACCTGTCAGTTTGAGATAAACTGAAATTACAGTCGATGAGAGCTCGACATGAAATGAGACCTCTGAATCGGGTATCGAACATTGAGGAATTCCAACATTTGAATTGAATTAGACGTCGCCTCATCGAGGGTAATTTAAATCGAAAAAGTGAAATTTCGGAAGGTAAATGTAAAATTACCATTTTGCCCCTCGAAGATTAACCTTGCCTTAAGAAAGGATTAAGGGCGTTTTGATCTTTTATCATTTCCTCATATGGCCAACAATGATGAGGGCAAAAGAGACATTGAGCCACTAGATATTAAATGTGAAAATGCCAAGTGTCATTGCAAGATAGAGCTTATCCATTTGGCATTAAATGTGGTCTCATCCAACTACCATTCAACCTTGACCAAATGAAAGGATAATGAAAGACTCTCTCTCTCTCTCTCTCTCTCTCTCTCTCTCTCTCTCCTTCATTATTTTCAATAGCCCTCTCTCTCTCCATTCTTTCTTTTTTCTTCTTCCTCTCTAGGCCGAGAAGACCCCGTCGCCAGCTCGCTTCCCTGTCCTGTCTGCTTCACTGTTCCGGTCATATCTTTATCGTCCGACATCAGATTGAGGTAAAACATCATTATTTGAACGCTTATTGTCTTATGGTTCTAGGGACGTATTGTAAGCTCAATTTGGCCTAACCGTTTGTCTCGTAGATCTGTTTGAGTAGGCAAAGGTCAGGCGAGGTCAGATTTTGACCTGATTTTGGAGAGGGTCTGTTTTTGGGGGTTTCAAGGCCTCAAATGGCTCCAAATTTTTTATGAGTTACTCTCAACTCATAGTATAAGAGTTTGGAAAGCTAAGATTGAAGATTTGTGGGAGTAGATGGGTTTTAATGGATGAAATCTCTTAATCTTTCATGGACAAATTCTGCCCTTTTACTGACCGGTCGGAATCGAGTCACTTTCAGACTCCTGAAGGTGCCACCTTGTTCTAAAATCTTCGGTAAGACACCTAGAGACATAGATTGATGTATTGTCAAAGTGATTGTATGATGGAAATGACTTTTAAAGGAGGATTCATATAACGCCCCGCGTCCCTTAAAGCTCATTACATCCACCTCAGGCCTGTAATTACTCAGCAACCTCACACGGCCTAGTATGTTATGAAATGCGCACACGGAAGACAAGATAATATCTCTGTACAAGAAGAAAATAAAAAGGAAATTGGATGAGTTAAAAGCACACCATATATACATCCTGCAACTATTCAATGCAAACAACAGAAGAGAAAAGATAAAAGATAAAGCCACACACCAGGGTAGGAAAAAGGAGCTAAGGCCTATGGTCGAAAGATTACCACTTAACCTTCCCTTAAGCCTAACACCAAAATGGTTCCTATATTCCTATATCACCTAAACCCCCTTCATACAGTCACTCGGAAGAACCGCTTGAGTCATCGTTTCCATCATCCTCCTCATCAACTGGGTCGTAGTTAGAAAATGTCTCAGATGGTACCTCCTCAGAAGATTCTTCAGTGTCTTCCCCGATTTCCTCTTCAGCTTCTGTTTCGGTGGCCTCGACCGCATCGGCAAAAATCTCAATGTAATTCATATATTCCTCTGAAAGCGATGGAGACTTCGACTCTTCAGGTATGTTCCTCGAGCCTCCCACTGATGTCGGGTTCTCCACCTTAATCTTCGGTCGGGACGGATGACACCAATTCGGAACCACCTCCGTTGGAACATCCTCTGGCAGTAGAGGTCCCATCAAGCTGTTGTTTCCCAATCGATTGTACCATGCTTCAAAGCAGTGGGGCCGTAACTTCAGCTTACCCTTGTCTACCCAAATAGTCGTGCTCTTCCTTACATATACAATACCCTTCCTAGAGGGAAATTCATCAAAAAGGGTGGTCATCTCTTTTGGATCACCCAGTCAGATTGGCAGCATAGCTAAGGCTTAGGATCTGAAAATGGTGTCCCACTTCGAGATGAGATTAACGTCTCAGAAAGTGAAACCTAACCCTATACCTCAATGCCAGTCCCCCACACCACACACAAATGCCACCAAAATGCAGGTAATCAATAATGCAATAGCATAGGACATCAATGATTCAAGTGTGGCATCAACCAACAGAAATATCAATAGTCAAGCATGGATAAGCAATACAATCAACTACACGCAACTTTAGGGTCCCAATCTCAATGCACAAGTAACATGCAATTCGATACATAATTGCCACAACTTTCTCATTCACCCACGTACTCCTCTGGCACTCTTGCCATCTGACATTACTAGGACCACAGGCCAATCGATGTCTTAGTACCATGGGGCCACAAGCCAATCGGTACTTTCAAGGCTCATAACCATATGATGCCACTAGGGCCACAGGCCAATCGACATTCTCATTCTTATTCGAGCTCACCACCATTCGATACCACTAGGGCCATAGGCCAATCGGTATCCTCAATATCTTTCTCATTGAGTTCACAATGTCACCATAATACACAATTCAAGTGATAAATTTCACCAGTCATTCAATTCATTGCATAAATTGTCCAGCAGTGTCCTAACATTCAGATAAAGGTTTATGAAATACTTATCTTGATCAATTAGCAAAATGTCACACAAAGTGACTCTCCTCAATGCCACAAGTATGAAATCTCCAAGAATACTTCGTTAACCTAGAAAGGTTCACCTATCTTGAATCAAAAGTCATTGAATTATCACTTCTTTTAACCCAATTTCTCATTAGCCACACAATAGGCTATTGGAGACACCTTATTGATCAATTGAACACATATCAACACTCTCACAAACCCTCAATGTGTTCAGTTCATATGATCACACACAAGACAAGCTACAATTTAGGGGTTCATGCATCAATTTTGACCATAATTCATTTCTTACTCTCAATCCACTTTACATACTCCCCATTAACACCTCACATCACATCTTATAGGTCATTATGAGTCAATTTGAAGTCACAATACCATTTAATTAGCCTCCAACAGAGCCGGCCAGCAAGGGTTCACCCACAAAACAGAACCGATTTTCGGTTCGACTAGCACAATCAAGCCATACTTCAATTTCAAGCCTTAATTCTTCACAAACAAACTTGCTAATACCTTCATTTATGGGTTTAGAGAGCTCATCAAGAGATTTGAAGTAGAACGACACTCCAAAGACGTCTTAATAGCTCGGCTTCCACATGGTCAAAATCTGTCCAATTTTGATCACCCATATTCAGCCATAAAATTCTATTTTAACACCATCAAACTTGCAACCACAGAACATCCAACCTAAGTACTAGATGTTATGAATATTTTTTAAAATTTGGAGGCCAATCGAAATCTGTAAGAGGGAGAACGGAGGCCTTACCCCAGCTCGCGCGGATTTCGTCCGATTTTGGTCTAAGGGCTAGTTGGGAAAAATCATTCAACGAAACGTCGAGATACCACTTGGAACATGTCAGGGACATGTTGATCTTGCTCTTGGCGGTCGGCGCACAGCAAGGCGGCGTCGAAAAATGGCCGACGAGCAGACCGAACAGAGGGCACATAACCGGTCTTTCAGGGCAGTTTCCGGTGAAGATGAAAATGGAAAGGAAATGCAAGGGAAGGGGGGAAAAGGCTATACACGGCTGAAGGGGACCTCAAATGGTTGTCTCACACATATAATTGGGGTTAATTTGACAAGATAGAATTAGGTGGGGGTAATAAATGTTTATGGTCTTCAATGGTTGACATGTGGCATATCCAAATAATGCAACCAAGACTTTGACTCCTCTTTGACCTTATACACATAATTTTGGTAGCCACATAAGGAGCTTGGAATTGTCCATTTTGTCCTTCTTGAATTCTTAAGGTAAAGGCAATTGGTTAAGGGGCAAAATGGTAATTTTGCACTTTTAGTCTAAAATTTCACTTTTCCAATTCAAAATTACTATTAGCGAGACGACATTAAATTCTTATCTAAAATTGGAATTCTCTATTTCCAATTGTCAATTTTGAGCTTCCATTTCATTATCAATTGTCCGTCGATCGTAGCTTTAGTTTGTCTCGAACTAACGGGCGACTTTCGCAGACGTTACGCATATCGACTCTTTGATTCTCATCACACTTAGGAGAACTCAAGTTATGACAGCTTTGATTGTATTGTAATTGCGAGGGTTCATCGCTAGTTCCGACGGTTTCAATCGTCATAGTTTGATTTAGGAAAATTTACAAATTATACATTGGTTAAGCGGCATCACCCGTGACCTAATCGTATAACGCTAGCATTGTATTCCTTAATCGTTATCTAATCAGCCTTATTGGTTCTAAATGTTCCCTCGACAATCCTTATAGTCAAAGCATCATTTTCTTTTTCGAGTTTCCTAGCTCCACGTACCTTGTCATGCGTTAGCCTTTCTTTTTTGGTCAGTTTACTCGAGATTGATCAGATCTGAGCGAGAAAAAAGTGAAATACATCGAAAGTTACATTCTCATTTAACACCTTCAAAATGATATGAAATTCAGAATGTCACAATTCATGATCGGTTTGTGCGAAATTTTTAGGAACCGATTTTGTCCTTTCTTGGTTAGTGTGGTTTGAAGAATTCAAGCGGCCGATGGTGGGATTTCGCTTGCTTGATCGAGGTAAGAAGACTTCTAATCCTTCATTAGGATGTTGGGTTACTAATGGGTGAACTTTTGGGTAAATTGAAAGTGCTTGAAGAGTTGAATTGAAGTGAAACACATTGGATACCTGAGATGCCGACCAATCTAATTTCAGAGCGTACTGTTTTTAAAATGAGTCGTTCTAAATCTTTTGGTACTCAAATTAAGCTTTGTTTTTGCCCATACGTCCATAAGATACTGAGGGGCAAGAATCCGAAATTGGATTTCTCAAAAAAGTGGTAGCAAAATGTCAGTCTTCTTGTAACTGAACCTATCGTGGAGGTTGAGAAAGGCCAGTTTTTGGTGAATTAAAATATGAAGAGTTTTAATTGGTGAATTATGGGATTTCCTTAGGATGTGCGCTACCTTGTTTTTGGCTGAGGAAGAAACGAGCATTATGGTTGGATTTGGTTGAAATTGTTAGCTTGATTGGTGAGGCAAGTGATCCTTAAACATCTACTAGGACTTTAGGACACTACTGGACGATTTTGATTGATGAAATGATTGATTGGTGGATCGATTGTGCTTTGATTAGCACTGACCGAAGGTGTGTGTTGTGCATCGAGCTTCGTGTGTTCATTTCATTGTGGAATTTGCATTTGTTTGATGTGTGACCTCGAATGGTTGTGTGATATGTAAGCCTCGAGTGGTGAATGTACGATATTGATGCTCAAATTGGCTATTGAGCCCTTGGTGTACAATGCCAGAGTGTCCCAGTGATACTGAATGGCCAGAGTGCCCTAATGATATTAATTGGCCAGAGTACCCCAGTGATTCTAAATGGCTAGAGTGCCCTAGAAAAATACATCGCAGCCTGAGAGCCTAGGCGATGAGTAAATGAGGTGTCATTTTGATGACTTTTGGAGTTATATGTTTATTTATATGCTAAGTACGTAAAGCTTGATCCCATGAGTTTGAGTATGCTTGGCCATGATTCTTATGCATGCCAATCATGTTACAGAGTTTGATATCTGAATGCCATGTGTTAATAGTCTTAGTGGATTTCTGCATGTTGTTTTAATGCATTGTCTGGGAGGACTAATGGCCCAATCTAGGGTTAAGTCTAGCTTACTGAGATTTAAATTTCACCATATTGTTAGACCAATATTGTCACACCCCGCGCCTCAGGCACGAGCTCGCGACCCCCTGTAAGCGTAAACTCTCGAGCGTCCCAGGATTCACATATTTCAAGAGATGTATATAAAAATAAATCGTTCACGTGCGGAAGTGATAACATAAACTCCTCCGTACAAGAATTAGCAGGGACTTGGATAGCAGGAACACCATAATTACGTTTATGCATAACCTCCGACGAGTTCTGACAAAAGCGCTAGTAGACTAAACCTGCTAGTCGATATGGGTAACTGCACCAACTCAAAAGACAACCATTAACATCTCCAAAGAGAACGGACCATCGAGTTCTTCAGCAAAATAACAGTCTAGAAAACGAAAATCCCTAGGTCGAGCTGTTGGAGTCGTCAGTCTTCTTAATATCCTCGGTAGGCTCGTACTCCGAGACGGTCTCTAAGCATACCTCTACTGCATCCTCCATCATCTCGTCTGCTGACTGCTCCACCAGGTCGTCCTCGGAGGCTTCGATCTCAATGACCTCATCGATGTCCTCCAGGGTCGGGGTCCTCTCAAGAATGTTCCTCGAACCAGCTGCTGACCCCTCAACCTCCACGGAATCCCGAGCGGGATGACACCAACTAGGGATTACCCCATGGGGTACCTCGGTGAGCTGCAGTAACCTAGTAGTAACTTCTCCTACCCTCCAAAACCAAGCCTCAAACCTATGAGGCTTCCAGCTCTTTCCACCCTCATCGACCCAAACTACCATACACTTCCTGACATACACAATCCCCCGTCCGTCTGGGAACTCCTCAAAATACGCAGACATCTCCTTTGGGTCACCTAGTCTGATTAGTAGCATGCTCACGGTCTGGAATCTGGAAATGTGATCCCACGACGGGATGAGATATACATCTCAATACGACAGGTACTAAGCCTCGGTTCGGTTGACCGTACACTCAGGTGAATGCAATCATGGACAAAATGCACAAGCAATCACATGAAGCATTCAGCAGTCATGAAATAACATCTAGATACAAATAAGCGTCAAGCACGCATTCATGACATCAGTTCTCATAGTTCAGATTAAGCACGCATAGCCAAAATGGGTCACACCTTCCACCCTTTCAGGCCTCCATTATTTCATGCCCGCGTTTAGAACACCTCGGGCTTAATCCACGTAATTATGCCTCAAGCCATCCCATTGACAAACCCGCATAAACGCATCAGGTTTTCAATTTCATTTCAGCCCTATGTCGATACATATCAAATTCCATCCCGCGTCTCAACGCATCAGGACTTTGGCCATTTCAACCCTGCATCTCAACTCATCAGGATACAATTCCACACAACCCCACGTCTCAACGCCTTAGGGTGTCACAAATTTCTCAGACATGCCAAATAGTCATTTCAATTTAAAACCTCAGGGTCAAGTGCAAACTCATGCAATGAGTAACACGTCTATGGCATGCGAGACAATTAAATTCAACACTCAAATATGGTAATCAATTCATGACACAAGCATTCAACAAGCATTCAAGCCATCTACTCCTCTCGAGGATGCACAATGGACAATCACACCCTAATTCTCAAGAATCAAACTAATTCACAACCAATTCACCCAATCGAGTCCAATCCTCCTAGCCAAGGTTTAGAAACTTCTTACCTCAAGCTTAAATCAGCAAAGATCTCCTTCCAAGCACACCAATGGTTCGGTTCTAATGGTCCAAAGACAAGTCAGCCGTGCACCTAAGGGAATTCATCCAATTTGTCAATTTTCTCGTCCAATTCGTCAATTCACTAAACATACACCTCATTGACATATCGATTGACATCCTCATACTTCTCAACGATAAAATTTGAGCTCAATTTCAACTCCCAACAGCCCACAAAAATTCGATTTGCACAGAACAGAAACAGGGCATTTTTGGTTTTGTGCATACCTCCCTTGATCAGCCCTTAAACTATCTTAAATCCTCAATTTAACCACTAATATACTTGCTAGCATGTATTTCTAGGTGTAAGGAAGCCTCACCGAAAATTTGAGCTCAAACCGATGTCAATTGGTCCGCGAACGGTGCCAGTTCCTCCAAGTCCTCAACCGGTCAGTTTTTATCCTTCAAACACAAGACCCATTTGGGGTCAAACTCTATCAAATTCATCCAAAATTTTTATCACAACTTAGTCTACATGTCCCCTAGATGTCCATAAAATTTGGCCGAAAGATTCGAACGTTTCAAGGACCAACGGAGTCTAAACAGCAACTTACCTCCAGCTACGACGGTTTTCGTTGACTTTTGAGAGAATGGCTGGCCGGAGCTCCTCAGTGGGTCAAATGACTTGATTCAAGTTGGAGGTTGTCGGCAAGAGGATGAGGAAAGTTCTGGTGGTCAGCACGAGCTCAGGTGGCGACCGGAAGTGGCGGTCGACGGCGGCGATGGAGGCGGGCGGGATCGGTCGGCTAGGGAGCTTCTCGGTGATGAAGAAAAAGGAAGAAGAAGAATGGAAGAATGAAGATGGTGTTCGGTTGAGGGAGTGAGAGAGAGAAAGAGGTATATACACCATTTCAAGAGTCAAATCCCAAAGAATGGTAGGTTAAAAGTGATTCATTTAATGCCAACTCTTCATCCATTGACACTTATCCATATGTCAATCAATAGCTCATCCAATGGCCCTCATTTTTCTTGATTTTTGGCAGCCTATAGGGTATTGTGATTGACCAAAATGCCCTCATCCAATTATTAAGGCAAGGTTAAGGCTTGAGGGGCAAAATGATAATTTTACCATCGACGTCCGGAACGTCGTTTTTCTGATTCCAATTTTCTTCGACAAGGCGACGTCCAATCCAATTATAATGTTGAAATTCTTGATTCTTCGTTTTTTAATTTCGAGACTCGTCTCGAAATCATTTTTCTATCAGATGTAATCCCAACCTATCTCAAATTGACGGACGGCTTTTGCAGACATTACGTGTATCGACTCTGTGATTCATATCACACTTAGAGCTCGTCAATTCATGGCGACTTTGATTGTCATGTAATTGCGAGGGTCTATTACTAGTTTTAACTGTCTCGATCGTCATAGTTCGATTTAGGAAAATTTTGCAAATTATACATTGGTTATGCGGCATCACCCGCGCTCCAATCGTATAACGATAGCAATGCATTCCTTAATCATTCTTAGATCGGCCTCTTATGGCTCTCAATGTCCCCTCGACATCCTTATGGTCAAAGTGTCATTTTCTATTTGAGTTCCCTAGGTCCACGTACCTTGTCTTGCGTTAGCCTTTCCTTTTTGGTCAATTAACTCAAGATTGATCAGATCCGAGCGAGATCGACTGAAAGACATTGTTAAATATGTTCTCATTAATAAGTCCCGAAATGACAGAAAAATCAGACTGTCTCAACTCTTTCTCCTTACAAAAATTTCATCCTCGAAATTTACAATAAACCCAATTACTCAAACAAATGGGGGTATTGATGTCTCATCGTTTCCTCGCTTTCCCACGTAGCGCCTTCGGTTTCATGGTGCTCCTAAATAACTTTGACTAATGGAATCGTCTTATTCCTTAGAATTTGTTCCATTCGATCTTCGATTTTGACTGGCTTTTCTACGTAGGATACTCTGTCATGCATTTCGATAACCTCGTAATCTAGTACATGCGTCGGGTCCGGCTCGTACTTTCGTAGCATTGACACATGGAAGAAGTTGTGTACTTGGGACAAGTTGGGCGGCAAGGCAAGTCTGTAGGCTAAGGTCCCAATCCGTTCCAAAATTTTGAATGGACCTACATATCTTAGACTCAGTTTCCTTTCTTTCCAAATCAAGATAAGCCCCTCATCGGCGACACCTTAAGGAAAACATGATCGCCTACTTGGAACTCCAAAGGCTTACGTCGTTTATCCGCGTAACTCTTCTGACGACTCTGTGCCGTCTTCAGTCTATCCCGAATTATTTTCACTGTCTCTACTAATTGCTCTACCAACTCTGGGCCTATAATGCTTCTTTCTCCAACTTTGTCCCAACAAATCGGGGTCCTGCAATCTCTTTCAAAAAGCGCTTCAAAAGGTGTCATTCGAATATTCTGCTGATAGCTGTTGTTATATGCGAACTCTACCAAATGCAACTGATCCTCCCATCCACCTTTGAAATCTATAACACATGCTCGTAACATATCCACGAGCGTCTGGATTGTCCTCTTCGATTGTCCATCCATTTGTGGATGGTATGCCGTAATAAATTGTAGTTGAATTCCCATTGCATCTTGAAGACTCTTCCAGAAGTTCGTCATGAACTTCGGATCTTTGTCTGATGTGATCGTCATGGGTACTCCATGCAACCTCGCTATCTGCTGTATATATAATTCAGCATATCTATCCATCGCGAAACCCTTTCGCACAGAAATGAAGTGTGCAGACTTGGTCAACCTGTCCACGACTACCTAAATAGAATCGTGGCCTCTCTGGCTCCTTGGTAGTCCCATTACAAAATCCATAGTCACGTGCTCTCATTTCCATTCAGGATCTCCAACGGCTATAACAATCCACTAGGCTTATAGTGTTATGCCTTTACCTGCTGGCACGTCAAGCACTTTGCCACATATTTAGCTACATTCACCCTCATCCCGTTCCATCAGTAGTGCTGACGTAAGTTTTGCTACCTTTTCGTGCTACCTTGGTGGATACTATAATTGCTTCTATGAGTCTCTAATAAAATTTTTTTCCTAAGCTTTTCATCCTTTGGTACACATAGACGCCCCCGAAACTTCAAAATCCCATCCTCTAACACTTAGAACTCTGGTTTCCTTTTTGTCGCGTCCATTTCGAGGATTTTCTGAATTCTGGGTCCGTATGCTGCAAGGCTTTTATCCTTTCTTGGATCTCAGGTTATATTCTCAGTGTGGCTACCAAACTGGATAACTGACAGACTTCCAATCTGAATTCAGAATCCCTCAAATTTTCAAATAATGACCATCATTTCACCAGTAGACAGGCAATACTAGACTTCCGATTGAGCACATCTGCAACTCTGTTTGCCTTTCCAAGGTGATATAATATGTCGCAATCGTAATCCTTAAGCATCTCCATCCCTCGACATTGCCTCATGTTCAGTTCCTTTTGGGAAAATAGATACTTCAGGCTCTAGTGGTCCATATAAATCTTAAATTTCTCCCCACACACATAATGCCTCCAGATCTTCAGAGCGAAGATGATTGCTACCAATTCCAAATCATGAGTCAGATAGTTCATCTCGTGCGGTCTCAGTTGTCAGGACACGTAGGCAACCTGTCACGCCCCGCGGTTCGGGCAGAAGCACGCGACTCCCTACAAGCAAATCAAGATATCTCTCGTGGTCCCAAGATTCACACTTAAGTCAAGAAATAGATCACAGAACAAGCATGCGGAAGTGACGACATTAAAAACTCCTCCGTACAAATATAAAGTGGGACTTGGGTAACGAGAACACTGATAATACATAAGATCCAAATGTTCATACAAGAACATAGTAAACAAGGTCTGCTCGTCAATAGGGGTGACAGGGTGAGTACAAAAGAGGTCCATCATCATCACCAAAAAGGAACGGGCATCAAGGTCACCGTCAAAATGTCAGACCAGATAAAGTAAAGACTCCTAGGTCGAGCTACTGGAGTTTTCGATCTCCTCCTCAGCCTCCTCAGTGGGCTCGTACTCTGAGAAGGTCTCTGAGCAAACCTCCACGGTGTCCTCTATAGTCTCGTCAACAGATGGCTCCACCAGGTCATCCTCGGTAGCCTCGATCACTATGACCTCCTCCATATCCTCCAGAGTCGGGGTCCTCTCAGGACCGTTCCTTGAACTAGTGATTGACCCCTCAGCCTCCACTGAATCTCGGATGGGATGACACCAACTAGAGATCACTTCATGAGGCACCTCAATGGGCTTCAACGGCCCAGTAGATACATTCCCTACCTTCCGAAACCAGGCCCCATATCTATAAGGCTTCCAGCTACTACCACCCTCGTCTACCCAAACGACTGTACATTTCCTAACATAAATAGTCCCATGCCCTTCAAGGAACTCATCAAAATAAATCGACATCTCCTTGGGGTCGCCAAACCTGATGGGTCACATCCTCAAGGCCTAGGATTTGTAAAGAAAGGAGGTCCCACAACGGGGTAAGATATACATCTCAGTAAGATGGATCCTAACCCTAGGTTAGGCTGACAGTCCAATCAAGCAGATACAACCACCGGCACTTCTCACAAATAAACGCATGAGGCATTTAACTATCAATAACAACACACAGATGTCAGGCATGCAGTCATGGCATCATAACACATCAATGGGATCATGCACACATCGCCATGTCGAATCACCACTTCCACCCTTCCCGCCTGCCTCACTTTCTTGCCAGCATTTAGAACGTCTCAGGTTCGGTCCGCGTAAACGCATCAGACTGTCTCATTGACAAACCCACGTAAACGCATCAGGTTTTCAATGTCACTCCAGGCCTGTGTCGACACATCACAACTCCGTCTCCCGTTTCAACGCATCAGGACTATGGCCTTCTTAACCCTGCGTCTCTACGCCTCATGGTGCCATTCAATTCAAACTGTGATATTCTGATTTCAAGTCAATTTCAAGCTCATTAATGAGAAGTGTATATCTAGAGATGTATTTCAGTCGTATTTCGCTCGAATCTGATCAATTTAAGTAGACTGACCAAAAGGGAAAAGCTAACGGAGACGAGGTACGTAAACCCAAGGAACTTGGATAAGAGATGGCGCTTTGGCCATAAGAATTGTCGAGGGGACTAGTGATAGACCCTCACAATTACATGATAACCAAAGCAGCCACTAATTGACAAGCCCTAAACGTGATGAGAATCACGGGGTCGATACGTGTAATGTCTACAAAATCACCCGTCGGTTCGGGATAGGCTGGAACCACGTCTGGCAGAGAAAACCATCAGAAATGAGTCTTGAAAATTGAAAATGGAGAATCAAGAATTCTGACATTACAATTGGATTGACTGTCACCCTATCGAAGAATTCTGGAATGAGAAAAAAGATGTTCTGAACATCGGGGGTAAAATGACCGTTTTGCCCCTCAAGCTTAGAACTTTCCCATGCATTTGAAGAAGGGCATTTTGGACTTTATATACCCCTCAAGGCTGCCGAAAAGTGGGTTAATATGAGCCATTGGATCATATTGGGAAGAAGAGGTGGACAAATGTCAAGAGATGGGCAAGTGTGGTCATGTCAACTTTTTTCCCACCTACCATTCTCCCCTTTGACCAAGCCTTGTATATAACACATTTTCTCTCTCCTCACCTTATTTTTGGCCAGCCATAGCACCCCAAGAGCTCACGCCACTCCTCTTCATCTTCCTTCTTCATTCTGCTCGCCGGTCAGTTTCTGGAGCCACTATTCGGCCAATCCGAGCCCACTTTTCGGCCATCACTTGGACGTCAGCCGTCTATACCAACCTAGATCTATGTCTTGTTGACCTCTTTGAAGTGGAAGCATGTCATTTGGACCATCAAGGAGCTCCAGCCAAGAGTTTTTTCGGAAGTCGACGGAAACTCACCCAACTTGAGGTAGGTCCGGTTTCTAACCCTTTTGAAGGCCGAATTATTGGATTTTTGAGGTCAAATTTTGTAGAGATCTAGTAGACATGTAGATGAATCTATGATAAAAATTGAGGTTCAATTTGATGAATTGTTTACCATGAACCGGTCTTGTAAATCATGGACAGATTTGCCGAATTCTGACTTTGGAGGAACCGGCGATGTTCGACGAGTTTTCGACGACCAATCGACTTCAAATCTTCGGTGAGACCCCTAAACCCTTAGATAGACATGTTAAGAGGTAGGATAATGGTTAGATATTGGATTTAGGTTTGAATTAGGGCTGGTAGCTCATGGCATGCACAGAACCGTGAGGAACCGGTTTGGTTTTGTGTATGGCCGAACCATGGGGGGCTGTTGGCATTGGATTTTGAGTCTCAAATTGGTGATTAGAACATGTTAAGATGATGAGGAATTATGTCATGGAGGGTAGTGATTCATGGGTGGTTGATTTGGACATGGAAATTGACGGATTGATTGGATTTTATTAGATTGCGCGACAAGTCTGGTTGTGGACATTGGGGGCCGAAACTTTGAAGGCTCAAAAGGAGTAAATTGTGTAATCAAACCTAAGGTAAGGGAATTCCTAATCTTATGCTAGGAAGATTGGACTCGATTGGGTGAGTCAAGGTTTAATTTGATCGATTTAGGAGGATATTCCAAAGGTGTAGCTTTTAAAATGCCCTAACTGGTTATAGAAAGTCATATGTGATGTTGTTGTGTTTAAATTGTGTGCCATGTCGAATGTCATTGATTGTTTTACATGCCATGGATTTTCAAATTGTGCATGAGATGCACTTGTTGTTTTATTTGTGCATTGAATAGTGAATCATGGCATGAGCACGACATGGCGAGGCCCTGAGGCGTATGAGACGCGGGGTGAGAGATGGATACCCTGATGCGACGAGATCGCAGGGTGGAGTTGATATTGTATGGCGCCCTAATGCGATAAAATCGCAGGGTTAAGATAGTTACGGTCCTGAGAAGAATAACTCGCGGGACGGAGAGGCCCTGAGGCGTATGAGATGCAGGACAGGAGATATATACCCTGATGCGATGAGATCGCGGGGTGGAGTTGATGTCGTATGGTGCCCTGATGCGACGAGATCGCGGGGTTGAGTTGGCCACGGTCCTGATGCGAACTATTCGCGAGACGGAGTTATGAGATGGTGATATTGGCCTGGAGATTCATTGGAACCTGATGCGTTTACGCGGGTTGCCGATGACGATTTGATGCGCTTACGCGGACCGAGCCCGATGAGATTTAATCGTGGGTTAGAGATTGGGGCAAGCGAAGATTGGTGGGTGTGGTGAAGTGGAAGGCCGAATGTGCATGATCATCTGAGTGTAACATGAGTTCATCATCGCATGCCTATCATCTGCATGTTGTTATTTTATTGATTTGCGCTTGATGCGCCTGTATGATTATGAGTGTGGAATTTCGGGATAGATGACTGCCTGAGTGGACAGTCAGCCTAGCCTAGGGTTAGGACCCACCTTACTGAGATTTATATCTCATCCTAGTTGAGGCTTAAATTTTTTCAGGTTTCAGGCGAAGGAAGTGCGAGCTTGCCAAGGATTGGCATTTGAAGAATTAGTTGACCAAATGTATTTAGAATGGATTTGGCTTTTGTGATATTAGGGATTGTACTCCTGGTTGGTGAATTAGGAATTGATCTTTGACTAATTGGTTATTATAACTCGATGTACCCTTATGTCCTAAGTCATCGGGTGATGTTGTATTTATATGATTGGAGTTGGCATCGCTTCCGCATGTGTGTTCCTTTCAGTGCTTAGAACATTAGCCGTTGGATCTTGGAGTTTTCAGAAAAGTACGGCTTGGTGGGATGTTCGCTTGCTCGTCGGGTTCGGAGCATGACACAAACTCTGCGCCTCAGCGCCTTAGGGTATTTGTCATGCGACCTCGCGTCTCATACACCTCAGGGTATTCCAACATCTCAGACACGCAACAAGTTCAATTCAATTCATACACATAATGCCAAGTGCAAACTCATGCACAAACAATACACTTATGGCAAGCAAAACAATTAAATTTGACATTCAAACATGGTAATCAACTCAAGCACAAGCATTGTCACATGTTCAAGTCTTCTATACCATTCTAGGACGCACATTGGGTCATCACGTTATAGACCTCCAAAAATCGATCCATGCACGCATAAATCGCTCAATCGAGTCCAATCCTCCTATCAAAGGTTTAGAATTCCCCTTACCTCAAGCTCAATGCAACACAATCCTTTTCTCAAGCACCTTAAGAGTTCGGTCCAAATGGTCCAAGGACAACTCAACCACGCAACCTAAGGAAATTTCATCCAATCGTTAATTTCTTTGCCCAAATCATCACCCCACTAAACATACACCTCATGGACCTATCAATTAGCATCCTCACACTTCCCAACGATGAATTTGGAGCTCAATTACAACCACCAACAGCCCCCACAGAACCGGCATGCACAGAACCGAACCGAGCAAATTTGGCTCTATGTATACCCCAACTAATCAATCCTTAAACCATCTCAAATCCTCAATTTATTCACTAATCTACTTGTCAACATGTATTTCTAAGGGTTTGGAAAGCTCACCGACAATTTGGAGCCAAGCCGACGCCGAAAACTCCTTGAATGACACCGGTCTTCCCAAGCCTTCAACCGGTCAGTTCTGGCCCTTCAAACACAAGACCCATTTGGGGTCAAAAATCCATCAAATTAATCTAAACTTTTTACCATAGCTCAATCTATGTGTCTCCTAGATGTCCACAAAATTTGATCAAAAAGCTCCTAGTTTTTGGGGTCCTAAGAGGCCTAAAACATGGCTTACCTCTGGCTGCGATGATTTCCGTCGACTTTCGGAAGATTGGCTGGCCGGAGCTCCTCAATGAACCAAATGACTCTCTTCCACTTCGAGAATGTCAGCAAGAGATTGAGGAAGGAGTGGGTGGTCGGTTCGACGACTGGGGATCTCCGGAAGTGGCGGTCGACAGCAGCAATCGGCAGTGGCAAAACTGATCAGCGATGCAGCTCGGCGTTGAAGGAGAAGAAGAAGAAGAAGATTTTCGGCAATGGAGGGGGAGTTCGGCCAAGTGAGGGGGAGAGAGAGAGAGAGAGAGAGAGGTATAGAGAGAGGTATATGCAATTTCAAAGGTCAACTTGAGTTGAATGGTAGGTAAAAAGTATACACATCAACTCATAGCTTAATCCATTGACACTTGTCCAATGTGTCAATCAAAGTGCATCCAATGGCTCCCATTTTCTTCAATTTTCGACAGCTTTGGGGGTGTGTTAATGACCAAAATGCCCTCGTCTAATTATATAGGTAAGGTTAAGACTTGAGGGGTAAAATGGTAATTTTACCCCCGACGTACGGAACGTCGTTTTTCTGATTCTAAATTTCTTCGATAAGGCGACAGCCAATCCAATTGTAATGTTGGAATTCTTCATTATCCATTTTCAATTTTCAAGACTCGTTTCTGATTCAATTCTCTATCAGACGTGGTTCTAGCATATCCCGAACTGACGGATGGCTTTTGCAGACGTTACACGTATCGACCCTAAGATTCATATCACAATTAAGGCTTGTCAATTCATGATGACTTTGGTTGTCATGTAATTGTGGGGGTCTATCACTAGTTCCAATGGTCTCGATCGTCACTGTTTGATTTAGGAAAATTTGCAAATTATATATTAATTAAGCGGCATCACCCGCGCTCCAATCGTATAACGCTAGCAATGCATTCCTTAATCGTTCTTAGATCGGCTTTTTATCGCTCTAAATGTCCCCTCGACAATCCTTATGGTCAAAGCGTCATTTCCTATTCGAGTTTCCTAGGTCCATGTATCTTGCCTCACATTAACCTTTCCCCTTTGGTTAGTCAACTCAACTTGATCAGATTCAAGCAAGATATGACTGAAATACATCGCTAGATACATTTCTCATTAATGAGTCTGAAAATGATAAAAAAATCAGAATGTCACACAACTACTCTTCCATGTTGCATTAGCATACAGTCTAGTCCCTTTAGCGAAGCATCGCCATATATTTCGTAACCTCCAGGTCCTGATGGAATCGTCAATAACGGTGCGGTCGTTAACCAATGCTTGAGCTCTTGAAAACTCCTTTCACACTTGTCTGTCTACTCGAACTTAGTTTCCTTCTTAGTCAATCTCGTTAGTGGAATAGCTATGGATGACAACTTCTCCACAAAATGTCTGTAATATCCTGCCAATCCTAAGAAACTTCAAACTTTCGTGACCGTAGTAGGCCTAGGCCAGTTCATTACAACTTCGATCTTCGTAGGATCCACCGCAATTCATTCTCCAGATACCACATGACCAAGAAATGTCATTTTATTCAATCAGAACTCGCATTTGCTAAACTTAGCGTAAAGCGAGTGTTCCCTCAAGGTCTGCAAAACAATCCGCAGATGTTCTTCGTATTCTTCATTACTCCTTGAGTAAATTAGGATATCATCAATAAAGACTATGACAAATCTATCCAAGAATTCCTTGAACGCCTGATATGTGACATTATGATTTCCCAGTCATTTTTAGACTCATTAATGAGAAGTATATCTAGCGATGTATTTCAATAATATCTCGCTTAAATCTGATCAATTCGAGTAGACTGACCAAAAGGGAAAGGCTAACGTGAGACGACGTACGTGCACCTAGGAAATTCGAATAGGAAATGACCATTTGACCATAAGGATTGTCGATGGGACATGTAGAACCATAAAGGCCGATCTAAGAACGATTAAGGAATGCCTTGCTAGTGTTATACGATTGGAGCGCGGGTAAAGCCGCTTAACCAATGTATAATTTGTAAAATTTTCGTAAATCGGATAGTGACGATCGAGATCATAGGAACTAGTGATAAATGCTTGTGCTGACGAGTTAAGTGATAGAGATCACGAGAAAGGCGACTCGAAATTATTTCATTCACGAGAAGAGTGAATTTGTGGGAAGAACCGTAAGAGTTCTGAGAAGCTTGTGAACTATGAATAAGAATGAGAATGACTGAGTTTGATCGAAGAATGAAAGTTGAAATTGCCTCCTCTAGATTGAGGACCTTAATGAGAAAACCTTAGAGGTTTGGGCACACTAAAGAAGGAAAGTGACCCTGGCAGTACTAGCCCTAAGAGGCTATTGAGAATTAGTGAAAGGTCACTAGAGGAAGGATTTCCTCGGAGGCATGAGATCTGCCTAGCCAACTTCTGTTGAGTTGTTCGACGGGAAGTATCGTCTTGGGGTTGCTTGAGAACAAGGATTGTTTGGATCTTAATACTGTTGCAAGGATCATAGGATGATCAGCCAATGTGAGATAGAGTTCTCAAGTGGTAAGGGTGGTCAAGGACCCTTGAGTAAGATGAGTAAGTCCCTGAGTGGACTGGAATTTGCAAACCATATGGCTGGATGTTATTCCTGATCTTGAGGAATGGTGACAGGACTCAGCTAAAGAGGACAATGATCAAAAGACTTATGAGTAAGAGAACTCATGCTTATGGATTACGAGCAGGGAGATGTCCATTATAAATATGGAGTGTGCCTATGAGAAACGGTTGATTACCTGGGCGTAAAGCATGATGTGGAAAGTGACTAGCAAGTCTTTTTTGTTATGGATAAGGTCGAGGAAGAATCGAAATGCTAGATTGCCTGAAGTTAATGATTTCTTGGGATTGGTTGATTGAATTGAAACGATGAAGAGTGAAATCATGAGTTGCTATTCCTTAACGAATGGAGCATTCTCCTTAAAGGGCGATTGGACCATGGGTTGGTCATTGACGAAAGGAAAAATGAATAGACTTGATAGTCGTGATTGTTTGTAATTCCAATGAATCGTTGGGTAAGCGAAAAGAGCGCTTAGAGTGTAAATACAAAGTGATTCGAGAACGTAGAAATGAGTATTCGACATGGGGATTTGTGAGACCCAAGAACGGACAAATATTGTCACTTGAGGTGACAGAGTTATGGGAAGGAGAATGTGAAAGCAAGGTCGCATTTGAATCCTGGAGTAAACGTATCGCCGTTGGCGCAGACTCCAAGGTTAACGTCCTATGAGATAGAAAGGACAAGGTGAATTTGAAATGAGAGGATGCCACTAAAGTGTACAATTTTCCTCACAGAGTGAGAGTCCCTATTGTAAAAGGAAGAAGGACTTTAAATTATCTAAGTATGAGGAATGAGCATCTATACCAAGGAAGAGGACGCAGAGCTTGATTGACTCTTGGAAGTGAAGTCCGAGGGACAGTCTTTTAACATGCTGAATTTTGGATGATGTTGACGTTCAGTGGAACGAACAGAATTGGGAGGAGATTGCCTTAGTGAGTATGGAACTCAGAGGCTGAAGCACTAATACTTCTCAGGGAAAAGAGCGACAAGAGTAAACAAAATGTCGCGCGGTCTTAGAGAAGACCTATGAAGACAAAAAGCCAAGGTCCGAGCTCTCAAGTGAAGGGTATGAGGGACAGTTGGAAAGATTAGACACCTGGGGGAAGGAAGTCAATAATCGCCGAACGAAATGCCTAAGGAATGATTGAGTGGGTCATTACCATCTCGAGAGGCGATGGATGAACTCATGTAAGGAGCCATGAGAAACATGGACAGTTTTTGAGAATGCCTTATGGGCTCTGAGGAAATGTCTGTTGCATGCAAATTGTAAAGAGCGCAAGTTATGAACCTTATGAAGTGGGATTTACGCATTGAAATAAGTGATAGATCCTTTGAGGATAGGAATAAGTGATGAATCGACAAGGGTCGATGTGAGTTTCGAAAAGTGCAAGCTTCTTGAGATTGATGAATTGCAATTGACGGACCGTTGAGAGATTTCCCTACAAGAGCTGGCTCATTGGTAAAATGGGTTAAGGGCGAGATGTAACGCGAGTGGGTGAATGAACGTGAAAAGAGTTTTCGAGGACTCGAATTAAGCAGATAACTATGCAATGTATGACGATTCCGATTGGAAAATGAGAAACTTAAGAAGGCCGTAATGACACGACACAGAACAGAACTTGAGGAGTAACAAGACGAATTGAAATGGGCATTGCATGTACGCCATGATGGTAAAGCTACATGAATTGGCATGCTTAGAGCATGATCGGAGTAGTCTGCGAGTGTCCTCGTGATAAAGTTGGGAAGTGTTGATGAGTGAAAAAAAAAACGTTGCAAGGCTACACCTACTAAGAGAGTATAAGGTAGCAGTTTCCCGAGGGGAATTGGTTAAGAAGCGACGCAGACGTACAGACTTGTTTGTGGATGTGAGAGCATTGCTTTGATGAAGAAGAGACCTCGAAATTATGGGAATTGTAAGGTGTTGAGAGATTGGACTATCTGAAGGGAATTGGTGAAAAGGCATGTGGAATGAAAAGATCACCCAAGTGTTGTTAAAGCGATGTTCATATCGCTGAGGAAGGGTGAATTGTTTAACGGACGATTACAGTTGAGAGTTGAGCATTGAGAATTATGAAGCGTTGGGATAGCACAAAGGTGTGCTAGACTCACATCAATGCTATCAACGAATGGACTAAAAGTGGGATTGGTCTAACATGAGGTCAAGCAATAGGTATGCTGACAAGAAATGGGCATGATATTACAGTTGAAGTCTGTCTATCTTGCAGTCGAGCACTAGACGTGTTGATGAGAGTTGAAGGATCACTATGATCCAAGGGAATTGTCGGATGAAGTCGAGATTGGATTGCTATGGAAGTAGCCATGTAAATATTTGAGGAGTCGAGAGGACCATAATTTGATTTGATCAATGGAGGGCAAAGTAATAAAGCCTTGAAAAATCTGATGGCGTGAAAGGAAGCTCGAAAGGAGTAATACGCCAAATGGTATAGACAATAAGAGTGCATACTAGCGAGGGCTTGGTAATAATGGTTATGTATAAATGAAAGAGATAAGGTGAACGCTCGAGGATGAGCTATTAATCAATGAGGTGAATACCTAAAGAGAATAGAGGAAAGCAAATCAAATTGAGGACTAACGGAGACAAGTCCTAGAGAATGATAGTTTTGAGTTGGAAAAGGGCGAACAAGATCGTCAAGCCATGGAAAGGATTATCTGGAAGAGTGAGGATGCGATGAGACACCAACACCCCCAAAGGATTGGATGGATTAGAAGGATTGAGAATTTCGAAGACGAAATTTCTTTAAGCGGGGAACAGTTGTAACATTCTGATTTCCAGTCGATTTCGGGCTCAATAATGAGAAGCGAGTATCTAGAGATGGATTTCAGTCGTATTCCGCTCGAACCTGATCAATTCAAGTAAACTGACCAAAAGGGAAAGGCTAACGCAAGACGAGGTACATGGACCTGAGAAACTAGGATAGGAAATGGCACTTTGGCCATAAGGATTGTCGAGGGAACTAGCGATAGATCCTCACAATTACATGACAACCAAAGCCGTCGTGAATGGACGAGCCCTAAACGTGATATGAATCACGGGATCGTTACGCGTAATGTCTGCAAAAGCCGTCCGTCGGTTTGGGATAGACTGGAACCACGTATGATAGAGAAAACTATTAGAAACGAAACTTCAAAGATTGAAAATGGAAAATCAAGAATTCCAACGTTATTCGGTTTGGCCGTCGCAAGATTTGGCCGTCGCAAGATTTGAGAAAAACGACGTTCTGTACGTCGGGGGTAAAATGATCATTTTACCCCTCAAGCCTAGGACATTGCCCTTGCATTTGAAGAAGGACAATTTGGACATTTAACCTCCCATAAGCTGCAGAAAATCAAGAGACAATGAGAGCCATTGGATCTTCTTTAATAAAGGCAAAGACAAGTGTCACAAGATCAAGGGTGGTAGTCAAATTGCCAACTACCATTCTTCCTCTTTGACCAAGATTTGATTGAAGCTCTCTTCCTCTGCAAAATTTTGGCCAGACCACCCAAGAGAACAGCCGACCATCACCTTCATCTTCTTCCTCCAACCTGCTGCCCGGCGATCGATTTCTAGACTTCTTTTCGGTCATTCCGGAGGCCACCTCCGGCCATTTTCTGACCACCAGCCAGCCACACCAACAAATCCCTATGTCTTTCCGACCTCCTGGAAGTGGAATCGGGTCATTTGGAGCATCGAGGACTCCAGAGCAAGGATTCTCTCGAGAGTCGACGGAAACTGACTCAATCTAAGGCAGGTCCGATTTCTAACCTGTTTAGTGGCCGAAATCTTGGATTTTTGAGCTCAAATTTCGTGGAGACTTAGTAGACTTGTAGATGAATCTATGGTAAAAATTTGAGATAGATTTGATTAAGTTTTGATCACGAACCGGCCTTGTGAATGTTACCTAGAAAACTGTCGGATTTTGTGTTTGGAGGAACCGGCGACGTTTGTTGAGTTTTCTGCGACCAATTGACTCCAAATCTTCGGTAAGCCTCCCAAATCTTTAAATAGACATGTTAAGAGATAGATTGATGATTAAATGATGGATTTAGGAGTTGATTAAGGTCTGAATGTGTTCGGTTTGCATCGAACCAAGAAGGATCGATTCGGTTTTGTGCAAACTGAATCTGTGAGGGGGATGAGGATGAATGAATTGAGCTCCAAATTGATGATTAAGGCATGATAAGAGAATGAGGATTATGCATTGAAGATTTATGGCTTATGGATTAAGGAAATTGGGCATGGAAATTGACTAATTGATTGGAAATGCTAGGTTGTGCGGTGGATTGGCCTTGAACCATGGTTGGCCAAGACCTTGAGGGTCAACGAGGAGTAACTAGGGTTGCCAAATCAAAGGTAAGGGGATTCCTAACCCTATGTTAAGACGATTGGACTCGATTGGATGAGTCGAGGGACCAAATGAATGAATTGTGAGAGATGTCAAGAAGACTATGTTTGGAGTGCCCTAAAATCGTATGGGGGTTTATTTGTGCCGTTGCTTATGCTTGAATTATCTGCCACGTTTGAGAATTATTTGGTTATATGGTATGCCATGAAGTTCCAAATTATGCATGAGATACACTGGTTATTTATCTGAGAAATGGATTGAAAATCATAGCATGATTATATTATGGCAAGGCCTTGAGGCGTATGAGACGCAGGGCGGAAAAATGAATACCCTGATGCGATGAGATCGCGAGGTGGAATTGGTAATGAGTGGCACCCTGATGCGACAAGATCGCGGGGTTGAGTTAGCCACGGTCTTGATGCGAATTATTCGCAGGATAGAGAGGCTCTTGAGGCGTATGAGACGCGAGGCAGGAGATGCATACCCTGATGCGACAATATCGCGGGGTGAAGTTGAAATTGAGTGGCGCCCTAATGCGACAAGATCGCGGGGTTGTGATGGCCACGGTCTTGATGCGAACGATTCACGGGACGGAGGTGTGAGAGTACCCTGATACGACAAGATCGTAGGGTGGAATTAATATTGGGTGGTGTCCTGATGCGACGAGATCGCGGGGTTGAGATGGCCATGGTCCTGATGCGAATTATTCGTGGGATGGAGTATGAGATTTTGATATTGGCCGGGAGATTTGTCGGAACATGATGCGTTTACGCGGGTTGCCGACGACGATCTGAGGCGTTTACACGGACCGAGCCCAAGACAACGTGATCTCGAGCTAGAAATTGAGGCAGGATGAAATCAGTGGATATGAGGTGTGGCAAGCTGAGAGTGCAAGTGCATTTTTATCTAAAGGTGACATGTGGCCATCCTTGCATGCTTGTCGTCTATATGTCGTTGAATTATTGGATGGTGCCCTATCTGCTTGTGAGTTATGAGTTTGGAAATATTGAGGGATGGATGACTGCCTGAGTGGACGATCGGCCTAACCTAGAGTTAGGACCCACCTTACTAAGATTTATATCTCACCCCAATGGGGGCTTAAATTTTTTTTAAGTTCTAGGCAGAGGGAGCACAAGCTTGCCAAGGAGTGGCATTTGAAGTGTTAGCTGGCCATTTGTTTTTAGGGTGGATTTGCCCTTTTGGATATTGGGGCTTGTAATTCTGATGTACGAATTAGGATTTGATCTTTTGATAGCTGATTAAAGAAATTTGATGTATCTGTCCTAAGTCATCGGGTACAATTGTATTCATATAATAGAAGAAGGCATCACTTCCGCATGCGTATTTTCATATGATATTGGCTAATGGATCCTAGAATAAATGTCAAAGGACAGCTAGGCGTGATGTTCGCACGCTCAACGGGTTCGGGACGTGACATCCCCGTTTGATTTGGTATCAGAGCAAGGTCAGCTCGATCCAATATAATTGAGACTTGAAGTGATAAGGAGCGATGACTTGAGGACAATTAGCTATTGAGGTCTATGGGACTAGGCATGGATTGTTGAGTCTCGAGGATGGTAAGTCTTGAACTTGTGAGGTAGTCTAATGGTCCTAGAGTTGACTTTAATAGATGACTCTAAGCTACGAGGTGATTAAGGTTTAAGTGGAAGCAAGCTGGGATTAAAGAGTCATAAACATAGATTTTGAGGTAGTAATTGTACTCGAGGATAATAGGGAATTGCTTATGAATAAAGGATCAGTTGAGATGTATAATTGTGACCTTGATTTGTCAATGACCCAACTTGAGGAGTACGAATTAGAAGGAGACGACTGGTATTGGTGGATTCAAGCTTGAATTGCCTGATATTATGATGGTTTAGCTATCGATTACTATCGACTACCTTGGGTGATATGAGTTGAAGATCAGTTGTGATCAGATGCATAGGGATTTGATTTGAACGTTGATTGGACTTGAGATATATATGGCATATAGGTATTTGATCTGTGAGATGTGACGATCATTGGTGGAATTAGAATTCTTGAATGGATAGGGATTGATCTGAAGACGGTTCTGACAGGACAAGTGATGAGGGCAATCATGCTGTGCCTATGTTTGTGGTTTTGGAAACGAAGGTTGATGAGGGTGCATGCAGCGACTTATCGCTGTTGGACTTAATAAACCGTCGCTGGGTATGGGACAAGTTGATGGGATACCTATAAACTGTAATGAAACATGGTATGGGACATGTGGAACGAGGCTTTCTCCATAGATGTATAGCTTGGGACAACCTGCAACGGCAAGGTCTGATGAGGGCGGGGAGTGATCGCCGAGACGGAGTGGTCTTGACAAGGAGCGGCTCCTGGCAGGCTTCTAAGATGGCAAGAGGCAGGAATGACCCAAGTCATAACTTGAAAGGGGAAGCGTAGGTATCAGGTTGAGTTCAATTGTGGATAAGTGATGTGTGGCACGAGATTGATTCTCATCGAGAATAATTGAAAGTAGCAAGACCGGTGTAATAGTGCCTATGAGTAGCATGTTTAAAAGCTTCGTGTTTGACAGTGGATGCCCTTGAAAAAAGAAAAGTGATGGTTGTGGTGGGTCTGTTAGGCATATTTGATGATTACCCTCGTGTGATTGGCTTGGCCAAGATATAACTGAGAAGTTAGACAGCATATGGGTTTATACCCGTGGAACCGAAGCACGTTGAGATGAGATAATCTGTTGTGACTATGCTAGAGAGGCGGATGCCTTTAGGCCTAGAGTATGAGCCTTTGACCTAGTGAATCGCTGTCTTAAGTGCTTATTTGGCAGTTGCCTAGTTGAGACTAGCCTAGTGATGGATGTCAGTTAAGGAGTTGCCTCGTTGAGGCTGGCTTGAGGAAGGATTATAGATTAAGAATGATTTGAGATTCCTGATTAATTGGCAGTTAATGGAGAATTACTTAAGAACCATTAGAGGGTTGGTTGATGGTGAGAGATATTGAGACGAGCAACCTGAGATTGATGGACTTGAGTAGATGACTTAAGCTTCTGATTCCTGGAGGGAATCATAGTGGTTCATAAGACATGAGAACCAAAGGACACTAAACGACGACAGTATGGTCGTAGAAGAACACTAGACTCGAGTATGTAAGATATCATAAGATCCAAGAATTAAGATGGATCATGGGATTGAGTAGAGATGGGCAAATAGAGTATGTGTACTAAAAGAGAATATGGCTCGATCGGTTGATTGTACGAGACCCAAGAGTTGAATGGGTCGTGAGAACTTTAAATGGAATTGGGAAATTGTTGATTAAGCAAGCTCGGAGAGGAGCTACTGTGATTCTCTAAGTCACTGTGGTGATAAATGCTTGCGCTGACGAGTTAAGTGATAGAGATCACGAGAAAGGTGACTCGGAATTATCTCATTCACGAGAAGAGTGAATGTGTGGGAAGAATGATAATGACTGAGTTTGATGGAAGAATGAAAGTTGAAATTGTCTCCTCTGGATTGAGGACCTTCATGAGAAAACCTTAGAGGTTTGAGCACACTAAAGAAGGAAAGTGACCCTGGCAGTACTAGCCCTAAGAGACTATTGAGTATTGGGGAAAGGTCACTAAAGGAAGGATTTCCTCATAGGCATGAGATCTACCTAGCCAACTTCTATTGAGTTGTTCGACGGGAAGTATCGTCCTGGGGTTGCTTGAGAGCAAGGGTTGTTTGGATCCTAATACTGTTGCAAGGATCATAGGATGATCGGCTAGTGTGGGATAGAGTTCTCAAGGTCACTTAGACATATCGTAAGGGTGGTCAAGGACCCTTGAGTAAGAAGAGTGAGTCCTTGAGTGGACAGGAACTTGAGAACCATATGGTTGGATGTTATTCCTAATCTTGAGGAATGGTGACAGGACTCAGCTAAAGAGGAGAATGATCAAAAGACTTATGAGTAAGAGAACTCATGCTTATGGATTACGAGCAGGGAGATGTGCATTATGAATATGGAGTGTGCCTACAAGAAACGATTGATTACTTGGGCGTAAGGTACATAGTGAAAAGTAAGTAGCAAGTCTTTTCTGTTATGGATGAGGTCGAGGAAGAATCGGCATGCTAGATTATCTAAAATTAATGATTTCCTAAGATCGGTTGATTGAATTGAAACGATGAAGAGTGAAATCATGAGTTGCTATTCCCTAAAGAATGGAGCATTGTCCTTAAAGGGCGATTGGGCCATGGGTTGGTCATTGACGAAAGGAAAAATGAATAGACTTGATAGTCGTGATTGTTTGTAATTCCAATGAATGGTTGGGTAAGCAAAAAGAGCGCTTAGAGTGTAAATACAAAGTGATTCGAGAACGTAGAAATGAGTATTCGACATGGAGATTTGTGAAACCCACGAACGGACAAATATTGTCACTTGAGGTGACAGAGTTATAGGAAGGAGAATGTGAAAGCAAGGTGGCATTTGAATCCTGGAGTAAAGGTATCGTCGTTGGCGCAAACTCTAAGATTAACATCCTATGAGATAGAAAGGACAAGGTGAATTTGAAATGAGAGGATGCCACTGAAGTGTACAATTTTCCTCACATAGTGAGAGACCCTATTGTAAAAGGAAGAAGGACTTTAAATTGTCTACGTATGATGAATGAGCGTCTATACCAAGAAAGAGGACACAGACCTTGAGTGACTCCTGGAAGTAAAGTCCGAGGGACAGTCTTTTGACAATGTTGAATTCCAGGATGATGTTGACGTTCAGTGGAACGAACGGAATTGGGAGGAGATTGCCTTAGTGAGTATGGAACTCAAAGGCTGAAGCACTAATGCTTCTCGGGGAAAAGAGCGACAAGAGTAAACAAAATGTCGTGCGGTCCTAGACGAGACCTATGACGACAGAGAGCCAAGGTCTGAGCTCTCAAGTGAAGGGTGCGAGGGATAGTTGGAAAGATTCGACACCTGGTGGAAGGAAGTCGATAATCGCCGAACTAAGTGCCCAAGGAATGATTGAGTGGGTCATTACCATCTCTAGAGGCGATGGTTGAACTCATGTAAGGAGCCATGAGAAACATGGACAGTTTTTAAGAATGTCTTATGGGCTCTAAGGAAATGTTTGTTGCATGCTAAATGTAAAGAGCGCAAGTTATGAACGTGATGAAGTAGGATTTACGCATTGAAATAAGTGATAAATCCTTTGAGGATAGGAATAAATGATGAATTGACAAGGGTCGATGTGAGTTTCGAAAAGTGCAAGCTTCTTGAGATTGATGAATTGCAATAGATGGACCGTTGAGAGATTTCCCTACAAGAGCTGTTCCATTGGTAAAATGGATTCAGGGTGAGATGTAACGCAAGTGGGTGAATGAACATGAAAAGAGTTTTCGAGGACTCAAATTAAGCTGATAACTATGCAATGTATGGCGATTTCGATTGGAAATTGAGAAGCTTATGAAGGCCGTAATGACGCGACGCAGAACGGAACTTAAGGAGTAACAAGACGAATTGAAATGGGCATTGCATGTACGCCATGATGGTAAAGCTACATGAATTGGTATGCTTAAAGCATGATTGGAGTAGTCTGCGAGTGTCCTCGTGGTAAAGTTGCGAAATGTTGATGAGTGAAAAAAAAAACGTTGCAAGGCTACACCTACTAAAAGAGTATAAGGTAGCAGTTTCCCAAGGGGAATTGGTTAAGAGGCAACGCAGATGTACAGAGTTGTTTGTGGATGTGAGAGCACTGCTTAGATGAAGAAGAGACCTCGAAATTATGGGAATTGTAAGGTGTTGAGAGATTGGACTATCTGAAGGGAATTGGTGAAAAGGCATGTGGAACGAAAAGATCACCCAAGTGTTGTTAAAGCGATGTTCATATCGCTAAGGAAGGGTGAATTGTTTAACCGACGATTACAGTTGAGAGTTGAGCATTGAGAATTATGAAGCGTTGGGATAACACAAAGGTGTGCCAGACTTGCATCAATGCTATCGATGAATGGACTAAAAGTGGGATTGGTCTAACATGAGGTCAAGCATTAGGTATGCTGACAAGAAATGGGCATGATATTACAGTTGAAGTCTATCTATCTTGCAGTCGAGCACTAAACGTGTCGATGAGAGTGGAAGGATCACTTTGATCCAAGGAAATTGTCAGATGAAGTCGAGAATGGATTGCTATGGAAGTAGCCATGTAAATGGTTAAGGAGTCGAGAGGACCATAATTCGATTTGATCAATGGAGGGCAAAGTAATAAAGCCTTGAAATCTCTGTTGGCATGAAAAAAAGCTCGAAAGGAGTAATACGCCAAATGGTATGGGCAGTAAGAGTGCATACTAGCGAGGGCTTAGGAATAATGGTTATGGATAAATGAAAGAAATAAGGTGAACGCTTGAGGATGAGCTGTTAACCAATTAGGTGAATACCAAAAGAGAATAAAGAAAAGCAAATCAAATTGAGGATTAACGGAGACAAGTCCTAGAGAATGATAGTTTGAGTTGGAAAAGGGCGAATAAGATCGTCAAGCCATGGAGAGGATTATTCGGAAGAGTGAGGATGCGACTAGGCGCCAACACCCCTAAAGGATTGGATGGATTGGAATGATTGCGAATTTCGAGGACGAAATTTCTTTAAGGGGGGAACAGTTGTAACATTCTGATTTCCAGTCGATTTTGGGCTCAGTAATGAGAAGCGAGTATCTAGAGATGGATTTCAGTCGTATTCTATTCGAACCTGATCAATTCGAGTAGACTGACCAAAAGGGAAAGAGTAACGCGAGACGAGGTATGTGGAGTTGGAAAACTCGGATAGGAAACGACGCTTTGGCCATAAAGATTGTCGAGGGAACTAGCAATAGACCCTCACAATTACATGACAACCAAAGCCGCCGTGAATTGACTAGCCCTAAACGTGATATGAATCACGGGGTCGATACGCGTATGTCTGCAAAAGCCGTCCGTCGGTTCGGGATAGACTGGAACCACGTCTAATAGAGAAAACTATTAGAAACGAGCCTTGAAAGATTGAAAATGGAAAATCAAGAATTTCAACGTTATTCGGTTTGGCCGTCGCCCTATCGAAGATTTCTGGAACGAGAAAAACGACAATCTAAACGTCGGGGGTAAAATGATCGTTTTGCCCCTCAAGCCTAGGACATTGCCCTTGCATTTGAAGAAGGACAATTTGGACATTTAACCTCTCATAAGATGCCGAAAATCAAGAGACAATGAGAGCCATTGGATCTTCTTTATTAAAGGCAAAGACAAGTGTCACAAGATCAAGGGTGGTAGTCAAATCCAACTTTTGCCAACTACCATTCTTTCTCTTTGACCAAGATTTGATTAAAGCTCTCTCTCTCTCTCCCTCTGCAAAATTTCGGCTAGACCACCCAAGAGAACAATCGACCATCACCTTCATCTTCTTCTTCCAACCTGCTGCCCGGCGACCGATTTTTGGACTTTTGTTTGGTCATTTCGGAGGCCAACTCTGGCCATTTTCTGACCACCGGCTAGCCACACCAACAAAGCTCTATGTCTTGCCAACCTCTTCGAAGTGGAATCGGGTCATTTGGAGCACTGAGGAGTCCGGAACAAGGATTCTCCCGAGAGTCGACGGAAACTGACTCAATCTGAGGTATTTTTGACATGTTTAGTTGCCGAAATCTTGGATTTTTGAGCTCAAATTTTGTGGAGACTTAGTAGACTCGTAGATGAATCTGTGGTAAAAAGTTGAGATGGATTTGATTAATTTTTGACCACGAACTAGCCTTTTGAATGTTGGCCAGAAAACTGCCGGATTCTGTGTTTGGAGGAACCAAAAACTGCCGGATCCGTTGAGTTTCCGGCGACCAATTGACTCAAAATCTTCGGTAAGCCTCCCAAATCCTTAAATAGACATGTTAAGAGATAGATTGATGATTAAATGATGGATTTAGGAGTTGATTCAAGTCTGAATATGTTCGATTTGCACCAAACCAAGAAGGATCGGTTTGGTTTTGTGCAAACCAATCTATGAGGGGGCTGAGGATGAATGAATTGAGCTCCAAATTGATGATTAAGGCATGATAAGAGAATGAGGATTATACATTGAAGGTTTGTGGTTTATGGATTAAGAAAATTAGACATGGAAATTGACTAATTAGTTGAAAATGCTATTTTGTGCGGTGGATTGGCCTTGAACCATGGTTGGCCGAGACCTTGAGGGTTAACAAGGAGTAACTAGGGTTGCCAAATCAAAGGTAAGGGGATTCCTAACCCTATCTTAAGACGATTGGACTCGATTGGGTGAGTCGGGGGACCAAATGAATGAATTGTGAGAGATGTCAAGAAGACTCTATTTGGAGTGCCCTAAAATTGTATGGGGGTTTATTTGTGCCGTTGCTTATGCTTGAATTATCTACCAGGTTTGAGAATTATTTGGTTATCTAGTATGCCATGAAGTTCCAAATTGTGCATGAGATACACTGGTTATTTATCTGAGAAATGGATTGAAAATCATAGCATGATTATATTATGGCAATGCCATGAGGCGTATGAAACGCGGGGCAAAAAAATGAATACCCTGATGCGATGAGATCGCGGGGTGAAATTGGTAATGAGTGGCACCTTGATGCAACAAGATCGCAGGGTTGAGTTAACCAAGGTCCTGATGCGAATTATTCGCAGGATAGAAAGGCCCTGAGGCGTATGAGAGGCGGGGCAGGAGATGTATACCTTGATGCGACGATCGCGGGGTGAAGTTGAAAATGAGTGGCGCCTTGATGCGACAAGATCGTGTGGTTGTGATAGCCACGGTCCTGATACGAACGATTCGCGAGATGGAGGTGTGAGAGTACCCTGATGCGACAAGATCGCAGGGTGGAATTGATATTGGGTGGCGCCTTAATGCGACGAGATCGCGGGGTTGAGATGGCCATGGTCTTGATGCAAATTATTCGCGGGAAGGAGTATGAGATATTGATATTGGTTGGGAGATTTGTCGGAACCTGATGCGTTTACGCGGGTTGCCGACGATGATCTGGGGAGTTTACGCGGATCGAGCCCGAGGCAACGTGATCGCGGGCTAGAAATTGAGGCAAGCTGAAATCAGTGGATATGAGTTGTGGCAGGCTGAGAGTGTAAGTGCATTATTATCTAAAGGTGACATGAGGTCATCCTTGCATGCCCGTCGTCTATATGTCGTTGATTTATTGAATGGTGCCCTATTTGCCTGTGAGTTATGAGTTTGGAAATATCGAGGGATGGATGACTTCCTGAGTGGACGGTCGGCCTAATCTTATATTAGGACCCACCTTACTAAGATTTATATCTCACCCTGGTGGGGGCTTAAATTTTTTTCAGGTTCCAGGCAGAGGGAGCACGAGCTTGCCAAGGAGTGGCATTTGAAGCGTTAGTGGGCCATTTGTTTTTAGAGTGGATTTGCCCTTTTAGATATTGGGGCTTGTAATTCTGATGTGCGAATTAGGATTTGATCTTTTGATAACTAATTAAAGAAATTTGATGTATCTGATCTAAGTCATCGAGTACAGTTGTATTAATATAATAGAAGAAGACATTGCTTCCGCATGCGCATTTCCATATGATATTGCCCAATGGATCCTGGAGTAAAATGTCAAAGGTACGGCTGGGCGTGATGTTTGCGCGCTCGACGGGTTCGGGGCGTGACAAGAACTCTCTTCTTCTTCTTCCTCTCTTCTGCCGCTCGCCGACCGATTCTGTGCCGCCCGTTCGCCAGCTCCGACGACCCCCTCCGACCACCGCCTGGACTCCAGCCGCCTACACCCTCCTATTTCAGCCTCTTGCCGACGTCCTCGTAGTGGAAGGGCATCTATTGACCCACCGAAGAGCTCCGGCCAGCCATTCCGACGGAAACCGGCACAATCTGAGGTAGGCGACGTTTCTGGCCTCTTAGGACCTCTAAACGTTGGAGTCTTGTGACCAAATTTTGTGGAGGTCTAGGGGACTCGTATAGTGATCTATGGTAAAAAGTTGGGATTTATTTAATGAATTTTTGATCCCGAATGGGTCTTGTAATTGTTGAACAGAAACTGCCGGTTTGCAGTCTTGAAGGAACCGGCGACTTTTGAAGGAATTCCGACGACGACTCAACCTCAAATCTTCGATGAGCCTCATAAACCCTTAGAAAGAATTTCTAGCAAGTAGGTTAGTGATTAAATGGTGGAATTGGAGTAGGCTAAAGGCTGGATATGCTCAATTTACACAGAACCGAACATAGCCCGGTTCGATTCAGTGTAAATCGGTTCTGTAGAGGCTGTTGGCTGTTGGTTTTGAGTCTCAAATTCATCAATGAGACATGTTAGGATGTTAAGGAATGTGTTATTAAGGTTGGTGGTTCATGGATGGGTGAATTGGATAAGAGAAATTGACAATTGATTGGATTTTCCTAGGTTGCACGGTGGGTTTGTTCTTGGACCATTGAGACCGAATTGTTGAGGGCTTGAGGAGAATTTTTGTGGCATCAAGCTTAAAGTAAGGGAACCTTAAACCTAAGATAGGAAGATTGGACTCGATTGGGCGAGTCGGGTAAATTTTGGGCAATTCTTGAAAGATTTGTATGTGATTGTTCCTTGTGGATATTAGGACGGTATAGAGGATGGCATGTGTGCTAATATTCGTGCTTTGAATTGGCTACCTTGTTTGCACGTTGATTGAATCGTCTTGCATGCCATGGATGCATTATTTATGCATGAGTTGCACTTGGCCTTGTGTGCATGATTTGTGATTGTGGCATGACGGAGACAAGGCGAGACCCTGATGCGTATGAGACGCGGGGTGGTGTGATGGTTACCTTGAGGCGTTGAGGTGCGGGGTTGGAGTTGTGTGGCACCTTGATGCGTATGAAACCCGAGATTGAGATGGCCACAGTCCTGATGCGTTTACGCGGGACGGAGGTGTGATGTGTTGACACTAGCTTGGAGTATCATTGAAACTTGATGGGTTTACGCAGGTTGTCAATGACGATCTGATGCGTTTACGCCGACCGAGCCTGATGCGTTCTAAACGCGAGCATGAGATTGAGGCAGGTGTGAAGGGTGGAAGTGATGATGTGGCATGGAGAATCGCGCATGATCATTTGGATGTGTTATGATGTTATGACTGCATGCTTGACATTGTGCGTTGTATTGATACTGGAATTGCCTTATATGTCTATTTGCATAATATGTTGATATTGATGACTGCCTGAGTGGACAGTCGGCCTAACCTAGAGTTAGGATCCATCTTACCGAGATGTGAATCTCACCCCGTTGGGGACCCCTTTTTTTTTTTACAGATCCTAGGCCTTGAGAATGTTGCCTATCCATTTTGGTAACCCCAAAGAGATGTCCACCTATTTTGATGAGTTCCCCGATGGGCAGGGAACCATTTATGTCAGGAAGTGTACCGCAGTTTGGATAGACGAGGGAGTACTAGTTGGAAGCCTCACAAGTATGAGACCTGGTTTAAGAAGGTTGGGGATGTGTCTACTAGGCCGCTGAAGCCCAATGAGGTGTGCCCCAGGGAGTTGTCCCTAGTTGGTGCCACCCTACCCGAGACTTAGACCAGGCTAAGGGGTCTGTTGCTGATTTGAGGAATGGACCGGAAAGGACCCCGACCATAGAGGACACGGAGGAGGAGGTTATTGTGGTCGAGGTGACTGAAAAGGATCTCATGGAGCCATCTGCTGAGGAGACCCTAGAGGACACCATCGAGGTCCGCTCGGAGACCTTCTTAGAGTACGAGCTCACGGAGGATGCAGAGGAGACCGAAGACTCCAACAGCTCATCTTAGGAGCTCCCAATTTGTTAGTTTGATCTTTTGGTGGCGACCCTGACCCTGTTTTCCTTAGATTATTAAGGAAGGGCCTCTTTTGTGTACTCACCCCGTCCCCCATGTTAGCGGATTTGGTAATTCTGTATCTGTATGAACTGTTGGATATCATGTATAACAGCGTTTACGCTATCCAAGTCCCACTTCATATTTTGTACGGAGGAGTTATTTCATTATTCCTTCCGCGTGCTTGTATATTATACGTCTCTCGACTTATGTGTAAATCTTGGGACCACGAGAGATATTTAGATTGCTTGCAGGGAGTCGCGTGCTCGTGCCGGGGCACGGGGCGTGACACGATGCATCAAGTCCATTAATGTGGCTGGAGCATTGGTCAGTCCAAAAGGCATCACGGTGAATTCGTAATAACCATACCTTGTCCTAAAAGCGATCTTAGGTATGTTTTCCTTCTTAATTCTCAACTGATGATACCCGGTCCTATAGTCAATCTTAGAGAATACCGCAACTCCTTATAATAGATCAAATAAGTCATCAATCCTCGGTAGTGGGTAGTTATTCTTTATAGTTACTTAATTCAACTGTTTGTAGTCGATACATAAACGCAAGGACCCATCCTTTTTCTTTACAAACAACACCGGCGCTCCCCACGGTGAAGCACTCGGTCGAATAAATCCTTTATCTAATAATTCTTGCATTTGCACCTTTAGCTCTTTCAATTCTGATAGGGACATCCTATAGGGTGCCTTCGAGATCAGCTCCGTTCTGGGATCTAACTCAATCATGAATTCTATTTCTCGCTCTGGTGGCAACCCTGACAACTCTTGAGGAAAAATGTCAAGAAACTCACGCACTACTAGAATACTTTCTAGTTTAGGCTCCTCAACAGTCGTGTCCACAACCGCGACTAAGTACGCCTGACATCCTTCAGTCATCAACTTTGTCGCTTCAAGAGACGAGACTAAAGGAATCGATGTTCCTCCTCGACTTCCCACAAATTCAAAACTAGGGCAACCTTCCGGATAGAAATGGATTATCCTACTACCACAATCGACTACCACCCTTTGCTTACCCAACTAGTCCATTCCTATGATCCCATCGAAGTCATACATGGGCAACACAGCTAAGTCGATACTCTCTTTACTATCGCCAATTACGATTTTACAATCAGCACAGCCTAACGAAACTAGCACATTATCTTTCAATGGGGTGGCAACATGCAGAATCACACTCAACGGTTTCAACTCCATATCAACCAAATCAGCAAAGCGAGCAGACACAAACGAGTGTGATGCGCTAGGATCAAACAAAGTATAGGCAGCTTGGTCACACAAATAAATCATACCTGTGACAACGCCAGGCGCTTCTTCCGCTTTCCTACGTGCCACTACATAGACCCTTCCCTAGGCAGGGGGTCGGTTCTGATCATTCTGTGGAGTGGCAGTTGACGGTTCTGTCTGTGGTCGTTGCCCTTGAAGTTTAGTCATTGGAGCTTGATTAGGGCAAGTTCTCATCTGATGGCCCATTTGACCACACTTGAAGCACGCTCCAGTCCTTGCCGGGCAAGGTTCTACCATGCCTTCTACCATAGAGGTGGCAACTCCAGTTCATTGGGATCAGCAGCTTCACAATGCTCTTTCTTATTGGAGGGACGAAGCATCTATTGCCAGTCACTGGTCTTTGACCAATCTGGCGATTGTCTCTGAATGAACTAAACTGCGACCCAGATGCGGCATTTCTCTCTTTCAGATCTCTCTCAATCATCTATCATCATTCATATATTTCCTTGTAAGTCCTCAGGTTCAGAGCTATCATCTGGCTACGAAGCTCAGGCCTCAATCCATCCCAAAATCTTCGCACCTTCTTCAAGGGATCCTCTACCGATCGGGGTACATACCTTGACAATTTGGAGAACTTAGCTTCATATTGGTCTACAGCAAATGATTCTGACGTAGTTGCAAGAACTCTACTTGCTTCCTTTCTCGAGCCGTTTCAGAGAAATACTTGTCATTGAATGCCGTGGTAAAGGCATTCCAGGTCAAGGCTGTCCCTTCCGGAAAGACTTCATTTTTGGTGGCAGCCCACAGGTCATTAGCGGTCCCTTCCAGTTGGTACACTACTAACATTACCTTCTCCTCATCTATGCACCTCAGTACTCCAAAGGCCTTTTCTAGTTTCTCGATCCATCTCGGTGCTAGTTCGGGGTCTCCAGTCCCATCGAACTGGTTTGGCTTCAGCTTGATAAATTGCTCAACCAGTTGGCTCATCTTCCTAGCCACAACAACCTCTTCCTGGGCATTCACTGCCTCATTGCCCTGGCCATGATCGTCGTTGTTTCCATTGCCTCCATTAGTGTCGTTATTGGTGTTGACGACAGCTATTGCAGCTCCTACCGCTTGGGCTATGGCTGCATCCCTATTCTGGGTCTGCCTGTCGATGAGGTCGCCAATCCTTTCCAGTGCTCTCAGCACTCCGCCCATTCTCGGGTCTTCCGTCATAGGTGGCCTCAAACTAGAGGCTCTACTCCAGGTCTTCTAGGCGGATTGCTCATTCTTGTATACTTTTACTAAGCCTGGACCACCACAAATCCATCAAGGAGTTAGTAACTCATTCATCCAACCGAGTCCAGAGCTACCAAATTATGACTCAACTGAAACGATCATAACATGACGATCTTCCACACAACTAATTTCAGAGGCACTTCACTAAACAGCCCATGGTCATTACCCCATTCCGTCCACTGCAACGGTTCACCAAAACTAGTCATGCTCATTTACTCAACAGATCAAAATCCAAATATGACTTTCAGCGCTAGACAGGGAACTTAATCCTCATAAATCACCACAATCTTGTCAGGATCAATGTCAGTCACATGCGCCAAGTCATATGTCATGCATCTCGTGCCTTATTCTAACAAGTTTCCTAAGGTTTCGCTACTCGTCCTGTCCCAACTTAATCCTCCTTATCACTCCAATCTTCAATCAACTTGGATCGAGAAGACCTAGCACTGATACCAAGCAAGTCAGGGATGTCACGTCCCGGGCACGAGCACGCGACCCCCTGCAATCGTAAACACTCGAGCGTCCTAGGATTCACATATTTCGAGAGATGTATATAAAAATAAATCATTCGCATGCGGAAGCAATAACATAAACTCCTCCGTTCAAGCATTAGTAGGGACTTGGATAGCAGGAACACCATAATTAAGTTTATACATAACCTCCCACGAGTTCCTATAAAAGCGCTGGTAGACTAAACCTGCTAGTCGGTAGGGGTAACTGGACCAACTCAAAAGACAACCATTAAAATCTCCAAAGAGAATAGACCATCGAGTTCTTCAGCAAAATAACAGTCTAGAAAACGAAAATCCCTAGGTCGAGCTGTTGGAGTCGTTAGTCTCCTCGGCATTCTCGGTAGGCTCGTACTCCGAGAAGGTCTCCGAGCGTACCTCTACTGTATCCTCCATCGTCTTGTCTGCTGACTGCTCCACTAAGTCGTCCTCGGAGGCTTTGATCTCAATGACCTCATCGATGTCCCCCAGGGTCGGGGTCCTCTCAGAAATGTTCTTCGACCCAGCTGTTGACCCCTCAACCTCCACAAAATCCCAGATGGGATGACACCAACTAGGGATTACCCCATGGGATACCTCAGTGGGCTTTAGTGACCTAGTAGTAACTTCCTCTACCCTTCGAAACCAAGCCTTGAACCTATTAGGCTTCCAGCTCTTGCCACCCTCATCGACCCAAACTACCGTATAATTCCTGACGTATACAGTCCCCCGTCCGTCCGGGAACTCCTCAAAATACGCATACATCTCCTTTGGGTCACCTAGTCTGATTAGCAGCATGCTCACGGTCTGGGATCTGGAAATGTGATCCCGCGACGGGGTGAGATTTACATTTCAGTAAGACAAGTCCTAACCCTAGGTTAGACTGACCGTACACTTTGGTGAATGCAATCATGGATAAAATGCACAAGCAATCACATGAAGCATTCAACAGTCACGAAATAACATCTAGATACAAACAAGCGTCAAGCACGCATTTATGACATTAGTTTTCATAGTTCAGATTAAGTACGCATAGCCAAAATAGGTCACACCTTCCCTCCTTCCAGGCCTCCATTGTTTCACGCCCGCGTTTAGAACGCCTCAGGCTCGATCCGCGTAATTACGCCTCAGACCATCCCATTGACAAACTCGCGTAAACGCATCAGGTTTTCAATTTCATTCCAAGCCTGTGTCGGCACATATCAAATTCCGTCCCGCATCTCAACACATCAGGATTTTGGCCATTTCAACCCCGCATCTCAACGCATCAGGGTACAATTCCACACAATCTCGCGTCTCAACGCCTCAAGGTGTCACAAATTTCTCAAACATGCCAAAAACTCATTTCAATTTAGAACCTCATGGTCAAGTGCAAACTCATGCAACGAGTAACACGTCTATGGCATGCGAGACAATTAAATTCAATACTCAAATATGGTAATCAATTCATGGCACAAGCATTCAAGCTATCTACTCCTCTCGAGGATGCACAATGGACAATCACACCCTAATTCCCAAGAATCAACCTAATTCACACCCAATTCATCCAATTGAGTCCAATCCTCCTAGCCAAGGTTTAGAAACTTCTTACCTCAAGCTTAAATCAGCAAAAATCTTCTTCCAAGCACACCAATGGTTCGGTTCTAATGGTTTAAGGACAAGTCAGCCGTGCACCTAAGGGAATTCATCCAATTCTTCAATTTTCTCGTCCAATTCGTCAATTCATTAAATATACACCTCATTGACATATCGATTGACATCATCATACTTCTCAACGATGAAATTCGAGCTCAATTTCAACTCCCAACAGCCCCCAAAAATTCAGTTTGCACAGAACTGAAACAGGGCATTTTCAGTGCTATGCATACCTCCCTTGATCAATCCTTAAACTATCTTAAATCCTCAATTTAACCACTAATCTACTTGCTAACTGTAGTTCTAGGAGTTAGAAAGCCTCACCGAAAATTTTAGCTCAAGGCGATATCAATTGATCCACGAACGGCGCCTGTTCCTCCAAGTCCTCAACCGGTCAGTTTTTGCCCTTCAAACAAAATACTCATTTGGAGTCAAAACTCCATCAAATTCATCCAAACTTTTTACCACAACTCAGTATACATGTCTCCTAGATGTCCATAAAATTTAGCCGAAATATTTTAACGTTCCGGGGTCCTACAGAGTCCAAACAGCAGCTTACCTCCAGCTACGATGGTTTCCATCGACTTTTGAGAGAATGGCTGGCCGGAGCTACTCGGTGGGTCAAATGACTTGATTCAAGTTGGAGGTTGTCAGCAAAAGGATGAGGAAGGTGCTGGTAGTCGGCTCGAGCTTAGGTGGCGATCGGAAGTGGCGGCCGACGGCGGCGATGGAGGCTGGCAGGATCGATCAATTGGGGAGCTTCTCGGCGATGAAGAAGAAGGAAGAAGAATAATAATAATGGCAGAATGAAGATGGTGTTCGGCTGAGGGAGTGAGAGAGAGAGGTATATACACCATTTCAAGAGTCAAAACCCAAAGAATGGTAGGTTAAAAGTGATTCATTTAATGCCAACTCTTCATCCATTGACACTTGTCCATATGTCAATCAATAGCTCATCTAATGGCCCTCATTTTTCTTGATTTTCGACAGCCTATAGGGTATTGTGATTGACCAAAATGCCCTCATCCAATTATTAAGGCAAGGTTAAGGCTTGAGGGGCAAAATGGTAATTTTACCCTCAACGTCCAAAACGTCGTTTTTCTGATTCCAATTTTCTTCGATAAAGCGACGTCCAATCCAATTATAATGTTGGAATTCTTAATTCTCTATTTACAAATTTTGAGACTCATCTCTGAATCATTTTTCTGTCAAATGTGATCCCATCCTATCCCAAACTGACGGGCGGCTTTTGCAGACATTAGGTGTATCGATTCTGTGATTCATATCACACTTAGGGCTCGTCAATTCATGGTGACTTTGGTTGTCATATAATTGCGAGGGTCTATTGCTAGTTTCAACGGTCCCGATCGTCATAGTTCGATCTAGGAAAGTTTTGCAAATTATATATTGGTTATGCGGCATCACCCGCGCTCCAATCGTATAATGCTAGCAATGCATTCTTTAATCATTCTTAGATCAACCTCTTATGGCTCTAAATATCCCCTCGACAATCCTTATGGTCAAAGTGTCATTTCCTATTTGAGTTCCTATGTCCACGTATCTTGTCTCACGTTAGCCTTTCCCTTTTGGTCAGTTAACTCGGGATTGATCAGATCCGAGCGAGATACGACTGAAAGATATCGTTAGATATGCTCTCATTAATAAGTCCCGAAATGACAAGAAAGTCAGAATGTCACAAATATTTTCAAGTCTCTAATAATGGAAACCCGAGCTTACCATGGACTGACGTTGAAAGACAACTTTGAAAGAGAATAGATGTGGCCTTTTGTAGCCTTAATGATTGTCTATTTAATTTGGGGATTTAGAATTGTAACCTCTGAAGTGTGATTGACTCTAATGAAAAGTATACCATTTTGTCCTAAGTCATCTTGCGTTGTTTTATTTGTATGAGGTTGTTTCACGTTTTTGCATGTATCTCATTTAGAAGCCTTGAGTTTGTTGTTGGCCATTGGATCCTGGGTAATTATTGATAAGAAGAACGGCGTGGTGGGATGTTTGCATGCTCGCCGGGTCGGGACGTGACATCTCCAGTCAACTAGGTTGGGTTTTTCTTTATATTAACTTTCTTGTAATTGGCTTCAATCTCATTCTTATTGTTGATTTTTCCACTAACTCTCTATTTCGGATTTGCAATATTATCCTTTGATTTTACATAATCAATAGAGATAATTCTGGTTGAGAGTAGTTGTCTAATGGTATTATGTCTACGACATATATGTCTAGACTTACCATTATACATGTTACTCTATGCTCTTTCAAACACAGATTGACTATCACAATGTCTACAAATTGGTGGCATTGGTTTTTATCATTTTGGAATAGCCTCTGCAAAATGGCGTAACCATTTTGGAATATCCTCTCTCAAGAGTCTTGCAAGATTCAAAGTTATTAAAAACAACATTTTTTTTGCCACCTTTTAAAGTTCGATCTATTGAACTTTTCAGGTTTCTCACCATGGTAGATAGAAATCGCAGCAGAGGCAACGAATGATCCAGACAGAGACAATTGGACAGCCAAGGTAGAGATAGATCCATGTAGAGGCAGTTGGACAACAAAAGCAGAGTTTTTGGTGATATCGTTCGCAGTTGCATCAACAACTTCGTTTTCAGTAGCAATATGAATACTAAATATGTATTCTCTTTGTCTGCATGTATTGGCAGTGCAAAAATCACAATGGTGAATTTGGACAAAATCCATAAGAAAGCCAATCTACTATTAGACTGCATTGGGTTGGATTCGATGATAGGGCAACGCACCATGTCAAAGCTGAATAATACAACTTGGCGTCAGCCACGGATTAGACCATTGAGGTTACGAACGAAAATTCATTATAAATTGATGGCAGCGCTTCAGACTTGCGATTACTCATAGGCTCTCGACTGGTTTGTGGCTTCTAGTTAGATAGGCTATAGAAATGGGCACATTGATACTACTTGGTATGCCTCAAACAGGGCTAGTCGTGGTAAGGAGTCCACTAAAAAATCTACAAAAGACACCTAACACAAAAAAGAGGAGATTTACATGACTTGTTGTTGTTTTGACTAATGAAAAGCCATGATCGGTATAAAGAAGAATGCTACGTGCACTGAGACTTCGCTTGGAAGCCTGCGAATAGAATTATCAAAAGTTCGCCAATTTTACTCGAGGGTTTGTTGAACAGTATGACAATCAAATCCCGACCAGAAGACTTCATAAACGTGCTACGAGGCTCCTCGCTTTTTGTCCTTTTCTTCTATTCTCATGTTCTTAGCACAATGGCCAAATGTCAGGATCAAGAAGATTCACCATATTGTAAAGACGATGATGACTTTGCGTTTATTGAATTTGCCTGCAAAAGACGCTTGATCCCAGAAAGTAATCAAACTGCACTTATGAGGAAAAATTTAGATATCATCGTTCCATTACCATCTTCAATCCCCAGGGGACTCCCCCCGAAGCTCTTCCTCGTGATTTTTTATATCATCAATGCTCTCCTCAAATCTGTCGAATGTGCAAAAGAAGAAAGAGAAGACTTCTCTCCTTCACCAAGTCTGTCGCGTATGTGATTAATCTATTTTAAGATTGTTGAAAAAATAGCGTTAGAATAATAACCACGTTGTTAAATCTTAAGATTGTTAGATGAAATATCATGTATTCAAATGGCAGAGATATAAACGTTGAAATGACAGAGAGGTTTATATCTGACACATCTTGAGCGATGTCATTCACCATATATGTCTCGTAATTTTTCTTTTTCGAAATCTGCAATCCACAGATTTATGACCCATCTTGCCACAGTTGAAGCATTTTCCTTAAAACTTATTCTTGGAAACTCCTCCTTTATGATCCCAATTTTGGCTTCGCAATCTTCTTATCCTATTTTAAGATTGCTAGAAAAACAGTCTTAAATATCGACTGTGTCTTGAGATTGTTAGAGGAATTCAAAGTGACATTTGTATAAACACTATGTATAGAACCACAACGATATTGAAAGGAAATGGAATTACAATAATAGAATCGAAAATTATAACACAACCACAATTAGAACAGAACCATAATTATAAAGAACCGATAAAAATAACTACGAGGCCTGTGTTTAACACAGTTCCCTTAAACAAATTTGTCCCCTCTCGTATGTGTTTTGAGGTTTCGTGAACGTCTATCTCACAGAATACAATGGTTGGCAACTAAATATTGTTGGGAAAATAGTGTTAGAATAACCACTTTGTTAAAATAACCACTCTGTCTTAAGATTGTTAGATGAAATATAATATATTCAAATGGCAGAGATATAAACGCTGAAATGGCATAGAGGTTTATATCTGACACATATTGAGCGATATAATCTCATAATTTTTCTTTTTCGAAATCTTCAATCCACAGATTTATGACCCATCTTGCCACAATTGAAGCATTTTCCCTAAAACTTATTCTTGGAAACTCCTCCTTTATGATCCCAATTTTGGATTCGCAATCTTCTTGTCCTATTTTAAGATTGCTGGCAAAACAGACTGAAATATCGACTGTGTCTTGAGATTGTTGGAGGAATTCAAAGTGACATTTGTATAAACACTATGAACAGAACCACAATGGTATTGAAAGGAAATGGAATTACAATAACATAATCGAAAATTATAACAGAGCCACAATTAAAACAGAACCATCATTATAAAGAATTGATAAAAATAACATTGCGGCCTGTGTTTAACACAATTCCCTTAAAACAAATTCGTCACATCTCGTATGTGTTTGGATGTTTCGTGAATGTCTATCTTCCAGAATACAACAGTTGGCAACTAAAGAGACAAGCACGACACTCCAGAGCTTTTGGCGAATTTGAACAAAATTTGAACACTATATAGAAAACAATGCAGATGCAGAAAATTGAAAGAGATGGAGTAGAGTTTTTCTTTGTCGTTTTAGTGTCCCCTATCTCTTGAAAAATAGAATGGGAAGCCACCTATTTACAGGATAAGTGGGGTATTTCGAAAATATAAATATTAACGGGTGATTAAATCTGCCGTTATAGCATTAACTTTGTAACAGCAAAATAATAGTGGCTCTACCATTATAGTAGTAATGGATCTGCCGTCACATTATTAATTCTATAACAGTCAATTTTAATGCCATTAACTTGTTGTTACTCAATTAATTTAATAGTTGTTACAAAGAATAATTCGTAACAGTTTGAGGGTGTTCTTTTAGCAACAATTTCTCATTCACTCAACTATCAAGATATCTATATTTTTTTCAACAAAATCAAACATTTATTTTTACAAAGAATCACAAATTATTATACAACAAATCAGTACGTTAACTTCACTTACTAATCCTTAGTCTTCCTTTATGCTAACTATTGATCTCAACTAAAAGTGTTTCTGTTCGTAAAGTATTTTCGAAACACCTTGAAAATAGAAATCCGTAGGGTAAAAGTGTTCTCAAAATATTCCAAGAATACTTTTGAGAAGTAAGAACACTTTTAGAGCAGAAATAAGAAACAAAAAAACTTATTATTGTGTTCCTCAAACATTTTTTAGAAACACATTTGGAACATTTTTAAAAAATAATTTGGAATAATTTCATTTTTGAACACACTCTTTTCTATTTTGTTCTTATACGATGTTGACACCTGATTTTTTATCATTTTATTTTATAAAATTAATTATAAATTCTAAAAATAATTCATAAAATTACAAAAACAATATTGAAAGCTTTGGCCTAGGGATCAATTTTGAACAAAAAATATTTTTCGTAATTTTTGACATTTTTCAGATTTATTTTAATTATAAAAATAGCTAAAAATAGGAAAAATAATATTCATGGTCAAAAAAATGCGTAAAAATAGTCCATATTTTTATTTTAATTCCCTTTACATTTTTTCCCCTTTGAAGTTTTAAAAATTCAATTTGGGATCACATGCTTCTTCTTTGAACATAATCCTAAATTGACTAAAATAAATTCATTATAAATCATTTTAGCCTATTTTTTTTTAATTTTTGCAGTCATGATAGGAGACTTTGATACCCTGCATCTCATTTTAGTCCTCATGTTTGGAAAAATTGCACAATTAGACTAAAAGGACCTAAATACACAAATATTTTTCATTTTACTCACCGGTTTCACTCAAAGTGCAGTTAATATTTTTCTAGGAGTCCCCGTTTAAAGGTAATCTATGTTATCCTCAAATTCAACCCTATTCAGGATGTAATTAAATGATTATTTTAATTGTCACGCCCCGGCCCGAGCACGTGACTCTCTACAAGCAAAACAAGATATTTCTCGATGTCCCAGGATCCGCACATAAGTCGAGAGACGTGTTATATATAAACACGCGGAAGCGACAATGTAATAACTCCTCCATACAAATATAAAGTGGGACCTGAATAGCGAGAATACCATAATACACAATATCTGAAGGTTCATATAAGAGCATAGCAACTACATCCACTAGGGAGACGGGGTAATACAAAGAGGTCCATCACCCATCAAAGGAAACAGGCATCAAGGTCGCCGTCAAAAGTCGGACCAGAATATTAGGAGCTCCTAAGATGAACTGCTGGAGTCATCAGTCTCCTCTGCCTTCTCTATGGGCACGTACTCCGAGAAGATCTCCAAGCAAACCTCTACGGTGTCCTCCATGATTTCATCAACGGACGGCTCCACCAGGTTATCCTCTATAGCCTCAACCACTATGACCTCATCAGTATCCTCCAAGGTCGGGGCCCTCTCAGGTCCGTTCCTCGAACCGGCAACTGACCCCTCAACTTACTCTAAATCCCGAGTAGGATGATACCAACTAGGGACGACTCCCTAGAGCACCTCAATGGGCTTCAATGGCCTTGTAGAAATATCCCCAACCTTCCGGAACCAGGCCTCATACCTATGAGGCTTCCAGCTACTCCCACCCTCGTCTACCCATACAACTGTATACTTTCTAACATAAATGGTTCCCTACCCATCAGGGAACTCATCAAAATAGACAGACATCTCTTTGGGGTCTTCAAATCTGATAGGCCACATCCTCAGGACCTAGGATCTATAAAAAGGGGATCCCACAACGGGGTGAGATTTATATCTCAATAAGGTAGATCCTAACCCTAAGTTAGGCCGACAGTCCACTCAGGCAGTCATAAATACTAGCATTTCACACAAATAAACATGCGAGGCATTCAATTATCGATACAACACACAGATATCAGGCATGCAGTCATGGCATCATAACACATCCAGATGATCATGCACAAATCGCCATGCCACGTCACCACTTCCACCCTTCAGACTGCATTATTCTCATGCCCGCGTTTAGAACGCCTCAGGCTCGGTCCGCGTAAACGCATCAGACCGTCACTGACAACCCGCATAAACGCATCAGGTTTCAATGTTACTCCAGGCCAGTGTCGACACATCACAACTCCGTCCCGCGTTTCAACGCATCAGGACTATGGCCTTCTCAACCCCGCGTCTCATACGCATCAAGGTGCCATACAACTCCAATCCCGCGCATCAGCGCCTCAGGGTATTCCTCACACCACCCCGCGTCTTATACGCCTCAGGGTACTACCATGTCTCTACCATGCCAAAGTTTCAATTCAATTCACACACATAATGCAATGTGCAACTCAAGCACAAATCATACACTTATAGCATGTAAGATGATCAATTGACATTCACACATGGTAGTCATTTCAAAACACAAACATTGACACACAATCAAATCCTCTATACCGTCCTAAGACGCACAAAGAACAATCACAGTAAAAACCCTTCAAGGATCACCCAAAAATTCACCTGACTAAACGCATCAGGTTTCAATTCAATTCACGCACATAACGCAATGTGCAACTCAAGCACAAATCATACACTTATGGCATGCAAGACAATCAATTGAGATTCACACATGATAGTCATTTCAAAACATAAACATTGACACACATTCAAATTCTCTATACCGTCGTAAGACGCACAAGAACAATCACATTAAAAACCCTTCAAGGATCACCCAAAAACTCATCCGACTCGCCCAATTGAGTCCAATCTTCCTATCATAGGTTTAGGGTTCCCTTACCTCGAGCTTAATGTCACAAAATCCTTCTCCCAAGCACCTCAAGAACTCGATCCAAGTAGCCCAAGAATAATTCAACCGTGCAACCTATTGAAATTTCATTCAACCATCAATTTCTCTTACCCAATCACCAATTCATGGACCACAAACCTTAATGACATGTCTCCCAACATCCTAGCATGTCTCATTGATGAATTTGAGACTCAAATCCAACATCAACAGCCCCCACAAAATCAATATGCACAGAATCGAATAGGGTTATTTTCAGTTATGTGTATATCGCAATTATCCAGCGCTTAAACTACCTCAAATCCACCATTTATTCACTAACTTACTTGCTAACAGGTAGATCTAAGGGTTTGGGAAGCTCATCGAAGATTTGAGGTTAAGTCATCGTCGGAAACTCCTTGAATATCATCGGTTTCCCTTAGTCCTCAAACCGGCAGTTCTGGCCCTTCAAACACAAGACCTATTTGGGGTCAAAACTCCATCAAATTAACTCTAAATTTTTACCACAGATCACTCTATGAGTCCCCTATATCTCCACAAAATTTGGTTGAAAAACTCTAAATTTTCGGGGTCCTAAGAGGCCAGAAATGTAGCTTACCTCTGGTTGTAACGATTTTCGTCGACTCGTGGGAGATCGGCTGGCCAGAGCTTTTCGGTGGGTCAAACGACTTGCTTCCACTTGGAGGATATCAGCAAGAGGTCGAGCAAGGTGTGGATGGTCAGCTCGGCGGCTAGAAGTCGCTGGAGAGGGTCGTCAGCGGCAGCAAACAGAAGGGACAAAATCGATTGGGCAAGCAGCAGTTCACGGCAGGATGAAGAAGAAGAAGAAGAAGAAGAAGGAAGCTTTGGCCAAATGGAGGGTGATGAACGGCCATGTAAGAGAGAGAAAGAGCTATATTCAACTTTCAAAAGTCAACAAGTTGAATGGTAGTTGGGAAAAGTAGGTATGTCCACTCAAAGCTTGATCTATTGACACGTGTCCAATGTGTCAATCAAGCTAATCTAATGGCCAAGATCTTCTCTCATTTTTGGCAGCCTTGGGGGTGAATTAAAGATCAAAATGCCCTCGTCCCATTATATAAGTAAGGCTAGGGCTTGAGGGGCAAAATGGTAATTTTACCCCCGACGTCCGGAACGTCGTTTTTCTCATTCCAATACTCTTCGATAAGGCGATGGTCAATCCAATCATGACGTTGAAATTCTTGATTCTCCATTTTCAATTTTCAAGACTCGTTTATGATCGTTTTCTCTATCAGACGTGGTTCCAGCCTATCCCGGACTGACGGGCAGCTTTTGTAGACGTTACGCGTATCGACCCTGTGATTCATATCACATTTAGGGCTCATCATTTCATGGTGACTTTGGTTATCATGTAATTGTGAGGGTCTATCACTAGTTCCTATGGTTTCGATCGTCAACGTTCGATTTAGGAATATTTTGCAAATTATACGTTGGTTAGACGGCATCACCCACGTTCCAATCGTATAACTCTAGCAACGCATTCCTTAATCGTTTTTAGATCGGCCTTTTGTGGTTCTAAATGTCCCCTCGACAATCCTTATGGTCAAAGCGTCGTTTCCTATTCAAATTCCCTAGGTCCACGTATCTTGTCTCGCGTTAACCTTTCCCTTTTGTCAATCTACTCAAATTGATCAGATTCGAGCGAGATACGACTGAAACACATCGCTAGATACACTTCTCATTAATGAGTCTGAAAATGACTGGGAAATCAAAATGTCACATTAATCAATGCACTATTAGTAATTCTCGCTTTGAATTGATTACTCATGAGACGCTAACCAAAAGGGAAAGGCTATTAAGGATATAAGCACGCTCGACAACTCAAACATGGACTGATAGTTCTACTATAAGGTTTGACTAGGGACAATTTTGAGCTATTAAAGATTGATCAAGGAACGGCTATAGAACGTTTCGACGATGGTGTACAATCGGATCGCGGGTGATTCCGCTTAACCGTTGTACAGATTGCGAACAATCCTAAACCAATTCCTAATGATCGTGTACATTAGAACTAGTGATTGATCCCTCGCAATTACATGACAATCGAGGTCATCCATGGCTCGGGAAAGCTTGAACATGGTTTGATGTCGAATCAACTACAGGTCGAATACGCATAACTCCTAGAAGTTGCTCGATAGCTTGAGATGAACTATAGTCGCGATCAATCAATTTTAACCATGGATTAGAATCCGAATGTGGGTATCGAATCTTCGAGGATTTCGTGACTAAAATATTGAATGTCTCCCTATTGAGATACCAATTTATCGATTTTCTCGAGACTTCGTTTAAAGATCAACAGGTCAAGATTCAGACTCTACGAAGAAGCAGGCTGGACGAAAACCCATTAGGCCTCAAACCCAAGTGAGATTCGGCTATCTAGGGCCAATACCAACCCAAGTGGGCCTAGTTAAACCCACTTAACCTCTAAAGCCCAATGAGCCTTTCTAAACTCAAATCTTATCTTTTAAGCACAATTTTAGTTTATACGAATCCGTAAAACAAAATATTAACTTATATACGCGTATACTATACTTTGTGAATTTACCAAAATACCCTTACCTTGTTTAACGATCAAAATCCCCTTCTTGCATTATTAGATAAAAACAAAACACCGTGATAGATGAAGAATTTGGAGGCAAGCTTGCTTGAAAAGATTACTTATTGATCTTGCCTTGGTGAGGAAGTTTCAAGAGGATAAGGCCTCATTTGTCTCTCTCTCTCCCCTCCCCCCAAAATAGACCACCCTCTCTCTCTGATTCAGCACACTACCAACAAGAAAAAGTTCGTTTGAGCTCGTCCAGAGGGCGAATCAAGCTTCTTTTTTTCTTACGCGACCGTAAGATCGAGGGTAACTCAAATATGAGGGTTGTTTTTCGAAGAAAACCATTCTATTTTTATGAATTCGTGCTGGATTGAGGCTGATCGGTGGAGACTTGGTCCATTCTTGCTTCGATTCAAGCACCGTCAAGCAAAAAAAGCCCCTTAAGTTCTATGCAGCTATTGTTCAACTGTCCTTGGTGGTTTTAGGTCGTTATCGGATCAAGCCACAGGTAGCCTTCGGCGCCACCGATGCACCAGTGTCCTCGGATTTATGATCAGGTGATTTTTCGTTGAGTTTGGTAGTTGAATTATGTATTTGTAATCACGTGCAATTTATTTACTGCACATATGGCATGAAAGCTACAATAATTCGAGAAATACCCGAATAAGCCGGAAGACCTTCATAGAAAGACGGGCGTGCCTTCGATCAGCCACAATTGATCGAAAAGACAAGTACCCGAATAAAGTAGAAGACCTCAAAGAAAGATGGCCATGCCCTCGATCGGCCGTAATTGATCAAAAGGATAAAATACTCGGTGCAACCGGAAGACCATCGTAGAAAGACAGAGATTCCCTTGATAGCCATAATTAATCGAATAATTATATGCTCGGTAGAGCCGGAAAAACAACGTGTGAGGACGGGCATGCCATGAGTGGCTCATGAGAAAATGACATATGTTCTGATTATGTTATTTATTTACTGCATTATATTGCATATAGTGGATTGTAACGTGTAAGGCATGCCGAGGCAAAGTAAGGTTGCTTATTGTTATATGATAGCACACTTGTGTGTATTATGTTACATTTTAGGTTTTAAATGTATCCGAGTTAAGTTGACCTCCTAATTGAGGCTTAGGTCGTTAACTTGCTGAGATTTATTCTCATTGTTGTTGTTCCAATGTTTTCATACCCCCGAACATGAACCATCTGAAAGATGAAGAGGAGTCTAATTTGGAGCCTCCCTCGGGTTATGGTCATCGATGGTGATAAGCACTAAAGACTTATCTTTTTGGAATGTCCCTTTGGTAGTGAAGATAGGTTAACCCAACCACCCCACCCCATTTTGCATATGTTGTTTATTATGGGGCGGATTAGTGGTAGGCCTGTACATATTATAGTCCTCCCATGGTTAACAGTAATTAAATAAAAAGTGCTTTTGTTATCTATTATCTATCTGCTGTTTTATTATGATTTACCATATAGTATGTTTGTCTGAGGAAGTGAATCGTTTCTGCATGTGTTTAATTGAAAAATAAAATTAATAACCGGGTCTGTGACGAATCCTGCGACGTCACAACTTAACGATCGAGAAGGGATGTTGGCTCGTCGATGGGTGCAGGGCATGACATAAACATATTTTTAACTATTTGGGAACATTTACGTGTGACTCATAATTGTAATTTTTTCAATTTATAAAAAATATATTTGATTATCTCATTGTACAAGTCCAATTCCAATTTGATTTCTCTTTCAGTTTTTTTTAGTTGATCTCATCTATATTGTAATTTGATAAATCGTGCATAAATTACTTATACATATATTGGTCTAATTTAATTTAGTAAGTTAAAAAGATAAAGACATCTTAATTTTAATATATATAGTTCCCTTAATTAAATGAAAAAATTAAGAATAATTTTTTTTTCAGTTACCAAAAAAGTTTTCTTTTTCAGGAACAAAAACTTTATGCAATTACCAAATACGTTTATGTTCTTTTTTGTTTTAGGAAACCATTTTTTTTTTTGCAGTTACCAAATGCGTTGTTGTCCCCGAAAATCATTGCCGGGAATAGAAACAAAAAAATGTGTTATTGTTTCAAAAGTTGTTCCAAGAACAAAAATGTTATCATGCACAGCTGAAGCAATCAAGTCGAGAGCAGGAGGTAGATCATTCTAACATAGCGCTTAGACTTTTCACTTACCTTAAAAAGATTTTAGCACAATTAAAAGCTTTAGTGTCCTTCAAAATAACTAATCAAGAAGGTTTTATTTTAAAAACAACAAAACTCATTGATAGAAAGTAGTTAGAATCAATAATATACCTCGTTCAAACTGAAGAACAGAGAGAGAAACTTTAATATCACTCGGGATCTTTGCTCTTACTTGCGGAATTGAAAGAGAAAGAGTGAAGAGGAAAATGTGGGTAAATGAAATGGGGACCTCATTGCTCTTTTAAAAGTGGGTCTCTCTCCCAATCGACAAGTAGGAAGAGTGAGAGGAGGGAAATGATTCAATCATGGTTAAACTAATTGCTGCTCACAGGTAAAATAATCAAGTCTAAAGAAAGAGAGGTAAGTTGCTCCAATAAAATTGCTTCATGTGGCTCTTAGATTAATAAGTGGGAACTTGTGGCTTAAGATGATTTGATACAAGGAGATGTTTAGGTGAAAGAAGAGGAAGAGAGCTCCTCCGCCGTCCAAGTAGAAAGGAGTGAATCATTGAATGCATTAAATGACTAAGGCCAAAGTTGATGGGACACGCCATGACATCATTACTACAAAACATCATCGGCAAGCCAAGAAATGAAGGCTGCATCGGCTAGCAAAGGAAGGAATCATTAATGGCGTTAAATGCTTTAGATGATGCAACATGTGAAATTATTTGTTAGTTACAATTTCCTTATAAATTTCATTTGAAACTTGAAACTTGAAACCTACCCGTCATATTCTAGAATATGAAACACACTCTGTTACAGATTTAAGGGTCGATTCCAGGGTATCCGGTAACCAAGGAATGAGCAAATTAGACCGTACCGGACCGGCCGGATTGATTATGTCCTTGACGGGGTCAATCCGATCTTCAATTCCATTATCGATGGGCATATTATATACAATTATCTATACACACACACACACAATTAGAAAAAAAAAATAGAAATTTTTTAAGAACAAGTTAACCTAGTTTTCCCTTTTTCTGCTCGACACTCACTCCTCTCCTCTCGCTTGATGCTCACGTCTCGCTTTCGTAACGCAGCCTCTGATTGTGTTTGTTGATATCTAGTCTCCGATCGTGTTTTGTCTCGACTCAATCTATGTTTTGTCTTGATTGTATTGTGTAAAGCCATTGTTTTGGTTGCACTTGGATTCAGTGAAGTATAAATATAATCCCACTTGGAGCTTCATTCTTTCAAACTAAAGGAAAATAACGCAGGAGCATAATCAATTTTTTTATAGTGTTTCTCTTCCTAATTTAGTCTTTTCTCATTACTTTAGGATTAAGTACTCATGTGATGGTTATATGATGGTCATGTGTATGTTTTATTAGATTGGATGATTGAAATTAGATCTAAAGATTGGATTTTTATAAACGACTGGTATTAGCTCTCCCATTAGGACCGGATCGGACCATTGATCCTAGGCTGATTCAGTCCCAATCCGATCCTTAGTCCCGAAAATTTGAGGATCGAGACAATCGATTCGGTCTCTAATTCCATATTAGGATCGGATTGGCCTGGACCGTACACACCCCTATGGTAACCTATCAATTTTTTTTCTTTTTTAGTAAGCAAAATAAGAATGAACGCAATAAATGTTGAGGGGTCTATTGTGAAATCATTAGATCTTAACAACTAATTACCTAGAGAAAATCATCCCCAATAGATAGTGACCACAACAAAAGTCCATAATGCAAGATCAATGAAACAAGTCTAGTAGTGTAAGCCTTACGCAAATACTACTTTATAGCGTCTAGTGTTCAAGCATGAAAAAATCGTGAACAAATATAATAATTGTAATCTAATTGTACTCGACAATCCATAAAAGAATTTCTTCTAAAATTGCTTCTTTTAGGATTTCTTTTTTGCGGTTCCGGATTCTGGTTCTGCTCGAGGATCGGTTTCTAAAAAAGGAATCGAAAACCCATGTAGCACGGACACGTCCAAAAAGTCATTTTTCGCGTGTCGAACACACGTTCGTGTTCAACACGCTTGGACACGTTGGAACATGGTCAACTAGGTGGTCAGACGCAACAAATGCATAACTGGACTCACGTCCCAAAGATAATTTAGGCAAATTGTCATGCCCGCACCCTAGGAACGAGCGCGCAAATACCTTCAAATTGACTCTCAAGTCCCAGGTTTCACTTATCGAGAGATACATAATATAAAGAAACATGCGGAAGCGATAACATACACTCCTCCATACAATCATTAATGGAAACCTGGATAACAAGAACATAACATATATATATAACATCCCAAGAGTTCGTACAAAAGCGCAGGTGAGCTAGTCCTACTGATAGGTCGGGTAACGGGACTGAATCAAAAGACAACTCAATCAAAGTCCCCAAAGAGAACAGACCGACGAGATCATCAAAAGCAGCCAAGTAAAAGAAGGAAACTCCTAGGTTGAATCGCTGGAACCGTCAGTCTCCTCAGCATCCTCAGTAGGCTCGTAGTCCGAGAAAGTCTCGGAACGCACGTCTACGGAATCCTCCATCGCGGCATCCTTGGACTCGTCCTCCAAGGTGTCGATCTCTATCACCTCAATCATGTCCTTCAGAGTAGGGGTCTTCTCAAGTATGTTCCTCGAGCTAGCTACAGACACCTCGACCTAAACCGAATCCCGAGTAGGATGACACCAATTAGGAATAACCCCGCAAGGTATCTCCGTCTACTTCAGCGGACCCGTGGTAACTTCGCCAACCCTACGGAACCAAGTATCAAACCTATGTAGTTTCCAGTCTTTACAGCCCTTGTCGACCCAGACCACTGTACACTTCCTAACATACATAGTACCCCGACCATCCGAGAACTCATCAAAATAAGCTGTCATCTCCTTCGGGTCGCCTAATCGGGTCGGCAGCATCATCAAGGATTAAGGTCTGAAAATATGATCCCACGACGGGGTGAAATTTACATCTCAGTAAGACAAGCCATGACCCTAGGTCAGGCTGATAGTACCCCCAGATGAATGCAAACAATGATCGAGAACGTGCATTTAACAGTATAAGACACTCATCAATTATAAAATGCCACACGGGTACAAGCGAAGGACAATCGAGCAGTCATGGCATCATAACTTATCAATCAAGTCAGGCAGGGAATACAAAATTGAGCCACATATTCCACCCTTCTGAACTTTCTCACGATTCACGCCCGCGTTTAGAACGCCTTAGGCTCGATCCGCGTCATTACGCCTCAGACCATCATATTGATAAACCCGCGTCAACGCATCAGGTTTTCAAATGCCATTCCAGGCCTGTGTCGACACATAATCAATCTCGTCCCGCGTCTCAACGCATCAGGACATTAATTCTTAGCGTCTCAACGCATCAGGACATTAATTCTTACCACCCCGCGTCTCAACGCATCAGGGTACCAGCCATCACAACCCCACGTCTTAATGCCTCAGGGTATCCCAAGTTCTCAAGCATGCCAAAAATACATTTCAAATCAAGACTTCATGATCGAGTACAAGCCAATGCATTGAGTTAACATTCTATAGCATGCGAGGCAAACAATTTCATCACTCAAAAGTGGCAATCAACTCATGGCACTAGCATTTAGCAAGCATTCAAGCCATCATCAACTCACAATAACGAACATTAGACAATCACACCATAACTCATGACAATTAACTCAATTCACATTCAATTCATCCAATCGAGTCCAATCCTCCTAGCCAAGGTTTAGAGCCTCCTTATCTTAAGCTCAAATCAACAAACATCCCCTTCCAAGTACTTCCACAATTCGGTCTTAAAGAGTCCAAAATAGGACAACCGTAAACCTAATAGAATTCAATCGATTTCATCAATTTTTCCTCGTCCAATCCTTAAAACTAAGCATAAACCTCATTGACATATCAATTGATATCCTCATATGCCTCAACGACAAAATTAGAGCTCAATAGTATACCTAACAGCCCCAAAAATCTCGGTTTACACAAAATCGAAACAGGGCATTTTCGGTTATGTGCTTACCTCCCTCATTCAGTCCATAAACTATCCTTAATCCTCAAATTATCAACTATACTACTTGTTAACATATATTTCTAGATGTTAGGGAGCCTCACCGAAATTTTGGAGGCAAGGCGACACCCGAAAGTACCCCAAACAGGTTCGGTTCTCACGGTCTTCGTCGGGTCAGAATCTGTCCTTCAAACACAGCACCAATTTGATGTCAAAATTCCATCCAACTTGGCCAAATTTTTCCCCACAACTCAGTATACATGTCCCCTAAATGTGTACAAAAATTGGCCGGAAGATTGAGGCAATTCAAAGTCCTACGGAGCTCAAACGACGACTTACCTACAGCTGCGATGAATTCCGTCGACTCTCGGGGAAATGGCTGGCCGGAGCTCCTCAAGTGACCAAATGCCGAAATTCCAATTGGAGCTGGTCAGCAAGAGGCTAAGGAAAGTGTTGGTGGTCGACTCGAAGGCTAGAGGTCACCGGAGGTGGCGCTCGACGGCGGCGAAGTCAGCAGTCTGGTCTGGTCGGGTGGAGCTATCCTCGGCATGAAGAAAAAGAAGAAGAAGAAGAAGAAGAAGAAGAAGAACAGCAATGAGGAGTGGGTGTTTCGGCTGAAGAAAGGAGAAGAAGATGGTATACACCAATTTTGAGAGTCAACGAAGGTGGAATGGCATATTAAAAGCTAATCAATTAATGCTAGTTGACCATCCTTTGGCACTTGTCACTTAGCACATCATTAGCTCATCCAATGGCCAATGTTTCTTCTAATTTTTGGCAGCTAGGGGGTGTTGTCAATGATCAAAATTCCCTTATTCAATTATCAAGGCAAGGCTAAGGCTTGAGAGGCAAAACGATAATTTCACTCTCGACGTTCGGAATGTCGTTTTTCTAACTCAAATTTTCTTCAATGAGGCGACGTCCAATCCCATTATAATATTAGAATTTTTTATTCTCTATTTTTCAATTTCAAGACTCGTCTCTGATTCATTTCTCTATCATATGTAATTTCAGACTATCCCGAACTGAAGGGCGGCTTTTGCTGACGTTACGCGTATCGACTCTGTGATTCTCATCGTACTTAGGGCTCGTCAGTTCATGGCGACTTTGGTTGTCATGTAATTACGAGGGTCTATTACTAGTTCCGACGATCTCGATTGTCATCATTCGATTTAGAAAAATTTTGCAAATTACACGTTGGTTAAGTGGTATCACCCGCGCTCCAATTGTATAACGTTAGAAATGCATGCCATAATCATTCTTAGATCGGCCTTTAATGGCTCTAAATACTCTCTCGGCAACCCTTATGGTCAAAGCGTTATTTCCTATTTGAGTTCCATAGGTCCACGTACCTTATCTCGCGTTAGCCTTTTCCTTCTAGTTAGTTGACTCGAGATTGATTAGATTCGAGCGAGATATGACTGAAATACATCATTAGATATATTCTCATTGATAAATCTCGAAATGACAAGAAAAATCAGAATGTCACAACTCTTCTCCCTTACAAAAATTTCGTCCTCGAAATTTACAATAAACCCGGCTATTTAAACAAATGAGGGTGTTGACGCCTCATCGTTTTCTCGCTTTTCCACCTAGCGCCTTCGGTTCCACGGTGCCCCCAAATGACTTTGACTAATGGAATCGTCTTGTTCTTCAGAACTTGTTCTTTCCGATCTTCAATTCTAACTGGATTTTCCATGAAGGACACTTTGTTATCAACTTCAATAGTTTCATAATCCAGCACGTACGTCGGGTCCGGCTCGTTCTTCCTCAGCATTGACACATGGAAGACGTAATGCACTTGAGACAAGCTAAGCGGTAAGGCAAGTCTGTAGGCCAAGGTCCCAATCCGTTCCAAAATCTCAAAGGGTCCTACGTACCTTGGACTCAGTTTCCCTTTCTTTCCAAATCGAGATAGTCCTCAGGCGATACCTTAAGGAAAACATGATCACCTACTTGAAACTCCATAGGTTTGAGTCGTTTATCTGCATAACTTTTCTGACGACTTTGTGCCTTCTTCAGCCTATCTCTTATTATCTTCACGGCTACCACCGATTGCTTTACCAACTCAGGGCTTGTAATTCCTCTTTCTCCAACTTCGTCCCAGCAAATCGGTGTCCTGCAAGTTCTTCCATAGAGTGCCTCAAAAGGTGTCATTTGAATGCTCTGCTGATAACTGTTGTTGTATGCGAACTCCACCAAATGCAATTGATCCTCCCATCCACCTTTGAAGTCTATAACACATGCTCGTAACATATCCTCGAGCATCTGAATCGTCTTCTCTGATTGTTCGTCCGTCTGCAGATGATATACCATACTAAACTGTAGTTGAGTTCCCATGGCATCTTGAAGACTTTTCCAGAAATTTGCTGTAAATTTAGGATCTCCAATGTAATCGTTATGGGTACTCGTGTAGTCATACTATTTGCCGCATATACAATTCGGCATACATGTCCATCGCAAAGTCCTTTCGCACAGGAATGAAATATGCATACTTGGTCAATCTGTCCACGACTACCCAGATAGAATCATGACCTCTCTGGCTCCTTGGCAATCCCATTACAAAATCCATAATTATGTGTTCCCATTTCCATTTGGGAATCTCTAAGGGTTGTAGCAATCCACCGGCTTACAATGTTGTGCCTTCACTTGCTGACACGTCAAGCACTTTGGTACATATTTCGCTATATCTATTTTCATCCCATTCCACCAGTAATGTTGACGCAGGTTATGATACATTTTTGTGCTTCCTGGGTGGATATTGTAATTGCTTCTGTGAGCCTCTGATAAAATCTTTTCTCTGAGTTCTTCCTCCTTTGGTACACAAAGACGCCCTCAAAATTTCAAAATTCCATTCTCTAACACTTGGAACTCTGGTTTCCTTTTTGTCACGTCCATCTTTAGGATTTTCTGAATTTTTGGATCCGTAGGCTACAAGGCTTTTATCTTTTCTTGGATCTTCGGTTCCACACTCAAGGTCGCTACCAAACTGGATAGCTGACAGACTTCCAATTTGAATTTATAATCCCTTAAATTTTCAAATAACGACTACCATTTAACCAGTAGACAAGCGATACTTGATTTTCGACTGAAGGCATCCGCGACTCTGTTCGATTTCCTAGGATGATACAGAATCTCGCAATCATAATCCTTGAGCAATTCCATCCATCAACATTGTCTCATGTTTAATTCCTTTTGGGAGAATAGATACTTCAAGCTCTGGTGGTCTGTACAAATTTGAAACTTCTCGACGCGCAAATAATGTCTTCAAATCTTCAGAGCAAAGATAATTGCAGCCAATACCAAATCATGGGTGAGATAATTCATCTTGTGTGGCCTTAATTGTCATGATGCATAGGCAACCACTCTTCCATGTTGCATTAGCACACAGCCCAGTCCCTTGAGCGAAGCATCATTGTATATCTCAGAGCCTCCAGGTCCTAATGGAATCGTCAATACCGGTGTTGTAGTCAATCGATGCTTAAGCACTTAAAAGCTCCTTTCACACTTGTCCGTCCATTCAAACTTTGTTTCTTTCTTAGTCAATCTCGTCAATGGAATGGCTATGGATGAGAATTTCTCCACGAAACCTCTGTAATACCCTGTCAATCCTAAGAAACTCCAGACTTCCGTAACCGTAGTCGGTTTAGGCCAATTCGTAACGGCTCCAATCTTCGCAAGGTCCACAGCAATTCCTTCTTCAGATGCCACATGACCAAGAAATACTACCTTATTCAGCCAAAACTCGCATTTGCTAAACTTAGCGTAAAGCAAGTGTTCCCTCAGAGTCTACAAGACAATCCTCAGGTGCTCTTCGTGCTCTTCGTTACTCTTGGAGTAAATCAAAATTTCATCGATAAAGACGATAACGAACCTATCCAAGAATTCCTTGAATACCCGATGCATTAGATCCATAAATGTAGCTGGGGCATTAGTCAGTCCAAAAGGCATCACGGTGAACTCGTAATGACCATACATTGTCCTAAAAATTGTCTTAGGTATGTTTTCTTTCTTAATTCTTAATTGATAATACCCGGTCCTCAGGTTTATCTTAGAGAACACCGAAGCTCCTTGCAACTGATCAAATAAATCATCAATCCTCAGTAGTGGGTACTTATTCTTTACAGTCACTTGATTCAACTACCTATAGTCGATGCATAAACGTAAGGATCCATCCTTTTTCCTCACAAACAACACCGGAGCTCCCCACGGTGAAGCACTCGATCGAATAAATCCTTTATCCAGTAATTATTGCATTTGCACCTTTAGTTCTTTCAATTCCGATAAGGACATCCTATAGGGTGCCTTCGAGATTGACTCTGTTCCGGGAGCTAACTCAATCACGAATTCAATTTCTCTCTCTGATGGCAACCCTGGCAATTCCTGGGGAAAAATGTCAGGAAACTCACACACTACCAAAATACTTTCTAATTTAGGTTTCACGGCGGTCATATCCATAACCGCAACTAAATAAGCTTGACATCATTCGGTCATCAGCTTTGTCACTTCAAGAGATGAGACTAAAGGAATCAAGGTTCCTCCTTGACTTCCCACAACTCAAAATTTAGGTGGCCATCTGGATAAAAACGGATTATTTTACTACCACAATCAATTATTGTCATTTGCTTACCCAACCAATCCATTCTTATGATCACATCAAACTCATACATGGGCAACACAGCCAAGCCTATACTCTTTTTACTACCGCCAATTACGATTTTACAATCAGCACAGCCTAACGAAACTAGCACATTATCTTTCAACGACGTAGCAACATACAGAATCACACTCAATGGCTTCAACTCTATATCAACCAGATCAGTAAATTGAGCAAACACAAACGAATGCAATGCCCCAAGATCAAACAAAGCACAAGCAGCTTGGTCACACAAATAAACCGTACCTGTGACCATGCTGGATGCTTCTTTCGCTTCCCTACGTGCCACTGCATAGACCCTTCCCTAAGCTGGGGTCAGTTCTGATCATTCTGGGGAGTGATAGTTGAAGGTTCTGCCTGTGGTCATTGCCCTTGAGGTCTAGCCACTGGAGCTTGATTTGGGCAAGTTCTCATCTGATGGCCCATCTGACCACATTTGAAGCACGCTCCGGTCCTTGCCGGACAAGGTCCGTTACCATGCCTTCTGCCACAGAGGCGGCAACTCCAATTCGTTGGGTTCGACAGTTTCACTATTGTTACGCCCCGCGCATTGGGCCCGAGCACGCGACTCCCTACAAGCAAGCCAAAATATCTCTCGTAGTCCTAAGATCCACACATAAGTCGAGAGAGATACTATATACAAAGCATGCGGAAGCGACAACGATAAAACTCCTCCGTACAAAATATAAAGCGGGACCTAGATAGCGAGAATACCATGATACATAATACCTAAAAGTTCATACATAAGCATAGCCAACTAAATCTGCTAGGGAGACAGGGTAAATACAAAAGATCCATCATCACCACCAAAAGATTCAGACATCAGGGTCACCATCCAATCTCAAACTCATAAACCGTAAGCTTCTAAGACGAGCTGCTAGAGTCCTCGATCTCCTCTGCCACCTCCGTGGCTCGTACTCCAAGAAGGTCTCCGAGTGAACCTCGATGGTATACTCTCTCCTCAGCAGACGGTTCCACCAGGTCATCCTCTGTAGCCTCGACCATTATGACCTCCTCCTCAGTATCCCTCAAGGTTGGAGTCCTCTCAGGTCTATTTCTCAACCTGACAACTGACACCTCAGCCTGCTCTAAATCCCGGGGGGGATGACACCAACTAGAGACAACTCCCTAGGGCACCTCAGTGGGCTTCAGCGGCCTTATAGACACATCCCCAACCTTTCGAACCAGACCTCATACTTATGAGGCTTCCAGCTAGTGCTACCCTCGTCTACCCACACCGCTGTACATTTTCTAACATAGATAGTCCCCTGCCCGTCAGGAAACTCATCAAAATAAACGGACATCTCCTTAGGGTCATCAAAATGGATAGGCCACATCTTCAAGACCTAGGATCTGTAAGGAAAGGGGGTCCCCAATGGGGTGAGATACACATCTCATTAAGGTGAGTCCTAACCCTAGGTTAGGCCGACCGTCCGCTCAAACAGTCATAAAAACCAGCAATTCATACAAATAAACATGAATGGCAATCAATTATCGAACAACACACAAATGTCAGGCATGCAATCATAGCATCACAACACATCACTGAGATCATGTACATATTGCCCTGTCTCACCACCACTTCCACCTTTTACCCCCGCCTCATTCTCATGCCCGCGTTTAGAACGCATCAGGCTCAGTCCGAGTAAACGCATCAGATTGTCATTGACAACCCGCGTAAACGCATCAGGTTCAATGTTACTCCAAGCCAGTGTTGACACATCACTTCTCCATCTCGCGTTTCAACGTATCAGGACCGTGGCCTTCTCAACCCCGCATCTCATACACATTAGGGTGCCACACAACTCCAACCCCGTGCCTCAGCGCCTCAGGGTATCCATTACACCACCCCGCGTCTCATATGCATCAGGGTCTCACCATGCCTCAAACATGCCATAATTCAATTCAATTCATACACATAATGTCATATGTAAGCTCATGCACAAACCATATACTTGTGACATGCAAGACATTCAAATTTACATTCAAATGCGACAAATTACTCAAGACACAAGCATGATCAAACAATTTGAATATTCTTCACCCTCATAGGATGTACAACAGACCATCACATAAAAATCCTTCAAGGATCTCCCAAAAAAATTCACCCGACTCGCCCAATTGAGTCCAATCTTCCTATCGCAGGTTTAGGATTCCCTTAACTCAAGCTTAATGTCACAAATTTCTCCTTCCAAGAGCCTCAAAGATTCGGTCAAGTAGTCCAAGAATCAAATCCACCACACAACTTATGGAATTCCAACCAATCGTCAATTTTCTCTTGCCCAATCACCAATCCATGGACCACCAACCTCATTAACACATTCCTCAACATCCTAACATGTCACATTGATGAATTTGAGACTCAAAACCAACAACCATCAGCCTCTACAGAACCGGCTTGCACAGAACCGAATCGGGCTATTTTCAGTTCTGTGCATACCGAGATTTTCCAACCCTAAAACTACTCTAAATCCACCATTTATTTACTAACCTACTTGCAAACATGTAGATCTAAGGGTTTAGGAAGCTCACCGAAGATTTGGGGCCGAGTCGTCACCGGAAACGCCTCGAAAGTCGCCGGTTCACCCAAGCCTGCAAACCAACAGTTTCTGTCCATCAAAGACGACACCATTTCATCATCAATCCTCCATCAAATTCGGCCTAAATTTTTATCACAACTCAGTATATGAGTCTCCTAGATATCCACAAAATTTGGTCAAAAAATTCAAACGTTAAGAGACCCTACGGAGTCTTAACAGCAGCTTACCTCCAGCTACGATGGTTTTTATCAACTTCCAGGAGAATGACTGGCCGGAGCTCTTCGGTGGGTCAAACGACTCGCTTTCACTTCGAGGATGTCAGCAAGAGGTCATGCTAGGTATGGATGGTCGGCCGGAGTCCAGACGGTGGTTGGAGGTGGTCGGCGGTGGCAGCGAACAGGAGGGACAAAACTGGTCGGGCGAGCAACAGGGGAAGAGGAAGAAGATGATGGTGCTCTTGGTGAAGATGAAGAGTGACCGGCCAAATGAGGGGTGAGAGAGAGAGAGAGAGAGAGAGAGAGAGAGAAGTGTATATGCAAGTCTCAAGGTTAAAAGGTTGGATGGTAGTTGTTAAAAAGTGGACATGACCACTCTTTACCTAATCTATTGACACTTGTCCTAAGTGTCAATCAAGCTTCATCCAATGGCCATAATCCTTTCTCTTTTTCGGCAGCCTTGAGGGTGATTAAAAGACCAAAATGCCCTCGTTCAATTGCATAAGCAAGGCTAAAGCTTTGAGAGGCAAAATGGTAATTTTACCCCCGACATCCGGAACGTCATTTTTCTCATTCCAATATTCTTCGATAAGGCGACGGTCAATCCAAACATGACGTTGGAATTCTTGATTCTCCATTTTCAATTTTCAAGACTCGTTTCGGATCGTTTTCTCTATCAAGCGTGGTTCCAGCCTATCCCGAACTAACGGGAGGCTTCGCAAACGTTACGCGTATCGACCCTGTGATTCATATCACATTTAGGGCTCGTCAATTCATGGCGACTTTGGTTGTCATGTAATTATGAGGGTCTATCACTAGTACCGATGATCTCGATCGTAACTGTTCAATTTAGGAAAAATTTGCAAATTATACATTGGTTAAGCGGCATCACCCGCGCTCCAATCGTATAACGCTAGCATTGCATTCCTTAATCGTTCTTAGATCGGCCTTTTGTGGATCTAAATGTCCCCTCAACAATCCTTATGGTCAAAGCGTCATTTCCTATTCAAGTTCCCTAGGTCCACGTACCTTGTCTCGCGTTAGCCTTTCCCTTTTAGTCAGCCTACTCAAATTGATCAAATTCGAGGGAGATATGGCTAAAACACATCACTAGATATACTTCTCATTAATGAATCTGAAAATGACTAGGAAATCAGGATGTCACAACTATATTCTTTATTACTAGAGGGACGAAACGTTTATTGCTCGTCATTGGTCTTTTACCAATCTGAAGATTGTCTCAAAATGGGCTGAACCGCGATCCAGATGAGGCATTTCTCTCTTTTGGGTCCCTCTCGATCATCTGTCCCCGTTCATAGATTTTCTTATAAGTCCTCAAGTTCAGAGCTATCATCTAACTGCGAAGTTCAGGTCTCAGTCCATCCTGAAATATCCGCGCCTTCTCTAGCGAATCCTCTACTGATCTAGGCACGTACCTCGACAATCTGGAGAACTCAGCTTCGTATTGGTCCACTATCAGATGATTCTGATGCAGCTGTAGGAATTCCACCTACTTCATTTCTCGGGCTGTCTCGAAGAAATACTTGTCATTGAATGTCGTAGTGAAGGCATTCCACGTCAAGGCCATTCCCTCTGGAAAAACTCCATTCTTGGTGGTAGTCCACTAGTCATTTGCGGTCCATTCAAGTTGGTATACCGCCAGTAATACCTTTTCCTCATCTGTACACCTCAATACTCCAAAGGCCTTTTCAAGCTTCTTTATCCACCTTGGCACCAATTCAGGATCTCCAGTCCCATCGAACTGGGTTGACTTTAGCTTAATAAGCTGCTCAACCAGCTGGCCCATTTGCCTAGCTACAACAACTTCCTCCTGGGCATTTCCTACTCCATTGCCCTAGTCATGGTCGCCGTTATTCCTATTGCCTCCATTATTGCCGTTATTGGCGCTGACGGCAGCTATTGCAGCTCCTACCGCTTGAGCTATGGAAGCATCCCTATCGTGGATTTGCCTGTCGATGAGGTCGCCAATCCTTTCGAGTGTCCTTAACACTCCATCCATCCTTGGGTCTTCCGCCACAGGCGGTCTCGAGCTAGAGGCTCCACTCCTGGGCCTTCAAGGTCTTCTAGGCGGATTACTCATTCTTAGGTACTCTAACTACACCTGGACCACTATAATTCCATCACGGAATTAATAATTTACTCACTTAGTCAAGTCCAGTGATACTAAACTATGTCTCCAAGGAAGCAGTCATAACATAACAACCTTCCACATAGCTATTTTCATAAGCACTTCATTAAACAGTCCATGGCCATTACCCGATTCCGTTAACTTCAATGATTCATCAAAACCAATCATGCTCATTTACTTAACAAGCCAAAATCCAGCAATGACTTTTAGCGCTAAAGATAGAGTTCAATCTTCATAAGCCGCCTCAATCATGTCAAGACCAAATGTCATTCACATGTGCCAAGTCATATGTTATGCATCTCGTGCCTAACTCTAACGAGTCTATTAAGGTCTCGCTATCAAATCAATCCCAATCCATTCCTCTTTATTACTCCAATCCTCAATCAACTTGGATCAAGCTGACCTTGCTCTGATACCAAGCAAGCGCGGATGTCACGCCCCGTACCCTAGACACGAGTGTGCGACTCCCTTCAAGTTGACTCTCGAGCCCCAAGATTCACTTATCGAGAGATGCAAAATATAAAGAAGCATGTGGAAACGATAACATAAACTCCTCCGTACAATCATCAACAGGAACCTGGATAACGAGAACATAACATATATATAACATCCCAAGAGTCCGTACAAAAGTACAGGTGAGTTAGTCATGTTGATTGGTCGGGTAATGGGATTGAATCAAAAGACAACTATATCAAAGTCCCCAAAGAGACCAGACCGACATGTCATCAAAAGCAACCAAGTAAAAGCAGGAAACCCCTAGGTTGAATCGCTGGAACTGTTAGTCTCCTCAGCATCCTCAGTAGGCTCGTAGTCCGAGAAAGTCTCGGAATGCACATCCACGAAACCCTCCATCGCGGCATCCTCCGGCTCATCCTCTGAGGTGTCGATCTCAATCACCTCAACCGTGTACTCTAGAGTAGGGGTCTTCTCAGGTATGTTCCTCGAGCCAGTTACAGACACCTCGGCCTCTACTAAATCTTGAGTGGGATGACACCAACTAGGAATAACCCCACAAGATACCTCCGTGGACTTCAGCGAACCATTGGTAACCTCGCCTACCGTACAGACCACTGTACACTTCCTAACATACACAGTACCCCGACCATTCGAGAACTCATCAAAATAAGCCGTCATCTCCTTCGAGTCGGCAGCATCCTCAAGACCTAGAGTCTAAAAATATGGTCCCACGACGGGGTGAGATTCACATCTCAGTAAGACAAGCCCTAACCCTAGGTCAGGCTGACAATACACCCAGATGGATGCAAACAATGATCGAGAACATGCATTTAACAGTATAAGACACTCATCAGTTATAAAATGCCACACGGGTACAAGCGAATGACAATCGAGCAGTCATGGAATCATAGCTTATCAATCAAGTTAGGTAGGGAATACAAAATCAAGCCACACATTCCATCCTTCGGAACTTTCTCACGATTTACGCCCGCGTTTAGAACTCCTCAGCCTCGGTCCGTGTCATTATGCCTCATACCATCATATTGATAAACCCACGTAAACGTTTCAAGTTTTCAAATGCCATTCTAGGCCTGTGTCGATACATAATCATTCCCGTCCCGCGTCTCAATGCATCAGGACATTAATTCTTACCACCTCACGTCTTAACGCATCAAGGTACCGGCAATCATAACCTCGCGTCTTAACGCCTCAGGGTATCCCAAGTTCTTAAGCATGCCAAAAATTCATTTCAAATCAAGACTTCATGATCCAGTACAAGCTCATGCATTGAGCTAACATTCTTTAGCATGCGAAGCAAACAATTTCATTACTCAAAAGTGGCAATCAACTCATGGCACAAGCATTTAGCAAGCAGTCGAGCCATCATCAACTCACAATGACGAACATTGAACAATCACACCATAACTCATGAAAATTAACTCAATTCACATCCAATTCATATAATCGAGTCCAATCCTTCTAGCCAAGATTTAGAGACTCCTTATCTTAAGCTCAAATCAACAAAAATCCCCTTTCAAGTACTTCCACAATTCGGTCCCAAAGAGTCCAAAACAAGGCAGCCATACACCTAATAGAATTCAATCCATTTCATCAATTTTTCCTCATCCAATCCTCAAATCACTAAGCATAAACCTCATTGACATATCAATTGATATCCTCATATGCCTCAACGATGAAATTAGAGCTCACTAGTATACCTAACAGCCCCTAAAATCTCAATTTGCACAGAACCGAAAAAGGGCATTTTCCGTTCTGTGCTTACCTCCCTCAATCAGTCCATAAACTATCCTTAATCCTCAAATTATCAACTATACTACTTGCTAACATATAGTTCTAGATGTTAGGGAGCCTCACCGAAAGTTTGGAGGCAAGACGACACCCGAAAGTATGCCAAACAGGTTTGGTTCTCACGGTCAGAATTTGCCATTCAAACACAGCACCAATTTGGTATCAAAACTCCATCAAACTTGGCCAAATTTTTCACCACAACTCAGTATACATGTGCCCTAGATGTTTACAAAAATTGGCAGGAAGATTGAGGAAATTCGAAGTCCTACGAAGCTCAAACGATGACTTACCTCTAGCTACGATGAATTTCATCGACTCTCGGGGAAATGGCTGGCCGAAGCTCCTCAAGTGGCCAAATGCCAAAATTCCAATTGGAGTTGGTCGGCATGAGGCTGAGGAAGGCATTGGTCATTGACTCGAAGGCTAGAGGTTGACGGAGGTGGCACTCGACAGCGGCGAAGTCGGCGGTCTGGTCTAGTCGAGTGGAGCTGTCCTCGGCGTGAAGAAGAAGAAGAAGAAGAAGAAGATGATGATGATGATGATGATGATGACCAGCAATGAGGAGAGGGTGTTTTGACTGAAGCAAGGGAAAGAAGATGGTATACACCAATTTTGAGAGTCAACCAAGGTGGAATGGTAGGTTAAAAACTAATCAATTAATGCTAGTTGACCATCCTTTGACACTTGTTACTTAGCACATCATTAGCTCATCCAATAGCCAATGTTTCTTCTAATTTTTGGCAGTAAGGGGTATGGTCAATGACCAAAATGCCCTTATTCAATTCTCAAGGCAAGGCTAAGGCTTGAGAGGCAAAACGATAATTTCACCCTCGACGTCCGGAACGTCGTTTTTCTAAATCAAAATTTTCTTAGATGAGGCAGCGTCCAATCCCATTATAATGTTGGCATTCTTTATTCTATATTTTCCAATTTCGAGACTGTCTCTAAACCATTTCTCTGTCAGATATAATGTCAAACTATCCCGAACTGATGGACGGCTTTTGCAGACGTTACGTGTATTGACTCTGTGATTCTCATCATACTCAGGGCTCGTCAGTTCATGGCGACTTTGGTTGTCATATAATTGCGAGGGTCTATTACTAGTTCCGGCGGTCTCGATCGTCATCGTTCGATTTAGGAAAATTTTGAAAATTATACGTTAGTTAAGCGATATCACCCGCACTCCAATCGTATAACGATAGCAATACATTCCATAATCGTTATTAGATCAGTCTTTAATGGCTCTAAATACTCCCTCGACAACGCTTATGGTCAAAGCATCATTTTCTATTTGAGTTCCCTAGGTACACGTACCTTGTCTTGCGTTAGCCTTTCCCTTTTGGTTAGTTGACTCGAAATTAATCTGATCCGAGCGAGATATGACTGAAATACATCATTAGATATATTCTCATTGATAAGTCTCGAAATAACAAGAAAAATTAGAATGTCACACAAATCTTGTACTTTCAAACTAAAATTTGGGCCCCGACCAAAAAAAAAACTAAAATTTGGCCCTCTCACCGATGCGCTTCTTGGTGGCCCACCGACCCCATCCGAATCAACATGCTTTTCAAGCCATTGAGCCATAGCCCGCTCCTTTATAGAGTGTCTTTCCTCTTTTTCATAAGGGTTAATACCACGAAAAACCCTAAATTAATACATCTGTGATAAATTTACCATAATTATTTTTTATTAAAAAATTTAAAATTGGTACATTTGTGATAAATTTACCCTAAATTATTTTTTTACCACAAAAAATTATAAACTGCCACAATTATAATAAATTTACCTCAAATTAAATTTTTTTACCACAAAAAATTTCAAAATGGTACACATGTTACAAATTTACCCTTTATTAATTTCCGTTAAATTGAGTTAATACCACGAAAAATTCTAAATTGATATATCTGTAGCAAACATAGGGTAATGTGTACACCTGACAATTGTCATGTGTCATTCAAATCATCAATTTCTCGATAAAATTTAGTGAAAACTAACAAAAGGTAAATCTATTATAGGTATACCAATTCGGGATACATTTATCATAGATATACCACTTTAGAGTTTTTCATAGTCAAAAAAATAATTTTGGGTAAATTTATCATATATATATCAGTTTAGGGTTTTTGGTAGTATTATCCATTTTCATAACTTGTATCTGATGTGGGACATGAAGTAACATGATTTGTTATATCTTCTTTTTCCTTTCGAACTCAAAAGATAGACCGCGTCAAACGATCATTGCTCTTATTTATTTGTTTATTTGTGAAATGATAAAAATGATAATTTATTATGTATATATAAATTATATTTAATTTACAACGTATCAGAATTTTCTATTTTTTCAAAAGTCACTGTCAGCTTATGTAGCATCGATACGATATGAGATACAAGACATGATACGACACAATACGTGATTTCTCAAAAAATAGAAATTTCTGACACGTTGGGATACGTTATCTATTAAATATATATTTTTGTATATGCATTTAAAGTATCATTTTTATGAACTCCAAATATATGTCTAAAAATGTTAGTAAAAAAAAGTTAAAATACTTAATAAATTGTCCAAATTTTGTTTCTAGCAAAACCACGGTTCTCTAACAAGCCACAATTACCGAGCTTCAAAAGTTCAAATTCTCCACATGAGAGAACAAGGGACAAAGGAGAGATTGAGCATAGAGTAGCAGAGCATCAAAGGTTCGAGGGTGAAAAATTAGATTTGAGTCTTTTTTTTCCTATCTTGCCCCCGGTGTTGACCAAGCAGACAGGCTTGAACACACATTGATCATGTGTCCAAGCATGTCGGATACACTGCCATATTCGATATGCAAAAAATCTCAATATAGATATATTGGTGCTACATAGGTGTTGGCATATCGTACCGTGCTGGTGCTAGCAGACAAAGACCAAACTCAGTCTCTCCGATTGGAACCGAACCGGAAAACGCGTATTAGATTCTCCGATTCCCGATTAATCTCTAATAATAAAGCACACAAACGAGAAAGAATACACTCATTGTACAAACGTGACCCTCCTCCCCCTCTTCTCTCTCTCTCTCTCACATTGAGCACAAGCAAGCATAGCATCAATGGCGGAAGTAGAGAAAGCAACCGCCGCGAGAGTCCAAACCATCGCCCAGTCCAACCCACGCCAAGTCCCTCCCCAATACATCCAACCCCCTCAAACCAGACCCTTTTCCTCCTCCGGTCGCGCCCCCACCGCCAACATTCCCGCAATCGACCTGTCCGGACTCGACCCGACCCACCGGGACCGGGTTCGAGCCCGGATCGGGCAGGCTTGCAGGGATTGGGGGGCCTTCCACGTCACCAACCATGGAGTCCCCAGCTCTCTCCTCGACCGCGCTCGCGCCGTGGGCTCTTCCTTCTTCCGGGATTTGTCCATGGACGAGAAGCTCGCGTACGCTTGTGACCCGAGCTCGTCCGCGACGGAGGGATACGGAAGCCGGATGCTGGAGAATGACGAGTCGGTATTGGACTGGAGGGACTACTTCGATCACCACAGTCTGCCTCTCTCTCGTCGCGACCCCTCTCGCTGGCCCAGTTGGCCTCCTGATTACAGGTTTTTGATATTGTTTTCTAAGTCTATATGTTTGAGTGAGTTTGATTTTGTCGATCCTTGGTAAAGGGTTCGGTCTAAGAAGGAAATCTTGTGAAATGTTTGTCGTTCGGTGATGTAATTTGAGGACTGATAATTGATGGAGTAAAGTAACGAGGGTTAAAAATTGAGGGGTTGTTTTGGTTGATATTTGTTTGAGCAGAGAAGTTATGGCTGAGTACAGTGATCGAATGGGGTTGCTGGCGAAGCAGCTACTGGGCCTTATTTCGGAGAGTTTGGGATTGCCAACTTTGCGCATCGATCAGGCGGTGGGGCAGTTCTACCAGAACATTACAATTAGCTATTACCCTCCGTGCCCGCAGCCAGAACTGACTCTTGGTCTGCAAGCGCACTCTGATATGGGCGCAATCACCCTTTTGATCCAGGATGATGTTGGGGGACTTCAGGTTTTGAAGGACAGGGAATGGATCACAGTTGAGCCGTCGTCAGACGGCATTGTTGTCCTTTTGGCCGATCAAACTGAGGTTTTACCTCTTCTCTTGGATTTTTGTTGTCAATTCGTTGCTTGATTATCCATGCTGTTTTAAACAATCTAATATCAGTATAATCTTCTTGCTTTGCTTACATGTATCTTTCGGCTCATAGTAATGAACTGATGTTGGAGTTTCATGATCAGGGAAAATCATTATTGTCAGGTAGAGGCATTTAAATACTTTTTGATTGATTTCAAGATGCAAATTCAGAAACTTCTTATTCTTTTCAAACTGCTTAAAAAGAAAATAAATTTTTAAGTGCTTCTTTCTGGTCTTCCAAAACCTTCTAACTGCTGTTCCAAAGGTGCAGTGAATGCTTGCTTCCTTAGCCTTTGCTTGATGATTCAATTCCTTGTCGAATAAAGTTAGTGGTCTAGGTAACTTTCAGTACCTTTAAAGATAGCATCCATTTACACCTGTCAAAAAAAGCAAAAAGAATGATTGAATACTCTTGCACTATGTTACTCGATTTGTTTGGGGAGTCTGAAACTTGAATTAACTATTATTGACATTGTTCTCCCAAACAAGATGGGGTTATATTGTGCCTTTAGTTATCGAGTATTTTATATCAAAGAGGTAGCTACATTACTTAGATTGTCCTCATTGGTTACTTATGAAGACATGAGAGGATGGATACTCCTCCAGATAATGCAAGTTTCTCCCAAATTTATGGTTTGTAGATGCATATATGAGTTTTTTTATTGTGTAAGCTGCTCTTTCATGCATCCAGTTTAGTACATTATCGGTAGTTGATGTTTGATTGACATCTTTTGTTACCAATACCTGAGTTTACCCAGTGATTTAGCTCACCATAACACAACCTGATAAAACGACTATTGATTCTCGAGTTTATTACCCAAGGTTTCACTTCATTCCTTGGACTTCTGATTGGATTGTCTTTTATTCAGATTATGACCAACGGAGTCTATAGGAGTGCAGAACATCGGACAATAACAAATGCGAGCAGGGCACGGCTTTCAATTGCAACATTTCATGATCCTTCGAAGGCAAGGAAGATATCCCCTGTTTCCGAGCTTACGAGCGACTCTTCCCCTTCCCGATATCGTGAAGTTATATATGGGGACTATGTGTCTTCATGGTATAGCAAGGGACCAGAGGGGAAACGGAATATAGATGCACTTCTGCTTTAAGTCTGGCCTTATGGAAGAGCCCCAAAAATTACCAGGGACATGAATAAAAGAAAAGATGGCTTAGACAAGGCCACCAATTGGTCACTATTTCGTCATATGTCCACAAGCAGAGCTTTCGAGAATTGGAACTACTGATCATGTAGACAGCAAGAGCGATGAAAACAATATGCAACGCTATTCTCGAAGGTTCGCTTCATCCTTGGTTTTCAATGTTCTTGTCAAAATGAGTGTGGTCATTGACTAGAAACCTCCTGAAAACCAACGTTATACTCAGGTGTTAGCACAGACAACAATTCTATTTCAGTTATGAAATTCAAGTTGTGGAAGGCCGACAATAAAACTTCTGTCATCTGCCGTTATTGTTGGCTTAGGTGGTATGGTCGATATACAATGTCATAGTTGGTTGAGATGTGAATGTCACCAAGATAACATCTCCTTTTATTAGCTTGCAATTCTTTTTCATTACCTGCAGTGTCACATTGTGATGTCAATTGTTAGCCGGCATCCCACGGGTTTTGAAGTAGTTTTTTGACATCCTTTGACTCTGAGAGGCTAGGGGGAGTGTCCTAAGTTTTGGTTAGCACAGCATTGTAAAGGAATTGTGTCTTCCCGTCTATCCTTTCATTATTTTGTTTCGAAACAGACAAGGAGGTGTGTGTGCTGCTTAAGTTTCTGCAGTCAAATTGAGCTTATCGTGTGCGGAGTTGTCTTAAATCTTGTCTTGGAATAAAAAGATTAACATAATTGACTGAGGTTGTCATGCGCCTTTGTCCTGGTTAATGCAAGAAGAAGACTATTGTTCATCGGACATGTATAGATTGAACAGAGAAAACATATAAGCCGTGGAAATAATTTGGAGACCTTGAAATCTGGCAGAGAATAGCATGTTTATTAATGTTCTGACCTCTGCTTTGCCGTGATTTTTTAGCATGTTTGACTGCCATCTGTGTCTGAAGCCATGAACGAACATTGTCAATTGCCGTGACTCTGGTGGGTTCAAACTTATTTTCTGGAAAAGGTTGAAACAAGTGCTGATTTCGTTGGTTTTTAAAGAGGTTTTGACCGATGGCCCTACTGTGGCTCGGTGGGATTATCCAGTGCTCTAGGGAAGTTGAAAATGCACATTGTACATCTTTGTTTACAACTTGGAGGTCATGACGGGTAGATATCGAGTCAAGTAACTTGCAAGTGCCTTGGTGTCGGCTCAGTGATTGCCTAATTTGAGTTGGCCTTGAGTTACTTGAGTAACTTAACTAGTCGATGTTAGGAACTGGCGCACAATCACAATGAAATAAAGTGTAAAAGCAAAAAAGAGAAATCGAGACATAAGGTTTGTGTCTTGATTTATCTCTAAATTAGGGATATGTCCAGGCGGATTATATCCTATAAATTTTTTTTTTTTTTTTGAAAAACCAAAATATTCTGGAGATTGGATTAGACTTTTTCTACCCATTTCGTCTTTTTAATTAACATAGAACCAAGTCGTCTAGTAAAATGAGGATGATGCACAAGGGATGATCGGGATAGCTCAGCTAGTAGAGTATACGACTAAAAATCCTTGTGTTAAATCTGGTTTGTGGCACATTTATTGTACAAGTATCTATTCCATACATGAAATTAATATGTACAGCTTATTTGATATGGATCAACATACATATTCATTAATTTGATTTCATTGTACCTCTTGTTATATCACTCAATTACAAGTGAAAAATAGTGTGTAGGAAGTCCGTCGTGAGAGATTACTTTCTTCTTTGGTCCCCAAAAGCTACTGAAAGTCCTAATCAAAGAGCCATAAATTCTAGTCCGCATTGAGGAGCCAACTCCAAGCAAGCAAGTTGAAGCAGTAGCAGCAGCTTTTTTCCAATTACATCGAACCTTGGGGACAAGAACAAGCTCATATATATATATATAAAAGCCAAACTATCAATAAAAATATGGGGTCATATTAGTATCTAGGGGGCACGACCTCATTGAGTCCCCTGATTAGGCAGCTCCCGTGGATTTCGCCTGCACACCAAAGAGCGAGATCCTATAATTTCACCCCAATAGTCGAGTCAATCTCAAGCTTGTTAATATTCATGAGTCTAATCAAACTTAATTGAGCCCCTAATGTTTCTTTAGAAATATTACACAATTGAATCCTTGAACTGACATACTCAGGCTTGCACACTTGCGGTGTATAAGCAATCCCCAACATTCAAAAGCTTATTAAACTCGAGCATGATCTCAAGTCGATCATCGGGCATCGGGTATACGAGCCCAAGTTTCGAGCATCGAGTGTATGAGTTCAACTCGAGCTCAGTAGTTTGTCGGCTTGACCTTGGGTTTAGTCGAACCAAATGGTTTGGTTATCCCGTGCTTAAGAAGAGGAAAAAAGAAAACAACGTGCAAGAGTGAGGGATTCATCGATATAAACAGTTGACTGAATAATATGTGAGGAAGAGTAGAACAATAGCCTAATGTGTGTGCATAAACATTTACGTGGTTGTCTTGCGTAAGTTAATTATAGATTGTAAATTAATATTGTATTGTAATTTTTAAGGGCTAGATTTTTATAAGTAGTTAGAGTTAACGGACCTACTGGATCAAGACCGAGACCGTTTCGGTCCAGTCCGTGGTCCCAAAAATATGGAGACCGGGATTATTAGTCCGGTCCCCAGTTTCATGCCAAGATCGGACTGGCCTAGACCATGCACACCCCTAGCCTAATGGCCAAACTTCTGTTGATTTTGCTGACTTGGCAATCTATCAATCATAGTTATAGATTATCCAGCAATTGTTTGGCTCTTGAACTCGAGAGGTGATTCATAGTAAGATCTAATGTAATCAGTAATTAGCTCCTCTAATTACTGATTGAGATGAACAATTTGGTTGTCAATTGCATATTGTTTGACAAGCTAGAAGCCCAGCAGAAAATCAAATCGAGAACATGCTGAAGTCTGTCGCCGTCTACTTCAATCCATCCTTTGAGCTCAAACGTGTATGAGAGCATCGTTTTGGTTTTGGACACGGAACAAAGGTCACACACATACAAATTGAGAACACCTAGTTTATAATTAGTTTTCACACGTACAATCATGCTCTTCAAGGAAACCTTTATCACCAACCAAGTCTCCAATTGCTCAGAAAGTTGCTTGTGGCAATCAAGCATCTTTTATAAAATGACGCTCTAATAAATGCTTAATTTCAGCCCGGCATTTTCAAGAATTCATCCGACGACAACAACATGAACGTGAATCCCATAAAGCATATGCATACAAAACTTGGGACATCCGTTTCAAATTATGAGGAAAATATAGGACCTGAAGGAATTTGAAACAGAATTCGTAGCTCTAATCAGTGTAAAATCTTGGAGAACCCCGCCGTTGGCCGCTTTAGCTATATCGGCAGTGGGATGAACGGGTGATTCAATATTTAATCTCTACAGCATACACAATACTAGATTCCATGAGAAGAGTAATCACGTATATAGGCAAACACTAAAAGCAGTATTTCAAAGTCACCAACATCATTCTTGGCGATTATCAAGTGATAAGGAAGATGCTAGTTGACAATCTGGTGCTCATTGTACACGTTTTTTTTTTTTGGAATCACTTCAATCCCGACACAAAAAACAGAAAAAGGGCAGGACAACCAAGAAGGCACAAATGATATTCAGAGCTTTCACATGTCATTCGAATCCTTACATATGGTTGGCCATCTGTTTATGTCCTCGCAGTCAGACATTTACACCCAAATGGAGTTAATATATGACCCACCTCATACTGATAAGTTTTGCATGGACAAAAAAAAAATTGAAATGATGAGCTGAATAAAAATTATAGCATTTCTAGATTCGGTATAAGTAACATATCAAGTAATTAAATCTCGTATGAAAAGACACACGCATCGTATAGTATATGCATGCGTGAGATGATATGTGCGATATATCATGTAACAGGCAAAGTTATTATCGTATGCCATTTTTCTTGTTAAAATATCCCATGTCGCACGTCCAAGCCAAAGAACTTACACCAAATAGTCCCGACAAATGATGATTGAGATGAGATTCGGCATTTTTGAACCATAAAATGCTCGGTTACCATTTCGATTGCAGGTGCAACCAACTTCCTATTAAAGATATGGCAGAAAAAGATAATAGAAAAAAGGCTCCCCATAAGGATCTTCATTAGTACGTAAACCAATTGTAGATAAACATCAGAATAAGCGACATTCACTGGGACAAGAGCAGCCCCTTTAGTAAAAGCTTCCATGGCTGGTTGAGCATATTTTTTGTTGAACTTTTTTACTTGAGTTTCCTAGAGAAGAACATGATTGAATCCCACATTTCTCACTCTCTCTCTCTCTCTCTCTAGGTGCGCACGAAAACACATAATCGACGAGCAAACACGAAACTAAGATTCAGTAAACAGCACACATCAACAAATGTCCTGTATTTATCATGAGCCGTTGACAAAAGGAAGTCAATTTCCATGATCTCAAAACCTAGCCGAACCCTAATAGTCTTTCTTTCTCTAGCACGCACACAAGCATCCATCCACACACCGGCACACGCTCAAAGAAGAGACTCCGGCGAGGGCGGAACATTGATACATCATGGATCGTGTGGCTTGTACGAATAGGGATTCAATTCGGATAAAATCAACCGCGTAGCCGACATACTGTACAGAGGGGAAAGAAAAGGCTAAAGGAAAGAAGGCGATGCGGCAAACTGTGCGCTCGAGAAAGCGATCCAGATGATGCTTAGAAGAACCACTTGCAATCAGCTCATAGTCAAACATGAAGGAGAGAGGAAGAACCGATCGATACTAACCCGGAAAGAGGCTCGACCGATGCAACTCGAATAGCAAAGCTTTTCTTGAAAAATTGTTGAGGGGAATGAAGCCTGGTCCGAAATCACCCCACACTTTCGCATGAACGCATGTGATCGAAGCTCAACCAAAGAATCCTAAAGAGCAAGGAGAAATGATCTCGAACCAGACGACACTCCCCTCAACCGAACTCATCATCTTCCAAGTAGAGAGAGAGAGAGAGAGAGAGATGGGATTGACATGGCCATGCATTAGTTCTTGGAGTTTTTCAGGGAGGGGGGTCCATGAATATATACGTAGAAAAGTGTTAAACGACATGGAAGTCCACTTTCCACACCGTCCTAATTTTACTTTTATTCCACACGTAAGGTCAAAGATGTTTAGTTAGATCTGTCCCAGCGATGGAATATCTCGCTGCAGAAACAAAAACCTCGTTCTTAACTAATTTGTCTGTTCCTGCTTTTTATATTCTAGACGCGGCTCCCTTAAGACCTTAATGAAGACGGCTCCCTAAAGTCAAAACTATAGAGCTAATCGCCTCGTCTCCTTGCTGGGAAAAGTTTCAAAAAATTTATACACTTATTGTATTGATTTCAATTCAGTCCCAAATCTTTCAATTTGATTAATTTAGTTCCAAATCCTTTCACATGATTCAGTCTAAATGGCTAATTTTGGCCTAAAATTACTAATATCGACGTCGACCGTTCTACGTGACATGCCTAACGCTGATGTGAATTTTTAGAAAATGTATTTAGCATACCTTTAGTATATTTATCTATTTTTTTCCTTTTTTTTCTTTTTTTATTTTGTTTCTTCCTCTTTTGTGTTTGCCGATGGTCATCAAAGTTGGCCTCACCTGGGTGAGGGCAAGGGCAAGGGCTAGCAAGGTCCCCTCACCACATCTAGCAAGGCCGCCTTGACCTGGGTGAAGGCCAGCATCTGTGTCGTCGAACCTTGCCTGGGCTAGCGGCCTCACTGTGTTCGCCCTTGCCTAGGCGCAACCCAACGAAGCCAAACCTTGCGGGCTATGGCCTGTGGCGCTGGCAAACAAAAAACGGAAGAAAAAAGGGGGGGGGAAATATATTAAATTTTTGTAAAAATGTCCACATCGGCCCCAATCATTTTACTAGGATGAATGATATCCATGTCAGCGATTTTTTTGAGCAAAATTGGTTGGATGAACTGAATTGGTACCAATATGAAAAGGTTTATGCCTAAATTAGTTAAATTAAAATATTTAAGACTGAATCAGTTTAGAACTTTTTTCTTTCTTTCTGCTCCCCTGGTCAGCAAGTAGTGTCTTCACTATCTCGTGTACTCTTTGAGCATTTCTGGAGGTCTTACTTGCCACCTTAAGGATGGAGCTTTTCTCGTTACTTTGTGGGTGAAGCTTCACTCGATGCTAGTGGACTTTAGGGCTATTCGTGTGCATCCTTGAACATGATTTGAGCCGAAAGAAAACAAAGAAGCTCATTTTCGTTTATGAATCATGAAGTAAGACCAAGCTCATGAGATTGTTATTCTAGGTCAGAACAAGTCGATAGGATCCCCGTTTTTTACGTTCCCGTGCCCCTTACATCGCACGATACTAAGTCATCGACATAGGTGATATTGCTGGCTTAACTAAGTTTTGGATATGCAGTCTTTTGGGGTGCCTAACCAATCTTACATGTCAGAGCATTTCCTCCGTCCGACGCGAACCCAATATCCCGGGATTACCCCGTTAAGTTGGCTATGCTACAAGTCAAACCCGTTAATCGTATATCCCGACATTCGATTTTGGTGTTGGGTCTCAACCAAGTTGAACCAACTCCCAAGATCACTAGTGATGCTTTGCTTGTAGTTGCTAGATCATAAATTGGAAACCCTTTTGAACAGATTTAAAAGAACATGGGATCGATTTCGTTGTATCCACCCTCTCTTCTGAAACAAGAAATTCACATTAATCCTCGAATTGACAAAGCCATTTTCCTCTCCTCTCACGCAAAGGATATGTCATATCCTTTGCTTCCCACTAAGGTAAAGCAAAGACCGACGTTCATCAATGATTGCATACTTTGATTCCGAATGTTATTCATCCCTCAAAATTTGCAATGGATGAATTTGGATCTCTTTGTGGAAAATCGGCTAAAAAAGTTGTGTCGTGGTGTAAGGAGACCAAAATAACGAAATTCAAGCGAAGTCATGATTCCCCAAAGAAGAGGAAGAGGAAGAGGAAGGGGGGAAGTTTTCCACACGGCCACATTCACAATTGGGATTGGGATTGAGAGTGTGGTCCAATCAAATCTACAATCATAAGGCGGCCAGAAACCGAATCTAGCAATTTTGAGTGCTTTTGTACTTTCTTCTCTTTGCGATACAACGCATTTAGTTTAGATGTGAAAGTGAACATTGCTAGGAGAAAATTCCATACATTTTCTAATTTAATTGATTGATACTATTTCTTTTGTTTTCTCCTCTACTACCGTTTGAACACATGAGATTTTTGTTTCCATACATTTTTTTCTAGGGAAAATTCCAAAAAAGATATCCAAACCTTTCCCTGTGACCGTGGAACACCGATAGCTCAAGCTTTTCATAGCAAACCAATATTCAAATATTAATAAAAGTGCACACGTCAGCGCCGATCGATCGAAATTGGCCGAGAAGACCGAATTGGCATAAATGCGAAAAGTTTAGAACTGAATTGACACACACATAAAAAGGTTTTTTGACTGAATTGGCAAAAATATAAAAAGTTTAGAACTGAATTAAAAAAAATTCAAAAATTATGTCTAAATTAGCAAATGTGACGTAGGTTTAGGATTTTTGTGATAACGAAGGTACGCCTTTGGAGGTACTTTTTGAATTGATTCGTTTTCACGGCTCACTTGTTTCAAAATTTATTGAAGAAAACTCGAGTGTGCATTTAATGAACCTGCAAACGCATGGTAGATTCAATTTATAGTGTGGACCAACATACGAGCTTGATGTTGGAGGATCATTTCTTTTCATTGGTCAATGTACGAGCTTCATTTTCCTTATAAGTACGCCAACGTTATATAATAGAAACTTCAAATGGTGCGATCATGATTTCACATCAACTATATTAAATAAATAACAAAAGGTTGCCGTATGTATATAATATATACAACTATTTAAATTACAAGATCTTATTCGAAACTTTGTATTTACTAATTCAATGGAGACTATTTCATGCTGTGTAGTGAGAAATCACAAGAATATTATATTTAATTTTTAAGTATGAAGTAAAAACAATCCAAGTTTGGACACATAAACAGTTTATGCCATGTTACATCACTAACATTGACTAATGAAAAGATTTTAAATAAGAAAAGTCTTTTTACCTAGCACAACGAAATGTGTGCATTATCCATGTATAATTCGGTTTATTCCAAAAGAACAATTATTTTTCTGTATGTTCAATAGGGATGGAAGTCACGAAAATTACCAAAAAAATCTAATCCTATTATAATTGTGCAAATTCAGTCCTTTTTTTTCCCAATACAATCCTAAGCCTTCTACGTTTGTCCCAATTCAATTCACCCGGCCAATTTTGATCGGCCTACACTAACGTGGCTGTTGATGTGATTTTTTTAATAATATTATAATAAAAAAATTAATTTCATTTTTATTTTCTTTTCTTTAGTTTCTCTTTTTTCTGGACTTAAGGCTGAGACCCCCCCCCCCCCTAGCTAGATCAGCATCGCCAGAATTAGAACTTACAAGGATCGTGGGTTTTTAAGTCATCGGATTTTTTTTTTAAATTCTAAAAGGTACCATATCGTGTATATGCATAGAATATCTATAAATTAAAGGGTGAATTCACATTTCTTCCGGAATATCATTTTATAAGATCGTCACGTGCTTGAGATTACTAGGTACCGACAGGTCAAAAGATTAATAAGTACAGTGTAGACACGACCGACAAAAGCGTCAGTTGCCTTGATTTTCACTAATTATGTAGATCTGGGACTTTAGTCAATATTTCTGTACTATTTTCACGAGAATGGTCAAAAACTTTATATTTTCATAATCACCCTTCAACCAACATGACAAATATGAAAGTGGTGACTTTAATCCTTCACCAGTATGCCGAACTGGTTTGGATTTGCTTATGCATGAAATTAAAAAATAATAATAATAAGATTTTGTAAGTCTTTGACTAATCATACTATCGTCTCTTACAAATTCATACATAAGCTGAATTTCTAAGCACCTTGTAAAGAAATCATGCTTCGACAGGACAAAAATGCAATGCAATTTTAGCCAGCTTTTACTGAATAGAGTCGATCGCGATGCAAACAAGGAGAAAATATAATTCGGAATAGGAGTCATGGATAACAATTTTGCTTTAACTTTTTAACATTATGTTCACACTATTTCCTGCCAAACTAAGTAATTTCGCAAAAATAATAATAATAATAATAATAATAATTAGAGAGGAAGAAAACGGATAATCCTCAAAGATGAAAGTAGTTTAGGCAACACAAGTCCGAGATAGACAATTTGCTTTACCAATTATATGAAAGTTCAAAGATATGGGTTGGACGTATTAGATAAGGTGAGCGGGGAAAAAGAAAAGTCATTTAGAACAATCATGAAAATCCAGCTAAATGACATGCAAGCAGCTTCATCTTCATCATTTCAATGGGACTGAACCTGAAACAGACAAAAGTGTTCCTCAGCAACAGCTCATTAGTACTGCCAAACCCTAATAAAGGCTAGCTTTTTATGGGGGCCCTACGCTCTTTGGAAATGCTGGGTGAGAACAGAAGACAATGGAAACTTTTAGCACAGTTCCAAGAAGGAGAGGGTTTTCCGTGCCACCGGTCAACTAAACACAAAAGGGGGGAATGGAATATCACGTTCTCTACAACGTTTCAAGTCTGGTGTTGAATGAAATGTCAAACCAAGTTTGGGAACAGCATCTTTGACTTAATCCTAACATAGACTCTCTCCTTTTGGTCCTGAATTTGGGCTAGACAGATCAGTTCCTTTCTGCAGACACGAGGCATGTAAAGTAAAACACAGAGTCCTACCTGCATCATTAGGAAAAAACCTTCATGTCGGAATCGATCAATGCATTTGCCTGGAGATCAACTTGGTTCTGATTCTGTCACCTCAGCATAAGGATGTAAAAGAAAAAAAAAGTAGTATAAAACAAATGGTCATAAGAGATCGTAGAGTGGTTTATCATGAGCTGTACCGATCACCAGAAAATTTTCCTTTCATTAAACTATCTAGAGTAAGCTCGTTTATGCGTCTTGTATGGAGCTAAACTCGAGTGGGCATTCATTCCGGCATGACTCCTGTACAACTACAAGGAAATTGACAAGTTACTGTAAGGGCACACACCACATTGTTCAGATCCAGAGATGAAACATCATTGACTAACAAGACAAAGGATAACTTTTGCGGTGAAAATTCTTGTCTTCCCAAAGTTAAATCGAAAACAAAGATCATGTTAAACTATCTTCACTGTGAATCACAATAAGTATATGATGCTTTCTTGGCACCCCGAAAATTAAAAAAAAAAACAAAACAAAACAAAAAAAGTACATGCAAAGACAGTTCCTCCTAAGTTGGTTCTATTTATTTTGAGCACTAGTTAAATATATGAGATTACGCCCACAAAAATTTCAAGAGCCTACCTAAATTGAGATGCATCTAGGTCTACCTATCAAAGCAGAGGAGGAAAGTCGGCGAACTACATGTATATCACGATATCACAGGTGTAATTCCATGTGGGGCAACTGCTGCTCAGCCAATCCCTTCAGCTTTTCCACGACTTTATGAGCGAGATCACTGTAAGCTCTGGAAACAGCCGATTTGGGAGCCGATAGTACAATAGGCAAACCTTCATCACTACTCTCTCTGATGTCTCCTTGCAATGGTATCTGAGGGAGAAGAGGGGAACAGGAGCATGTTAACACTGAACAAAACATGATTTCATGTAAGCATCAGACAAACTGACTCAAAACTATGCGACAGCCCACGTGATGTGCATATACCAATGCATTTGTCTAGTATTCCACTTTTGAAACTTTAGCGTGCTCCATGAATGAACCTAAGACAAGGTTTTGAACATCTCATGGCCAAAAACAGTTTAAGCTACCAAACAAGTACAAGATGCAGAATCCATATCTTGAGTATGCCTCTGATCTTTTTTATCCACAGAATTCATCTGCTTGAGTTTTGGTTATGCAGCCAATGCAAGCCTATTAATTGCATATTATGCAAGCACGTAAGTAGACAGTTCTAGACTTCATAAGCTTGTTAACTGGCGATGTGTTAAGAAGATCTCTCCAAGAAATATGTGCAGGCAAGGTATGCCAAGAAACTCATAGTTACAATGTAGATCTTTTTTGCTTGACTTTGCAAGTTGAAAGGATCCAAGATTGTTGATTTCGAAAAAGAAGTGTTGATTTTCGAAGCAGAACAATCGTTTCTTCTATTTCTTCAAATCATAAAAGTTACAGAGAACATTACACATAAATAGCTAGGACAACAATGCTAAAGAAAGGAAATAAAAACAGAAAAGGCAAAAAAATTTCTACTTCCTAAACTCGAGGATCCAGAATAAAGAAAATAAAATAAATGGAAATAAACGGAATCATATCCCAGGATGTTCTCATGATTTTTTGAGATCTTCTCCTGATTATTCGACACCCCCCCTCAAGTTGGTGCGTAAATGCCTATCATGCCCAACTTGCCGATGAGATGCACGGAGTTAGGTCTGAACAGGCCCTTCGTAAAAATGTCAGCTATTTGTTGCATTGTTGGCACAAATGGCATACAAATAGCTCCTGCATCAATCTTCTCCTTGATAAAGTGTCTATCAATCTCAACATGCTTAGTTCTGTCATGTTGTACTGGATTATGTGCAATATTGAAAGAAAGAAGGACCTCCATATGATGTTTATTGATCTAAACAAGACATATGATAGGATTTCAAAAAAGATTTTGTGATGGATTCTTGAGAAGAAAAAAGTACCTTCAAAGTATGTCGAGGCAATCAAGGACATGTATGACGGTGTTACTACATGTGTGAAGGCTTGTAATGGCACATCAAGTTATTTTTCAATTACAGTAGGCTTACAATAAGGTTCTGCTTTGAGCCCTTAATTTTTGCCCTGGTTATGGATGAGCTAACAAAAGATATTCAAGATGAGGTGCCGTAGTGTATGCCTTTTGCAGATGATATCGTGCATATTGATGAGACCAGGGCTGAGGTTAACACTAAGTTAGAAGTATGGAAAAGCACGTTAGAGTTTAAAGGATTTATGCTAAGTCGAAATAAGACGGAATACTTGAAGTGTGAGTTTGACACGGCAGAAAGAGGGGATCAAGAAGCCGTAAATATGCTCTGACAGGAAGTACCCAAGAAAGATACATTTAAGATATCTGGATCAATATTGCAAAAGGAATGAGAGATTGATGAGGATGTAAGCCATAGAATCAGAGCAGGTTGGATGAAATGACGCGGTGCATCGGGATTTTTGTGTAATCGCAAAATTTCTCTTAGGTTAAAAGGAAAATTTTATAGAACAGCAGTCAGACCTGCCATGTTATACGGAGCTGAATGTTAGCCAGCACAAAGGAAACATGAGCATAAAATGGGAGTAGCGGAAATGAGGATGTTAAGGTGGATGTGTGGTCATACAAGGATGGATAAGATAAGGAATAAAGAGATTCGACGAAAAGTTGGAGTAAAAAAGTTGGAGTAAAACCGGTGGCGGAAAAGATGAGAGAGCATAGATTGAGATGGTTTAGGCATATATTCCGAAGGCCCTTAAATGCATCGGTACGAACAGAAGTTTGCTATCGAGAGCATAATACGAAGAAAGCAAGAGGTTGGCCGAAATTTACTTGGGGGAAAGTAGTAAAACAAGATTTAATGGAGTGGAAAATAAATTGGCGTACTGTTTGTCTTAGGACGGAGTGGAGAAATGCTATTACTGTTGTAGAGGGGTAGTGTATAAATAGATAGATATATATATTTACTTATTTATTTTTACACACTTATCTATTTTCCCTCCATTGATTCTGCTTTTATTTTTATGATTCTTTGAGATTTATCGACCGCCAACCCCAACTAGTTTGGGATAAAGGTGTTGTTGTTGTTGATGTTGATGTTGATGTTGATGCATTGATTGCAGCCTTGTTGTCACAGTACAACTTCATAGGCAGTTTCACTGGTGCTCAAAGTTCTTCTAGTACTCGTGTTAGCCACAACATCTCACAGACTCCATGGGCCATTGCTTGGTACTCTGCTTCTGCACTACTTCGTGCTACCACATTCTGCTTTTTACTTCGCCAAGTAACTAAGTTCCCCCAGACATATGTACAATATCCTGAAGTAGACCTTCTGCTAGTAATTGACCCTGCCCAGTCTGCATCTGCATATGCTTCAATTTATTGTTGAGTAGACTTTTTAAATAGCAGACCTTTTCCAGGTATGCTCTTTAAGTATCTCAAGATCCTATACACGGCCTCAAGATGTCTTTCATAGGGAGAATGCATACATTGGCTTACCATACTCACAGCAAAGGCAATATCTGGCCGTGTGCGATAAACAGAGTAGTTTCCCTACAAGCTTCTGGTATCTCGATGTATCAAACAGAACCTCATCTTTGTCATCTCCAAATTTTTTATTTGGATCTATTGGAGTATGTGCTGGTCTACAACCACTCATTCCAGTGTCCTTTAGAAGATCCAAGACATATTTCCTTTGTGAAACTACAATTCCCTTCTTTAATCGAGCCACCTCCATTCCAAGGAAATACCTTAGAGTTTCCAAGTCCTTGATCTCAAATTCAGAAGCAAGACATTCTTTCAACCTATTCATCTCGGCAATATCATTCCCAGTGAGAATAATGTCATCAACATACTATCAAAATTGCAACCTTCCCATCACGAGCATATTTCACAAACATGGTATGATCAGCTTGTCCTTGATCATACCCTTGTTTCTTCACAGACTGAGTGAACTTCTCAAACCAGGCCCTTGGTGACTGTTTCAGTCCATATAGTGACTTCTTCAATTTACAAACCTTCGATCCAAACTTTTTGTCAAAGCCTGAGGGGAAATCCATATATACTTCTTCCTCCAAATCTCCGTTCAAAATGCATTCTTCACATATAGTTGTTGTAGAGGCCAATCAAGATTGGCTGCAAGTGATAAGATCACTCTGATAGTGTTTAGCTTAGCAACTGGAGCGAAAGTCTCAAAGTAATCGATGCCATAAGTTTGTGTGAATCCTTTGGCAACCAATCGAGCTTTACGCCTTTCAAGAGACCCATCAGCCCTATGCTTGGTTGTGAACACCCATTTGCATCCAACCGCGGACTTTTCTTTGGGTAGATCCACCATATCCCATGTTCCATTTTTTTCAAGAGCTTTCATCTCTTCAAGAATAGCTTCCTTCCACTCAAAAACTTGTAGAGCATCCTGCACAATTTTGGGAATCTCCACACAAGACAAGGTTGAGGTAAAGGCACGAAAATTGGGTGAGACATTTTCGTAAGACACATAATGAGGCATAGGATGTTTGGTACAAGACCTAACTCCTTTCCGAATAGCAATAGATACGTCAAGTTCATCGGTAGTCTCATCATTTTGTTGAATATCAGGTTGGACAGATTGAGTTGGAGCATTACCTGACGATTGCATGGAGTTCTGGTCATGTCCTGGTTCAGACTCATGGCACTCTAAAGGAGCAGAAGACTCATTTCTTTGAGTTTTGTTTCTTCTCGTGTAGACTTGAGCATAAGATGGAAGTTCAGCATTCTTGGTACTAGTTTCACACTTGTTACGCTCAATAGTAGGATGAGATGCCAAAATAGGTAGACTCGAACTTTCATTATTTAGTTCAAAATCTTTATTTGGTTCAAAATCAGGTATAAGAGTTGCCGGAAGAGGATTTTCAAATTCGGCAAGACGAAAAGACTCGTTAATGGAGTTGTGCGAATCTACACTTTCTTTCCCCCCCTGAAGATGAGCTCCAAAAAAAGGTGTTAATTCGAAAAAGGTGACATACATGGTGACAAACATTTTTTTGGAAATTGGATCAAAGCATTTATATCCTTTTTGGTTTGGTGCATAACCAACAAACACACATCTTTTAGCTCTAGGATCAAGTTTGCCCGGATTTCTATCATGGATGTGTACAAAAGAGGTACAACCAAATAGTTTTAAAAAAAAAAGGCTGTAGTAAGTCTAGAGGCCAGATAGGTCCTTTGAAGGACTTTCAGGAGTGTTTGAAACTTTAGCACTCTAGAAGGCATTCTATTGATAAGGTATGTGAATGTAAGAAGAGCTTCACCCCATAGGTATGTGAAAACTTTAGTGGTGAAGAGTAGAACTCTATTTACTTTTAAAAGGTGTTTATTCTTCCTCTCTGCCACCCCATTTTGCTGAGGGGTGTCAGGACAAGAACTTTGATGCACAATTCCTTTTTCCAAGAAAAAATGTCCCAGAATTTTGTTGAAGTATTCTCTCCCATTGTCACTCCTGAAAATCTAGATTTGCACTTGAAATTGTGTTTGTATCATGGTGTAAAAGTTTTTGAAAACAGACTCTACGTCAGATTTCGCTTTTAACAAGTACACCCAACTTGCTCTCATATGATCATTAATAAATGTAACAAATCATTTTTTTCCCGAGGGTGTAGGAATCCGAGATGGTCCCCAAACATCACTATGAATTAAAGAGAATGGTTTAGACGACTTGTAGGTTTGAGAGGGAAAGTTTGTTCGATGATGTTTGGCTAATTCACAAAATTCACACTAAAATGAAGATGGACTTTTATTCAAAAACAACTTTGAGAACAAGAACTTCAAATATTGAAAATTTAGATGACCAAGCCTATAATGCCATAACATAATATCAACATCCTTACAAACAGTAACAGATTCGAAACAACTACCCTGAACTTGTCTAGCCGAGCTTGTTCCATCTTCAAAGAAATAGAATCCTCCACTCTCTCTAGCACTGCCAATCGTCCTCCCCGAGGTCAAGTCCTGAAACTCACAATGAGATGAGAAAAAATTAGCTCGACACTTTTGATCGAAGGTTATTTTACTAATGGATAGCAAGTTACAAGATAGCTTTGGAACATGAAGGACATTATGAAGTGTGAGGGCAGAGGATAGCTTGATGGTCCTAATTCAGCTATAGCCGAAAGGGAACCATCTGCAATAGTGATTTTTTTATTCCTTGCACACAGATTATAGGTGGAACAAAGCTTTGAACAACCTGTCATATGATGCTGAATCAAGAATCCATGGAGTTTTTTGGTGTGGATTTTCTATGAGGAAAGCAGTAGAAAAATGATTACCTTGATGGGCTAAAGAACAAGAGGGATTTAAAGAAGGTTGTGGAGGTTGAAGAAGTTTGTACATATGCTCTAATTGTTCCTTTGTGAATGGAACCAAATCTGATTTTATTTGCTCTTCCTCGTTTGTCGCCTGGAACACACGACCATCATTACTGCTCCTTCTCTTCCAGCCTTCTTTTTTCCAATTCTGCGGTTTCCCATGAATTTTCCAGCAAGTTTCTTTGGTATGCCATGGTTTCTTGCAATGTTCACACCATGGTTTCTTCCTCCTCTCTTCTTCATAATCAAACCCCCGAGCTACAAGTGCAGACTTCTCGAAAAGAGGGTTCTCATTTGTTTCCGAATCATGTAGCATGATTCGCCTCCGAGATTCCTCCCTTCTAACTTCAGAGAAAACCTCACGCATGGATGGCAGAGGTTTCTGACCGAGAATTCTACCTCTCACTTCATCCAAGTTTCGATTAAGGCCCGCTAGAAACATATACACTCTATCATTCTCTTCTCTCTTCATTTGTCTCTTGCAATCAGCTGGACTCTCCCATGTATCATCATAGCATTGGGTCTAATTCCTGCCATAAAGTCACCATTTCATTGAAGTAAACAATTACCTCACGGTCTCCTTGCCTTGATTGCCATAGCTTTGTCTTCAATTCAAAGATCTGAGAAGAGTTCTCCAAATCAGAATATGTTTCTCTCACAACATCCCACACATCTTTAGCGGTCAGAAGAAATAGATGCGGTTTTCCAATTGCTGGCTCCATAGAGTTGATCAGCCAGGCAATCACTAAAGAGTTCTCCGATCTCCAAGCCTTCCATCTCAGATCGTTTTTTGCTGGTTCTTTTTCCTCGCCTGTCAAGTGGCCGAGCTTGCCTCTTCCATCGATTGCTAGCTTCACCGATTGGGCCCACTCCAAATAATTTTGGCCATTCAATCGGTGAAGTGTTAACAGCAGGCTGGAATTGTGGGAGAATTGCTCTCCACGGTTGTTCGATTGGCCAGAGAGATCAGTTGAAATTTTCTATGGCTCGACACCTAAATCGGTGCCCTTATGAGCGCCGGTCATAGCCATTTTCACCATAGTAGGAGCTGGATTCAAAAAATCAGCTATGATACCACGTTGATTTCAAAAAAGAAGTGTTGATTTTCGAAGAAGAACAATAGTTTCTTCTATTTCTTCAAATCATAAAAGTTACGGAGCTGAATGTTGGCCAGCACAAAGGAAACATGAGCATAAAATGGGAGTAGCGGAAATAAAGATGTTAAGGTGGATGTGTGGTCATACAAGGATGGATAAGATAAGGAATGAAAAGATTCGACGAAAAGTTAAAGTAGAACCAGTGGCGGAAAAGATAAGAGAGCATAGATTGAGATGGTTTGGGCATATACTCCGAAGGCCCTTAGACGCATCGGTATGAACAAATGTTTGCTATCGAGAGCATAACACGAAGAAAGCAAAGGGTCAGCCGAAACTTACTTGGGGGAAAGCAGTAAAACAAGATTTAATGGAGTGGGAAATAGATTGGCGTACGGTTTGTCTTAGAACGGAGTGGAGGAAGGCTATTAGTGTTGTGGAGGGGTAGTGTATAGATAGATAGATAGATATATATATACTTATTTATTTTTACACATTTATCTCTTCTCCCTCTCTTGATTCTGCTTTTATTTTTATGATTCTTTGGGGTTCATCGACCGCCGACCCCAACTAGTTTGGGATAAAGTTGTTGTTGATGTTGATGTTGTATAAAAGTTACAGAGAACATTACACATAAATAGTTAGGACAACAATGCTAAAGAAAGGAAATAAAAACAGAAAAGGGAAAAAAAATTCTACTTCCTAAACTCGAGGATCCAGAATAAAGGAAATAAAATAAATGGAAATAAACGGAATCATATCCCAGGATTTTCTCCTGATTTTTTGAGATCTTCTCCTGATTATTCGACAAAGATAATAAGACCAACGCCTATGTTCAACACTTCAAGAGACCAACAAGGACACTTGTTAGTTAAATAAGCCAACACCCCTTTATGATATAATAGAATGGAAAACTCAAAAGCGAAAGGAGAAAAGAACATACAAAAGATTTACGTATTTTTATGTCTTAAATAAATTAAGGCATTCTTAAAAAGTAATTTCACAAGCTCTGGTGTGGCAACACAGAGGGACATCACCCTAATTAACATACCTCAGCAATGCATTCCAAACCCGTCTCATCAGCCGTCCTTTGACTTCCTCCTTTTCCAAAAATGAATGAAGGTTCGCCACAATGTGGGCACTTAAAGTAGCTCATGTTCTCTATAATTCCCAAAATCTGCAGGGAGAAAATCTATCACTACCTTCACAAGACAAACTACTACTCAAAGCATGGCATCCGATTGAGATCAAATATTAAAATACTGTATAAGAAAACTGACTGGAACAGATAAAAACATCTGTAAAAGATTACCTCGATTCAATCACAACATTCATAAGACTGTGTTGCAAGAAGCATCCAACTTGACCCAAACACATACCAGTTTGACACGTGGAAACTAGCTAAATCAGAAAGATGGAAATGCAACAGCATGAACCAAACTGAGTGAATGACATAATGCCTCTGTATTAACCTACGCACTAAAATTCAATTATATTAGCTACTCCGGATAACTACTTACACTTTCAGCAAATCAGATGTTGCATTTAGCATCATTTAGATCTCAGGTTTCCAAAATAAACTTTTCATCCTATAGTTGGCATCCACTAGTACTTTACAAACATTATCCATAATCATTATGCAACCACTTGCAATGATTCAATGAAAGAAGCAGTCATGCGATATTGAACACTTTGCCAGTTCGCAGACTCAAATTGAAAAGATATTGCTTTTTATCAGCCAAATTCCTTAGATTCCTTGTGACTATAAAGTAACCCTCTAAATGAACTATGCAGATCGCAATTATTGAATTTCTTCCAACCAGACAGGACACCTAAAAATGACAAATTTACTGTAGAGTATTGTATTCATGAAAATTCTGCACTCCCTGCAAATATAGCTGTTCAAAACCTTTCCAATTTAAACCCAACCACAATCCTTCTGGCTGGCTTTTAGCCTATTGGTCCTCCCATCTGACTTTGTACATGATACCGACAGGAAGGCATAGCCAACAACCTAAAGGATAAGATACAAGGGAATTGATGAAGGATAGGAAGATGTTCATCATGCAAGGGAGGTCAGGTATCCAAAAGATATAACATGCAGAATACCAGCTCGAAACATGCACGAAGCTCTTCATAATTCCCACATTTTTTTCCCTAGAATTGAGCTTTATATCCAAGTCAAATCAGCAGAAAAAAAAAAAAAAAAAAAAGCTACAGCTATGCGAAAAATGCACACTGGATTGAGGCATATAGATGCGAGAATCTATCCAGATTCATGTTTTCATTTCTACAGAAAAGAAGAGAATTGATGTCTTTTAGTGACCTCTATAATGGAAATTCCCGATATCCAACAATAGTTTCCTAGAAAATTTGAGAATATAATAATGCTTTGAATCTTTCAAATAGGAAAAATAGGAAATCTGAATATTATTAAGAACATCACGTGACTACTTGTTTGGTCAGAAAAAATAACATAAAACATGTCATATGAAAGACAATGTCCTCCAATCAACCAAAAAAAAAAAAAAACAATGGCCAGTGGCACCCCTTTAAAAGTACAAAGATGAACTATGAGAATTGGAAAGCTTCTTGAAAGCTGAATACACAAACTCTAAATAGAGCTTTTTCACATCTCAAAAACCACCTGAACAAAGATATGCAAGACAATGCAAGCGATTCACTAGCAACAAGTTTCCAAAATAGCAGTCTCTGTAAGTTACTCATGCTGTTAAGTAGTTTGGCAAATTCACTTCAAGCACACTAGATCGGGATGGTCCAGAAAATGATCATACAGGAACTTGGACTTTAGCAAACATCTTAGCTCCTCTCCGAGCATCGATTAAGGCAACATCTTGGGGAGTGGAAACAATCAACGCACCTGCCAGCATATAACTTCAGCTTATAAGTGGACAAAGAAATAACAGAAACTATTGGGGCTGCTCCAGAATAAACATTGGAAATACCAGACACTTGACATGCATCCAATTTATGAAAATGAAGGAAAATGTTTTTATTAAAACCTGTTGAAACAAAGAACTAGCTTTCAAGTAATTGATATGTAATGACGCAGGACCAATTTATAGTAGAATTAAACCATTACAAGACCTTAATTGAGCAGAATACAAGTAAATCAAGCATAAACTGAAATTCTGAATGGAAGATTTTGATTTTTGTACCTGTCGTTCAGTGGAAGTATTAGAACCGATTTTCTTTTCCATTGATCTTATTTGCCTCAAGCATGAAAGAAACTCTTTTCTATACTTTAGCATTCACATTGTTTACGGTCTTACAATATTATACAAAGGGTAAAATCTCACAAATCTGTGAAAATAGACATATATATATATATATATATATATATATATATACACATATAGACAACGCAAATATTTGAGTGTGAATGTGGATGTATCTGTGTGTATTTAGTGATTCAGGTATTTATGTGCTTTCAATTACCAAAAGAACATGTGGAAGTATATTCTGGTTGAAATGAAAATCTTCTTATCAAGCTCTGAACAATTGGTTGACTCCAACATTAAAAGGATGGAACTTGAATATCATATATTTTAAACACTAGACCCAAAAAGAAAGCACTAACTTAGGCATGAGTAGCCACAACCCAATGGGAATGCACACCTTTGGCATAGTCCAATAAGTTCTCCTTTTCGGCTCAATTACTCTTCAACATTACTCGGCCTCCTTAAATACACTCTGATTGACTTTTTTCCAAACTGTGTACCTTTAACTTTGGCCTAGAAGTAGACATGGCCAACCCGAACCGTGTACCCGTAATCGGCCCGAAACTAGTCCATTGACTGGGCCCACGGTTCCATATTTTTCGAAACCGGATTTTATTATATTACAATTTATAATAATTTATAAAATTAAAAGTTAGGAACCGGATTTTATCACATTATAATTTATAATAATTTAACTCCGCCTATGTAGTCTACATAGCATGTCCCAAGCCAGGTAAAGAGGAGGATTACGTTAGGCGTAGCGAGCCGGTTATAAAAAAAGAGCTACCTTTATGAGATGAACCCTATTGATATTTCGTTGGAGCGTACCTTTCTTAGCGACGCGTTGCATCGGCACCCGGGTATAGCAAAAAATGAGCAAGGGTCTTTGCACCAAGATAGGTGGGTGCAAGGGGTAAGGAAGCTAGCCTTGGGCCATCATTCCCTAAGTGATGCGCCACATCGGTGCCTGGATGTGGTGACAAATGAGCAATGGTCCTCACACTTCCGTGGGCAAGTGTGGTGGACAAGAAAAGCCCAGGGGGTAGGGATTAGATTGGGGAGTTGAAATGTAGGAACCTTAACAAGTAAATTGAGGGAATTGACAGATACTTTTGCTAGAAGAGGAGTGAATATTGCTTGCCTGCAAGAGACTAAATAGAAAGAAGAGAAGGCTAAGGAAGTTGATGGCACCGGATTCAAGCTATGGTATACAGGCACAACAAAGAGTATAAATGGAGTTGAGAATCTGATCGATAAAAATTTCAAGGATAGAGTTGATGTTAAAAGAATAGGAGATAGGATTATTTTAGTTAAGCTAGTAGTGGGCGATTTGATTCTGAATATCCTTAGTGTATATGCCCCTCAAGTTGAACTGCAAGCATATGAGAAGAGCAGATTTTAGGAAGATCTGGAAAAGATTTTAAGACGGATACCACACGCGGAGAAGGTACTCATAGGAAGAGATCTAAATGGACATGTTGATCAGAGTAGTGAAGATTTTGACAGAGTTCATAGAGGTTTTGGATATGGGACTAAAAATGAGGCTAGCGAAGACATCTTGAGTGTGGCATTAACTTATGATTTGATGTTGACAAATACTTTTTCTAGAAAAAGAGTCACATCTGATCACTTTATGCAGCTGTTAAAATTGTAGCCAGATTAATTTCTTTCTTGCCAGAAGAGAGGATACAGCCTTGTATGTAGATTGTAAGGTATACCCTAGTGAATGTGTAGCTACACAACATAAGTTGGTGGTCTTAGAAGTTCGATATAACAAAGTACAGAAGATGAAGATAAGTGCACAGCACCCCAGAGTAAGATGGTGGAAGTTTACATGAGGAGAAACAAATAAAATTCAACAAAATAATACTACAGGAAGGACCGTAGCGACTGGAGGGCGAAGTAAATATGATGTTGAATGAGATGTCTAACTGCATCCAGACAGTGGCAAAAGGGGTGTTAGGGGAAAGTAGAGGGAATGGACATCAAGCAAAGGAAACCTGGTGGTGGAATGAAGAGGTACATGAGGCAATTAAGTAGAAGAAAGTGTTTCAGATGCCTACATAAATGTCCTAATGAAGAGAATTTGCAAAAATTTACATTGGCGAGAAAAAGCGCCAAAAAAGCTGTGCAAGAGACTAGAGGCAAGGTTTTCACCGATATGTACAACAAACTTGGGAGCAAAGAAGGAGAAAAAGGCATCTATAGACTTGCAAAGTCAAGGGACAATAAAAGTAAAGATTTGACACGGGTTAGATGTATCAAGGATGAAAATCAACACTCTTGATAAGAGATGAAGATGCTAAGGGCAGGTGGATAAGTTATTTTAACAAGCTTTTTAATGGGGAGAGCGATAGAAGTAAGGTGGATTTGGAAGATGCTTCTGATGATTCAAACAGAAGATTTGTGCGTGGAGTTAAAGCACGGAAAGTTAGAGAGGTATTAAAAAAGATGAAGACTAGTAAAGCCGTAGGACCCGATGGTATTCCTATTAAAGTGTGGAGATGCTTAGGGGATGTAGCAATAAGTTGGTTGACTAGTCTTTTTAACAAGATCCTCCATACTAATAAAATGCCTGATGAATGAAGGAAGAGTATACTTGTGCCTATATACAAGAACAAGGGGGATATCCAGAATTGTTCTAACTATAGAGGCATCAAGCTTATGAGCCATACAATGAAGCTGTGGGAGAGAGTTATTGAGAATCATTTGAGAATAGAGACCAAGGTTTCTGTCAATCAATTTGGATTTATGCCAGGAAGATCTACCACAAAGACCATTTTCTTGATATGACAATTGATGGAGAGATATCGAGAAAGAAAGAAGGACCTCCATATGGTGTTTATTGATCTCGAGAAGGCATACAATATGGTTCCAAGAAAGGTTTTGTGGTTGATTCTTGAGAAGAAAAAAGTACCTTCAAAGTATGTCGAGGCAATCAAGGACATGTATGACGGTGCTACTACGTGTGTGAAGTATTGTAATGGCACATCAAGTTATTTTCCATTCACAGTAGGCTTACACCAAGATTCTGCTTTGAGCCCTTACTTTTTTACCCTAATTGTGGATGAGCTAACAAAAAATATTCAATATGAGGTGTCGTGATGTATGCTATATGCAGACGATATTGTGCTTATTGATGAGATCAGAACTGGGGTTAACGCTAAGTTAGAAGTATGGAGAAGCACGTTGGAGTCTAAAGGATTTACATTAAGTAAGACGGAATACTTGAAGTGTGAGTTTGACACGGCAGTAAAAGAGGATCAAGAAGCCGTAAATATGCTCGGACAGGAGGGACCCAAGAAAGATACATTTAGATACCTGAGATCAATATTGTAAACGGAGGAAAAGATTGATGAGGATGTAAGCCATAGAGTCAGAGCAGATTGGATGAAATGGCGCAGTGCATCGGGTTTTTTGTGTAATCGCAAAATTCCTCTTAGGTTAAAAGGAAAATTTTATAAAACAACAGTCAGACCTGCCATGTTATATAGAGCTGAATGTTGGCCAGTACAAAGGAAACATGAGCATAAAATGGGAGTAGCGAAAATGCAGAAATTAAGATGAATGTGTGGTCATACAAGGATGGATAAGATAAGGAATGAGGAGATTTGACGAAAAGTTGGTGCAGAATCGATGGCGGAAAAGATGAAAGAACATAGATTGAGATGGTTTGGACATATCCTCCAAAGGCCCTTAGATGCACCGGTACGAACAGAAGTTTGCTATCGAGAGCATAACACGAAGAAAGCAAGAGGTCGGCCGAACTTACTTTGGGAAAAGCAGTAAAACAAGATTTAATGGAGTGAAAAATAGATTGGCGTACGGTTTGTCTTAGGACGAATTGAAGGAAGGCTATTAGTGTTGTGGTATAGATAGATAGATATATATATTTATTTATTTATTTATTTATTCACATTATCTCTTTTTCCTTACTTGATTCTGCTTTTATTTTTATGATTCTTTAGGGTTCATCGACCGCCGACCCCAACTAATTTGGGATAAAGGTGTCAATGATGTTGATGTTGATGATAATTGATAATAATTTATAAAATTGCATTATAATAATAATTCAAAGCTCACTCCTCTCCTCTCTTTTTTTTTCAAATTTTATCACAATGTACAATTTGATTATAATTTATAATTAATAATTTATTAATTTTATTTCAAAATTTATTATTTTAAAAAATAAAATTAAAAGTTCCGAATCGAAACCGGAACCTAGAACAGGGAACTAGCCCGGAACCGCCGGTTCCACCTTTTTGTGGAACCGGAACAGGCCACGTCTACCTAGGAGTATCATTTGCTGACCTCAGAAAGGACGAGGCCAAAAATAAACAATTGTCTCTGTAATTTCCATTTTTCTCCCCTCCAATATAAACGAAGGGGAATCAGCTAGACCTCATGGTATATACCAGGGAAAGCCTGGCACTACCACTAACCCAATCCCCAACCTCAATTACCAAGGTTTTCTGATTAACTAATTGTAATTAGATGTTATTAGATTACCTGATAACTGTAGCCTCTGCGTCATGCTTATTTGCGTATCGCCCGTGCCTGGTGGCATATCCACTATAAGAATATCAAGATTTCCCCAATGGACTCCCCTTGTCAATTTTTCAAGAGCATTCATTACCTGCAACAAGAAAGAATCAGTAGTTTCTACAAGTTAAAGCTGTAGACAAATCTTGATTGTTCAAAAAGCTGCAATCACCAACCACAAACGATTACAAATGCAGTAATAGACATAAAGGTCCACCGAAATAGTGCAAGTTCCCCAAGATCAACTGTCCTAAATTTCAAAAACTCCACCAATGGTACATTTTTTTTAAACCAAGAATCTTCAGTACATCCAATAACTGTGGGTAAAAAGAGGATCAATGTGATCACTCGAACTGCCCCGACCACGCAGTGACACTTACAATCAGCTTATATACAATAGTTAAAGAATCATAGCCAGATCAGATTCATCCACTGACAAAGCAAGAGTACATACTTTTGTGCAGACATTACATTTCTGCAGAGGAAGTGCCTGTCAACTAAGATTTTCTCTTTCATTTGCAAAGTGTCAATACTTAAAACCCGCTTCGGTAGCTCTCCATGCATGCAAAAGATGAATCTCTGGGAACTACCGATCTCTTTCACATAAGTCCATGGGTTATAGGTTGCCTTACTGTTTGGCGACCCATTTTTTAGGGAAAAGATGACCAAATTGATGCCCAAACGTGTTGTGGAAAAAATACGGGAATTTGGACACTGAGGTACCTGTCCTTAGAGTAGTTACTAAAAAGAGTGGTGCATGATATGTTGGTTGTGTTGCATGTCATTCATATATGGTGGCCAGAAGGGAAGCCACCTTTGATAGCAATTGGCACGTCAGTGAACAGCAATTCATGATCAGATTCCACAGAGCCCTTTCTTTTTGTGAGACCATCAGAAAGTGTCAACATTTCTGCTACGAAGTTAGGCAAGTCCCCAAAACATTACTACCAAAAGTATGGAGCCAGACATCTCATGTAACAAGTCAGAAGCCTATATTCAGATAAAGATCCAAAAGATATGCAAGAACTGGTGATCGTGTTCCCTTTCTGAGCATAACTCTGGGAAAACTAGTCCTTTGGGATCTCTTTTTTGCTTTGCACCAGTCGTATTCCAAGAGCTGAGAACAGAGAGAATGACCTATCAATTTTCTCTGGTTTTAATATACTGCAATCTTTGAGTTTTCAAACTCCTACCCAAAAACCAAAGCCCCCCAAATCCCCACCATAAAGATAAGCCAAAAATGAGGCTGAAGCAGGTGCGCTTCCAATCACCTATCTGTTTCTTTCACTGCAGTCCTTTTATCAGGCGGGAGAAATGGGAATCATAGTAATAAGATATCATTTAGATGGCTTAAAGACAATCCATTCAAACATCTTTTAAAAGAATTGTGAAAGGATAGATTGGGCAGTATGCTGTACCATAGGGCCTCTCCATACAATTGGTGCATCCTTTTCAACAAGCAAACCCATTGACATACACTTGACCGCATACTTCTCGATAGGAACCATCTTCTTATCTGTCAAATAACAAGAGGGCATTAGTATGCATGAAAAGATATTCGGGACACCCATGCTGTGTTAAGCAAATAGGTATTTTCTGAGCACATGTCAAAGAAAAATTAAGAAAATTAATTTTGAAAAGGTGATAAATACGCATGCAAGTCAAAAAAAATTGCAAGACAAAAGGATAGAGAAGCATTCTTTATTCTTCTAGTTCTCGATCTTAACATACCTAGAAAAGCAATTTGGTTGTTACCATGAAGTACCCAATTGTTAACTTAAAGTCCATTTTACCCACTGTTAGATAAAAGTAAAACAATTAAGAGTTCCTGAAAAAATTACTATTATATAGGTCAGCTTTAGAATTTCAACTTGAGATGAACTCTATGATTTTGAACTTTACACTGCTATGGAGAAAATTCAACAATGTTAACTGCACCTTCAGTCACGTCTGGTTTCTCATGTATTTGCATCATAGTGGGAACAGATGGTCCATAAATATCAGCATCTAGCAAGCCCACCTTTAGTTGACACACATTAGCAAGTGCGACAGCCAAATTAACTGCATATATATTGGCATGAGTTAGCAATACTCATTTATAATCAATATTACATTCCAAACTTCATTTATCTTAATAGTCGAAAGTAAGGACATGACCCATAATTCCTTACTACTCTCCAATTTAGGCCCTGCTTCTGTCTATTTTATAGTTCACAGAGCGTGCACATTACTTCTTATTATCAGTGAATTTATCTTTAATCATGAAAGAAACAAAGACATCTAGCATATTCTTCATCAGTAAGTTATCATATCATTTCCAAAAATATGTATGTAGGAGAGACCCTCCCTACTACAAGCTCATAAAAAATGTTGAGTGAACCCCAACCTACAGAATATCTATACCCCAATTTGTACACAGTCATATGTCTCAAAGTAGCAACTCACTTCAAGGCACTGGAACCGGACATATACTTCAATGAACAATAAAATTTATACTGTGTATAACAGACGAAAAACGCTATGTAAGCTGACTATTGTGTTACTATCTATTCCTTGCACACCAAATGTAATAGAAGAAAGCATTCGAGGCCAATAGCCCAATCCAACTCATCCTGCCAGCAATGGACTTGACTATTGAATCCAACAACGTCATAACTTCTTCTGAACAGCAATAGAAAAATGAGCAAGCACCACGTATAATCACCGGCTCATCACAAGCAACGCACAAGAGGCGATTAACATCGATAATATTGAAACCAGGTACACAATCTGTGCCCAGTTGGCAATTTATTAAGAATTGTAACCAAGTTTTAAAAGAATGCTTGGAAATATTCAGACTCCAAACAAGTCGGTGACAAGGTACTTTGCAGCTCTATCTCTAAGAAGTTGCCAAGCATTATTGACTGTAAAACACCATATAAAGAACTCCAGAAGATTTTATCAGAGGAATTACAGTGATATAAAACCCCTCATAAAGCAACTCAAATATCCAACTAACACATAAACCTCGCTGGAGGAGTGAAAATTCTTAACAACTGCGGTCACCTTGTCATCCGATAAAATAGCAAAATAATAAATGATTCTATTTCCGAAGTTAGATAGGTGAGAACCAAAGGGGTGCCAATTATTGATCCAGAGATATTTAACATTGCCATCTCTGATACAGTGATTAATACGCCACCGAGCTGCATCACAAAGATAAAGAATTATCCTCCAAGAATCAGAGGAATACGCCATACATTTTAATAGCCAAAGACTTCTATCTCTGAGCTCGTATTGTTGTATCCTTGCTATCCAAAGACAAACCCTTGCATAAAAAGCAGTCTCATACACTATAGAAAGTATGTTTCCGTCCCAATGAAAGTCTTTTGAGACCAAGTCCTGCCTAGTATTTCTGTAGACAGATCTGAGTCCGTTTGACTCTTGTCCCTCTGGAATTTTCAGCATGCCATCTCCATAATATAGAAACGCAAGCTTTATGAATTTTCTTGAGCACTTTCTTAGGTAGAATGAAACTATTAAAACAATAAGATGAAGTAGTTTGAATAACAGAGGATATGAGATCGTAGTTTTCCAGCATAACACAATTTCCTAGAGGCCCAACCACAAAAGTATCAAATACAAGCAATGTGAAAGGTTGATATTTCTTTTCATTTAATCTACCAGAGGTCAAGGGCACACAAAAGTCTCGGAGGTGAAGAGCCAAGTTGAAGTCCACTAAATACCAAGAAATCACTGCAACACAGCATGAGGAATACCTGCTACTAAAACTTCAGTTTTCCAAGGGTTCAACTTCAACACAGCATGAGGAATACCTGCTACTAAAACTTCAGTTTTCCAAGGGTTCAACTTCAAGCCAGACATCCTTACCCAAAAAAAAAACTTCAAGCCAGACATTATATAAAACTCGTTGAAGATGCTAAAAGTTCAGCAAAAGCAGAGTCTTCATACAGTATCACCATCAAATCGCCAGCAAAGCATAAATGCGTCATTCTGTTTGCGCTAAAAAGAGGATGCAATGTGATTTTCCCTTCACTGGCTGCATTCTTGCATTTAAAGTAGAATCTTCAGTGGCTGCATCCTACAGCAACCCATTCGTTGCCTTCCAGCATTGGTGGAGACTCATGGTGACTACTGTGTCCTGACTTCTCAATAATTTCCATCTTTTTCCACATTCACTTAAATAATAATAATAATCACTCTACTACTTCCTCCCTTCCTAACATTGCACATGAGGATCAAAGTTTCGTCGACATTTCATGTCTAATCAACCATGTTTTCACTAATCTAACATGACCATAGTACCATCAATCGAGAGATACAGAGCGCCACCAATCACAACCGTCCCCAACAAATGGGCGCGACAAAATACCGAACCATATCAAGAAACAAAAGCATCCGGCATGAACCTGCGGTGGTGGACTTGCCGACGCCGCCTTTGCCGGAGGCCACGGCGACGATGTCCATGACTCCATCAAGCCTGAGCTCGCCTCTACTCGAAAAGCCCCGAAAGCCTCCATACACCTACACCAACGGCAACGGGATTGAACGGTATCCAACAGCAGCAAACACAAGGACGCTTGGATTTGAACAACTGGGGATGGCAGAGAGAACTCACGGGAAGTGATCGCCAGAGACCCTTCATCGGCGAGGAGATGGGAAGGCCGGGGATGCTCGCCGAGGCTTGGTTAAGCGTCTGACACTGGGCCAAGCTCTACCCCCGGTCATAGTTCAGCCAAGTGGGAAGCTTCAGGCTTTGGGCCTAGTCCGTGGGTCTTTATTGCGTGATCCCACTGCATGTCACTTAAAAAAAAAATAGCCTTTCTATATCATTTTATTTTGTTTTGTTTTCTTTTTTTTTCTTTTTCTTTCTTTCTTTCTTTCTTTGCGATCGGTAAAAACGATGATCAGTTTCCGATCTGATTTGATCTATCTCACCCCAAAATAGGGGACCAAATCGAATGGACTTGGGACTATACCAACCAATCCAGTTCGCTTCACAAGCGGGCTAATGAAACTAGTGAATTATAAATAGGAGCGAGCAATCAGGACTTTAATTTTAATATGGTAATTAACATTATGTTTACATTAAATAAATAAAAAAATCACCAAAAAAATTATTAGGTTTACATTTATGAAAAAATAAATAAAAATAATCGATCGAGTCGTGTTCCTTACTAGAATCGAACATCACTTATTCTAATTTGATGGAATCAAGGATCAGATTGTATGCCCCCAAGACCTTGATCGAACCAATCGATTGATTCCCAGTAAGATCAGTCCGTCTTGCTCACCCCTACTTGTCAATCTCAAGCAAGGGGTACCAATCCTCTAGGTTAGGGCCACGAGCCTCGCTAGGTCTAAGAGAGTGTTGTGACCCTCGCCGGTCATTGGAGAGGGCCACCCGCCCTTGCTTGTGGTCATGGACGGTTGACTTTGCAACCCTCAGACTTAGAAGAAAAAAAAGAAAAAGGAAAAGAAATATTTTTATTTTTTATAAATTATAACAATTATCCACATTGTATTAGCAATTTAATATTTTAGAAATTTATAAAAAAAAATTTATAGATTGGATTAAATATGAATATGTTTTAACAATATAGGTCGGATCAGATACAGGTAAGGCCGAGAAATTTGTATTGCGAATAATATGTTATAAACGGAATGTGTGGATCAATTTGGGTTAGATCATTTGTGACCCAACTTACCCATTTGACAAGTTTAGTAGGTGCATATTGGTTTTCACAGAATATCGATATTTACATGCACCTATGTGAACGGTGCAATGCAAAGGGACTTATGATCCCAACAGGTGCAAAGATATGCCCATTGCGCCCATCTCTTTAGGGTGCATTTGGGAAGGACTTTCCCAAGAAACTTTAGGTGTCTAAAGTCCTTGGGCCAAAGTGTAGGTGTTTGGTAATTTTTTTCAAAACAACTTTGGGGTAAATTAGATTTCACAAGGCTGAAGGGTGCGTTTGGGAAGTGCTTTTCCGAGGGACTTTGGGTGTCTAAAGTATCTTGGCCAAAATGTAGGTATTTGATAATTTTTTTCAAAACAACTTTAGGGTAAAATTGGCTCTCACAAGGCTGACATCGCAAAGCAGCCTGGGCATTCTGGCTTTCTCGGCATGCCAGGTATGGGGTTTAATGAAATTTTTTTATTTCCCATCCCGTCCTCGCTCAGCCATCATAATTCCCAACTTGCCCTTTAGATTTTGCAATTTCCTATCTCGCCTCCTCTGTACTCTCTATCGCTCGTCGAGGGATCAAAGACGGAGAGGTAGCCTGTGGCGGAAACTGCGAACAACTCTTGACGCCGCGAAGCCGGAGACGGCGAGCTTCTCCGTCATACTCCCCGCGTCAGCTCCTCTCCGGTCGCCGCCGTGAGCGAAGCTCTCCGGTGGAGGAATTCCCAAGGTACGACGAAGGGCAATGGCCGATTGCTCGGCCTGGTTGGTTTTGGCTACAATTCGGGTCGAATCTTGAGGAAATTGATCGCGGGAAGGGGAAACTCGCCCCTTAATTGACTCAGTAGTGGACTCCAAAGCTTTGCAATCGAAGGTGAGGCGGGCGCCTGTATTTTGCATAATACAATAATTTATTTTTTTTAACTTTTGTTTGATTCTGTTTGAGCTGTGATTATGAGTGTAGGCTGTGATTTTTTTGCATGGAATATCGTCCTCTATATGTTTTGTGGGCTATGAGTTTTTCTTTAGGCTTCTGCTGAACTTTGTTGGTAGTTGCCAGTTTTTATGCTATGAGGAAAATAGAGATTGGAATGCTGGAATAAATCCTTTGTCAACTAAGCTTGGGGAAGCATAATGAATTTTATAATCTACAAAGGGAGGAAAAGTTGGGTAATTCCTGCTGTTGGTCACCAATGTTACCATTTGAGCTAAGTAAGGTTTAGTACAGTCCCTTCCTCGGAGTTATCTGTATTGATGGAGGAATAGCTGGAGGATCTCCTCTACATTTCGTCTGCAAGATTATGGATTGCAGCTAAGAGTGGAAGTCCCCCTTTATATGGTTGGGCAATTTTGAACGGCTGAAATGCTCTTAAAGTAGCAGGCACCTATTTCTCCAATTTGTTTGAAGAATTGTTTACTTTTTTATTGATTTTTGTTGTGGAACTGTTGAGCAATTGATGCTTGGGCTGACTGACTTGAGGAAGGTGGTGGAGCTGCATCATAACCTGACGAGTTATGATTTTCTGCTGAAATTTGGCAGTTTGAGTCCATGGCTCGGGCTGCATTAAAAAAAAATTGACCTATTGGTTATGATCATATATGCATTTTCTTTTGGTGTTGCTCTCCCTTCATTTTGTGATCTTGAGAAGAAGCAAGACATTCGGGTAGTTTGCCTTTGCCATTATTGTAGATGTGCATTCATTCATGCAAGGGAACAAACAATTTAGATTTCACCAAGGTCGGGTTTTTTGTGGCGGAGAAGCTTTTGTTCTGTCGAAATGACCGTGAGCTTTTTTGTTCCTTTTTGTCATTTGGCCGTTCGACCCATTTTGATTCAGCTGTGGGAGGGTTTAGGTCAGTGACGGCTTGTTAAAAATGGAAGTGTTGGCAGTTGTGGTTTTGGAGATGGTTTAACTTTAGGCAATTACCACTCTTCGGTGAATACAGTCATAACTATGCATATTGCATAGGCTGCTCTGACTGCAGCTTGAGTCTTTCTTCGAGAAGGTTCCTGCTACGGGTTGGACAATGGCATCCTTTCGATGGCATTTCTTGGAATCAGATGCTAGCAGTGCATTTATGAGTAAAATTGCTGTTGGTGAGTAGAGAGAGTTGGCGAGTTAAATGTATGTGAAATTCTCTTGATGAGGTTGGGTTTGGTTTCTTGTTGCTACTATATGTTGGGAGTCAATTTCATCTATCAATTTATGTAATCTTAATAGAGCCATGCTTTTTTTATTAAGTTCTTGTTTTTGTTCCTAAACTTCTTTACATAGAAAGGAGTTGAGTGTGAGAAGGCAAATCTGATAGCAAGAAATTACACTTTACCATAGATATTCTTTTTTTAAATCGATATTATGGATATTTAGTTGACCATTATTTAAGGATTGAATTAATAGCCAAGGAAGTTTGTTATATCAAAGAGAATTTATTTCTATCAATCATACTAATTATAACTATCTTTTGATATCATTGCACATAAGCAATCATTATTTGACTTTTGTACTTTATAAAAATTATTTATATATTCTTTTAAATTAATATCAATGCGAAAAATTACCCTCGTTATCTTTTTGCTAATTTAAACGAATCAAAGTTAAAAGATAAATAAATTAGCACATCAAAGGACTTTCTAAATATAAGTTTATCAAATATCATTTTTTCCAAAGTTACATCCTAATGCACTTTTCAATTTCAACTTATCAAACAGTATTTGTATTTTACTAAACCGTTTTAACCTAAAGGCATGTGCATTTTTTTCAAAGACTTCCCTCAAAGGCTTTCGAAACGCAGCCTTAGTGGGCTTGGAAGAACCGGTGTGGTGATTATTTTCTCCTTGTACTCATTTGGAAACAGCTTTCAGTTATTGACCCAACTGGATCGACGTGCCCCATTAAGTGTCGGAACAGAATTGCTCATATCGGACTCTCGTAGGATATAAAACAAAAGCTAAGCACCTCATCACAATCCTCTGTTCATTTTAGCCGCAGCATTATAAATCGGTACTGCATCTGCCGTTCGACGTCAAATCGGTCCGTTTGTCATCAAATTTTCGTTGTACTCTCTGTACAAACCTCAACCACAAACGACAGGCAACTCTTATCCACCACAAAATTGATCCGACAAGATAAGCCCGACCCGGCCCGACCTGTGTACTGTGAGCTGCAACCACTATCTTACCCACGCATTGCAACAATCGTTGCGCGACCATGTGGACATCGCGTCGTGGGACCCACTTCTTCCGATCTTCTTCAGGACGTCCCAGAGCCGTCGGATCTCTGCGAACACGTCGTCCGTGGGGAGCTCGAACCGGCAACACGGACACGTGTTCGTCTTCCTCACCCACGGCAATATGCACATCCAGTGGAACGAGTGCCGGCACGGCAGCTCGCACACGTCCCGCCCTCCTTCCATCCCTTCCCTGCAGACCGCGCACTCCCCTCCTCCCGCAGCCTGCACCGACGGCAGCGCCACCACTGCTGCCGGCGACGCCGCCACCTGGCGCCTCCCCTCCCCGGGTTCCAGGCAGCGCTCGACCGCTCCGACGAAGGTCCGGCACCGGACCACCATCTCCACGTAGGGGACTAGGATCCCGCCGCTGAAGGCGCCGATCCCGGCGATCGAGAGGAGGTCCTTGGAGCAATGCTGCCGGAGGACGGACCGCCATTCGGAAGGGGCAGCATCCTCGAGGGCACGGGGGTCGCGGTGGCGGAGCTCACAAAGGAGCAGGAGGAGGGTCGCCGCGTCGCGGTCGCGGCGGCGCTCGGGCGGCGCGTGGGAGGGAAGAGCGGGGAGGGGAAGGTGGCGGGTGAGGAGGCGGAGGGAGGAGAGGAGGTGGCGGGCGATGAGGAGGGACTTGAGGGGGAGAGGGAGGGAGAGGAGATGGCGGAGGGCGAGGGAGAAGAGCGAGGGGGAGGAGAGCAGGGCGGAGACGCGGCGGTGGTGACGGTGTAAGTCGGCGAGGACGGAGTCAGTGAAGGCGGAGAGTTGGGGCGGAGAGAGGGTGGCGAGCGCGGCCATGACGGTGGAGGAGGGCGTGGCTTGATGAACTTCTTCGGCGGCCTCCATCGTCAAGTGTATTGGATCGTGCGCTTTTTGCTCTAGTGGTAAGCGTGGACTGGGAAGGATTGAGAATATATGGGTAAGAGAGTGAATTGAAAGTGTATGTCCTTTTATATATGTTCGACAATTTTGTCCCAAACATACTCCTCCAATAAAAAATTATATTACTTAGAGAAATATTGACGCACGGTGTTGAGGGATTGATAGATAATAGTTTTTTTTTATTGAATTTGAAAGGAATTGTCTTGAGAACATAGAATTACTCTATATGCGACCCAAAAAATTCATAAATTTTTGACAATTATGCTAATTTAGTTATAAACCTTTTATGTTCAATTGAGTCATAAAATTTTTACATCTATACCAATTTAATCCATCTAGCCAACTTTAATCCACTAGCGTTGATGTGATAATTTTTTTAAAAAAATAATATTAAAAATTCCCACATTAATGCAGGCCAAAATTGATCGGAAGGAAAAAATTAGTCCAAATGCAAACAAAAAAAAAAAAAAAAAAATTAAGACCCAAGTGGCAAAAAGAGAAATGTTTAGCATTGAATCCACATAATTATAATATATGTAGAGCTTTTTTTTTTTCGGTGATTTTCCCTACATAAGTTATCTCTTGCACCTGTATATGTGATTTTTTTTTCTTTTTCGCGGGGGGTGGGGTGGGGGTGGGTGGGGTGTTTGGGGGAAGAGGGAGGCGAGTGTTATGTTGCCAATAGTTGACAGGTGCAGTCAAATTTTGTAAGTTAGTTTTATTTTTTTTTCTATGATTAAGCTAAATCCACTTATAAAACTTTTGTTAAAAGATACCATCCTCTTTATTGAAATTTCTAGATTCCCATTCATTGGGTGAGATCCACCCTCAATACTTATACATCTTCATTTGATATAGAGTTAATACTATGAAAATCCCAAATTGATATATGTCACGCTCCGAACTTGATGAGCACGCGAACATCCCACCAGGCCGTTGATCTTCAATAAGCTCTCAGGATCCCTTGGCCAATCATATCATAAATCGAAAAAGAAACAAGGTCACGGAAGCAATAAAACTGCTCCATACAATTCCATAGTGAGATGACTCAGGACATAGGGTACGTCTTCTTATAATCACCCATTACAAGTTTAGAGGATACAACTCTAACTTCAAGGTAACATGAAATACCTTAAGTCACAAAAGTGTAAATCCATCTCTTACAATTACTTCATCGAACATCGATCATTGGCAAGCTCGGATTTCCGTTGCTTGAAACCTGAAAAAGGTAATCCCATACTGGGGTGAGATATAAATCTCAGCAAGTGAAACCTAAACCTGACCTGAACACCAGTCCCTCCAGACCATAAATCTAACACCAGATGCAGAATATTATCCAAGCAATGACACAAGGCATCCACCAATCAACTATCTCAGCAAAATAGGTATAATCAAAAGTCACAGTCATACGTATTTAACCTCATGAATTCAAGCTTCTAACACATATCATATAAATAAGCATAAAAGCTTCAAAAGTCATCACTCTCATTCATCGCCTGGGGTTTCAGCCGCGATATACTTCTCTAGCACACTAGCCAATTGATATCATCGGAGCCACAGGCCAATCGATATCATCAAGACTCCAAGCCAATTGGTACTTCTCTAGGCACTCTAGCCAATTGATATCTTCGGGACCACAAGCCAATGATATCATTAATACTTTTAATCAATTGGTACCACCAGGGCCACAGGCCAATCGATACTTCTGGGGCTCACAGTTAATTATCATTTCAAGGGTGCACGGCCACTCGATACCACCGGGGCCACAGGCCAATTGGTATCACTAGGACTCATAGTCAATTGATATTACTAGGGCCACATGTCAATCGATATTATTAGAGCTCCAAGCTAATGCGATTACCGAGGCCACAGGCTAATTAATCGCTGAGGCACTATAGCCCATTCATACCACATTGACACTATAGCCGTTTATACAGTATAGGTATTATAGCCATCTATATTTATGACATTATGATTTTCCAGTCATTTTCAGAATCATTAATGAGAAGTATATCTAGCGATGTGTTTCGGTCATATCTCGCTCGAATCTGATCAATTCGAGTAGGCTGACCAAAAAGGAAAGGCTAACGCGAGACAAGGTACGTGGACCTAAGAAACTCGAATAGAAAATAACGTTTTGACCATAAGGATTATCGAGGGGATATTTAGAACCACAAAAGGCTGATCTAAGAATGATTAAGGAATGCCTTGCTAGTGTTATATGATTAGATCGCAGGTGATACCGCTTAACCAATGTATAATTTGCAAAATTTTCCTAAATCGGACAGTGATGATCAAGACCATAGGAGCTAGTGATAGACCCTCACAATTACATGACAACCAAAGCCGCCACGAATTGACGAGCTCTAAATGTGATATGAATCACAGGGTCGATAAGTGTAACGTCTGCAAAAGTCGCTCATCGATTTGGGATAGGCTGGAACCACGTCTGATAGAGAAAATAATCAGAAACGAGTCTTGAAAATTGAAAATGAAGAATCAAGAATTCCAACGCCATGTTTGGATTGGCCGTCGCCATGTCGAAGATTATTGGATTGAGAAAAACAGCGTTCCGGACGTCGGAGGTAAAATTGTCATTTTGCCCCTCAAAGCTTTAGCCTTGCCTATGAAAATAAAGAAGGGTATTTTGGTCTTTCAACCACCCCAAGGCTGCCGAAAAAGAGAAGAGATTGTGGCTATTGGATTGAGTTTGATTGACACTTAGGACAAGTGTCCATATATGAGTTAAAGAGTGGTCTTGTCCACTATTGACTACCTACCATTCAACCATTGACTTTTGAGATTGAATATAGTCTCTTCTCTCTCTCTCTCCTCTCATCTTGACCAGCCATAACACCCCCCAACTCACGACAACATCTTCTTCTTCTTCCTCTCTTCTATGTCGTCGCTGACCAGCTCCTGCTGCCCCATTCACTGCCGCCAACGAGCTCCTCCGGCAACAACCACCCGGCGAGCCGACCACCTACACTTAGCTTAGCCTCTTGCTGACCTCCTCGAAGTGGAAGCACGTTGATTGGACCACCGAAGAGCTCCGGCCAACTATTTCCCCGGAAGCCGACGGAAACTGACTCAATCTGAGGTAGGCCGAGTTTCTGACCCTTAAAGACCTTGAAATATTAGAGTTTTGTGACCAAATTTTGTGGAGATCTAAGGGACTTGTATATAAATATGTGGTAAAAATTTGAGCTTGATTTGATGAAATTTTGACCCCAAATGAGTCTTGTGAATGTTGGATAGAAATTGCCAGTTTACTGTCTTGGAGGAGCCGACGACTTTCGAAGAGATTTCGACGACGACGCGATCGCAAACTTTCGGTGAGACTCTTAGACCCTTAGATAGACATGTTAACAAGTAGGTTGGTTATTAAATGATGGATTTTGAGTAGATTAAGGGCTGGACATACTCGGTTTGCACAGACCAAAAATAACCGGTTCGGTTTTGTGCAAGACCGAATCTGTGGGGGCTGAAGACTGTTGGTTTTCAGTCTCAAATTGGTGATTGAGGCATGCTAGGATAGTGAGGATTGTGTTATGGAGGTTTGTGATGCATGGATGGGTGAATTGGACAAGGGAAATTGACTATTGATTGGAATTCACTAGGTTGCACGGTGAGTTTGACCTTGGACCATTGAAACCGAAATATTGAGGGCTCAAGAAGAGGATTTTTGTGGTATCAAACTCGAGGTAAGGGAATTCCTAACTTTACGATAGGAAGATTGGACTCGATTGGGCGAGTTGGACGGAATTGAGATTGTTTCTTGAGAAGCTTAGCGTTATTGGTCCTTATGTATGCTAAGAGAGTCTAGGTAATCATAATGTTTGCTTATGTTTGTCTCCTGAGTAATTGGTCACGTTTGATTGTGTACTAAATCGTCTTGCATGCCATGGATGCATTATTTATGCATGAGTTGCACTTGGCCTTGTGTGCGTGAATTGTGATTGTGGCATGGAGGAGACGAGGCGAGACCTTGAGACGTATGAGACGCGGGGCGATGTGGTTGATACCCTGAGGCGCGGGGTTGGAGTTGTGTGGCACCCTGATGCATACGAGATGCGGGATTGAGATGACCATTGTCCTAATGCGTTTACGCGGGACGGAGATATGAGGTGTCGACATTGGCCTGGAGTGTCATTGAAACCTGATGCATTTACGCAGGTTGTCAATGACGGTCTGATGCGTTTACCGAGCCTAATGTGATCTAATCGCGAGCATGAGAATGAGGCAGACGGAAAACGATGGATGTGGTGAGGTGGCAGGGCGAGTTGTGCATAATCATCTAAGTGTGTTATGATGCCATCGCTGCATGCCTTTGCGTTATATGTCAGTGAGATTAAACTGCTAGGATATGTGACTGCCTGAGTGAATGGTCGGCCTAACCTAGGGTTAGGACCTACCTTACTGAAATGTGAATCTCACCTCGTTGGGGACTTCTTCTTTTTACAGATCCTAGACCTTGACGATGTGGCCCATACGATTTGGAGACCTCAAAGAGATGACCGTTTATTTTGAGGAGTTCCCTGATGGACAGGGAACTATATATGTAAGGAAGTGTACCGTGGTGTGGGTAGACGAGGATAGTACAAACTAGAAGCCTCACAAGCATGAGGCTTGATTTAAGAAGGTTGGAGACGTGTCGACTGGACCGCTGAAGCCCCACGAGGTGCCCTAGGGAGTGATCCATAATTGGTGCCACCCCACCCGGGATAAATACCAAGCTAAGGGGTCTATTGCCAGTTCCAGGAATGGACCGAAGAGGACCCCAACTTTGGAGGACACAGAGGAAGAGGTCATTGTGCTGGAGGCGAATGAGGAGGATCTCGTGGAGCCATCTGCTGAGGCAACCATGGAGTATACCATTGAGGTTTGTACGGAGACCTTCTCGGAGTATGAGCTCATAGAGGACGTTAAGGAGATCGAGGACTCCAGCAGTTCATCTTAGGGGATTCCAGTTTGTTAGCATGATTCGCTGGTGGCGACCCTGACCCCGTTTCTTTTGGATATTGATGATGGACTCTTTTTGTGTGCTCACCTCGTCACCCCCTTTTGTTAGCGGATTTCAGTTGCCATGTATGTGTATGAACAGTTGGATGTTATGTGTGATAATATTTGCGCTACCTAGGTCCCAATTCATATTTGTGTGGAGGAGTTTGATTGTCATCGCTTCCACGTGCTTTGTTTATTTTATGTCTCTCGACTTATGTGTGGATCTTGGGATCACGAGAGATATTTGGTTTGCTTGCAGGGAGTCGCGTACTCGTGCGTGAGGCGCGGGGCGTGACATCTCCATTTGATTTGGTATCAGAGTAAGGTCAGCTCGATCCAAACTTGGTTGAGGACTAGAGTAATAAGGAGGACTAAATTGGGATTTGGACGGATAGCGAGACCTTAGGAGACTGGTTAAGATGAGACATGGGACGCTTAGCATGTGACTTGACACTTATGGTTGGTTTTAATAAACCGTTGGAGTGAACGGAATTGAGGAATGACCATGTGCTGCTTGTTGAGGTGTCTCTGGAAATTGTTGTATGGAGACTGTTGTATTATGACTGTTTTTGTTAAGGTATAGTTAGTAACTCTGGACTTGGATGATTGAGTGAGTTACTAACTCCTCGCTGAACTTGTGATGGACCAGGTTCAGTAGAAGGAGATAAGAATGAGCAACCCGTCTAGAAGGTCTAGAAGGTTAAGAGGCGGAGCCTCTAGCTCAAGGCTACCTGTTGTAGAAGATCCAATGATGGATGGCGTGTTGAGGGCATTGAAGAGAATTGGTGACCTTATTGATAGGCAGACCCGGGACCGGTATGCTACCATAGTCTAGGCGGTAGGAGCCGTCATAGTTGCTGTCAACGCCAACAACGACAACAACGGTGGCAATGGAAGCTAGTGTAACCTTAACCAAGGCAATGAAGCAGTGAATGCCCAAGAGGAAATCGTCGTGGCCAGACAGATGGGCCAGCTAGTCGAGCAGTTCATAAAGCTGAAGTCGACACAATTTGATGGGACTGGAGACCCCGAACTAGCACCCAAGTGGATCGAGAAGTTGGAAAAAGCCTTTGGAGTGCTGAGGTGCACAGATGAGGAGAAGGTATTCCTAGCAGTGTACCAGCTGGAGGGTACGACAAATGATTGGTGGGCTACCACCAAGAATGGAGTTTTCCCTGAAGAAATGGCTATGAATTGGAATGCCTTTAAGATGGCGTTCAACGACAAGTACTTCTCGGAGACAGCCAGGAAAAGGAAGCAGGTGGAATTCCTATAGTTGTGCCAGAATCAGCTGATAATAGACCAATATGAGGCCGAGTTCTCGAGGCTGTCGAGGTACGCACCTCGATTTGTAGAAGATCCTCAGGAGAAAGCAAGGAGATTTAGGGACGATTTAAGGACCGAACTTCGCAGCCAAATGATTACCCTAAATCTGAGGACTTATAAGGAGATATATGAACATGGCCAAATGATTGAAAGAGACTTGAAAGAGAGGAATACCGCAACTGGATCGTGGTTTACCCCGTTCAAAGACAACTACCAGATAGGTAAGAGACCGATGGTGGGCAATAGGCATTTTGTGCCTCCCGTAAGAAAAAATATTGTGAAGCTGTCGAATCCCACTAACTAGAGCTACCGCCTTTGTGGCAGGAGACATGGAAATGGGCCATACCCGGTAAGGATTGGGGCTTGCTTTAAGTGTGGTCAGATGGGCCACTAGATGAGGACGTGCCCGAACCAAGCCCGGCGAGTCGACCTCAAGGATAGAGACCACAAGTTGGACCGTCGACTGCCACTCCTCAGATCGAGCAGAATCGACCACCGGCTTAGAGAAGAGTTTATGTGGTAGCCTGCAAAGAGGCGGAGGAAGCGCCAGACGTGGTCATAGGTACGGTTTACTTGTGCGACCAAGCTGCATATGCATTGTTTGATCCTAGTGCCACGCATTCATTTGTGTTTGCTCAGTTTGCTGAATTGGTGGGTATGAAGTTAAAACAATTGAATATAACTCTGCATGTTGCCACGCCGTTAAAGGATAACATATTGGTTTCATTGGGCTATGCTGATTGTGAAATCATGATTGGAGGGAGTAAGGGGAGTATTGACCTAGCCGTATTATCCATGTATAATTTTGATGTGATCATAGGGATGGATTGGCTGGGTAAGCAGGGGGCAGTAGTAGATTGTGGTAATAGGACAATTCACTTTTACCCTAAAGGTCGCCCTAGCTTTGAATTGATAGAGAGTCGAGGAGGAATCTTGATTCCCTTAGTCTCATCTCTTGAAGTGATAAAGTTGATGTCTGAAGGGTGTCAGCGTACTTAGTTGCGGTGATGGACACGACTGTCGAAGAGCCAAAGTTAGAGAGTGTCCCGGTAGTGCGTGAATTTCCTGACGTGTTTCCTCAAGAGTTGCTAGGATTACCACCGGAGCGAGAGATAGAATTTGTGATCGAGTTAGCTCCTGGAACGAAGCCGATCTCAAAGGCACCTTATAAGATGTCCTAGTCAGAATTAAAGGAGTTAAAGGTGCAGATGTAGGAACTGCTGGATAAGGGATTTATCCGACCGAGTGCTTCGACGTAGGGAGCGCCGGTATTGTTCGTAAGGAAGAAGGATGGGTCTTTGCGTCTATGCATCGACTATCGATAGTTGAAACAGGTAACAGTGAAGAACAAGTACCCATTGCCAAGAATTAATGATCTGTTTGATCAGTTGCAAGGAGCAACGGTATTCTCAAAGATTGACCTGAGGATCAAGTATCACTAGTTGAGGATCAAGAAGGAAGACATACCTAAGACTGCTTTTAGGACTAGGTATGGTCATTATGAGTTCACAGTGATGCCTTTTGGGTTAACCATTGCTCCAGCCGCATTCATAGATTTAATGCATCGAGTGTTTAAGAAATTCCTAGATAGATTCATCATAGTTTTTATTGACGAAATCCTGATCTACACAAGGAGTGATGAAGAACATGAAGATCACTTGAGGATTGTCCTGCAGACCCTGAGGGAACACTCGCTCTACGCTAAGTTGAGCAAATGTGAGTTCTGGCTGAATAAGGTAGCATTTCTTGGTCATGTGGTATCTAGAGAAGGAATCGTAGTGGATCCTGCAAAGATCGAAGCGGTAACGAATTGGCCCAGGCTTACTACGGTCACTAAAGTTAGAAGTTTCTTGGGATTGGCCGGGTATTACAGACGTTTTGTGGAGAAATTCTCATCCATAGCTATTCCATTGACGAGGCTGAAAAGAAGGAAACAAGGTTTGAATGGACAGACAAGTGTGAAAGGAGTTTCCAAGAACTCAAGCATCGGTTGACGACCGCACCAGTGTTGACAATTCCATTAAGACCAGGAGGCTATGAAATATACAACGATGCTTCGCTGAAAGGACTCGGTTGTGTGTTAATGCAGCATGGAAGAGTAGTAGGCTGTGCGTCCCGACAATTGAGGCCACATGAGATGAACTACCCAACGCATGATCTGAAGTTAGTAGCGATCATTTTTGCCCTAAAGATTTGGAGACATTACCTATGTGGCGAAAGTTTTAAATTTATACCGACCACCAGAGCTTAAAGTATTTATTTTCCTAGAAAGAGCTGAATATGAGGTAGTGTCGGTGGATGGAGCTGCTCAAAGACTATGATTGTGATATATTGTATCACCTCGGAAAAGCAAATAGAGTTGCAGATGCGCTTAGCCGGAAGTCGAGCATCGCCCGTCTGTTAGTAAAAGGGTGGTCGATGATCGAGAATCTAAGAGATTCCGAATTTAGACTAGAAGTCTGCCAGTTGTCCAGCTTTATAGCGACATTGAGGTTAGAACTTGAGGCCTAGGAAGGAATAAATGCCTTACAGTCTACGGATCTAGAGATTCAAAAAATTCTGGAGATGGGCGTGACAAAGAGAAAATCAGAATTTCAGGTGTCAAAGGATGAAATTTTGAAGTTCCGAGGACGATTGTGCGTGCCAAAAGATGAAAGGCTCTGGGAAAGGATTTTGTTAGAGGCTCATAGGAGCAACTATAGTAGCCACATTAGAAGTACGAAAATGTATCAGAACTTGCAACAGTACTATTGGTGGAATGGAATGAAGGTGAATGTGGCGAAATATGTGGCTAAGTGTTTGACATGCCAGCAGGTGAAAGCACAGCACTGTAAGCTTGGAGTACTATTACTGCCACTGGAGATTCCTAAATGGAAATGAGAGCATATAACTATAAATTTCGTGATGGGACTCTCGAGGAGCCAAAGAGGCCATGACTCTATATGGGTAGTTGTGGACAGATTGACCAAGTCCGCCCACTTCATTCCTGTGCGAAAGGATTTCACAATGGATAGATACGTTAAGTTATACATGAGACAGATTGTGAGACTACATAGGGTGCCTGTGACAATTACGTCTAATAGGGATCCCAAATTTACGGCAAACTTTTGGAAAAACTTGCAAGATGCTATGGGAACTCGATTGCAGTTTAGTACAGCGTATCATCCACAGACGGATGAACAGTTGGAAAGGACGATTCAGGCGCTTGAGGACATGCTGCGAGCATGGTCATAGATTTTAAAGGTGGATGGAAAGAGTAGTTACATTTGGTGAAATTTGCATATAACAACAGCTATCAGCAAAGCATCCAAATGGTACCATTCGAAGCACTTTATGGAAGGGCCTGCAAAACCTCGATTTGCTGGGATGAGGTCGTAGAAAGAAGTATCACAGGCCCAGAATTGGTGGAGCAATCAGTGGAAGCAGTGAAAATAATTCGAGATAGACTGAGGATGGCACAGAGTCGTCAGAAGAGCTATGCAGATAAGCAGCGTAAGCCTTTGGAATTTCAAGTGAACGATCTTGTCTTCCTCAATGAGTCACCAATGAGAGGATTATTGCGATTTGGAAAGAAGAGGAAACTAAGCCCAAGATATGTAGGCCCATTTGAGATATTGGATAGAATTGGAACCTTGGCCTACAAGCTTGCCTTGTCGCCTAACCTATCACAGGTGCATAATGTATTATATGTGTTAATTCTACAGAAATATGAGCCGGACTGGACATATGCGTTGGACTACGAAGTCATAGAAGTCGACGATCGGGTGTCTTACGTGGAGAAGCCGATAAGGATCGAGGACCGGAAGGAGCAAATTCTCAGGAATAAGAAGATTACATTGGTCAAGGTGGTGTGGAAACACTATGGAACCGAAGGCGCCACATGAAAAAACGAAGAGACGATAAGGCGACAACACCCCCATTTATTTGAGTAATTGAGTTTGATGTAAATTTCGGGGACGAAATTTTTATAAGGGGGAAGAGTTGTGACATTCTGATTTCCCAGTCATTTTCAAACTCTTTAATGAGAAGTATATCTAGCGATATGTTTTAGTCATATCTCGCTCGAATCTGATCAATTCAAGTAGGCTGACCAAAAGGGAAAGGCTAACGCGAGACAAGGTACGTGGACCTAGGAAACTCGAATAGGAAATGACGCTTTGACCATAAGGATTGTCGAGGGGACATTTAGAACCACAAAATGCCGATCTAAGAACGATTAATGAATGCCTTGCTAATGTTATACGATTGGAGCGTGGGTGATGCCGCTTAACCAATGTATAATTTGCAAAATTTTCTTAAATCAGATAGTGACGATCTAGACCATAGGAACTAGTGATAGACCCTCAGAATTACATGACAACCAAAGCCACCACGAATTGACGAGCCCTAAATGTGATATAAATCACAGGGTCGATACACGTAAAGTCTACAAAAGTCGCCCGTCGGTGGGATAGGCTGAAACCACGTTTGATAGAGAAAACAATCAGAAACGGGTCTTGAAAATTGAAAATGGAGAATCAAGAATTCCAACGTCATGTTTGGATTGACCGTCGTCATGTTGAAGATATTGGATTAAGAAAAACGGCGTTCCGGACGTCGGGGGTGACATTACCATTTTGCCCCTCAAAGCTTTAGCCTTGCCTATGTAAATGAAGAAGGGCATTTTGGTCTTTCAACCATCCCAAGGCTGTCGAAAAAGAGAAGATATTGTGGCCATTGGATTGAGTTTGATTGACACTTAGGACAAGTGTCCATAGATGAGCTAAAGAGTGATCTTGTCCATTATTGACCAACTACCATTCAACCATTGACTTTTGAGATTGAATATAGTCTCTTCTTTCTCTCTCTCTCTCCTCTCATCTTGATCGGCCATAACACCCCTCAACTCACGATAACATCTTCTTCTTCTTCCTCTCTTCTCTGCCGTCGCTGACCAGCTCCTTCCGGCCCATTCGCCGGCGAACCGACCACCTACACTTAGCTTAGCCTCTTGCCGACCTCCTCGAAGTGGAAGCACTTCGATTGGACCACCGAAGAGCTCCGACCAACCATTTCCCCGGAAGCCGACGGAAATTGACTCAATCTGAGGTAGGCCGAGTTTCTGACACTTAAGGACCTCGAAATGTTGGATTTTTGCGACCAAATTTTGTGGAGATCTAGGGGACTTGTATATGAATTTGTGGGAAAAAGTTGAGCTTGATTTGATGAAGTTTTGACCCCAAATAAGTTTTGTGAATGTTGGACAAAAACTGCCTTGGAGGAGCCGACGACTTTCGAAGAGATTCCGGTGACGACGCGACCTCAAAATTTCGGTGAGGCTCTTAGACCCTTAGATAGACATGTTAACAAGTAGGTTTGTGATTAAATGATGGATTTGGAGTAGATTAAGGGCTGGACATACTCGGTTTGGACATAACCAAAAATAGCCGGTTCTGTTCTGTGCAAGAACTAATCTGTGGGGGCTGAAGGCTGTTGGTTTTGAGTCTCAAATTGGTGATTGAGGCATGCTAGGATAGTGAGGATTGTTTTATGGAGGTTTGTGATGCATGGATGAGTGAATTGGACAAGGGAAATTGACTATTGGTTGGAATTTCTTAGGTTGCGCGGTAAGTTTGACCTTGGACTATTGAAATCGAATTGTTGAGGGCTCAAGAAGAAGATTTTTGTGGCATTAAACTCGATATATGGGAATTCCTAACCTTATGATAGGAAGATTGGACTTGATTGGGCGAGTCGGACGGAATTAAGATTGTTTCTTGAGAAGCTTAGCATGATTGGTCCTTGTGTATGCTAAGAGAGTATAGGTGATCCTAATGTTTTCTTATGTTTTTCTCTTGAGTAATTGGTCACATTTGATTGTGTACTGAATCGTCTTGCATGCCATGGATGCATTATTTATGCATGAGTTGCACTTGGCCTTGTGTACATGAATTGTGATTGTGACATGGCGGAGACGAGGGGAGATCCAGAGGCCAATGAGACGCAGAGTGATGTGGTTGATACTCTGAGGAGCTAAGGCGCGGGGTTGCAGTTGTGAGGCACCCTGATGCGTACGAGACGCGAGATTGAGATGGACACAGTCCTGATGCGTTTACGCGGGACGGAGATATGAGGTGTCGACACTGGCCTGGAGTATCATTGAAACCTGATGCATTTACGCAGGTTGTCAATGACGATTTGATGCGTTTACGCGGACCGAACCTGATACGATTTAATCGCGGGCATGAGAATGAGGCAGGCGGAAAACGATGGATGTGGTGAGGTGGCAGGGCGAGTTGTGCATAATCATCTGAGTGTGTTATGATGCCATCGTTGCATGCCTGCCATCTGTGTGTTGTCATTTATATTTGCATTTGCCTTATATGTCTGTGAGTTTGAATTGTTAGGATATGTGATTGCCTGAGTGGACGATCGACCTAACCTAGGGTTAGGACCCACCTTACTGAGATGTGAATCTCACCCCATTAGGGACCCCTTCTTTTTACAAATCCTAGGCCTTGACGATGTTGCCCATACGATTTGGAGACCCCAAAGAGATGACCGTTTATTTTGAAGAGTTCCCTGATGGGCAGGGAACTATATACATAAGGAAGTGTACCGTGGTGTGGGTAGACGAGGGTAGTACGAACTGGAAACCTCACAGGTATGAGGTCTAGTTTAGGAAGGTCGGGGACGTGTCGACTGGATTGCTGAAGCCCCACGAGGTGCTCTAGGGAGTGATCCCTGATTGGTGCCACCCCGCGTGGGATTAGGACCAAGCTAAGGGGTCTGTTGTCGGTTTCAAGAATGGACCGGAAAGGACCCCGACTTTGGAGGACACAAGGGAAGAGGTCATTGTGCTGGAGGCGAATGAGGAGGATCTCGTGGAGCCATCTGCTGAGGCGACCATGGAGGATACTATCGAGGTTCGCTCGGAGATCTTCTTGGAGTACGAGCCCACAGAGGTCACCGAGGAGACCGAGGACTCCAGCAGTTCATCTTAGGGGATTCCAGTTTGTTGGCATGATTTGCTGGTGGCGACCCTGACCCCGTTTCTTTTGGATATTGAGGATGGACTCTTTTTGTGTTCTCACCCCGTCACCCCCTTTTGTTAGCGGATTTCAGTTGCCATTTATATGTATGAAAAGTTGGATGTTATGTATAACATTATTTGCGCTATCCAGGTCCCAATTCATATTTGTATAGAGGAGTTTGATTGTCATCGCTTCCACGTGCTTTGTTTATTTTATGTCTCTCGACTTATGTGTGGATCTTAGAACCACAAGAGATATTTGGTTTGCTTGCAGGGAGTCGCGTGTTCGTGCGTGAGGCGTGGGGCGTGACATATATAGCATAAATAGTATGACAAATTCAATAACACATGCACTATTGCTGATTCAATAATATGGGCTTCATAGCCAATTCACATGAATTCATGGCTCAATAGCCAAACTATATCACAAAGCCCAATAGCCATCTATATTACAAGGCTCTCTGACCACAATGTGTACCTTAAGGGCTCAATAGCATTTTCCTTTCACAGGGTACTATAGCCATCTTGTTTCACATAGGACCTTATAGCCATTTCTTATCACTGGGGTTCTCTGGCCATTTTAAATCTCAATTACCCATCATCACACGATTGCATCAATTAAATTAAGCCATAGGCTTCACCAAACCAACAATTCACTTAGCCAACCTATCTAGTAGTGTCCTAGCATTCTTATAAGGGTTTAGAAAATACTTGCCTTTTCATCGAGCTAGCAAATTCAATCCAAACGAATCTCCTAGGTCAACAAGCCCACGGCCAAGTGATGTTACTAGAGAAATTTCATCAAACTCACGTCATAACCCATTCAATCTTCAATTTTACCACACTAAACCTTAATAATTAATCAATTAGTAATCTAGGGTGTCTCAACGATCAATTAAAGACACGACGACACCCCAAAGAACCCCCTAAGGATTCGGTTCACACGTCCACTCAATAGAGCAGAATTCAGTTCCTACTTGACCCATTCAAATCAGTCTATAGATTAATCTTAGGTTCTAATTCCTTATGAATTTAACTTGTCAAAACCTTATTTTACATGTCTAGAAATCTTATCGAGTGTTTTAAAGCGAAACCACACCACAAATCCTTCGAACCAACCAGTTTTCCCCACCGTCCTCAAACGGGCAAAATCTGCTCGGTAAATGCCTCCACAAATTAGCTATATACACCCATCAAAACTCAACTAAAATTACAGCCAAAGCTCAACCAACTTTAATACTATGAGTGTATAAGACCTCACCGAAAATTTGAAGCCATTTAAAGTCCGAAAGCTCCCAAAAATGGATTCTCTCCAAAACTGGATCAGATTTTGACCTTTGCCCACTCAAACAGATCTATGAGACAAATGACTGGGCCAAATTAATCTCATAATACCTTGTTGGAATGGTAAGACAATAATCTTTAAGATGGTAGTAATTTTAGCTCAATCCAATATCGGACGACAAAGTTATAACTGGAACAGTGAAGCCATTTTTGTCTGTCCGCGAGAAAATTGCTCAGTCGAGAGGAAAAATGAAGAAGAAGAAGAAGAGAGAGAAGGTGGCCGGAAAAATGAAGAGAGAGAGGGTCTTCCCACCAATAATTTACTTAGTCAAAGATAAGATGGTAGGTGAGGTTTAATTAATGCTTAACCTCTCTAATGGTGACACTTGTCTTCCTCAAAGAGTGACACTTGTCGCTTAATAAATATCCAACTTGCTATTGACTTCCATTGACCATTCCTTCTTCAAAATTTTGGTAGCATATAGAGGGGTTAAATAACCAAAATGACCTCCATTAGTTCTTAAGGCAAGGCCAAAGGTCGAGGGACAAAATGGTCATTTGGTACTTTTTGTCCTAAATTTCATTTTCCCAATACAAACCGCCCTCGATGAGGCGACATCCATTTCAATTCAAATGTTGAAATTCCTTAATATCCAATACCTAAATCTCGAGGTTCAATTTCATGTCGAACTCTCGTCGACTGTAATTCCAGTTTATCTCAAACTGACAGGCGAATCTTGCAGGCGCTACGCGTATCAACCATGGGATTTTCTCAAGTCGTGATGACTTTAATTATCATGTAATTGCGAGGGTTTATCGCGAGCTCCTGCGATCCTAATAATCAGAATTCAATTTAGGAAATTCAAGCAAATTACACATTGGTTAAGTGGAATCACCCGCATCCTAACGTATAATACTAGCAAGACATTCCACGATCATTCCTAGATCGATCTTTGTTGGCCCAAAATATTCCATCGACAATTCTTATAGTCAAAGTGCCATTTCTCATTCAAATTACCCAGGTCCACGTATCATATTCCACTTCAGTCTTTCCCTTTTGATCAAATAACTCAAAAGTGACTAACTTTGAGCGAGTTATAATTGAAATACACCGATCGATATCCTTCCATTTAATATTCTCGAGAGGGTCGGAATTCGAAATGTCACAATATACATGTGATAGATTTATCTCAAATTATTTTTTTACCACAAAAATCCTAAACTTGTACACCAATGACAGATTTACCTTGAAATAATCTTTTATAATCATGAAAAATCTCAAATTAGTAAACTCGTGACAAATTTACTCTATTAAATTTGGTTAATACTTCCGACAAAAAAAGGTAAATATCACAAAAAATTTTAAACTGATATACATGTGACAAATAAAGGGTAAAATCTCAAGCTAGTATACCCGTTAATTGTCACGTGTCACACAATTTAGTACTTTAACGGATAGATTTAACAAGAACTAACGGAGGGTAAATTTACTACATATGTACTAATTTGGGATAAAATTATTATATTTAGAGTTTTTTTGTATTTAAATGAATAATTTAAAATAAATTTATTAAAGATGTATCAGTTTGGAATTTTATGTGTTAACCCTTTGTTATATTTATGCACGTCGGTACAATTATTAATGGAGAAAGCAAAAGCGCGCTATCTTCCGTGCAGAAAATCCCAAGGCCCCTCTGGCCACGCACATAGAAACTTAGAGAAAAGGAGGTGGGACTATGGAGTACGATTATGTAACGTCAGTAGTATTTAATTTGTCCCAAAGCATGTGTCCAATTCAAGAATATTTTCTTTTTCCTTTAAAGACTCCAGCACTTTTTCTTTTTTATGCATAATAATCTAGGGTAAGAGTGCCGAGCCCAACTATTAATATATATCCTTAACGTTGTTGTCAATATTTAAATTATTGAAAGTTCCAGAAATTGTTCTTTTAATTTTAAGTAGTGTAAAAATTAAAATGCTTAAATTAATTACGCAAATGAGCTTCTCAAATGTATTTTTACCAAACAGTTTTACTTCAAACCACAGTTTACCAGATAGTCTGCTAAATTATTTTGTAATTTCCCAGAACTTCTCGAGAAAGCTGAAACCAAACACAACCTTAGAGTTTTCGAACGAATCAAGTGTATACTTTTAGTCTAGCCTATGTAGGTGGCCATTACTCAAAATAGCTTATTAGGGATGAGCATGATTCTAGGGTAAAATCTGAAACCTGTTGAATCGGATCAGTGGGAATCGATTGGTTTCAGATTCCAAGATATAGAGGGTAGGTTTCAAGTTCCAAAAATTAGGAAATCTGCTTTGACGGGTAGACTCCAAGTTCTAGGTAGGTGAAACATAGAATCGGAATTTGGAATCTAAATCAAGCTTTTATATTTTTTCTTAATATATATATTCACATCATTTTGAGGTATTTCATAAGGACGATGATGAATATGTATTCCGAAACTACTTTATCATTAAGTCTTTTATTTTGTTATTGTTTAATCTTTTTGTGTGTCTAAATATGAGTTGTGATTAGTAAATTTTTTAGTAGTAGATGGTGGTTATTAGATGTAATTAGTCACATTAATCATTAAACTAAGAATATATGTGGAATCTGGAACCAACTTGAAACTTGAGACATGGTAGTTTCTAGATTTAAAGGTATGCATGACAGGTTTTAAGTTCCCAAAAATAAGAAACCTATATAGACAGGTAGGTTCTAGGTTTCAGGTTCCAGTGGAACCTGTACGGAACTTGGAACCGCTCACCCTTACGGCTTATGCACAATTTATTATAGGATTCGACGGTGTAATTTCCAACTCTGAAGCTGAAGATCTCCTAGTGCTTCAACCATTGCGCCAACCCTTAGAAGTTAACTCGTGTACTTTTCATTTCTATAGGAAAAACTATTTCCTTGATGACAAAGATGGCTGGGAACAAGAAGAAAAGAAGAGAAGCATAGACAGTCTCTCTTTTCTCATCCATGGCTTCTTCTTCTTTGTCCCCTACCATAGCAACCGCAATAATGCAAAGTTTGGTTGGACTTGGCGATTCCACTACTCTTGCACATGTCACGGCCTTGTTATCATCACCTTCTTCACGATCACATGCTCCCTTAGCCTTTTTTAGTCTTTCAATCTGCATAGGATCCACAAAATCACCACTTTCTATAGAGCCCAACATTCTTTTATCTTTGCTAATTGTACTTGTAGGACATCCGGAGATAGCGATTTTGCTTCCAAATCAAAGCACAGATCCTCAATTTTCTTTTCATTGACTGCGTGTTCGGAAAACGAATATCTCCAGAAGGCCAAATTTCTTCTGAATTTGATGCCAACAGTTGTTCCTAAAGAAGGCCATATTGCCCGCGAACTAGCTCAGCCGTTTAGCCTTAATGACGGTTTCCGCCAGATTATAAACCAAGAAGTGAACACTTTTAATAATCTCAACACATTCATCTGATTTCGCCATTTTCCGACCAGGAGGAGGAGATAAACAGTGCATAAATGTAGATTTCATCAACCACAGAGGAAATGCACAACTGTTGTGCTGACCAGAGGTTTTTTCTTTTTCTTTTTTTCTTTTTGGGGATCAAGTTAGTGCCGACCACTTTTTTTTTTGGGGGTCAAAGCCGACCACAGTTAAAAGGTAAGACTAAACATAAAAAAAGGCCTATGATGTTCTTAGCTCATCAATGAGTGTATTTGGATGCTTCATGTGCGTGTTCACCTTTTCAGACTCAAGCAGATGTGGAAAGGCAAAACCAAAACCGAAAATCTCGGAAGCGAACAACCTCAGCAATAGAGGGTACACTCATTATGCTTGCTGTAGATGATAAGGGCCAGCTTCATTTAAATAGAGGGAGTGAATCAGCTAAGTTGCTATTTTCTACTAAATTAATCACTCTAAAGTTTGTATTCGTGTCAGTCAAACTACTTAGGCATCCTGTTCTTCAGCAAGTAGCTTGGATTTACATCGTTGGTGTTGAAGAAGATAGTGATTGCCGAAGTGTTAGCAGCATGAAGGAGAGCAGCATACAAATCATCACCCAGGCTTAAGAAATTTCATCATGGATCTTAATGTGCAAAGCCACTCAATCATTATGGAGCTTTGAGCCTCTATAGTTTCCTCAGATGGAACCGCCCAGAGTCAATTCGATCTACGTCTTATGCTGATTGATCTCGGTCTCCTTGAAAATATAAAACTTCACATGCTTGGAACCCAGCAACTTTTCATCAATGTCAAATAAATGGAAGCAAATGATGTTAGTCACAATGCATTTCTGACCATTAATTTTGTCCCCATTCGCTGTTGAATTTGCAAGTAGCTTTTTATTTTTTCTCCCAAAGCTTCATACCTAAAGAGACTCCTCATCCGTCTCTTCCTTGTAAACATACCCTTCTTCTCTCGATGGCCCAAGCAGTCCTTCCAATACTTCGTAAATCTCTTCATGTTTATCACTTGATGCATCTCTCACAATGAAACTTCTTAGCCCACCATCAATTTCTATCCAGCTATTGCCTGCAATCTTCTTCAACCCTATGTTCTTCATCTTCCCCCTGACTCTATCCGCTTCTTCCCATCTCCCGGCTTGTGAATATAAATTTGCCATGATAACATAATTCCCGGTGTTCTTAGGCTCAATCTCAAATAAGTGATCACAAGCAAACTCGCCAAGCTCAACATCACCAGATACGGAAGCCCCATTGAGCAATGCACCCCAAACCTTGGCACTTGGTTGGATTGGCATGATGCGAATAAATTCTGCCGCTTCAGATAGTCTCTTTGCTCGGCTCAGAACACCAACCATGCAAGCATAGTGCTCTATCAAGGGCTTAATTCCATAGTTTGGCAACATTTCATTGAAAATTTTCCATGCTATATCTACAAGTCCATTGTGGGAACAAGCCGATAAAACTGCTGTAATTGTTACTGGATCTGGTTGGATCTTGCGAGTCTGCATGGTATTGAACAGGCTGAGAGCCGTTGTAGCATCTCCATGAGCTGCATAGGCCGATATTATAGCCGTCCACACAATCAAGCTCCTACCTTTTAGATGATCAAACACCAGTTGTGCCCCGGCAAGGAACCCCGACTTTGCATAGGTGTCAATAATGGCAGTACTAACATAAGTGTTCTGATCATAACTTCTCTTAAAAGAGTAAGCATGTATTTCTTTTCCTCCCTTCAAGTATGAAAAAAATGAACAAGTAGGAAGGATGCTTGAAAGTGTCACAGTATTGGGTCTAGAACCAGAGTCCAGCATTTTGCGAAACAAATCCAAAACCTCTTCATGATGGTTGTTCTGAACTAAACCGGAAAGAACTGCATTCCATGTACTCAAACCAGGGCATTTCATTCCTCGGAAAATTCCCATTGCTTTGTCAACAAACCCATGAACCATGTATCCTGAAACAATTGCCCCGTAAGTGACTTCATCCTTCTCATCCATTTCCTCAAACAACTCCCTTGCATAATCTAGACTTCCACATTTTGCATAGCACCCAATTAGTGCATTGTAAAGAGAAATATCAACCTCCACTTGGTGGTCTATCACAAACTTATGCACTTCCGTGCCAAAAATCAGATCCTGAGACTGGCCACAGGCCTGCAATACACTCACAACTGTTACCCCATTGGGTCTCAACCCTAATTTCAGCATCTCCCTGTACAGTTCTTTACACTCGTTGTAGCACCCACACTGAGAGTACCCGGCAATCATGGAGTTCCACGACACGATATCCCTTTCGGGCATCCTATCGAACACAATTCTCGCAAAGCCCGCTTCATCACACCTCGCGTAAAATGTAACCAATGCATTCGCTACGAAGACATCAGAATCGAACCCACTTCTCAGAACAAAGCAGTGCACTTCCCTAGCCAGCTTGGTATCACAAAACGATGAATACAACGCCTTCAAAATAGACGATATGGTGTAGAAATCAGGCCTGGCATCCACGGAGCAAGAGGATACCAATGACGAAAACAGCCTCAGGGCGTCAGCGAATCTACTCTGGAGCGTATACCCGATGAGCAAAGCGTTCCAAGAGAAGACGTTCTTGTGGGGAATTTCGTCGAACACCTTGCGGGCTTCGCGGAGGCCGTTCGATCTGGCGTAGAAGGTGATGAGTTTCGAAGCGAGGAAGTTGTCGGGAACGACGGATGACGAAATGATCCGAGCGTGGAGCTGCTTGGCTTGGCGGGGCAGCTTGTAGTCAGCGCAGTACTGAAGCAGGCGACCGAAAGCGCCACCGTCGACCCCACGTGCTCCGACCGGTTTAAGGCTTCGCAAGGCTTGTTCAATGTGGCCGTCGACGGTGTTTGATGCGATGCTGCCCACTGTCTTCGTGATCTTCATTCATTGGGTTAATCTTTTCTCATTCGATTCCCCAAATTCGATTCCCCAACGGTCATCATCATCCCTTGTGTTTCGCGTTCCATTTCCTCGGACTATTTGAATTCAATCAGAGCAGTTTGCTTGCACGGTCGCCTGCGCTGCCAAAATATTAATGGCCTCCATGGTAACCACTAGGGTGAAACCCGGCCCAAGCCGGCCGAAGGTAAACAGTACAGAGCACTAGCAGTCCGTGCCGGGTCGAGTCGAATTATTTTTTATTTTTTATTTTCTTTTTTTTTTCGAAATTAAATTTAATTGACAAATCTACCAAATGAAAGAATATAAAAGAAAGAATTAAATTAATTTAAAGGGAAAATATAGATGTTAAAAATCCATCCGTTCGTTGGGCCGGCTCCGCCCAAGTACCAAGCCTGGGCCGACCAGCCCGAAAATGCTCTCAAATCAATTGAATTTTTGGGCCGGGGCGGCCTGTCTGGCCCTGGCCTTTTTGACACCCCTAGTAACCATTCTAATTCTTTGATTTTGGTTCTATAAACAAAATAAATAAATAAATAAAAATCCTGTTCGGTAACATAAATAATTTTAATTCTGATATTGTTCCTAGAATCAGTTTTAGAGAATCATAATTAGTATTAGATCAAAATCCAAAACCAAAAAAAAGTTGGTTCTGAAAAAAAGAATCACTTTTGATAATTACAAAGTAGAATGAAGTCTCACGTTTATCATTTTTTTCCTTTCAATTATCTTGCCATTTTTCCCTCAACCTAATAAAAATAAAATAAAAAACTCAAAAAATTGCCAATTTTTTTTTAAAATCTAAAAAATTTAGAAAATCCCTAGAAATAGAGGAAACTTATATTATGCTATTTTGACATCGTTTTTATAAATTTGGGCCTAATTTTCTAGATTTCATAATTTAAATTTTTTTGCAAAAAATATCGCAGAAGATGATGACATCCAACATCGAAGATAATGTATATACTCGTAGACGTGCGTAAAAAAATGTGACTATTTACATGTGGAGTTGGAATGAAACACCCACTTGAATTTAAAATAGAATTTACAAAATGTTAGTGAAGAACTTGTACTTCGTATCAAGAAGGATAATTTATTTATTTTTGTTAGTGGATAATTTGGTCATTCAGCTGATATGTACGTATGTATTTCAGACAAAAAAATATATTTAAATAAAAATGAGTTTTTAATATGAAAATTATCCCATACTTCGATCGAATTTCAAACATCATATATCAAAATTTGTGTTTTGTTTATGAAATGCTAATATATATATATATATATATATATATAAAATTATTTTATTGTGCATTAAAAATTAGTCTTCAATCTTGGACTAAATTTTATAAAGTAACTACATAATTATTTGATTTGAATGAAAAGTACTAGGAAAAGAAACGGTTTTTCGAAATAGGATTTTTTTGCAGTTATCAAACACGTTTCTATCCACAAATAGAAATTTTGAGCAGCTAACAAATGCGTTTTGATTCTCTAAAACTTTTTCAAGAACAGAATAAAAAAATTTCATTTTAATCAGAATCGGAATGGTCACCATGCGCAGCCTAAGGGTGCGCATGAAATCACTTCTGATTTCCCACTTCCCTGCCAAGAGTCAATATGGCATGAAAATTCGTTTGGTAAAATCAAATTCGAAGTAGAAATGTGTTTAGTAAAAAAATTGACTTATGGTAGGATTTTTTACTTTTGGTTGGATTTTCTACTTATGGCAAGATTTTTGGCCAACTTCGAAAAGTAAAAATATTTTACTTCTGGCCTCCAGAAGTCATTCTCGCCATCACTGACGACCGCTGCTGTGACATTATGGTTTTCCTTGTCATTTCGAGACTTATCAATGAAAATATATCTATCGATGTATTTCAGCCTTATCTCGCTCGAATTTGATCAATTTCGAGTTAACTGACCAAAAGGGAAAGACTAACGCAAGACAAAGTACGTGACCTAGGAAACTCGAATAAGAAATAACACTTTGACCATAAGGATTGCTGAAGGAGTGTTTAGAACCATTAAAAGCCGATCTAAGAACGATTAAGGAATGTATTGCTAGCGTTATACGGTTGGAGCGCGGGTGATGCGGCTTATGTATAATTTGCAAAATTTTTCCAAATCGAACGATAACGATCGAGACCGTTGGAGCTAGTAATAGACCATCGCAATTATATGAAAACTAAAATCGCCATGAACTGATGAGCCCTAAGTGTGATGAGAATCACTGACTCGATACGCGTAACGTTTGCAAAAATCGCCCGTTAGTTTAGGATAATCTGAAATGTACATTTAACAGAGAAGTGATCAAAGATGGATCTCGAAATTGGAAAATGGAAAATAAATAATTCCAACATTCTAATTGAGTTAGACGTTGCCTCATCGAAGGTAATTCGAATTGGAAGAACGACGTTTCGGATGACGAGAGCAAAATTACCATTTTGCCTCTCAAGGATTGGCCTTGTCTTAGCAAATAAAGAAGGGCAATTTGGTCAATTCCAAGACTCCATGGCTACTGAAAATATGAAGGAATATTGGTCAATGAAAGTTAATGTGAGCCAAGACATTATTGAGATGAAGACAAGTGGCATTATGTGATTGATTAGCAATTAATATTCACTTTTAACCTACCATTCCACTACTTTGACTAAGGTGAATTATTATGAAAGACCCTTAAACCTTTGTTTCAGCCGAGCATATCATCTTCCTCCTCTTCCTTTCATTTTTCCCTCTTTTTCCTCTTCCACCGAACTGCTGCTGCTTGACTAGTTCCAACCCATCCCATTGTTCCTGTCATAACTCTGTCGTCCGATATCGGATAGAGGTAAAAATACCGTCAAACGAAAGCTTATTGTCTTATCTTTCCATAAACATATTATAAGCTCAATTTGAACCAACAGATCTTCCCGTAGCTCGATTTGAGTGGACTAAGATCTAGACAAGGTAGATTCTGACCAAGTTGGAGGAAGGTCTTCGTTTAGCCACTTCGAGACTTCAAATTGCTTCAAATGTTTTGTGAAGATCTCTTAACTCATAGTACTTATGTTGACTGAGCTAAAATTATGAATTTGATTGAATTTAGAGGGGTAACCATGGCTGTTTTGTGACAACATTTTTAGGACAGTTCTGACTGCCGGTAGGCAGAGTAGGATCGAGGCTGTTCGCGGCTCTTTGTGACGTTGACTGGCTCTAAAATTCTCAGTAAGACATCTATAGACATAACATGACATGTTAGCAAGTTGAATTAATGGTAAATTGAAGTTTGGAGCTGAGTTATGGACTGATTGAGGAGAAGAAGGGCAAAATCGGTTCTGCCCTGTTTCGGTTTTAATAAACTAGACCCTTGAGGGCTGTTGGAGGTGTCGCCGTGCCTTAAATTCATCATTAGGACATACTAGAATGCTATTTGAGGTGTTAATGAGGTGTATGTTCCGTGAAACGGAGATTGGAATAGAAAAATTGATCGATTGACGAACTTTGGATTAGGTCGCGCGACTGCCCTGTTTCGGACCAAGGGGAACCGAATCATTGGAGGAGTTTAGAGGGATTTTTGTTAATTAAATTGGAAGGTAAGTCGTTCCTAAGCCTTCGTTAGGACGTTAGGACGCTACTGGAGTAGTTTGGATTAAATTGGATGAGCTTTGTGGATTTATTGCATTGGTTATTCATCGTTGGTCGAGATGATTGAGGTGCAAGTCATGTGTGTTCTTGTGATAAGAAGTTGTTATTCTCATGACTAATTTGTTGCGTATGTATTTGACTGAATTGCATATATGTGCTTGATGTCACCTCGTGATTGTGTAGCCTTGATGTCTCACTTGTTAGAAATTCATTATCTATTCGATAAACTGCACTCGATCATAAAGTCTTAAGAGGGAAGTGAGACTTGTAAACTTAAGAGCTTTTGGTACCATGATGCATCGGAATGCGGGGTTGCAATGAGTGATATCCTGATGCGTCGAGACACGGGATAGGCTTTTTCATGTGTTGACACCAACCTTGTAATGACATTAAAACCTGAGGTGTTTTAACGCTGATTTGTTAATTGTTATGGTCTAAGGCATATTGACGTGGGCCAAACCTGAGGCGTTCTGATGCGGGCAAAGACGATGAAACGAATTATAGTGCTAGTACGTTAAGCTGAATCTTATGTTTTCACACATGCTTTGAGTTGGGAACTATATGCTTTTCCATGGTGTATTATCATGATTGCCTACTTTTGATGTGCTTCTAGTTAATGTTTAAAGTTGTTTCTGGGTGTACTGATAGTCTAGCCTAGGTTTAAGGACCAGCTTACTGAGATGTAAATCTCACCCCATCGTGGGACTTACCTTTTTCAGACCCCAAATCTTGAAACATGTTTCCAGTCTGTTTAGGTGATCCCAAAGAGATGACCGCCTATTTTGATGAGTTTTTCGATGGCCAAGGTTTAGTGTATGTTAGAAAGCGTACCACCGTTTGGGTCGATAAGGGAGGAACAGAATGGAAGTCACATAGGTTTGAGACGTGGTATTGTAGAGTTGGAAAGGTATACACTGGTCCTTTGAAGCCTACTGAAGTTCCTAGAGGAGTTGTGCCATCCTGGTGTCATCCATTACGTGATGAGATCGATGTAGAGGTTTCAGCGGTTGGATCAAGAAATGTACCAGAGAAGACCTCGACCGTTGATGAGAACATTGAGGTTATCGAGGTGTCGGCTTTTGAAGATGATCCGGAGGAGCATTCCATTAAGGTGCACACTGAGACCTTTTCCGACTACGATCTAGCTGAGGAAGGGGATGCAGACGAAGAGGAAACAAGTAGCTCATCTTAGTGGTTTCTATCTTTTCAAAGAGTTAGCTTTTGAGATTGTCCTCTGAGGACATGTTAACTCTTGAGGACTTAGGTAGTCGTTGTCTTTTGGGTCAGTCCCTGATCTTCCTTGGACCTGGAGGTTTTAATTAGACCCTGGACCTTTTGTATGAACTCATGTTTATGTAAGGTATATATGTCTCATTATCCCAAGTCTCCTTTCTACTTGTACGGAGGTGTCTATTTGTTCCGTTTCCGCATGCATATTTCATATCACGTGTAACATCTATGTCGTATCCTGGGTTAATAACGGTACGTCAAGGATGTAGTGCACTCGCCTCAGGACGTGGGGCGTGATAGCCGCCCCCCCTCCCGGGCGTCTGCCGCTTCTCGCCGCCTCCGGTCATTGCCGGTTGCATGGTTGCCGTCGTCAAATATTTTTTTAATAATGTTTCGAAAATAGAAAATTTTAATTGTTACAAAACGAATTTTTTTAATCAGAAGTCAATCTGGTCGAGAAGTAGAAAAATCAATATCTGCCTTTGATGAGAATTTGAAAAATCAACTTCTTGCCAGAAATTGAGAAACTTGCCAAAAGTGATTTCATGCGCACCCTAAGCTTCTAAACACAGTTTCTTAAAAATAGTTTCCTCTATTACTTATAAAATTTAACCAACAAAAAAATAATTCCATTTTTAACAATATCATATATTTAAATATTTTCGTTAATGAAAAAAATCGTATTTTCCTTCATTTTCTAAACAACATAACCATACATTTATATAAGAATATTTTCTAAAATCAGTGACTTTGTTTTTCCAAAATATTAAGAAATTATATAACGATGTGTGGTTGGATTGATTTTTGTTTTGATGTTTTTTCTTATTCAAAATCTCATGATTCATACATTTTGGCTTTTTTATTTTATTTTATTTATTAACACGTGGGTTCACATATATAATGAGTGCATCAGCGTATGGCTGAACTCTTGATTATTCTCTTGTGAACTGAAAAGTCTCACATCGCAACATACAACTTCAACATCGACTTTGTTAATGACAATAGTTTGTATTTCACGCGCAACAATCACTACCTCATATAAAATTCCATACTTCAACAATAGAAGACTACAATCGCTCTAGTCTTCTATTGTTTCTCCAACCACAATAAAAATTCCTTACTTTCAACTCATGCTTCACTAATTTTGGTTCTTTAAACAAGGAAACATCTGAATAATAAAAAAATTGATCCTAACCAATACAAAATAGCATGATGAAATTTTGTAGGGACAATGTCGAAAAAGGTCGTTGAAATACCTTTTTTAAATTCAATTTTCATCCCTAAACTTTAATTTTGATCAAGTCAGTCATTGTGCTTTTCTAGTAGTGTTATGTAGTCCCCGAAGTCAATTTGGTTTGATTGACCTCAGACATGTGAATATAACTCTACTAACTTGATGTGGTTGTACACGTCGCCGCGGCTCGATATGGCCGGTTCGATGGAATCGCCGGTTCCGATTCCACGAAAAGGCGGAACCGGGGGTTCCGCAGGTCCAGAACTTGTTCTTGTAAAAAAAAAAAATTGAGGGGGAAAGAGCCAAAGAGCCGTTGGCTCTTTCCCCATGCGACCTTACCTGGGGAAGAGCCAAAATGGCTCTTCCTCTTCCACTCCCAACTCCCTCACTTAATTTCTTTTTCTTTTTATAAAATGATTTGGAAACCAGCCCGGAACCGCCGTTTTTGAAAAATATGGAACCGACCCTTGAAGGCCGGTTCCGGGTCCAAGGTTCCCAATGGCCATGTCTTGCCGCGACATTAGAAAATTTTGCAAAAGAAAGAAATAATGTGACATTCTGATTTTCAGTCAATTTCAGACTCATTAATGAGAAGTAAATCTAGAGATGTATTTCAGTCGTATCTCGCTCGAATCTGATCAATTCGAGTAGACTGACCAAAAGGGAAAAGCTAACCGAGACAAGATACGCGGATTTAGGAAAGTCGGATAGGAAATGACGCTTTGGCCAAAAGGATTGTCGAGGGGACATTTGGACCATAAAAGGCCGATCTAAGAACGATTAAGTGATGCATTGCTAGTGTTATATGATTGGAGCGCGGGTGAAGTCGCTCAACTAATATGTAATTTGTAAAATTTTTCTAAATCGAATAGTGACGATCGAGGGGATTGGGACTAGTAATAGACCCCCACGATTACATGACAATCAAAGTTGCCACGAATTAACGAGCTCTAAATATGATATGAATCAAAGGGTCGATACGCGTAATGTCTGTAAAAACCGCCCGTTGGTTCGGGATAGGCTGGAACCACGTCCGATAGAGAAAACAATCAGAAACGAGTCTTGAAAATTGAAAATGGAAAATCAAGAATTCCAACGTTATATTCAGATTGGTCGTCGCCCCATCGAAGAATATTGGAACGAGAAAAACGTCGGGGGTGAAATTACCATTTTGCCCCTCAAGCTTAAGTCTTGTTCATGCAATGAAGGAAGGGCATTTTGGTCTTTTAAACCACCCCAAGGCTGCCAAAAAAGTGAATGAATGGTGGCCATTGGATCAAGTTTGATTGACACTAGGGACATGGGTCAAAAGATGGACTAAAGAATGGTTAAGTCCACTATTCACCACCTACCATTCAACCCATTGACTTGAGCATTGTATATAACAATTTCTCTCTCTCTCCTCTCACTTTGACCGGCCATAACACTCCCTACAAATCACGATCACTCCATCTTCTTCCTCTTTCTTCTCCGCCGTCGGTGACAGTTTCTGGACCTCCCGTTCGCCGCCGTCGACGCCCTCCTCCGGCCACCACCAGCCGACGAGTCGACCATACAAGCATAGCCCCACATCTTGCCGACCTTCTCGAAGTGGAAGCACGGCAATTGGACCATCGAGGAGCTCCGGGCAAGCATTTCCCTGGAAGTCGACGAAATCTGACTCAAACTGAGGTAGGCCGAGTTTCAGACCACTTAGGATATCGAAATGTTGGAATCTTACGGCCAAATTTTGTGGAGATCTATGGGACTTATATATCAATATGTGGTAAAAAGTTGGACTTGATTTGATGATTTTTTGATCCCAAATGGGTCTTGTGAATGTAGGACAGAATTTGCCGATTTACTGGCCTTGAGGAACCGGCGACTTTTGATGGGATTCCGGCGACGCCTCGACCTCAAATTCTCGGTGAGATAGATAGATATGTTAAGAGGTAGGATAGTGATTAAATGATGGATTTGGTGGAGATTTAGGGCTGATTGTGCTCGATTTGCACAGAATCAAAAATAGCCGGTTCGGTTCTGTGCAAGACCGAAGCTGTTGGAGCTGATGGCTATGGTTTGTCACGCCCTGAACCCGTCGAGCGCGCGAACATCCCGCCCTGCCGTTCGTTTGACACTTTACTCCAGGATCCAACGACCAATATCATATAGAAATACACATGTAGAAGTGATACCTTCTTCAATTATATAAATACAACTGTACCCAATGACTTAGGACAGATACATCAAAATCAACAACCAATATACGTAGGATCAACTCTTAACCCGCCAATCAGATATACAATCCTAATATCACAAAAGACAAATATACTATAAACACAACTGTCTATTGCCCCTTTAAATGCCACTCCATGGCAAACTCGTGCTCCCTCCGCCTGGAACGTGAAAAATTAAGCCCCCATTAGGGTGAGATATAAATCTCAGTAAGGTGGGTCCTAACCCTAGGTTAGGTTGACAGTTCACTCAGGTAGTCGCGTTACACGACTGGTCCAAATTCATGAACACCTATGCATAATAATCAAACTCCATAAACAACAACACACAGAAGACATGCATGCATTTATGATCTCGTGTCACACTCATATGCACATGTATTCTAAGCTTGCCACTTTACCACATCCATCAACCTCTGCCTGCCTCATTCTCGAGCCCGCGAACTAGTCGCCTCAGGCTCGGCCCGCGTGAACACATCAGACCATTTTCGGTGACCCGCGTAAACGCATCGGTCCCGATTCATCTCCAAGCAGGGTTTATGAGCTCATATTCTGTCCCGCGATTAGATCGCATCAGGACTGTGGCTATCTCAATCCCGCGACATCGTCGCATCAGGGTGCCACCTAATCATACTTCACCCCGCGATCTCGTCATATCAGAGTCTCAACCTCTCGCCCCACGTCTCACACGCCTTAGTGACTCGCCATGCCATGCTCATGCCACATCACATCATATGCTTTGATTATCCATTCAATCTCACACTCATTAGCAAGCACGCATTCAAATGAGTTTCATAATTTTCGTGGCATGCAATTCAATTCAAATGATATATAGGCATGGCAAATAACTTAGGCACACAATATTACTCACAATCAATCCTATACCATCTTAGTATATCGCTAAGCTACCCACTTGAATAGATTCTCATAAATCATTCCAATTGCCCCTCTACTTATCCAATCGAGCCCAATCCCCCTAGCCTCAGTTTAGGACTTTCCTTGCCTTTGATTTGGCAACCCAAATTACTTCTCTTGAGCCCCAAAGTTTCGGCCCTCAGTGTCCACGACCGGACTTGTCGCGCAACCTAACAAAATTCATTCAATCCCGTCAATTTTCAATCCAATTCAATCATTCATGAACCCCAGGCGTCCATAGCATTATTCTCATCATTATAACATGCCTTAATCATCAATTTAAGACTTATAACTCCACCATCAATAGCCCCACAGATTCGGTTTGCACAGAACCGAACCGGGCTATGTTCGGTTCTGTGTGAATCGAATGGATTCAATCATATATCAACTCCAAATTCACCATTTAAATGCTATACCACCTCTTAACATGATTATCTAAGGGTTCAAGAGGCTCACTGAAGATTTGAGCTTGATTGGTTGTCGGAAACCCTTTGAAGTCGCCGGATTCTTCCTTGGTCAGTATCGGCAGTTTTCTGCTCCAACTTCACAAGACAGGTTCGAGGTGAAAACTTTATCAATTCAAGCCCCAATTTTTACCACAGATTCATCTACATCTCTAACAAATCTTCACAAAATTTGAGCTCAAGATTCCAAGATTTTGATCTGTTAAAGGGGTAAGAACCGGGCCTACCTCAGGTGGGTTCCGATTCCTTTGGCTTTTGGGAAAATTCTGTCCAGAACGCCTCGGTGCTCCAAACACCGCAATTCTTGTTGGGGGAGTTCGGCAGGACATGGAGCTTTGTTGTTGTGGTCGGCCGACAGCAGATGGTGGCCAGAAGTGGCCCTCGTGGGCGGCAAACAGTAGCCTCTGAAGCTGTCGACGGTTCCTCCAAGTCAGTTTTTCGGCAGCTTCTGGGCAAAATATACAAGATCGGTTTGTGGTTAAAAACTTATCAAATCAAGCCCAACTTTTTACCACAGATTCTTACACGTCTCAGCTTGATCTCCACAAAATTTTAGCCAAAGATTCCAACATTTCGACCACCAAAGGGATTGAGAACCGAATCTACCTCAGTTTGAGTCCTAATCTGTCAGCTTTTCGGAGAATCCTTGCTCCGGACTCCTCGGTGCTCCAAATGCCCCGATTCTTGTTGGAGAATGTCGGCAAAACATAGATCTTTATTTCTGTGGCCGCCCGGAAGTCAAAAAGTGGCCAGAGATGGCCATGGTGGCCAGCGAAGTGGAACCCAAAATCTGGTCGCCGGGCAGCAGGTTGGAGGAAGAAGGTGAAGAAGCTGCCGGTTGTTCTTGGGGGAGGCTTTGGCCGAAAATGAGTGTGGAGAGAGAGAAAATGGTCATATTCAAGCTTGGTCAAGGAGAGTTGAATGGTAGGTGGGTGAATAGTATGATATGACCATAACTCTTGGATTTTTGACACTTGGCATTTGCTCTAACCAAGGAGATCCAATGGCCATCTCCTTGTCCTTGTGTTCGGCAACCTTAGGGGTATCAATTTCCCATTTTGCCCTTCTCCAATTATAATAACAAAGTTCTAAACTTGAGAGACAAAATGGTCATTTTACCCCCGATGTTCTGAACGTCGTTTTTCTCGTTCCGGAAATCTTCGATAGGGCGACGGCCAATCCAAATTATGTTAGAATTCTTGATTTTCCATTTCAAATCTTTCAAGGCTCATTTTTGATAGCTTTCTCTATCAGACGTGGTTCCAGCTTATCCCAAATCGACGGGCGGCTTTCTCAGACATTACGCGTATCGACCCCGTGATTCATATTACGTTTAAGGCTCGTTGATTTGTGGCGGCTTTGGTTGTCATGTAATTGTGACGGTCTATTACTAGCTCCTAAGGTCTCGATTTTCACTGTCCGATTTAGGAAAATTTTACAAATCATACGTTGATTAAGTGGCATCACCCGCGCTCCAATCGTATGACACTCGCAAGGCATCCCTTAATCGTTCTTGGAACGGCCTTTTTGTGGCTCTAAATATCCCCTTGACAATCCTTATGGTCAAAGCGCCGTTTCCTATCTGAGTTCCTCAAGTCCACGTACCTCGTCTCGCGTTAATCTTTCCCCTTTGGTTAGTCTACTCGAATTGATCAGGTTCGAGCGGGGTACGACTGAAATACATCTCTAGATACACAATTCTCATGAATGAGCCTGAAATCGACTGGAAATCAGAATGTCACAACTTTTCCCCCCTTAAAGAAATTTCGTCCTCGAAATTCACAACCTTCTACTCCATCCAATCCCTCGGGGGTATAGGCGTCTCGTCGCATTCTCACTTTTCCAGATAATCTTTTCCATGGTTTGACGATTTTGTTCATCCTTTCCAACTCAAGGCCATCCTTCTCTAGGACTTGTCTCCTCCAGTCCTCAATTTAATGGGCTTCTCTCCATTCTCTTTTGATATTCATATCATTAGCTAGCAGCTCTTCCTCGAGCGTTCACCTTATCTCTTACATTCGTCCATAACCATTATCACTAAGCCCTCGGCAGAATGCGCTTTTTAATATCCATACCATTCAGCGTATTACTCCTTTCGAGCTTCCTTTCACGCCCACAGAGATTTTAGGGCTTTATCAATTTGCCCTCCATCAAATAAATCGAGTTATGGCCCTCTCGACTCCTTAAACAGTCACATGATTACTTCCGTAGTAATCCATTTTCGATTCCATTTGATAATTCCCTTGGGTCAAGTGGTCCTTCAACTTTCATCGTCATGTCCTTTCCTTCCATCGGCACCTCTAGTGCTCGACTACAAGATAGACAACTTTCAACTCTCAATCGTATCATCGATATATATATATATATATATATATGCATCTTGGCACATCTTTGTGCCGTCCCCAGGAAACACTATAATTCTCCCTTTGAATTTCTACGAGGTCACCTCCTTTAGTTTCTCTTTAATGCTGGACTCGTACTTCCGTCCATGACCTCAAGGGTTCCATCCATTTCTATAATCCCTCCAGCATCGGTGTTTAATCATGGTACACCTCAATCTCCTTCTGGCTCTCAGGCTATATATTTCTAATAGCCATCACGCTAGTCCATTAGCGAACTTCCTATTTAGGAGTTGAATTTCTTATTTCTTGAGGAAAGATCTGTCCCTTAATTGCCAATTAAACCATGCTCAATTCCCAACTATAGGCATCTGCTAAATGATTTACCCTTCCTTATCTGTATGAATATTGTTGTAAAAACACTTGGGTGATCACTTCATTCTACATGCCTCGCCTTCAATTCCTTTAAGCAATCCATACCCTCAACCTCCTTTAGTTCACACAATTCTCGAGGTCTTTCCTTCATTTAAGCAACGCTCTCATATCCACCAGCAGTTCTACACATCTGCGTTGCCTCTTGTTCAATTCCTTTTAGGAAACTGCTACTTTATGCTCTGGTGGTAGGTATAGCCTTGAAACATTCTTTCACTCAAACAAAATTTTCCAACTTTATCACGATGACATTCACAAACCCCTTCCAATCATGCTCTGAGCATGCCAATTCCTATGGTATTATCGTTACAACGTACAAACCATATCCCTTTCACATCGTCTTATTATGCCTCAAGTTTCATTGTGCGTTGTGTCACTATGACCTTCACAAGCTTTTCAATTTCCAACTTGACTCGTCATAAACCACACCATCATTAGCTCAATTCAAGTCTTTGAAAACTCCTTTCACGTTCATCCGCCCACTCGCGTTACATCTGGCCCTTAATCCATTTTATCAACGGAACAGCTCTTGTGGAAAATCTTTCAATGGTCCGTCTGTAACTATTCACCAATTTTAGTAAATCTCAACTCCCCGCAACTTGCATCGACTATAGTCGATTCATCACTCATTTCAATCCTCAAAGGATTTATCACTTATTCCAATGCATGAATCTCACTTCATCAGGTTCACAACCTGCGCTCTTCACATTTAGTGGGCAATAGATATTTCCTCAAAGCCCACATGACACCCTCATAACTGTTCATATTTCTCATGGCTCCTTACATGAGTTTAACCATCGTCTCTCAAGATGGTAACGACCAACTCAATCATTCCTTGGGCACTTAGTTCGACTACTATCAACTTCTCTTTACTAAGTGTCGAATCTTCCCAACTATTCCTCGCACATTTCTCTTGAGCTCAGACCTTAGCTCTCTGTCATCACAGGTCTCCTCTAGGACCGCACGAAATTTCGTTTATCCTTGTTACTCTTCTCTTCGAGAAGCATCAGTGTCAGCCTCTGAGTTTCATGCTCACTAAGGCGGCCTTATCCAATTCCATTTGTTCCACTGAACGTCGACATCATCTTGGAATTCAACATTGTCTTTAAGACTGCATCTTAGATTTCACTTCTAGGAGTCACTCAAATTCTACGTCCTCTTTCTCGGTACAAACACTCCTCCATCATACTAAGACAATTTAGAGCCTTTCTTCCTTTTGCAATAGGGTTTCTTAACCTAAGGAAGAAACTACACAACTCCATGGCATTCCTCACTTCAAATTCACCTTGTCCTTCCCATTTCATAGGATGGCAATCTTGAAGTCTACGCCAACGGCGACACCTCTACTCCAGGATTCAAATGCCACTATGCTTTCACATTCTCTTTCCCATAACTCAGTCACCCCCAGTGACAATATCTATTCATCCTTAGGTCTTCACCCGTTCATCTATCGAATGGTCCATTCGATTACTTCAAATCACTTTGCGGTTATTCTCTAAGCGTTCTTTTCGCTTACTAAATCCTCCTCTAGATTCACAACCGGTCAGGACTATCAAGTTCTTTCACTTTTCCTTTAGTTAGTGACCATTTCATGATCCAATCGCCCTTTAAGACCAATGCCCTATTCCTTAGGGAATAGCAACTCATGATTTCATTTCTCATGATTTCAATCCAATCAACCGATCCCAAGAAATCATTAACTTCAGGCAATCTAGCATGCTGATTCTTCTTCGATCTCATTCATAATAGAAAAGACTTGCTGCTCACTTTTTACCATGTATCTTACGCCTAGGAAATCAACTATTTCCTATAGGAACACTCCATATTCATAATGACTATCTCTTTGCTCGTAATCCATGAGCAGGAGTTCCCTTATTCATTAGTCTTTTGATCATCATCCTCTCTTGCTAAGTCCCATCACCATTTCTCAAAGTCAGGAATAACATCCAGCCATAAAGTTCTCAAGTTTCAATCCACTCAGGGACTTACTCATCTTATTCAAGGGTCCTCCACCACCCTTACCATATGTCTAAGCGACCTTGAGAACTCTGTCTTATACTGGCCAATCATCCTATGATCCTTGCAACAGTATTAGGATCCCAACAATCCTTGCTCTCAAGCAACCCCAGGATGATACTTTCCATCGACCAATTCAACGGAGGTTGTCTAGGTAGATTTCATGCCTCCGAGGAAATCCTTCCTCTAGTGACCTTTCACCAAACCTCAATAGCCTCTTAGGGCTAGTACTGTCAAGGTCACTTTCCTTCTTTAGGGCACCTAAACCTCTGAGGTTTTCTCACAAAATCCTCAATCTAGAGGGAGACAATTTCAACTTTCATTCTTCCATCAAACTCAATCAATTTCAGCAATATACATAATCTTACAAGCTTTTCCAAGCTCTCGTGGTCCTATCCACACATTCAATTTCGAAAAGACTTACTCATAGTCACCTTTCTCGTGACTTCTATCACTTAACTAGTCAGCACAAGTCTTTATCACCACAGTGATTTAGAGAATCATGGCAGCTCCTCTCCGAGCTTGCTTAATCAACAATTCTCCCATTTCCATTTAAAGTTCTCACGGCCCATTCAGCTCTTGGGTCTTGTACGATTAACCGATCGAGTCATATTCTCTTTTAGTGCTCATACTCCGATCGCCCATATTCACTCAATTCTCATGACCCATATCATTTCTCGGATCTTCTATACCACGTATCCTCGAGCCTAATGCTCTTCTACGACCATACCTTGGTCGTTCAACCTCATTAAGTTCTCATGATCTATTTAGTCCTTGGATCTTTTCGTATCTCACATACGCAAGCCAAGTGCGACCCTAACGACCATACCTTGGTCCTTCAGTCTTATCAGGTTCTCATGTCACTTGAACCACTATGATTCCCTCCAGGAATCAGAAACTTAAGTCATCTACTCAAGTCCATCAATCTCAGGCTGCTCACCTCATCGTTCATCACTATCATCCATTAGTGGTTCCCAAACAACTCTCTAATGGCACATAGGAAATTCTCAACCAATTGCCAAATATTCAAGGATCTCAAATCATCCTTGATCTGTAATCCTTCCTCAAGCTAACCTCAAAAAGGCAACTTCTCAATTGACAGCCATAACTAGGCTAGCCTCAACAGGCAACTGTCAAATAAGCACTCAAAGCAGCAACTCATTGGGTCAATAGCTCATACTCTAAGCCTAAAGGCATCCACCACTCTAGCATAGTCACATCAGACTATCTCATCTGAATAGGCCTCGGTTCTAAGGGTATAAACCCATACGTCGTCTAACTTCTCAGTTATATCTTAGCAAAGCCAATCACATGAGGCTAATAATCAAATATGTCTAATAGGCCCATCACAACCATCACTTTTTTCTTTTTCCAAGGGCACCAACTGTCAAGCACGAAACTTTTTAACCATGCCTCTCATAGGCACCATTACACAGGTCATGCCACTTTCAATCTTTCCTGATGAGAATCGATCCCGTGCCGCACATTCCTTATCCACGATTGGACTCAACCTGATACCTAGGCTTCCCCTTTTAAGTTATGACTTGGGATTCCTACCTCTACCATCTTAGAAGCCTACCAAGAGCCACTTCTTCTGGACCTCTCTGTCCCGGCGATTACTCCCCGCTGTCGTCAGACCTGGCCAATGCAGGTTGTCCCAAGTCATACATCTACGGAGAAAGCCCCGTTCCATATGTCCCATACCATGTTTCATTACAGTTTATAGGTATCCTATCAAATTGTCCCATACCAAACGACGGTTTATTAAGTCCAACAGCAACAAGTCATTGCATGCAAACCTCATCGACTTTCGTTTCAAAGTCATAAACATAAGCACAGCATGACCGTCATATCTCACGGATCAATTGCCCATATTCCATTACAAACCTCAAGTCCAGTCAACATTCAAATCAACTCCTCATGCATCCGATCACAGCTGATCTTCGATTCAGGTACTCTTCGTATCCATCTCAACTCATATCATCCAACGTTGCCAATAACAATCGAAAAGTAAAACCATCAAAATCTCATGCAATTCAAGCTTGAATTCACTAATATCAGTCGTTTCTTTATAATTCGTACTCCTCAAGTTGGGTCATCGACAAATCAAGATCACAATCACACACCTCAATTGACCGTTCGTTCAAAAGCAATTTCCCATTATCCTCAAGCACAATTACTACTTCAAAATCCATGCTTACGACTCTCTAATCCCAGCTTGCTTCCACTTAAACTTTAATCACCACATAACTCAAGATCAGCCATTAAGGTCAACTCTAGGACCATTCAAGTGTATACAAGTTCAAGCCTACTATCCTCGAGACTCAACAATCCAGGTCTAGTCCTATAGACCTCAATATCCAATTGTCCCTAAGTCATCGCTTCTTATCACTCCAAGTTTCAATCACATTGGATCGAGCTGACCTTGCTCTGATACCAAATCGAACAGGGATGTCACGTCCCGAACCCGTCGAGCGTGTGAACATCCCGCCCTGCTGTTCGTTTGACATTTTACTCCAGGATCCAACGGTCAATATCATATAGAAATACGCATGCAGAAACGAAGTCTTTTTCAATTATATAAATACAACTGTACCCTATGACTTAGGACAAATACATCAAAATCAACAACCAATACACGTAGGTTCAACTCTTAACCTGCCAATCAAATATACAATCCTAATATCACAAAAGACAAATATACTATAAACACAACTGTCCATTATCCCTTTAAATGCCATTCCATGGCAAACTCGTGCTCCCTCCACTTGGAATCTGAAAAATGAAGCCCCCACTAGGGTGAGATATAAATCTCAGTAAGGTGAGTCCTAAATCTAGGTTGGGTTGACAGTTCACTCAGGTAGTCGCGTCACTCGACAGGTCAAAATTCATGAACACCTATGCATAATAATCAAACTCAATAAACAACAACACACAGAAGACATCCATGCATTTATGATCTCGTGTCACACTCATATGCACATGTATTCTCAGCCTGCCTCTTCACCACATCCATCAACCTCTGCTTGCCTCATTCTCTAGCCTGCGAACTAGTCGCCTCAGGCTCGGCCCGCGTAAACCCATTAGACCATCTTCGGTGACCCGCGTAAACGAATCAGGTCCCGATTCATCTCCAAGCAAGGTTTATGAGCTCATACTCTGTCTCGCGATTAGATCGCATCAAGACTGTGGCTATCTCAACCCTGCGACATCATCGCACAGGGCGCCACCTAATCATACTTCACCCTGCGACCTCGTCGCATCAGGATCTCAACCTCTCGCCCCACGTCTCACACGCCTCAGTGACTCGTCATGCCATGCTCATGCCACATCACATCATATGCTTTGATTATCCATTCAATCTTACACTCACTAGCAAGCGCGCATTCAAATGCATTTCATAATTTTTGTGGCATGCAATTCAATCCAAATAATATATAGGCATGGCAAATAACTCAGGCACACAATATTACTTACAATCAATCCTATATCATCTTAGTATATCACTAAGCTATCCACTTGAATAGATTCTCATAAATCGTTCCAATCGGCCCTCGACTTACCTAATCGAGTCCAATCCCCCTAGCCTCGGTTTAGGACTTTCCTTACCTTTGATTTGGAACCACAAATTACTCCTCTTGAGCCTCAAAGTTTCGTCCCTCAATGTCCATAACCGGACTTGTCGCGTAACCTAATAAAATTCAACCAATCCCGTCAATTTTCAATCCAATTCAACCATCCATGAACCCCAGGCCACCATAGCATTATCCTCATCATTATAACATGCCTTAATCATCAATTTAAGACTTATAACTCCACCATCAACAGCCCCATAGATTCGGTTTGCACAAAATCGAACCGGGCTATGTTCGGCTCTGTGCGAACCGAATGGATTAAACCATATATCAACTCCAAATTCACCATTTAAATGCCATAGCACCTCTTAACATGATTATCTAAGGGTCCAAGAGGCTCACCGAAGATTTGACCTTGATTGGTTGCCGGAAACCCTTTGAAGTCACCGGATTCTTCCTTGGTTAGTATCGGCAGTTTTCTGTTCTTCACAAGACAGGTTCGAGATGAAAACTTTATCAATTCAAGCCCCAATTTTTACCACATCTCTAACGAATCTCCACAAAATTTGAGCTCAAGATTCTAAGATTTTGACCGGTTAAAGGGGTAAGAACCGGACCTACCTTAGGTGGGTTCCGATTCCGTCGGCTTTCGGGAAAACTTCTGCCCGGAATGCCTCTGTGCTCCAAACGCCACAATTCTTATTGGAGGAGTTCGGCAAGACGTGGAGCTTTGTTGTGGTGGTCAGCCGACAGCAGATGGTGGCCGAAAGTGGCCCTCGTGGGCGGCACAGCAGCCCCTGAAGCTCTTGTCGGTTCCTCCAAGTCAGTTTTCCGGTAGCTTCTGGGCAGAATATACATGGTCGGTTCGTGGTAAAAAAACTTATCAAATCAAGCCCAAATTTTTACCACAGATTCCTACACGTCTCACCTTGATCTCCACAAAATTTATGCCAAAGATTCCAACATTTCGACCACCAAACGGACTGAGAACCGAATCTACCTCAGTTTGAGTCCTAATCTATCGGTTTTTGGGAGAATCCTTGCTCCGGACTCCTCGGTGCTCCAAATGCCTCGATTCTTGTTGGAGGATATCGGCAAGACATAGATCTTTGTTTCTGTCGCTAGCCAGAAGTCAAAAAGTGGCTAGAGGTGGCCGTAGTGGCCGGCGAAGTAGAGCTTAGAATCTGGTCGTCGGGCAGCAAGTTGGAGGAAGAAGGTGAAGAAGCTGCCGGTTGTTCTTGGGGAAGGTTTTGGCCGAAAATGAGTGAGGAGAGAGAGAAAAAATGGTTATATTCAAGCTTGGTCAAGGAAAGTTGAATGGTAGGTGGGTGAATAGTGTGATAGACCACAGCTCTTGGATTTTTGATACTTGGCATTTGCTCTAACCAAGGAGATCCAATGACCATCTCCTTGTCCTTGTGTTCGGCAGCCTAGGGGGTATCAATTGCCTATTTTGCCCTTCTCCAATTATAATAACAAAGTTCTAAAGTTGAGGGGCAAAATAGTCATTTTACCCTCGATATTTCGAGCGTCGTTTTTCTCGTTTCGAAAATCTTCGATAGGGCGACGGCCAATCCAAATAACGTTGGAATTCTTTATTTTCCATTTCAAATCTTTCAAGGCTCGTTTCTGATAGCTTTCTCTATCAGACGCGGTTCTATCCTATCCCAAATCGACGGCTGGCTTTCGCAGATATTACCCGTATCGACCCCGTGATTTATATCACGTTTAGGACTCATCAATTTGTGACGGCTTTGGTTGTCATGCAATTGTGAGGGTCTATCACAAGCTCCTAAGGTGTCAATTTTCACCGTCCGATTTAGAAAAATTTTGCAAATCATACGTTGGTTAAGCGGCATCACTCGCGCTACAATCATATGACACTCGTAAGGCATCCCTTAATCGTTCTTGGATTGGTCTTTTTGTGGCTCTAAATATCCCCTCGACAATCCTTATGGTCAAAGCGCCATTTCCTATCTAAGTTCCTCAGGTTCACGTAGCTTGTCTCGCGTTAACCTTTTCCCTTTGGTCAAGCTACTCGAATTGATCAGGTTCGAGTGGGGTACGACTTGAATACATCTCCAGATACACACTTCTCATGAATGAGCCTAAAATCGACTGAAAATCAGAATGTCAAAGGTTTTGAGTCTCAAATTGGTGATTAAGACACGCTATAATGATGAGGATTATGTTATGGAGGTTTGTGGTTCATGGATTGGTGAATTGGATATGGAAATTGACGGATTGGTTGGAATTTCCTAGGTTGCGCGGTGAATTAAATCCTTGGAATATTGGACTGAACCCTTGGGGCAATTGCAAGGAGAAATTTGTGATATCAAATTCAAGGTAAGGGAATCCTAAACTTAGGATAGGAAGATTGGATTCGATTGGGTGAGTTGAGCGATAAATTGGTTGATTGGTGAGAGATTCCAAGGTGAATGTTCTTGGTACATCCTAAGTTATTATAGGGAATTTATGTGTGCTAATGCTTGTGCTTAAATTATTTGCCATGTTAAGTGTCACTTGATTGTCCGGCATGCCATGAGTATTCGGATTGTGCTTTGAGTTGCACCTGTTATTTTGTATGTGAAATGAATTGAGAATCATGACATGAACATGACATGGCGAGACCCTGAGGCGTATGAGATGCGGGGTGGAGAATAGCCTGATGCGATCTAATCGCGGTCATGAGATTGAGGCAGGTTGAAAATGGTGGAGGTGGTGAAGTGGCAAGACGAGTGTGCATGATCATATGAGTGTGTATGATGTCATAGCTGCATGCTTGCCATTTGTGTGCTGTCATCTCTATTTGTATTTGCCTGATATATTTGTGAGTTTGAATGTTTGGGGTTTGCGACTGCCTGAGTGGATGGTCGGCCTAACCTAGGGTTAGAACCTACCTTACTGAGATGTGAATCTCACCCCTTTGCAGCCCTTCTTTTTACAGATCCTAATCCTTGACGATGTAGCCTATTCGATTTGGGGACTCTAAGGAGATGATCGTATATTTTGATGAGTTTCCAGATGGGCAGGGAACTATATACGTAAGGAAGTGTACAGTGGTATGGGTTGACGAGGATAGTTCGGACTGGAAGCCTCATAGGTACGAGGCTTAGTTTAGGAAGGTCGGGGACGAGTCGACTAGGCCGCTGAAGCCCCATGAGGTGCCTTAGGGAGTGATCCTTGATTGGTGCTGTGACATTCTAATTTTCAATCAACTTCAGACTATGTAATGAGAAGGTTATTTATATCAAGCGATGTATTTCATTTGTTTTTTGCTCAAATCTGATTAATTTAAGTAGGCTGACCAAAGGGGAAAGGCTAAAGCGAGACGAAGTACGTGGACCTAGGCGACTAGGATAGGAAATGGCGCTTTGACCGTAAGGATTGTCGAGGGCATATTTAAAACTACTAAAAGGCCGATCTAAGAACGATCAAGGATTACCATGCGAGTGTCGTGCGACTAGAGCGTGAGTGACGCTGCTTAACCAACGTACGATTTGCAAAATTATCCTAAATTGGACTGTGACGATTGAGACCTTACGGACTAGCGATAAACCCTCGCAATTACATGAAAACCAAGGTCGCCATGAATTGACGAACCCTAAACGTGATGAGAATCATGGGGTTGATACGCGTATAGTCTGCAAAAGCCGCCCGTCAGTTCGGGATAGGCTGGAATCACGTCTAATAGAAGAAACGATCAGAAATGAGTCCTAAAAAAGGTTGAAATGGAAAATCAAGAATTTCAACACCAATTGGATTGGCCGTCGTCCTATCGAAGAAGTTAGAAACGAGAAAAACGACGTTCCGAACGTCGGGGGTAAAATGACCGTTTTGCCCCTCAAGCTTAGAGCTTGGTCTTTATAATTGAAGGTAGGGAAAAATGGACATTCTCCCCCCTCAAGCTGTCGAAAACTCAAGGACAAGAGATGGCCATTGGATTTCATGGGATAGAGTAATGGACAAGTGTCAAGCATCCAAGGGTGGAAGATCAATTCATCAATTAATGCCCACCTACCAATCACTTCAATTAATCAATTTTTGGGGATAACCAGCTCTCTCTTTCTGCTCTCTCTCTCACTCTCAATTCGGCCATTTTTGCTCCCCCAAAGAACCGTGGACCATCTTCTTCTTCTTCTTCAATTTTGCTGCTCGCCGATCGGCCTGACGCAGCCGTTCGATCCTACAACTACCTCCTCTGGCCACCAGCTGCCATTGGCCAACCACCACAACATATATCCACCTCTTGCCGACGTCCTCCAACTTGAATTAGGTCATTTGGAGCTCTGTGGAATTCTGGGCAAGCATTCTCCCACAGGTCGACAGATTCTGCTCCAATCTGGGGTAGGTTTTGTTCTGACAGCTGAAAACTTGGAATCTTTGGGTCAAATTTGATGGAGATCAAGTAGACATATATATGATTCTATGGTAAAAATTAGAGATTTATTTAATAAGTTTTTGACCATGAACCACCATTGTACATTATGCCCAGAATTTGCTGTTATTTTGGATCTTAGACAACCAGTGAACTTCCGACGACTTTCCGGCATCCACGTGACTTGAACCTCACGGTGAGCACTCCAAACCCTCAGGTAGACCTTATAAGAGGTAGAAATTGTATAATTGATGGATTTGAGGTAGATGAGAACCGGTTGGACCCGACATGAACAGAACCAAATGGAACCAGTTTAATGCCGGGCCAAACCTAATCTGTAGAGGGCTGAATAGGCTAGATTTGTGTTGTAAATTGGTGTGTATGGTGTGTTATGATGATGAGGAGTATGTTATGAGTGATTTGGACGGATGAATTGAGGAATTGGACTTGGAATTTGACAAATCGATTGAATTATCCTAGGTTGCGTGACAAATCGGCTTTGGACTTGGGTTGGCCTAATCCTAGGAGGCTCGAGGAGGAGTAATTTGCGTCGTTAAGCTGAGATAAGGAATTTTCTAAACCAATGCTAGGGGGATTGGACTCGATTGGGTTAGTTGAGTGGGAAATTGATTGATTAATGGGCATATTTCTAAAGTCATGAGCCTTAGTATGTCTTAAGATTAATTAAAGAGTTTATGTGTGCCTTGACTTGCATTGGAATCGCGTGCCATGTTTGGATAATAATTGAATTGCTTTGCATGCCATGGAATTGTGAATGCTACTTGACATGTAATTGATATTGAGTGTGTAAATGATAAAAGATCATGGCGTAAATCCTGATTGTAGCATGGCATGACAAGGCCCTGAGGCGTGTGAGACGCGAGGCTGAAGGTTGAGACCCTGATGCGACAAGGTCGAGGGGTGAATTGTAATTAATTGGCGCTCTGATGCGACGAAGTCGCGGGGTTGAGATAGCCACAGTCCTAATGCGATCTAATCACAAGGCAAAGTATTAGCTCATAAACCCTGCCTGGAATTAAACCGGGGCCTGATGCGTTTACGCGGGCCGAGCCTGATGCGATCTAATTGCGGGCTAGAGAATGAGGCAGGCAGAGATTAATTGATGTGGTGAAATGACAGACTGAGCATATAAGCGCATTTGTGTGTGACATGAGAATATAAATGCATGCCTATCCTCTGTGCATTATTGTTTATTGAATTATGAATGTTATGCGTGCGTGTGATCATGAGTTGGATAGGTTGGGTAACTTGGCTGCCTAAGTGGATAGTCAACTTGACCTAGGGTTAGGTTTTTCTTACTGAGATGTGTATCTCACCCCTTTTGGGGAAACCTTACTTTACAGATCCTAGACAATAGCGATGTGGCCTATCAGGTTCGGGGACCCGCAGGAGATGACGACATTTTACGACGAGTTCCCCGATAGGTAGGGGAATATATACGTAAGGAAATGTACAATAGTTTGGGTAGACGAGGGAAAGCTGGACTGGAAGCCTCATTAGTTCGAGGCATGGTTTAGAGGGGACGGGGATAGGAAAGTCGGGGCCGCTGAAGCTCCATGAGGTTCTGGAGGGTGTCATACCTCTCTGGTGTCAGGTGATCTCGGATCAGGAGTTTCCCAAGGGCTCAGTGGTAGGGTCGAGGAACGGCCTGGAGTGGACGCCGACCGCGGAGTACTCTGTGCCATCGCCGGAGGATGAGGTCATCATGGTGGAGTTGTCAGAGGGAGACCTATCCTAGCCGGACCAGGAGGTGACCATGGATGGAGACCTAGCTGAGACATCGCAGGAGGCGACTATGGAGGACTCTATGGAGATTCCGTCGGAGACTTTCTCCGAATACGAGCCATCAAAGGAGAGCGAGGACATTGGGGATTCTAGCAACTCTTCCTAGGCGACTTCGGATGTTGATCTGACTTTTGACTGGCGACCCGACCTCATCCCTAGTGGATTTTGTGGATACCTTTTTGGCATGCTTACCCGTCGCCCCTAATGTTTAGCAGATTTAGTAGTTATTGGTCTATAGGTGATGATGTATGGCTTTCTTGATGCTATCCATGTCCTACTTAGTCTATATATGTATATATATATTGTACGGGAGACGTTGGGAACCGCTTCTGTGTGCTTAATGTAAACCTTCTTGTCTTATCTCTCGACCTTTCTATATATATGAGGTGGATCCTTGGGACCGCCGAGAGATTGTTGTTGTTTTACTTGCAGGGATGATTGCATGCTTGCGATGAGGCGCGGGGCATGACAGTTGCCACCTCACTAGGGACCAGGACCAGGCAGAGGGATTTGTTGCCGGTTCTAGGAACGGATCGGAGAGGACCTCGATTTTGGAGTTCACTAAGGATGAGGTCATCGTGCTTGAGGCTACTGAGGGGAACCTCGTGGAGCCATCGGCTAAGGCGACCATGGAGGATACTATTGAGATTCGCTCAGAGACATTTTCAGAGTATGAGCCGACGGAGGATGCCGAGGATACCGAGGACTCCAGCAGCTCATTTTAGGAGTTCCAGTTTGTTGGCTTGATCTTTTGGTGGCGATCCCGACCGTGTTTCTTTTTGAATGCCGTTGATGGACTTTTGTGTACTTGCCCCGTCACCCCCTTTCTTATCGGACCTAATGTTTATGTACTTGTATGAACAGTCGATTATTATATATGACAGTATTTATGCTATCCAAGTCCCACTCTATATTTTGTACGGAGGAGCTGTTTCACTACCGCTTCCGCATGCTGGATACATATATTATATCTCTCGACTTAGTCATGGATCTTGGGACCACGAGAGATGTTTTAGCTGCTTGTAGGGAGTCGCGTGCTCGTGCCCGAGGTGCGGGGCGTGACATCCCCATTTGATTTGGTATCAAAGCAATGCCAGTTCGATCCAAAGTTGATTGAGGACTGGAGTGATAAGGAGGATTAAGTTGAGACTTGGATGGATAGCGAGACCTTAGGAGACTGGTTAAGATAAGACATGGGTGCACAGTATGTGACCTGGTACTTAGGGTTGTTGTTTGATCTTGGCAGGGTTATGGTAAGGCATGAGGATTGAGTTCCCTATTTGGTGAGGGAAGTCATTTATGGACTTTGGTCTGTTGAATGAATGAGTATGGTTGGTTTTAGTGAACCATTGGAGTGAACGAAATTGAAGAATGGCCATGAGCTATTTGTTGAAATGTTTGTAGAAGTTATTGTGTGAAATGACTGTTGTATTGTAGCTGTTTCTATTAAGGCATAACTAGTAGCTCTGGATTTGGATGAATGGGTGAGTTACTAACTTCTTGTTGAACTTGTGGTGGATCAGGTTCAGTAGAAAGAGATAAGGATGAGCAACCCGTCTAGAAGATTTGGAAGATCAAGAGGTGGAGCCTCTAGCTCAGGCCGCCTCTAGCTGAGGATCCAAGAATGGATGGCGTGCTGAGGGCGCTAGAGAGAATTGGTGACTTGATTGATAAGTAGACCCAGGATCGGGACACTGCCATCGCCCAGGCAGTAGGAGCTCTCGTCAACGCCAACAACGACAACAACTGTGGCAATGGAAACCAGAATGAACATGACCAAGGCAATGAATCTGTGAATGCCCAAAGAAAAATCGTTGTAGCCAGACAGATAGGCCAACTAGTGGAACAGTTCATAAAGTTGAAGCCGACTCAATTTGATGGGACCGGGGATCCTGAGCTAGCACCTAGATGGATTGAGAAGTTAGAGAAAGCTTTTGGTGTGCTGAAGTGCACAGATGAAGAGAAGATGCTGCTAGTAGTGTACCAGCTAGAGGGTACAACGAATGATTGGTGGGCTGCCACCAAGAACGGAGTTTTCCCTGAAGGAACGACCATGAATTGAGATGCCTTTAAGATGGCGTTCAACGACAAGTATTTCTTAGAGACGGCTAGGGAAAGGAAGCAGGTGGAATTCCTACAGTTGCGCCAAAACCAACTGACGGTAGATCAGTATGAGGTCGAGTTCTCGAGGCTGTCGAGATATGCACCTCGATATGTAGAGGATCCTCAGGAGAAAGCGAGGAGATTTAGAGACGGATTGAGGCCTGAGCTCCGTAGTCAAATGATTGCCCTAAATCTGAGGACTTATAAGGAGATATATGAATGGGGCCAGATGATAGAAAGGGACTTGAAGGAGAGGAACACCGTAACTGGATCACGGATTACACCATTCAGAGATAACTGTCAGATGGGCAAGAGACCGATGGCGGGCAATAGGCATTTTGTGCCCCCCGTAAGGAAAAATATCGTGAAGCCGCCGAATCCCACAAACTGGAGCCGTCGCCTTTGTGGCAGAAGGCATGAAAATGGGCCATGCCCAATGAGGACTGGAGCTTGTTTTAAATGTGGTCAGCTAGGCCACCAAATGAGGATGTGCCCAAACCAATCTCCGGCGAGTCGATCTCAAGGGCAGAGACCACAGACTAGACCATCGATGACTATTTCCCAAATCGAGCAGGATTGACCACCGGCACAGGAAAGGGCATATGTAGTAGCCCGCAGAGAGGCGGAGGAAGCGCCAGGCGTGGTCACAGGTACGGTCTACTTGCGCAACCAAGCTGCATATGCATTGTTTGACCTTGGTGCCACGCATTCATTTGTGTCTGCACAATTTGCTGATTTGGTGGGTATGAAATTGGAACCGTTGAATATAATTCTGCATGTTGCTACACCGTTAAAGGATAACATATTGGTTTCTTTGGACTGTACGGAGAGTATTGACCTAGCTATATTGCCCATGTACGATTTTGACATAATCATAGGAATGGATTGGTTGGGTAAACAGGGGGCAGTAGTGGACTGTGATAGTAAGATAATTTGATTTTATCCGAGAGGCCGCCCTAGCTTTGAATTGATGGGAAGTCGAGGAGGAATCTCGATTCCCTTAGTCTCATCTCTAGAAGTGACCAAGCTGATGTCTAAGGGGTGTCAGGCATACTTAGTGGCAGTAATGGACACGACTACCGAAGAGCCAAAGTTAGAGAGTATCTCGGTAGTGCGCGAATTTCCTGACGTGTGTCCCCAAGAGTTGCCAAGATTACCACTGGAACGGGAAATAGAATTTGTAATCGAGTTAGCTCCTGATGCGGAACCGATCTCGAAGGCAGGTAGGATGTTCTTGTCGGAACTAAAAGAGCTAAAGGTGAAAATGCAGGAACTGCTGGATAAAAGATTTATCCGACCGAGTGCTTCACCGTGGGGAGCGCCGGTATTATTCGTAAGGAAGAAGGATGGGTCTTTGCGTCTATGCATCGACTATCGGCAGCTGAACCAAGTGATAGTGAAGAATAAATACCCACTGCCGAGAATTGACGATCTGTTTGATTAGTTGCAAGGAGCGACGGTATTTTCGAAGATTGACCTGAGAACAGGGTATCACCAGTTGAGGATCAAGAAGGAAGACATACCTAAGATTGTCTTTAGGACGAGGTATGGTCATTATGAGTTCACGGTGATGCCGTTTGGTTTGACCAACGCTCCAGCTGCTTTTATAGACTTGATGCATCGAGTATTTAAGGAATTCCTGGACAGATTCGTCAGTCTTTATTGACGATATTTTGATTTGCTTGAGGAGTGATACAGAACATGAGGAGCACCTAAGGATTGTTCTGTAGACTTTGAGGGAACATTCACTATACGCGAAGTTGAGTAAATGCGAATTCTGGCTGAGCAGGGTAGCATTTCTTGGTCATGTAGTATCTAGTGAAGGAATCGCAGTGGATCCTGCGAAGATCGAGGCTGTAACAAATTGGCTTAGACCTACTACGGCAACTGAAGTCAGAAGTTTCTTGGGATTGGCGGGATACTACAAGCGTTTTATGGAGAAATTCTCATCCATAGCCATCCCATTGACGCGGTTGACGAAGAAGGAAATGAGGTTTGAATGGACAGACAAGTGTGAGAAGAGTTTCCAAGAGCTCAAGCATAGATTGACAACCGCACCAGTGCTGACGATTCCATCTGGATCAAGAGGTTACGAGATATACAGCGATGCCTCGCTGAAAGGATTGGGCCGTGTATTGATGCAGCACGGAAGAGTAGTGGCCTATACATCCAAACAGTTGAGGCCACATGAAATGAACTATCCAACTCATGATCTGGTGTTAGCAGTGATTATATTTGCTCTGAAGATTTGGAGACATTACCTATGTGGCGAAATGTTCCAGATTTATACCAACCACCAGAGGTTAAAGTATTTATTTTTCCAAAAAGGGCTGAATATGAGACAGCGTAGGTGGATGGAGCTGCTCAAGGATTATGATTGTGATATACTGTATCATCCTGGAAAAGCAAATAGAGTAGCTGATGCGCTTAGCTGGAAGTCGAGTATAGCCTGTCCACTAGTGAAGGATGGTCGATGATTGAGGATTTAAGAGATTCTGAGTTCAGATTGGAAGTCTATCAATTGTCCAATTTGATAGCTACATTGAGGGTGGAACCTGAGATCCAGGAGAGAATAAAGACCTTACAGTCTACGGACCTAGAGATTCAGAAGATCCTCGAGATGGGCGCGACAAAGAGAAAACTAGAATTTTAGGTGTTGGAGGATAAAATTTTGAAGTCCTGAGGACGATTGTGCGTGCCAAAGGATGAAGGACTCGGGGAAAGGATTTTATCAGAAGCTCACAGGAGCAATTATAGCATCACCCTAGAAGTACGAAAATGTATAAGAACTTACAACAGCACTATTGGTGGAACGGGATGAAAGTAGACGTAGCAAAGCATGTGGCTAAGTATTTGACGTGCCAGCAAGTGAAAGCGCAGCACTGTAAGCTTGGAGGACTATTACAGCCACTAGAGATACCCGAATGGAAGTAGGAGCATGTGACTATGGACTTTGTGATGAGATTTTCAAGGAGCCACAGAGGTCACGACTCTATATGGATAGTCGTGGACAGATTGATCAAGTCCGCACATTTCATCCCGCTGCGAAAGGACTTCGCTATGGATAAGTATGCAGAGTTGTACATGAGGCAGATAGTGAGGCTGCACGGAGTGCCTGTGACGATTACCTTGATAGAGATCCCAAATTCACGGCAAACTTCTGGAAAAGCTTGCAAGATGCCATGGGAACTCGACTACAGTTTAGTACAACGTACTACCCACAAACGGACGGACAGTCGGAAAGGACGATACAGATGCTTGAGGACATGCTACGTGCATGCGTCATTGATTTTAAAGGTGGGTGGGAAGATCAGCTATATTTGGTGAAATTCACGTACAATAATAGCTACCAGCAGAGTATCCAGATGGCACTATTCGAAGCACTCTATGATAGGGCCTGCAGAACCCCGATTTGCTGGAATGAGCTTGGAGAAAGGAGTATCATGAGCCCAAAACTGGTAGAGCAATCGGTGGAAGCAGTGAAAATAATCCGGGATAGACTAAGGACGGCACAGAGTCGTCAGAAGAGCTACGTAAATAAGCGGCACAAGCCCTTAGAGTTTCAAGTGGGCGATCATGTCTTCCTCAAGGTGTCACCGATGAGAGGACTATCACGATTTGGAAAGAAGGGAAAGCTGAACCCAAGGTATGTAGACCCATTCGAGATACTGGAGCGGATTGAAACCTTGGCCTACAGGCTTGCCTTGTCGCCTAATCTATCTCAGGTGCATAACGTTTTCTACGTATCGATACTGCGAAAGTATGAACTAGATCCGACACATGTGCTAGACTACGAGGCTATAGAAGTGGACGACCGAGTATCTTACGTAGAGAAACCGATAAGGATCGAGGATCGAAAGGAGCAAACCCTCAGGAATAAGAAGATCCCACTGGTCAAAGTAGTGTGGGAGCACCATGGAACGGAAGGTGCCACGTGGAAAAACGAAGAGACGATGAGGCGACAACACCTTCATTTGTTTGAGTAATTAAGTTTGATGTAAATTTCGGGGACGAAATTTTTGTAAGGGGGGAAGAGTTGTGACATTCTGATTTTCAGTCAATTTCAGACTCATTAATGAGAAGTAAATCTATAGATATATTTCAGTCGTATCTCACTCGAATCTAATCAATTCGAGTAGACTGACCAAAAAGGAAAGGCTAACGCGAGATAAGGTACGTGGACCTAGGAAACTCGGATAGGAAATGGCGCTTTGGCCATAAGGATTGTCAAGGGGACATTTAGAACCATAAAAAGCCGATCCTAGAACGATTAAGGGATGCATTGCTAGTGTTATATGATTAGAGCGCGGGTAAAGCTGCTTAACCAATATATAATTTGTAAAATTTCCTTAAATCGAACAGTGACGATCGAGGCCATTGGGACTAGTGATAGACCCTCACGATTACATGATAATCAAAGTCGCCACGAATTAACGAGCTTTAAATGTGATATGAATCACAAGGTCGATACGCGTAACGTCTGCAAAAGCCGCCTGTCTGTTCGGGATAGGCTGGAACCATGTCCGATAGAGAAAATAATCAGAAACGAGTCTTGAAAATTGAAAATGGAGAATCAAGAATTTCAACGTTATATTCGGATTGGCAGTCGCCCTATCGAAGAATATTAGAACAAGAAAAACGACATTCCAAACGTAGGGGGTGAAATTACCATTTTGCCCCTCAAGCTTAAGTCTTGTTCATGCAATGAAGGAAGGGCATTTTGGTCTTTTAAGCCACCCTAAGGCAACCGAAAAAGTGAATGAATGGTGGCCATTGGATCAAGTTTGATTGACACTAGGGACATGTGTCAAAAGATGGACTAAAGAGTGGTCAAGTCCACTATTCACCACCTACCATTCAACCCATTGACTTGAGCCTTGTATATAGTATTTTTCTCTCTCTCTCCTCTCACCTTGACCGGCCATAACACTCCCCACAACTCATGATCACTCCATCTTCTTCCTCCTTCTTCTCTACCGCTGGCGAGAATTTTTGGACCTCCCGTTTGCCGCCATCGACGCCCTCCTCCGGCCACCACTAGTCGTCAAGTCGACCATACAAGCATAGCCCCACATCTTGCCGACCTTCTCGAAGTGGAAGCACGGCGATTAGACCAACGAGGAGCTTCGGCTAAGCATTTCCCTAGAAGCCGACGAAATCTGACTCAAACTGAGGTAGGCCGAGTTTTCGACCCCTTAGGATAACGAAATGTTGGAATCTTGAGGCCAAATTTTATGGAGATCTAGGGCACTTGTACATCAATCTATGGGAAAAAGGGCTTGATTTGATAAAGTTTTGACCCCAAATGGGTCTTGTGAATGTAGAACAGAATCTGCCGGTTTACTGGCCTTGAGGAACCAGCGACTTTTGATGGGATTCCGACAATGATTCGACCTCAAACTCTCGGTGAGACCCTTAGATAGACATGTTAAGAGGTAGGATAGTGATTAAATGATGGATTTGGTGGAAATTTAGGGCTGGTAGTGCTTGGTTTGCAAGACCGAAGCTATTGGAGCTGATGGCTATGGATTTTGATTCTCAAGTTGGTGATTAAGACACGCTATAATGATGAGGATTATGTTATGGAGGTTTGTGATTCATGGATTGGTGAATTGGATATGGAAATTGACGGATTGGTTGGAATTTCCTAGGTTGCGCGGTGAATTGAATCCTTAGGATATTGGACCGAACCCTTGGGGCAATTGCAAGGAGAAATTTGTGATATCAAATTTAAGGTACGAGAATCCTACACTTAGGATAGTAAGATTGGACTCGATTGGGTGAGTCGAGCGATAAATTGGTTGATTGGTGAGAGATTCCAAGGTGAATGTTCTTGGTGCATCCTAAGTTGTTATAGGGGATTTATGTGTGCTAATGCTTGTGCTTAAATTGTTTGCCATGTTAAGTGTCACTTGATTGTCCGGCATTCCATGAGTATTCGGATTGTGCTTGAGTTGCACCTGTTGTTTTGTATGTGAAATGAATTGAGAATCATGGCATGAGCATGACATAGCGAGACCCTGAGGCGTATGAGACGCGGGGTGAAGAATAGCCTAATGCGATCTAATCGCGGGCATGAGATTGAGGCAGGTTGGAAATGGTGAAGGTGGTGAAGTGGCAGGACGAGTGTGCATGATCATCTGAGTGTGTATGATGTCATAGCTGCATGCCTGCCATCTGTGTTCTGTCATCTCTATTTGTATTTGCCTGATATGTCTGTAAGTTTGAATGTTTGGGGTTTGCGACTGTCTGAGTGGACGGTCAGCCTAACCTAGGGTTATGACCCATTTTACTAAGATGTGCATCTCACCCCTTTGGGTACCCTTCTTTTTACAGATCCTAGGCCTTGACGATGTGACCTATTTGATTTAGAGACCCTAAGGAGATGGCCGTATATTTTGATGAGCTCCCGGTTGGGCAGGGAACTATATACGTATGGAAGCGTACAGTGGTGTGGGTTGATGAGGGTAGTCCGGACTGGAAGCCTTATAGGTACGAGGCTTGGTTTAGGAAGGTCGGGGATGAGTTGACTGGGCCACTGAAGCCCCATGAGGTGCCTTAGGGAGTGATCCCTAATTAGTGCCACCCCGCCAGAGACCAGGACCAGGCAGAGCGGTCTGTTGCCGGTTCTAGAAACGGACCGGAGAGGACCCCGACTTTGAAGTTCGCTAAGGATGAGGTCATCGTGCTTGAGGCTACTGAGGAGGACCTCGCGGAGCCATTGGCTGAGGCGACCATGGAGGATACTATTGAGGTTCACTCAGAGACATTTTCAGAGTATGAGCCGATAGAGGATGCCGAGGATACCGAGGACTCCAGCAGCTCATCTTAGGAGTTCCAGTTTGTTGGCTTGATCTTTTGGTGGAGATCCCGACCGTGTTTCTTTTTGAATGCCGTTGATGGACTTTTGTGTACTCGCCCCGTCACCCCCTTGCTTATCGGACTTAGTGTTTATGTACTTGTATAAACAGTCGATTATTATGTATGACTGTATTTATGCTATCCAGGCCCCACTCTATATTTTGTATGAAGAAGTTGTTTCACTACCGCTTCCGCATGTTGGATACATATATTATATCTCCCGACTTAGTCATGGATCTTGGGACCACGATAGATGTTTTAGCTGCTTGTAGGGAGTCGCGTGCTCGTGCCCGGGGCGCGGGGTGTGACAAACAATATATATATATATATATATATTATAATATTAAGAAAGACAAATATTACAAAAAAGAAAAAGAAACTTTAACATAATGAATTGAACTCCTTTCCTTTAGTTGTGGGAAAAGGAAACGAAATGAATGGTGTGTTTGTTTTAAGGTAAGTGATTTTCGAGAATTTGTTTTTTGGAAAGTGTTTTTCTGGAAATCATTTTCACGGAAAATAATTTATTTTCCTTTTTTAGGTAATATGTTACCAAAAATATTTTTCAGTGTTTGGTTCTCATTTGGAATACGATTTCAATTTCATTAATGAGACTGTCCTTGAAACTGATGATAGGTGTGACATTTTGATTTTCCTGTTATTTCCGGATTCAGTAATAAGAATCGTATCTAGCGATGTATTTCAGTCACATCTCTCTCGAATATGATCAATTTCGAGTTGACTGAATAAAAGGGAAGGGCTAATGCGAGACAAGGTACGTGGACCAAGGAAACTCCAATAGGAAATGGCGCTTTGACCATAAGGATTGTCGAGGGGACATTTATAGCCATAAAAAGGCCGATATAAGAACGATTAAGGAATGTATTGCTAGCGTTATACGATTGGAGCGTGGGTGATGTCGCTTAACCAATGTATAATTTGCAAAAGTTTCCTAAATCGAACGGTGACGATCGAGGCTATCGAAACTAGTGATAGACCCTCACGATTACCTGACAACCAAAGTCGCCATGAATTGACAAGCCCTAAATGTGAAACGAATCACAAAGTCGATACGCGTAACGTCTGCGAAAGCCGCCCGTCAGTTCGAGATAAATTGGAACCACATCTGATAGAGAAAACGATCAAACGTGGTTCCGGACGTCTTGAAAATTGAAAATGGAGAATCAAGAATTCCAACGTCAGATTTGAATTGGCCATCGCCTTATCGAAGAGTATTGGAATGAGAAAAACGACGTTCTGGATGTCGGGAGTAAAATTACCATTTTACCCCTCAAGACCTAGCCTTACTTATATAATTGGACAAGGGCATTTTGGTCTTTTAATCACCCCCAAGGCTGCCGAAAAAGAGAAAGGATTATGGCCATTGGATGAAACTTGAATGACACTTAGGACAAGTGTCAATAGATTAGCTAAAGAGTGGTCATGACCACTTTTTCATAACTACCATTCAACCCTTTAACCTTGAGACTTGCATATAGCTCTCTCTCTCTCTCTCTCTCTCACCCCTCATTTAGCCGACCATCTACTCCCCCAAACCAAGAGTCTTCTTCTTCTTCTTCTCTTACTCGCCAGCTTGCTGCCCTGTTCCGACCGACTCACTGTTCCGGCCATAACATTTTCGGCCGATGGTCGATTGAGGTAGACCCACCAGCAACAGAAAGCTTATCGTCTTGCCATTCTAACAAGGTATTATGGGTCCAAATCCACCTAACCGTTTTCCCTGTAGAGCCGTTTGAAGGAGAAAAGGTCAGGCTAGTTAGTTTTGAATCCGAGAGCTCCCAGCCGACCAGTCCGATCACTCCACTATTCTAGCCATATCTTATTCGTCGCTATCGAATCGAGGTAAAACCACTGTAAAATGAAAACTTATTATCTTATCTTTCCATAGACATATTATATGCTCAATTTGACCCTGTAGATCTTTCCGTAGTTCGATTTGAGTGGACAAATGTCAGGCGAGATCAAATTCTGACCGGTTTTGGGGAAAGACCTGTTCTGGGGTCTTCCGGACTTCAAATTACTCCAAATTTTCGGTGAGGTCTTCTAAACTTATGGTATTAAGGTTGGATGAGCTGTGGTAAAAAGTTGGGATGAATTTGATAGATTTTTGACCCCTAATGGGTCTTGTGATTGTTGGACAGAAACTGCCGGTTTAAGGACTTAAGGAAACCGGTGACTTCCAAAGGGTTTCGAGCGAGGAGTCGGCCCCAAATCTTCGGTGAGCATCTTAGACCCTTAGATATACATGTTAGCAAGTAGGTTAGTGATTAAATGGTGGATTTGGAGTAGTTTTATGGCTAGAAATCCTCGGTATACACAGAACCGAAAATAGCCCCGTTCGGTTCTGTGCAAATCGATTCTGTAGAGGCTATTATGGGTTGGTTTTGAGTCTCAAATTCATCAATGAGACATGTTAGAATGTTGAGGATCATGTTATTAAGGTTGGTGGTTCATGAATGGGTGAATTGATCAAGAGAAATTAACGATTGGTTGGAATTTCATAGGTTGCGCGGTGGGTTTAGTCTTGGACCACTTGGACCGAATTTGAGGAGGTGCTTAAGGAGAGAATTTGTGACATTAAGCTTGAGGTAAGGGAATCCTAAACCTAAGATAGGAAGATTGTACTCGATTGGGTGAATGGGGTAAATTTTTGGGTGATTCTTGAAGGGTTTCAATATGATTGTCTATTGTACATCTTAGGAGGGTGTAGATGACCCAAATGTTTGATCATGCTTGTGCATTGAGTGATTTTTCGCATTTGAGTGTTGAATTTGATTGTCTTGCATGCCATAAGTATATGATTGGTGCATGAGATTGCACATGGTCTTGTGTGTGTGAATTGATTCGAATTAATGGCATGTTTGAGGCATGATAAGGGCTTGATGCGTATGAGACGCGGGGTGGTGGAATGAATACCCTGAGGCGCTGAGGTGCGGGGTTGGAGTGTGTGGCACCCTGATGCGTATGAGAGGTGGGGTTTAGAAGGCCATAGTCCTGATGCATTGAAATGCGGGACGGAGTTGTGATGTGTCAACATTGGCCTAGAATAACATTGAAACCTAATGCGTTTACGTGGGTTGTCAATGACGGTCTAATGCGTTTACGCGGATCGAGCCTGATGCGTTCTAAATGCGGGCATGAGAACGAGGCAGGCGTAAAAGGTGGAAGTGGTGGTGTGACATGTCGGTGTGTGCATGATCTTGGAGATGTGTTGTGATGCCATGTTTGCCTGTCTGACATCTGCATGACTTTTGATAATTGAATGCCTCATGTGTTTGTTTGCATGAAACGCTGATGTTTATGACTGCCTGAGTGGACGGTCGGCCTAACTTAGGGTTAGGACCTACTTTACTGAGATTTATATCTCACCCCGTTGTGGGCAACATTTTCAGGTCCTCGACGAAGAAAATCGAGTTTGCCGTGGATTGGCATTTGACGAAGTCATTGGAGGAAAAATAAATACTTCCCTTTTGTGACCTTAGGGTTGAAAAATGATACTCTTGGGGATTTAGATTTGTAACCTCTGAAGTATGATTGACCTTTATAAAAGGGGTACCCTTGTGTCCTTAGTCATCATGTGTTGTTGTATTTGTAATGGAGTTGGCATCGCTTTCGCATGCATGCTTCACATAGAGTTGTAAGTTATTGGCCGTTGGATCTTGGAGCTCATTAAAGGTAACGTTGAAGGTGGGATGCTCGCGTGCCCGCCGGGCTCGGGGCGTGACAAGAGGTAAAGGGTCGAGAGAGCTGACGTGAACTGGCCCTAATCGCCGATCCCGGTCCTCGTCCCCATCCTCGGTCATAGTCATGGTCTTGGCACCCGGTCGCCAGCCCTCGGTCTCGATCCCTGGTCCTCGGTCAGGGACCTGGATCGGGCTAACCCGACTACCGGGGTTAGGGGTCGGGTATCGGTGGCCGGGCTCGGGGATTGAGATCGAAGACTGAGATCCGGCCCCTGTCGCCAATCCCTAGTCCCCGACCCCAGCCCCAGCCTCAGTCCCGGTCCCTGACCCCACACCAGTCCCCGACCCCGGCCCCGGCACCGGCTTCGATCCAGGCCCCGACCCAGATCGCCGAACCCAGTCTCGATCCTTAATCCCCGGCCCTAATCCCTGTCCCGACCTAGTTCTCGGCCCCCGATATCGGTCTTCGGCCCGGTCCCGATCTAGCGTTCGATCGCCGAACCCGACCTCGGTCTCCAGCCTCGGCCTCGATGCCGGCCCCGACCCTTAGTCTCGATTTCCATCCCCGGTCCCTATCCCCATCCCCGGTCTCGGTTCCATCCTTGCTAGCCGCCCCTAGCCCCGACCTTGGTTGCTAGCCCCGATGTCGCGACCTGCTCTTATTGACATGTAAGGAACTATGGTGGCCTTGGCCAGTGTAAAGAACTATTTTTGACCAAAAACTAATTTTTCATAATTTCACATTTTTTAGTACTTTTAGAAAATAAAAAAATACTCGAAAATTTAAGAAAAATAGCATTCGATGTCACAAAAATATGAAAAAATAATCAATAATTTTCTTTAAAATTCTTTGTCTTTTTGACCTTACAAAAAGTCAAAATTCAAGTTCAATCATATATGTTCCTTTTTTACACATATAATGAAATTTAGTAAATAAATGTCAATTGAGTCATTTAATTTGCAATTTTTGGCATTTTAAGAGTCTTGTCATCCAATCTGATTGTCCTTATTTGTAATTTGGTCCAATTGTTCACATAAATGGTTAGATTGCATGATTTGGATAAAATTACATGTTTTATTGCAATTTAGTCCTTGAATTTGGGCATAATTGAAATTACTTTCAATTCAGGATCTATATTTGCAAATTGAAGCCACTACCCAATGTTTTTCATCGTTTTGAGTCGATTGACATAGGTGGTTTTGTCCAATTCGACTTTTTAAGCCCTCAATTGTATAATTTTTCGAATTGCGATGAAATGAAAATTTGGGTAAATTGGCGAGAACTTTTGAGCAAAAATACATTTTTAGATAATATTCATGTCCTAAGTTCAATTATGAGGTTTAATTGCAAAAATTCCCCATCGATTTTGGTTAATTTGAAAATTGCAAGTCAGAACCGGTTCAAACCGGTCAGATCGCTCGATTGAGCCGGCCGAGAACAGTGTTGTCTTCTTCCCTAGGCTTCCGCGCGGATGAACAATCCCCAGGATGATTTTGATCGTCAAATTGAAGACCAATTCGCAGATAATCGGATGAGGAATAGTGGATGTATTATCACCCTCACCCTTCCTTGTCGATCGACACCGGCGACACCGTTCAACGTCGCTAGAGTAGAGAGTAATTGATCGGTCAAGGTCGCGGACCTGCAAAAGTGAACATTTCTAAAACTCAGCTCAAATCCCTATCAAATTCGCACCAAATGGGACTTACCAGAGCACCTAACGGAGATTAGGTGGTTTCCCAACCGATTCCGTCGCTGTCAGCATGCCATTTGGCACATGACAGTGCGTGAATCGAAGCCGACGAACGTCCATCGACTAAACAGGAAATCAAAATTGAGATATAATCATCTGAGGGACTTTCTAGAAAAAGAAGGATTCATTCTGTTCAAGGAAGGAACATAATAGAGAGAGAGAGAGAGCTCACCTTCCATCGCCATTGTCGAAGGTTGAAGCTCAAAACTGTGAAGCACTAGTTAGGCCTTACGAGGCCAACCCGAAACTTCTGAGTTTACCAGAAGGTGGTCCAAGCTCCCAGGAAGCGACCGTCACCGGTCTCGCCTTAGAAAACATCGAGAACAGAATAATCCCTGTCTGAGCATCTGAACCTTTCCGCCATAATCGAGCATTGCTCGATCTTGCCTAGCCAAATCTAGGCCACGCGAACTCAATCAGAGCTCGAGGTAAGTATTTTGAACCTCCTCTTGTGTTGTTCTGTGGTTGATTGCCTCGATTTTGCGTAGATCGTGTGATTGAACTTCCATGGCCATACTCGGGATTTTGCATGCTGCACATGACTCAATGGATCAAATGCTCTGATTCTTAGATATGTTAAACTAGAGATTACTACGCGTCGAATGGCATTGGTTTCGCGTTAATCGGTCTAGGTTTAGTCGTCGATCGAAGCTGGAGAAATCTCGACCGTCCGTTTAGTTGCAGTCGGGAAGTTAAAGACGAAGCTAACGTGGCAAGTCAATGAGTCAACGTCTTAGGTGTTAGTATGTGATTGGTCCACGTGGATATCGAGTCAGCTCGACCTTCAGTATGTTAGGCTGAGTTAGTTTTGATCCAATGGATGGAGTTAATTGAGTCCTATTTTTAATGACCGTACGATTAGTAACTAGAAATATTAAGAAATCGATTCATAATTGAAAACTTAAAACGGTGCCGTTTAGATTAGTAGTCAAACGACGTCGTTTAAATTAGTGAAGATGAACGGTCAAGATCAAGTCTAGTATTTGAATTGTGACCGTAGGTTTAGGTAATCAGATCTGATGGCTAAGGGATAGTTGGCTTTTAATCTGAGCTGTAGATTTCAGTCAACCGATTCAGTGGTCATGGAACACCCACGTGGTTCAATAGGAACTGTCGAATTGAATCGAAATAAACAGAAAAATAAAAAAGTAGAACGACGTCGTTTAGGGACCGGTCAGTGCGGACTCGGATCTAGGCCAGGCATCTGACCCAAGTGGCTCGGGTCGACTAGGTTCGAATAATTTTTAATAAAAAATATAAAAATAATTTTAAAATTAAAAAAATTCCAAAAAATGTTTGAAAATCATAGAAAACCAAAAATATTAGGAAAAATTGTGAAAAATTCCTAGACACTCTAGAAATTTCCAAAAATTGAGAAATGACCACTGACAATTGGTCAATCCTATTTTTGAGATTTCTTATCCGTTCTTCTAAAAATTGACGATATTGCCCTTTAGGGGTAAAGCTCCTTTGCTTTATATATGAGATAGTTCGAAAATGCCAAGATAAGAATTAAGGTCTGTCAGGTGATAAATTCTTGTGCTTGGATTTTCGAATCTCAACCTTTTTTTGAAAATGACGTTTTTACCCCTTAAACGGTAAATCATCTTTCTTATTCCGATCGAGTCGTGAAAATTGTTAAAAATTAAGATTTAGGTCTGGTGATCGACCAATCCTTCTGCTTGAGATTTTCACTTCTCATCACCTTATGTAATGACGATTTTACACCTCCAAGGATAAATTGCTTCTAAAATTACAAAAAAGTTTGAAAATTTCTGAAAAATAAGAAATGAATTGGTTTGGTGACCAATCCTATTTCCACCATATTTTGACTCCACACTTCAAAATTACAATTTTTCCCCTCTAGGGTAAATCGTGTTAAGAACACTCTTGAATCTTGATTTACGTTTCTCTAGGCTAATGGGGCCTTGCTAGGGATGCCACATTGCGTTTATGTAATTTATCCATACGTTTTGGATCCTTGATTTGCGCATTTATTTTTGCTAATTGTAAGTGCTAGGATAGTCGCTCCTATCTATATGAATTTCTAGATTTAGGGTCTACACCCCACTCATCTGCATGAAATTTTAAGGTTAGATAAATCATTCAACTTAGATGCCAAAAGGGCGTCAACTCTGATAGTTGGCGTAACAAAGTCACCTATCTCATTTATCTGGTTTCCATAGAATCAAATAAAGTGTTCCTAACTATTCGATAGGGTTTCCAATCGTACCATCCATGAAATAATTGATGGCGATTCCTTGGCATGTACACGTATCACATGTCACTAGATGTTGACACCTAATTATGATTAGTCTTTTTCAATTTATTTTTAAAAAATTCATAAAAATTTAAAAAATTGCAAAATCGACTTTGGTGGCCTTGGCCAAGCCTAAGGAACCATTTTTAACCCAAAAAATAATTTTTTTTATATTTTTCACATTTTTTGGTATTTTTAAAAAATAAGAAAATGCCCAAAAATTCAGGAAAAATAACATTTGAGGTCGCAAAATATGAAAAAATAGTCAATATTTTATTTTAATTCCCTTGTCTTCTTGACCTCATAAAAAGTCCAAATTCAAGTTCAATTTTATATGTTCCTTTGTAATACATATGATTAAATTTGGTAAAAAAATGTCAATTAAGTGTTTTAATTTGTAATTTTGGCATTTTTAGGATCTTGACATTCAATCTAATTGTCCTTCATTGCAATTTAGCCCAATTATTTGCACAAATTGCTCAATTTTATGAATTTGGGCATAATTGAAATTATCCTCCATTTAAGGGCTATATTTACAAATTGAAGCCACTACCCAATACTTTTCGTCATTTTGAATCAATTGGCATTGGTGTTTGGTCCAATTTGACCGATTAAGCCCACAATTGCATAATTTTTCGAATTGCAATTAAATGAAATTTTTTTGGCTTTCGTAGATATTGACATGAACTTTTGGGCAAAATCATATTTTTAAATAATATCCATATTCTAAGTTCGATTTTGAGGTTTAATTGTAAAAATTCCCATCAAATTGCGATTAATTTTGGAAATCAAGTCAGGATCGATTTTGACCGGTCAGACCACCTGGTCCAATCGGTTGAACTGGTCCGCTACAGTATTGTCTTCTTCCTCGAGCTACCGTGCAAATGAACAGCTCTCAGGTGGATTTTGATCGTAAAATTAAAGATCAATTCGCGAGTAATTGGAAGGGAGATGAGAGACGTTTTGTTCCTTTCGTCGTCCCCTATCGATCAACACCGGCGACACCACATGATGTAGCCGGGATGAAGAGTAATTGACTGGTTGAGCTTCGAAACTGCAAAAAGTCAACCAAAGCAAATGCAGATCAAATTCGTCCAAATTCATACCCAAATGGAGAATGTCGGAGATCCCGGCGGACGTGGACGAACTATGACATTCTGATTTTTAGTCAATTTCAAGCTCATTAATGATAAGTATATATCTAGAGATGTATTTCAGTCGTATTCTGCTCGAATCTGATCAATTCGAGCATACTGACCAAAAGGGAAAAACTAACGTGAGACGAGGTACGTAGATCCAGGGAACTCGGATAGGAAACGACGCTTTGGCTATAAGGATTGTCGAGAGAACCAGCGATAGACCCTCATAATTACATGACAACCAAAGCCTCCACGAATTGACGAGCCCTAAACATGATATGAATCACGGGGTCGATACGCATAATGTCTGCAAAAGCCACCCGTCGATTTGGGATAGGCTGGATCCACGTCTAGTAAAGGGAATCATAGTGGTCCAAGTGACATGAGAATTTAAAGACGTTGAATGACGATAGTATGGTCGTAGAAGAGCCTTGGGCTCGAGTATGTAAGATATGGGAAAAATCCAAGAACTAAGAAGGATCATGAGAGTTGAGTAAAGATGGACAATTGGAATATGAGTACCAAAGGAAAATATGACTCGATCGGTTAATCGTACGAGTCTCAAGAGCTGAATGGGTTGTGAGAACTTTAAACGGAAATGAGAAAACTTATTGATTAAGCAAGCTCGAGGAGGAACTGCTAAGATTGTCTAAGTCATTGTGGTGATAAATGCTCGTGCTGACGAGTTAAGTGATAGAAGTCACGATAAAGGTGACTCTGAGTTATTTCATTCATGAGAAAAGTGAATGTATGGGAAGAACCATGAGAGTTCTGAAAAGCTTTTGAAGCCGTGAATAAGAATGGGAATGACTGAGTTTGATGGAAGGATGAAATTTGAAATTGCCTCCTCTAGATTGAGGATCTTGATAAGAAAACCTTAGAAATTTTGGGCACATTGAAGAAAGAAAGTAACCCTGGCAGTACTAGCCCTAAGAGGCTATTGAAGATTGGTGAAAGGTCACTAGAGGAAGGGTTTCTTCGAAGGCATGAGATCTGCCTAGACTACCTCTGTTGAGTTGTTCGATGGAAAGTATCATCCTGGGGTTGCTTGAGAGCAAGGATTGTTAGGATTCTAATACTTTTGCAAGGATCATAGGATGATTGACCCGTGTGAGACAGAGTTCTCAAGGTCACGTAAGCATATGGTAAAAGTGGTTAAAGACCCTTGAATAAGATGAGTAAGTCCCTGAGTGGATTGGAACTTGAGAACCTTATAGCTGATTATTATTCTTGATTTTGAGGAATGGTAATGAGACTCAGCAAAAGAGGAGAATTATCGAAAGACTTATGAATAAGAGACCTCCTGCTCATGGGTTACGAGCAAAGAGATGTTCATTATGAATATGGAGCGTGTCTACGAGAAATGGTTGATTACTTAGGCGTAAGACACATGGTGGGAAGTAAGTAGTAAGTCTTTTCTGTTATAGGTGAGGTCGAGGAAGAATCGGCATGCTAGTTTGCCTGAAATTAATAATTTCCTGGGATTGGTTGATTGAATTAGAACCATGAAGAATAAAATTATGAGTTGCTATTCCCTAAATAATAGGGCATTGTTCTTAAAGGGTGATTGGACCATGAATTGGCCATTGACGAAAAGAAAAGTGAACAGACTTGGAAGTCCTGATTGGTTATGATTCTAAAGAATGGTATAGTAAATGAAAAGAAAACGCAGAACTTGAATGATACCTGGAAGTGAAATTCGAGAGATAGTCTTGTAGACAATATTGAATTCCAAGATGAAGTTGACGTTCAGTGAAACGAACAGAATTGGGATAAGGTTGCCTAAGTGAGTTTGTAACTTAGAGGCTAAAGTACTAATGCTTCTCGAGAGAAGAGTGACAAGAATAAGTAAAATGTCGTGTGGTCCTAGAGGATACCCATGACGACAGAGAGCCAAGGTCTGAGCTCTCAAGTGAAAAGTGCGAGGAACAGTTGGGAAGATTCGACACTTGGTGGAAGGAAGTTGATAATCGCCGAACTAAGTACCCAAGGAATGATTGAGTCGGTCGTTATCGTCTTGAGGGACGATGGTTGGACTCATGTAAGGAGCCATGAGAAACATGAACAATTTTTTAGAATGTTATATGGGCTCTAAGGAAATGTCTATTGCATGTTAAATGTAAAGAGCACAAGTTGTGAACCTGATGAAGTGGGATTTACGCATTGGAATAAGTGATAATTCCTTTGAGGATTAGAGTGAGTGATGAATCGACTATAGTCGATGTGGGTTGCGAGAAGTTGAGATTTACTTAGATTGATGAATTGCAATAGACGGACCGTGGAAAGATTCCCTACAAGAGTTGTTCTATTAGTGAAATGGACTAAGGACGAGATGTAACGCGAATGGGTGAATTGACGTGAAAAGAATTTTCGAGGACTCGAGTTAAGCTAATGAATGCGCTGTCCATAACAATTCTTGTCGGAAATTGAAAAACTTATGAAGGTCGTAATGACACGACGCAGAATGGAACTTGAGGCGTAACAAGATGATGTTAAATGGACATGGTTTGTACGTCGTAACAATAATGCCGTATGAATTGGCATGCTTAGGGCATGATTGGAATTGGATTGCGAATATTCTCACAACAAGATTTGGAAAAATCTTACTTGGGTGGAAGAATACTTGAAGTTTATATCTACTCTAAAAGATATCAAACAATAGTTTCTGAGAGGAATTGAACGAGAGGCAACGCCAAAGGATGAAATTGATTGTGGACATAGGAGCATTGCTTGAATAAGGAAGGATCTTGAAGTTATGTGAATTAAAGGAGGTTGAGGGTATGGACTGCTTAAAGGGATTTGAAGGCAAGGCATGTGGAACGAAGAGATCACCCAAGTGGTATTATAACAGTGTTCGTATCGCTAAGGAAGGGTAAATCGTTTAGCGGACGTTTACAGTTAAGAATTGAGCCTTGTATAATCAGTGATGGAGGGACAGATCTTCCCCCAAGAAGTAAGAGATTCAACTCTTAAATTGAAAGTTCGCTAATGGACTAGCGTGATGGCCACTGGAAACACCTAGCCTGAAGGCCAAAAGGAAATCGAGGTGTGCCATGATTAAACATTGATATTGGAGGGATTATAAGAATGAAAGGAATACTTGAGGCTCATGGACGGAAGTACAAGTCCAGCATGGAAGGGAAACTTAAGGAGATGACCTCATTGAAATTCAAAGGGAGAATTATGGTGTTTCCTAGGGATGGCACAAAGATGTGCCAAAAAGCATATATATATATATATATATATATATATATATCGGTGATAAGGTTGAAGGTTAAAATTTGTCTATCTTGTAGTCGAGCACTAGATGTGTTGATGGAAGGGAAGGACATGACGATGAAAGTTGAAAGACCACTTTGATTCAAGGAAATTTTCGGATGGAGTCGAGAATGGATTGCTACGGAAGTAACCACGTAAATGTTTAAGGAGTCAAGAGGGCCACAACTCGATTTGATTAATGGAGGGCAATTTATAAAGCCCTTGAATCTTTGTTGGCATGAAAGGAAGACTGAAAGAAGTAATACGCCAAAGGGTATGGACATTAAGAGTGCATTCTGGCGAGAGCTTGGTAATAATGGTTATAGACAAATGAAAGAGATAAAGTGAATGCTCAAAGATGAGCTGCTGGCAAATGATATGAGTACCAAAAGAGAATGGAGAGAAGCCCATTGGATTGATGACTGAAGAAGACAAGTCCCAGAGGAAAGATAGTTGGGTTGGAAAGGAAGAGCAAGATCGTCGGGCCATGGAAAGGAACATCCGGAAGAGTGGGGATGCGACGCGGTGCCAATACCCCAAAGGATTGGATGGGTAGAAGGTTGCGAATTTTGAGAACGAAATTTCCTTAAGGGGGAAGAGTTGTGACATTTTTATTTTCAGTCAATTTCAGGCTCATTAATGAGAAGTGTATATCTAGAGATGTATTTCATTCGTATTCCGCTTGAATCTAATAAATTCGAGTAGACTGATCAAAAGGGAAAGGCTAACGCGAGACAAGGTACGTGGATCTAGGGAACTCGGATACGAAACGACGCTTTGGTTATAAGGATTGTCGACGGAACTAGCGATAGACCCTCACAATTACGTGACAACCAAAGCTGCCACGAATTGATGAGCCCTAAATGTGATATGAATCACGGGGTCGATACGCGTAATGTCTGCAAAAGCCACCCGTCGGTTCGGGATAGGCTGGATCCACGTCTGGCAGAGAAAACAATCATAAATGAGTCTTGAAAATTTAAAATGAAGAATCAAGAATTCCAACGTTACAATTGAATTGGTCATCACCCTATTGGAGATAATTGGATTGAGAAAAATGACGTTCCGGACGACGGGATAAAATTACCCTTTTGTCCCTCAACTTTATAACTTTGCCCTTGCAATTGAAGAAGGACATAATGAACATTGCACCCTCCCATGGCTGCCGAAAAAGAAGAATAGAAGAGAGCCATTGGATCTCCTTTGGAAAAGAACACGCCAAGTGTCACAAGATGGGCAAGTGTGGTCATTTCACACTTTTGGCCACCTACCATTCAAACTCCATTAACTAAAATTTGAATATAGCCCATTCACTCTCTCTCCTCACCCTCATTCGGCCAGACCATCATCCTCAAGCCATTGAAACCCTCTTCTTCTTCTTCTTCTCTTCTGCTCCTCGCTAGACAGCCACTGAACCCGCCGTTCTCCGGCCACGACCTCCCCTTTCGTCCACCATTCGACCACTGGCCAACCACACCGACGAAGCTTTACGTCTTGCCGACGTTCTAAAATAAGAATCAGGTCAATTGGAGTACCGAGGAGTCCCGAGAAGAGATCTCCCGAGAGCCGACAGATTAGGACTCAATTTGAGGTAGGTTCGGTTCTTAGCCCTTTTTATGGTCAAAATCTTGGAATTTTGGGCTCAACTTTCTTGGAAACCTAGTAGACATGTGTAGGATTCTGTGGTAAAAGTTGGGGCTCCATTTGATAAGGATTTGACCATGAACCAATCTCATGGAACTGAGGAGGACCGGTTCGATTCCAGGCAAATCGAATCTATTGGAGGCTGGGATTGGTGATTTTGAGTTCCAAATTGGTGTTTAAGATATGATGAGATGTTGAGGGATATGTTATGGATAATTAGGGTTAATGAATTGAGGAATTGGACTTGGAAATTGACGAATCGGTTGAATATTCTAGGTTGCGCGGCAAATTGACCCTTGGATTTGGGTTGGCCGAAACCTTGGGGGCTCAAAAGGAAGAGTTTTGTGTTGTCAAGCTCGAGGTAAGGGAACTCCTAACCTTATGCTAGGAAGATTGAACTCAATTGGGTGAGTCGAGGATTGTTTGGATCGATTTATGAGGATTTTCCAAACGATAACTGTTGGTATGTCCTAAGTTATGATAAAAGGGTTACGTATGTTATTGTTTATGCTTGGATTATCTGCCATGAGTATTCGAACTATGCATGAGCTGCACCTGATGTTTGATTCGTGAAATTGAATTAAAATTCATAGCATGAGCATGACATGGAGAGGCCCCGAGGCGTATGAGGCGCGGGGCAGGAGATGGATACCTTGATGCGACGAGATCGCAGGGTGGAGTTGATATTATGTGGCGCCTGATGCGACGAGATCACAGGGTTGAGATAGACACGGTCCTGATGCGAATTATTCGCAGGATGAAGAGGCCCTAAGGTGTATGAGACGCAGGGTAGGAGATGGATACCTTGATGAAACTAGATCGTGGGGTGGAGTTGATATTGTGTGGTGCCCTGACGCGACGAGATCGCGGGGTTGAGATAGGAACGGTCTTGATACGAATTATTCGCAGGATAGAGAGGCCTTGAGGCGTGTGAGACGCGGGGCAGGAGATGTATATCCTGATGCGACGAGATCGCGGGGTAGAGTTGATATTGAGTGGCGCCCTGATACGACAAGATCATAGGGTCGAGATAACCACGGTCTTGATGCGAACTATTCACGGGACGGAGTTATGAGACGGTGAAATTGGCCTGGAGATTCATCGGAACCTGGTGCGTTTACGCGGATTGCCGATGACGGTCTTATACGTTTACGCAGACCGAGCCTAATGCGATTTAAATCATGGGCTAGAGACTGAGGCAGGCAGAGATTAGTGGTTGTGGTGAAGTGGTGGGATGAGGTGGGTATAATCATTTAAGGGTGACATGGTGTCATAGTTGCATGCCCATCATCTGTGTGCCACTACCTTTATTCGTATGCGCCCGTTTGATTATGAGCTTGAATTTCAAGACTGCCTGAGTGGACGGTCGGCCTAACCTAAGGTTAAGACCCACCTTACTGAGATTTATATCTCACCCTAGTAGGGGCTTACATTTTTCAACTCCCAAGCGAAGGAAGCGCGACCTTGCCAGGGATTGGCATTTGAAGAGATAGTCGACCCATTTGTATTTAGGAATGGATTTTCCTTTTGTGATAGAAAGGATTGTACTTCTGATTGGTGGAATATGAATTGAAATAATGAAACGAATGGGTTAATGCAATTTTGATGTATCTATCCTAAGTCATCGGTTGTTGATTTATTTGAGAATGGAGTTGGCATCGCTTCCGCATGCGTTTTTCTTTCAGTGTAAAGAACATTGGCCGTTGGATCCTAGAGTTAAAAAAAAAAAGTACGGCTTGGTGGGATGTTAGCGCGCTCGCCGGGTTTGGGGCTTGACAGCGACCCAACCGATTCCGTCACCGTCTGATGACCACACGACACATGAGAGGCACGTGACAGGGACCAATGGGTATTCACCGTTCGGTGCCAAAAATTCAAAAGTGGTATATAGCCTTTGGAGGCTTTCTAGAAGAAGAGGTTGGTTAATTCAGTTCGAGATGGTGAACAGAATTGAGAGAGAGAGGGGAGAGAGAGAGAGAGAGAGCTCACCTTCCATCGCCATTGTCGAAGGCTTGAGCTCGAATTTGCAGAGTACCGATTGGGCTTTTTTAGGCTAAACCAAAGCTTCTAAAGGTTGTTTGGAGGTCGCCTGAACTTAGAGGAAGCGATCTCCGTCGGCCGCGCCACCTAAAATAACAAAAACAGGTGAGTCACAACTTTGAGCTTTTTGCTATGCATCAATGGTGACTTGCCTTAAACTTGATCATTCTTACATTTCGTCTGTGCGTTTTACTTCCCAGACATTACTGAGCATGGTCGCAATCCTCTTTTGTGTCAATTTTGCATAAACCCTCGCGTCTGAGCCCCGAAAATCTTCTCGCCATTATCGATCCTGCCGAAACTCTTCTAACTCAAGCTAGCCTAAACTAGGTTAATCGAACCTGAAGGTGAGTATTCTAAACCTCATTAGAAGCTTCTCTATTGAGTAATTAGTTTGAAATGCCTTATTCTGCTCGATTTAGATGCCATGTCCACATACTATGTAAGCTTTGTTGTTCTTAATTCCGTGGATGAAATTGTATGATTCTATGATATGTTGTGTGCGACGGTGAGACGAGTTGATTGGTGCCGGTCTTGTGCAATTCCATTGAGATTTCATCGTTAGATCGTCGTCGGAGGCTTTCAGCTGTCCGTTTAGGTGTCATCGAGAGATTGAAGACGATGCATACGTGGAAGGTCAACGAGTCAGCGGCTTAGGTGGTAGAGTCTGATTGGTCCACGTGGATGTCGAGTTAGCTCGACCGTTATTTTATTAGGTTGAGTTAGTTTTGATCAAACGGCTTAGATTAATCGAGTTCTATTTTTAGTGGCAGTCCGATTAGAAATTAGGTATATTAGAAATTGATTTTTAAATCGAAAAATCAAAGCAAACCGAAACGGTGTCATTTAGGTTAAGGGTCGAGCGGCGTTGTTTCGATTAGTGATGATGGACGGACCAGATTAAGTCTTGGCCTTTAATCGTAGTTGTATGTTTAAGTAATCATATCTGATGGTCGAGGATTAGTCGGCTTTCGATCTGAGCCATAGGTTTCAATCAATAGATTCAGTGGCCGTGGAGTAGCCACATGGTTCAATAGGAACCGTCGAATTAAATTTGAATAACCGAACAATAAAAAATACGATACGGCGCCGTTTTGAGCCGTGGGTCGCACGGGTCTTGGTCTGGTCCGGGTTCCAACCCGAGTGGGTCGGGTTGGCCTGGTCCGAATCATATTTTTTTATATAAAAATACTCATAAAATGATATATGTGCATGAACTCCACAGGAACCTATGACAGACTAGCAACTCCACGGGGACCTATTCGAAACAAGAATCTCTAGTTATGAATTTTAGAGGACTTGATTTGATTAAAATATTGATTGGTTTATCTAACCTTGTTTTCTGCAAATGCTCTCGAAGGTGAGATACGTACCCTAACCTTTGTGTTAGATGTTTTTGCAGATTGGAGAAATAAGGGGTGGAGTGTTTGCTGACATTTTTCCTGCAGGTTAGAGTTGGGAATGTATGTTTATTTTTACGCATATATTGAAGTGGTGTTTGATACAAACTGTTGTGCATGACCTTGCATTGTGATGATCACGATATATTTCACACACTAGCGATCAAACCCTGACTGCAACCAACTCTAGGTTACCTTTGATAGGAAAATGGTACAAAAGAATATCGTGTTTGATGTCACTTGAGACTTTCGTGTTCATTCTCGCTCACAATCCAAATTGGTGATATTTGACCATCTCGGGTGGGTACTCTTGAGGAGGAATCTACCATATTTGGATCGTGGGAGCCTGAGCCATAGGTTCCTCACTTGATTTTCGATTTTTAGAGTACATTCCCACCTGTCTCATGCGTATGTCTATGGAAGGTTGGTATATCTAAAACCACTCATTGTTACAGGGGAATATTTGACGCTCCTTGGGTTTTAGCTGATAAGGCATTTGCTTTTGATGTATTTCGTTACCCCTTTGTTTCATAGTATGTTCATATGTTCCATATTATTCACATCTACATACATTACATACATTCTGAAATCATTCAAATGACTGATTGAAATAACGATGATAGGGGATAGGATGTCGCTATTTCCTAGAAGTTCAACGGAGTTAGTAACCTTCGAATATCTAAGGAAAGTCACTTGTCCTGAGTCGAACACAAGGTTGCACTTTATTAGATTTGTGCATGGCTGAGAGCTGAATAGACGTAAGCTGGGATATGCCAAAGATTGCCAGACTAGTTATTATATCAATAACCTTAGGTTTAGGCGGCGGGTAGATGGGATGTTCAAGTACTATCTGGAGGTGAAAAGGCAATACCATAACGGCTTAGCTAGAGAAGCATATGCCTGTCGAAAAGCTGAACGTCAAGCTAATGAAGACAGATCGATGGTCGCTCTTTGGGGAAAGAAAAGACGCCCAGCAACGAAGACGGAGCCAAAGCGCATCATACTCAAAAAGACAAGACCTAAGAAGACCCCTGAAGTCATTATACCATGGACTAGAAAATGGCCAGAAAAGCTAAAGCATCTCAACTGACCTACTAAAGACTATCATTCACATTCAGAGGTATGTTCAACTAGGGGAGAAGTCCTGATTACTAAGCCATATCCTGAAGAAGGGCAAGACAAAAATGCAATCAAGGAAAAGACTCTAATGGACCATCACCCCAAAGAAGATTAGACCTTGGAAATGGATAGTTAAGATCCCACATTCCATGGGCATTTTATGGCTTTCTTGTTTTTAGAATTGATGTCTCCCCCTTCTCAAAGCTCCTCTCTATCTCTCTTTCATTGTGTGTCCTTGTTGTAATAAGGAATTTACTCCATTGTGCTTACAATTTATGTTTTGACCAATGGAATGTAACATCATTATTTCCTTTAGTCACCGAGATGATTCTGACTAATTGTATAATTCACTTATTTGAAATTCAAATTAGATCTTGAGTCAGGTTCTTCATATCTAAAAAAGTTTCTACTTTTCATTTCTTTAACTGGAATATGCAATGAAATCAATTCATGCTTATTTCATGACATTTGCACAACCACATATTTAAAGTAATCTTTGGCGATTGATTTTTCAAAATCATTTGCATATTTTAGACTTGATGGGAAAAAATGATATCCAAGTGTTCAAAGTCCCTCAAGCCGAGCTCCTAATCTGGTGGGACAACATGGGTGACGCCAGCCAGAAATACGCCAGATCGCGGCTAGGATATCTATTGGAATTGTTAAAGATTGAATGTCCACCTGCCTTTATCCAAGTTATGGCGCTCTATAGGGATCCCTACCACTGCAATGTTCTACATAGAAGGGTTGGAGGTTACCCCTACCCTTAAAGAATATAGCGCTGCTATTGGAGCTGAGTTTACTCACTGATTAGTCCAATCTCCTATAGGGTTTGAGTCTTTGAGTCTACTAGCTGAATTCCTTGATACAAACTTCATTGAAATCAAAGCAGATGTCAAAAGTAATTTTGGACGAGTCTCCCTATATTTTCTTTTAGATAGGTTTTCTAACTTCTCTGCTAGCAAATGAACTAAATCTAGTAGAGCTTTTGTCTTGGTATTCTTTAGCTTTGTCCTATTCCCAATCTCATCTGTTACTTTTGTCTCTATCGTGGTTGTATTGGTTTAACAAGTTTGTTATGGGTGAGATTATTCGAACCTTATCCTTGCCGAAACATGTCTCTTCCTGAACCGCTTTAAGAAAAACAAGAAGGGAATCTTTAGAGCCTCTAGTGGTCTCTTATATCTGTGGTTCACATCTCATATCAAACGGTTTCATATCCGCATGGGTTTCACTGAGATTAGTTCCGATGCACATCCTCTTAGAACTTTCATCAAAACTCATACGCATATTCCTAAGTTCAACTTTAAAGAATGGAAGGAATTTCTTAGAACTCTAAAAACAGAACAACTCCGATGGCGGCTTAGATTACCAACACTGGGTAAAGTCAGACTCGCATGTAATGGCGAAGACCCGGTCCCCTTGTTAGGATTCACAGGCGCCACCACATATTATCCAAGGAGGGTTATCTGACAGTTTGGAGCATTGCAAGAGATCCCTTCATCACCACGACCAAGTGTTTTCTCGTTTGACCTGCCAAGAGAGACCCTTATAGGGGAGAAGAAGAAGCAATTTGAAACCAAGGTGGAATTCATCACACGCTCTTTGAAAGAATCCCAGACGATGATATGACTCATGAGATGAATACTCATAGCTCTTCTATAGAATACATTCACCGCTTTCAGGCGACCAGACGCAGCGTTGTCAAGCCTTATGTGCCTGAATACATCGTGTCGTACGTGCCTAGAGTGGAGCTGTATATACCTGAAGACATGAGATCACCGTCATATTCAGGAGATGAGGAATCTCAAACTAAAGACCCAATTTTTGCTGGGACGATGAGGGTGCTTTAGACCTCAAGCGCCCTAAACTTGGATAGACTATTCTGTCAAGTGTAAAACATGTGAGCATTATGATGTTTTCTTAGCATTGAGATACTCATTTGTATTAAAATATTACTTTTGGCACATGTGTTTGAGCCTAAGCATGTTTTGTCGATACACAAAAAACTATCGTCAAAGATTACGCTTCTTTTAATTTCATGAATTCTTTTGGAAAATGATTGAAAGAACTACTCACATTGGACTAAGGCTCACAAGGTAGCCATTTTTCTCATTCATCGATGGAAAACATGCAATTGGAAGAATCCAATACTTTTCTAATCTATCCTAAAAAGATACTTACTTGTTATTTTCGAATGAACAGGTGCTCTCTAATCACGGAATTACCAAAGAATCATTTTTGTACTCGACTTAAGACGAGAATGGAACAACAAGAGTTGACTCCACGAGTAGGCGTGTTGGAAACCTAAATGACTACTATAACTACCATGATGGTTGAGATTAAGGCCATGTTGGAAGCTTCTCAAGCCAGACAGGCAATAGTATCTAACCTGAACGATTCAAGTCAATCCTCAATACCCAATATGACTGACAAAGGGACAGCTGAAGGTGCCTAGCCGGTCATGGAAGGCACTCATGCGTCGAATGTCCAAACACAGCCGAAGACACCTCATGTTGTCATAAACCGCGAAAAGGAGGAAAAGGGAAAACAAGTTGTGAAAACTAAAGATGAGGCCAAGAGAACAGCCAAAATTGAGGAGTGTTTAAGTAGTCAGGGTTACAAGTTAGCCCGTTTTGACAAATATCTCCTTTCGCCAAAGCACATACTCCTTCAGACTACAAAGAGCTAGACTTTATGAGAAAGTACAATAAGACAGGCTGTCCACGTGCTCATTTCAAATACTATCTACGTAAGATGGCACACTATTATGACTACATTCCTCTGCTGATGAATACGTCCCAAGAAAGTTTGGCTAACTCTGCTCTGGTTTGGTTGATTGAGTTAGACTTTGATGACTACGACGGATGGGAAGATCTTGCTAAAGATTTCCTTAGGCAGTATAAGTTTACCACAGCTACAGCCCCAACGAGGGAAGACTTGCTGCAAATTGTGAAAGGGATAATCAAAACGATCAAAACATATGCCCAAAGATAGCGTGCTTTGGCAACCCAAGTAAAATTGCCAATCTTAAAGGATGATTTGATTGACCTGCTCATAAAAGCACTCCCATATGAATATTTTGACAAATTAAACACCTCAGAATGCTAAACCTTTATACATTTGATAAAGGTGGCCAAGAGATTGGAGTGGGCTTTGAGAGAAAGGAGGCCGCATGAAAGTTCAACGAGAAAACAATATTCCCCAAGAAAAAAAAGAGAGAGGCTGGAGTTGATATAGTTTTTGTACTGGATTCCCATAAACCCGAGGTGTTCGTTAACTCTAATCAGACTAAAGGAGGGTCATCCTGGTCAATGTCTAAAGGACAAGAGCCTAGGAAGAGGCAGCCTCAAAAGCAATTTTCCTAGCTCCTGAGGTCGTTATCTAAATTGCTCCCAATGCTGTTAGAGCAATACTTGGTAGCAAAAGAACCTCCTAGAGCAAATCCAGCAAAATACCCAGGTTTTGATGAAAGCCAAACTTGCACCTATCATATGGGTGAAAGATGACACAATGTAGATAACTGCTATATCCTTAAGCTGAAGGCTCAAGCTCTCATTGACAGTCAGATTTTGAAATTTGATGATGTAACTCCAAACGTGCAAGAGAATCCGCTCCCTGATTACTAAGCAGTGGGTGCAATACTCGTCGATGAAGAAGAAAACCATCTTGAGCTAAATGTGAATGTACCCAAGCTAACCAACATTCTAGCCATCGCCTCGTCATATCCAAAGGAGGGAGAATTGTCGGTTGAGAGAAAAAGTTATGTATTGCCAAGATGATGAGCCTAGGGATAATGTCCAGCGTTGCTGATGAAAAGTTTGAAGGAATTAAGGTCTCGACGAACTTAAAATGAAACCAGTTTGTAGTTGAAATCGAGTGAGGGAATACATGGAACGTTCCACACAAAAGTCTGATAGGCGATGTAGAGTTGATTACCGAACTAGAAGGAAAGCCTGACGAAGACGAACTGAAAGCTACCAATTGAAATTTGGCCGATCGCAGATTTGTAACCGAAGCACTAGAGAAAGGCGAGGTTATAGATAATCTGAGCGAGGATTCTGGTGGGTACAATTTTAAAGTGAACTACTATGCTCCTCCTAGTTTCTTCCATAGAATAGAGGATATTATATCTGATGGATGGGGAGGTATGGATGATCTTGTTTAACTAGAAATCTTGGAAGAAGTGATAGAGCCTCTTGCAGAAGATTTTGAGTCATCATTCAACCAAGTGATGTCGGAACATTTCCTGCGCATAGAAGAGCACGTGGATGATCTCTCATGAGAGATAGAGGATGTGTCATTTCAATTGGCAATGTGCAATCATCCTCAAATGACAGATAACAAGCTTGGCACAGAACAATACGTTAGGATAGAGAAATTAATAGCCTAGTGGCAAAGCTTGATTGAACTATTCGAGAGAGTAAGAAGACACATGAAGTTTGCAATTTCAGCATAATCAAGTGATGCTGACAGGTACCACCAGTCGGAATACGTTAACTTCCCATAAAACGTTGGTGATATTGTGGCAAAGATTGAAACTTCTGCAACTATAATAACCAAATTGGATGAGCTTGACAACCTAAGCCAAGAAGATGATTGTCCAGTTAAATCTGTTATGATTCGCCTATCAAGAGATGAAACTGACGATGAATCTGAACCAGAGGCATCCCGCCCGACAACAGTAACCATAACAGTCCCACCAGTAGAAGACTATGACCCTAAGGTAGTCCATTGGAACTATAGAACGAGAGAAATAGATGCCATAATGAGGTCTGGACGATTTTACGCCTCAAGGGAAGGCATATTTGAAAAGAAAGAGGTTTCGAAAGAAGATGCAGAAAAGCTCATGTTCATCGTTAAAACCAGCGAATTCGAGGTAATAGAGCAGTTAAGAAAGATGTCGACACAAATATCTCTATTAGATTTGTTCATCAACTCAGAGAAATATAAAGATGCGCTACTGAAGATTCTAAATGAAGTGCGTGTCCTTAAAACTATCAACGGCGTACAATTGGGAGATTTTGTGAGGACAATCCTTCTAAAGGACCAATTGAGCTTCTCAAATAAAGATTTCCCCATGGAAGGAAGAGGACACAACAAGACCTTGTACATTACTACACAATGTAAGGGGAAGAGAGTAGCACATGTGCTAATCGATAACGGATCTGCTTTTAACATCTGCCCTTTGGCTACATTGAGGAGTTTGGGCATCAAAGAGGAAATGATTCGAACCTTCAAAGCAATCGTTAGAGCTTTTGATGGGATGAGAAAGACAGTGGTAGGCGAAATCGAGCTGGAGGTGCTCATTGGCCCAACCAAATTCGCCATAAATTTCCAAGTACTGGATTTGCCAAGTGCATTTGAATTCTTTTTAGGGAGAAGAGACCCTAGATTCACATTGCTGGAGCCATGCCTTTAAGACTACATTAAAAAGTGTGATTCGTGGTTGATGAGAAAGTGGTTACCATCCATGGAGAAGTTGATCTCCACGCGAATCAGAATAACGCTATTCCCTACATTGAGCCAGAAGTTAAGCAAGAAGAAAGCTACCATTCCCTAGAGCTAGTGGCCGTAATCCACACTCTTGTGGGGGCGAAACTGAAGACCCCTTTTATCTTTGAAGTTAACCTTTTACCAGCCAACATACTACTAGCATATGGATTCAACCCGAGAAAGGGTTTGGGCAAACATGGTTAAGGAATCAGCGCTCCTCCACAGTTAAAGTCCAACGAGCATAAGGTAGGCTTGGGATATCAGAACACTCACATTGGTGATTTACCACTAAAGCAGCAGGTCGATGTCGAGGTAAGAGCCGTGGATACCAAAGAAACCAAAAGGATTCCTTTATTGGTTTTTCAGCCTAGAAAGGCAAATCTAATATGTTCAACAGCCCTTTGAACGAGTATTTCAGCAAAGACTCTAGGTGGTTATCAGAAGAAGAGGTAACTCCCTTAGCATAAATAGATCTAACAAATAATTTTCTGAGAGATGACTCTGTGAACGTCATCATAAAATGGCTTGATGGTGAAGCCACTACCTCTGAGTAAAGAAACCTTTTCCTTGTCTTTAATACTGCACTTAACTTCCTGCATTTCTTTGCACTTTTCATTTTTGTTGTTTGATGAAAACATAGGGAAACGCCTTTAGATCTCCGACCGCTGGTCCAAACAGCATAACTTGTAACGCGGTTCATTTTTGCATTCAAGAAAATGCACACGTTTTATTAAGAACATATGGAGCCACAAATCAGCCCAATGATGATGCTGGCCTTTCGCATGGGAAGTTTGAGGCCTGGTTTGCCATATGATTCCCGATTTTCAAAAGATTTCTGAGGAACAAGGATGTCTGAGGATATGAGGACTAGTTTCGTTTACGCCTGCACTGATTTCAAATCTCTTTTGAAAAGATTTTTCACACTCATGCATCGCATTTTTATGTGAAATAGAGACTAACCATTCTCATGACATTTCAGGCATATCATCTCAAACATGCATACTAGTTTATTGTGCGAATCGGATCACCAAGATGGTTACTCCTGTGATATTGAAGAAGACGAAGATGAAGGTTATGCGGCTATCCGTACAGAGTGGAGTGCCTTTGAAAAGTCAATGCCTCCCGCTTCAGAAGAGCCAATTGTCATTAACTTGGGTGACGCTATAGTTATCAAAGAAGTCAAGATTGGTGGACATCTATCCCGAGCTGAAAAACTTAGATTTATAGAATTACTTAAAGAGTATCAGGATATCTTTGCATGGTCATATGCTGATATGTCGGGTTTGGATCCCAGAATCAAGGAACATGCATTACCCACAGATCCTAGTGTTAAATCGATGAGACAAGGCAGCAGACGGATGAAAGCTGAGTTAGAAGACAGAATTATGAAGTGATGAAACTTCTTAGAGTGGGCTTTATCGAAGCTATCCCATATTCAGATTGGATTACTAACATAGTCTCCGTTATGAAAAAAGATGGCAAAATCTGAATCTGTGTGGATTATCAAGACTTGAATAGAGCAAGTCCAAAAGATGATTTTCCACTTCCCCACATTAAAGTTCTGGTGGATAGTATGGCGGGGTATGAATTATTCTCATTTATAAATGGATTCTCCGGATATAACCAGATCCTCATGAAACAGGAGGACAAGCCGAAAACTACATTTACCACCCTTTGGGGAAATTTTTGTTACAATGTTATGCCTTTTGGATTAAAGAATGCTAGGGCAACTTATCAGAAGGCAATGGTCACCCTATTTCACGACATGATCCATAGGAAAATTGAGGTATATGTCGATGACATGATCACCAAGTCCAAGAAAGGACAAGATCACTTTCAAGTGTTAAGAAAGTTGTTTGAGCTATTGCGAAAATACAAGTTGAGGTCGAACCCTAACAAATGTGTGTTCAGGGCAAAATCTGGAAACTTCTTGGATTCGTAGTCAGTAACAGGGGCATTGAGATGACCCCTAAAAAATTCAAGCTATTCATGACCTAGCAACTCCCTCAACGGTAAAAGAAGTAAGAAGTCTTCTAGGGAGATTAAACTACATCACTAGATTCATTAATCAATTATCGGATGTGGCTTAATCGATTTTCAAACTGCTCAAGAAGGGTACGAAAGTGACTTGGGATACAGAATGTAGTCAGGCCTTCCAAAAGATCAAAACTTATTTAGCCACTCCACCAGTACTTGTGCCGCCCATCTAGGTCACCCTTTGACCTTCTTTTTTGACAATACATCAACAATCTTTGGGAGCTTTACTTGTTCAAACAAGCCCTGTGGATGGTAAGGAAAGAGCCATCTACTTTTTGAGTAAGAAATTCATTTCATGTGAAACGAATTATGTGCTTATTGCGAGGGCTTGTGTAGCAACAGTGTGGGTACTTCACAGATTGATGCAGTATACCCTTCACCAACATATTCATCTGGTGACATAAAATGACCCTATCAAATATCTTTTGGAGAAATCTTCTTTGATTGGGAAATTAACAAAATGACAAGTGATGTTGTTTGAATTTGATATCAAGAGCTCTCCATAAAAGTCTGTGAAAGGGAGAGCCATAGCCGATATGTTGGCAGAAAATTCTCAAAATGACACATTTTCTAGAAAGAAAAAAGTGGAAGATCAATTTTTGAGTCTGACAAAAGACAAATGGATCGTGTATTTGGACGGTGCCGTCAATCTATCGAGAGTTGGCACATGGGCAGTGCTAATATCCCCTAATGGTCAATATAATCCTGTTGCAGCCAAACTGACTTTCCCTTGCACCAATAATATTTCAGAATATGAGGCATGCATTCTAGGCCTACAGTTAGCCTTCTCCATGGAGGTACCTAAGCTGCAGGTTTGTGGAGATTCTGTGCTCATTATTTTCAGACGCGGGGAAAATGGAAAACAAAGGATGCAAAACTCATCCCTTATCATGAGTACCTTGAAGTTAACACTTAAGTTTAAAGAAGTGTCATTTGAATACTTGTCAAGATCGCATAACCAATTTGTAGATGCGTTGGCCACGTTGGCCTCAATGTTGTAAATAACCGATCGATTAGAAGTGGAGCCACTAAGGATTGGTATAATCAGAAAACCAGCTTATTGTACGCTAGTAGAAGAAGAATTTGATGGAAAACCGTGGTACCATGATATCAAGAACTATCTCCTGAAGAGAGAGTTTCTTGAAGAATGTCAAGTAGGAGATCAAAGATATATAGCCGAAATAACCAACAAATTCTTCCTTAGTGGATAAATTTTGTACAAAAGGTCATTTGACTCCACTCTGTTAAGGTGTGTAGATGCTAAAGAAGCAAATACTCTCATAAGGGAAATCCATGAAGTTATATGCGGGCTACACATGAATGGCCATTTCCTTACTGGGTTGATTATGCGACTTAATTATTATTGGATGACCATCGAATCAGATTGTAATCAACATGTCAAGTCATGCCACCAATGTCACGCCTTGAACACGCGAGCACGCGAACATTCCCTAAGCTGTAATCAAGTTATGCCATCCAGGATCCTTCGGCCAATCAAATAACAACTTGACAAAGGAACAAGATTGCGGAAGCCATAAAATTGCTCCGTACAATTCCATAATGAGGTGACTCAGGACAAATGGGTATACACTTTTTATAAATAAAAAAGTCAGTTACAAATCTAACTCCAACGACTTCTTCAAATGCCATCTCGTGGCAAATTCAGATTTCATTTGCCTGGGACCTGAAAAAGTTAAACCCACACTGGAGTGAGATATAAATCTTAACAAGTGAAACCTAAACCTAGATCTGAACACCAGTCCCCCCAAATCAACTCAACAACTCCAAAAGTAGGCATTCATCAATCAACTATCTTAGTAAGATAGGCATAATTAGAAATCACAGTTAAACATAATCAACCTCAAGTGTTCATGCTTCAAGTACATGGTAAATAAACTAGCACTCATGACTTTTAGAGTCATCATAATCAATCATCGCCCCGCTCTCAGGCCGCCATGTACCTCTCTGGTACTTTTGCCAACTGATAGCACTAGGGCCACAGACCAATCGATATCTTTGTACCATTGGGGCCACAAGTCAATCGGTACTTTTGAGGCTCGTAGCCATTTAATACCACCAGGGCCACAGGCCAATCGGTATCACTAGAACTCATAGTTAATTAATATCACAAGGGCTCTCTAGCCATTCTAAATCCCAATTACCAATCATAATATACTCACCACATAATTGCATCAGGCAATTTAAGCCATAGACTTCACCGATCAGTCAATCACAAACAATTTAATCATCGCCAGGGCCCACGGCCGCGATGTATCGCCAAGGCTCTAAGCCGCGATATAATTACATAGGGCTCCAAGCCAAATCATAGCTAGGGCCCACGGCCGTGATGTATCGCCAAGGCTCCAAGCCATGATATAATTTCATAAGGCTCCAAGCCAAATCATCGCCAGGGTCTACGGTCGTGATGTCATCACCAGGGCCCACGGCCAATTCCTTAACAGTAACATGGCTCATAATCAATTCAATAACAAGAACAGGACTTACAGCCAATTCAATAACACACTATCAATCACCATGCTTTTATCGCGCAATCACGTTACACAAGATAACTATCCAATAGCGTCCGAGGGTTCAAGTAAGAGGTTTAGGAACCACTTACCTTGATCGATTAGCAAAATTTCATACCAAACGATCCTTTTCAATACCACTGTTATGCAATCAATAAAGGATCCCTCGTCAATCTAGAAAAGTTCATCAATTTCGAATCATAAAACCATCGCATTCAACTTTCTCTAACCCAATCTCTCAATAACCATTCAATTGGCAACTTAAGATACCTTATTGATCAATCGAACATACGACAATACTTCAACGAACCCTCAATTCATTCGGTTCATGTAATCACATGCAAGGCCGAATATAACTCGAAGTTTTATGCACCAATTTAGCCCTTAAATCACTTCTAATTCATAATCCACTTCACCAACCCCCCATTAACACTTCACATCATGTCTTATGGGGTCTTATGAATCAATTTGAAGTCAAAATACTCCTTAATTAATCCCCAATAGAATCGATCATGGCAAGGTACCCCCAAAATAGAACCGGTTTCTAGTTCAATCCGTTCAGTCAAACTATACTTCAATCCCAAACCTTAATTCCCCACAAAATAAACTTTCTAGGACCTCAATTTACATGTTAAGGGAGCTCACCGAGAGTTTTGGGGCGAAACAATAACAAAAAGCTTTCGAACCAATCGATTTTCTCCACGGTCCTCAAACAGGCAAATTCTGTTCATTTTTAATCATCCATAATCAGCCATGAAACCCAATTTTAGCACCATCAAACTTGCAACCACAGATCATCCAACCTTAGTAATAGATGTTATGAAGATCTCACCAAATTTGAGGCCATTTGAAGTCCGGAAGCCTCCGAAACAGATCTTTCCCCAAAACTGGTTGGAATCAGTCTCCATCCTGACCTTTGCCCACTAAAATAGACCTACGGGATAAACAGTTGGTCCAAATTAAGCTTATAATATCTTTCTAGAATGAAAAAATGATAAGCTTTAAGATGGAGATGGTTTTACCTCAATCCGAAGTCGAACGATAAAGTTATGACTCGAACAGTGGAGAAGTTTTCCCTGTCTGCAAGAAACTACTCGATCGAGATTGAAAAGAGGAAGAAGAAGAGAGAGAGAGAGGGTTTTGGCTGACCAAATGAAAGAGAGAGAGAGAGTCTTCCACAATAATTGAGTTTGGTCAAGAATAAGATGGTTAGGTGAGTTTAATTAATGATTACTCTCTCAAATATCCTCAAAGAGTGACACTTGTCTTGCTTCTAGAAGGCCCTGTCCACCATCAACTTCCCTTGATCAATCTTCATCAATTTTCAGTAGCCATATAGAGGGTTAAATGATCAAAATGACCCTCTAAATTTCTTAAGCCAAAGCCAAAGGTCGAGGGGCAAAATGGTCATTTTGCACTTTTCTTCCGAACTTTCATTTTTCCAATATAAACCACCCTCGATGAGGCGACATCCATTGCAATTCAAATATTGGAATTTCTTAATGTCCAATACCCAAATCTCAAGGTCCAATTTCATGTCGAACTTTCGTCGACTGTAATTCCAATTTATCTTAATTGACGGATGACTCTTGCAAGCGCTACGCATATCGACCTTGGGATTTTTCTCAAACCGTGGCGACTTTGATTGTCATGTAATTATGAGAGTTTATCGTTCGTTCCTTTGATCCTAATCATCGGAATCTGCTTTAGGAAATTCTCGCAAATTACACATTGGTTAAACGGAATCACTCGCGTCCCAACGTATAACGCTAACAAGACATTTCATGATCGTCTCTAGATCGATCTCTGCGGGCCCAAGATATTTCCTCAACAATCCTTATGGTCAAAATGCCATTTCTCATTCAAATTTCCCAAGTTCATGTACTCGACTCAGTGTCGGTCTTTCTCTTTTGGTTAGTTAACTCGAGAGTGACCAACTCCGAGCGAGTTACAACTGAAACATATCGATCGATATCCTTCCATTTAATAGCCTTGAGAGGGTCGAAATTCAGAATGTCACAACCAATGTCAAGTATACGGTGATAAGGTTAATGCGCCCTTGAACGAACTTCATCAGATGTCTGAAACTTGGCCTTTTTCTCCGTGGGGAATAGACATGATAGGGCCTATTAATACAACAGCTTCAAATGGTCATTGTTTCATTCTAGTTGCAATTGATTACTTCACGAAGTGGATAAAGGCCAATTCTTACACGAATGTCACTGCAAGGAGTGTGGCGAGATTTATTAAGAGAGATATAATTTCTTGATATGGTACCCCACGAGCAATTATCACGAACAATAGGTCCAATTTAAACAACAAGATTGTCAACGATTTGCTGGATCACTTTAGATTTATTAAGACAAATGAATGGAGCAGTAGTAGAGGGAAATAAGAATATCAAGAAGATTTTGGCTAAGATTGCTGAAAATTACAAGGATTGGCATAAGAGGCTGCCCTTTGCCTTAATGGCATATCGAACTTCGATTAGAACTTTTACAGGGGCAACTCCTTATGCTTTGATATATGGGATGGAAGCTGTCCTGCCTGTAGAGATTGAGGTTCCATCTTTTAGAATATTATCAGAAGTTAAACTCTCTGGGCAGAGTAGATCAAATACAGATGTGAACTGCTAAATTTGACAACGAGAAGAGTCTTAGAGCAATCTGTCATGGCCAGAGATACAGAAGAGGGATGCCAAGTCATTTAACCGGAAAGTTAAACCTAGAAGTTTTGAGGTGGATGACCTGATGGTTAAGAAGACTTTGCCGAATGCTGCTCATTTGGGAGGCAAGTTTACCCCGAATTACGAAGGCCTTTATGTTGTTAAGAAAGTACTCATAGGAGGAGCATTAATTCTTGTAAATTTTGAAGGAGAAGAATTGAGATATTCTGTAAATTCAGATGCTGCGAAAAAGTATTATGCTTGAAATGAAATCAGATGATGATTACTTGACTTGCTCCGAAACGATCCGAGTCGCCATAGTGGTCATTACATAAGAATACCATGCATCCATGCATACACGACATGTTTTATGTTTTGCAAGATTTCAAGAAATGAACTCATAATCCAACTTGTTTAAATGGAGCCAAGAATAGATGACCCCTGACACGTAGAACCAGGTGATATGTATCTATTCCATCAAGTGTTAAAATGTCTTTTAGTTACTGGAATCTTTATTTGCTTCATACATGATTGCCAGATGAAGACAGAAGACAGCAACGGAGAAATATTGTAAAATTTCTCACCTTCCTGTAAGAGAGAAGGAATCAAAGATGAACATTCATATGGTCAATTTGGGAATGAACCGTGCTTTTAAAAGATGAATTTCTAACACTTGTTGCATACATGCTAGGATTGGAAGTTATCTAAGCATGATTGAAACATACATGGCGTATCATTAAACTCCCTATAGGATAAAATGTCTGGAGAAAAACGAAATGATTTTTCCAAAATAGAGTTGTTTAGGCTATGTAGTAGGAATGTTTCTTCAGATAAGAGGCAAACCTAATCCAAACAAGTCCTGTACACACCGAAGAGACAAGAGGAGTGTAAGGATAGAAAAGCCTGAACTAGGAGATGAAAGGGTTATTCGCATTGATTACATAGATTGGGATGACGAAAGCCTTCATTTTTCTCCATAAACACTACATGTGATCAATGACAAACCCTTCGAGCGATGGTCTTCATTTCTTAATCCTGTTAAGAACCACCCCACATTGGGATCGCATAGAAGCAGTCCGGTAGCTTGGAAAGGTAAATGGTTAGAAATCTTTTTGCTCGGACTAACATCAATCTTCGTGTGTTGATATGCATTGATTCAGGCACCATAGGATGACGAAGAGACGTTCATTTCTCTATCCTATACACTTATACCCATTGCATAACCAAATTGATCCTACTTATTCATTTCATGTGCCCCCATTGGTGATCATTGCACAAAACCAAGGCGAAATCAGCAAGGACACTCACGAACAGAGAAGTTCAAGAAGTAGGAGCTACATGAAACCTTCAAGGTGGAATGTTCATACGTGATGAGACTCAAGTCACATACCTTACATAATCATAAAAATATTAGTTCCTAGAAAAAGAAAAGGAAAAGGTGGCATCGAAAAGAGAAAAAGCTGAATCTCTACGCATTAAAAAGAGACAAAAAAACCCGACAAGAATAGGGCTGGCCCACACCAAATTGTTAGAAAGTCGTAAGACTGATTTTGGGGACACCAAGGGATTAATGGATACCTCAACCATCAAAAAATTCTAAAGCAAAGAAGAATCCTCAAGAATTCTGCAGCAAAAGGCTATCCCTAAAATGGAATCATAGCCAATTGCCAAAAAATAAATGATGTCTTTCAAAGATTAGACCTATTCTCAAGGCATGTGGTATCAAGAAGACTAAATATGTTCTTCAAAGAATCATCAATTAGGGACAAAACATAGGATTGATCGGGAATGATCATCAATGTCAAACCCTTCGTGATTCCGGGCAAAAAATAAGCCTTTTTCGGTCCCCAATCATACCAACATTACAATCTTTCACAGTCTTTTTTGACTAAAACGCCTAGGTTAATATGTACCTTAACTCGAAAATGTACGAGCAAGATTATTTCTTTCTCATTTTGTAGGGTTCTTAACTTGTAAACCCGAAGCTGATAAAAAATATTTTCATTCAAAAGACCTAACTTAGAGAATGAGTCACCCTTGAAAATTGTGTCTAAGCCCAACATTACGGTCCCATAAAGACCTCTCGACTGATCAAAATGTAAGCGCTGTGAATGGTCTGGAAAACCCATGTACAGGTTATTAGGAAATTCGAGTGCTTTCTTTATAAAAGACCAAAGTTGAAGAATTTGTGAGAAGCCCTCTTTGATGGAGACATTCTAATAAAATACTTAAAAGTAAGCTTTGTTGGAAATTTCAAATTATTTGATCCAGAATTTTCCTTATATGGATCATCTTTGCATGCTTTAAGATGTCTCTGATAATCTCCAGCATCATAAGTCATTTTGCATAATTGCATAGGTCAAAGTAAAGTTTTGCCTGCATTATAACTGTCATTGCCTCGAGATAACTGATATCTTTTCGATGAGGAATGAACTCTTAGGTTTAAACTTCTATAAGACTCATGGCAGCTCTAGGTTAAAGAAGGATACCTTGCTCAACAAATGAAGAGCTTCGGAATTATTTTTATGTGAGATTTCAAGTTTGAGATTTCTGCAAGATACTTGGAGTTCTTAAATCCCAGAATATCACCTCATGTGTCAAAAGGACAATCTTCAGAATCATCTTTCTGTGAGATTTCAGGTAAGCCCTAAATTCAAGAAAAATCTCGCTAACAAAAGTTTTTGCAGGCTTGAGCTTTCTGCAGGATACTTGGAGTCCCCAAATCCTAGAATAACACCTTGCATGTCAAGAAGACAATCTTTATAACCAAAATTATGTAAGGTTCTAGGTAACCTCTAAACCTCAAAATAGCTTCTTTGATAAACCTAAGAGTTAGGTATATCTCATTTATATAGACCCTTGTTGATTCCTTAAGGTGTAGGATCAGCTTAGTCTCTGACAAACCCTAAAGAACGGGTGCATCATCGTTAGGTTCCTGGGGATAGGAAGTCTAGTCTCCGACAAACCCTAAAGAACGGGTGCGTCACCTTTAGGTTCCTGGTGGATGGGAAGCCTAGTCTCCGACAAACCCTCGAAAGGGTGCATCATCTTTAGGTTTCTAGTGGATATAAAGCTTACTTTCCAACAAATCCTAAGGAACGAGTGCGTCACCTTTAGGTTCCTAGTGGATAGGAAGCCTATTCTCTGACAAACTCCAAAGAACGGGTGCGTCACCTTTAATTTCCTAGTGGATAGGAAGCCTAGTTTCCGAAAATTCCTTAAGAATGGACGCGTCATCCATAGGTTCTTGATAGAAAGGAATCCTACTCATGGTCTGATCCATTATACGGATCGAAACCTTTGACAATCCCTAAAGAACGGGTGCATCATCCATAAGTTTCTGTCAGATAGGAATCTCATTCTAGTTTAGCTTACCATACGAGCTATAACTTAACTGCCCTAGGATGCTCATGAGACGAGTTCCTTAGGTATCCACTTCAATCCACCATATATTGCGTATACCGCACAAGCATCAAGCAGGTGAGTAACATGTGAGTATCTCTACTCCACTTTCTTTCTCACATAAGCAAAGACATAACGATCATAGCGTTTACCAACATAACATGAAAGATTGAATGTCAAGATTCGTTTTTCTTTTTTACTAGTCTAGTCAATCTAGATTTAGGTGTCACCTATCTTTGAGTGAAACCTTTCGCGAGATTCCTTTCAAAGAGGGATAGCTGTTGACACCCGATCTTTTATTAGTCTTTTTCAGTTTATTTTTGAAAAATTCATAAAAAATTCATAAAAATTTGAAAAATTGCAAAATCAACTTTGGTAGCCTTGGCTAAGCCCAAGGAACTATTTTTGACCAAAATAATTTTTTTTGTATTTTTCAAATTTTTGGTATTTTTAAAAAATAGAAAAATAACCAAAAATTCAAGAAAAATAACATTTGAGGTCACAAAAATATGAAAAAAATAGTCAATATTTTTATTTTAATTCCCTTATATTCTTGACCTCATAAAAAATCTAAATTCAAGTTCAATTTTACGTGCTCCTTTGTAACACGTATGATTGAATTTGGTAAACAACATGTCAATTGAGATTTTTAATTTGCAATTTTAGAATTTTTAGGATCTTGACATTTAATATAATTGTCCTTCATTGTAGTTTGGCCCAATTATTTGCACAGATTGCTCAATTACATGAATTGGGAAAAATTGCATACTTAATTGCGATTTAGTCCTTGAATTTTGACATAATTGAAATTATTCTCAATTCAAGAGCTACATTCGCAAATTGAAGCCCCTACCCAATGCTTTTCATCATTCTGAATCATTGGCATAGGTGGTTTGGTCCAATTTGACTGATTAAGCCCTCAATTGCATAATTTTTCGAATTGCAATTAAATGAAAATTTGGGGCTTTTGTAGAAATTGACATGAACTTTTAGGCAAAACCACATTTTTAGATAATATCTATGTCCTAAGTTCGATTTTGAGTTTAATTGCAAAAATTCACCATCAAATTGCGATAAATTTTGAAAATCAACTTAGGACCGATTTTGACAGGTCTGATCACCCGGTTCAACAAGTCGAACCGGTCTGATACAGTATCGTCTTCCCCATCAAATTGTGATTAATTTTGAAAATCAAGTCAAGATCAATTTTGATCAGCTAGACCACCCGGTTCGACCGGTCGAGCCAGTTTGCTACAGTATCGTCTTCTTTCTCTAGCTGCCGTGGAAATGAACCGCTCCCAGATGGATTTTGATTGTCAAATTGAAGATCAACTTGCGAGTAATTGGAAGGGAGATGAGAGGCGTTTTGTTCCTTTCGTCGTCCCCCGTCGATCAACACCGGCGACACAACATGACGTCGTCGGGATGAAGAGTAATCGACTGGTCAAGCTTCGGAACTGCAAAAAGTCAACCAAAGCAAACACAGATCAAATTTGTCCAAATTCACACCCAAATGGAGAACGTCAGAGATCTTGACGAACGTGGACGACGACCCAATTGATTCCATCACCGTTCGATGACCAAACGGCACATGGGAGGCACGTGATAGGGACCAATGGGCATTCACCATTCGACGCCAAAAATTCGAAAGTGGTTGATAGCCTTTGGAGGCTTTCTAGAAGAAGAGGTTGGTTAATTCAGTTCGAGATGGTGAACAGAATTGAGAGAGAACGAGAGAGAGAGAGAGAGAGAGAGAGAGAGAGAGAGAGAGAGAGAGAGAGAGAGAGAGAGAGAACTCGCGTTCCATCACCATTGTCGAAGGCTTGAACTCGAATTTGTAGAGCACCAGTTGGGCTTTTTCAGGCCAAACCAAAGCTTCTAAAGGTTGTCAGGAGGTCGCCCGAACTTAGAGGAAGCGATTGCTGTTAGCCAGGCCGCCTGAAACCATGAAAACAGGCGAGTCACAACTTTAAACTTTTCACTGTGCATCAATGGCGACTTGCCTTATATTTGGTCATTCTTGCATTTCTTCTATGCATTTTACTTCCTAGACATTACTGAGCATGGTCGCAATCCTCTTTTGTGTCAATTTTGCATAAACCCTCGCGTTTGAGCGCTGAAAATCTTCTTGCCATTATCGATCCTGTCGAAACTCCCCTATCAAGCTAGCCTAAACCAGGTCAATCGGACCGGAAGGTGAGTATTCTAAACCTCATTAGAAGCTTCTCTGCAGAGTAAATAGTTTGAAATGCCTTATTCTGCTCAATTGAGATGCCATGTCCACATACTGTGTAAGCTTTGTTGTTCTTAATTCTGTAGATGAAATTTATGATTCTACGATATGTTGTGTGAGACGGTGAGACGAGTTGATTGGTGCCGGTCTTGTGCAATTCCGTTGAGGTTTCACCGTTAGATCGTCGTCGGAGGCTTTCAGCCGTCCGTTTAGGTGTTGTCAAGAGGTTGAAGACGATACAAACGTGGCAGGTCAACGAGTTAGCGGAGTTAGCGGCTTAAGTGGTAGAGTCTGAATGGTCCACGTGCGTCACGCCCCGAACTCGACGAGCACGCGAACATCCCTATCCATGTCGTTCTTTCATTAACGCTCTAGGATCCAACGACCAATAACATACAACTTCTTTAAACAAATGCGCGCAGAAGCGATGCCACCTCCCTTTATATAAATACAGCTACATACCGATGACTTAAGACATATACAGCTATCACACTTGAAAGTTTTCTCATTTGAGCAATTACTAAAGATCAATTCTCAATTCTTCAATCGGAAGTACAAACCCAATATCATCATAAGACAAATCCAATCTAATGCAATTGATTAACTATCTCTTCATACGCCAATCCTTGGCAAGCTCATACTACCTCCACCTCGAACCTATAAAATGTAAGCCCCCATTGGGGTGAGATATAAATCTCAGTAAGGTGGGTCCTAACCCTAGTTAGGTCGACCGTCCACTCAGGCAGTCCTCCAATTCTCTATCTTTTCAAACTCACAACTTACAGGCAGATAGGGCACCATTCAATGAAGCAATGACATATAAATGACAGGCATGCAAAAATGAACTCATGTCATAATCAGATGATAATGCACTGGTATACTCAGCCTGCCACTTCACCACATCCATCAACTTCTGCCTGCCTCATTCTCTAGCCCACGATTAGATAGCACAGGCTCGGCCTGTGTAAACGCATCAGACTATCATCGGTGACCCGCGTAAACGCATTAGGTCCCGGTCCATCTCCAGGCAAGGTTTATAAGCTCATTCTCTGTCTCGCGATTAGATCGCATCAGGACTGTGGCTATCTCAGCCCCACGACTTCATCGCATCAGGGCGCCATCTAATCATTCTTCACCCCGCGACCTCGTCGTATTAGGTTCTCAACCTTTCGCCCCGCGACTCACACGCCTGAAGACCATGCCATGCCATGCTCATGCCACATCATATTATATGCTTGATTATCAAATCAATTTCACACTCATTGGCAGACGCGCATTCAAATGTGTTTCATAATTTTCGTGGCATGCAATTCAATTCAAAGGGTTTACAAGCATGGCAAACAACTCAGATATTGGTAATGTCACACAATCATTCCTTAATGCCTAAGGACATATCAAGCTATCACGTTTGGGGATTTTCTCACAACTCAATCCAATAAATCTTCGACTCACCCAATTGAGTCCAATCTTCCTGACATAAGGTTAGGAATTCTCTTACCTTTGATTTGGCAACCCAAGTTGCTCCTCATGGACCCTCAAGGTCTCGGCCAACCATGGTTCAAGGCCAATCCACCATACGACCTAATAAAATCTGACCGATCCGTCAATTTTCATGTCCAATTCAACCGTCCATGACTCCTAACCCTCCATGGCATAATCCTCAACATGTAACATGCTTTAAACATCAATTTGAGACTTATAATCCGTCCATCATCAGCCCAACAGAACCAGTCTTGCACAGAACCAACCGGTTCACTTCGGTTCTGTGCAAACCGAGCATGTCCAGCCTTCAATCCACTCTTAAATCCTCCATTTAATCATCAGTCTATCTCATAACATGATTATCTAAGGGTCCAAGAGGCTCATCGTGAGTTTTAGGCCGGTTGCTCGCCGGAAACTCAACGAACGTCGCCGGTTCCTCCAACACAGAATTCGGCAGTTTTCTGGGCAACATTCACAAGGCCAGTTCGTGGTCAAAACTTAATCAAATCAAGCCCCAACTTTAACCACAGAACCATCTACATGTCTACTAAGTCTCCACTAAATTTGAACTTAAAAATCCAAGATTTCGGCCACTAAACAGGTCAGAAATCGGACCTACCTCAGATTGAGTCAGTTTCCGTCGACTCTCGGGAGAATCCTTGCTCCGGACTCCTCGTGCTCCAAATGGCCCGATTCCACTTCGAGGAGGTCGGCAAGACATGGATATTTGTTGGTGTGGCCTGTCAAAATTAAAAAGTGGCTGGAGGTGGCCGTTAGAATGACCGAACAGAAGGCCAGAAACAGGTCGCCGGGCAGCATGTTGGAGGGAAAAGAGGAAGTTTTCTCTCTCTCGCTCTTGATGGTTTGGCCGAAAATTGCAGAGGTGAGGAGAGAGAGAAAACTTTATCCAAGGCTTGGTCAAAGAGAGTTGAATGGTAGTTGTGGCATAGTTGACTATACTACTCTTTAGCTAATCTTCGGACACTTGTCCAATTGCTTTACCAATGAGATCCAATGTCCCTTATTCCTCCATGAATTTCGGCAGCTCTTGGGAGGTTAAATGTCCAATTTGCCCTTCTTCATTTTCTTGGGCAGAGTTCTGAGCTTGAGGGGCAAAACGGTCATTTTATCCCTGACGTTCCGAACGTCGTTTTTCTCGTTCCAGAAATCTTCGATAGGGTGACGACCAATTCGAATAACATTGGAATTCTTGATTTTCCATTTTCAATCTTTTAAGGCTCTTTTCTGATAGTTTTCTCTATTAGACGTGGTTCCAGCCTATCTCGAACCGACGGGCGGCTTTTGCAGATATTACGCATATCGACCCCGCGATTCATATTACGTTTAGGGCTCGTCAATTCGTGGCGGCTTTGGTTGTCATGTAATTGTGAGGGTCTATCACTAGTTTCCTCGACAATCCTTATGGCCAAAGCGCCATTTCCTATCCGAGTTTCTTAGGTCCACGCACCTTGTCTCGTGTTAGCCTTTCCCTTTTGGTCAATCTACTCGAATTGATCAGGTTTGAGTGGAATACGACTGAAATACATCTCCCGATACACACTTCTCATCAATGAGCTTGAAATTGACTGGAAATCAGAATGTCACAACTCTTCCCCCTTAAAGAAATTTCATTCTCGAAATTTGCAATCCTTTCGATCCATCCAATCCTTTTGGGATGTAGGCGTCTCGTCACATCTTCACTCTTCCGGATATTCCTTTCCAACTCAAAACTATACTTCTCTAGGACTTGACTTCTTTAGCCCTCAATCCAATGGGCTTTTCTCCATTCTCTTTTGGTATTTCATATCATTGGCCATCAGCTCTTCCTTGAGAGTTCACCTTATCTCTTTCATTTGTCCATAACCATTGTTACTAGGCCCTCGCTAGCATACACTCTTATTGTCCATACCATTTGGTGTATTATTCCTTTCGAGCTTTCTTTCACACCCACAGAGATTTAAGGGCTTTATTAATTTGCCCTCCATTGATCAAATCGAGTTATGACCCTCTCGACTCCTTAAACAGTCACATGATTACCTCCGTAGCAATCCGTTCTTGACTCTATTCAAAAATTCCCTTGGATCAAAGTGGTCCTTCAACTTTCATCGTCACGTCTAGTGCTCGACTACAAGATAGACAATTTCAACTTTCAACCTCATCACCGATATATATATGCATCTTGGCATGTCCTTGTGCCACCCCAAGGTCACTATAATTCCTCCTTTGAATCGTACTTTCGTCTATAAGCCTCAGAGTTCCATCCATTCCTATAATCCGTCCAGTATCGATGTTCAATCGTGGTAACACCTCAATTTCCTTCTGGACTTCAGGCCAGGTGTTCCCAGTAGCCATCACATTAGTCCATTAACGAACTTCCAATGTGGAAGTTGAATCTCTCATTCTTGAGGGAAGATCTGTCCCTCTATTGCTCATTTTTCAATGCTCGACCTATTATAGTTCACCTAATTCTTGAGGTCCTTTCCTCATTTAAGCCACACTCTTGTGTCCGCACGCAATTCTATACATCCGGTTGCCTCTTATTCAATTCCTCTCGGGAAACTGCTACCTAATATCTTTTGGAGTAGATATAAACTAAAAATTTTCTTCCACCCAAGTAAGATTTTTCCAACCTTATTGCGAGAACATTCACAAACCAACTCCAATCATGCTCTAAGCATGCCAATTCATGTAGCTTTACTATCGTGGCGTACATGCAATACCCGTTTCAATTCGTCTTGTTACTCCTCAAGTTCTGTTCTGCGTCGCGTCATTACGACCTTCATAAGCTTCTCAATTTCCAACTGGAATTTGTCATAGATAGCGCAGTCATTAGCTTAACTCGAGTCCTCGAAAACTCTTTTCACGTCCATTCACCCATTTGTGTCACGACTCGTCCTTAGCCCATTTCATCGATGGAATAGCTCTTGTAGGGAATCTTCCTACAATCCGTCTGTTACCAATCTCAGTAGGTCTCAACTTCCCGCAATTCACATCGACTCTAGTCGATTTGTTACTTATTCCAATCCTCGAAGGATTTATCACTTATTCCATGCGTGAATCTTACTTCATTAGGTTCACACCTTGCGCTCTTCACATTCAACATGCAGTAGACATTTCCTTAGAGCTCATAAGTCACTCTAAAAAACTGTTCATATTTCTCATGGTTCCTTACATGAATTCAACCATCGTCTCTTAAGACGGTAACGCCCAACTCAACCATTCCTTGGGTACTTAGTTCGACTGATATCCACTTCTTTCTACTACTCCTCACACTTTCTACTTGAAAGCTCAGACCTTGGCTCTCTATCGTCACAGGTCTCCTCTAGGACCGCACGATATTTCGTTTATCCTTGTCACTCTTCTCTTCGAGAAGCATCAGTGTTAGCCTCTGAGTTTTATACTCGCTAAGGCGACCTTATTCAATTCCGTTCGTTCCACCGAACGTCGAAAAAATATTGGAATTCAACATTGTCTTCAAAATGGCCTCTCCGATTTCACTTCCAAGAGTCATTCAAGTTCTGTGTCTTCTTTCCCGGTACAGACGCTCAATCATCATACTAAGATAATTCAGAGTTTTTCTTCCTTTTACAATAGGGTCTTTTACCCTAAGGAAGAAACTACTCAACTCCGTGGCATTTCCCACTTCAAATTCACCTTGTCCTTCTCATTCCATAGGACTGCTACTTTGGAGTCTGCGCCCACGGCGATACCTTTACTCCAGAACTCAAATGCCACCATGCTTTCACATTCTCTCTCCCATAACTCAGTCACCTCTAGTGACAATATCTGTTCGTCCTTGGGTCTTCACCCGTTCGCTTGTCGAATGGTCAATTCGATTTCCTCAAATCACTTTGCGGGTATTCTCTAAGCGCTCTTTTCGCTTACTAAATCATTCACTGGAATCATAACCAGTTAGGGCTATCAAGTTTGTTCACTTCTCCCTTCGTCAGTGACCATTTCATGGTCCAATCTCTCTTTAAGATCAATGTCCTATTTCTTAGGGAATAGCAACTCATGATTTCATTTCTCATGATTCTAATCATCCTTTAAGAGCAATGCCCTATTCTCTCGGGAACAACAATTCATGACTGCATTTCTCATGATTACAATCTAATCAACCAATCCCAGGAAATCATTAACTTCAGGCAATCTAGCATGCCGATTCTTCTTCGAATTTATTCACAATAGAAAAGACTTACTACTCACTTTATACTATGGGCCTTCGCCCAAGTAATCAACCATTTCCCATAAGCACGCTCCATATTCGTAATGAATATCTCTTTGCTCGTAATCCATGAGCAGGGGTTCTCTTACTCATAAATCTTTTGATCATTCTCTTCTCTTGCTGAGTCCCATCGCCCTTCCTCAAAATCGGGAACAACATTCAGTCATAAGGTCTTCAAGTTCTCATTCATTCAGGAACTTACTCATCTTAGTCAAGGGTCCTTAACCACCCTTACCATATGTCTAAGCGACCTTGAGAACTCTGTCTCATACTGGTCAATCATCCTATGATCCTTGCAACAATATCAGGATCCAAATAATCCTTGCTCTCAAGCAATTCCCAGAATAATACTTTCCATCGATCAACTCAACAAAGATAGTCTCGGTAGATCTCATGCCTCCGAGAAAATCCTTCCTCTAGTGACATTTCACCAATCCTTAATAGCCTCGTAGGGCTAGTACTGCCAGGGTCACTTTCCTTTTTCAAGGTACCTAAACCTTTGAGGTTTTCTCACAAAATCCTCAATCTAGAGGGAGACAATTTCGAACCTCATCCCTCGGCCTGACTCAATCAATTTCAACTTTATAAATAATCTTACAGGCTTTTCCAAACTCTCGTGATCCTACCTACACATTTAATCTCGAAAAGACTTACTTCGAGTCTTTTTCTCGTGACTTCCGTCACTTAACTCTCCAGCACAAGCATTCACCACCACAGTGATTTAGAGAATCACAGCAGCTCCTCTCCGAGCTTGCTTAATTAGCAATTTTTCCCTTTTCCATTTAAAGTCTTCATGACCCATTCAGCTCTTAGGTCTCGTACGATCAACCGATCGAGCCATATCCTCTTTTAGTACTCGTTACTCAAATCACCCATAGTTACTCAATTTCATGATCCATCTCAATTCTTGGATCTTATCATACCACGTATCCTCAAGCCCAACGCTCTTATACGACCATACCTTGTCGTTCAACCTTATTAAGTTATCATGATCCATCTTAGTCCTTAAATCTTCTTGTATCCCACATACGCAAGCTAAGTGCTACTCTAGTGACCATATCTTGGTCCTTTAGCCTTATCAAGTTCTCATGTCACTGGAACCACTATGATTCCCTCCAGGAATCCAAGACTCAAGTCGTCTACTCAAGTCTATCAACCTCAGGATGCTCGTCTTAATATCTTTCACCATAAACTAGCCCTCTAATGGTTCTCAAGCAATTTCCAATTAATTGCCGGCTATTCAAGGATCTCAAATCATCCTTGGTCTATAATCTTTCCTCAAGCCAACCTCAACAAGGCAATTTTTCGACTAACAACCTTTACTAGGCTAGCCTCAACTGGGCAACTATCAATCAAGCACTCAAAACGGTAACTCATTGAGTCAAAAGCTCATACTCTAGGCCTAAAGGCATCCGCCTCTCTAGCATAGTCACAACAGACTATCTCATCTCAACAGGCCTCGGTTCTAAGGGTATAAACCCATACGTCGTCTAACTTCTTAGTTATATCTTGGTCAAGCCAAACACATGAGGCTAATTGTCAAACATGCCTAACAGGCTCATCACAACCATCATTTTTCTTTTTCCAAGGGCATCCATTATCAAGCATGAAGTTTTTAAACATGCCACTCATAGGCACCGTTACACAGGTCATGCCACTTTCAATTATCCTTGATGAGAATCAATCCCGTGCTATACATTCCTTATCTGCAATTGGACTCAACCTAATACCTAGGCTTTCCCTTTCAAGTTATGACTTGGGTCATTTCTACCTCTTGCCACCTTAGAAGCCTGCCAGGAGCCGCTCCTTATTCGGACCTCTCTGTCCCGGCAATCACTCCCCGCCCTCATCAGACCTGGCCGTTGTAGGTTGTCTTACGCCATACATCTATGGAGAAAACCCTGTTCCACATGTCATATACCATGTTTCCTCACGGTTTATAGGTATCCCATCAACTTGTCCCATAACAAGCGACGGTTTATTAGTCCAACAGCGATAAGTTGCTGCACGCACCCTCATGGGCTTTCATTTCAAAGCCACCAACATAAGCACAGTATGACCGTCCTCACCACTGGCCATAACAAAAGCGTCTTCAAATCAATTCCTATCCATTTAGGAGTTCTAATTCCACCAATGATCGTCACACCTCACATATCAATTGCATATATTCAACCCTATACATCAAGTCCAATCAACATTCAAATCAAATCCCTATACATTTGATCACAATTGATTTTCAATTCAAATACTCCTTGTATTCATCTCATCTCATATCATTCAAGGCTGACAATAACAATTGATAGCTAAACCATCAAAATACCATGCAATTCAAGCCTGAATCCACTAATATCAGTCATCTTTTTATAATTCGTACTCCTCAAGTTCGGTTATCGATAAATCAAGATTGCAACCATACACCTCAATTGACCCTTCATTCATAAGCAATTTCCTATTATCCTCAAGTATAATTACTACCTCAAAGTCCATGCTCATGACTCTCCAATCCCAGCTTACTTTCACTTAAGCCTTAATCACTACAAAACTCAAAGCCAGCCATTAAAGTCAACTCTAGGACCATTAGACTACTAAACAAGTTCGAGCCTACCATCCTCGAGACTCGACAAAACTTCTTGCCTAGTCTTATAGAACTCAATATCTAATTGTCCCTAAGTCATCGTTCCTTATCACTTTAAGTCTCAATCACATTAGATTGAGCTGATCTTGCTCTGATACCAAATAGAACGGGGATGTCACGCCCCGAACTCGACGAGCACGCGAACATCCCTGTCCATGCCATTCATTCATTAACGCTCCAAGATCCAATGGTCAATAACATACAACTCCTTTAAACAAATGCGCGCAAAAGCAATGCCACCTCCCTTTATATAAATACAGCCACATACCGATGACTTAGGACATATACAGCTATCACACTTGGAAATTTTCTCATTTAAGCAATTAGTAAAAGATCAATTCTCAATTCTTCAATCGGAAGTACAAACCCAATATCATCATAAGATAAATCCAATCTAATGCAATTGATCAACTATCTCTTCAGACGCCAATCCTTGGCAAGCTCGTACTACCTCCACCTAGAACCCGTAAAATGTAAACCCCCACTGGGATGAGATATAAATATCAGTAATAGGTTAGGTCGACTGTCCACTCAAACAGTCCTCCAATCCTCTGTCTTTTCAAACTTACAACTTACAGGCAGATAGGGCACCATTCAATGAAGCAATGACATATAAACGACAAGCATGCAAAAATGAGTTCATGTCACAATCAGATGATAATGCACTGGTATACTCAGCCTGCCACTTCACTATATCCATCAATCTCTGCCTGCCTCATTCTCTAGCCCGCGATTAGATCGCATCAAGCTCGGCCTGCGTAAACGCATCAGACCGTCATCGGTACCCACGTAAACGCATTAGGTCTCGGTCCATCTCCAGGCAAGGTTTTTGAGCTCATACTGTCCCGCGATTAGATCGCATCAGGACTGTGGCTATCTCAGCCCCGCGACTTCGTCGCATTAGGGTCTCAACCTTCCGCCCCGCGTCTCACACGCCTCAGGGCCATGCCATGCCATGCTCATGCCACATCATATTATATGCTTGATTATCAAATCAATTTTACACTCACTGGCAGGCGCGCATTCAAATGTGTATCATAATTTTCGTGGCATGCAATTCAATTCAAAGGATTTACAAGCATGGCAAACAACTCAGGCATTGGTAATGCCACACAATCATTCCTTAACGCCTAAGGACATATCAAGCTATCACGTTTGGGGATTTTCTCATAACTCAATCCAATAAATCTTCGACTCACCCAATTGAGTCCAATCTTCCTAGCATAAGGTTAGGAATTCCCTTACCTTTGATTTGGCAACCCAAGTTGCTCCTCATGGACCCTTAAGGTTTTGGCCAACCATGGTTCAAGGCCAATCCACCACACAACCCAATAAAATCCGATCAATCCGTCAATTTTCATGTCCAATTCAACCGTCCATGACTCCTAACCCTCCATGGCATAATCCTCAACATCTTAACATGCTTTAAACATCAATTTGAGACTTATAATCCATCCATCATCAGCCCAACGTAACCGATCTTGCACAGAACCAACCAGTTCGCTTCGGTTCTGTGCAAACCGAGCATATCCAGCCTTCATTCCACTCTTAAATCCTCCATTTAATCATCAATTTATCTCTTAACATGATTATCTAAGGGTCCAAGAGGCTCACCGTGAGTTTTAGGCCGGTTGGTCGCCTGAAACTCAACGAACGTCGCCAGTTCCTCCAACACAGAATCTGGCAGTTTTCTAGGCAACATTCACAAGGTCGATTCGTAGTCAAAACTTAATCAAATCAAGCCCCAATTTTTATCACAGAACCATCTACATGTCCACTAAGTCTCCACGAAATTTGAGCTTAAAAATCCAAGATTTCGGCCACTACACAGGTCAGAAACCGGACCTACCTCAGATTGAGTCAGTTCCGTCGACTCTTGGGAGAATCCTTGCTTCAGACTCCTCGGTGCTCCAAATGACCCGATTCTACTTCGAGGAGGTCAGCAAGACATGGATCTTTGTTGGTGTGGCCAGTCGGAAGTCAAAAAGTGGCCTGAGGTGGCCGTCGGAATGACCGAACAGAAGGCCAGAAACAGGTCGCCGGGCAGCAGGTTGGGGGGAGAAGACGAAGTGTTCTCTCTCTCTCTTTTGATGGTTTGGCCGAAAATTACAGAGGTGAGGAGAGAAAGAAAACTTTATCCAAGGCTTGGTCAAAGAGAGTTGAATGGTAATTGTGGCATAATTGACTAGACTACTCTTTAGCTAATCTTTGGACACTTGTCCAATTGCTTTACCAGTGAGATCCAATGGCCCTTATCCCTCCATGAATTTCGGCAGCTCTTGAGAGGTTCAATGTCCAATTTTCACTTCTTCATTTGCTTGGGTAAAGTTCTAAGCTTGAGGGGAAAAATGATTATTTTATCCCTGACGTTCCGAACGACGTTTTTCTTGTTCCAAAAATCTTCGATAGGGCGATGGCCAATCCGAATAACGTTGGAATTCTTGATTTTCCTTTTTCAAATTTTCAAGGCTCTTTTCTGATAATTTTCTCTATCAGACGTGGTTCCAGCCTATCTCGAACCGAGAGGCGGCTTTTTCAGACATTACGCGTATCGATCCCATGATTCATATCACGTTTAGGGCTCGCCAATTCGTGGCGGCTTTGGTTGTCATGTAATTGTGAGGGTCTATCGCTAGTTCCCTCGACAATCCTTATGGCCAAAGCCCCGTTTCCTATCCGAGTTCCCTAAGTCTACGTACCTCGTCTCACGTTAGCCTTTCCCTTTTGGTCAGTCTACTCGAATTGATCAGATTCGAGCAAAATACGACTGAAATACATCTCTAGATACACACTTCTCATCAATGAGCTTGAAATCGACTGAAAATCAAAATGTCACAACGTGGATGTCGAGTCAGGTCGACCGTTAGTCTTTAAGCCAAGTCAGTTTTGATTGGACGACTTAGATTAATCGAGTTCTATTTTTAGTGGCCATACGATTAGTAATTAGGAATATTAGAAATTGATTTTTAAATTAAAAAAATCAATACAAACCGAAACGTTGTCGTTTAGGTTAAGGGTCGAGCGGCATTGTTTGGGTTAGTGAGGATAGACATACCAGATTGAGTCTTGGCCTTTAATCATAGTCGTAGGTTTAAGTAATCAGATTTGATGGTCGAGGAGTAGTCGGCTTTCGATCTAAGCCATAGGTTTTAGTCAATTGATCCAGTGGCCATAGAGTAGCCATGTGGTTCAATAGGGACCGTCAGATTAAATTCCAATAACCGAAAAATAAAAAAATATGATACGGTGTCGTTTTGAGGCGTGGGTCACAAGGGTCCGGGTCTGGGCCGGGTTCTGACCCTGTCCGAATCATATTTTTTTATATAAAAAATTCAAAAAATGATTTTAAAAATAAAAAAATCAAAAAAATTCTGGAAAATTCTAAAAAATGTTAGAAAATCCCAAAAAATATAGAAAAATTATGAAAAATTCCTAGACATTCCATAAATTCCCAAAAATCGAAGATTGATCACAGACAAATGGTTAGTCCTAATTTTTTAGATTTTTTTAATCTTTTCTTTAGGAAATTGACGATATTACCCTTTAGGGGTAAATCGCCTCTGTTTGGTATGTGAGATAAGTCGAGATTGCCAAGATATGAATTAGGATCGGTTAGGTGATCAATTCATATGCTTATGTTTTCGAATCTTGTCAATTTTCAGAAAATGACAATTTTACCCCTCAAAGGGTAAATCGTCTTTCTCACTCCGATTAAGTTGCGAAAATTGCTCAAAATTAGGATTTGAATCTAGTGGATGACTAATATTTCTGTTTGGGATTTTCACTTCTTGTCACTTTCTATAATGATGATTTCCCCTCAAAAGGTAAATCACTTCTAAAATTCCAAAAAAATTCCAGAACTTTCTAAAAAATAGGAAATAGATTAGTTTGGTGACCAATCTTATTTCCACCATCTTTTGACTTCATATTTCATCTAAAATGACAAATTTACCCATGTTGGGCAATTGTCCCAAAATTTTTCAAAATTACGATTTTGCCCCCTCAAGAGCAAATCATATCAAAAACATTCCTGAGCCTTGATTGACACTTCTCTAGGCTAATAGGGCCTTATTAGGGTTGCCACACTGTATTCATGTGATTTGTCCGTATGTTTTAGATCCTTGATTTGCGCAGTCATTTTATTGGTTGTGTTTACTAGGATAGTCACTCCTATTTACTTGAACTCCTAGATTTAGAGTTCGCACCTCAATCATCTGTATAAAATCTTAGGGCTAAATAAATCATTCAACTTAGGTTCCGAAAAGACGTTAACTCCGACAGTTGGTGTAATAAAGTCCCCAATCCCATTTATCTAGTTATCGCAGAATTGAATAGAATGCTCCCAACTGTTCGATAAGGCTTTCAATCGTGCCCTCCGCAAAACGATTGGTGACGACTCCTTGGCATGTACACGTATCACATGTCACCAGACAGCACCGAAGGTCGACCACATATTCCACCATTGCGACTTGGGTAACGAGCTTTGGGAGAGGCCCGTGTCCGACCAGACTTCGGACGGCCCTTTAACCCTCGACACCCAGAAGAAGATCAAGGGTTGCGACACCTGGCCACACCGAAGGTTGACTACGTATTCCATCATTGCGATTTGGGTAACATACCTTGGGAGAGGCCTGCGTTCGCTCAGACATTGGATGGCCCATTAGCTCTAGTCTCGCGAAGGAGTGGGTCGCGATAGACTGGCGACCCCACTGGGGACTTATTCCAAATCAGAATCTCTGGTTAAGAATTTTAGAGGACTTGAGTTGGTTAAAAAGATTGTTTGGTTTATCTAACCTTGTTTTTTGCAGATGCCCTCGAAGGTGAGGTACATACCTTATCCATCGTATTAGATGTTTTTGCAGATTGAAAACATAAGGGGTGGAATGATTGCTGACATCTTTCCTGCAGATTGGAGTTAGGAATGTATATTTATTTGGCACACATATTGAAGTGGTGTTTGATACAAACTATTGTGCATGACCTTGCATTGTGACGATCACGACACATCTCACACACTGGTGGTCAAACCCTGACTGTAACCACTTCTAGGTTACCTTAGATAGGGAAGGGGTGTGACAGGATCTCGTGTTTGGTGGTACTCGAGGCTTTTGTGATCTTTCCTGTTCACAATCCAAATTGATGATATCTAGCCTTCTTGGGTGGGTACTCTTGGGGAGGAATCTGCCATATTTGGATCGTAGGAGCTTGAGCCGTAGGTTCCTCACCTAATTTTCGATTTTAGAGTATATTCCCACTTGTCTCATGCGTATGTCTGTGAAAGGTCGGTATACCTAAAACCACTCATTGTTGTTACAATGGAATATTTGATATTCCTTGGGTTTTGGTTAGTAAGGCATTTACTTTTGATGTATTTCATTATTTCCTATTTCATAGCATGTTCATTTATTGCATATTAATCACATTTACATACATTGCATGCATTTTGAAATCATCTAAGTGATTGATCGAAACAATGATGATAGGGGATAGGATGTCGCTGTTTCCTATAAGTTCAACAGAGTTAGTGACCTTTGAGTATCTAAGGAAAGTCACTCGTCTTAGGCCGAACACAAGGTTGAACTTTACTGGATTTGTGCATGGTCGAGAGGTGATTGGGCGTAAGCTGGGATATGTCGAAGATTGCCGATTAGTTACTACGTCGATAACCTTGGATTTAAACGGCAGGCAGACGAAAGGTCCAAGGATTATATAGAGATGAAAAGACAGTATCACAACAGCTTAGCTAGAGAAGCATATACTCGCTGAAAAGCTGAACATCAAGCCAAGGAGAATAGACCAATGATTACTCATAGGGGAAAGAGGAGACGCCCTGCAACCAAGATGAAGCCGAAGCACATCATACTCAAAAAGACAAAACTCAAAAAGACCCCTGAAATCATTATACCATGGACTAGAATGGCCAGAGGAGTTAAATCATCTCAATCGTCTTACCGAAGACTATTCTTCACACTCTGAGGGACGCTCAACTAGGGAAGAAGTCCCGATCATTGAGTCATATCCTGAAGAAAGGCAAGACAAAGATGGCATCGAGGAGGAACCCCCGAATGGACTACTACTCCGAAAAAGATTAGATCTTAGAGAGGGATAGTCTAGATCACACATTCCATTGGCCTTTTATGGCTTTCTTGTTTTATAATAAAATCGATTGGTATCTTCCCTCTCTCAAGGCTCCTCTCTATCTCTCTTTCATAGAGAGGAGCCACTTTTTGAAATAAAGAATTTAGTCCACCGTGCTCCCAGTTGATGTTTTGACCAATGGAATGTGACGTTATTTTCTTTAGCCAATGAGATGATTCTGACTAATTGCATGATTCATTTGTTTGAAATTCAAATTGGACCTTGTGTCAGGTCTTTCGTACCTGAAAGGGATTCTAATTTTCATTTCATTAACTGAAATATGCAATTAAATCAGTCCATGCATATTTCATGACATTTGTAGGATCACATGTTTAAAGTAATCTTTGGCGATTGATTTTTCAAAATCATTTGCATATTTTAGACTTGATGGGAAAGAATGACATCAAAGTGTTCAAAGTCCCTCGAGCTAAGCTCCTAGTCTGGTGGAACAGCATGGGTGAAGCCAGCCAGAAATACGCCAGATCGCGACTGGGATATCTGTTGGAGTTGCCAAAGATTGAATGCCCATATGCCTTTATCCAAGCCATGGCGTTTTATTGGGATCCTACCACCGCGACGTTCTGCATGGAAGAATTGGAGGTCACCCATACCCTTGAAGAATATAGCGCTGTCATTGGAGTTGAGTTTACTCACTTATTAGTCCAACCTCCTATAGGGTTTGAGCGTTTGAGTTAACTAGTTGAATTTCTTGACACAAATCTCAATGAAATCAAAGCGGATGCCAAAAGTAATTTTGGGCGGGTTTGCCTATCCTTTTTTCTAGATAGATTTCTCAACGTCCCTACTAGCAAAGGAACTAAATCTGGTAGAGCTTTTGTCTTGGCATTCTTTATCTTTGTGCTATTTTCAATCTCATATGTTACTTTGACCCTATCATGGCTGTAGTGATTAAACAAGTCTATTACAGGTGGGATTATTCGATCCTTGCCTAAACCTTCATCTCCCCGAATCGTTTTAGAAAACGTAAGAAGGGAATCTTTAGAGCCTTTAGTGGTCTCTTATATCTGTGGTTCACATCTCATGTCAAACAATTTCATATTCGCATGAGTTTCACTAAGATTAGTTCCGATGCCCATCCTCTTAGAACTTTCTTTAGGACTCACACATATATTCCTAAGTTCAAATTCAAAGAACAGAAGGAATTCCTTAAGATCCTAAAACCTAAACAATTCCGATGGCGACTTAGTCTACCAACGTTGGTAACAATTCCGATGAAGGGATCTCTTGTAATGCTCCAAACTGTCAGATGACCCTCCTTCTAGGAACGGACCGGAGAGGACCCCGACTCTGGAGTTTACCGAGGATGAGGTTATTGTGCTGGAGGTGACCGAGGAGGATCTCGCTGAGCCATCGCATGAGGAGATCATGGAGGATACCATTAAGATTCGCTTCGAGACGTTATCAGAGTATGCGCCGACGGAGGATGCTGAGGACACCGAGGACTCCAGCAGCTCTTCCTAGGAGATTCTAGTTTGTGGTTCGATCTTCTGTGGCGACCTCGACCATGGTTATTTTGGATTTTGTTGATGGTCCATTTTGTATGCTTACCCCGTCACCCCCCTTGCTTATCGGATTCAGTACTTATGTATTCGCACGAACAATGAGCTTTAAATATGAACAGTCGGTTATTATGTACGACAGTTTTATGCTATCCATGTCCCACTTAACTTATATGTTGTACGGAGGAGTTGTTTCATTATCGCTTCCGCATGCTTTGTGTATATATATATATATATATATATATATATATATATTACGTCTCTCGTCTTAATTGTGGATCTTGGGACCACGAGAGATATTTGATTTGCTTGCAGGGAGTCGCGTGCTTGTGCCCGGGGCGCGGGGCGTGACAATTATGATGTTCCCTTGGCATTTGAATACTCATTTGTATTAAATGTTACTTTTTGCACATGTGTATGCGCATATGCATATTTTTTTGATACATAAAAAAACTATCGTCAAAGATTACACTTCGTTTATTTGATGAATTCTCTTGGTGAATGATTGAAAGAACTGCTCACATGAGATTAAGGCTAATAAGATAGTCCTTTTTCTCATTTATCAATAGAAAACATGCAGTTGAAGGATTCTAGTACTTTCCTTATCTGTCCTAAAAAGATATTTACTTATTATTTTCAAATAAATCGGTACTCTCTAATCACATAATTACCTAAACATCATTTCTGTACTCGACTTAAGATAAGAATGGAACAACAAGAGTTGACTCCGCGAGTAGGCATGTTGGAAACCGAAATGACTCCTATGACTACCATGATGGCTGAGATTAAGTCAATGTTAGAAGCCTCCCAAGCCAAACAAGCAACAGTACCTAACCTGAACTACTTAGTCAATCCTCAATGTCCAATACGATTGACAAAGGGACAGCTGAAGGTGCCCAACATGTCGTAGAAGACAGTCGTATGCCGAATGTATAGTCACGGCTGAAGACGTCCCATGTTGCCTAGTCAATCCTCAATGTCCAATACGATTGACAAAGGGACAGCTGAAGGTGCCCAACATGTCGTAGAAGACAGTCGTATGCCGAATGTATAGTCACGGCTGAAGACGTCCCATGTTGCCATTAACCTTGAGAAAGAGGAAAGGGAAAACAAGCTGTGAAAACTGAAGCTGAGGCTAAGAGAATAGCCAAAATTGAGGAATGTTTGAGCAGTCAGGGTTATGAGCTAGCCCGTTTTGACAAGATATCTCTTTTCGCCAAAGTGGAGATTCATCTTGACTACAAAGAGCCAGACTTTGTAAGAAAGTACAATGACACAGGCTGTCCACATGCTCACCTCAAATATTATCTGTATAAGATGGTGCATTATTCTGACAACATTCCATTGTTGATGAATACGTTCTAAGAGAGTTTGGCTAGCACCATCTCTGGCTTGGTTTATTGAGTTAGACCTTGATGAATACGACGGATGGGAACATCTTACTGAAGATTTCCTCAGGCAGTATAAGTTTAACACAGCTGCGGCCTCGACGAGGGAAGATTTATTACCAACCATGAAAGGAAAAAGTGAAACAATCAGAACATATGCCAAGAGATGGCGAGCTTTGGCAACCCAAATAAAGCCGCTGATTCTTGAAGATAATTTGACTGACTTGTTCTTGAAGGCGCTTTCATATGAGTATTTTGATAGACTAAACACCTCAGGGTGCCAAACCTTTGCACATTTGATAAAAGTGACCGAGAGATTGGAGTGGGCTTTAAGAGAAAGGGTGCTGCATGAAACTTCAATAAGAAAGCAATATCCCTCGAGAATAGAAAGGGAAAATGGAGTTTTTTTTTTTTGATAACCAAAGGGAAAATGGAGTTCATATAGCCTTTATGCCGGATTCCCATAAGCCCAAGAGTTCATTGACTCTAATCAGGCCAAAGGAGGATCATCATGGTAAGTGCCTAAAGGACAAGAGCCTAAGAATAGGCAATCTCAGAAGCAATTTTCCTATCTCCCAAGATCATTATCCAAGTTGCTCTTGATGCTATTATAGCAGCACCTGGCGGCAAAGGAACCTCCTAGAGCAAATCCGGCGAAGTACCCTGATTTCGATGAAAGCTAAATTTGTACCTATCATATGGGTGAAAGAGTACACAATGTGGACAACTGCTACATCATTAAGTGGAAGGTTCAATCTCTCATTGACAGTCATATTTTGAAGTTTGGTGATGTAGCTCCAAATGTGCAAGAATATTCACTTCCTGACCACCAAGTAGTTGGTGTAATATTCGTTGATGAGGAAGAAAATCGCCTAAATCTGAAGGTGAATGTATCCAAATTAATTGACCTTCTGGAGATCGCTTCGTCGTATCCAAAATAGGGAGAGGTGTTGATTGAGAGAAAGAAGTTATGCATCGCCAAGATGATAAGTATAGAGATAATGGCGAACGTTGCTAATGAAAGATTTGAAGGAATTAAGGCATTAGTAAACCTAGACTGAAACTAGTTTGTGGTTGACACTGAGTGAGGAAATATGTGGAATCTCCCTCACAAAATTTTGGTAGGCAAGGTAAAATTGATTATCAAACCAGAAGAAGAGCTTGACAAAGATGAACTGGAAGCCACCAAGCGAAGTCTAGCTGATCGCAGATTTGTGACTGAAGCACTAGAAAGAGGCGAAGTTGTAGATAATCTGGGCAAGGATTCTGGTGGATATAATTAAAGTGAAATAATTTGCTCCTTCCAGCTTCTTTCAGAAAATAAAGGATATTATACCCGATGAATGGGGAGGTATAGATGATCATGTTCAACCAGAGGCCTTGGAGAATGTGATTGAACCTCTTTCAAAAGAATATGAACCGTCACTCAACCAATTGATGTTGGAACATTTTTTGCGCATCGAAAAGCAAATGAATGATCTTTCGTGGGAGATAGAAGATGTGTTACTTCGATTGGCAACATGCAGCTATTCTCAGATGACAAATGGCAAATTCGACACCGAGCAATACATTAGGATGGAGAAATTAAGAGCTCAATGGCAAAACTTGACAGAACTATTTGAGAAAGTGAGAAAACACTTGAATTTTGCAACTTTAACAGAATCAAGTGTTGCTGATAGACACCACCAGTTGGAGTACGAAGACTTCTTAGAAGACTTTGATATTATTATGGCGATGGTTGGAATTGCTACAACTGTGGTGTTCAAACTAGGTGAACTTGACAACCTAAGCCATGAAGATGATTGTCCAGTTAAACCCATTGTGATTCGTCTATCAAGAGATGAAATAGAGATGAATTTGAACTAGAGGCATCCCGCCTGACGACAGTGACCATAAAAGTCCTGCTGGTGGAGGATTATGATCCTAAGGCAGTCCATTGGAATTATGAGATAGAGGAAATAGATGCTATGATGAGGTCCGGATGATTTTATGCCCCGAAGGAAGGCGAATCTGAAAAGAAGAAAGTTTCATAAGAAGATGTAGAAAAGCTCCTGTCCATCGTTAAAACCAGCGAGTTCGAGGTGATAGAGCAGTTAAGGAGGATGACGGTCCAAATATCTTTGCTAGATTTGTTCATCAACTCAGAGAAACATAAACATGGCTGTTGAAGATACCGAATGAAGTACACGTCCTTGAAACAATCAACGATGTACAATTGGGAGACATTGTGGGGGTAATCCTTCTAAAAGACCAATTAAGCTTCTCAAACGAAGACATCCCAAGAGAAGGAAGAGGGCACAACAAGGCCTTATACAACATTGCACAGTGTAATGGGAAGAGAGTGTCACATGTGTTAATCGACAACGGATCTGCTTTTAACATTTGCCCTTTGGCTATGTTGAGAAGTTTGAGCATTAAAAAGGAAATAATTCAAACCTCCAAGGCAGCTGTTAGAGCTTTTGATTGGATGAGAGAGGCGGTAGTGGGAGAAATCGAGCTAGATGTGCTTATTGGCCCAACCAAATATTCCATAAACTTTCAAGTAATGGACTTATCGAGCGCATTTGGATTCCTGTAAGGGAGACCCTAGATTCAAATTCCTTGAGCCGTGCCTTCAAGTTTGCATCAAAAGGTGCAATTCATGGCTAATGGGAAAGAGGTTACCATCAATAGAAGTTGATCTGCTCACGTATCAGAATAGAGCTATCCCGTACATTGAGCCAAAAGTTGAGCAAAAGGCGAGCTACCATTCCCTAGAGCTGGTGGCAACGGCCCACACTCCTGTGGGGACGAAACTGAAGGCCCCTTTCATCTCTGAAGTTAACCTTTTGCTAGCTAAGATGCTACTTGCATATGGATTTAATCTAGGAAAAGGTCTGGGTAAGCATGGTCAAGGTAATATCACTCCTCTTCAATTAATGTGACATTATGAAGTTCCTGCCATTTTGAGGCTATTCAATGAGAATGTATCTTTTGATGTATTTTCGTTTTGTCTCGCTTAGATCTGATCAATCTCGAGTAAACTGACCAAAAGGGAAAAGCTAACACATGACAAGACACTTGAACCTAGGAAACTCGAAAAAGGAAATGACGCTTTGACCATAAGGAATGTCGAGGGAACATTTAGAACCAATAAGAACGATCAGATAACGATTAAGGAATACATTGCTAGTGTTATACAATTGGAAAGCGGGTGATACCGCTTAATCAATGTATAATTTGCAAATTTTCATAAATCGAGATATGAAGATTGAAGCCGTCAGAACTAGCAATGAACTATCACAATTACATGACAACCAAAGGTGTCGTAACTTGAGTCGTTCTAAGTGTGATGAGAATCACAGAATCGATACGCGTAACGTTTGCAAAAGCCGCCCGCTAGTTCGAGACAAATTGAAGTTACGATCAACAAACGAATGAACATGAAATGGGAGCTCAAAATTGGCAATTAGAAATAGAGAATTCCAATATTAAAAATGGATTTGACATCATCTCGCCAATGGTAATTTCTAATTGGAAAAGTGAAGTTTTGAACTAAAAGCGTAAAATTATCATTTTGCCCATCAACCATTTGCTTTATCTAAAGATTTCAAGAAGGACAAAATGGTCATTTCCACTCTACCATAGGATTGCCCTAAAATAATGTGTATAAGGTTAAAGAAGAGTCAAAGTTTTGGTTTGTATTATTGTCATGTGCCAAGTGTCCTTCAATGAAGGCCTTAAGCATTTACTACCCCCACCAAACCCATCTTGTCAATTTAATCTCAATTATTTGTGTGAAACAACTCTTCATACAGCCCTTCGGCTGTGTATCCCTTTCCCCCTCCATTTCTGTCGCGCCCCGAACCCGTCGAGCGCGCGAACATCCCGCCTTGCCGTTCATTTGACATTTTACTCTAGGATCCAACGGCCAATATCATATAGAAATACGCATGCAGAAGCGATGCCTTCTTCAATTATATAAATACAACTATACCCAATGACTTAGGACAGATACATCAAAATGAACAATCAATACAAGTAGGTTCAACTCTTAACCCGCCAATCAGATATACAATCCTAATATCACAAAAGACAAATATACTAGAAACACAACTGTCCATTATCCTTTTAAATGCCACTCCATGGCAAATTTGTGCTCCCTCTGCTTGGAACTTAAAAAATGAAGCCTCTACTGGGGTGAGATATAAATCTCAGTAAGGAAGCTCTTAACCCTAGGTTAAGTTGACAATCCACTCAGGTAGTCGCGTTACTCGACAGGTCCAAATTCATGAACACCTATGCATAATAATCAAACTCAATAAACAACAACACACAGAAGACAGGCATGCATTTATGATCTCGTGTCACACTCAATGCACATGTATTCTCAGCCTGCCACTTCACCACATTCATCAACCTCTGCCTGCCTCATTCTCCAGTCCGCAAACTAGTCTCCTCAGGCTCGACCCGCGTAAACGCATCAGACCATCTTCGGTGACCCGCGTAAACGCATCAGGTCTCGATTCATCTCCAGGCAAGGTTTATGAGCTCATACTCTATCTCGCGATTAGATCGCATCATGACTGTGGCTATCTCAACCCCGCGACATCGTTGCATCAAGGCGCCACCTAATCATACTTCACCCCGCAACCTCGTCGCATCAAGGTCTCAACCTCCCACCTCGCGTCTCACACGCCTCAAGGCCTCGCCATGCCATGCTCATGCCACATCACATCATATGCTTTGATTATCCATTCGGTTCTGTGTGAACCGAATGGATTCAACCATATATCAACTTCAAATTCACCATTTAAATGCTATACCACCTCTTAAAATGATAATCTAAGGGTCCAAGAGGCTCACCGAAGATTTGAGCTTGATTGGTTGCCGAAAATCGTTTGAAGTCGCTGGATTCTTCCTTGGTCAATATCGACAGTTTTCTGCTCCAATTTCATACCAGTTTGAGGTCAAAACTTTATCAATTCAAGCCCCAATTTTACCACAGATTCATCTACATCTCTACTAAGTCTCCACAAAATTTGAGCCAAAAATTCCAAGATTTTGACCGGTTAAAGGGGTAAGAACCGGACCTACCTCAGGTGGGTTCCGATTTCGTCGGCTTTTGGGAAAACTTCTGCCCGGAACGTCTCGACGCTCCAAACGCCGGAATTCCTGTTGGAGGAGTTTGACAAGGCATGGAGTTTTGTTGTGGTGGTTGGCTAGCAGTAGATGGTGGCCAAAAGTGGCCCTCATGGGCGGCGAACAGCAGCCCCCGAAGCTGTCGCCGGTTCCTTCAAGTCAGTTTTCTGGCAGGTTCTGGGCAGAATATACAAGGTTGGTTCGTGGTCATAAACTTATCAAATCAAGTCAAAATTTTTACCACAGATTTCTACACGTCTCAGCTTGATCTCCACAAAATTTAAACTAAAGATTCCAACATTTCGACCATCAAAGGGACTAAGAACCGAATCTACTTCAGTATGAGTTCTAATCTGTCGGCTGTTGGGAGAATCCTTGCTTCGGACTCCTCAACGCTCCAAATGCCCCAATTCTTATTGGAGAATGTCGGCAAGACATAGATCTTTGTTACTGTGGCTGGCCGGAAGTTAAAAAGTGGCCCGAGGTGGCCGTGGTCGCCGATGCAGTAGAGCGCAGAATCTGGTCTGCGGGCAGCAAGTTGGAGGAAGAAGATGAAGAAGCTGTCGGTTGTTCTTGGGGGAGGCTTTGGCTAAAAATGAGTGAGGAGAGAGAGAAAATGGTTATATTCAAGCTTGGTCAAGGACAGTTGAATGGTAGGTGGGGGAATAGTGTGATATGACCATAGCTCTTGGATTTTTGACACTTGGCATTTGCTCTAACCAAGGAGATCCAATGGCCATCTCCTTGTCCTTGTGTTTGGCAGCCTTGGGGGGTATCAATTGCCCATTTTGCCCTTCTCCAATTATAATAACAAAGTTCTAAGCTTGAGGGACAAAACGGTCATTTTACCCCCGACGATCCGAACGTCATTTTTCTCGTTCCAGAAATCTTCGATAGGGTGACGACCAATCCAAATAACGTTGAAATTCTTGATTTTCCATTTCAAATCTTTCAAGGCTCGTTTCTGATAGGTTTCTCTATCAGGTGTGGTTCCAGCCTATCCCAAACCGACGGGCGGCTTTCGTAGACATTACGCGTATCGACCCCGTGATTCATATCACATTTAGGGCTCGTCAATTTATGACGGCTTTGGTTGTCATGTAATTGTGAGGGGCTATCACTAGCTCCTAAGGTCTCAATCTTCACTGTTCGATTCAGAAAAATTTTGCAAATCATACGTTGATTAAGCGGTATCACCCGCGCTCCAATCGTATGACACTCGCAAGGCATTCCTTAATTGTTCTTGGATCGGCCTTTTTGTGGCTCTAAATATCCTCTCGACAATCCTTATGGCCAAAGCGCCATTTCCTATCCGAGTTCCCCAGGTCCACGTACCTCGTCTCGCGTTAACCTTTCCTCTTTGGTCAGTCTTCTCGAATTTATCAGGTTCGAGCGGGATATGACTGAAATACATCTCCAGATACACACTTCTCATGAATGAGCCTGAAATTGACTGAAAATCAAAATGTCACAACTTTTCCCCCCTTAAAGAAATTTCGTCCTCAAAATTCACAACCTTCTACTCCATCCAATCCCTCGGGGGTATAGGCGTCTCGTCGCATTCTCACTTTTTCGGATAATCTTTTCCATGGCTTGACGATCTTGTTCGTCCTTTCCAACTCAAGGCCATCCTTCTCTAAGACTTGTTCCTCCAGTCCTCAATCCAATGAGCTTCTCTCCATTCTCTTTGGTATTCATATCATTGGCCACCAGCTCTTCCTCGAGCGTTCACCTTATCTCTTACATTTGTCCATAACCATTATCACTAAGCCCTCGCCAGAATGCGCTCTTTAATATCCATACCATTCAGCGTATTACTCCTTTCGAGCTTCCTTTCACGCTCATAGAGATTTCAGGGCTTTATCAATTTGCCTTCCATCAATCAAATCGAGTTATGGCCCTCTCGACTCCTTAAACAGTCACATGACTACTTTCGTAGTAATCCATTTTCGATTCCATCCGATAATTCCCTTGGATCAAGTGGTCCTTCAACTTTCATCGTCATGTCCTTCCCTTCCATCGGCACCCTATAGTGCTCGACTACAAGATAGACAACTTTCAACTCTCAACCTTATCACCGATATATATATACATATATAAATGCATCTTGGCATATCTTTGTGTCGTCCCCAGGAAACACTATAATTCTCCCTTTGAATTTCTACGAGGTCACCTCCTTTAGTTTCTCTTCAATGCTGGACTGGTACTTTCGTCCATGACCTCAAGGGTTCCATCCATTTCTATAATCCCTCCAGCATCGGTGTTTAATCATGGTACACCTCAATCTCCTTCCGGCTCTCAGGCTAGATATTTCCAATAGCCATCACGCTAGTCCATTAGCGAACTTCCCATTTAGGAGTTGAATTTCTTATTTCCTGAGGGAAGATCTGTCCCTTCATCGCCAATTAAACCATGCTCAATTCCCAAATGTAGGCATCCGCTAAATGATTCACCCTTCCTTATCTGTATGAATATTGCTGTAAAAACACTTGGGTGATCACTTCATTCTACATGCTTCGCCTTCAATTCCTTTAAGCAATCCATACCCTTAACCTCCTTTAGTTCACACAATTCTCGAGGTCTTTCCTTCATTTAAGCAACGCTCTCATATCCACTAGCAGTTCTACACATCTACGTTGCCTCTTGTTCAATTCCTCTCAGGAAACTGCTACTTTATACTCTGGTGGTAGGTATAGCCTTGAAACATTCTTTCACTCAAACAACATTTCCCAACTTTATCACGAGGACATTCACAAACCCCTTCCAATCATGCTCTAAGCATGCCAATTCCTATGGCATTATCGTTATAACGTACCAACCATATCCCTTTCACATCGTCTTATTATGCCTCGAGTTTCATTGTGCGTTGTGTCACTACGACCTTCACAAGCTTTTCAATTTCCAACTTGACTTGTCATAATCCACACCGTCATTAGCTCAATTCGAGTCCTTGAAAACTCCTTTCACGTTCATCCGCCCACTCGCGTTACATCTGGCCCTTAATCCATTTTATCAACGGAACAACTCTTGTGGGAAATCTTTCAATGGTCCATCTATAACCATTCACCAATATTAGTAAATCTCAACTCCCCGCAACTTGCATCGACTATAGTTGATTCATCACCCATTTCAATCCTCAAAGTATTTATCACTTATTCCAATGCATGAATCTCACTTGATCAGGTTCACAACTTGCGCTCTTCACATTTAGTGGACAATAGACATTTCCTCATAGCCCACATGACACCCTCATAACTGTTCATATTTCTCATGGCTCATTACATGTGTTCAACCATTGTCTCTCAAGACGGTAACGACCAACTTAATCATTCCTTGGGCACTTAGTTCGACTACTATCAACTTCTCTTTACTAAGTGTCGAATCTTCCCACCGATTCCTCACACTTTTCTCTTGAGCTCAGAACTTAGCTCTCTATCATCATAGGTCTCCTCTAGGACCGCACGACATTTCGTTTATCCTTGTCACTATTCTCTTTGAGAAGCATCAGTGTCAGCCTCTGAGTTTCATGCTCGCTAAGGCGACCTTATCCAATTCCGTTTGTTCCACTAAACGTCGACATCATCCTGGAATTCAACATTGTCTTCAAGACTGCTTCTCAGATTTCATTTTCAGGAGTCACTCAAATTCTGCGTCCTCTTTCTCGGTACAGACGCTCTTCCATCATACTAAGATAATTTAGAGCCTTTCTTCCTTTTGCAATAGGGTTTCCTACCCTAAGGAAGAAACTACACAGCTCCGTGGCATTCCTCACTTCAAATTTACCTTGTCCTTCCCATTTCATAGGACGATAATCTTGAAGTCTACGCCAACGGCGACACCTCTACTCCAAGATTCAAATGCCGCTATTCTTTCACATTCTCTTTCCCATAACTCAGTCAGCCCTAGTGACAACATTTGTTCATCCTTGGGTCTTCACCTGTTCATCTATCGAATGGTCCATTCGATTACTTCAAATCACTTTGCGGTTATTCTCTAAGCGTTCTTTTCGCTTACTAAATCCTCCTTTAGATTCACAACTGGTCAGGACTATCAAGTTCGTTCACTTTTCTTTTCGTCAGTGACCATTTCATGGTCCAATCGCCCTTTAAGATCAATGCCCTATTCCTTAGGGAATAACAACTCTTGATTTCATTTCTCATGATTTCAATCCAATCAATCGATCCTAGGAAATCATTAACTTCAGGCAATTTAGCATGCCGATTCTTCTTCGATCTCATTCATAATAGAAAAGACTTGCTGATCACTTTCTACCATGTATCTTACGCCCAGGAAATCAACTATTTTCGATAGGCACGCTCCATATTCATAATGACTATTTCTTTGCTTGTAATCCATGAGCAGGAGTTCCCTTATTCATCAGTCTTTTGATCATCCCCCTCTCTTGTTAAGTCCCATCACCATTCCTCGGAGTCAGGAATAACATCCAGCCATAAAGTTCTCAAGTTCCAATCTACTCAGGGACTTGCTCATCTTATTCAAGGGTGGGTCCTCGACCACCCTTACCATATGTCTAAGCGACCTTGAGAACTCTGTTTCATACTGGTCAATCATCCTTTGATCCTTACAATAGTATTAGAATCCCAACAATCCTTGCTCTCAAGCAACCCCAAGATGATACTTTCCATCGACCAACTCAACGGATGTTGTTTAGGCAGATCTCATGCCTCCGAGGAAATCCTTCCTCTAGTGATCTTTCACCAAACCTCAATAGCCTCTTAGGGCTAGTATTGCCAGGGTCACTTTCCTTCTTTAGGGCACCCAACCTCTAAGGTTTTCTCACAAAATCCTCAATCCAGAAGGAGACAATTTCAACTTTCATTCTTCCATCAAACTCAATCAATTTCAGCCTTATACATAGTCTTACAAGCTTTTCCAAGCTCTCGTGGTCCTATCCATACATTCAATTTCGAATAGACTTATTCAGAGTCACCTTTCTCGTGACTTCTATCACTTAACTCGCCAGCACAAGCCTTTATCACCACAGTGATTTAGAGAATCATGGCAGCTCCTCTCCGTGCTTACTTAATCAACAATTCTCCCATTTCCATTTAAAGTTCTCACGATCCATTCAGCTCTTGGGTCTCGTACGATCAACCGATCGAGTCATATTCTCTTTTAGTACTTATACTCCGATCGCCCATATTTACTCAATTGTCATGACCCATATCAATTCTTGGATCTTCTATACCACGTATCCTCAAGCCCAATGCTCTTCTACGACCACACCTTGGTCATTCAACCTTATTAAGTTCTCATGATCCATCTTAGTCCTTGGATCTTTTCGTATCTCACATACGCAAGCCAAGTGCGACCTTAGCGACCATACCTTGATCCTTCAGTCTTATCAGGTTCTTATGTCACTTGAACCACTATGATTTTCTTCAAGAATCAGAAACTTAAGTCATCTACTCAAGTCCATCAATCTCAGGCTGCTCAACTCATCGTTCATCACCATCATCCATCAGTGGTTCCCAAACAACTCTCTAATGGCATATAGGAAATTCTCAATCAATTGCCAAATATTCAAGGATCTCAAATCATCCTTGATTTGTAATCCTTCCTCAAGCCAACCTCTAGGAGGCAACTTCTCAATTGACAGACATCACTAGGCTAGCCTCAACTAGGCAACTGTCAAATAAGCTGTGACATTCTGATTTTCAATCAACTTCAGACTTTGTAATGAGAAGTTCATGTATATCAATCGATGTATTTCAGTCGTATTTCGCTCAAATTTGATCAATTTGAGTAGGCTGACCAAAGGGGAAAGACTAAAGCGAGACGAAGTACGTAGACCTAGGCGACTTGGATAGGAAATGGCGCTTTGACCATAAGGATTGTCGAGGGGATATTTAGGACCACAAAAAGGTCAATCTAAGAAAGATTAAGGATTACCATGTGAGCGTCGTACGATTGGAGCGCGGGTGATGCCGCTTAACCGACGTACGATTTGCAAAATTATCCTAAATTAGACTATGAGAATCGAGACCTTAGGGACTAGCGATAAACCCTTGGAATTACAAGACAAACAAGGACGCCATGAATTGACGAGCCCTAAACGTGATGAGAATCACGAGGTCGATACGCGCATAGTCTACAAAAGCCGCTCGTCAGTTCGGGATAGGTTGGAATTACGTCTGATAGAAGAAACAATAAAAAACGAGTCCTGAAAAAGTTTAAAATGGATAATCAAAAATTTCAACATCATTTGGATTGGTCGTCGCCCTATCGAAGAAGTCGGAAACGAGAAAAATGACATTCCGACAACTTTTCGGCATCCAAGTGGCTTGAACCTCACTGTGAGCACTCCAAACCCTTAGGTAGACATTATAAGAGTTAGAATGGTGTATAATTGATGGATTTGAGGTAGATTAGGACCGGTTGGACCTGGCAAGAACAGAACCGAATGGAACCGGTTCAATGCCAAGCCAAACCCAATATGTGGATGGCTGAATAGGCTAGATTTGTGTTGTAATTTGGTGTGTATGATGTGTTAAGATGATGAGGAGTATGTCATGGGTGATTTGGATGGATGAACTGAGGAATTAGATTTGAAATTTTGACAAATCGATTGGTTAACTTAGGTTGCGCGACAAATCGACTTTGGACTTGGGTTGACCGAATCCTAGGAGGCTCGAGGAGGAGTAATTTGCGTCGTTAAGCGGAGGTAAGGAATTCCCTAAACCAAGGCTAGGGGGATTGGACTCAATTGGATAAGTCGAGGGCCGATCGGAATGGTTTATGAGAAAATTCTTGCATGTAATAGCTTGATGTGTCCTTAGATATTATAGAATGATTATTTGACCAAGACTATGCTTGAGTTGTTTGAGTGTCTAGGTACCATTTGAATCGATTTGCATGCCACGAGATTTATGTAACGTTTTAGCATGCGCATTAACAATTGATTGTGAAATTTGAATTTTAAAATCAAGTTAATTGATATGATGTGGCATGAGACATGATTGTGGCATGGCATAACGAGACCCTGAGACGTATGAGACGCAGGGCAGAACATTGAGACCCTAATGCGACGAGGTCGCGGGGTGGATTATGATTAGGTGGCATCTTGATGCGACGGAGTCGCGAGGTTGAGATAGCCACAGTCCTGCGGCGATATAATCGTAGGATAGAATATGAGCTCATAGACTTTGCTTGGGATTGAATCGAGACTTGATACGTTTACGCGGGTTGTCGACCACGATCTGATGCGTTTAAGCGGGTCGAGCCTGAGGCGACTAGTTCACGGGCTAGAGAAAGAGGCAGGTAGAGGTTGATAGATGTGGCGAAGTGACAAGCCGAGCATACATGTACATTCGTATGTGATAAGAAATAATAAATGCATGCATGTCCTCCATGTATTGTTGTTTATTGAACTATGAATGTTATACCTGCGTGTGACCATGAGTTGGATAAGTTGAGTGACTTGGCTACCTGAGCGGACAGTCAACCTGACCTAGGGTTAGGTTTTTCTTACTGAGATGTGTATCTCACCCATTTTTGGGGAAATCTTACTTTATAGATCCTAGACAGTAGTTATGTGGCCTATCAGGTTCGGGGACCCGCAGGAGATGACGGCGTTTTACGACGAGTTGCCCGATAAGCAGGGAAATATATACGTAAGGAAATGTACAGTAGTTTAGGTAGACGTAGGAAAGCCGGACTGAAAGCCTCATCGGTTCGAGGCATGGTTTAGACGGGACAGGGATAGAAGGGTCGGGCCGCTGAAGCCCCATGAGGTTCCGGAGGATGTCATACCTCCCTGGTGCTAGACGATCTCGAATCAAGAATTTCTTGAGGGCTCAGTGGTTGGGTCAACGAACGGCCTGGAGCGGACGCTGACAACAGAGTATTTCGTGCCACCGTTGGTGGACGAGGTCATCGTGGTGAAGTTGTCCGAGGGAGACCTATCCGAGCCGGACCAGGAGGCGACCATGGATAGATACCAGGCTGAGCATTCCTAGAAGCCGACCATGGGGGACTCCGTAGAGGTTCCGTCGAGGACTTTCTCCGAGTACGAGCCGTCAGAGGAGAGCGAGGACACCGGAGATTCCAGCAGTTCTTCCTAGACGACTCCGGATGGTGACCTGACTTTTTAACTGGCGACCTGACCCCTTCCCTGGTAGATCTTTGTGGACACCTTTTGGCATTCTTACCTGTCGCCCCTGATGTTTAGCAGATTTAGTAGTTATTGGTCTGTAGTTGATGATGTACGGCCTTCTTGATGCTATCCAGTCCTGCTTAGTCTTGGGGTATATATGTGTGTGTATATATATATATATACATATATTGTGCGGGGAGTTGTTGGGAAACGCTTCCGTGTGCTTAATGTAAAAATTATTTTATCTCTCGATCTTTCTTTATACATAGGTGGATCCTTAGAACCGCCGAGAGATTATTGTTGTTTGCTTGCAGAGATGATTGCGTGCTCGCGATAGAGGTGCGAGGCGTATCATCCCCTTGTTTTGGTATCAAAGCAAGATCAGCTCGATGCGAAGTTGGATAAGGATTGGAGTTATAAGGAGGACTAAGTAGGATAAGGACGGATGGCTAGACCTTAGGAAGCTGGTTAGGGTAAGGCAAGGGATGCCTAGTTGTGACTTGACACCTATGAATGGTGTTTGACCTTGGTAAGGTTGTGACAAGGCATAAGAAATTAAGTCCCTTGCTTAGGATTGAAGGTCATTACTGGACCTTGGCTTGTTTGATGCTTGGAAGTGATTGGTTTTAGTGAATCACTGGAGCGAATGTAATTAGGTAATGGCCAGGAGCCATTGGTTGAGACATTTTTGGAATTGATGTTCATGTATGAAGTACTGTTGTTGTGTAATTGTTTTGTTAAGAAGTAGTTAGTAACCCTAGATTGGATGATTGAGTAAGTTGCTAACATGTTACTGAACTTGTGATGGACCAGGTTCGTTAGTAAGTGACAGAGATGAGTAACCCGTCTAGGAGATCGGGAAGGACTAGAGGCGGAGCTTCTAGTTCGAGGCCGCTTGTAGCTGAGGACCCAAGGATGGATGGTGTGCTTAGAGCCTTGGAAAGGATCGGCGATATGATCGATCGACAAGCCCAAGATCGAGACGCTGCTATAGCTCAGCTAGTAGGAGCTGCCATGGCAACTATCAACGCCAACCAAGGCAACACTAGGGGTAATAAAAGTCAAGAGGAACCAAACCAGAGTAATGAAGCTGGGAATGCCCAAGAGAAAATTGTAGTGGCCAAACAGATGGGCTAGTTGGTGGAGCAGTTTATGAAACTAAAGCCGACCCAATTTGACGGGATTGGAGATCCTGAGCCAGCACCCTGATGGATAGAGAAGTTAGAGAAGGCTTTCGGAGTGCTAAAGTGTACAGATGAGGAAAAGGTGCTGCTAGCTGTGTATTAGCTAGAGGGTACGGCAAATGAATGGTGGGCTACCACTAAGGATGGTGTCTTTCCTGAAGGTATGGCCTTGAACTGGAACACTTTTAAGAGGGCGTTCAACGATAAGTACTTTTCAGAAACGGCCAGGGAAAGGAAGCAGATTGGGTTCCTACAACTGCATCAGAACCAGCTGACGATATATCAGTATGAAGCTGAGTTCTCGAGGCTCTCAAGGTATGCCCCTCGATCTGTGGAGGATCCTTTGGAGAAGGCACGGAGATTCAGGAATGGTCTAAGGCCCAAACTCCGCAGCCAGATGATAGCCTTGAATTTGAGGGCCTACAGGGAGATATACGAGCGAGGCTAGATGATTGAGCGAGATCTAAGGGAAAGAAATACAGCAACTGGATCGCGGTTTTCGTCGTTCAGAGACCATCGCCAAATGGGCAAGAGGCCAATGGCAAGTAACAGATGTTTCCTGCCGCCTGCAAGGAGAAATATAGCAAAATCGCTAAACCCAGTGAACTGGAGCTGTAGGCTGTGTGGCAGAAGACATGGGAATGGGCCATGCCTAGTAAGAACAGGAGTTTGTTTCAAGTGTGGTTAGCTGGGCCACCAGATGAGGACGTATCCAAACCAAGCATCGGCCAGTCAACCACAAGGACCTAGATCGCAAGTAGGACCATCAACTGCCGTACCTCGGATTGAACAGAACAGACCACAGGCGCAGGGTAGAGTATACGCTGTAGCTTGCAGCGAGGTGGAGGATGCGCCTGGAGTAGTCATAGGTACAGTTTACTTGTGCAACCAGACCGCCTATGCATTGTTTGACCTGGGTGCCACGCATTCTTTCGTATTTGCACAATTTGCTGAGTTAGTAGGCATGAGATTGGAACCATTGAGCATGATGTTGCATGTTGTCACCCCATTGAAGGATAATGTCTTGGTTTCATTAGGGTGTGCTGGGTGTAAGATTGTGGTTGGAGGATGTAAGGAAAGTATTGACTTAGCCGTATTGCCTATGCTTGATTTTGATGTGATTATAGGAATGGATTGGCTAGGTAGGCAGGGAGCTGTGGTATACTGTGGAAATAGAACAATTCGATTTTATCCGAAAGATCGCCCTAGTTTTGAGTTGGTAGGAAGTCGAGGAGGAATCTCGATTCCCTTGGTTTCATCTTTGGAAATAACTAAGTTGATGTCTGAGGGATGTCGGGCATACTTAGTAGCCGTGATGGATACAACGGTCAAGGAACCCAAGTTAGAGAATATTCCTGTGGTGCATGAATTTTCAGATGTGTTTCCTCAGAAATTGCTAGGATTACCATCGGAACGGAAAATAGAGTTTGTGATGGAATTAGCTCTTGAAACCGAGCCGATTTCGAAAGGACCATACAGGATGTCCTTGTCTGAATTGAAGAAGTTAAAGGTGCAAATGCAAGAGTTGCTGGATAAAGGATTCATCCAACCAAGTGCTTCGCCGTGGGGAGCACCGGTGCTATTCGTAAAGAAGAAGGCAGGATCCTTACGACTATGTATTGACTACCGGCAGCTGAATCAGGTGACAGTGAAAAACAAGTATCCGCTGCCGAGGATTGACGATCTTTTCGATCAACTGCGAGGAGCAGCAATGTTCTCGAAGATTGACTTGAGGATGGGGTATCACCAACTGAGGATCAAGAAGGAAGATATATCCAAGACTGCATTCAGGACGAGGTATGGTCATTACGAGTTCACGGTGATGCCGTTTGGATTGACGAAGCTTTGATGGATTTGATGAATCGAGTATTTAGGGAATTTCTAGATAGATTCATCATAGTTGTCATTGACGACATTTTAATTTACTCGAGGAGTGAAGTAGAGCACGAAGAGCATTTGAGAATCGTATTGAGGACCCTAAGGGAACATGCACTGTATGCGAAGCTAAGTAAATGTGAGTTTTGGCTGAACAGGGTAGCATTTCTAGGCCATGGTGTGTCCAGGGAAGGGATTGCGGTAGACCCTGCAAAGATAGAGGCTGTAACCAATTGGCCGAGGCCTACTACGGTCATGGAGGTCAGGAGTTTCTTGGGACTAGCAGGATATTATAGGTGATTCGTGGAAAAGTTCTTATCTATAGCCGTCCCACTGACACGGTTGACGAAGAAGGAAACGAAGTTCGAATGGACTAACAGATGTGAGCAAAGTTTCCAAGAGCTTAAATATAGATTGACGATCGCGCCGGTACTGACCATTCCGTCGGGATCAGGAGGATATGAGGTCTACAACGATGCTTCGCTGAAAGGACTGGGTTGTGCATTGATGCAGCACGATCGAGTAGTGGCATATGCATCCAGGCAGTTGAGGTCGCGCAAAATGAATTACCCGATCCACGACTTGGAATTAGCGGTGATTGTGTTTGCCTTAAAGATCTGGAGACATTATCTTTGTAGCGAGAAGTTTCAGATATATACGGACCACCAGAGTTTAAAGTATTTGTTTTCCTAGTAAGAGTTGAACCTGAGGCAGCACAGGTGGATGGAGCTGTTAAAGGACTATGATTGTGAAATATTATATCATCCTGGGAAAGTGAACAGAGTGGCAGATGCATTAAGCCGAAAGTCGAGTATTGCATTCCTGCTAGTGAGAAGTTGGTCGACAATAGAGGACCTGAGAGATTCTAAATTCGGATTGGAGGTCGATCATCTATCCAGTTTGATAGCGACTTTGAGGGTGGAACCTGAGATCCAAGAAGGGATTAAGGCGTTATAGTCTACGGACCCAGAGATTCAGAAAATTGTTGGCATGGACGCAGCGAAGAGGAAGCTAGAATTCCAGGTATCTGAGGAAGGACTTTTGAGGTTTCGAGCACGGTTGTGTGTGCCGAAAAATGAAGGACTTCGAGAAAGAATTCTATCAACTATAGTGTCCACCCTGGGAGTACGAAGATGTACCAGAACTTGAGGCAGCATTATTGATGGAACGGGATGAAGGTAGATGTGGCAAGGCATGTTTCTAAATGTTTGACTTGCCAGCAAGTGAAGGCGCAGCATTGTAAGCCTGGACGATTGCTGCAGCCGTTGGAGATTCCGGAATGGAAATGGGAGCACATAACTATGGATTTTGTGATGGGACTTCCGAGGAGCCAAAGAGATCACGACTCGATATGGGTATTCGTGGACAGATTGACCAAGTCTGCCCACTTCATTCCTGTACGAAAGTACTTCCCCATGGATAGGTACGCAGAACTGTACATGAGGCACATAGTAAGATTACACAGAGTGTCAATGACGATCACCTCAGATAGGGATCCGAAGTTCACGGTGAACTTTTGGAAGAGCCTACAAGAGGCCATGGGGACCCGACTACAGTTCAGCACGACGTACCACCCACAGATTGATGGGCAATCAGAAAGGACAATCCAGCTACTCGAGGACATGTTGAGAGCGTACGTCATAGATTTCTAAGGCGGATGGGAAGAGTAGTTACACCTGGTAGAGTTCGCGTACAACAATAGTTACCAACAAAGTATACAGATGGCGTCGTTTGAGGCACTCTATGGCAAAGCCTGCAGAACACCGATATATTGGGACGAAGTAGGAAAAAAGAGCATCATGGGCCCCGAATTGGTAGAGAAATCGATGGAAGCAGTGAATATCATTCGGGATAGATTGAGGACGGCACAGAGTCGCCAGAAGAGCTACGCAGACAAGCAGCGCAATCCTTTGGGGTTTCAAGTGGGCGATTATGTCTTCCTCAAGGTGTTGCCAATGAGAGGACTTTTGTGATTCGGTAGGAAAGGAAAGCTGAGCCCAAGATATGTAGGCCCTTTTGAGATATTGGAGAGAATTGGAACCTTGGCCTACCGGCTTGTGTTACCGCCAAATGTATCTCAGGTACATAACGTATTCCATGCGTCGATGCTAAGAAAGTATGAGCCTGACCCGACACATGTGCTGGACTAGAAGCCATAGAGGTGGACGACAGAATATCCTATATAGAGAAGCCAATAAGGATCAAGGACCGGAAGGAGCAGATCCTCCGGAATAAGAAGATCCCTCTTGTCAAAGTAATATGGCAGCACCATGGAACGGAAAGAGCTACGTGGGAGAGAAAAGAGACGATGAGGCGACAACACCCCTATTTATTTGAGTAGTCAAGTGTAATGTAAATTTCGAGGACGAAATTTTTGTAAAGGGGGAAGAGTTGTGACATTCTGAGTTTCAATTAACTTCAGACTATGTAATGAGAAGTTCATGTATATCAAACGATGTATTTCAGTTGTATTCCGCTCAAATCTGATCAATTTGAGTAGGCTGACCAAAGGGGAAAGACTAAAGCGAGACGAAGTACATGGACCAAGGCAACTCGGATAGGAAATGGCGCTTTAACCATAAAGATTGTCGATGGGATATTTAGGACCACAAAAAGGTCGATCCAAGAACGATTAAGGATTACCATGCGAGCGTCGTACGATTGGAGCGCGGGTGATGCCGCTTAACCGACGTACAATTTGCAAAATTATTCTAAATCAGACTGTGACGATCGAGATCTTAGGGACTAGCGATAAACCCTTGCAATTACATGACAACCAAGGACGCCATGAATTGACGAGCCCTAAACGTGATGGAATCACGGGGTCGATACACGTATAGTTTGCAAAAGTCGTCCGTCAGTTCGGGATAGGCTGGAATCACGTCTGATAGAAGAAATGATCAGAAACGAGTCCTGAAAAAGTTTGAAATGGAAAATCAAGAATTCTAATATCATTTGGATTGGTCGTTGCCCTATCGAAGAAGTCAGAAACGAGAAAAACGACGTTCCGAACGTCGGGAGTAAAAATGACCGTTTTGCCCCTCAAGCTTAGAACTTTGTCTTTATAAATGAAGGAAAGGAAAAATGGACATCCTCCCCCCCCCCCAAGCTACCAAATAATGAAGAGAAAAAGGAGCTATTGGATCTCATTGACAAGAACAGGACAAGTATCAAGCATCCAAGGGTGGAAGATCAATTCAGCAATTAATGCCCACCTACCAATCACCTCCATTAATCAATTTTTTGGGGATAACTAGCTTTCTCTTTCCTCTCTCTCCCACTCTTCATTCGTCCATTTTGCTCCCTCAAAGAACTGACCAAGCTTCGTCTTCTTCTTCTTTAGATTCTGCCGCTCACCAACCACGCCGGATGCCGCGGTTCGGTCCATACGACCGGAATCTCCGACTACCAGCTACCACCGACTGATAACCACAACATAGATCCACCTCTTGCCGACGTCTTCCAACTTGAATCAGGTCATTTGGAGCTCTATGGGATTCGGGGCAAGCATTCTCCCACAGGCCGACAGAACTAGAACCAACCTGGGGTAGGTCCGTTCCTCAGTCCATTTGAAGGTCGAATTCTTGGAGTTTAAAGTTCAAATTTGGTGGATATCAAGTAGACATGTGTAGGAATCTGTGGTAAAAATTAGGGATTTTTTTGATAAATTTTTGACCGTGAACCACCCATGTATATCTTGCCCAAAATCTGCTGGTATTTTGGATCTTGGACAACCGGCAAACTTCCGACGACTTTCCGGCATCCACGTGACTTGAACCTCACGGTGAGCACTCCAAACCCTTAGGTAGACATTATAAGAGGTAGAAGGGTGTATAATTGATGGATTTGAGGTAGATTAGGATCGGTTAGACCCGACAAGAACAGAACCGAATGGAACCGATTCAATGTCGGGCCAAACCGAATCTATGCAAGGCTGAATAGGCTAGATTTGTGTTGTAATTTGGTGTGTATGATGTGTTAAGATCATGAGGAGTATGTTATGGGTGATTTAGATGGATGAATTGAGGAATTAGACTTGGAATTTTGACAAATTGATTAGTTAACCTAGGTTGCGCGACAAATCGGCTTTGGACTTGGGTTGGCCGAATCCTAGGAGGCTCAAGGAGGAGTAATTTGCATCGTTAAGTGGAGGTAAGGAATTTCCTAAACCAAGCTTAGGGGGATTGGACTCGATTGGGTAAGTCGAGGGCCGATTGCAACGGTTTATGAGAAAATTCTCGCATGTAATAGCTTGATTTGTCTTTAGATATTATAGAATGATTGTTTGACCTAGCCTATGCTTGAGTTGTTTGAGTATCTGGGTACCATTTGAATCGATTTGCATGTCGCGGGATTTATGCAACGTCTTAGCATGCGCATTAACCATTGATTGTGAAATTTGAATTTTAAAATCAAGTTAATTGATATGTGTGGCATGAGACATGATTGTGGCATGGCATGACGAGGCGCTGAGGCGTATGAGACGCGGGGCGAAAGGTTGAGACCCTGATGCGACGAGGTCACGGGATGGATTATGATTAAGTGGCGCCCTAATGCGACGGAGTCGCGGGGTTGAGATAGCCACAGTCCTGAGGCGATATAATCGCGAGACAGAATATGAGCTCATAGACTCTGCCTGGGATTGAATTGAGACCTGATTCATTTACGCGGGTCGTCGACCACGGTCTGATGCGTTTACACGGGCCGAGCCTGAGGTGACTAGTTCGCGGGTTAGAGAAAGAGGCAGGCAGAGGTTGATACATGTGGCGAAGTGATAGGCCGAGCATACATGTACATTCGAGTGTGATAAGAAATAATAAATGCATACCTGTCCTCCGTGTATCGTTGTTTATTGAACTATGAATGTTATACCTGCGTGTGACCATGAGTTGGATAAGTTGAGTGACTTGACTGCCTGAGCGGACAGTTAACCTGACCTAGGGTTAGGTTTTCTTACTGAGATGTGTGTCTCACCCCTTTTTGGGAAAATCTTACTTACAGATCCTAGGCAATAGTTATATGGCCTATCAGGTTCGAGGACCCGCAGGAGATAACGGCATTTTACGACGAGTTCCTCGATAGGCAGGGGAATATATACGTAAGGAAATGTACAGTAGTTTGGGTAAACGTGGGAAAGCCGGACTGGAAGCCTCATCGATTCGAGGCATGATTTAGACAGGACGGGGATAGGAAGGTCGGGCCCCCGAAGTCCCATGAGGATCCGGAGGGTGTCATACCTCCTTGGTGCCAGACTATCTCGGATCAGGAGTTTTCTGAGGGCTCAATGGTTGGGTCGAGAAACGGCCCGGGGCGGACGCCAACAGCTGAGTATTCCGTGCCACCGCCGGAGGACGAGGTCATCGTGGTGGAGCTGTTCGAGGGAGACCTATCCGAGCCGGACCAGAAGGCGATCGTGAATGGAGACCAAGCTGAATAGTCGCAAGAGCCGACCATGGAGGACTCCGTGGAGGTTCCATCGGAGACTTTCTCTGAGTACGAGCCATCAGAGGAGAGCGAGGACACTGGAGATTCCAGCAGTTCTTCCTAGGCGACTCCGGATGGTGACCTAACTTTTTGACTGGCGACCTGACCCCTTCCCTGGTGGATTTTTGTGGACACCTTTTAGCATGCTTACCCGTCGCTCTTGATGTTTAGCGGATTTAGTAGTTATTGGTCTATAGGTGATGATGTACGACCTTCTTCATGCTATCCAGTCCTGTTTAGTCTTGAGGTATGTATGTACATGTATATATATTATGCAGGGAGTTGTTGGGAAACGCTTTCGTGTGCTTAGTGTAAAAATTATTTTATCTCTCGATCTTTCTTTATATATAGGTGGATCCTTGGGACCGCCGAGAGATTATTGTTGTTTGCTTGCAGGGATTATCGCGTGCTCGCGACAGAGGTGCGCGGCGTGATATAAGCATTCAAAGCAGTAACTCATTAGGTCAATAGCTCATACTCTAGGCCTAAAGGCATCCGCCACTCTAGCATAGTCACAACAGACTATCCCATCTCAACAGGCCTTGGTTCCATGGGTATAAACCCATACGTCGTCTAACTTCTCAGTTATATCTTGACCAAGCCAATCACATGAGGCTAATCATCAAATATGTCTAATAGCCAATCACATGAGGCTAATCTCATGGATCAATTGCCCATATTCCATTACAAACCTCAAGTCCAGTCAACATTCAAATCAACTCCTCATGCATCTGATCACAGCTGATCTTTGATTCAGGTACTCTTCGTATCCATCTCAACTCATATCATCCAATGTTCAAGCTTGATTGGTTGGTTGCATGAGGAAACCCTTTGAAGTCGCTGGATTCTTCCTTGGTCATTATCGACAATTTTCTGCCCCAATTTCACAAGATTGGTTCGAGGTCAAAACTTTATCAATTCAAGCCCCAATTTTTACCACAGATTCATCTACATCTCTATTGAGTCTCCACAAAACTTGAGCCCAAAATTCTAAGATTTTGACCGATTAAAGGGGTAAGAACCGGACTACCTCAGGTGGGTTCCGATTCCGTCGGCTTTTGGGAAAACTTCTGTCCGGAATGCCTCGGTGCTCCAAACGCCGTAATTCTTGTTTGGAGGAGTTCGGCAAGATGTGGAGCTTTGTTGTGGTGACTGGCTGGCAGCAGATGGTGGCTGGAAGTGGGCCTCGCGGGCGGCGAACAGCAGCCCCTGAAGCTGTCGCCGGTTCCTCCAAGTCAGTTTTCCGGCAGCTTCTGGGCAGAATATACAAGGTCAGTTCGTGGTCAAAAAATTATCAAATCAAGCCCAAATTTTTACCACAGATTCCTACACGTCTCAGCTTGATCTTCACAAAATTTGAGCCAAAGATTCCAATATTTTGACCACCAAAGGGACTGAGAACCGAATCTACCTCAGTTTGAGTCCTAATCTGTTGGTTGTTGGGAGAATCCTTGCTCCGGACTCCTCAGTGCTCTAAATGCCCCGATTCTTGTTCGGGAATGTCGACAAGACATTGATCTTTGTTGTTGTGGTCGGTCATAAGTCAAAAAGTGGCCGGAGGTGGCCGTGGTGGCAGGCGAAATGGAACCCAGAATCTGGTCGCCGGGCAGCAGGTTGGAGGAAGAAGATGAAGAAGCTACCAATTGTTCTTGGGGGAGGCTTTGGCCGAAAATGATTGAGGATAGATAGAGAAAATGGTTATATTCAAGCTTGGTCAAGCAGAGTTGAATGGTAGGTGGGGGAATAGTGTGATATGACCAGAGCTCTCGGATTTTTGACACTTGGCATTTGTTCTAACCAAGGAGATCCAATGACCATGTCCTTGTCCTTGTGTTCGGCAGCCTAGGAGGGTATCAATTGCCCATTTTTCCCTTCTTCAATTATAATAACAAAGTTCTAAGCTTGAGGGGCAAAACGGTCATTTTGGTCAAGCAGAGTTGAATTGTGAGGGTCTATCACTAGCTTCTAAGGTCTCGATCTTCACCGTCCGATTTAGGAAAATTTTGCAAATCATACGTTGGTTAAGCGACATCACCAACGCTCCAATTGTATGACACTCGCAAGGTATCTCTTAATCATTCTTGGATCAGCCTTTGTATGGCTCTAAATATCCCCTCGACAATCCTTATGGTCAAAGTGCCATTTCCTATCCGAGTTTCCTAGGTCCACGTACCTCGTCTCGTATTAACCTTTCCCCTTTGGTCAGCCTACTCGAATTGATCAGGTTCGAGCGGGATACGACTGAAATACATCTCCAGATACACACTTCTCATGAATGAACCTAAAATCGAATGGAAATCAGAATGTCACAAATTCCCTTTCATTTTTCTCTCTTTTCCTTCTTACCCAAAAATTGCCCAGAGGACCAGTCGCTGCCCTCCTATTCGGTCTACTCGAGCACCACCTCTGACCGCACTCTTGCCATGCTCCGACCACCACAAGCTAGTTTAACCTCTCATTGACAAGTTTCAAGTGGTGGCTTGTCAATTGGTTGAGTAGTTTTTGATATATAACCCCAAGACCAAAATCGGAAAGAATTTGCGTGAGCTGGGGTAAAGCTTCCGTTCCCCTCTTAGAGACTCTGATTGTCGTTAAATGTTTCGTGAGATCATCATAACATCTAGTACTTAATTTGGATGGTCTGTGATTACAAGTTTGGTGGTGTTAAAATAAGTTTTCACGGCTGATTGTAGGTGATGATAATCAGACAGATTTTGACCGTGTGAGGACCGTGAAGGAATCAGGTTGTTCGAAGGTCTTATGGAATTATTTTGCAACAAAAATCTTGGTAAACTTCCTAAACACATAGATTGAGGTTATATTAAGTTTATTTCGTGAGAAATTAAGGCCTAAGACTGATATATGACTCGATTGTGCGGATTGAACCAAAATCAGTTCTGTTTTGAGGAATCCCCTATTCTGGCAGAATCTGATGGGCGCAATTTAAATGATATTTTGACTTCAAAATGACTCATAAGACTTCATAGGACGTTATGTGAAGTGTTAATGGAGAGTATGTGTCACGATCCGCGCCTCAGGCACAAGCACGCGACTCCCTGCAAGCAAACTAAATGTCTCTCATGGTCCCAAAATCTACATATAAGTCGTGAGACGTATAATATACAAAGCACGCGGAAGTGATGACAATAAAACTCCTTCGTACAAATAGTATAAAGAGACCTAGATAGCGCAAATACTGTCATACATAATATCCATAAGTTCGTACAGACACCTGGCCACCAACTACTCTAAAACAAGGGGGCGACAGGGTAAGTACACAAAAGGTTCCATCAATAACATCCAACGATAAATAGGATCGGGACCACCATCAAAAGATCAAACTAGCAAGCTGGTAGCTCCTAAGACGAGCTGCTGGAGTCCTCGGTCTCCTATGCGTCCTCCGTGGGTTCGTACTCCGAAAAGGTCTCAGAGCGAACCTCTATAGTATCCTCATGGTCTCCTTAGTAGACGGCTCCACGAGATCCTTTTCAATCACCTTGACCACTATGACCTCTTTCTCCGTGCTCTCCAAGGTCGGGATCCTCTCCGGTCCATTCCTTGAACCGGCAACAGACCTTAGCCTAGTCTAAGTCCCGGACGGGATGGCACCAACTAGGGATCACTCCCTAGGGCACCTCATTGGGCTTCAGCGGCCCAGTAGACACATCCCCAACCTTCCTAAACCAGGCCTCATACCTGTGAGGCTTCCAACTAGCACTACCCTCGTCTACCCGAACCACAGTATACTTTCTTACATAAATAGTTCCCTGGCCATCAGGGAACTCATTAAAATAAACGGTCATCTCCTTAGGGTCTCCAAAACGGATAGGTCACATCTTCAAGACCTAGGATCTTTAAAAACTAGGGTCCCCAACGAGGTGAGGTTTACATCTCAGTAAAGGGCGTTCTAACCCTAGGTTAGGCTGACCGTCCACTCAGGCAGTCACAAACCCCAACAATTCAAACTCATAGACATATAAGGCTGTGTAAGTATAGATAACATCACACAGATGGCAGGCATGCAGTTATGGCATCATAACACATTCAAATGATCATGCACAACTCGTCCTGCCACATCACCACATCCACATTTTCCTGCCTACCTTATTCTCATGCCCAAGTTTAGAACGCATCAGGCTCGGTCCGCGTAAACGCATCAGACCGTCATTGACAAACCGCTAAAACGCATCAGGTTTCAATGTTACTCCTGGCCAGTGTTAACACATTACATCTCCGTCCCACGTTTCAACGCATCAAGACTATGGCCTTCTCAATCTCGCGTCTCATACGTATCAGGGTGCCATGCAACTCCAACCCCGCGCCTCAACGCCTCAAGGCATTCCTCACACCATCCCGCATTTCATACGCATCACGGTTTCGCCTCGCCTCCGTCATGCCACAATCACAATCATGCACACAAGGCCAAGTGCAACTCATGCATAAACAATGCATCTATGGCATGCAAGACGATTCAAATGCACATTCAAATGTGGCAAATTACTCAAGGCACAAGCATGATTAAACATTCGAGTCATCTATACTCTCTTAGCGCATACAAAGATCAATCACATTAAGTCTCTCAAGGATCAGTTTCAATTTCATCTTACTCGCCCAATTGAGTCCAATCTTCCTATCATAATTTTAGGATTCCCTTACCTTAAGCTTGATGTCACAAAAATTCTCTCCTCAAGCCCTCAAAAATTCGATCTCAATCGTCCAAGAACAAACCCACCGCGCAACCTATGAAAATCCAACCAATCGTCAATTTCTCTTGTCTAATCTACTTGCTAACAACACAATCCTCAACACCCTAGCATGTCTTATTGACGAATTTGAGACTCAAAACAAACAACCAACGGCCTCCACAGAATCGGTTTGCACAGAACCGAACCGGGCTATGTTTGGTTTTGTGTAAACCGAGCATATCCAGCCCTTAACCTACTCCAAATTCACCATTTATTCACTAACCTACTTGCTAACATGTATATCTAAGGGTCTAAGAGGCTCACCGATGATTTGGGGCCGTGTCGTAGCCGAAATTCCATTGAAAGTCGCCGATTCCTTCAAGACTGCAAACCGGCAATTTCTGTCCAACAATCACAAGACCTATTTGGGGTTAAAACTTCATCAAATAAACCTCAATTTTTTACCACGGACCACTATACAAGTCCCCTAGACCTCCACAAAATTGGTCGCAAGACTCCAACGTTTCATGGTCCTAAGAGGTCAAAAACGCTGCCTACCTCAGATTGTGTCGGTTTCCATCAACTTCCGGGAGAATGGCTGGCCGGAGCTCTTCGATGGGTCAATCGACGCGCTTTCAGTTTGAGTACGTCGGCAAGAGGCTGAGCTAGGAGGGGATGGTCAGCTCACCGCCTGAAGGTTGCCGAAAGTGGTCATCGGTGGCGGTAAACGAAGACGACAAGAGTGGTCGGGCGAGCGACAAAAGGAAGAGGAAGAAGAAAGGGAGCTCTCGGTGCTTTGGAGGAAGAATGACCGGCCAAGAGAGAGAGAGGAGAGCTATATTCAATCTCAAGAGTCAAAGGGTTGAATGGTAGTTGTGTAAAGGTAGACATGACCACTCTTTAACAAATCTAGTGACACTTGTCCTAAGTGTCAATCAAGGTGATCCAATGGCCATAATCTCTTCAAATTTTCGGTGGCTCTTGGGGGTGTGTAAAAGACCAAAATGCCCTTCTTCAATTGCATAAGCAAGGCTAAAGCTTTGAGGGGAAAATGGTAATTTTACCCCCGACGTTCGAACGTTGTTTTTCTCGTTGCAATAATCTTTCATAGGGTGACGGCCAATCCAAACATGATGTTAGAATTCTTGATTCTCCATTTTCAATTTTCAAGACTCGTTCTGACCGTTTTCTTTGTTAGACGTGGTTCCAGCCTATCCCGAATCGACAGGCGATTTTTGCAGACGTTACGCGTATCGACCCTATGATTCATATCACATCTAGGGCTCGTCAATTCACGGCGACTTTGGTTGTTATGAAATTGTAAGGGCTTATCACTAGTTCCGATAGTCTCCATCGTCATTGTCCGACTTAGGAAAATTTTGCAAATTATACGTTGGTTAAGCAGCATCTCCCGCGCTCTAATCGTATAACGCTAGCAAGGCATTCCTTAATCGTCCTTGGATCGGCCTTTTGCGATCCTAAATGTCCCCTTGACAATCCTAATGGTCAAAGCTCCATTTCCTATTCGAATTCCCTAGGTCCACGTACCTCGTCTTGCGTTAGCCTTTCCGTTTTGGTTTGTCTACTCGAATTGATCAGATTTGAGCAAGATATTACTAAAACACATCGCTAGATATACTTCTCATTAATGAGTCTGAAAATGACTAGGAAATCAGAATGTCACAGTATGTGAAGTGGATTGGGAGTTAGAAGTGATTTAAGTGCTATTTAGTGCATAAAACGCCGAGTTACATCCAGCCCTATATGTTGATGCATGAGCTGTCTTGAGTGTTCGTGGGAGTGTTGTCGAGGATTCGATTGATCGTTAAGACCTCTTGAATTGCTAATTGAATGGTCATCGTCGGATAGGCTTAATGGAAGTAAGATTCAATGGCTTTTTAATTCGAAATTGATGAACTTTTCTAGGTTGACTAGTGATTCTTGGATGGTTGCATATTTGTGGCTTTGAGGAGAATCACTTGGTGTGAAATTTTGGCTAATCGATCAAGGTAAGTGTTTCCTAAACTTTTATCTGAATGCTAGGACACTACTGGACGATTTGGTGAATGAATTGAATGATTAGTGAAATCTATGACTTGAATTGTGTGTTGTGATGATATTGTGAACTTAATGTGAATGATAAGGACAATATTGATTGGCCTGTGGTTCCGGTGGTATCAATTGGCATGTAGCCCCTGAAATGACAATTGGCCATAAGCCTAGAGATACCGATTATCCTATGGCCCCGGTTGACTAAAACTCATGATGATATCGATAGGCCTATGGCCCTAGTGATATCGATTGGCCAGAGAGCCGGAGAAGTACATCGCAGCTGAGAACCCAAGCGATGAGTGGATGTGAAAGCAATGGCAATTGTGTATTGAACTTCATGCTATATGTTATGAGCTTGAAACCCTGAAGTTGAATGTGGTTGATTGTGTTTCTTATCCATGCTTGGTTATTGATATACCTGTTTTGGTGATGCCTTGTGTCATTGCGTTTATGAATGCTTGCATTAGGTGGCATTTATGTGTGGTCTGGGGGGACTGATATTGAGATTTAGGTTTAGGTTTCACTTCCTCAGATGTGAATCTCACCCCATAGTAGTACATATTTTGAGACCCCAAGCTGTAACTATGTTGCCGATCCGATTGGGCGATTTAAAGGAGATGACGCCTTTTTTGATGAGTTCCCTACAAGGAAAGGTATTGTGTATGTCAGGAAGCGCACGACCGTCTGGGTAGATGAGGGAAAGCTGGAATTACATCCCTACCATTTTGAAACATGGTTTCGTCGCTTGGGTAACAACAGCTTGATGGGACCTCTACTGCTTGAGGATGTTTCTTGGGAAGTGGTTTAAACTGGTGTCATCGGTCTCGACCAGAGATAGAAGTAGAGAACCCAACATTATTTGATGGTCAAAACGATCATTTTACCCTTGACTTTCAGAACGTCGTTTTTCTCATTCCGAAAATCTTCGATAGGGCGACGACCAATCCGAATAACATTGGAATTCGTGATTTTTCATTTTCAATCTTTCAAGGCTCATTTCTGATAGTTTTCTCTATCAGACGTGATTCTAGCTTATCTCAAACCGACGGGCGGCTTTTGCAGACATTACCCGTATTGACCCCGTGATTCATATCACGTTTAAGGCTCATCAATTCGTGGCGGCTTTGGTTGTCATGTAATTGTGAGGGTCTATCACTAATTCCCTCGACAATCCTTTTGGCTAAAGCGTCATTTCCTATCCGAGTCCCCCTGGTCCACGTACCTCGTCTCGCATTAACCTTTCCCCTTTGGTCAGTCTACTCGAATTGATCAGGTTCGAGCGGAATACGACTGAAATATATCTCTAGATACAAACTTCTCACTACTGAGCCCGAAATCGATTGGAAATCAGAATGTCATAGCCAACGTATTGGGAGGGAGTTACTTCCATTTGACCTGACGTGGTCGTGCGGCTAAAGAGTACCATATTGACACGATTCATCTCGATTAAAAATGGACGTCGAGAGTCGTATGGTGATCGAATCATCTCTAGGTGCAGACGCGAGAGTCTCACATGGACTGACGGATCATATGGAGATCGAATCATTTCATAGTCCTAAAATGGGTGGCCCAGGATGGGCGGATGTGGAAAGAATTAATTTCTAAGATATCAAAGAACGGGTTTTTGGGAAATCGAAATGCCTCCCGAATTGAGATTTGCCTCGAGTTTTAAATTTACCTCATGAGTTGAAAATGGCCCAAGAAGGGCGTGAAAGAAAATGATATGTTTTTTGGAAGTTCCGATAATGGTATTTTGATGAAATTGTGAGTTGCCTCATATTTTTGAGATGACGTCGAGTGCTCGTTTTTTATTAAAAACCCTCCCACTGTACGAAGCTCATATTTTGCCATGTTTTGTGACTAAGTCGAGTAGATTTGAAGTACTGAAATGTCCGGTTTTGACAAGTATTGTGTTTTAAGCATGCCAATGTTTTTATTACAAAAATAATCACGTTTTGCAAAAGTATCTAGAGGTACTGGCAACCTAATTTAGGGTTAGGTTTTACTTACTGAGATTATAAATCTCACCCCGTCTTGGGACTAACATTTTCTGGTCTCACACAATGGAAATCCGAGCTTGCCATGGACTGACTTCAAAAGACAACTTTGAAAGAGAATAGATGGCGGCCTTTTGTAACCTTAGAGATTGCCTATTGAATTTGTGGATTTATATTTGTAACCTCTGAAGTATGACCGACCATTTATGAAATGTGTACCCTTTTGTCCCAAGTCATATTGAATTTGGATGGGGTTGTTTCACATTTTTACATGCATCTCATTTAGAAGCCTATAGCAAGTTTAATGGCCGTTGGATCCTGGGTAATAAATTTTGTGAGAAGAGCAGCTTGGTGGGATGTTCTTGTGCTCATCGAGTTCGGGGCGTGACAGAAAGAGCCATTTACTATTTGAGCAAGAAGTTCACATCGTCTGAAACGAATTTTGCGCATGTCGAGAGGGACTGCATAGCAACAATGTAGGTGCTTCGCAGATTAAGGCAGTATACTTTACACCACCATATTCAACTAGTGACAGAAAATGACCCAATCAAATATCTCCTAGAGAAACCTGCTTTGATTAAGAAGTTAGCCAAATGGCAAGTGATGTGGTTTGAATTTGAGATCAAGAGCTCTTCTCAAAAGTCGTTGAAAGGGAGAGCAATAGTTGATATGTTGGCAGAAAATTCTCAAAAGTGCACATCTTCTGGAAAGGCAAAGGTTGAAGATCAAGTTTTGAATCAGACAAAAGACAAATGGGTCATGTATTTCGACGGTGCCGTCAACTTGTTAGGAACTGCCACAGGGACAGTGCTAATATCCCCTAATGGTAAAATTATCCTGTTATAACAAAACTGACTTTCCATTGTATCAATAATATTTCAGAATACAAGGCATGCATTCTAAGCTTGCAGTTGGCCATCTCCATGGAGCTACCTAAGCTGCAGGTTTTTGGAGATTCTATGCTCATTATTTATCAAACACAGAGAGACTGGAAAATAAAGAACGTAAAGCTCATCCCTTATTATGAGTACCTGGAAGAGTTGATATTTAAGTTTGAAGGTGTGTCATTTGAAAACTTGCCAAGAACGCATGTCACTTCCCGAACTCTGCGAGCTCGTGAACATCCCATCTGGCCATTGAATTTAGAATATCTTTCAGGATCCAACGGCCAATAACATAAAACTTTTATATGATAAACATATGCGGAAGTGAGAAAACATCTTATACACAGAAAATACAAGATGACCTAGGACAAAAGGGTATACTTCTCTTCCTTGAGTCAATCATACTTTAAAGATTACAATTCTAAATCCTCAAATTGTATAAGACCTCCCTAAGGTCTCAAAGGGTTAGTGTGCAATTCATCAAGTGCCTTCATCGAATGGCCATCATGGCAAGCCCGGGTTTCCATTTTCAAAGACCTGAAAATGTTGGTCCCACGACGGGGTAAGATAACAATCTCAGTAAGTTAACCCTAACCCAAAGCTAGGCTAATGGTACCTCCAGGCTCGTTTGAAAATATGCAAGTTTTGGAAAGCCGCTTTTCAAACATGACATTCAAGCAATTGGCATAACAAGGCAATCAGATGCATGTCTTTCACACTTTCACTTTCCAATTCGAATTTCTCAAGCCACACAGGCATAACAAACGTTCCACGCACCCCAAGCATCCCAAGCATTCCAGCCAACTCAAGCATTTCAATCATACAGATTCGGAAACACATCACGATCATGTTTCAATCTTTTATCTTCATTATGGCATCAAGGGCTGCCCTCCTTGGGCCACGAGATGATTTGATCAATCACATGACTCTCGACGTCTTATCGAGATGATTCGGTCATCATGACTCTCGTTGCGAGATGATTCGGTCTCTATAGCGACTCTTGACACTCCGCGCTATCGAGATAATTCGATCGACTATAGGACTCTCGCGTCCGGACCTAGAGATGATTCGGTCACTACCTAACTCTCGATTCTTACAGCCTTCGAGATGATTTGGTCAAGGTAGAACTCTCTAGCTGCATGACCTCGTCAGGTCAATCGGGATCAAACACCCGTGGAGCAATGCATTGGCAATAAAACATACTAGTGAACATTCTACTTAATCTCATTTTCTCATTCTCAAGCAAACTCATTTCATCGCCATTCAAAGCACAACATTCAAGCACATTAGGGTCGTCAACTCAAGCATGCCATTCGATCACTAACAGCGCGTGTCATCCCACATCAAGCAATTGAACCATCGAATGCACCAACAATTATCAAAGCACTCGATTGAACCAAATAAGTCGATGCACATCAAAATTCACTCATGGCACCTCATCAACAACCATGCACAGCTTTAATTCAATATTTTTAGGCATGTTAAAAAGTTATTCAATCAAGGTAAATCATCCAAAACCTCAATTCATCAAAACTGCCCAATTCAAGACCCCACAATCAGGTTAAGTCTTTCGAAACCTACAACTTTTCTACTCACTTTTTGAGGAAAAACATTCCATGGTCTTAAACTTCAAGATCTTATGGACTTGTGGGCAAAAATGGGGTCAATTTAGATGTCGAATGACTTAGAATGGGCCGTTTTAAAATCGGTGTGCGTAGAAAACGAGGTTTGGCAGTTCTCAGGTCTCTCACGTTTTTCACGCCAAGGCCACTCTTTAAACCCTTTCAATTCCACAAAGAATCCGCCCTTTAGTAAGCCAACATCCTAACCAAGGTAGAAGTCTTCTTACCGAGATAATTTAGCCAACAAAGTCCTCTAACAACCGCAACAATCCTCGGTTCCTAATCTGTCCGGCGCAAGACAGATTCTGTTCCTAGGAAATACAATGCAAACCGGCCATCAAAACTTCAATTTAACTCACCAATCCTTTAATAACATGCAATATCATGTCTTAGGTGTCTTACCAACAAATTTTGGGGCAAGGCGATGCTTCTACGGCCTTTAAAGGTGCTCAGTTCCCAGACCCGTCAAAGAGGACAGATTCTGTCCAAGAGAAGTTCATGGACATTCAACCACCAAAATCTATTCAAACCTCAATCAAACTTCAAAATCAAACCACTAAACCTTAATACTATGAATCAAGAAGGTCTCATCTCAATGTGGAAGCAAGACAAGCCTTTAAACAGGCCTAAAGAAGCTCGTGGCCAGATTGGATCCGATTCTGACCTCTTTGGACTCCGGCGGCTCCACGGGTCAAATGGAGTAACGAATAAATGAATAGTCACTTGGAGGTTGTGGGCAAGACATCAATGAGTGTTGTGGTGGTCGGAGTTGGGTCGAACGGTGGCCAGAAGTCGGCGTCATGGTGGACGAACGGTGAGGATAGATTTTGGACGGGCAAGTAAGAGGAAGAGAGAAAGAGAGAACGTGGATTTGAGAGGGAGAAAGTACCTGAATACAATGAAGAAAGAGAGAGTGTTCTTGCTCTTTATTTGTCCCCAAGTCAAGGAAAGAGAGAGGATTGGTAGGTGGGGATTTGACATCAAATTAATGCCATCCTAGAACTCTAATCTAGCCTACTTACACACATCACCTCTCATTAATACCCTTGACTTTTCTTCATAAAAAATATAGGGCACAAATTGGCTATAACACCCTCAAATTTTCAGCCACTATAGGGAGAGAGCAAATGACTATAATGCCCTTGCTTGTTCTAAAGAGAAAGAGTGTCTTTGAGGGCAAAATGGTAAATTTACACCTTCAGTCTAAATTTCACTTTTCCCGATTTTAATTACCCTCGATGAGGCGACATCCAATTCCTTTTGAATTGTTGGAATTCTTCTTTATCCAATATCCAATTTCGAGATCCAATTCACGGTCTGTTTTCCGTTAATCGTAATCCAGCTTATCTCAAATCGACGAGCAGCTTTTGGCAGACGTTCACGCGTATCGACTTAGTGATTCTCATCACACTTAGGATGACTCAAGTGACAATGACTTTGGTTGTCATGTAATTGCGAGGGTTTATCGCTAGCTCCGACAGTCATAATCGTAAGAATTCAATTTAGGAAAGGTTTGCAAATCATGCGTTGGTTAACCGGAATCACCCGTGCTCTAATCGTATAACCCTAACCATAAATTTCTTAATCGTTCCTAGATCGGCCCTTGTTGGTTCTAAATATTTCCTCGATAATTATGGTCAAAGTGCCGTTCCTTATTCGAGTTCCTAGGTCCATGTACTTGTCATGCATTAGCATTTCCCCTTCTGGTAAGTTAACTCGAATTGATCAGGTCCGAGCGAGATAAAACTAAAATACATCGATAGATATCTTCTCATTCATACATCTTGAAATGCTCGAAAATTCAGAATGTCACAACTTTCCCCTCTTAAAGAAATTTCATCCTCGAAATTTGCAATCTTCTCAATTATCCAATATCATGGGATACAAACGGCTCATCGCATTCTCACTCTTCAAAATAACTCCATTCCTTACTAAACCACCGTAATAATGCGCTTTTTGGCACTCATGCCATTTGACGTTTCACTCCCTTCAAATGGTCTCTCATACGATCAGAGATTCGAGGGCTTTATCAACTTGCCCTTTATTATTCCAATCGAGTTATTGCCTTCTCGATTCCACTTGAAAAATCTCTACTGATCACAGTGATTCCTCAACTTTCAAGGCCACATCTCTTTCTCTTGTCGGCATGTCTAATGCTCAACCACACGTTATACTACTTCAACCTTCAATTCATATCATCAATAGTATTAAGACAATCTTGGCACACCTTTGTGCCATCCCAAGGAACATCTTAATTTTCCATGTTCTATTCATTCCCATAACCCCTTAGATACCAGGGTCCGGTCATGACAATATCTCAATTCTTTTTTACCTTCAAACTTAACGCTTCAGGTAATCATCAGACAAGTCCATTGGTAAACTCTCAATTTAGAAGTTGAATCTCTTATTTATTGAGGAAAGATCTGTCCCTCCATCGCCAATTACACACTGCTCAATTCTCAATGATAAGCATCCACTAAATAATTCACACTTCCTCAGCGATATGGATATCATAGTAATAACACTTGGGTAATCCCTTCGTTCCACGTTACTTTCCATCAATTCTCTTTAGGCCGTCAATGCACTCAGCCTATTGTAGTTCACATAATTTCGAGGTTTTTCTTTATACAAGCAACGCTTTCATATCCACAAGGAATTTCATACATTAGCGTTGCCTCTTGTTTAATTCCTCAATGGAAACTATAACCTCATTTTCTTGCGGTAGATATAGACTCAAAATCTTCTTCCACCTAGACAATGTTTCCCAAATTTTGCCGCAAGGACATTCGCAAGCCCGCTCTAATCATACACTAGGCGTTCCCACTCATGTGGTCTTACTACCATGGCACATTCAAACTATCACGCCCCGAATCCAGCAAGCGGGCAAACATCCCACCAAGCTGTACTTTTCTGAAAACTCTAGGATCTAACAGCCAATAACTTACAACTCCTTTAAAATATACATGCGGAAGCGATGCCAACTCCATTCATACCAATAAATCAACACCCGATGATTTAGGACAGATACATCAAAATTTCATTAATCAATTCATAACAGTTTAATTCCAAATCTACCAGTCAGAAGGAACATCCCTAATATCTCAAAATGTAAATCCATAACTTGTAACCCTCTTTAGTACAATTGATCAACTATGCCTTCAAATGTCAATCCTTGGCAAGTTCGCGCTTCCATTGCTTGGAACCTGAAAAATTAAGCCTCTATTGGGGTGATATATAAATCTCAATAAGGTGGGTCCTAACCCTAGGTTAGGCCGACCGTCCATTCAGGCAGTCATCTATCCCGAAATTCTACACTCATAATCATATAGGTGCATCAAGCACAAATTTATAAAACATCAACATGCAAATGACAGGCATGCAATGATGACTTCATGTCATACTCAGATGATCATGCACACTCGGCCTACCACTTCACCACATCCACCAATCTCTGCCTGCCTCAATTTCTAGCCTGCGATTAAATCACATCAGGCTCAGTTCGCATAAACGCATCAGACCGTCATCGGCAACCCGCATAAACGCATTAGGTTCCAATGAACCTCTAAGTCAATATCACCATCTCATAACTCCGTCCCGCGAATAGTTCGCATCAGGACCGTGGCCAACTAAACCCCACGATCTCGTCGCATCAGGGCGCCACACGACATCAACTCCACTCCACGATCTCGTCACATCAGGGTATACATCTCCTGCCCCGCGTCTCATACGCCTCAAGGGCTCCCCGTCCTGCGAGTAATTTCGCATCAGGACCGTGGCTATCTCAACGCCGCGATTTTATCGCATCAGGGTGCCACATAATGTCAATTCCACCCCGCGATCTCGTCGCATCAGGGTATCCATCTCTCGCCCTGCGTCTCACACGCCTCAAGGCCTCGCCATGTCATGCTCATGCCATGATTTTCAAATTGTTTCCATACATGACATCATGTGCAATTCAAGCATGATTCAAGACTCATGGCATGCAAGACAATCAATGACATTCGACATGGCATATGATTTAAACACAAGCAAAATCACACATGACTTTTTATAATCACTTAGGGCATTTTAAAAGCAACCGCTTTCGAATATTCCCCTAAATCGATCAAATTAAACCTTGACTCACCCAATCTAGTCCAATCGTCCTAGCATAAGGCTAGGAATTCCCTTACTTTGGGTTTGATTTATCACATTCTGATTTTCAGTCAATTTCAGACTCTGTAATGAGAAGTTTTTATGTATCAAGCGATGTATTTCAGTAGTATTTCACTCAAATCTGATCAATTTGAGTAGACTGACCAAAAGGCTGACGCGAGACGAGATACGTCGACCTAGGCGACTCGGATAAGAAATGACGCTTTGGCTATAAGGATTGTCGAGGGGATTTTTAGGAGCACCAAGAGGCCGATCTAAGAATGATTAAGGATTACCTTGCAAGTATCGTACGATTGGAGCGCGGGTGATGCCGCTTAACCAATGTATGATTTGCAAAATTACACTAAATTGGACTATGACGATCGAGACCATAGGGACTAGTGATAAACTCTCACAATTACCTGACAACCAAAATCATCACGAATTGATGAGCCCTAAACATGATGAGAATCACGGGGTCGATACGGGTAATATCTGCAAAAGCCGTCTGTTGATTCGAGATAGATTGGAATCACGTCTAATAGAGAAAACTATCAGAAACGAGTCCTGAAAAGTTTGAAATGGAAAATCAAGAATTTTAACATTATTTGGAATGGTTGTCGCCCTATTGATGAATTTCGAAGAGAGAAAAATGACGTTCTGAACGTCGGGGGTAAAATGACCATTTTGCCCCTCAAGCTTAGAACTTTACCCTTGCAATTGAAGAAGGGCAAATTAGTCTTTTAACCCACCCTTGGCTGCCGAAAAAGATGACTAAAAGAGAGCCCTTGGATTCACTTTGGGACAACAAATGCCAAGTGTCAAGAGATTAGGAAGTGTAGTCATATAACACTTTATGCTCACCTAACATTCAACTCCATTGGCCAAAATTGGATATAGCCATTCTCTCTCCTCCCCCTCTCCTCACACCCTCATTTGACCAAACCCCCAAGAGAACCACCGATCATCCTCTTCCTATTCTTTTGTTTCTGCTCGCCACCCGACCTCCCCAGAACCACCTGTTCACCGGCCAAGACTGCCCGTTTCGACCACCGACCGATAAGACCGATGAAGCTCTACGTCTTGCCGACATTCGCGAACAAGAATCAGGTCGATAGGAGCATTGAGGAGTCCCGAGCAGAGATTTTCCCGAGAGCCGACAAATTAGGACTCAATCTAAGGTAGGTCTGGTTCTTAGCCCTTTTGCTGGTCGAAATCTTGGCATCTGGGGTTCAAATTTTGTGGAGATCTAGTAGAGATGTGTAGAATTATGTGGTAAAAATTGGAGCTTGATTTGATAAGTTTTTAACCTTGAACCGGTCTTGTACATTTTGCCCAGAATTTGCCGGTAATCTAACCTTGGGCGTTCCGGCGAGTTTCAACGGGAATCGATGGCCATTTGACTCGAAACTCACGGTGAGCCTCCTAAACCCTTAGATAAACATTCTAAGAGGTAGGGTGGTGTATAAATATTGGATTTGGGGTAGAGTAGAACCAGTTGGATCCGACTTGCACAGAACCGAATAGGACCGGTTCGGTGCCGGGCCAAACCGATTTTGTTGAAGGCTGGGATCGACGATTTTGAGCTGCAAATTGATGATTATGATGTGATGGGATATTGAGGGTTGTGTTAGGGGTGATTGGGATTGATGGATTGAGGAATTGGGTATGGAAATTGATGGAATTGGTTGAAATTCTAGGTTGCGCGACAAGTCCGGGTGTGGACATTGGTTGGCCGAAGCCTAGAGGCTTCAAGAAGGAAAAATTTGTGTTGTCAAGCTAAGGTAAGGGAATTCCTAAACCTAGGCTAGGGGGATTGAACTCAATTGGGTGAGTCGAGGTTTAATTGAATTGATTCATGTGGAAATTTCAATAGGGATAGCTTATATTATGTCCTAAAAAGTTATAGGACATATATATGCGACATTGTCTATACTTGAGTCGTTGGCCATGTCTGGACGTTATATGAATTGCTTTGTATGTCATGAGTGATCGAATAGTGCATGAGTTGCACCCGTTGTGTGCATGTGGATTGACTTGAGATGATATGGCATAAACATGGCATGGCGAGGCCCTGAGGCGTATGAGACGTGGGGTGGGAGTTGATACCCTGATGCAATAAGATCACGAGGTGAAGTTATGGTTGTGTGGCGCCCTGATGTGACGAGATCGCGGGGTTGAGATAGGCACTGTCCTGATGCGAACTATTCGCGGGACGGAATATGAATTAATGAGCTTTGCCTAGAGATTCATCGGGACTTGCTGCGTTTACGCGGGTCACCGATGACGGTCTGATGCGTTTACGCGGACCGAGCCTGAGGCGACTAGTTGGCGGGCTAGAGATTGAGGCAGGTGGAGATTGATGGATGTGGCGAAGGGATAGGCTGAGAGTGCAGGTGCATCTGAGTGTGGTACGTCGTCATATTTGCATGTCTGTCTTCGGTATGCTGTTATTTATTAATTCGTGCCTTATATGCCTGTCTATTTCTGAGTTGAAATTATTGAGGGGTACGGCTACTTGAGTGGACTGTCACCTGACCTGGGGCTAGGTTTTTTCTTACTGAGATGTGTATCTCACCCCTTTAGGGGAACCCTTCTTTTACAAATCCTAGGCCCTAGGTATGTGGCCCATACGCTTTGGGGATCCAAAAGAGATGACGGTTTATTTTGACGAGTTCCCAGTTCAATAAGGAAACATTTATGTGAGGAAATGCGCTGTTGTATGGGTGGATGAGGGTAAGCCTGATTGGAAGCCTCATAGGTTCGAGGGGCGGTTTAAGAAAGTAGGAGACCAGCAGATTGGGTCACTAAAGCCCTACAAGGTACCTCAAGGTGTCATACCCGATTGGTGCCAGACTGTAGCAGAGCAAGAGTTGCCTATGGGGTCAGTAGTAGGGTCTTGGAATGGGCCAGAGCAGACCCCGATCTTAGAGTCCATAGAGCAGGAGGAGGAGGAGGTAATAGTCCTAGAGGCGTCCGAGGGGGACCTTGTTGAGCCGTTGCAGGAGGCGACCATGGAGGACTCCATTGAGGTCCCGTCCGAGACCTTCTCCAAGTACGTGCCGATGAAGGAGACTGAGGACACAGGAGATTCTAGCAGTTCTTCCTAGGAGACTCCAGTTAGTGACCCGATCTTTTGACTGGCAACCTGACCCCGCTCTTGATGGATTTTGTGGATGTTTCCTTTTGACATGCTTACCCTATCGCCCTGTTGTCTAGCGGATCTTAGTAGTTGGTATCTGTATGAATAGTACGATATGTTGTATGAATGTCGTTGAGCTATTCAGGTCTCACTTAATCTTTATATATTGTACGGGAATTTATGTTAGTAATGCTTCCGCATGCGTGATGTATTTATTATGTCTCTCGAGAACTTGTGATGGATCATGGGATCGCCGAGAGATTATTGTTAGTTTGCTTACAGGGATGTTCGCGTGTCGCGACAAAGTCAGGGCGTGACATCATTATTTGTTTTGGTATCAAAGCAATGTCAGCTCGATACAAAGTTGGTTGATGATTGGAGTAATAAGGAGGATTAAGTGGGGATAAGGACGGATAGTGAGACCATAGGAAACTGGTTAGGGTAAGGCATGAGATGCCTAGCTTGTGACTTGACACCTATGGATGGTGTTTGACCTTGGTAAGATTGTGGCAAGCCATAAGGAATTAAGTTCTCTGTTTAGGATTGAAGGTCATTTCTAGACCTTAGCTTGCTTGATGAATGAAAGTGATTGGTTTTAGTGAATCACTGGAATGGATGGAAAAGAGGAATGGCCATGGGCCATTGGTTGAAATGTTTATGAAATTGATGTATGGAGTACTGTTGTTGTATAACTATTTTTGTTGAGGAGTAGTTAGTAACTCTGGATTGGATGAATGAGTAAGTTACTAACTCATTGCTGAACTTGTGGTGGATCAGGTTTAGTAGAAAGAGACGAAGATGAGTAACCCATCCAGAAGATTTGGAAGATCGAGAGGCGGAGCCTCTAGCTCGAGGCCGTATGTAGCGGAGGATCCAAGAGTGGACGGTCTGCTGAGGGCAATGGAGGGGCTCAGAGACATTATAGATAGGCAAGCCCAAGACCGGGACGTTGCCATAGCCCAGGCAGTAGGAGCTACCCTAGCTCTCGTTAATACCAACATTGGCAACGTTGGTGGAAGTGGAAGTCAGGGTGAACCAAACCAAAGTAATGAAACGGTAAACCTTCAAAACGAAATCGTTGTGGCCAGACAGATGGGCCAACTGGTGGAGCAGTTCATGAAACTAAAATCGACACAATTTGACAGGATTGGAGATCCCGAGCTGGCGCCCAGATGGATAGAAAAGCTAGAAAAGGCTTTTGGGGTGCTGAAATATACAGATGATGAGAAGGTATTGCTGGCTGTGTACCAACTGGAGGGTACAGCAAATGACTGGTGGGCTGCCACCAAGGAGTGGCCATGAACTGGAATGCTTTTAAGAGGGCATTTAATGATAAATATTTCTCAGAAACGGCCAGAGAAAGGAAACAGGTGGAATTCCTGCAACTACGTCAGAACCAACTAACAATAGACCAGTACGAGGCTGAGTTCGTGAGGCTCTCGAGGTACGCACCTTAATCCATGGAGGACCCTTTAGAGAAGGCAAGGAGATTCAGAGATGGTCTGAGACCCGAACTCCATAACCAAATGATCGCTCTGAATTTGAGGACTTACTAGGAGATACATGGCGAGGCTAGATGATAGAACAGGATTTGAGAGAAATAAACACTGCAACTGGACCGCGATTTACGTCATTCAGGGACAATCACCAGACGGGCAAGAGGCCTATGGTGAATAACAGACGTTTCATGCCACCCGTAAGGAAGAATATAGTGAAACTGCCAAACCCGGCGAACTGGAGCTGCAGACTGTATGGCAAAAGGCATAGAAATGGGCCATGCCTAGTGAGGACAGGAGCATGTTTCAAGTATGGTCAACTGGGCCACCAGATGAAGATGTGTGCAAGCCAAGCACTGGCAAGTCGACCGCAAGGACAGAGGCCACAAGCTGGGCCATTAATTGCAACGCCTCAGACTGAGTAGAACATACCACCGGCACAAAGCAGAGTATATGCTGTAGCCCGCAGAAAGGCAGAGAAAGCACCGGAGTGGTCATAGGTATGGTTCACTTGTGCAACCAGACTGCTTATGCATTGTTTGATCCTGGTGCCACGCACTCATTCGTGTCTGCACAGTTCGCTGAATTAGTAGGCATGAAATTGGAACCGTTGAGCATGATCTTGCATGTTACCACACCCTTAAAGGATAATACAATAGTTTCGTTGGGCTGTGCTGGTTGTGAGATAGTGATTGGGGGAAATAAAGAAAGCATTGACCTAGCCATATTGCCCATGTTTGATTTTGACGTAATAATGGGAAGGGATTGGTCGGGTAAGTAGGGGCAGTAGTAGACTGTGGTAGTAGAACAATTCGATTTTATCCGAGAGGCCACCCTAGCTTTGAATTGGTGGGAAGTCGAGGAGGAATCTCGATTCCCTTAGTTTAATCTTTGGAAGTAACTAAGTTGGTGTCTGAAGGATGTCAGACATACTTAGTGACGGTAATGGACACGACTACCGAAGAGCCAAAGTTAGAGAATATCTCGGTAGTGCGTAAGTTTTTGAATGTGTTTCCCTAGGAGTTGCTAGGATTACCACCAGAACGGGAAATAGAGTTTGTAATTGAAGTAGCCCCTAGGATGGAGCCAATATCGAAAGTACCATACAGGATGTCCCTGTCAGAGTTAAAGGAGCTAAAGGTATAGATGCAAGAGTTGCTAGATAAGGGATTCATCCGACCAAGTGCTTCACTGTGGGGAGCACCAGTGCTGTTTGTGAGGAAGAAGGACGGGTCGTTGCGATTGTGCATTGACTATAGGTGGCTGAATCAAGTGACAGTGAATTACAAGTATCCGCTGCCGAGAGTCGATGATCTTTTTAACCAGTTTCAAGGAGCGGCAGTATTTTCGAAGATTGACTTAAGGACTGGGTATCGCCAACTGAGGATTAAGAAGGAAGACATACCCAAGATTGCCTTTAGGATGAGGTATGGTCACTACGAATTCACGGTGATGTCGTTTGGACTGACCAACACTTCAGCTGTATTCATGGACCTGATGCATCGAGTATTTAAAGAATTTTTGGACAGGTTTGTCATAGTCTTCATTGACGACATCTTGATTTACTCGAGGAACGATGCAGAGCATGAAGAGCACCTAAGGATTGTACTAAGGACCTTGAGGGAGCATTCACTATACGCGAAGTTGAGCTAGTTTGAATTTTGGCTGAACAAGGTAGACTTTCTGGGTCATGTGGTGTCAGTGAAGGGATTATCGTGGATCCTGCGAAGATCGAGGCTGTAACCAATTGGCCGAGGCCTACTACGGTCACGGAGGTCAGAAGTTTTTTGGGATTGGCGGGATACTATAGGCGATTTGTGGAGAAGAGTTCTCATCCATAGCCATCTCGCTGACGCAGTTGACAAAGAAGGAAACGAAATTTGAATGGACGGATAGATGTGAGCAAAGTTTCCAAGAGCTTGAGCACAGATTGACGACCGCACCAGTGTTGGCCATTCCGTCGGGACCAGGAGGTTACGAGATTTACAGCGATGATTCGCTGAAAGGATTGGGCTGTGTATTGATGCAGCACGGCAAGGTAGTCACCTATGCATCCAGGCAGTTGAGGCCACACGAGATGAATTACCCAACTCATGACCTGGAGTTAGCGGCGATAGTGTTTGCCCTGAAGATTTGGAGACACTACCTTTGTGGCGAGAAGTTTCAAATATATATCGACCACCAGAGCCTGAAATACTTATTTTTCCTGAAAGAGCTGAACATGAGACAGCTCAAAGATTATGACTGTGAGATACTATATCATCCTTGGAAAGCAAACAGAGTAGCATATGCATTAAGTCGAAAGTTAAGTATTGCATGCCTGTTAGTGAGAAGTTGGTCAACGATAGAGGACTTGAGAGATTCTGAATTCAAATTAGAGGTCGATCAGTTATCCAGCTTGATAGCGACTCTGAGGGTGGAACCTGAGATCCAAGAAGGGATTAAGACATTACAGTCTACGGATCTGGAGATTCAGAAAATTGTCGAGATGGATGCGACGAAGAGGAAGCCAGAATTTCAGGTGTACCAAAGGATGAAGGGCTCCGAGAAAGAATTTTGTTAGAGGCTTATAGGAGCAACTATAGTGTTCACCCTGGAAGTAAAAAGATGTACCAGAATTTGCGACAGCACTATTGGTGGAACGGAATGAAGGTAGACGTGGCGAGATACGTGGCTAAATGTTCGACATGCCAGCAAGTGAAAGCATAACAATGTAAGTCTGAAGGACTTTTGCAGCCACTAGAGATTTCGAAATGGAAGTGGGAGCACATAACCATTGATTTTGTAATGGGACTTCCGAGGAGTCAAAGAGATCACGACTCGATATGGGTAGTAGTGGATCGATTAACCAAGTCCGCCTACTTCATTCCTGTCCGGAAGGACTTTGCCATGGGTAAGTATGCAGAGCTGTACATGAGGCAGATAGTGAGATTACACGGAGTACTGGTGACGATCACCTCCGACAGAGATCCAAAATTCACGGTAAATTTTTAGAAGAACCTGCAAGAAGCTATGGGAACTCGACTGTAGTTCAGTACGGCGTACCATCCACAGACGGATGGGCAGTCAGAAAGGACGATCCAAACGCTCGAGGACACGTTGAGAGTGTGTGTCATTGATTTTAAAGGCGGATGGAAAGAACAGCTATACTTGGTAGAATTTGCTTATAATAACAGCTACCAGCAAAGTATACAGATGGCACCGTTCGAAGTACTCTATGGTAGAGCCTGCAAAACACCGATATGCTGGGATGAGGTCGGAGAAAGAAGTGTCATGGGCCCCAAATTGGTAGAGCAATCGGTGGAAGTAGTGAAAGTAATCCGGGATAGACCGAGGACGGCGTAGAGTCGCCAGAAGAGCTATGCAGACAAGTGGCGTAAGCCCCTGGAGTTTCAAGTGGGCGGTCACGTCTTTCTCAAGGTGTCACTAATGAGGGGACTAACGCGATTCAGAAGGAAGGAGAAGCTGAGCCCGAGGTATGTAGGCCCTTTCAAGATACTGGAACGGATTGGAACTTTGGCCTACCGGCTTGCTCTGCCGCCAAATCTATCCCAAATACATAATGTATTCCTTGTGTCGATGCTAAGGAAGTATGAGCCTGACCCGACACATGTGCTGGACCACGAAGCCATAGAGGTGGACGACATAGTGTCTTACGTAGGGAAGCCAATAAGGATCGAGGATCGAAAGGAGCAAATCCTCATGAATAAGAAGATTTCGCTGGTCAAAGTAGTATGGAAGCACCACAGAACGGAATGAGCCACATGGGAGAATGAAAAGACGATGAGGCGACAGCACCTCCATTTATTTGAGTAATTGAGTGTAATGTAAATTTCGGGGATGAAATTTTTGTAAGGGGGAAGAATTGTGACATTTTGGTTTCCAATCAATTTTAGACTCTATAATGAGAAGTTTATATGAATCAAGCGATGTATTTCAATTGTATTCCACTCAAATCTGATCAATTTGAGTAGACTGACTAAAAGGGAAAGGCTGACGCGAGACGAGGTACGTGGACCTAGGCGACTCGGATAAGAAAAGACGTTTTGACCATAGGGATTGTCGAGGAGATATTTAGAACCATCAAGAGGTCGATCTAAGAATGATTAAGGATTACCTTATGAGTGTCATACGATTGGAGCGCGGGTGATGCCGCTTAACCAATGTATGATTTGCAAAATTATCCTAAATCGGACTGTGACGATCGAGACCATAGGGACTAGTGATAAACCCTCACAATTACATGACAACAGAAACCGCCATGAATTGACGAGTCCTAAACGTGATGAGAATCACGGGGTCGATATGCGTAATGTCTGCAAAAGTCGCCCGTCGGTTCGGGATAGACTGGAATCACGTCTGATAGGGAAAACTATCAGAAACGAGTCCTGAAAAGTTTGAAATGGAAAATCAAGAATTCCAACTTTATTTGGATTGGTCGTCGCCGTATCAATGAATTTTGGAGCGAGAGAAACGACATTCTGAACGACGAGGGTAAAATGACCGTTTTGCGCCTCAAGCTTAGAACTTTGCCCTTGCAATTGAAGAAGAGCAAATTGGTCTTTTAATCCTCCCTTGGTTGCCAAAAAAGAAGACTAAAAGAGAGCCCTCGGATTCATTTTGGGAAGACAAATGCCAAGTGTCAAGAGATTAGGAAGTGTGGTCATATCACACTTTATGCTCACCTAACATTCAACTACATTGACCAAAATTGGATATGACGATTCTCTCTTCTTTCTCTCTCCTCAACCCCTCATTCGGCCAAGCCCCCAAGAGAACCACCGATCATCCTCTTCCTCTTCTTTTGTTTCTGCTGGCCGCCTGACCGCCTTGGAATCCCCTGTTCGTCGGCCACGACCGCCCCTTCTGGCTACCAATCGACCACCGGCCAACCACACCAACGAAGCTCTACATCTTGCCAACGTCCTCTAATAAGAATCAGGTCGATAGGAGCACCAAGGAGTCCCGAGCAGAGATTTTCCTGAGAGCCGATAGATTAGGACTCAATCTGAGGTAGGTCTGGTTCTTAGCCCTTTTACTGGTCGAAATCTTGGAATCTAGGGCTCAAATTTTGTGAAGATCTAGTAGAAATGTGTAGGATTATGTGGTAAAAAGTGGAGCTTGATTTGATAGGGTTTTGACCTTGAATTGGCCTTGTACATTTTGCCCTGAATCTGTCGATAATCTGACCTTGGGCGTTCCGGCGAGTTTCAATGGGAATCGGCGACCATTTGACTTGAAACTCATGGGGAGCCTCCTAAACCCTTAGGTAGACATTATAAGAGGTAGGGTAGTGTATAAATATTGGATTTGGAGTAGATTAGGACCGGTTGGATCCGGCTTGCACAGAACCGAATAGGATCGGGTCGGTGCCGGGCCAAATCGATTCTATTGAAGGCTAAGATCGGCAATTTTGAGCTGCAAATTGATGATTACGATGTGATGAGATGTTGAGGGTTGTGTAATGGGTGATTGGGATTGATGGATTGAGGAATTGGGTACGAAAATTGACGGAATTGGTTGAAATTCTAGGTTGCGCGACTAGTCCGGGTGTAGACATTGGTTGGCCGAAACCTAGAGGCTTCAAGAAGGAGAAGTTTGTGTTGTCAAGCTAAGGTAAGGGAATTCCTAAACCTAGGCTAGGGGGATTGGACTCAATTGGATGAGTCGAGATTTAATTGAATATATTCATGTGGAAATTTCAATAGGGATAGCTTATATTATGTCCTAAAATGTTATAGAACGTATATATGTGACATTGTCTATGCTTGAGTCGTTGGCCATGTCTGGACGTTATATGAATTACTTTGTATGCCATGAGTGATCGAATCATGCATAAGTTGCACCCGTTGTGTGCATGTGGATTGACTTGAGATGATATGGCATAAACATGGCATGGCGAGGCCTTGAGGCGTATGAGACGCGGGGCAGGAGTTGATACCCTGATGCGACAAGATCGCGGGATGAAGTTATGGTTGTGTGGCGCCCTAATGCGACGAGATCGCGAGGTTGAGATAGCCATTATCCTGATGCGAACTATTCGCGGGACGGAGTATGAGTTAATGAGCTTTGTCTGGAGATTCATCAGGACCTGATGCGTTTATGCGGGTCACCGATAATGGTCTGATGCGTTTACGCGGATCGAACGTGAGGCGACTAGTTCACGGGCCAGAGATTGAGGCAGGTGGAGATTGATGGATGTGGCGAAGGGATAGGCTGAGAGTGTAGGCGCATCTGAGTGTGGCACGTCATCATATTTGCATGTCTTTCTTCTGTATGTTGTTGTTTATTGATTCATGCCTTATATGCCTGTCTATTTCTGAGTTGAAATTATTGAGGGTGGCTACTGGAGTGGACTGTCAACCTGACCTGGGTTTAGGTTTTTCTTACTGAAATGTGTATATCACCCCTTTTAGGGAACCCTTTTTTTACAGATCCTAGGCCCTAGGTTTGTGGCCCATACGCTTTGGGGATCCAAAAGAGATGACGGCTTATTTTGACGAGTTCTCGGATCGATAGGGAAACATTTATATGAGGAAGTGCACTGTTGTATGGGTGGGTGAGGGTAAGCCCGATTGGAAGCCTCATAGGTTCGAGGCGTGGTTTACGAAAATAGGAGACCAGCAGATTGGGTCGTTAAAGCCTCACGAGGTACCTCAAGGCGTCATACCCGATTGGTGCTAGACTGCAGTAAAGCACATGTTGCCTAAGGGGTCAGTAGTAGGGTCTTGGAATGGGCCAGAGCAGACCTCGATCTTAGAGTCCACAGATCAGGAGGAGGAGGAGGTCATAGTCCTAGAGGCGTCCGAGGGGGACCTTGCTGAGCCGTCGCAAGAGGCGACCATGGAGGACTCCATTGAGGTCCCGTTCGAGACCTTCTCCGAGTACGAGCCGACGGAGGAGACTGAGGACACAGGAGATTCTAGCAATTCTTCCTAGGCGACTCCAGTTTGTGACCCGATCTTTTGACTAGCAACCTGACCTTGCTCTTGATGGATTTTGTGGATGTTTCCTTTTGATATGCCCCATCGCCCTGTTGTCTAGCGGATCTTAGTAGTTGATATCTGTATGAATAGTACGATATGATGTATGAATGTCATTGAGCTATCCAGGTCTCACTTAATCTTTATATATTGTACGGGAATTTATGTTAGTAACGCTTCCGCATGCGTGATGTATTTATTATGTCTCTCGAGAACTTGTGATGAATCTTGGGATCGTCGAGAGATTGTTGTTAGTTTGCTTGCAGGGATGTTCGCGTGTCGCAACGGAGTTGGGACGTGACATGATTACACAATTTACTCCTCTTGGGTCCCCTAGGTTTCGGTCAACCAATGTCCACAACCGGGCTTGTCGCACAGCCTAAAATTTCAATCAATTTCATCAATTCTCTTGTCCAAATTCTCAATCCATCTACCCCAATCACCCATAACTTAAGCCTCATCATCTCATCACATCTTAAACATCAATTTGCAGCTCAAAATCGCCACTTTCAGCCCTCAACAGAATCGGTTTGGCCCCTCCCCGAACCGGTCCTACTCGGTTCTACGCAAGCCGGGGCCAACCGGTCCTAAATCTACTCCAAGTCTAATATTTAAACACTATCCTACCTCTTAATATGTCTAGCTAAGGGTCTGGGAGGCTCACCATGAGTTTCGAGTCGATTGGTCACCGGAAACTCGCCAAACGTCGCCGGTTCCTCCAAAGTCAAAATCCGGCAGATTCTGTCCATGATTTACAAGACTTATTTGAGGTTAAAAATTTTTCAAATCACTCTCAACTTTTTACCACAGATTCATCTACATGTCTAATAGATCTCCACAAAATTTGACCTCATAACTCCAGCAATTCGGCCTTCAAAAGGGTCAGAAACCGAACAAACCTCAGGTTGAGTCAATTTCCGTCGACTTTCGGAAAAATGCTTGGCCGGAGCCCCTCGGTGGTCCAAATGCCTCGTTTCCACTTTGAGAACGTTGGCAAGACATAGATCTAGGTTGGTGTGATTGGTCGGTGGTCAGATGGTGGCCGGAGACGGTCGGCGACGGCGCCGAACATAGAGGTCAGTGGTGATCGGCAATCGGCAGATTTGGAGGAAGAAGAAGGACGAAGTTTCGGTGATTTCTTGGGGAGCTAGTGGCCGAATGGAGTGAGGAGAGAGAGAGTGAGATATATATTCAAATCCATGGTCAAAGCTTGAATAGTAGGTGGTCAAAAGGAGGACATGACTTCTCTTTTGCCCATCCATTGACACATGTCCATTAGTCATTCCAATGAGATCCAATGGCTATCCTTTCTTCTTGGATTTCGACAGCCTTGAGGTGGGGCAAGGACCAATTTGCCCTTCTTGAATTGCATGGGCAAAGTTCTAGGCTTGAGGGGCAATACATCATTTTACCCCCGACGTTCAAAACGTCGTTTTCCTCGTTCCAGAATTCTTCGATAGGGCAACGACCAATCCAATTGTGATGTTGGAACTCTTGATTCTCCATTTTCAATTTTCAAGACTCGTTTCTGATGGTTTTCTCTAATAGACGTGGTTCCAGCCTATCCCAAACCAACGTACTTCTTTTGCAGACATTACGCGTATCGATCCCGTGATTCATATCATGTTTAGGGCTCTCAATTCGTGGCGGCTTGGTTGTCATGTATTTGTGAGTGTCTATCGCTAGTTTCCTCAACAATCCTTATGGCCAAAGTGTCATTTCCTATCCGAGTTCCCTAGGTCTACGTACCTCGTATCGCGTTAGTCTTTCCCTTTTAGTCAGTCTACTCGAATTGATCAAATTCGAGTGGAATACGACTGAAATACATCTCTAGATATACACTTCTCATTAATGAGATTGAAATTGACTGAAAATCAGAATATCACACACACAGTCTACTTTCGTTGGTCATTATGGCTCTTTCGACCTTTTTGATCTAAACAGAAACGCCCTTATCAGCATAGTCGTCATCTTGACTCAAGTCCTCGAAAATTCTTTTCACGTTCATTCGTCCATTCGCGTTACATCTCGTCCTTAGCCCATTTCATCAATGGAACAACTCCTGTGAGGAATCTTCCGACGGTCCTTCTATAACAATCCATCCATTTCAAGAAATTTCAAATTTCAGTAACTTTTATCGAAAACTCCATAGAGATTTCATTTTCGATTGAGTAATCTCACCTCATCAGGTCCACATCTCACGTTCTTCACAATTAACATACAATGAGCATCCCTTTAGAGTCCATAGGATACTCTCGAAGGTTACTCATGTTTCTCATGACTCCTTAAATGAGTCCTATCATCGTCTCTCAAGATGGTAACAACCAATCCAATTATTCCTTGGATACTCAAGTCGACTATTATCAAGTTCGTTCTACTAGGTGTCGAATCTTTCAAAATGTTCCTCATACTTTTCGCTTGAGAGCTCAGACCTTGGCTGTCTGTTGTCATGGGTATCCTATAGGACCACACAACATTTTGTTCATTTTTGTCACTCTTTCCTCATAAGCATTGGTGCTTTAACATCTTGGCTCTACAACCAGTTAATGCGATCATATCTCAATTTCGTTTGTTCAATTGAACGTCGACATTATCTTGGAATTCAACGTTGTCTACAGGACAGTTTCTCGGACTTCACTTCCAGGAATCATTCAAGTTCTGCGTCTTCTTTCTCAGTCCAGACGCTCAGTCTCATTACTGATACAATTAGGATTTCCTCTTCCTTCCACACTAGGGTCTCTTCCCCTTTTAAGGAAATTATACTCTTCAATGGTATTCTCTCACTTCGAATCCACCTTGTTCTTTCTATTCCATAGGACGTTAATCTTGAAGTCTATGTCAACAGTGGTACTTTCCCCCAGGATTCAAATGTCCCCATACCTGACATTCTTCTTCCAGTGATTCAGTCGCCTCAAGTGACAAGATTCGTTCGTCCTTGGTCTCCACCAATTCACGTATCGAATACTCAATTAGACTATCTCGAGTCACTTGTAATTACACTCTGAGTGCTCTTTTCGCTTACTCAACCATTCATTAAGATCGCAAGTTACTAGGACCATCAAACCCATTCATCTTTCTTTCCATCATGAGCATCTCATGGTCCAATCGTCCTTTAAGAACAATGCCCTAATCTTTAGGGGCGATAACACACAATACCACTTCTAGTGGTCTATTTATCCTCAATCAATCTCATAGAATCGTCATGTCAGACAACTGACATATCTCTTTCTTCAACTTTCCCCACGACGGAAGGAACAACATGTTAGTCTCTCCTTCCGAGACTTGCACCAAGGTAACAACCATTTCTCGTAGGCACATTCCATATTCCATAATGAACATCTCTTTGCTCGTAATCCATGAGTAGAAGTTCTCTTATTCATAAGTCTTTGGATCATTCTCTTCTTTTACTGAGTTCCATTACCATTCCTCAAACCCAGGAATAACAACTAGCCATAAGGCTTTCAAACTTCAATCCACTTAGGGATTTCACATCTCATTCACAGGCTTGACCATTTTCAGCATACTTAGACAACCTGGAGGACTCCACCTCACATTGGTCGATCATCTTCAGATCCTCACAAGACTATTAGGATCTAACAACCCTTACTCTTAAGCAATCCCAGGAAATTTCCATGAAACAACTCAATGAAGGCGATCCAGACAGATATCATGCCTTCAATGAAAACTCTTCCTTTGGTAACCTTTCACCGATCATCAATAGCCTCTTAAGGCTAATAACTGCCAAGGTCACTTTCTTTCCTCAATGTACCCAAAACCTCAAAGGTTTTCTCACAAGGCCCTCAATTTAAAAGATTACAGTTTCAAATTCCGTCCTTCCATCAAACTCAATCAATCTCAACCTTATACCTAGCTTCACAAGCTTTTCAAAACTCTCGTGGTTCTTCCCACACATTCAATTTAGAAAGGAGTAATTCAGAGTCACTTTTCTCGTGACTTCCATCTTCTAACTGCTCAACACTAACATCAGTCGTCCGAGCGACTTGGGTACAACGACAGTCCTTCTCAAGTATGTCTATCCATCCACTTTTCTCATTTCCATTTAAAGTTCTCACGACCCCTTAGTACACTTGGGTCTCGGATCATCTTTACTCCTATTCCAGTCGTTCAATCTTATTAGGTTCTCATGTCACTTGAACTACTATGATTCCCTCCAGGATTCAAAGACTTAATTCATCTACTCAAGCCTAGCAGTCTCAAGCTGGTTATCTCATTATATTTCACCATCAACCATCCAGTGGTTCCCAAACAACTCTCAACTAGTTGCTCATTATGCAAGGATTCCAAATCATCCTTGAGCAGCAACCACACAACAAGCCAACTTCAACGAGGCAACTTCTCAATTAACAGCCGATTACTAGGCAAGCCTCAACAAGGCCAAACTCAACTGGGTCAATACCAAGCAAGTACTTAAGGTGTTACTTTTATAGGTCAATCATCCATATTTTAAACATAAGGCATCTGCCACTCTATCACAAACACGACAGGCTTTCTCATTCTCAACAGGCATTAGTTCAACGGGATATAAACTCCCCATAGACTATCTAATCTCTTAGTTAGACCTTAGCCATAACAATCACATGATGCCAATCATAAAATACGCCTAACAGGCCAATCACAAACATCAATTTACTTTTCAAAGGACATCCACTATCAAGCACGAAGCTCTGAATCATGCCAATCACAGGCGTCATTACATAAGCCATACCACTTTCAAATATTCACTTTGAGAATCACTCCCGTACTATACATCTCTTAACCACAATTAGACTCTATCTGATACCTAGACTTTCTCTTTCAAGTTATGACTTGGGTCATTCCTGCCTCTTGCCATCTTAGAAGCCTGCCAAGAGCCGCTCCTTATCCGTACCTCTTTGTACCGGCAATCACTCTCCGCCCTCGTCAGACCTGGTTGTTGCAGGTTGTCCCAAGTCATACATTTACGGAGAAAGCCCCATTTTATACGTCTCATACCATGCTTCATTACGGTTTATATCCCATTAACTTGTCCCATACCAAGCGATAGTTTATTAAGTCCAATAATGATAAGTTCATGCATACACTCTCATCAACTTTCATTTTAATGCCACAAACACATGCACAACAAGTTTGTTCTCGCTACTCATCATACCACAATCATCTCTAGATTCATTCTTATCCATCGAAGATTTCTAATTCCATCAATGACCATCACAGCTCACATATCATTTTCCTATATTTAACCATATACCTCAAGTTTTTGCAAAACCCTTACCCGAATGAAGAGGTAAGTGTTTCCTAAACCCTTACCCGAATGCTAGGACACTACTGGATAGATTGGTTGAATAAATTGACTGATTGGTGAAGCTTGTGGCTTAGATTGCTTGATGCATTCGTGTGGTGATTATATTATGGTTGTTAATTGAGATTTAGAATGGCTAGAGAGCCCCAGTGATAAGAAATGACTATAGTATCATATGTGAAATGAGATGGTCATAGAGCCCTGTGTTGAGAAAAGGCTATTGACCCCTGGCATTGAATTGGCAATGGTGCCTGTGCTATTGAATTGGTTGTAGTGTTTATGCTATAAAGATGGCTATAATTCCTATGCTACATAAATGGCTATAGTGCCGATGTTGTATGAATGGACTGTAGTGCCCCGCGACCATTGGTTTGTGGCCCCAGAGATCTCATTGGCTTGATGCCTTTGATGATACCGATTGACCTGTGGCCCCAGTATTATCGAGTGCTTGTGTGCCCCTGAAATGATAAATGGCTATGAGGCTTTGAAGCATCGATTGGCCTGTGGCCCCAATAGTACCAATTGACTAAAAGTCTTGAGGATGAAAATTGGCCTGCGGCCCCAGTGGTATTAAATGGCTACAAGCCTCAAAAGTACCGATTGGCCCGTGGCCCCAATGATACAAATATATCGATTAGCTTGTGACCTCAGTGATATCAGTTGACAAGAATGCCAGGAAAGTACATCGCGGCTGAGAGCCTAGGCGATGAAGAAATGAGACATTATTGTGATGACTTTGTGAAATTATATGTTTGTTTTGGTATATGTTAGAAGCTTGAACCCATGAGGTTAAGTGCGTATAACTGTAACTTTTGTTTATCCCTATCTTACTGAGATAGTTGATTGATGAATGCTTGCTTATGATGTTGTTGAGTTAGTTTGGGAGGACTGTTGTTCGGGTCTAGATTTAGGTTTCACTTGCTGAGATTTATATCTCACTCTAGTGGGGATTGCCTTTTTCAGGTTTCAGGCGAAGGAAGCCCGAACTTGCCAAGGATTGGCATTCGAGGAAGTAGTTGATCAAATGTATTTAAGACGCTGGATGACCTTGGTGATTGTATATTGTTTGGTGGATTAGTTTTGATCATTGGAAGGAATTGAGGTGTATTTTATAGATTGAAAAGTGTACTATTTTTGTCCTAAGTCATCTTGATTTTATTTATGTACGAAGTAGTTTCTTGCTTCCGCATGTATACGATTTGTGAATATGAGGGTCGAAGGATCCTGCATGGCACAGCTTGATTACGACCTGATGGGAAATTCACGTGCTCGCAGGGTTCGGGGCGTGACAACATCCATTCGAGATATTCAAAGGATATCACCTCTATCAATGAACGAGCTCATTGGAACTCTTCAATCCTATGAGGAGGAAAGAAACAATGAGGAAATCACGATAAAAGGTATGAAACCCATTGCTTTGGAATCTAACGCTGCTTCTAATGTTTCAGATTTAGAAGATGTAGAATTAGCACTCATGGTCAGAAGATTCAAAAGAAGGGCAAAGAAAGGAAAGAATTTCAAAGACAAAAAAGTTTTCAAACGAAATGACCAGAAGAGATCATCTGAAGGCAAAAATGGAAATCAAGAGGTCACTTGCTATGAATGCAAGAAGATAAACCATATCAAACCAAACAGCCCTCTGTTAAAGAAAAATGGGAAGGATGAAAATCCAAGAATGCCTTGAAAGTAGAGATTTGGAGCAACATTGAATGTGAAATCGATGATGAATACGCCAATACATGTCTCATGGCAGACTCAGATGATGATCTTGAGGTGACAAATTTAAAAATTTCCTCTAAAGTATCTACATATATAGATGAGCTATGTTTAGAGTATAAGGCAACTCTTAAAAAACTTTCTAAATTGAACAAGTAAGTAGCCAATTTCAAACAAAGAGACGTATCTCAAAAGGATAAAATCAGTTTTCTTGACAACGAATGTTCTCAAATGAATGAGAAGTTTGTTTTGATTTCCAAAGAAAATACTCAATGTAAATATCATCTTGAAAAAGGAAAGAAATTTCTTCAAAGACGAAAGCAATTCTTTAAAAAAGGAAATAGATCTTTTAGAATAAGAAAATGTCATTTTGAGAAAGGAAACTTTGGATATCCATAAAAAGTTCTCAGCCGGGACTAAATTTTTACAACATATATTTTCCATACAAGTTCCCTATTATAACAAACCAGGGCTGGGTTTTCAAAAGGCAAACAACATAAGGAATCATTTTTCCAAAGTAAAGGAAAGACTTAGGAAAAACCTCATAAGCATTTTTACAAAGATCATTTTAGGAAGCAATTTGTAAAATCTGAAGGACAGATTTTTTATGCATGCTCAAACTGTGGTGACCTAAGAGATACTCTAAGTTATTGTTTAAGAATCAAAGGGCCATCTCGAGATATTTGTTGACACCCAAATTTAGACTTTAGAAATAATTAATTTAAAAAATAAAATGAGGATTAGTCATAATTCTCACAAAAATAGATCATCATGCATTGCATATTTATTTTCTATCAGTCATATCATTTGCATTTAGAGTAAAAAATGAGTCAATTGAGCTTAATTTGACAGACTGTATCGGACTCAGCATAAAATTTTCCACCAACGTATTTGGGAGTGCTGAATTTTCTAAGAGGCTTAGGGTCTACTTTGGACCCATTAAAGTTAAATTTGTGAACGACTTTAGATTATTAGAACCCATGACATTAATAAAAGCCCAAACAATTGTAACTAAGCTATTAGGAGGCTTTGGGTTTAATATTAAAAGAAGTCCACAAAGATAAAAAATAATTGAGTCCATAATTGGATTAGTGAGCAAGAAAACCTACCGTGCACTATAAATATATCGAGGGGACTTTCATGGAAGATACGGCAGAAGTTTGGAGGGCCATTTAGCACATAATTGGCCGAAGGTCTCTCATAAATAGAGGCATACGCAGACAGAAGGGGACGGTTAGGAGCTTCACACATAGATGGTTGAATGAAGGCTCTCTCGGTCAAAGTTCTGCAGGATGAGGCCATGGAGGAGATACTTTCACAGGCAAAAAAGACAAAGAAGGGGGAGGCTGATTATTCAATATAATCACACGTTTGCATCTCTTTAGTCTTCTTTGGTTTTACTTCTTTTAAAGGGGCTTTGCTCACAAAATTTTCCCTGTAGAAACACCAATAAAGGAGACAGATTTCAAGAGGCCACGGCAACTGGAGGTGGTCCAGTGAAGTTAATAGAGCGCATCCATCCATCGTACTGAGTCCCTTTGAGAAACTTTGACGTTGCCGAAATTGAGAATCCCCTTGACATCGAGATTTAACCACGAGCCTTCGCTGAAACTACGACCAACAGCGATGGTCGAGAAACCATCCACACCAAGAGCCTTATGAGCACAAAAAGCTATACGAGCAGCCCTGACGACAGGCGATCACTCGATGAGGCCTCCCAATATGCACACATAGAGACACGGTAATATGGAGAGACAAACAGTGAAGGACTCATGGTCATGCATAATCGGCAAAAGAGGGCAAAAGAATTCTCTTGATGATTTGTGGCCCTGTTCGTGAATGAGTGAGTCTGAGGAGTCTCCCATGTTCCATATGATCCTTTGTTTCAGTCCAACTGGGCGTGAATAGCGTAGCCGTGTGTTACCTTGATTCGCTGAGAACCTCAATTACGCCTGAATTCAGCTGCTACCCGATTTTGTTCAGTTCCAAAACAGTCCAATTCCGAGGTCACTCACCTTTTTTCTTTAATTATCATTAAGGACCAAACATAGCTTCCTGTCTTATGCCAGAGTTTCGATGAGTTCAGAGCTCGCTTTAAGTCAACAGAGACTTTCCAGAAAGTGCGCAAGTGCATAATTTAGCTTGCAAAAGGTACTTTTCTTCGACCATTGACTGCAATTCATGCTCGTTAACTTGGTAACTTGCAGATGTGTTTAGTGTCACATGTTGATTTGCAATTGAAGTGAAAGACTTGACCTTTTCGTCGAGCCATGCACAAAACAGAACATTGATCTTCATTGTTAAAAAAATTCTGATTTTCTTTCGGTTCAAGTTAACTAGATCGTGGAATTACTAGAACACCTCGCATAACTGTAGAATTAATAGATATTGATTTGGAAAACTCTTTTCTCAAAGTTAACGATATGTTTGACGTTTCATATGATCTAAAGCTAAATTGGAAAAGGTAATAATTTTGTGGGAAAAGCTAGAATTGATTTTCCGCACACATCTACCCTTTTTGGCCGAATTCTATATCCTAGTGGGTGAGCATTGCTCGATCTTTGGCTTGCTTTTCGACTAAATCTAAATTCTGTTTCTTATCTTCAAAAGATAATTGCTCAATTATTTAAAGATGTGAATCATTTTTAGATAAAGTAAGAATACCTGCCAATCTCGACCTTCTCACGTGATTCTCGAAATTCATGGATGATCTGGTGGTTATTTTATTTTGTCTTGTAATATCAGATTATTTGATTGTTTACTTTTCGTATCTGTATCGTGCTTGTTTGCTTGTTTGTTATAAAATTTGCATGTCTTTAAACAAACATGCCCATAACATATGCTCCCTTGTGCCTAAATCCTTCGAAAAATTAAATTGCACGCCTTGGCCATAATCTCACTGAATGTGTTGTCGATTTAATATAAAACTTTGTATTCATTAGGCTTCTAATCAACCTACCATAAATAATTAGTGCTAGCTCCAATTAAATAATTTTTTCATGAATTGAACCTAAGTTGCGTTTCGATAGGACTTGAGAGAGTCCAAATTATGTTAGTTAATTTAATTAACCTAATAATCCGTTAACTTGATTTTTTTAGGTCGCGACAATATTCTTAGATGTGTAAAATTTGTTCAACCCAAAGACCCAAACAGATTTGGGTAGCAAAGAAAAATTGAGTTTTATCGATGGCTGCAGATACAATGAAAAGGAGAAATAAGTGGTACCTCGATAGTGGACGTTCTAGACATATGACAGGAGAATCATCAATATTCATCAATCTTGAAATGTTTGATGGAGGAAGTGTTTTCTTTGATGGCAGCAACAAAGGAACAATCATTAGCAAAGGAACTGTAAAGATTGACAACTTACTTACCCATGATGTTGCGTTAGTCAAGGGTTTGAATTTCGAACTCATTAGCATTAGCCAATTATGCGATATTGGATATAAAGTATCTTTTACAGAAAATAAGTGCTCAGGTACAAGCCAGGACAATGAGTCCACGTTCACTAGACGAAAACATGGTAACATGGACCTTTTGGATATATCATTTGAGGAAGAGAAATGTCTTCCATCTGTCAAAGACGATCTAGAACTATAGCATAAAAAGTTGGGACACATAAGACTCAAGCAAATCTCAATGCTCTCCAAAAAGAAGCTAGCAAGAGGACTCCCAGATGCTAAATTTGAAAGAGCTGAGCACTGTGAAGCTTGCACACTTGACAAACAAGTAAGAAATTCTTAGTAGTCCATAAATGAAGTTTCTACTATCCATGCTCTGTAGCTATTACACATGGATGTGTTCGGACCCACTCGAACTCAGAGTATTGGAGGTACAAAAATATTATTTAGTTATTGTGGATGATTACACCATATATACTTGGGTATTCTTTCTTGCACATAAGAATGATGAATTCTCATATTTTGAAACATTTTCTAAGAAAGTTCAAAATAAAAAGGGTTACCCAATTTCAAACATCAAAACAGATCATGGAAAGAAATCTTAAAGTCAACACTTCGCAGAACTTTGTGATCAAAATGGTTTTCAACTTAATTTTTCATCTCCATACACGCCATATCAAAATGGAGTTGTCGAAAGAAAGAAACATTCTTTGAAAGAAATGACATGAACTCTTTTGATTGAAAGCAAAACTCCATCCTATTTTTGGGCTGAAGCAGTTTCTACTACTTGCTATATTATAAATCGTATCTTTCTTAGACCAATACTTGAGAAAACCCCTTATGAGTTTTACAAAAGAAAGAAACCAAATATTTCATACTTTCATAAATTTGGGTGTAAATGCTACATTCTTAAAAATTCAATCGGCCAGGTAAATTTGACAAAAGATCAGAGAAAGAAGTATTCTGGGGATATTCCATATCAAGCAAAGCTTACCAAGTCTTCAACAAGAACTCTTAGACAGTTGAAGAATGCAAGACTATGAAATTTGAGGATGAGTACTCTGCCCAGATGAGAGACGCTAAAGGCACAATACAAAGTTAGCAGAACCCATCATCTGAGAATGAAGAACTAAATGAATTACCTCAAAATATGGAAGAAAATCAGTGAGTCTCAACCTCTGAAGATTCAAATGCTGAGGAATCAATCGAGGATGAGCATGAAAAGTCAAAAAATAATTGGAAATACAAATTTGATCATCCTGCAAATCAAGTCATTAGAGACATTGATGAAGGTATCAAAACCAGATCCAAGCTTAAGAATGCCATAAATGCATTTGCTCTGGTTTCTGAAATAGAACTTAAAGGAATTGAGGAAGCTCTTAAAGATGAAAGCTGGATTGAAGCTATGCAATAAGAGCTATATTAGTTCAAACTTAGTGAAGTTTGGAAATTGGTATCTAGGCCAAAGGATCATCCAGTTGTTGAAACCAAATGAGATTTTAGAAACAAAATGGATGACAAAGGCAAAGTAACCATGCTGTGACATTCCGAATTCTAACCCTCTTCGAGGCTATTGAATGAAAAGAAATTCATCGAGGTGTTTCAATTGCACTCGCTCGAAGCTAGCAACTCTCGATTTAACTGACCAAAAGGGATAGATTAGCGTAGAGTTAAATACGTGGACTAGGGAACTCGAATAAAAAATGACACTTTGACTATAAAGATTATCGAGGGAATATTTTGGGCCAATAAAGATCGATCTAGGAACGATCATGGAAGGCTTTGCTAGCATTTTACGGCTGGAACGCGAGTAATTCCGCCTAGCCAATGTATAATTTGCGAAAAGTTCCTAAAGCGAATTCTGATGATCAGGACCGCAGGAATAAGAAATAAACCTTCGCATTTACATGACAACCAAAGTTGACATGACTTGAGTAATCCTAAGGTTGATACATGTAACGCCGACAAGAGTCTCATGTTAGTTTGGGATAAACTGAAATTACAATCGACGAGATTTCATATGAATTGGATCTCAGAATTGGATATCGAATATTAAGGAATTCTAACATTGGAAAAATTTGGATGTCTCCTCATCACAGACAAATAAGGCCATGGTTTGTCCCAAAAGAATTTGGAGAACAAAAATTTTGGACTACAAGTAGAAATTACCCTTTTGCCCCTAGAACAATGCCCATTCCTTAAGAATAAGTCAATGTCAAAGTAGTCATTCACTATCCTCTCTCTTTTGGCCGAAAATTAAAGGGAAATTATGGTAATTTTGACTTCAAGATATTATGGAGAAGAGACAAGACTAGTCATTAATGCATTATTCTAATCCCCACCTAAAAAGCCTAGTCTAAGTGGCAATTATTGGCCTAAACCCATCACCTCAATTCTCTCTCTCCTCTTTTGTTTGCCAAGGAAGCCATCTTCTTCTTCTTTCTTCATTTTGGCCGAGCAACCTCTCCCTCAAACTTTTTCTCGGCACTCTCTCTTTCTCTCTCGCTCACTCGCCCAATTACGACGCTGTCCAATTTGCCAGTCATATCTCTGCCGTCCGTGATCGGCTGCCAACGAGCCACTTACCATTATAAATCTCTTTCTCTTGCTGTTCTAATGAGATATTCTAGGCCCTAATCCACCCATCTGTTTGTCCCGTAAAGCCATTTGAAGACGCAAAGGTCGTTGCCCAACCTTGTTCTGACCCGAGGAGCTTTAAGTTGGGATTTTGAGCGTGTTTCACTCCCATCTTTGATAAGACCATCTCTAAAGCCTAGTTAAGATATATAGCATTCTGTTTATATGCTTAAAGATGGATTATAATGGGTGTTATGAACTGATCTCTTGTGGTTTTTGTTGGACAAAAACCAGACCCCGTTTGTCTAGACCAAGCCGCGGACTTGTTGCCCTTCTCAGACCAATTTTGCTTGTTTAACCCTTGTTAAGTTGACTCTCAACCTTAGCTTGGTATGTTAAGATAATTATGGTTAAGGTTTGGTAAGGATATGATGGGATTTAATGGTTGTTTTTCTCATGAACATCAAAGGGACAGACCTGCTCTCCTTCCGACCACTTTGAACCGAGTACATTGAAGGGCTTCTCGAAGGTTTTCTGGCTTGGTTGTCACGGGAAGAGATACCCTAAGCTTTGTTTAATATCTTCAGAGGTGGATGGTTGAGGCTTAGTGAGGATTCACTGGATTTTGATCGATGTTTGTGGTGTTTTTCCTCGAGTCGAACAAATTAGCATACCCTGGCTGAGCCGTGACTTTAGGGTCTGTGTAAGGGCTGGTAGTGCCTCTCTAAAGAGGTAAGTTGATTCTAAGACCTAGCTTGGTGTGTGAGGAAGTTAAGAGTTGAGGTTTGAAGTGAATTGGATGGAGTTTAGTGGATGATTCTTGCTTAGATCTCCGAGAGGGCCATCTGTCCATTTTTTACCGGTGAAGCCATGAGCATCAAGAGGGATTTCGCGTACTTTGCTCACTTGATTAGCTTGGTAAGTTAATCCTAAACCTTTCATAGGATATTAGGTTACTAATAGATGAACCTTGAGCTTGATTTGAATGGTTTTATTGACTAATTTTTGTGAGAGGTGTAGGAGATCTGAATCTGTTCATGAGTGAGGTTGAGTGCTTGATGACTCGTTTTTGTCTGGAAATCATGTTTTCATGCTTAATCTATGTGAGTTGAAGGTCGTGATTTAAGGAACTTTGATTTTTGAACAAAGATTAAGCATTGCTCGTTTGTATGAATTTGTGAAATGACCATGACTTGTGTCAAGCTTTGAGATTTGTGAAATGGCCGAGTGATGCATGTGTTTGATCGAAAAATTTGTAATGTGGAATACGTTTTGTCAAGTTGATGAATGCCTTGTTTTAGCGATGAATTTCATGAGTTTCTTTTCGAATGAAAATTGAGGCTATTTACAACTGATTTTTTTATAAATCAATCGCGTGTGGGATCGTAGATGAAATTATATGTGCACTGGCGTATGGAATCGCCAATGGCGTATGGGATCGTCGAGGAAATTATATGTGCACTGACGTGTGTGATTGTCAATGGCATGTGGGATCGCCGAGGAAATTTTTAAGAAATGAATATGTAGCATCTTGGGCCTCTGATCATCCTTGATTGCTGACTAGGATAGGACTTCCACATCCAGCTACCTGAAAAATATAGGATAATACAAGGGTAAGCTCGCTAACCCCACAAGAAACATTTTAAACCTGCCGCTTAATCATGTTTTATTTAATCAATTAGGCATAGCTATCGACTAGGAGCCTAAGTTCGATCTTCAAGTCATATAACATATGAGAAGGCTAATTGACGAGACATATCAGACAACCACCCAAGTTCAATTCAACTAATGTAATGCTTCCAGTCAAACCCAAGCTCATATCCGAAACAACTCCAATAATGAAGGCCTAATTGCTTATTAACATCACATAACTCCTTGCCATTCAGTTGTTTAGCCACTCGAAATAGTTCCCCCTTCATAACAATACATTGCCAATAATAAATAACTGCAGGGCCCTGTCTTTACCCGCACATAGCCCAAAAACGACTCCCGCACAGAACTCAGGTACGTCTCCTGCACATGGCTCAAGATCATTTCTACGTATGGCTCAAAAATTTCTATCCTTCATGGTGCTCTCGCACATAGCTCAAGAACAACTCTTGTTCATGGCTAAGGTACGTCTCCTGCACATGGCTCGGGGTGTTTCTCACATACAACCCGGGGACATCCATACTCCTTGGCATTACCTGCAAATGGCTCAGGATACCTCCCGCACATAGCTCAAGCTTCCAAATATCTCAACGCAAGTGGTGTTAGATCAATGAAAGGCATTAACAACAAAAGTACTTAAATCAATCACAAGCCATTATGATAACATAGATGCTCATTCTTCTTTCCAATTCACAATACCACCCACTAATAACATCACAGTTTGTTTGAGGCACCAATTCCCAATTAGTGTAATAAAGCAATCTTGAAATCTTATGGCTCTAACAAGCATTCGATCAAGGCTCTTCGAGCCTCAAGGATACCCAAAGGCCAATTAATCTCACCAAACTTTTCGTCTCAAATCCCAAACATACTCTCAATCCATTCTGGTCTTGGGCAATCAAATCTCGTCAACTACTAGGACAAACTCGCAGCCATTGTCCCACGGTTCTTGAGGCGTTCCAAGGCCACATCGACTAACCATTCTTTCCTTCCTTCATTATCTACTCCCCATGACCTAGCTAGCCCGCTTGTGACTTAGTCAAACATACTCTCAATCCATTCTGGTCTTGGGCAATCGAATCTCGTCAACTACTAGGACAAACTCGCAGCCATTGTCCCACGGTTTCTGAAGCGTTCCAAGGCCACATTGACTAACCATTCTTTCCTTCCTTCATTATCTACTCCCCATGACCTAGCTAGCCCGCCCGTGAATTAGTTTAAGTCGATCAAACCTACTTTGGATAGAATCTGTCCCGAACGTATTAGGCACTTGGAAGCATCACCATAGCTCGTTTAATCTGTGACTTCATTACCCGATCAGCTTAAGGCTTCCATACACTGTCGACACTTCATTGTTTCCTTTAGTTAGAGAATATCAAGGCCTGAGATTATGGGCAACAACTTCCTCAAACACAGTTTCTCACTAGGGCTAGCTCAAACAAATTCATCTACGACTAATAGCTCACAGCATTGAGTGACATTCAAACCATTCTGAATGAATTCAGTCCAATCCAGTTTAATCAAACTACTATCCTAAGGTTAATTAAAAAGGTTAGATCATGTTCTTCAGGTTCGATCCTCAATTCAAACTCCAAAGCCGTCCCTATTTAGCTCGGTTCTACCACTAATTCCATGCCAGTTCAGCCTAGACCCCAACCGAGCATTCTCTATCCTTAAGCTCGTTTTCTTTTGTGGAATAGTCAGAATCTAATTCACCAAACAGATCAATAAATATCTCAATATCTATGCTACAACAAGGTTAGAAGAGGTTCCTTGCCTTAGAGTTTGCGAAGGAAGCTTGGCGTGGTCTCGATTGCTCCTTACTTTTCTTTCGCTGGCTCTTAGACGGACATAGTGTGTTCTGTCCTTTCTCTTCTTTCTCCTCTCTTTAGAGTGAGAAAATGAAACCAAATGAGACCCATCTCTTCCCCTAGCATGGGTTAGATTGAGGGAGGAGTGAGATGCGACACTTGGCCTCCTTTCTTCAACAATTGGTGGGAATGAAACAACCTAGTCGCCACTTGTCATTTAATCCTTGCATGCATTGTCATGCCCCGAACCCAATGGGCACGCGAACATCTCGCCAGGGCATTTTTATTTTCATCAATACCCAGGATCCTTCGGCTTGCAATTTATAAATTCACAGAAATGAAATATGCAAGCGGAAGCAAGAAAACCAACTCCTTTGCTATTTTCACAAAAGATGACTTCGGGACAATACAACACAAGAACAATTATTCCACATACAATGTAGGATTTTGGTTTACAATTCCAACTCTAAGACAATATTAAATCACTAAGGTCACAAAAGGAATGTCACGCCTTAAACCCCGCGAGCACGCGAACATCCCACCAGGCCGTTCATCATCTACTCAGTTCTCCCAGGATTCTTTGGCTCATAACTCAATTAATACATCTCTTATTCGGAAGTGAGAAACAACTTCATACAATTAAAAAACACAAGATGACTTAAGATAAAAAAGGATACACATCTCATAAATGTCAGAGTCAGTTACAAATCTAACTCTCATCAATATACAATTCCTAAGGTCTTGATCATATTCATTTTGATTTCCTCCGTGATTTCCTTAAATGTCAACCTATGACAAGTTCGGGTTTTCTTTGCTTGGGACCTAAAAAAGTTAATCCCCAACGGGGTGAGATATATATCTTAGTAAGTGAAACCTAAACCTAAACTTGATCACTAGTTCCCACATACCACAAAACAATACCAGATGCAGAAAACCACCAATGCAATGGCACAAGACCTTCATAAATCAACCATCTTGGTAAGACATGCATAAACTCAGGGTCACAATTAGACATACTCAATTTCATGGGTTCAGGCACATGGCCTATAAACCAATCGATACCACCGGGGCTCAAAGCCAATCGGTGTCACTGGGGCTCATAGCCAATTGATACCTCTGGAGCACCAAGCCAATGCGATCTTTGGAGCACCAAGCCAATTAATCGCTGGGGGCACTATAGCCCATTCATCTAACATCGGCACTATAGCCGTTTTATAACATAAGCATTATAGCCATCTATATAGCATATATATTATAACCAATTCAAGAACATAGGCACTATAGCCAATTCAATAACAGGGGTTTCATAGACAATTCATATGATTCCAACGCTCAATAGCCGAACTATGTCACCATATAAACGTCATCCAATCACATCAAGCAATTCAAGTCATAGCCTTCACCAAACAAACAATTCATTCGACCACTCAATCCAGTAGCGTCCTGATGTTCAGATAAGGATTTAGAGAATACTTACCCGTGATCAAGCTAGCAATTCCCAAGCCAAATGATCCCCCTAGATCAACAAACTCATGGCCATAGCAGGGGTCACACGCCGTCCTAGGACAAATCACATTTCTAAATCAAAACTCAACCATTTCTCAACCATACTTTACCAATACCTCAATAACACATCAATTGATAAACTACGATGTCTTAATAACCATTTAAAGATACGGCGTCATCTCCACGAACCCCCAAAATGTTCAGTTTAAACAATCCTTTAACAGGGCAGAATATAACTTGAGTTTTGTGCATAACTCAGCCCTTAAATCACCTCCAATCTGCCAATCCAATTCACATACTCCTCAATAACATCTCATATAATATCTTATGGTGCCTTACTAATTATTTCAAAATAAAAAAACTCATTATTTAACCCCCAATAGGTTCGGTTCAATTAGAATACCAACAAAGCAGAATCGGTTTTGACCTAACCCGCACAAATCATTTCATAAATCAATTCTAAACTTCAATCCGTTACAAAACCAACTTGTTATAACCTTAAATTATATGTTTAGAAAGCTCATCAAAGATTTAGAGGCAAAACGACACCACAAAGGCTTTCAATTGGTTCAACTCTTCGATGCGTAAGCGGTCAGATTCTGCCTCAAGGAAACCGCCCCCAAATCAGCCATGAAACTCATCAAAACCCAAATAAAATTGCAATCACAGTTCAGCCAACTTTAATACTAGGAGTGTAGAAGACCTCACCAAATTTTTGGAGCCATTTGAAGTCTTAAAGCCCCCTAAATAGGTCATTTCCCCATAATCGATCAGAATCTGACCCGTCCTGACCTTTACCCACTCAAACAGACCTATGAGACAAATGGCTGAGCCAAATCAAGGTTATAATATGTCCCTAGAACCACAAGGCGATAAACTTTCAGATGGAAGTAGTTTTACCTCAATCCGATATTGAACAAAAATGTTATAGATCGAGGAAGTAAGGTGGTCGGGACTGGTCGGGAGGGACAGTTTGGTCGAGAGAGGAAAGAAGAAGAAGAAAAAGAAAATAAAAGGGAAATGAGGGAGAGGAAGTGCACGGCTGATGAAAAGGAAAATGAAGCTTTCATCAAATAATTGAGGTGTTAATTTGACAAGATTAATTTTATGGACAATTAATGCTTGGCCTCTTCCTTGGTTGACACTTGGCAAGCTTCTAGAAGACCGTGGTCCACCATTGACATCCTTTGACTCTACCACATAAATTACGGCAGCCATATAGAGGGTCTAAACTGACCAAAATGACCACCATTAGTTCTTAAGGTTAGAACAAATGTCAATAGGCAAATTAGTCATTTTACATTTTCCGTCCGAAATTTCATTTTTCCAATATAAATTATCCTCGATGAGGCGACTTCCATTTCAATTTAAATGTTGAAATTCCTAAATGTCCAATACCTAAATCTCAAGGTCCAATTTCTTGTGGTGCTCTTGTCAACTGTAAATTCCAATTTATCTCAAACTGACAGGTGACTCTTGCAGGTGCCACGCGTATTGACGTTGGGATTTCTTAAGTCATGGCGACTTTGGTTGTTATGTAATTGCGAGGGTTTATCGCTAGCTCATGCGGTCCTGATCATAAGAATCTGATTTAGGAAGTTCTTGCAAATTACACATTGGTTAATCACTAGGTCAACACCAAACAAGTACTCAAAGTACCATTTCAATCATTCATGCCATAAATCCAGAGGCATCTACCACTCTAGCATAATCACAACAGGCTATATTAATCTCAACAGGCATCAGTTTAACGAGGTTGTCGTCTAATCATAAAACACGCCTAACAGTCCAATCATAAACATCAATTTTCTTTTTCAAAGGGCATTCACTGCCTAGCATGAAACTTTTAACCATGCCAATCATAGGCGTCATTATACATGCCATGTCACTTTCAAAAATTCACTGTGAGAATCACTCCCATGCCATACATCTCTTAAACACAATCGGACTCAGCCTGATACCTAGACTTTTCCCTTTCAATTTATGGCTTGGTTCATTCCTTCCTCTTTCCATCTTAGAAGTCTGCTAAGAGCCGCTCCTTGTCTGTACTTTTCTGTACCGACGATCATTCCCCACCCTCGTCAAACTTGGTTGTTGCTGGTTGTCTCAAGTCATACATTTACGGAGAAAGTCCCATTCCATACGTCCCACAACATGCTTCATTACGATTTGTAGGTATCTCATCAACTTGTCCCATACCAAGTGACAGTTTATTAAGTCCAATAATGATAAGCTTATGCATATTCCCTTATCAACTTTCATTTCATAGCCACAAACACATGCACATCATATTTGTTCTCACTACCCGTCATACCACAATCGTCTTCAAATCGATTCTTATCCATCGAAGATTTCTAATTCCATCAATGATCATCACATCACATAGATTAATTGCCTATGTTCAACCACCCTGAGTTTAGTTGCTATTCAAGTCAAATCCATGTGCATTCGATCACAATTAGCCTTTAATCAAAATATTTCCTTTTGGCTTCCTTGTATACACCTCGTCTCATACCATCTAAGGTTGTCAATAGTAATCAATAACTAAAACCATCAAGATATAACGCAATTCAAGCCTGAATCCACTAATACCGGTCATCTCTTTATAACTCATACTCCTCTAGTTGCGTTATTGTCAAACCACAATCGCAATCATATAATCCAATCGACCTCTTATTCATAAGCAATTCTCTACTAACCTCAAGCATAATTACTACCTCAAAATTCATGTTTATGTCTCTTTAATTTTTGTTTCCTACCACATGAACCTCAATCACAGCATCACTCAAGATCATCCATTAAATCGACACTAGAACCCTTAGAATACTACTCAAGTTAAAGCCTATACTATTAGTGTAGAAGATCTCACCGAAAATTTGGAGCCATTTGAAGTCTTGAAGCCCTTGAAAAACATCTTTTCCCAAAACCGGTCAGAATCTGACCCCATCCTGACCTTTGCCCACTCAAATAGACCTACGGGACAAACGGCTGGGCCTAATCAACCTTATAATATGTCCCTATAACAATAGAACGATAAGCTTTTAGATGATGGTGGTTCTATCTCAATCCGATATCAAACAAAAAAGTTATTATCGGAGGAAGTGAGGTGGTTGAGACTAGTCGGGCGACACAGTTCGGCCGAGTGAGGAAAGAAGAAGAAGAAAAAGAAAACGAAAGGGAAATTAGGGAGAGGGGGTGCACGACTGATGAGGAAGGAAAATGAAGCTTTCCTCAAATAATTAAGATGTTAATTTGACAAGATTGATTTTATGGGCAATTAATGTTTAGCCTCTTCTTTGATTGATACTTAGCAAGCTTCTAGAAGACCTCAGTCCACCATTGGCTTCCTTCGACTCTATCCACTTAAATTTGGGCCGCTATATAGAGGGTCTAAAACGACCAAAATGACCTCGATTGGTTCTTAGGGCAATGCCAAAGGTCTAGGGACAAAATGAACATTTTACACTTTCCGTCCAAAATTTCATTTTTCCAATGTAAATCACCCTCGATGAGGCGATGTCCATTTGAATTTAAATGTTGGAATTCCTAAATGTCCATTACCCAAATCTCGAGGTCTAATTTCATGTCGAGCTCTCATTAACGGTAAATTCTAGTTTGTCTCAAACTGACGGGCGACTCTTGGAGGCGCTACACATATCGACCTTGGGATTTCTTAAGACGTGGGGACTTTGGTCGTCATGTGATTACGAGGGTTTATTGCTAGCTCCTACAGTCCTGATCATCGAAATCCGATTAAGAAAATTTTCAAATTACAGATTAGTTAAACGGAATCACCTATGTTCCAACGTATAACAATCGCAAGGCATTCGACGATTGTTCCTAAATCGATTTCTGCTGGTCTAAAATATTCCCTCGACAATCCTTATGGGCAAATTACCATTTCTCATTCAAATTCCCTAGGTCCACCTAACCGACTCTGCGTCAGTCTTTCCCTTTTGGTCAGTTAACTCGAAAGTGACCAACTCCGAACGAGTTACAATTGAAACACACCAATCGATACCTTCCATTCCATAGCCTCGAGAGGGTCGAAATTCGGAATGTCACAGTAAATGTGACATTCTGATTTTCAGTCGATTTCAGGCTCAGTAATGAGAAGTGTGTGTCTAGAGATGTATTTCAATCGCATCCTACTCGAACCTGATCAATTCGAGTAGACTGACCAAAGGGGAAAGGCTAATACGAGACGAGGTACGTAAACCTTGGGAACTCGGAAAGAAAATGACGCTTTGGCCATAAGAATTGTCGAGGGAACTAACAATAGACCCTCACAATTACATGACAACCAAAATCGCAATGAATTGACGAGCCCTAAACGTGATATGAGTCACGGGGTCGATACGCGTAATGTCTGCAAAAGCCGCCCGTCAGTTCGGGATAGATTGGAACCACAACTGATAGAGAAAACTATCAAAAAAGAGCCTTGAAAGTTTGAAATTGAAAATCAAGAATTTCAACGTTATTCAGATTGGTCATCGCCCTATCGAAGGTTTCCGGAATGAGAAAAACGACTATCGGAACGTTGAGGGTAAAATGACCGTTTTGCCCCTCAAGCTTAGAACTTTGTTATTATAATTGGAGAAGGGAAAAATGGACAATTGACACCCCCTAGGCTGCGAACACAAGGACAAAGAGATGGCCATTGGATCTCGCTGATTTGAGCAAATGCCAAGTATCAAACATCCAAGGGTTGTGGTCATATCACACTATTCACTCGCCTACCAATCAAAGCCTTTGACCAAGCTTGAATATAACCATTTTCTCTCACTCTCCTCTCTCATTTTCAGCCAGACCAAGCTTCAAGAGAACAAAACCCCCATCTTCTTCTTCCTCCAATTTCTGCTCACCGACATCAGAATCTGGGCTCCACTTCAATAAGAATCGGAGAATTTGGATCACCGAGGAGTCCGGAGCAAGGATTCTCCCGAGAGTCGATGGAAACTGCTCCAATCTGAGGTAGGTTTGGTTATCAGTCCCATTGGTGGTCGAAATGTTGGAATATATAGCTCAAATTTTGTGGAGATCAAGTTGAGATGTGTAGAAATCTATGGTAAACATTTGGTCTTAATTTGATGAGTTTTTGACCACGAACCGACCTAGTACATTTCGCCCAGAAACTGACATGGAGGAACCAATGATTAGTTCTGAAGCCTCTGTTCGGTGCCCACGAGGGCTACTTCCGGCCACCAGCTACCGTCGCTCGACCACCATAGCATAGATCCACCTCTTGCCGACGTCCTTCAACTTGAATTAAGTCATTTGGAGCTCTATGGAATTTGGAGCAAGTATTCTCCCACAGGCCGACAGAATTGGAGCCAACCTGAGGTAGGTTTGTTTCTCAGTCCATTTGAAGATCGAATTTTTGGAGTTTAAAGGCCAAATTTGGTGGAGACTTAGCAGACATGTGTAGGAATCTGTGGTAAAAATTGGGGATTTATTTGATAAGTTTTTGACCATGAACCACTCATGTATATCTTGCCCAGAATTTGCCGGTTACTGACCAAGGAAGGATTCGGCGACTTCAAGCTCAAATCTTTGGTGAGCCTCTTGGATCCTTAACCAGACATGTTAAGAAATAGGATGATGAGTAAATGATGGCAATAGAGTTGGTTTAGTGGCCGGGCAAAATCGAATAGTTGGAGGCTGAGGTTGGCAATATTGAGTCCCAAATTGGTGTTTATGATGTGATGAGATGTTGAGGGTTGTGTTATGGGAATTGGGATTGATGGATTGAGGAATTGAGTATGGAAATTAATGAAATTGATTGAATATGTTAGGTTGCGCGACAAGTCCGGTTGTGGACATTGAGGGCCAAAACTTTGGGGCTCAAGAGGAGTAATTTGTGTCGCCAAATGAAAGGTAATGGAATTACTAACCCTTTGTTAAAATGATTAGACTCAATTGGGTAAGTCGAGGGCCGATAGGAACAAATTATGAGAATTTGTTCAGGTGGGTAGCTTAGTTGCATCCTAAGATGTCATAGGATGGTTGTGTATCACATTATCTAAGCCTGAGTCGTTTGCCATGTCTGGATTTCATATTATTTGCTTTGCATGTCATGAGTGTTAATTGTGCTTGAGTCGCACCCATGTTTATATGTGAAATGAGGTAAAGTAGTATGGCATGACCATAGCATGGCATGGCCCTGAGGCGTATGAGACGCGGGACGAAAGGTTGAGATCCTGATGCGACGAGGCCGCAGGGTGAAGTATGATTAGATGGCGCCCTGATGCGACGGAGTCGCGGGGTTGAGATAGCCACAGTCCTGATGCGATATAATCGCGGGATAGAGTATGAGCTCATAAACCCTGCTTGGAGATAATTCGGGACCTGATGAGTTTACGTGGGTCACCGACAATGACTTGATGCGTTTACGCGGGCCGTGCCTGAGGCTATCTAATCGCGGGCTAGAATTGAGGCAAGCAAAGGTTGATCAGTGTGGCGAAGTGATAGGCCGAGCATATATGTGCATTTGTGTGTGATATGAGATCATAAATATATGACTGTCTTCTATATGTTGTTGTTTATTGAATTGTGACTGTTATGCCCTTTCGATTCATGAGTTTAGATCTGTCAAGGGATGTGACTGCTTGAGTGGACGGTCGGCCTAACCTAGGATTATGACCCACCTTACTGAGATTTATATCTCACCCTAGTGGGGGCTTACATTTTACAGGTTCCAGGTGAAGGTGGCACAAGCTTGCCAAAGATTAGCGTCTGAAGAGATAGTTGATCAATTGCAATAGAATGGAATTGTCAATTGTGGATATTGAGGTTGTACTTCGGATATTGAATTGGGGAATGATCTTTTAGTAATTAGTTAAGGTGATTTTGATATACCCTTGTGTCCTAAGTCATCGTATGTTGTTGTATTTATATAATTAAAGAAGGCATCGCTTCTACATGCATTTGATTAGAGGAGTTGTATGTTATTGGCTGTTGGATCTTGGAGCGTTAATGAATGAACGGCATGGACAGGGATATTCGCGTGCTCTCCGAGTTCGGGGCGTGACATCCACGTTCGATTTGGTATCAGAGCAAGGTCAGCTCGATCCAAGGTGATTGAGATCTGGAGTGATAAGGAGCGATGACTTGAGGACAGTTACATATTGAGGTCTATGGGACTAAGGTTGGATTGTGAGTCTCGAGCACGTAGGCTTGAAGTTGTGTACACTTGAATTATCCTAGAGTTAATTTTAATGGATGATCTTGAGTTAGATGGTGATTAAAGTTCAAATGGAAGCAAGCTGTGATTGGAGGGAGCATGGACTTTGAGGTGGTAATTATGCTTGAGAATAATAGGAAATTGATTATGAATGAAGGGTCAATTGAGGTGTATGGTTACGATCTTGATTTATCGATGACCCAACTTGAGGAGTACGAATTATAAAGAGACGACTGATATTAGTGGATTCAGGCTTGAATTGCATGATATTTTGATGGTTTAGTTATCGATTGCTATTGACAGCGTTGAGTGACATGAGTTGAGAAGAATACGAGGAATACCTGAATCGAAAATCAGTTGTGATTGGATATATGAGGAGTTGATTTGAATGTTGACTGGACTTGAGATAGATAATGGAATATAAACAATTGATCTGCGAGATGTGATGGTCATTGGTGGAATTAGAACTCTTGAATGGATAGGAATTGATCTGAAGGCGCTTTTGTTATGACCAGTGGCGAGGACGGTCATGCTGTGCTTATGTTTGTGACTTTGAAATGAAAGTCGATGAGGGTGCATGCAATGACTTATTGCTATTGGACTTGATAAACCGTCGCTTGGTGTGGGACGAGTTGATGGGATACTTACAAACTGTGATGAAACATGATATGGGGCATGTGGAACGGGGCTTTCTCTGTAGATGTATGGCTTGGGACAACCTGCATCGGTCAGGTCTGATGAGGGCGAGGAATGATTGCCGGGAAAGAGAAATTCGGACAAGGAGCGGCTCCTAACAAGCTTCTAAGATGGTAGAGGCAGGAATGACCCAAGTCTTAACTTGAAAGGGAGAAGCCTAGGTATCAAGTTGAGTCCAATTGTAGATAATGTATGGCACGGGATTGATTCTCATCAAGGATAATTGAAAGTGGCATGATCGGTGTAATGGTGCCTATGAGTGGCATGCTTAAAAGCTTTGTGCTTGGCGGTGGATGCCCTTGGAAAAGAAAAGTGATAGTTGTGATGGGCATGTTTGATGATTAGCCTCGTGTGATTGACTTGGCCAAGATATAACCGAAAAGTTAGACGACGTATGGGTTTATGCCTTTGGAAACGAGGCATGTTGAGATGAGATAGTCTGTTGTGACAATGCTAGAGAGGCAGATGCCTTTAGGCCTAGAGTATGTGTTTTGACCTAGTGAATCGTTGTCTTGAGTGCTTGATTGACAGTTGCCTAGTTAAAGCTAGCTTAGTAAAGGTTATTATTTGAGAAATTGCCTCGTTGAGGCTGGCTTGAAGAATGATTACTGGTCAAGGATGATTTGAGATCCATGGATATTTGGCAATTAGTTGAGAGTTTCTCGTGTGCCATTATAGAGTTGTTTGGGAACCACTGATGGATGATAGAGGTGAATGATGAGGTGAACAGCCTGAGATTGATGAACTTGAGTAGATGACTTGAGTCTTGGATTCCTAAGGGGAATCATAGTGGCCAGGTGACATGAGAACCTAATAAGACTGAAGGACCAATGTATGGTCGTTAGAGTCGCGCTTGGCTTGCGTATGTGAGATACGAAAAGATCCAAGGACTAAGATGGATCATGAGAACTTAATGAGATTGAACGACCAAGGTGTGGTCGTAGAAGAGCGTTGGGCTCGAGGATATGTAGTATGATAAGATCCAAGAATTGAGATGGATCATGAAATTGAGTAACTATGGGCGATTTGAGTAACGAGTACTAAAAGAGGATATGGATCGATCGGTTGATCGTACGAGACCCAAGAGGTGAATGGGTCATGAGGACTTTAAATGGAAATGGGAAAAATTGTTGATTAAGCAAGCTTGGAGAGGAGCTGTCGTGATTCTCTAAATCACTGTGGTGGTGAATGCTTGTGCTGAAGAGTTAAGTGACAGAAGTCACGAGAAAAGGACTCGGAGTAAGCCTTTTCGAGATTGAATGTGTGGGTAAGATTATGAGAGTTTGGAAAAGCTTGTAAGGTTATGTATAAGGCTGAAATTGATTGAGCCAGGCCGAGGGATGAGGTTTGACATTGTCTCCCTCTAGATTGAGGATTTTATGAGAAAACCTCAGAGGTTTGGGTGCCCTAAAAGAAGGAAAATGACCCTGGCAGTACTAGCCCTACGAGGCTATTAAGGATTGGTGAAATGTCACTAGAGGAAGGGTTTTCTCGGAGGCATGAGACCTGCCGAGACTATCTTTGTTGAGTTGATCGATGGAAAGTATTATTCTGGGAATTGCTTGAGAGCATGGATTATTTGGATCCTGATATTGTTGCAAGGATCATAGGATGATTGACCAGTATGAGACAGAGTTATTAAGGTCGCTTAGACATATGGTAAGGGTGGCCAAGGACTCTTGAATAAGATGAGTAACTCCCTGAGTGAATGGGAACTTGAAGACCTTATGACTGAATGTTGTTCCCGATTTTAAGGAATGGCGATGAGACTCAGCAAGAGAAGAGAATGATCAAAATATTTATGAGTAAGAGAATGATCAAAATATCTCTTTGCTCATGGATTACGAGCAAAGAGATATTCATTATGAATATGGAGCGTGCCTATGGGAAATGGTTGATTACTTGGGCGAAGGCCCATAGTGGAAAGTGAGTAGTAAGTCTTTTCTGTTGTGAATAAGGTTGAAGAAGAATCAGCATGCTAGATTGCCTGAAGTTAATGGTTTCCTCGAATCGGTTGATTGGATTGAAATGATGAGAAATGCAGTCATGAGTTGTCGTTCCCTAAAGAATAGGACATTGCTCTTAAAGGATGATTGGAATCATGAGAAATGAAACCATGAGTTGCTATTTCCTAAGGAATAGCGCATTGATCTTAAAGGGCGATTGGACCATGAAATGGTCACTGACGAAGGGAAAAGTGAACGAACTTGATAGCCCTGACTGGTTATGATTCCAGTGAATGATTTAGTAAGCGAAAAGAGTGCTTAGAGAATACCCGCAAAGTGATTTGAGGAAATCGAATTGACCATTCGACAAGTGAACTGGTGAAGACTCAAGGACGAACCTATATTGTCACTGGAGGTGATTGAGTTATGGAAAAGAGAATGTGAAAGCATGGTGGCATTTCAGCTCTAGAGTAAAGGTGTCGCCGTTGGCGCAGACTCCGAGATTGCCGTCCTATGGAACGAGAAGGACAAGGTCAATTTGAAGTAAGAAAATGCCACAGAGTTGTGTAGTTTCTTCCTTAGGGTAAGAGACCCTATTGTGAAAGGAAGAAAAGCTCTAAATTGTCTTAGTACGATGATTGAGCGTCTGTATCGAGAAAGAGGACGCTGGACCTGAATGATTCCTGGAAGTGAAATCTGAGAGACTATCTTGAAGACAATGTTGAATTCCAGGATGATGTTGACGTCTAGTGGAACAAACGGGATTGGATAAGGTCGACTTAGTAAGTATGAAACTCAGAGGCTAACATTAATGCTTCTCGAGGAGAAGAGTGACAAGGATAAACGAAATGTCGTGTGGTCCTAGAGGAGACCTGTGATGACAGAGAGCCAAGGTCTGAGCTCAAGAGAAAAGTGCGAGGTATAGTTGGGAAGATTCGACACTTAGTAGAAAGAAGTGATAATAATCGAATTAAGTGCCCAAGGAATGATTGAGTTGGTCGTTACCATCTCGAGGGACGATAGTTGAACTCGTGTAAGGAGCCATGAGAAACATGAACAGTTTTTGAGGATGTTGTATGGGCTCTGAGAAAATGTCTATTACATGCTAAGTGTGAAAAGTGTAAGTTGTAAACCTGATGGAGTAATATTCACGCAATGGAATAAGTGATGAATCCTTTGAGGATTGTGATAAGTGAATAATCGACTATAGTCGATGCGAGTTGCGGAAAGTGCAAAGCTTCACGGGATTGATGAGTGACAATAGACGGACTATTGAAAGATTTTTTACAAGAGCTGTTCCATTGATAAAATGGGTTAAGGGCCTGATGTAATGCGAGTGGGCGGATGAACGTGAAAGGGGTTTTCAAGGACTTAAATTGAGCTGATGACTATATAGTTTATGGCGAGTCAAGTTGAAGATTGAAAAGCTTGTGAAGGTCGTAGTGACACGACACACAATGAAACTCGAGGCATAATAAGACAATGTGAAATGGATATGGTTGGTATGTTGCAAAGATAATGCCATATGAATTGGCATGCTTAGAGCATGATTGGAGTCAGTTTGTGAATATTCTCGCAACAAAGTTTGAAATGGAAAATCTTGCTTGGGTGGAAGAAGATTTCAAGTCTATATCTGCTCCAAAGATATCAAATAGTAATTTTCTGAGAGGAATTGAACGAGAGGCAACTCAAATGTATAGAGTTGTTTGTGGATGTGAGAGCGTTGCTTAGATAAAGAAAAGACCTCGAAATTATGGGAATTATAAGATGTGAGAGCATGGAATGTCTAAAGGGAATTGGTGAAAAGGCGCATAGAACGAAAAGATCACCCAAGTGTTGTTAAAGCGATGTTCATATCGCTAAGGAAGGGTGAATTGTTTAACGGACGATTACAGTTGAGAGTTGAGCATTGAGAATTATGAAGCTTTGGGATAGCACAAAGGTACGCTAGACTCGCATCAATCCTATCGATGAATGGACTAAAAGGGGGATTGGTCTAACATGAGGTTAAGCATTAGGTATGCTGACAAGAAATGGGCATGATATTTAAAGTTGAAGTTTGTCTATCTTGCAGTCGAGCACTAGACGTGTCGATGAGAGTTGAAGGATCACTTTGATCCAAGGGAATTGACGGATGGAGTCGAGAATGGGTTACTATGGAAGTAACCATGTGACTGTTTAAGGAGTCGAGAGGGCCATAACTCGATTTGATTGATGAAGGCCAAATTGATAAAACCCTGAAATCTCTGTTGGCATGAAAGGAGCTTAAAAGGAGTAATGCGCCGAAGAGTATGAACATTAAGAGTTTATTCTGGCAAGGGCTTGGCAATGATGGTCATAGACAAATGAAAGGGATAAGGCGAATGCTTGAGGATGAGCTGTGACATTCTGATTTTCAATCAACTTCAGACTCTATAATGAGAAGTTTATTTATATCAAGCGATGTATTTTAGTTATATTCCGCTCAAATCTGATCAATTTGAGTAGGCTGACCAAAGGGGAAAGGCTAAAGCGAGACGAAGTACGTGGACCTAAGCAACTCGGATAGAAAATGACGATTTGACCAAAAGGATTGTCGAGAGTATATTTAGAACCACCAAAAGGCCGATCTTAAAACAATCAAGGATTACCATGCGAGTGTCGTGCGACTGGAGCGCGGGTGACGCCGCTTAACCAGCGTACGATTTGCAAAATTATCCTAAATCGGACTGTGACGATCGAGACCTTAGGGACTAGCGATAAACTCTCGCAATTACATGACAACCAAGGCCGTCATGAATTGACAAGCCCTAAATGTGATGAGAATCACGGGTCGATACGCATATAGTCTGCAAAAGCCTCCCGTCAGTTTGGGATAGGCTGGAATAACGTCTGATAGAAAAAACGATAAAAAACGAGTCCTGAAAAAGGTTGAAATGAAAAATCAAGAATTCCAATGTCAATAAAATTGGCCGTCACCCTATTGAAGAAGTCAAAAATGAGAAAAATAACGTTCCGAACGTCGAAGGCAAAATGACCGTTTTGCCCCTCAAGCTTAGAGCTTTGTCTTTATAATTGAAGAAAGGGAAAAATGGACATTCTCTCCCCCGCCCCCAAGCTGCCAAAAATTGAAGGACAAGAGATGGCCATTGGATTTCTTGGGATAGAGTAATGGACAAGTGTCAAGCATCCAAGGGTGGAAGATCAATTCATCAATTAATGCCCACCTACCAATCACTTCAATTAATTAATTTTTGGGGATAACCTGCTCTCTCTCTTTTTGCTCTCTCTCACTCTCCATTCGGCCATTTTTGCTCCCCCAAAGAATCGTGGACCATCTTCTTCTTCTTCAATTCTGCTGCTCGCCGATCGGGTCAGACGTCGCCGTTTGGTCCGTACGACCGCCTCTTCCGGCCACCAGCTGCAGTCGGCCGACCACCACAGCATAGATCCACCTCTTGCCAACATACTCCAACTTGAATGAGGTCATTTGGAGCTCTATGGAATTATGGCAAGCATTCTCCCACAAGTCGACAGATTCTGCTCCAGTTTGAGTTAGATTCGGTTCTGAACCCTTTTAACAGCCAAAAACTTAGAACATTTGGCTCAATTTGGTGGAGACCAAGTAGACATATAGATGGTTCTATGGTAAAAATTGAGGATTTATTTGATAAGTTTTTGACCATGAACCACCCACCCTTTTATATTATGCCTAGAATCTGCCGGTATTTTGGATCTTAGACAACCGGCGAACTTCCGACGAATTTCCGGCATCCACGTGACTTGAACCTCATGGTGAGAACTCCAAACCCTTAGGTAGACCTTATAAGAGGTAGAAGGGTGTATAATTGATGGATTTGAGGTAGATGAGGACCGGTTGGACCCAGCACGAATAGAACCGAATGGAACCGGTTCAATGCCGGGCCAAACCGAATCTGTGGAGGGCTGAATAGGCTGGATTTGTATTGTAATTTGATGTGTATGGTGTGTTATGATGATGAGGAGTATGTTATAAGTGATTTGGACGGATGAATTGAGGAATTGGACTTGGAATTTGACAAATCGATTAAATTATCCTAGGTTGCGTGACAAATCAGATTTGGACTTGGGGTGGCCGAATCCTAGGAGGCTCGAGGAGGTGTAATTTGCGTCATTAAGCAGAGGTAAGGAATTTCCTAAACCAAGGCTAGGGGGATTGGACTCGATTGTGTAAGTCAAGTAGGAAATTGATCGATTAATGGGCATATTTCTAAAGTCATGAGCCTTAGCATGTCTTAGGATTAATTAAAGAGTTTATGTGTGCCTTGACTTGTATTGGAATCGCGTGCCATGTTTAGGTAATAATTTAATTGCTTTGCATGCCATGGGATTGTGAATGCTACTTGACATGTAATTGACATTGAGTGTGTAAATGATAGAAGATCATGGCATAAATCCTGATTGTAGCATGACATGACGAGGCCCTGAGGCATGTGAGACGCGGGGCGGAAGGTTGAGACCCTGATGCGACAAGGTCGCGGGGTGAGTTGTGATTAAGTGGCGCCCTAATGCGACGAAGTCGCGGGGTCGAGATAGTTACAGTCCTTATGCGATCTAATCGCGGTACAGAATATGAGCTCATAAACCCTGCCTAGAATTGAACCGGGGCTTGATGCGTTTACGCGGGCAGAGCCTAGTGTGATCAAATCGCAGGCTAGAGAATGAGGCAGACAGAGGTTAATTAATGTGGTGAAATAACAGACCGAGCATATACGCGCATTTGTGTGTGACATGAGAATATAAATGCATGTCTGTCCTGTGTGCATTATTGTTTATTGAATTATGAATGTTATACCTGAGTGTGACCTTGAGTTGGATAGGTTGGGTAACTTGGCTACCTAAGTGGACAGTCAACCTGACCTAGGGTTAGGTTTTTCTTACTGAGATGTGTATCTTAACCCTTTTGGGGAAACCTTACTTTACAGATCCTAGATAATAGCAATGTGGCCTTTCAGGCTCGGGGACCCGTAGGAGATGACGGCATTTTACGATGAGTTTCCCGATAGGCAGGGGAATATATATATGTAAGGAAATGTGCAGTAGTTTAAGTAGACATGGGAAAGCCGAACTAGAAGCCTCATCGGTTCGAGGGATGGTTTAGACGGGACGGGGATAGAAAAGTCGGGCCGCTAAAGCCCCATGAAGTTCCGGAGGGTGCCTTACCTCCTTGGTGTCAGATGATCTCGGGCCAGGAGTTTCCCGAGGGCTTAGTGGTAGAGTCGAGGAATGGCCCAGAACGGACGCCGACCGCGGAGTACTCTGTGCCACCGCCGGAGGACGTGGTCATCGCGGTAGAGTTGTCAGAGGGAGACCTATTCGAACCGGACCAGGAGGCTACCATGGATGGAGACCCAGCTGAGCCGTTGCAGGAGGCGATTGTGGAGGACTATATGGAGATTTCGTCAAAGACTTTCTCCGAGTGCTAGCCATCAGAGGAGAGCGATGACACCGGGGATTCCGGCAGCTCTTCCTAAGCGACTCCGGACGTCGATCTGATTTTTGACCGGCAACCTGATCTCATCCTTGGTGGATTTTGTGGATACCTTTTTGGCATACTTACCCGTCGCCCCTAATGTTTAGCGGATTTAGTTGTTATTGATCTGTAGGTGATGATGTACGGCTTTCTTGATGCTATCCATGTTCTACTTAGTCTGTATGTGTATATATATATTGTACGAGAGACGTTGGGCACCGCTTCCGTGTGCTTAATGTAAACCATCTTATCTTATCTCTCGACCTTTCTATATATATGAGGTGGATCCTTGGGACTGCCTAGAGATTGTTGTTGTTCTACTTGCAGGGATGATTGCGTGCTCGAGATGAGGCGCGAGGCGTGACATGAGTTGTCTGCAAATGATATTGAAAGCCAAAAGAGAATGGAGAAAAGCCCATTGGATTGAGGACTGGAGGACACAAGTCCTAGAGAAGGATGGCCTTGAGTTGGAAAAGACGGACAAGATCGTCAAACCATGGAAAGGATTAACCAGAAAAGTGAGGGTGCGACAAGACGCCTACACCCCAAAGGATTGGATGGGGCAAGAGTTGTGACATTCTGATTTTCAATCGATTTCAGGCTCAGTAATGCGAAGTGTGTATCTAGAGATGTATTTCAGTCGCATCCCGCTCGACCTGATCAATTCGAGTAGACTTAACCAAAGAGGAAAGGCTAACGCGAGACGAGATACGTGGATTTGGAGAACTTGGATAGAAAATGACGCTTGGCCATAAGGATTGTCGAGGGAATTAGTAATAGACCCTCGCAATTACATGACAACCAAAGCCGTCATCTAATTGATGAGCCCTAAACGTGATGTGAATCACGGGGCCGATACGGGTAATGTCTGCAAAAACCGCCCGTCAGTTCAAGACAGGGTGGAACCACATCTGATAGAGAAAACTATCAGAAAAGAGCCTTGAAAGTTTAAAATGGAAAATCAAGAAATCCAACGTTATTCGGATTGGTCGTCACCCTATCAAAGGTTTCCAGAATGAGAAAAACGACGTTTGGAACGCCGGGGGTAAAATGACCGTTTTACCCCTCAAGCTTAGAACTTTGTTATTATAATTGGAGAAGAGAAAAATGAACAATTGACACCCCCTAAGCTGCCGAACACAAGGATAAGAGATGGCCATTGGATCTCCTTGATTAGAGCAAATGCCAAGTGTCAAACATCCGAGGGTTGTGGTCATATCACACTAGTCACTCACCTACCAATCAAAGCCTTTGACCAACCTTGAATATAACCATTTTCTCTCTCTCTCCTCACTCATTTTCGGCCAGACCAAGCTCCAAGAGAACATAAAGCCCATCTTCTTCTTCCTCCAGTTTTTGCTCACCGGCGACCGGAATCTAGGCTCCACTTCGCCGACCACCACGGCCACTTCCGACCACCCCTGGATGCCAGCCAACCACCAAAACAAATATCTATTTCTTATTGACATTTTCCAGCAAGAATCGAAGCATTTGGAGTACCGAGGAGTCCGGAGCAAGAATTCTCCCGAGAGTCAACGGAAACTACTCCAATCTGAGGTAGGTTCGGTTCTCAGTCCCTTTGGTGGTCAAAATGTTGGGATCTATAGCTAAAATTTTGTGGAGATCTAGCTGAGACGTGTAGAAATTTGTGGTAAATGTTGGGCTCAATTTGATGAGTTTTTTTACCACGAACCGACCTTATACATTTCACCCAGAAACTGACTTGGAGGAACCAGCGATCAGTTCTGGAGCCTCTGTTCGGTGCCCACGAGGGCCACTTCTGGCCACCAGCTACCGCCGGCCAATCACCATAGCAAAGATCCACCTCTTGCGAACGTCCTCCAACTTGAATCAAGTCATTTGGAGCTCTGTGGAATTCGGAGCAAGCATTCTCCCACATGTCGATAGAATTGGAGCCAACCTGAGGTAGGTATGTTCCTCAGTCCATTTGAAGGTCCAATGCTTGGATTTTAAGCTCAAATTTGGTGGAGACTCAGCAGACATGTGTAGGAATATGTGGTAAAAATTGGGGATTTATTTGATAAGTTTTTTTTACCATGAACCACCTATGTATATCTTGCCCAGAATCTGTCGGTTACTGACCAAGGAAGGATCCGGCGACTTCAAAGGGTTTCCGGCAACCAATCAAGCTCAAATCTTTGGTGAGCCTCTTGGATCCTTAACTAGACATGTTAAGAGATAGGATGATGAGTAAATCATGGCAATAGAGTTGGTTTAGAGCTGATTGTGCCCGGTTTGCACATAACCAAGAAGAACCGGTTCGGTTCTGTGCAAGGCCCGGCAAAACCGAATAGTTGGAGATTGAGGTTGGTAATATTGAGTTCCAAATTGGTATTTATGATGTAATGAGATGTTGAGGGTTGTGTTATGGGCAATTGGGATTGATGGATTGAGGAATTGAGTATGGAAATTGATGAAATTGATTGAATATGTTAGGTTGCGCGACAAGTCCGGTTGTGGACATTGAGGGCCGAAACCTTGGAGCTCAAGATGAGTAATTTGTGTCGCCAAATCAAAGGTAAGGGAATTCCTAACCCTTTGTTAAAACGATTGGACTCGATTGGATAAGTCGAGGGCCGATAGGAACAAATTATGAGAATTTGTTCAAGTGGGTAGCTTGGTTGCATCCTAAGATGTCATAGGATGGTTGTGTATCACATTATCTAAGCCTGAGTCGTTTGCCATGTCTAGATTTCATTTGATTTGCTTTGCATGCCATGAGTGTTAATTGTGCTTGAGTCGCACCCATGTTTGTATGTGAAATGAAGTAAAGTAGTATGGCATGAGCATAGCATGGCATGGCCCTGAGGCGTGTGAGACGCGAGGCGAAAGGTTGAGATCCTAATGTGACGAGGTCGCAGGGTGAAGTATGATTAGATGGGGCCCTGATGTGACGGAGTCGCGGGATTGAGATAGCCATTGTCCTGATGCGATATTATCGCGGGACAGAATATCAGCTCATAAACCCTGCATGGAGATAATTCGGGACCTGATGCGTTTACGTGGGTCATCGACAACGACCTTATGCGTTTACGCGGGCCAAACCTGAGGTGATCTAACCGCGGGCTAGAAATGAGGCAGGCAGAGGTTGATCGATGTGGCGAAGTGACCGGCCGAGCATATATGTGCATTTGTGTATTATATGAGATCTTAAATGCATGCCTGTCTTCTGTATGTTGTTTATTGAATTGTGACTGCTATACCCTTCGGATTCATGAGTTTAGATCTATCAAGGGACATGATTGCCTAAGTGGACGGTCGGCCTAACCTAGGGTTAAGACCCACCTTACTGAGATTTATATCTCACCCTAGTGGGGGCTTACATTTTACATGTTCCAGGCGAAGGTGGCAAAAGCTTGCCAAGGATTGGCGTCTGAAGAGATAGTTGATCAATTGCATTAGAATGGAATTGTCAATTGTGGATATTGAGGTTGTACTTCGGATATTGATTTGGGGAATGATCTTTTAGTGATTAGTTAAGGTGATTTTGATATACCCTTGTGTCTTATGTCATCGTATGTTGTTGTATTTATATAATTGAAGAAGGCATCGCTTTTGCATGCATTCGATTAGAGGAGTTGTATGTTATTGGCCGTTGGATCGTTGAGCATTAATGAATGAATGGCATGGACAGGGATGTTCGCGTGCTCTCTGAGTTCGGGGTGTGACAGTAAATCTTCATTTTCCTCCAAGAACATCTTCGAATTCCAACCTATGGCATACTTGAGTTTCCATCATCGGGGACCTAAAAATTTTAATGCCACGACGGGATGAGATATAAATATCAATAAACTAAACCTAACCCAAAACTAGGTTCTCAATACCTCCAAACACCATTAAAAATAATTATTTTTGAATAAAAGGCATTGGCATGATAAACAACATAACTCCATCAACGCATGCATTCCACTAATTAAAAACAAACTTGATTTAGTCATAAAATTTTGCATGTAAAGCTGAGCTTCGTACTATAACAGGGTTCTCACTCAAAAACATGTACTTGAAACCATTTTCAAATCATGAGGAATTTCTCATGATATGTCTCAAGTTCCAAATAGCAAGGCCCGTGTAATAACTCTTCAAACCATTTAGTCAATCATTTGTTCACATGACGTATTTACATCAACCATATAGACACCCAAGCCCGTGTCATAACGTGTCAGGCTATCATAAAATACTAGGCAGGACCCACGTCATAATACATCAGGTCGTGCTTCTCAATTGCTCGCGTAACACACATCAGGCTACTATAACATGCTTGGCAAGATCTGCATCAAAACGCCTCAGGTCAACACATTCATAATTCTAGGACTCGCGTCATAACACCTCAGGTTATGTTTCTCAATCGCCGCATCATAACGCATTAGGCTAAGATCTACCCACGTAATAACACATCAAGTTAGTCTCCTTACTTGGTCAAGTGTAATATCCCGCGTAATAACGCATTAGGATAATGCAAACCCCGTGTCATAACGCATCAGGGTACAATTTGTTTTTCATTGACCCGCGTCAATACGCCTCAGATCAAATCCCCCATCAATACGCCTCAGGATTTACTCAAACCCTTCGTTTAACGCATCAAGGCATAACATGAATACACACTCATGAATCAATCAATCATTGGCCAAATAAAATATAGAACACATATTATAACTCAGCCATTTCTCGTCATTTCAATCGATTAAGGCTAGTTACCATAAACCATGCTTCTCATAAATCAAGGCTCTCAAGCCATATCTCATCTTTGAATAACTTCATGATCGAGTATAACTTGATTGAGCAAGTAGCTAGTCTTTTATCATGTGAATCAATCATGGCCGAATCCATATAATGCATGGCACAATTTGCATAAAAAGGGCAATCAATCAAATAAGTCCTTCCTTGACCTCAATTCATCGCTTTCTTAAAATCGATCTCCATCATTGCCAAGTCAAGCTTGAACTTTGCACACTTGACACTCAAAGGACCAAATGTCACACGACTATTCAAGAGCACATGTCAACTAAATATCCTCATAGTAGTCTTGGCCATAAGTATCACAATCTTGTCCCAAGGATAGCAAGCAAGGTTTGGTTAACACAATTTCAATCGGCACTAATCAATTCAAGCACATTTGACACATAAAAATCATTATTCAAGCCTCAAACTTACCAAGTAAATGAGCAAGCTAAAGTCCACAAAAGCCTCCTTGGAATTCATGGTCAGAATTGGTCCAAATTGGACAAGTTTGTCATATTGAAAATCTAAGCAAGAATCAACCACTAAATCCCATCAATTTTATCTTAAACTTCAACCAATAGCTCATTACCATGTCAAGCTAGGATTTTGAGGCATCTTAGCACTCAATCCAAGCAAAATTAGTCCTGAAACAGCCCTTAAATTTCACGGTTCAATCAGGTGTTCTAATTTGTTTGGTCCAAGCAAACACGCCATAAATGTCGATCAAAACCCATTGAATCCTCAACAAACCTCAACCATCCACCTCTTAACTTGTTAGTCTAAGCTTGTGAAGTTTCTTACCTCGAGAATCAAGCTAGAGATCCTTGGCAAAGGCAGTAAGTTCACGATTTTCCCCCTGAACATACTGGTCTAGATTTTTGTCCACAAAACAACAAGTAATCAGCCTTTAAATCGCATTATAAATCATCTTCAATCTCAAATAAATGTCGCTAAATGTCACTAGGTTCAAGGAGAGCTTTACCGAGGATTGGAGTGAAATAAGCTCGAAAATCCCACTTAGAGCTCTCGGGTTCAAAACTGACTAGCCTGACCTTTACTCCTTCAAATGGTTGTACAGGACAAATGACTTGGTGAATTTAGGTTCATAATACCTTGTTAGAACAGCAAGAGGATAAGCTTTCTAATGGTGGGTAGAATGCCTCAATCCAATGTCGGACGAAGAAGTTATGGCCGAAACAATGGCCGATGACGGGATTGGGCAATGTTCTGGGCGAGAGGGAAAAGAGAGTAAAATGAGAGAGAGAGATGAGGGGGAGTAAGGCCTGCCAAAAAAATGAAGAGAGAGAGAGAGAGAGAGAGGGGTCTTCTTTTATCCCACTTTGGTCAACTTGAAGAATGGTACGTGGAATAGTATCGAATTAATGCTAAACCTTTCAAGTAATGACACTTGTCCAATTTCTAATAAAAATCTTGGCTCCAATGACAAAAATAGCCTCAAATTTTTGGCAACCAAGGGAGATATCCCAATGACAAAAATGCCCTTCTTTCACTCTTAAGCTAAGGTTAGTCCTCGATGGGTAAAATAATAACTTTACTCTTTCCATTCGAAGTTTCACTTTTTCAATATAAATTACCTTCAATAAGGCGACGTCAAATTCCTTTCAATTAGGAGAAGTCTTCATTGTCCGATATCCAAATTTTAGATCCCATTTCATATCAATAGCCTTGAAGAGGTTCGAAATTTGAAATGTCACAACTTTTCTCCCTTAAATAAATTTCGTCATCAAAATTTACAACTTTCCAATCATCAAGTCTTATGGGGTACTGACGCGTCAATGCTACCTCACTTTCCAAGGTAGCTCCCTTCATTACTTAACATTTCCAAAACGTCATTACTAGTATCAGTTCTTATCTTTCAGAACTTATTTCCTTTTGTCCACAATCTGTGTTCACCTTTCTCTATTCCCTTTCGACATTCATAATATTTGTTGGTAGCATACCCTCGAGCATTCAAATCGCCTTCTCAATTGTCTATTAGTTCGAGGACAATATGCATGTCATACTAGAATCTTGCTTTTCTAATTCTTGACTAAAGGTCTTTCCAGAGCATCACATTAAACTCGAGCTCTTTACCTATAACCATCATTACTAAACCATCACAGGAACATACTCTTGGGGGTCCATACCATTTGGCATATCATGCCCTTCAAACGTCCTTTTGTACTATCAGGGATTCACGTGCTTTATCAACTTGCCCTCTATTGCCCAAATCGAGTCATAGCCGTCTCAATTCCTTAAACAAGTTCATGATTATCTCCGTAGTAATTCGCCATCAATTCCATTCGAAAATCTCCAACAATCGTTGTAATCCGTTAACCTTCAACGTCATGCCTCTTTCTTGTCAGAATGTCTAATACTTGTCTACAGGTTAGACTAACCCAACCATCAGTCCACTCCATTGATAGTATTGAGGCAAGTCTCGACACATCTTTTGTGCCATCCCTATGGATACCATGATTCTCCCTTCGAATTTTAGATGAGATCGTTTCTTTAAGTTCCTCTTCAATGTTGGACTCGTGCACTTGTCCATGGGACTTCAAGATTTCTATCCTCAAATTCGAGGTTTCTCTCGTTCTCAACCATTCGATGCTCAATTTCCAATTACATGCATCTACTACTTAGTTCACCTTTCTTAAGTGATATAGAGTATCGCAATCATGACTTTGAGTAATATCGTAATTCAACACAACATTTCTTTTAGTTCCCTTTGGGGCAGTCAATACTCTCAACTCTTATAGTTCTCATAATCGTGAAGTCTTTCTTTACACAAGCAACAATTCCATATCCTTTAGTAATTTCACCCATCTGCATTGCCTCTCATTCATTCAATTCCTTTTGGAACATGAAACGTACTTGTGAGAGATGGTTGTTACTTTGTCATCAATCTCGTAATGAAAGACTGATATGTCGTTCCTTCCATCGTTGGAAAATTTGAGGAAAGAATTCTGTCAGTTGTCCGACATTGATGATTTTATGAGATTGATTGAGCATAAATCTTGACCACTAGAAGTGGTATTGTGTGTTATCGCCCCTAAAAGGGTGGGGCGTCACTCTTAAAGGACAATTGGACCATGAGATGGTCGTTGATGAAAAGAAAAGTGAATGGACTGGATAGTCCTGGCTGTTCGTAATACTAGTGAATGATTGAGGAAGCGAAAAGAGCGCTTAGAGAGTAATTGCAGAGTATATTGAGGTAATCTAATCGATTATTTGATACATGAATTGGTGGAAACCAAGGACGAATAGATATTGTCACTTGAGGTGACCGAAATATGGGAAGAAGAATGCCAAGTATGGAGGCATCTACGTTATGGAGTAAAACACCGCCGTTGGTGCAGACTCCAAGATCGACGTCCTATGAAATAGGAAAGACATTGTGGATTTGAAATAAGAGAATGCCACTGAAGTGTATAGCTTCCTTCACATGGAAAGAGACCCTAGTGTGGAAGAAAGAGAAAATCCTAACTATCTTGATATTAAGATGGAGCGTCTAGACTGAGAAAGACGATGCAGAACTTGAATGATTGCTGTAAGGGAAGTTAAGTTTGAGAGACTGTCTTGTAGAAGATGTTGATTTTCACGATAATGTCGACGTTCAATAGGACAGACAGAATTGAAATAAGGTCGCATTAGCTAGTTGCGAAACCAAGAGGTCAAGGCACTAATGTTTCTTGAGAAAGAGTGACAAAAATGAACAGAATGTTGTGTAGCTCAAGCGGGGACTCATGAGAGTAGAGGGCCAAGGTTTGAGCTCTAGAGTGGAAAGTGTGAATAATAGTTTGAAGATTCGACACTTGGTAGAAAGAAATGGATAAAACTCAGACTGAGTATTCAACGAATAATGGGATTGATTGTTACCTTCTTTAGAGACGATGAATATACTCATTTAAGGAGCCATGAGAAACATGAATTTTATAAGATTTCATTTCAAGAGTAACTTACGAACTTTAAAGAGATGCTTGTTGTGTGATGTTGGTCGTGAAGAGCACGAGTTACGAGTCCGATGTTGTAAGATTTCACAGTAGTGGGATTTCTATGAAATGAAATCCCTGTGGAGCCATTGAGGAATCGAATAAGTGATGAATCGACTAATATTGATGTGAGTTGCAAATATTGAAAGTTTTCTGGAATTGGTGAATTGTTATGGATGGATCGGGGGAAGATTTCCCACAAAAGCAATTCCATGGATAAATGAATATGAAAAGAGTTTTCGAGAACTTAAGTCAAGTTGATGACTACGCCGATGTTCCCACTTGGAATTAAAAAGGGGTCGAGTGAATCATAATGACATGGCGCAGAAAGGAAATTTGAGGCGTAGCAAGGCAAACTGAAGTGGGTTATGCGATATGCTGTGATAGTAAAGCCTTATGAGTTGGAACATCTAATGCATGATTGGAGTTGGCTTGCAAATGTTATTGGGATGAAGTTGGAAAACACGACTTGCATGGAGAGGTTTCAAGTTTACACGAACCATAAGAATTTGAGGTATGTGGTTGCCTAGAAAAATTAAATTGGGAACAACGTGTGTGAAGGAGATTTCTTAAGGACTAAAGATGAAATATCCTATATCGCCTAGAAAAGGGCAATTTAAAAAGTAGATGCATATAAGTGAAAATTGAGCATCATGCATTTGGCGGATAAAGGATAGGCTTTGCTAAAGGAAATAAGAAATCCAACTCCTAAATTGGAAGTTTGTCAATTGACTAGTTTGATAATTTCTTGGAGCATCAAGCTTGAAGTTAGAAAGGAATTGAGATGCTGCAATGAACAGACCCTAACATTTAAGGGATGAAAATGGACAGAATAGCGAGGAAATCCAGATTTTTGGATACCTGGGAAAGAAACCTCAAAGTTGAGGGTAGAAACCTTAAAGTCCGATGGACGAGAGTACATATCCATTATTTAAAAAGAACTTAAAGAAATGACCTCATCATAAATTCAAAGAGATGTTTATGGTGTCCCTGAGGATGACATAAAGGTGTGCCAGACTTGCATCGGTATTATCGATGGAATAGACTGAAAGTTCGGTTAGTCGAACATGAGGTCAAGTATTAAACGTGCCGACAAGAAAAATGCATGCCCTTGAAAGGATTGATACGCCGAATGGTATGGACATTAAAGAGTGCATTCTGGCGAGGGTTTAGTAATAATGGTGATGGACAAATGGAAGAGATGAGGTGAATGCTAGAGGATGAACTGCTGACAGATGTTATGAATATCAAAAGAGAATGGAGAGAAGCAAATTAGATTGAGGACTCAAGGAGACAAGTCCTAGGGAAAGATGGCTTTGGTCGGGAAGGACAAGTAAGATTGTCAAGTCATGAAAGGAATTATCCGGAAGAATGAGGATGTGATGAGATGCCAATACCCCAAAGGACTGGATGGTTAGAAGGTTGTAAATTTCGATGACGAAATTTCTTTAAAGGGGAAAGAGTTGTGACATTCCGAATTTTCCGCCCTCTCGAGGCTTGAGATATGAAACCAAATCTCAAAATTGAAAAATGAAAATTAAAGATTCTAGCGCTCTAATCGAATTAGACGTAGCCTCATCAACGGTAATTCGAATCAGAAAAAACGACGTTCCGGACGTTGATGGTAAAATTACCATTTTGCCCCTCAACATTGGCCTTGCATTTATAATTGGATAAGGGCATTTTGGTCAATCCCAATATCCTATAGACTGCCGAAAATCAAGAAAAATGAGGGTTATTGGATGAGCCTTGATTGACATGAGGACAAGTATCAAAGGATTAGATATTGACATTGATTGAATCATCTTTTAACCTGTCATTCTAAGCCTTCCAATAGGAAGATTAAAAGAAAGCCTCTCACTCTCTCTCTCTCTCCCTCATTTTGCTCGGCCAAACCCTCTCCCCCTCATCTTTCTCTCATTTTCCTCTCTTTTCTCTCTCGCCAGAACACTGCCCAGTCCCGTCACCGGCCACTATTTTGGCCATAACTTCTTCGTCTGTCATCGGCTTAAGGCGTGCCACCTACCATTATAAAGCTTATTTTCTTGCCGTTCCAAGAAAGTATTATGGGTCTAAATCCACCGAGCTATTTGTCCCGTAGAACCATTTGAAGGAGCAAAGATCAAGCTAGTCAATTTTGAATCCAAGAGCTCCCAGCCAACCAGTCCCGACCGTCTCACTATTCCGGCCATATCTTCTTCGTCCTATACTGGATCGAGGTAAAACTACTGCCAAATGAAAGCTTATTGTCTTATCTCTCCATAGACATATTATATGTTCAATTTGACTTAGTATATCTTTTCATAGCTCGATTTGAGTGGACAAATGTCCATACGAGGTAGATTCTAATCGGTTTTGGGGAAAGACCTATTCCAAGGTCTTCCGGACTTCAAATGACTTCAAATTTTCGACGAGGTATTCTACACTTATATAATTAAAGTTGGATGAGCTGTGGTTACAATTTTAGTTGAGTTAAGATGGGTTTTCATGGCTAATTTGAGATAGTTTTTCTGGGGTAGAATCTGACTGCATGTACACCAACTGGAACCGGGCTGACCGAAAGTGCTTGAGGTGTTATTTTACTTCCAAATCTTTGGTGAGGCTTTCTAACTCCTAGAAAAACATGTTAGCAAGTTGATTGTGTGGTAAATCAAGGTTTAAAGTGAAATTATGGACTGATTAAGGAGGTAGAGGGAAGAACAGAGTTCTGCCCTGTTTCGGTTTGGATGAACCGAGCCCTTTGAGGGGTGTGGGAGATGTAGCCATGCTTTAAATTCGTCGTTAAGACATACAAGAATGTAAATTGAGATGTTATTATGATGTATGCTCCATGAATTGGTGATTGGACTAGAAAAATTGATCGTTTGACGAACTTTGGACTACGTCACACGGCTGCCCTGTTTTGGGATCAAGGGAACCGAATCTTTGAAGAAGTCTTGGAGGGAATTTTACGGATTAAATTGAAAAGTAAGTGACTCCTAAACCTGTGCTAGGAAGTTAGGACACTACTAGATGCATTTGGATGATATATTGATGAATTTGAGAGTCTATTGCATTGATTATTCATGATCGACTAAGATAATGGAGGTGTGAGTAGTGTGTACTCCTGATGATGAGAAATTATAACTCTCATAGCTAAATTGTTGTTGTGAGCATTCGACTAACATAACTATTTAAAAGAGAATTGAAAACCTGATGCGTTTTACGCGGGTTTGTCAATTTGATGGTCTGAGGCGTAATGACGCAGACCAAGCCTGAGGCGTATTGACGCAGGCATGGCTATTGAAAAGAGAATTGAAAACCTGATGCGTTTAACCTGGGTTTGTCAATTTAATGGTCTGAGGCGTAATGACGCGAACCGAGCCTTAAGCGTATTGACGCTGGCAAAGCTATTGAAAAGAGAATTGAAAACCTGATGCGTTTAACGCGTGTTTTTCAATTTGATGGTCTGAGGCATAATGACGCAGACCAAGCTTGAGGTGTATTGACGCAGGCATAGCTTTTGAAAAGAGAATTGATGTCCTGATGCGTTAGAACGCAGGATAGTCTTGATACGTGTCGACACAAGTATCGAAATGGACTTTGGAACCTGATGCGTCAGAACGCTGGTTGCCAATCGAGACGGCCATTAGCCTGAGGCGTAATGACGCGGGCTTGGCCATTGGGATTAAATTTGTGAATAGCCTGATGGGTATTGACGCGGGCTTGGCCATTGGAATTGAAAATTGTGATGATATGATCGTCCTGGAGTTGTGATTGCTTTATCCCATACATATCGAGGTGCCTTGATGTTTCATTGTCATGTGTTGTTTTTGAATCCTGGTCTGTTGTTTTATTGCATAATCTGGGAGGACCAATGGCTTGTTCTAGGTTTAGGATGAACTTGCTCAGATTTATATCTCACCCCGTCGTGGGATTAACTTTTTCAGGTCCCAACCGATGGAAATCTGAGCTTGCCAATAATCGGTATTTGAAGAAGTAATTATAGGAAATGGATTTACACTTTTGTGACTTTAAGGATTTCATATTACCTTGAAGTTAGAGTTGTACTCTCTAAACCTGTAGTCGATATTTATAACAAGACGTACCCTATGTCCTGAGTCATCTTAAGTCTGAATTGTATGTAGAAGTTTCATCGCTTCCGTATGTTTGTATCTTTTAAAAGTTGTAAATTGTTGGCCGACGGATCCTGGATACCACCGAGGCAAGACGGCCTTGGTGGGATTTTGCATGCCTAATAGATTCGGAGTGTGACATTCCCGTTTAAGTGGTATTAGAGCAAAGTCAACTTGATAGAAATGTGATTGAGACTTGGAGTGATAAGGAGCGATGACTTTAGGACAATTAGGTAGTGATACCTTGAGGGATAAGCATAGATTGCTGAATTTTGAGGACTATAGGCTTGAACTTGTGTAGTATTATAATGGTCCTAGTGCCGATTTAAGGGCTGATCTCGAGTGATTTTATGAATAAGGCTCACAAGGAACTGAATAGAAATTGAGGAGTCATAAGCTTGGATTTGCGGTTGCTAGAGAATAACTTATGAATGAAGGGTCAATTAGGTTATATGATTGTGATTGTGGTTTGTCAATGATCCAACTTGGGGAGCATGAGTTATAAAGAGATAGCTGGTATTGGTGGATTCAGGCTTGAATTGCGTCACATCTTGATGGTTTAGCTATCAATTGCTATTGTCAGCCTTGGATGAATTGAGGTGAGGTGTATACAAGGTATATTGGATTAAAGGCCAGTTGTGATCGGATGCTTATGGATTTGATTTAGTTAGCGACTCCACTTGAGGTATATGGTTGAATATAGGCAATTGATCGGTGGAATTAGTACACTTCAATGGATAGGAATTGATCCGAAGGCTATTTTGATATGACAAGTGGTGAGGACAGTTATGCTGTGCATGTGTTTGTGGCTTTGAAAAGAAAGTTGATGAGGGTGCATGCATGAACTTATCGCTGTTGGACTTAATAAACTGTCGCTTGGTATGGAACAAGTTAATGGGATACCTATAAACTGTAATGAAATATGGTATGGGACATGTGGAGCGGGGCTTTCTCCGTAGATGTATGACTTGGGATAACCTGCAACGGCCAGGTCTAATGAGGGCGGGGAGTGATCGCCGGGACAGAGAGATCCGGACAAAGAGCGGCTCTTGGCAGGCTTCTAAGATGACAAGAGGTAGGAATGACCCAAGTCATAACTTGAAAGGGGAAGTCTAGTATCAGGTTGAGTCCAATTGCAGTTAAGAGATGCATGACACAAGATTGATCCTCGAAGAAGATGTTCAAAGGTGGCATGACATGTGAAATGATGCCTGTGATTGGCATAATTAAAAGCTTTGTGCGTGGCAGTGGATGCCGTTGGAAAAGAAAAATTGATGTTTATGATTGGCCTGTTGAGAATGGGAAAGCATGTCGTGTTTGTGACAGAGTGACAGATGCCTTAGACTTATAGCATGATCGATTGACTCATTGAATTGATGCCTTGAGTTCTTGTTTGATAGTTGCCAAGCTAAGGCTTGCTTAGTAGTTGACTGTTAATTGAGAAATTGCCTAGATGATTTGGAATCTTTAGATAATTGGCAATTAGTTGAGAATTGCATAGGGACCACTGGATGGTTGTTTGATGGTAATAGATGATGAGATGAGCAATCTGAGACTGCCGGATTTGAGTAGATGACTTAAGTATTTGATTTATGAGGGAATTGTAGTGGTTCGAGTGCCATAAGAACCTAATGAGGTTGAACGACAAGAGAATGGCCACTAGAGGAGCATTGGTTCGAGTATGCAAGATATGAGATGACTCCAGAACTGAAGGGAGTTGTGAGAATTGAGTAAAGATGAATAACCAGAATATGAGTGCTAGAAAAGCGTTTGGCTCGAACTTGTGCACTATACAATACCTAAGAGTTGAAGGGTCATGAGAACTTTGAATGGAAATGAGAAAGTGGATGGGTAGACAGACTCGAGAAGGAGCTGTCATTATACTCAACTTGCTGAGACGATTGAAGCTAATGCTGATGAGTTAAATGATAGAAGTCATGAGAGAAGTGACTCCGAGTTAATCCTTTCTAAATTGAATGCGTGGGAAGAACCACGAGAGTTTTGAAAAGTTTGTGAAGCCATATATAAGGTTGAGATTGACCAAGTTTGAGGAGGGATGAGATTTGAAGTTGTCTCCCTCTAGATTGGGGATCTTGGTAAGGAAACCTTAAAGGTTTTGGGTACACTAAGGAAATAAAGTGACCCTGGCAGATTGTATTCTTAAGAGGCTATTGATAATTGGTGAAAGGTCACCAGAGGAAGGGTTTCTCGAAGGTATGATATTTGCCTAGACTGCCTTTATTGAATTGTTTAATGGAAGTGCTTTCCTAGGATTGCTTGAGAACAAAGGTTGTTTGGATCTTGATACTTTTGCAAGGATCAAAGAACGATTGACCAGTGTGAGACAGAGTTCTCAAGGTCGTTTTAGTATATAGTAAAAGGTGGCCAAGGACCCTTGAATAAGATAAGTAAATCTCTGAGTGGATTGGAGTTTGAAAGCCTTATGGCTAGTTGTTCTTCTTGATTTTGAGGAATGGTAATGGGACTCAGTAAAAGAAGAGAACTCCTGCTCATGGATTACGAGCAAAGAGATGTTCATTTTGGAACATGAAACGTACTTGCGAGAGATGGTTGTTACCTTGTCGCCGATTTCGTAATGAGAGACTGACATGTCGTTCCTTCCATCGTTAGAAAAGTTGAGGAAAGAAATCTATCAATTGCTTGACATTGATGATTTTATGAGATTGATTGAGCGTAAATCTAGACTAATAGAAGTGGTATTGTGTGTTATCGCCCCTAAAGGGTAGGGCGTCACTCTTAAAAGACAATTGGACTATGAGATGGTCGTTAATAAAAAGAAAAGTGAATGGACTGGATAGTCCTGGCTGTTCGTAATTCTAGTGAATGATTGAGGAAGCGAAAAGAGTGCTTTGAGAGTAATTGCAGAGTAAATTGAGGTAATCTAATCGAGTATTCGATACGTGAATTGGTGGAAACCAAGGACGAACAGATATTGTCACTTGAGGTGACTGAATTATGGGAAGAAGAATGTAAAGTATGTTGGCATCTACGTTATGGTGTAAAACACCGCCGTTGGCGCTAACTCCAAGATCGACGTCCTATGAAATAGGAAGGACATGGTGGATTTGAAATAAGAGAATGCTACTGAAGTGCATAGCTTCCTTCACATGGTAAGAGACCCTAGTGTAAAAGAAAGAGAAAATCCTAACTATCTTGATATTAAAATGGAGCGTCTAGACTGAGAAAGACGACGCAGAACTTGAATGATTGCTGTAAGGGAAGTTAAGTTCGAGAAACTGTTTTGTAGACGATATTGAATTCCAGGATAATGTCGACGTTCAGTGGGACAGACAGAATTGAGATAAGATCGCATTAGCTAGTTATGAAACCAAGAGGTCAAGGCACTAATGTTTCTTGAGAAAATAGTGACAAAAATGAACAGAATGTTGTGTAGTTCAAGCGAGGACTCATGAGAGTAGAGGGCCAAGGTTTGAGCTCTCAAGTGAAAAGTGTGAATAATAGTTTGAAGATTCGACACTTGGTAAAAAGAAACGGATAAAAGTCAGATTGTGTATTCAAGGAAAAATGGGATTGATTGTTATCGTCTTTACACACGATGAATAGACTCATTTAAGGATTCATGAGAAACATGAATAACTTTTAAGAGTATCCAACGGACTCTAAGGAGATGCTCGTTGTGTGCTGTTAGTCGTGAAGAGCACGAGTTGCGGGTCTGATGATGTAAGATTCCTCAGTAGTGAGATTTCTGATAAATGAAATCCCTGTGGAGCCCTTGAGGAATAGAATAAGTGATGAGTCAACTAATATTGATGTGAGTTGCGAAAATTGGAAGTTTCTTGGAATTGGTGAATTGTTCTGGATGGATCTGGGAAAGATTTCCTACAAAAGCAATTCCATGGATAAATGAATACGAAAAGATTTTTCAAGAATTTAAGTCAAATTGATGACTACGCTGACAATAGTGTTCTCACTTGGAATTAAAAAGGGGTCGAGTGAATCATAATGACGTGGCGTAAAACGGAAATTCGAGGCATAGCAAGGCAAAGTGAAGTGGGCTATGCGATACGTTGTGATAGTAAAATCATATGAGTTGGAACGTCTAATTCATGATTGGAGTTGGCTTGCAAATGTTATTGCGATGAAGTTGAAAAACACGACTCTCATGGAGAGGTTTCAAGTTTATACGAGCCATAAGAATTTGAGGTATGTGGTTGCCTAGAAAAATTAAATTAGGAACAACGTGTGTAAAGTAGATTGCTTAAGGACTAAGGATGAAATATCCTATATCGCCTAGAAAAGGGTGATTTAAGAAGCTAATGCATATAAATGAAAATTGAACATCGTGCATTTGGCAGATAAAGGATAGGCTTTGCTAAAGGAAATAATAAATCCAACTCCTAAATTGGAAGGTTGTCAATTGACTAGTTTGATAACTTCTTGAAGCATCAAGCTTGAAGTCAGAAAGGAATTGCGATGCTGCAATGAACAAACCCTGACATTTAAGGGGGTTATGGAAATGGATAGAACAGGGAGGAATTCCAGATTTTCGGATACCTGGGAAGAAACCTCAAAGTTGAGGGTAGAAACCATAAAGTCTGATGGACGAAAGTACGAATCCAATATTGAAAAGGAACTTAAAGAAATGACCTCATTGGAAATTCAAAGAGATGATTATGGTGTCCTTGGGGATGACATAAAGGTGTGCCAAACTTGCATCGTTATTATCGATGGAATGGACTGAAAGTTTAGTTAGTCAAACACGTGGTCAAGTATTAAATGTGCCGACAAGAAAAATATATGCCCTTGAAAGGATTGATATGCCGAATGGTATGGGCATTAAAGAGTGCATTCTGGCGAGGGTTTAGTAATAATGGTGATGCACAAATGGAAGAGATGAGGTAAACGCTCGAGGATGAGCTGCTGACAGATGTTATGAATATCAAAAGAGAATGGAGAGAAGCAAATCAGATTGAGGACTGAAGGAGACAAGTCCTAGGGAAAGATGGCTTTGGTGAGGAAGGACAAGTAAGATCGTCAAGTCATGAAAGGAATTATCCGAAAGAATAAGGATGCGATGAGACGTCGATACCCCAAAGGACTAGATGGTTAGAAGGTTGTAAATTTCGAGGGCGAAATTTCTTTAATGGGGGAAGAGTTGTGACATTCCGAATTTTCCGCCCTCTCGAGGCTTCAGATATGAAACAAAATTGAAAATTGAAAAATGGAAAATAAAGATTTCAACGTTCTAATTATGCCAATCTAAAAATTGAAAAATGAAAAATTAGCGCAGACTCCAAGATCGACGTTCTATGGAATAGGAAGAACATGGTGGATTTGAAATAAAAGAATGCCACTAAAGTGCATAGCTTCCTTCACATGGTAAGAGACCCTAGTGTAGAAGAAAGAGAAAATCCTAACTGTCTTGATATTAAGATGGAGCGTCTAGACTAAGAAAGCCGACGCAGAACTTGAATGATTACTGTAAGGGAAGTTAAGTTCGAGGGACTGTCTTGTAGACGATGTTGAATTTCAGGATAATGTCGACGTTCAGTGGGACGGACAGAATTGAGATAAGATCGCATTAGCTAGTTGTGAAATCAAGAGGTCAAGACACTAATGTTTCCTGAGAAAAGAGTGACAAAAATGAACATAATGTTGTGCAGTTCAAGCGAAGACTCATGAGAGTAAAGGGCCAAGGTTTGAGCTCTCAAGTGGAAAGTGTGAATAATAGTTTGAAGATTCGACACCTGGTAGAAAGAAACGGATAAAAGTCAGACTGAGTATCCAAGGAATAATGGAATTGATTGTTGCCGTCTTTAGAGACGATGAATAAACTCATTTAAGGAGCCGTGAGAAACATGAATAACTTTCAAGAGTATTCTACGGACCCTAAGGAGATGCTCGTTGTGTTCTGTTAGTCGTGAAGAGCACGAGTTGCGGGTCTGATGATGTAAGATTCCTTAGTATTGAGATTTTTGATAAATGAAATCCCTATGGAGCCCTTGAGGAAAAGAGTAAGTGATGAATTGACTAATATTGATGTGAGTTGCGAAAATTGAAAGTTTCTTGGAATTGGTGAATTGTTATGGATGGATCGGGAGAAGATTTCCCACAAAAGCAATTCCATGGATAAACGAATACGAAAAGAGTTTTCGAAAACTTAAGTAAAGTTGATGACTATGCCGACAATAGTGTTCCTATTTGGAATTAAAAAGGGGTCGGGTGAATCATAATGACGTGACACAGAAATAAAATTTGAGGCGTAGCAAGGCAAACTAAAGTGGGCTATGCGATACTTCGTGATAGTAAAGCCATATGAGTTGGAACGTCTAATGCATGGTTGGAGTTGGCTTGCAAATGTTCTTGCGATGAAGTTGGAAAACACGACTCGCGTGGAGAGGTTTCAAGTTTACACGAACCATAAGAATTTGAGGTATGTGGTTGCCTAGAAAAATTAAATCAGGAACAACGTATGTGAATGAGATTACTTAAGGACTAAGGATGAAATATCTTATATCGCCAAGAGAAATGGGTGATTTAAGAAGCTGTTGCATAAAAGTGAAAATTGAGCATCGTGCATTTGGCGGATAAAGGATAGGCTTTGCTAAAGGAAATAAGAAATCCAATTCCTAAATTAGAAGGTTGTCAATTGACTAGTTTGATAACTACCTGAAGCATCAAGTTTGAAGTCAGAAAGGAATTGAGATGCTGCAATGAACATAACCTGACATTTAAGGGGGTTATGGAAATGGATAGAACAAGGAGGAAGTCTAGATTTTCGGATGCTTCGGAAAGAAGCCTCAAAGTTAGGGGTAGAAACCTTAAAGTCCCATGGACGAGAGTAGGAATCCAATATTGAAAAGGAACTTAAAGAAATGACCTCATCAAAATTCAAAGAGAGGATTATGGTGTCCCTTGGGATTACATAAAGGTGTGCCAGACTTGCATTGGTATTATCGATGGAATGGACTGAAAGTTTGGTTAGTCGAACATGAGGTCAATTATTAAACGTGCCGACAAGAAAAATGCATGCCCTTGAAAGGATTGACACGCCGAATGGTATGGGCATTAAAGAGTACATTCTGGCGAGAGTTTAGTAATAATGGTGATGGACAAATGGAAGAGATGAGGTGAACGCTCAAGGATGAATTGCTGACAGATGTTATGAATATCGAAAGAAAATGGAGAGAAGCAAATCAGATTTAGGACTGAAGGAGACAAGTCCTAGGGAAAGATGGCTTTGGTCGGGAAGGACAAGTAAGATAGTCAAGTCATGCAAGGATTATCCGGCAGGACTGGATAGTTAGAAAGGTGTAAATTTTGAGGACGAAATTTCTTTAAGAGGGGAAGAGTTGTGACATTCCGAATTTTCCGCCCCCTTGAGACTTAAGATATGAAACAAAATCTTAAAATTAGAAAATGGACAGTAACGACTCCAACATTCTAATCGAATTAAACGTCGCCTCATCAAAGGTAATTCGAATAAGAAAAAACGACGTTTCGGATGTCGAGGGTAAAATTACCGTTTTGCCCCTCAAGCCTTGGCCTTGCATTTATATTTGGATAAAGGCATTTTGGTCAATCGCAATACCCTATAAGTTGCCAAAAATCAAGAAAAATGAGGGACATCGGATGGGCCTAGATTGACATGAGGACAAGTGTCAAAAGATTAGGCATTAACGTTGATTGAATCACATTTTAACCTACCATTCTAAGTCTTTGACCAATTAGAAGATTGAAAGAAAGCCTCTCACTCTCTCTCCCTCATTTTGCTCGGCCAAACCCTCTCCCTCTCACCTTTCTCTCATTTTCCTCTCTTTTCTCTCTTGCCAAAACACTGCCCAGTCTTGTCGTCGGCCACTGTTTTGGCCATAACTTCTTCATCCGTCATCGGATTAAGGCGTGACACCCACCATTGGAAAGCTTATCATCTTGCCATTCCAACAAGGTATTATGGGTCCACATTTACCTAGTCGTTTGTCCCGTAGAGCCATTTGAAGGAGAAAAGGTCAGGTCGGTCAGTTTTGAATCCGAGAGCTCCTAGCCGATCAGTCCCAACCAACCCACTATTTCGGCCATATCTTCTTCTTTCGATACCGGATTGAGGTAAAACTACCGCCAAATGAAATATTATTATCTTATCTTTTCATATACATATTATAAGCTCAATTTGACCCATGTAGATCTTTCCATAGCTTGATTTGAATGAACAAAGATACAAACGAGGCGAATTCTGATCGGTTTTGGGGAAAGACCTGTTCCGGGGTCTTCCGGACTTCAAATGACCTCAAATTTTTGGTGAGATCTTCTACACTTATAGTATTAAAGTTGGATGAGCTGTGGTTGCAATTTTAATTGTGTGAAGATGGGTTTTCATGGCTGATTTGAGGCGATTTTTCTGGGGCAGAATCTGATCGCATGTACACTGAGTGGAACCGGGTTAATCGGAAGTCTTTGAGGTTTTATTTTGCTTCCAAATCTTCGGTGAGGCTTCCTAACTCCTAGAACAACATGTTAGCAAGTTGATTTTGTGGTAAATCAATGTTTGGAGTTGAATCATGGACTGATTAAGGTTAAGACATACAAGAATGTTAATTGAGATGTTAATAAAGTGTATGCTCCGTGAATTGGTGATTGGACTAGAAAAATTTATCATTTGACGAACTTTGGACATACAAGAATCTTAACCTTGATTTTGTGGTAAATCAAGGTTAAGACATACAAGAATGTTAATTGAGATGTTAATGAGGTGTATGCTCCGTGAATTGGTGAATGGACTAGAAAAATTGATCGTTTGACGAACTTTGGACTAGGTCGCACGGCTGCCCTGTTTTGGGATCAAGGGAACCGAATCTTTGGAGGAGTCTTGGAAGGAATTTTACCGATTAAATTGAAAAGTAAGTGACTCCTAAACCATTGCTAGAAAGTTATGACACTACTTGATGCTTTTGGATGATATATTGATGAATTTGGGAGTCTATTACATTGATTGTTCATGATCGACTGAGATAATGAAGGTGTGAGTCGTGTGTACTTCTGATGATGAGAAATTATAACGCTCATGGCTAAATTGCTGTTGTGTGCATTCGACTGACATAGCTATTGAAAAGAGAATTGAAAACCTGATGCGTTTATCGCGGGTTTGTCAATTTGATGGTTTTAGGCATAAGACGCGGACCGAGCCTGAGACGTATTGACGCGGGCATAGCTATTGAAAAGAGAATTGAAAACCTGATGCGTTTAATGCGGGTTTATCAATTTGATGGTCTGAGAAGTAATGACGCGGACTGAGCTTGAGGCGTATTGACGCGGACATAGCTATTAAAAAGAAAATTGATATCTTGATGCGTCGAAACGCGGGATAGTCTTGATACGTGTTGACACAAGTATCAAAATGGCCTTTGGAACCTGTTGCGTCAGAACACGGGTTGCCAATCAAGACGTTGATTAGCCTAAGACGTAATGACGCGGGCTTGGCCATTGGGATTAAATTTGTGATTAGCTTGATGCGTATTGACACAAGCTTGGCCATTGGAATTGAAAGTTGTGATGATATGATCATCGTCGAGTCGTGATTGTGTTATGCCAGACGTATCGAGGTGCCTTGATGTTTCATTGTCATGTGTTATTTTTGAATCCTGGTCTATTGTTTTGTTGGATAATCTAGGAGGACTAATGACCTGATCTAGGTTTAGGATGAACTTGCTGAGATTTATATCTCACCCCGTTGTGGGATTAACTTTTTTAGGTCCCAAGCAATGGAAATCTGAGCTTGCCAATGATCGGTATTTGAAGAAATAATTATAGGAAATGGATTTACACTTTTGTGACTTTAAGGATTTCATGTTACCTTAAAGTTAGAGTTGTAACCTCTGAACCTGTAGTCGGTATTTATAACAAGACGTACCCTATGTCCTGAGTCATCTTAAGTTTGAATTGTATGGAGAAGTTTCGTCGCTTCCGTGTGTTTGTATCTTTTAAAAGTTGTAAACTGTTGGTTGATGGATCCTGAATACCACCTAGACAAGACGGCCCTGGTGGGATTTTGCGTGCCTGACAGGTTCGGGGCGGACACATTTGGCCGATCAAACCCTCCACCTCTCTCAATTACACCCTCGACACTCTCTCCCTCCGTCGCTCAGCTCGTTGTCCTTCCCGTTTCCACCCACTTTTCAAGCCATAACTTTGTTGTCCGAATTCTGATGAAGGCGAGCACCCACCATTAGAAAGATTATCCTCTTGCCGTTCCAGGAAGTCATTATGAGCCCAAATTCACCCAATCATTTGTCCTGTAGAGCTGTTTGAAGGAGAAAGGTCGGATTAATTAGTTTTGTCCTCGTGAGCTCCTAAGTGGGATTTCCGAGCTCTCTTCGTTCCAATCTTTGGTAAGCCACTCCTTGAACCTAGTTAGGACATTTGGCAACATGCATTTGAGGTTTAGATGGATTTTTTTTGGAATTGTATGGTTGAATCCTTGTGATCTTCAAGAGGACAGAAACTGCCGTCGCCAACCTGGTTTGGAACCGTGGATCTTTGAGGTTTGTTGAGGCATCGTTTGGCTTGGAAATTGTCGGTGAGCCATCCTAGAACTTATGCCTCAGTGTTATTTATCTTTGTGGATAATTTTAGTGTGATTTAGAAGTAGTTTAGTAATTAAACTTTGGATTGCCTCTCACTTGGACAGAATCTATCCGCTTGAGCTTCAGTCGAACTCGCGGACATCGTACGGCCCTTTGATCGGCTTTCTTGGCTGAAAACCATTGGTAAGTCTCTTAAGACCTTGCTTGACGTGTTAGGGTACCTTGTGGTGGATTTTGGAAGTAGATTAAGGGAGTTTGATGGTTGAAAATTGGTGGAACTCTTAAGAACCGGTACTAGATGGATTTGAAGAAGGGGCTTCCGTCGCTTATTTCATGGACATCTCTAGCTTAGATTGCCAGTGAGTTATGCCTTAACCTTTATTAGGAAGTTAGGTTATTAAAGTATGTCTCTGCTAAAGGAAATTGATTAATTATGAACCGGTTTACATCGAGGAGCTCTAGAACCCAAACTTTCCATGTTTTGATTGAGTTGTGCTTGAGCGGTTCTTAGATTGAATTTATGAAATCAAAGCCAATTTATGAAGTCCTAACTTGAGTATCAGAGATGGCCAAACTTTTGGCATGCATTGTGAAAGTGTCTGATTGATTTGAGAGTAATACGTGGCACGTATCGTTAAATTGATTTTTAAAATAGCCTGTGAGGCTAAGAGCTTGAATTTGTGAAATGGCCGAGGGAGCCTTGTGTTTGACTGAGAAATTGCAATGCGAAATGTGTTTTGTCCAGTTGATGGACGTTTGAAACAAAGGATTATTTGGCAATGAATAGCATGAATTTGTTTACAAACGAAAATTAAGGCGTGAATGTGTTTTTGAATGAAAAACACAAAGGCTTTTTATAAATGAAATTTTTATGAATAATAGCTTGTGGGATCGCTGATGAAATTATATGTGCTCTGACGTATGCGATCGCGACCTAAAAATTAAGCTAATGGATTATTAGGTCAATTGAATTAACTAACCTAACTCAAACACTTTCAAGTCTTACCAAATCGCAAATTCGATTTATTTATTAATAAATATTCAATTGAAGCCATCACTAATCATTTAGTGTAGGTCGATTAGAAACCTATATAAAATAGCAGGAGAACTATTTTATCTCTACGAACCACATAAAATGAGTTTGGGAACTTAGTTACATTAACTTTTCAATTAATGCCCTTTCCATACCAAATTTTTGTGAAAAATACTTAATTTGATGATTTGAATTTTTTGGGGTTTTCTTTTATTAAATGATATGACATGGCAACATTGCATCACATCGCAAGATGATGTGGCAAAATGCAAACTAAATAATATGCAATGCGAATGACATTTTATTGGTATTTTCTATGCATTTTAGGATTTATGAAAAAATGAAGTGAAAAAGTTATCCTAAGTTCAAAATAAATGTGATCTAACTTAAGAAAAGCATGGGACTTTTTTAGAATTTTTCAAGAATTTATTCAACCATGAAACCATGAAAGTTTGAACAAAAATAAACAATATTGCCCATAAAACACCTTTAAATCCGAAAATTCGATTTTTTTAACAACATCCCCTGATATTAGTGTCAGCAAGTGAATATTTTGTAGAATACTGTCATCCTTATATACACAGGGCAAACCTTGAAATTCTATTTTGGAATAACCAATCCGCTCCTCAAAATTGAGGATTTGATATCTATTTTACACATACGGGCACGATCATACTTCGTTTTTTCTGATAAGGCACAATTGGGAGCATATGTTATGGGCAAGGTTGTTTGAGATTGTGCAAACTTTATAAACAATCAAAACAATCAGCCACGGCAAAATAAAAATGAATGAGTCAATTGAGTTTTGAATTCAAAACCTATAAGGGTGACCAAAATTGTGAGATTGTGGTCGATCTTTCCTCATCCAAATTATCTTTAAAGCTTGGAAATTTAGTTTCAGATAATTCTAAAAAAAAATTAACCATTATCCAATTCAATCAAATCTTATCTCCAAGTAGCAGATCGTCATGAAAATACAAGAGGTTGAGTTCAAATCTTATCTCCAATCAAACAATATTAAGAGAAATCGTCAACATGCAATCAAACAAATCAAATGCTACAGATAATTTTTGGGATCAAAAGGTTGCTCGCAACAAATCCAACATTATTCTATTTTAGGAGAATCTTAGCAATCTGACAAAGCCCTAGAACATTGTCAACCATGAAGGTTTTAACCAAAGACTCACCTAATAGTTACATTTAGCCATGGAGTTAACGTGCCGCAAATGGTTTCTAAAAAAAAAAAATCTGCTTTCCAATTTAAATCACCACAACGATGATCGATTTTACTCTCGAGAATGTCGCAGAAATCCAGTCAATCGGACGAATTATCTTCACCAGAATCAGATAACTTTGTCCATGAATTCACATGCATTCATTAATGGACGAGAACATATATGCATATTATGAAACTAGCACAGCATGGATTTCAAAGAAAAAAGTAAAGAAGTCACACCTTCTTGATCAATGTTCCAGTGCACGTAGAAGCCGTGAGCTTCGCTTGAAATAGCCTCCTTCTGGATGGTTTCGGACCTCGAAACTCTGATGAATTTCAACACCAACCAAACAACAAGATTAGCAACCAGATATCAATCAAAAACCAGGTTATCTTGGCCTCAAGTCAGGTGAAAACAAAGATGAAATAGTGGCTAGATAGCCGCCTGCTATGGATAACTTCTAGCAGTGATTTCGCGATGGCGAACTGATCGCATTACTCTGAAGCTAGGAGCGACCTTGATGTTAAAATCTCACGTAGAAACGAAAAAAAAGAGGCTGGACTACGACACGCAAGGATCGCGGTGGATGACGGGGTGCTTGAACGTGCGACGATGGCCTTGACTCCAACTAGCTTGCTTGGGACCTTCAACTTCTTTTGTATTTTGATGCGCTAAACAAAAGGAGCTCCCATGTTCCTTTTCTCATGAAATTTCCAGAAAGCTTTTTTTGCCCCCCCCCTCCGCCTCGGAACGTGAATCGAGGTGAACATATATAGGGCAAGATTCAATAACCTAGTGAGAGTTTAATTAATTTGGGCCTTTAGATTATCGATCCTTGCTAGAATAAGATTAGCCTCGAGCCGTTAGATCTTTTGGTTCCCACATCTAGTAGAGCACTTAGTTAAGATGAGAATCTCAATCCAACTAAACTCTAGATTAAATTTGAACCTGAAAGAGTCTAAGCACCAAAGGACACTTAATAAATCTCGGCCAGCTAAGAAAGAGATGATGCATGGCCCAAATTCTCATGTCCACGTGGGTTTATGATATTTTTTGTTTTGGGGCCTAAGTTGATTAAATCAATTAAAGCCTCACAGAATTGTAGGGGCTGAATCGAATAGGGTTTGAAGCTTATACCCATAAAAATTTCAGCTCTTTCATGGATTAACCCCAATCGGATTTGTTGATTAAATTATGGGCTCGTGTTGCATTCTTGGACTCAAATTAAGGCCTAATAATAAAAATAATGAAAATTAAATTGAAAGCCTTTTCAGCTCAAATGGATCAAAACGAGCCTGAAATTGAATCCCATTAGCCCATTAAAACTGGGTGCACCCTCTCTAGCCATAGGCAAAATCTCTTAATTGAGTTTGGTCTGACTGCTTGTCAAATGAAGCTCAGTTGACTCACCTAATGGAATGACATGTATGATAAAAAAATAAATATGCAATTCATGATAAATTATTTTTTGCGAGAGTCATAAATAACTCTCATTTTATGTTTAAATGAATGAATTCCTAAAAGTTAGAATTTAGATTTCAACAACCCTGTCTTTATCATGCCAAAGCTTTTCATCCCAAAATGTTTGTTTTCAAAAGTGTCTGGAGGTATTGACAGCCTAGTTTAAGGGTTAGGTTTAACTTACTGAGATGATATATCTCACCCCGTTGTGGGATAACATTTTTTCAGGTCCCAGGCGATGGAAACCCGAACATGCCATGGGTTGGCATTTGAGGAAGTCGTAAAAAGGAGATAAAGTTGAATATGATAGAGACCTTAGGATCTATATATTGTTTGGAGTGAGATTTGTAATTGACTTTAACATTTATGAGAAGTGTACCTCTGTTTGTCCTAAGTAATCATGTGAAGCTTATTTATATGAAGTTGTCCTCGCATTCGCAAGCATATTTCACATAGACCTTTAAGTGTTGGCAATTGATCATCAAAGGTAATGGAGAAGGTGGGATGCTCGAGTGTTCATCGGGTTCGAGGCGTGACATCCACACTGGTTTAGTATCAGAACAAGGTTAGCTCAATCCAATTTAATTGTGACTTGGAGTGATAAGGAGTGATGACTTGAGGACGATTAGATAGTGAAACCCTTAGGATTAAGTATAATTTGTTGAATCTCGAGGATTATAAGCTTGAACTTGTGTTGCACTTTAGTGGTTATAGTATCGATTTTAATTGATGATCTTGGGTAATGGTGTGATTGAGGTTCACAAGGAAGCAAGAAAAAATTGATGAGCCATGAGCATGGATTTAAGGTTGTGAATGTGCTTGAGGTTAATAGAGAATTGCTTATGAGTAGAGGATCAATTGGATTATATGATCGTGATTGTGGCCTTGAGGTATATGGTTGAACATAAACAATTGATCTGTAAGATAGTCATTTATGAAATTAGAAATCTTCCATAGATAAGAATTGATATGAAAAAAAATGTGGATTGGCGAATATTGAGGCCGATCATTCAGTGCATATATTTATGGCATTGAAATGAAAGTTGAGGAAGGTGAATGCATGAACTTATCATTATCAGACTTAATAAACAGTTGCTTGGTATGAGACAAGCTGATGGGATACCTATAACCCGTAGTGAAGCATGCTATTGGACGTGTGGAACGTGACTCTCTTCGTAGATGTATGGCTTGGGACAATCTGCAATGATCGGGTCTAATGAGGGCGGGAAGTAGATGCCATAATGAGGTCAGGACGATTTAACTCCCCAAGAGAGGGGGAATCTGAGAAGAAAGATGTGTCAAAAGAAGATGCGAAAAAACTCCTATCCATTGTCAAAACTAGCGAATTTGAGGTAATAGAGCAGTTAAGAAAAATGTCAGCCTAGTATCTCTATTGGATTTGTTCATCAATTCAGAAAAACATAAGGATTCTCTACTAAAGGTGTTAAATGAAGTGCATGTCCCCGAAACCATCAACAACGTACAGTTGGGAGATTTTGTGGGAGCAATTCTTCATAAGGATTAATTGAGCTTCTCAAATGAAGATTTCCCCATGGAGGAAAAAGGGCACAACAAGGCCTTATACATCACTACACGCTGTAATGAAAAGAGAGTAGCACAAGTGCTAATCGATAACGGATCTGCTCTCAACATCTACCCATTGGCTACGTTGAGGAGCTTGGGCATCAAAGAGGAAACGATTCGAACTTCCAAGGCGGCTGTTAGAGCCTTTGATGAAATGAGGAAAACAGTGGTAGGCGAAATCGAGCTAGATGTGCTCATTGGCCCAACCGAATTCTCTATAAACTTCTAAGTAATGGATTTGCCAAGCGCATTTGGATTCCTGTTAGGAAGGCCATGGATCCACATCGCTGGAGCCTTACCTTCAAGTCTACACCAGAAAGTACGATTCATGATCGACGGGAAAATAGTTACCGTCCTTGGGGTAGTTGATCTTCTTGCATATTAGAATAGCGCTATCCCCTACATTGAGCCAGGAGTTAAGCAAGAAGTTAGCTATCATTCCATAGAGTTGGTGGTAGTAATCCACACTCCTGTGGGGGCGAAAATGAAGACTCTGTTTATCTCTGAAGCTAACATTTTACTAGCTAAAATGCTACTAGCATATGGATTTAACCCAGGAAAAAGTTTGGGAAAACATGGTCAAGGGTCAGCGCTTCTCTACAATTAAAATCCAATGAGCATAAGAAAGGCTTGGGGTATCATAACACTCGCATTGGTGATTTTACTCTTAAGACAGTAGGGTAAGGCCGATGCAAGGGTCGTGGACGCCATGGATGCCAAAGAGACCAAAAGGATTTGTGACATTCTGATTTCCTAGTCATTTTCCAACTTATTAATGAGAAATATATCTAGCGATGTGTTTCAGTCATATCTCGCTCGAATCTGATCAATTTGAGTAGACTGACCAAAAGGGAAAGGCTAACACAAGACAAGGTACGTGGACCTAGAGAACTCGAATATGAAATTACGCTTTGACCGTAACGATTATCAAGGGGACATTTAGAATAATAAAAGGCCGATCTAAGAATGACTAAGGAATGCATTGCTAGCGTTATACGATTAGAGCGCGGGTGATGCCGCTTAACCAATGTATAATTTGTAAAATTTTCCTAAATCGGACAATGACGATCAAGACTATAGGAACTAGTGATAGACCCTCACAATTACATAACAACCAAAGTCGCCATGAATTGACGAGTCCTAAATGTGATATGAATGACAAGGTTGATACGCGTAAAGTCTACAAAAGCCGCCCATTAGTTCGGGATAGGCTGGAGCCATGTTTGATAGAGAAAACAATCAGAAACGAGTCTTAAAAATTAAAAATAGAGAATCAAGAATTCCAACGTTATGTTTGGATTGGCTGTCACCATGTTGAAGATTATTAGATTGAGAAAAACGGCGTTCCGGACGTCGGGGGTAAAATTACCTTTTTGCCCCTCAAAGCTTTAGCCTTGCATATGCAATTGAAGAAGGGCATTTTGGTCTTTTATTTTCCCCAAGAGCCATCGAAAATTTGGAGAGAGCATGGCCATTGGATCACCATTGATTGACACTTAGGACATGTGTTAATGGATGAGCTAAAGAGTGGTCTTGTCCACTATTACCCAACTACCATTCAACCTTTGACCTTGAACCTTGAATATAACTCTTTTTCTCTCTCTCTCCTCTCATTTTGACCAGCCATACACTCCCCCCCATCACCGAAACCCGCTTCTTCTTCTTCCTCTCTTTCTGTCGTCGCCCGATCGCTCCTGGCCTCGCCGTTCACCAGCTCCGACGACCCCCTCCGGCCACCGCCTGGACTCCGGCCGACCACACCCTCCTAGCTTAGCCTCTTGCCGACCTCCTTGAAGTGGAGGCACGTCGATTGAGCCACCGAGGAGCTCCGACCAACTATTCTCCCGGAAGCCGACGGAAACTGACACAATCTGAGGTAGGCAAAGTTTACCTCGAAATATTGGAGTCTTGCGACCAAATTTTGTGGAGATCTAGGGGATTCGTTTAGTGATCTGTGGTAAAACGTTGAGCTTCATTTGATGGAGTTTTAACCCCAAATGAGTCTTGTGAATATTGAAAAGAAATTGCCAGTTTGCAGTCTTAAAGGAGTTAGCGACTTTCAAAGGAATTTCGGTGACGACTCAGCCTCAAATCTTCGGTGAGCCTCATAAACCCTTAGATAGACATGTTAGCAAGTAGGTTAGTGATTAAATGGTGAATTTGGAGGAGATTAAGGGCTTGATATGCTCGGTTTACACAGAACCGAACATAGCCGATTCGGTTTTGTGCAAACCGATCCTGTGGGGATGATGATTGTTCATTTTGAGTCTCAAATTGGTGATTGAGACTTGCTAGAATAATGAGGATTGCGTTATGAAGGTTTGTGATTCATAGATGGGTGAATTGGATAAGGAAAATTGACGATTGGTTGGAATTTCCTAGGTTACGCGATGGGTTTGCTCTTGGACCTTTTGAGACCGAATTGTTGAGGGCTTGAGAAGAGGATTTTTGTGGCATCAAACTTGAGGTAAGGGAATCCTAAACTTAGGATAGGAAGATTGAACTCAATTGGGTGAGTCGGGCGATAATTTGATTGATTTGTGAAAGATTCCAAGATGAACGTTCTTGGTGCGTCCTAAGATTAATGTGTGCTAATGCTTGTGCTTGAATTACCTGCCATGTCTGAATGTCACTTTGATTATCTTGCATTCCATCAGTATATGAATTGTGTTTGAGTTGCACCTGTTGTTATGTGTGACATTTTGATTTCCAGTTGATTTCAGACTCATTAATGAGAAGTAAATCTGGAGACGTATTTCAGTCGTGTCTCGCTCGAATCTGATCAATTCGAGTAGGCTGACCAAAAGGGAAAGGCTAACGCGAGACGAGGTACGTGGACCTAGGGAACTCGAATAAGAAATGACACTTTGACCATAAGGATTGTCGAGGGGATATTTAGAACCACAAAAAAAAGCCGATCTAAGAATGATTAAGGAGAATGCCTTGCGAGTGTCATATGATTGGAGCGCGGGTGATGCCGCTTAACCAACGTATGATTTGCAAAATTTTCCTAAATCGGAAGTGACGAACGAGACCATAAGGACTAGTGATAGACCCTCACAATTACATGATAACTAAAGTCGCCACAAATTGACGAGCCCTAAACGTGATATGAATCACGGGGTCGATACGCGTAATGTCTGCAAAAGCCACCCATCGGTTCGGGATAGACTGAGACCACGTCTAATAGAGAAAATCATCAGAAACAAGTCTTGAAAATTGAAAATGGAGAATCAAGAATTCCAACGTTATATTAAGATTGGCCGTCGCCCTATCGAAAATTATTGGAACGAGAAAAACGACGTTCTGGACGTCGGGGGTAAAATTATCATTTTGCCCCTCAAGCTTAAGACTTGCCCATGCAATGAAGGAAGAGCATTTTGGTCTTTATCCCTCCACCAAGGCTGCCGAAAAAGTGGAGAGATGGTGGCCATTGGATCAAGCATGAATGACATGTGGGACATGTCAAGAGATGGATTAAAGAGTGGTCAAGTCCACTATTCCCTACCTACCATTCCACTCTTTGACTTGAGCCTTGGATATAAGACTTTTTCTCTCTCTCCTCACCACCTTGATCGTCCATCGCTCCCCCAAAACCCACGACCACAACCTCTTCCTTCCTCTCTTCCTCTGCTACTCGCCGGTGACACTTTCTGGGGTTCCCGTTCGCCGCCATCGACGCCACCTTTGGCCACCACCTACCAGCACGCTAACTACACCCTCTTAGCTCAACGTCTTACTGACCTCCTCGAACAAGAAGCAAGCCGTTTGGACCACCGAGGAGCTCCAGCCAAGCGTTTTCTCGGGAGTCGACGAAAACTGATCCAATTTGAGGTACGTGATGTTTCTGACCCCTTAGAAGGCCGAAATGTTGGAATCTTGAGGTTAAATTTTGTGGAGGTCTAGGAGACATGTATATCAATCTATTTTAAAGTGATTTGATGAAGTTTTGGTCTTGAATGGGTCTTGTAAACCATGGACAGAAAACTGTTGGTTACTGACCTTGAAGATCCGGCAACTTCCGATGGGATTCCGGCGACGACTCGACTTCAAACCCACGGTGAGACCCTTAGACCCTTAGATAGACATATTAAGAGGTAGGTTAGTGAGTAAATGATGGATTTGGAGGAGATTTAGGATCGGTTGTGCTCGGTTTGCACAGAACCGAAAATGACCGGTTCCGTTCTGTGCAAGACCGAATCGGTTGGCGTTGAGGGTTGATATTTTGAGTCTCAAATTGGTGATTTAGACATGCTAAGATGATGGGGACTATGTTATGGAGGTTTGTGGTTCATGGATTAAGGAATTGGACAAAAGAAATTGACGAATTGGTTGAAATTCCTAGGTTGCGCGGTGAGTTCGGCTTTGGACTCTTGAAGCCGAAAATTTTGGGGGCTCAAGAAGAGAAAATTGTGATATCAAATTCAAAGTAAGGGGATCCTAAACTTAGGATAGGAAGATTAAACTCAATTGGGTGAGTTGGACGATAGTTGATTGGTTTGTGAGGGATTTTAAGATGATTCATACTCGTGTATGCTAGAAGATTTTAGATGATTCAATTGTTTGATTATGCTTGTGCCTTGAGTAAATTGCCATATTTGATTATGCATTTGAATCGCCTTGCATGCCATGGATGCATTGTTAATGCATGAGTTGCACTTGACCTTGTGTGCATAAGTTGTGATCATTGCATGGCGGAGGCGAGTTGAGACCCTAATGTGTGCGAGACACGGGGTGATGTGGTTGATACCCTGAGGCGCTGAGGCACAGGATAGAGGTTGTTTGGCGCCCTGATGCGAACTAATAGCTGGGTTGAGATGGCCACGGTCCTGATGTGATCTAATCGCGGGACAGAGATATGAGGTGCCGATATTGGCCTGGATAATCATTGAAACTTGATGCGTTTACGCGGGTTGTCAATGATGGTCTGATGTGTTTACGCGGACCGAGCTTGATGTGATCTAATCGCGGGCATGAGAATGAGGCAGGCAGGAAGAGATGGTTGGGGTGAAGTGGCAGGACGAGGTGTGCATGATCATCTAAGTGTGATATGATGTCATAGTTGCATGCCTATCATCTGTGTGTCGTCATCTTCAATTGTATGTGCCCGTGTGATTATGAGTTTGGAATTTTGGGGTAGATGATTGCCTGAGTGGACGGTTGGCCTGACCTAAGATTAGGACTCTTTTACTGAGATGTGTATGTCACCCCTTTGGGGACCTTTATTTTTATAGATTATAGGCCTTGACGATTTGAAGAGTTCCCGGATGGGCATGAACTTGTAGATGTAATGAAGTGTACAGTGGTGTAGGTTGATGAGGATAGTCCGGACTGGAAGCCTCATAGATATGAGGCTTGGTTTAGGAAGGTCGGGGACGAGTCAACTGGGCCGTTGAAACCCCATGAGGTACCCCAAGGAGTGATCGCTGATTGATGCCACCCAGATAGGGACCAGGATCAGGTAGAGGGATCGGTAGCCGGTTCTAGGAACGGACTGGAGAGGACCCCGACTCTGGAGTTTACTGAGGATGAGGTTATTGTGCTGGAGGCGACCTAGAAGGATCTCGCTGAGCCATTGCATGATGAGACCATGGAGGATACCATTGAGGTTCACTCTAAGAAGTTCACAGAGTATGAGCCGATGGAGGATGCTGAGGACACCGGGGACTGCAGTAGCTCTTCCTAGGAGATTCTAGTTTGTGGCTTGATCTTCTGTGGCGACCCCGACCATGATTATTTTGGATTTTGTTATGGTCATTTTGCATGATCACCCCATCACCCCCTTACTTATCGGATTCAGTACTTATGTATTTATCTGAACAGTTGGCTTTAAGTATGAACAGTCGGCTTTAAGTATGAACAGTCGGTTATTATGTATGACAGTTTTATGCTATCCACGTCCCACTTAACTTATATTTTGTACGGAGGAGTTATTTCATGGTCGCTTCCGCATGCTTTGTACATATATATATATATATATATATATATATATATATTACATCTCTCGTCTTAATTGTGGATCTTGGGACCACGAGAGATATTTGGTTTACTTGCAGGGAGTCGCGTGTTCGTGCCCGGGGCGCGGGGCGTGACATCACCTGTTTGCTTGGAATCAAAGCAAGGTCAGCTCGATCCAAAGATGATTGTGGACTAGAGTGATAGAGAGGATTAAGTTGGGACAAGATGGATAGCAAGACCTTAGGAGACTGGCTAAGATAAGGCCTGGGGTGCATGGTGTGTGACCTGGTATTTAAGGTTGGTGTTGGCCTTGACAGGATTGTAGTAAGGCATGAGGATTGAGTTCTCTACCTAGTGTTGGAGGTCATTTCTGGACTTTGGCCTGATAAGTGTTTGAACAGAGTTGTTTTAGTGGACTGTTGGGGTGAACGAAATTGACGAATTACCATGTGCTGCTTGTTGAGATGTCTCTGGAGGTTGTTGTGTGGAGACTGATGTATTATGACTGCTTTTATTAAAGCATAGTTAGCAGCTCTGGACTTGGATGATTGAGTGAGTTACTAATCCCTTGCTGAACATGTGGTTAATTAGGTTCAGTAGAAAGGGGTAAGGATGAGCAACTCGTCTAAAAGATCTGAAAGATCCAGAGGCGGAGCCTCTAGTTTGAGGCCGCCTGTAGCTGAGGGCTCAAGAATGGATGGCGTGCTAAGGGCGCTAGAGAGAATTGGTGACTTGATTATTAGGCAGACCCAAGATCGGGATGTTGCCATTGCCTAGGCAGTAGGAGCTGCCATAGCTGCCGTCAACGCCAATAACGGCAATAAAGGTGGCAATGGAAACCAGAATAAACATGACCAGGGCAATGAAGCTATGATGCCCAAGGAGAAATCGTCGTGGCCGGACAGATGGGCCAACTAGTGAAGCAGTTCATAAAGCTGAAGCCGACTCAGTTCGATGGGGCTGGAGATCCTGAGCTAGCATCTAGATGGATCGAGAAGCTTGAGAAAGCTTTTGGGGTGCTGAGGTGCATAGATGAGGAGAAAGTGTTGCTAGTAGCGTACCAGCTAGAGGGTACAACGAATGATTAGTGGGCCGCCACCAGGGACGGAGTCTTCCTTGAAGGGATAGCCTTGAACTGGGATGCCCTGAAGATGGCGTTCAATGACAAGTACTTCTTTGAGACGGCCAGGAAATGGAAGCAGGTGGAATTCCTGCGATTGCGCCAGATCCAGCTGATGATAGATTAGTACGAGGCTGAGTTCTTGAGGCTGTCGAGGTATGCACCTCGATATGTAGAAGACCGTCAAGAGAAAGAAGGAAGATTTAGGGATGGTCTAAGGCCCGAGCTTCGTAGTCAAATGATCGTTCTAAATCTAAGGACTTATAAGAAGATCTACGAATGGGGTTGGATGATAGAACGAGACTTGAAAGAGAGAAACACCGCAATTGGATCGCGGTTCACATCATTCAGAGATAACCGCCAGATGGGCAAGAAGTCGATGACGGGCAATAGGCATTTCGTGCCTCCCGTAAGGAAAAATATCATAAAGTCGCCAAATCCCACAAACTGGAGCTGCCGTCTTTGTGGCAGGAGGCATGGGAATGGGTCATGCCAAGTAAGGACCGGGGCTTATTTTAAGTGTGGTCAGCTAGGCCACCAGATGAGGACGTGCCCAAGTCAAGCTCCGACAAATCAACCTCAGGGGCAGAGATCGCAGGCTGAGCCGTCGACTACAACTCCCCAGATCAAATAGAATCGACCACCGGCACAGGGAAGGGTATATGCAGTAGCTCGCAAAGAGGCAGAAGAAGCACCAGGTGTGGTCATAGGTACAGTTTACTTATGCAACCAAGCTGCATATGCACTGTTTGACCTTGGTGCCACGCATTCATTTGTGTCTGCACAGTTTGCTGAATTGGTGGGTATGAAATTGAAACCGTTGAATATAATCCTGCATATTGCCACTTCGTTAAATGATAATATATTGGTTTTGTTGGGCTATGGTGATTGTGAGATTGTGATTGGAGGGAGTAAAGAGATTATTGACCTAGTTGTATTACCCATTATGATTTTAACGTAATCATAGGAATGGATTGGTTGGGTAAGAAGGGGGCAGTAGTGGACTGTGGTAGTAAGATAAGTCGATTTTATCCGAGAGGCCGCCCTAGCTTTGAATTGGTGGGAAGTCGAGGAGGAATCTCGATTCCCTTAGTCTCATCTCTGGAGGTGACTAAGTTGATGTCTGAAGGGTGTCAGGCATACTTAGTGACAGTAATAGACACGACTACCGAAGAGCCAAGGTTAAAGAGTATCTCGATAGTGCATGAATTTCCTGATGTGTTTTCAAAAGAGTTGCCAAGGTTACCATCAGAACGGGAAATAGAATTTGTAATCGAGTTAGCCCCTGGGACAGAACCGATCTTGAAAGTACCTTACAAAATGTCTCTATCAGAACTGAACGAGTTAAAGGTGCAGATGCAAGAGCTGCTAGATAAGGGATTTACCCGACCAAGTGCTTCACTGTGGGGAGTGCCAGTGCTATTCGTAAGGAAGAAGGATGGGTCTTTGCGTTTATGCATTGACTATCGACAGCTGAACCAAGTAACGGTGAAGAGCAAAATACCCATTGCCGAAGATTGATGATCTGTTTGATCAGTTGCAAAGAGCGGCGGTATTTTTAAATATTGACTTAAGAACTGGGTATCACCAACTGAGGATCAAGAAGGACGACATACCTAAGACTGCTTTCAGGACGAGGTATGGTCATTATGTGTTCACGGTGATGCCGTTTGGATTGACCAGCGCTCCAGCTGCATTCATGGACCTGATGCATCGATTATTTAAGGAGTTCCTAGATAGATTCGTCATAGTCTTTATTGACGATATCTTGATTTACTCTAGGAGTGATGTAGAACATGAGGAGAACCTAAGGATTGTTCTACAGACTTTGAGGGAACATCCACTATACGTGAAGTTGAGTAAATGCGAGTTCTAGCTGAACAGAGTAGCATTTCTTGGTCATGGGGTATTTAGTGAAGGAATCACAGTGGATCCTACGAAGATCGAGGCTGTAACAAATTGGCCTAGACCTACTACGGTCACTGAAGTCAGAAGTTTTTTGGGACTGGCAAGATACTATAGGCGTTTTTTTTTTGAGAAATTATCATCCATAGCCATTCCATTGACGCGGTTGACGAAAAAAGAAACCAGGTTTAAGTGGACTGACAAATGTGAGAGGAGTTTCCAAGAGCTCAAGCATAGATTGACAACCGCGCTAGTGCTGACAATTCCATCGGGATCGGGAGGTTGCAAGATATACGGCGATGCTTCGCTGAAAGGGCTGGCCCATATGCTGATGCAGCACAGAAGAGTAGTGGCCTACACATCCAGACAGTTGAGGCCAAATGAAATGAACAACCCAACTCATGACCTGGAGCTAGAGGCGATTATGTTTGCTCTGAAGATTTGGAGACATTACCTATATGGCGAAAAGTTTCAGATTTATATCGACCACCAGAGCTTAAAGTACCTTTTTTTCCAGAAAGAGCTGAATATGAGGCAGCGTAGGTGGATGAAGCTGCTCAAGGACTATGATTGTGATATACTATATCACCCCGCAGAAGCAAACAGAGTAGCAGATGCGCTGAGTCGGAAGTCAAGCATCGCATGTCTACTGGTGAAAGGTTGGTCGATGATTAAGGATTTGAGAGACTCCGAGTTCAGATTAGAACTCGATCAGTTGTCCAGTTTGATAGCTACGTTGAGGGTAGAACCTGAGGTCCAGGAAGGAATAAAGGCCCTACAGTCTATGGACCCAGAGATTCAGAAGATCCTTGAGATGGATGTGACAAAGAGAAAACCTGAGTTTCAGGTGTCTGAGGACGGAATTCTGAAGTTCCGAGGACGATTGTGCGTACCAAAGGATGACGGACTCGGGGAAATGATTTTATTAGAGGCTCACAAAAGCAATTATAGCATCCACCCTGGAAGTACGAAAATGTATCAGAACTTGCGACATCACTATTGGTGGAATGGGATGAAGGTGGACATAGCAAGGTATCTGGCTAAGTGTTTGACGTGCCAGCAAGTGAAAGCGCAACACTGTAAGCTTGGAGCACTATTACAGCCACTAGAGATTCCGGAATGGAAGTGGGAGCATATAACTATGGATTTTGTAATGGCACTCCCAAGGAGCCAGCGAGGCCATGACTCTATAGGGGTAGTCGTGGACAGATTGACCAAGTCCGCACATTTCATCCCGATGCGAAAGAACTTCGTTATGGATAGGTATGCAGAGCTGTGCATAAGACAGATAGTGAGGCTACACGGAGTGCCCGTGATGATCACCTCGGATAGAGATCCCAAATTCATGGCAAATTTTTGGAAGAGTCTGCAAGATGCTACGGGAACCCGACTGCAGTTTAGTATGGTATACCATCCACAGACGGACGGACAGTCGGAAAGGACGATAGAGGCACTTGAGTACATGCTGCGAGCATGCGTCATAGATTTTAAGGGTGGATGGGAAGACCAGCTGCATTTGGTAGAGTTTGCTTATAATAATAGCTACCAGCAGAGTATCTAGATGGCACCATTCGAAGCCCTCTATGGAAGAGCCTGCAGAACCCCGATTTGCTAGGATGAGGTTGGAGAAAGAAGTATAACAGGCCCAAAATTGATGGAGCAATCAGTAAAAGCAGTGAAAATAATCCAGGATAGACTAAGGATGGCATAGAGTCGTTAGAAGAGCTATGCAGATAAGCGGCGCAAGCCCTTGGAGTTTCAAGTGGGCGATTAAGTCTTCCTCAAAGTATCACCGATGAGAGGATTATCGCAATTTGGAAAGAAAGGGAAGTTGAGCCCAAGGTATGTAGACCCATTTGAGATATTGGAGCGAATTGAAATTGGCCTACAGGCTTACCTTGCCGCCTAATCTATCCCAGGTGCATAATATGTTCTATGTGTTGATGCTGCGAAAGTATGAACCAGATTTGACACATGTATTGGACTGCGAAGCTATAGAAGTGGACGACCGAATGTTTTATGTGGAGAGGCCGATAAGGATCGAGGATTGGAAGAAGCAAATCCTCGGGAATAAGAAGATCCCCCTAGTCAAGATAATATGGGAGCACCGTGGAACTGAAGGTGCCACGTGGGAGAATGAAAAGACGATGAGGCGACAACACCCCCATTTATTTGAGTAATTAAGTGTAACGTAAATTTCAGGGACGAAATTTTTGTAAGGGGGAAGAGTTGTGACATTCTGATTTCCAGTCGATTTCAAACTCATTAAAGAGAAGTAAATCTGGAGACGTATTTCAGTCATATCTCGCTCGAATTTGATCAATTTGAGTAGACTGACGAAAAAGGAAAAGCTAACGCGACAAGAGGTACGTGGACCTATGGAACTCGAATAAGAAATGACGCTTTGACGATAAGGATTGTCGAGGGGATATTTAGAACCACAAAAAAAACTAATCTAAGAACGATTAAAGAATGCTTTGTTAGTGTCATACGACTAGAACGCGGGTGATGCCGCTTAACCAACGTATGATTTGCAAAATTTTCCTAAATCAGACAGTGACGATCGAGACTATAAGGACTAGTGATAGACCCACACAATTACATGACAACCAAAGTCACCACGAATTGACGAGCCTTAAATGTGATATGAATCACGGGGTCGATACGCGTAATGTCTGCAAAAGCCGCCCGTCGGTTCAGGATAGGCTGGGACCACGTCTGTTAGAGAAAACCATCATAAACGAGTCTTGAAAATTGAAAATGGAGAATCAAGAATTCCAACGTTATATTAAGATTTGTCGTCGCCCTATCGAAGATTATTGGAACGAGAAAAACGACATTCTGGACGTCGGGGGTAAAATTATCATTTTGCTCCTCAAGCTTAAGCCTTGCCCATGCAATGAAGGAAGGGCATTTTGCTCTTTATCCCTCCCCTAAGGCTGCCGAAAAAGTGGAGAAATGGTGGCCATTGGATCAAGCATGAATGACAAGTGGGACAAGTGTCAAGAGATGGATTAGAGAGTGGTCAAGTCCACTATTCCCTACCTACCATTCCATTCCTTGACTTGAGCCTTAGATATAAGAATTTTTCTCTCTCTCCTCACCCCTTTGACCGGCCAAAGCTCCCCCAAAACCGACGACCACAGCCTCTTCTTCCTCTCTTCCTTTGCTGCTCGCTGGTGACAGTTTCTGGGGTTCCCGTTCGTCGCCATCGACGCCACCTTCTGGCAACCACCTATGCACATGCCAACCACACCTTCTTAGCTCAACGTCCTGTCAACCTCCTCGAACTGGAAGCAAGTCGTTTGGACTACCGAGCTGCTCCGGCCAAGCGTTTTCCTGGGAGTCGACGAAAATTGATCCAATCAGAGGTAGGTGATCTTTCTGACCCCTTAGGAGGCCGAAATGTTGGAATCTTGAGTTCAAATTTTATGGAAGTCTAGAAAACATGTATATCAATCTGTTGTAAAAAGTTGAGTATGATTTGATGAAGGTTTGAGGGTGTTGTAAACCTTGAACAGAAAATTGATGGTTACTCTCACCTTGAAGATCCGACAACTTCCGACGGGATTTCGGTGACGACTCGACTTCAAACCCATAGTGAGACCCCTTAGACCCTTAGATAGACATGTTAAGAGGTAGTTTAATGAGTAAATGATGGATTTGGCTGAAATTTAGGACCAGTTGTGCTCGGTTTACACAGAACCGAAAAGGACCGATTCGGTTCTATGCAAGACCGAATCTGTTGGGGTTGAGGGCTGATATTTTGAGTCTCAAATTGGTGATTTAGACGTGCTAGGATGATGGGGACTATGTTATGGAGGTTTGTGGTTCATGGATTGAGGAATTGGACAAAGAAAATTGACAAATTGGTTGAAATTCCTAGGTTGCACGGTGAGTTCGACCTTGGACCCTTGAAGCCGAAAATTTTGGGGGCTTAAGAAGAGAAAATTGTGATATCAAATTCAAGGTGAGAGGATCATAAACTTAGGATAGGAAGATTGTACTCAATTGGGTGAGTTGGACGATAGTCTCATTGATTTGTGAGGGATTTCAAGATGATTGATACTCGTGTATGCTAGAAGAGTTTAGATGATTAAATTATTTGATTATGCTTGCGCCCTGAGTAAATTGCCACATTTGATTGTGCATTTGAGTTGCCATGCATGCCATGGCTGCATTGTTACTGCATGAATTGCACTTGACCTTGTGTGCATGAGCTGTGATTGTGGCATGGCAGAGGCGAGGTGAAACCCTGATGCATACAAAACGCGAGGTGATGTGGTTGATACCCTGAGGCGCTGTGACGCGGGGTAGAGGTTGTTTGGCGCCCTGATGCGATCTAATAGCGGGGTTGAGATAGCCACGGTCCTGATGCTATCTAATCGTGGGATGGAGATATGAGGTGCCGATATTGGCCTGGAGAATCATTAAAACCTAATGCATTTACGTGGGTTGTCAATGAAGGTCTGATGCGTTTACGCAGACCGATCCTGATGCGCTCTAATCGTGGGCATGAGAATGAGGCAGGCAGTAAGAGATGGTTGTGGTGAAGTGGCAGGACGAGGTGTGTATGACCATCTGAGTGTGATATGATGTCATAGTTGCATGCCTGTCATCTGTGTGTCGTAATCTTCGATTGTATGTGCCCGTGTGATTATGAGTTTGGAATTTCGGGGTAGATGACTGCCTGAATGGACGGTTGGCCTGACTTAGGGTTATGACTCTTTTACTAAGATGGGTATCTCACCCCTTTAGGGACCTTTATTTTTACAGATTCTAGGCCTTGACAATGTGGCCTATTTGATTTGGAGACTCTAAGGAGATGACTGTATATTTTGATGAGTTCCCAGATGGGCAGGGAACTATATATGTAAGGAAGTGTACAGTGGTGTGGGTTGACGAGGGTAGTCCGGACTGGAGACCTTATTGGTACGAGGCTTGGTTTAGGAAAGTCGGGAACGAGTTGATTGGGTCGTTGAAGCCCCATAAGGTGCCCTAGGGAGTGATCCCTGATTGGTGCCACCCCGTTGGGGACCAGGATCAGGCAAAGGGATCGGAAGCCTGTTTTAGGAACGGACCGGAGAGGACCCCGACTCTAGAGTTTACCGAGGATGGGGTTATTGTGCTGGAGGCGAACGAGAAGGATCTCGCTGAGCCATTGTATGAGGAGACCATGGAGGATACTATTGAGGTTCGCTCCGAGACGTTCTCAGAGTATGAGCCGACGGAGGATGCGGAGGACACCGAGGACTCCAGCATCTCTTCCTAGGAGATTCTAGTTTGTGGCTTGATCTTCTATGGCGACCTCGACCATGGTTATTTTGGATTTTGTTGATTGTCCATTTTGTTTGCTTACCCCGTCACCCCCTTGCTCATCGGATTCAATACTTATGTATTCGTACAAACAGTGGACTTTAAGTATGAACAATCGGTTATTATGTACGACAGGTTTATGCTATCCAAGTCCCACTTAACTTATATTTTGTATGGAGGAGTTATTCATGGTCGCTTGCACATGCTTTGTACACACACACACACGCACACACACACGCATATATATATATATATATATATATATATATATATATTACGTCTCTCGGCTTAATTGTGGATCTTGGAACCACGAGAGACATTTGGTTTGCTTGCAGGGAGTCGTGTGCTTGTGCCCGGGGCGCGAGGCATGACATTATGTATGTGAAATGAATTGAGAATCATGGCATGAGTGTGACAGGTGTGACCCTGATGCGTATGAGACGCGGAGTGGTGGAATGAGTACCCTGAGGCGCTGAGGCGCAGGGTTAGAGTTGTGTGGCACCTTGATGCGTACGAGACGCCGGGTTGAGAAGGCCATGGTCTTGATGCGTGGAAACGCGAAATGGAGATGTGAAGTGTCGACACTGGCTTGGAGTATCGTTGAAACCTGATGTGTTTACGCGGGTTGTCAATGACGGTCTGATTCGTTTACGTAGACCGAGCGTGATGCTTTTTAAACGTGGGCAAGAGAATGAGGTAGACAGGAAAAGGTGGTTGTGGTAGTGTGGCAGGGCGAGTTATACATAATCATCTGAGTGTGTTGTGATGCCATGACTGTATGCCTGTGATTCGTGTGTTGTTACTATATTCGCATTGCCTCGTATATCTATGAGTTTGAATTTTGGGGTATGTGATTGTCTGAGTGGATGGTCGGCCTAACCTAGGGTTAGGACTCTTTTACTAAGATGTGAATCTCAGCCCGTTGGGGACCCTTATTTTTACAAATCCTAGGTCTTGACGATATGGTCTATACGTTTTGGTGACCCCAAGGAGATGTCCACCTATTTTGATGAGTTTCCAACGGGCAAGGAACTATTTATGTCAGGAAATGTACTGTAGTTTGGGTAGACGAGGGTAGTACTAGTTGGAAGCTTCACAAGTACGAGGCCTGGTTCAGGAAGGTCGGGGGTATGTCTACCGGGCCGCTGAAGCCCAATGAGGTGCCTTAGGGAGTTGTTCCTAGTTGGTGCCACCCTACCCAAGATTTAGACCAGGCTGAGGGGTTTATTGCCGGTTCAAGGATTGGAATGGAGAGGACTCCGACCGTAGAGGATACGGAAGAGGAGGTCATTATGGTCGAGGCAACTGAGGAGGATCTCTTAAAGCCGTCTGCTGAGGATACCATGGAGGATACCATCGAGGTTCGCTCGGAGCCCTTCTTAGAGTATGAGCCCACGGAGGACGCAGAGGAGACTGAGGACTCCAGCAGTTTGTCTTAAGGAGCTCCCAATTATTAGTTAGATCTTTTGGTGGCGACCTTGACCCTATTTTCCTTGGCTGCTTGAGGATGGACCTCTTTTTGTGTACTTACCCCAACCCCCATGTTAGCGGATCTAGTAGCTCTTTATCTGTATAAATAGTTGGATATCATATATAACAGTATTTGCGCTATCCAGGTCCCACTTCATATTTTGTACGGAAGAGTTATTTCATTATTGCTTACGCGTGTATGTATATTATATGTCTCTCGACTTATGTGTGTATCTTGGGACCACGAGGGATATTTGGTTTGCTTGTAGGGAGTCGTGTGCTCGTGCTCGGGCGCGGGGTGTAACATCCCCGTTTGTTTGGTATCAGAGCAAGGTCAGCTCAATCCAAAGTTGGTTGAGGATTGGAGTAATAAGGAGGATTAAGTTGGGACTTGGACGGGAAGCGGGACCTTAGGAAACTGACTATGATAAGACATAGGGTGCATGGCACGTGACTTGACACTTATGGTTGGCATTGAACCTTGGTAGGGTTGTGGTAATTCATGAGGATTAAGTTCCCTACTTGGTGTTGAAAGTCATTTCTAGACTTTGGCCTGTCGAATGAATGAGTATGGTTGGTTTTAGTGAACCGTTGGAGTGAACGAAACTAAGGAATGACAATGTGTTGGAGTGTCTCTAGAAATTGTTGTGGAGATTGTTATATTATGACTGTTTCTGTTAAGGTATAGTTAGTAATTCTAGACTTGGAAGAATGAGTAAGTACTGACTCATTGCTGGATTTGTGGTGGATCAGGCTCAGTAAAGGAATATAAAGATAAGCAACCCATCCAGGAGATCTGGAAGGTCCAGAGGCGGAGCCTCTAGCTCGGGGCCCCCTGTAGCAGAGGATCTGAGGATGGACGGCGTGCTGAGGGCAATAGAGAGAATTGGTGATGTTATTGATAGGCAGACCCAAGATCGGAACGCTGCCATAGCCCAGGCGGTAGGAGCTGCCAGAGCTGCTTAAAGGGAATTGAAGGCGAGGCATGTAGAACGAAGAGATCACCCAAGTGTTACTATAGAGATATTCGTATCGCTAAGGAAGGGTGGATTGTTTGATGGATGCTTACCGTTGAGAATTAAACATGGTTTAATTGGCAATGGAGGGACAGATCTTCCCTCAAGAAGGAAGAGATTCAACTCTTAAATTGGAATTTCGCTAATGGACTAGCATGATGGCCACTGGAAACACCTAACCTGAAGGCTCGGATAGGAAATGACGTTTTGACCATAAGAATTGTCGAGGAGACATTTAGAACCATAAAAAGGCCGATCTAAAAACGATTAAGGAATGTATTTGTTAGCGTTATACGATTGGAGCGCGGGTAATGCCGCTTAACCAATGTATAATTTGCAAAATTTTCCTAAATCGGACAGTGACGATCGAGACCAAATGGATTAATAATAGACCCTCACAATTACATGACAACCAAAGTTGCCACGAATTAACGAGCCCTAAATGTGATATGAATCACATGTCGATACGCGTAACGCTTGCAAAAGCCACTCGTCAGTTCGGGAAAGGCTAGGACCACATTCGATAGAGAAAAACAATAAAAAACGAGTCTTGAAAATTGAAAATGGAGAATCAAAAAATCCAACGGGATGTTCGGATTGGCCGTCGCCTTATTGAAGAATATTGGAAAGAGAAAAATAACGTTCGTCGGGGGTAAAATTATCATTTTGCCCCTCAAGCTTAAGCCTTGCCCATGCAAATAAAGAAGGGCATTTTGGTTTTTTAAACCACCCCAAGGCTGCCGAAAAGGAGGATGAATTGTGGCCATTGGATCAAGTTGGAATGACACTAAGGACAAGTATCCAAAGATGGGCTAAAGAGTGGTCATGTCCACTATTCACCACCTACCATTCAACCCCTTGACTTGAGGATTGTATATAGTCTTTTTCTCTTTCTCTCTCCTCTCTCCTTGGTCAGCCATAGCACCCCCCACAACTCACGACCATTTCATCTTCTTCCTCTTCTCCTTCTGCGTCGCCGACCAGCTTCCAGGCTCCTATACGCAACAGCCTACGCCACTTTTTGACGACCATCAGACGACAAACGGACCTCCAACCTCCTCGAAGTGGAAACAAGTCGATTGGGCCATCGAGGACCTTTGGCCAAGCATTTCCCTGAAAGACGACGAAAACAGACCCAATTTGAGGTAGGCCGTGTTTCTGACCTTAGGACATCGAAATATTGGAATCTTGTGACCAAATTTTATGGAAATCTAGGGGACTTGTATATATATCTGTGGTAAAAAGTTGAGCTTGATTTGATGAAGTTTTGACCCCAAATGGGTATTGTGAACCTTGGACAGAAACTGTCGGTTTACTGACTTGGAGGATCTGGCGACTTTCGAAGAGATTCCGGCGACGACGTGACTTCAAACTCTCAGTGAGACACTGAGACCCATAGAAAGACATGTTAAGAAGTAGGTTAGTGATTAAATGATGGATTTGGTGGAGATTTAGGACTAGTTATGCTCGGTTTGCATAGAATCGAAAATAGCCGGTTCGGTTTTGTGTAAGACTGAATCTGTGGAGGTTGATGGTTATGGGTTTTGAGTCTCAAATTGGTGATTTAGACATGCTAGAATGATGAGGATGTGTTAATGATGGTTTGTGATTCATGGATGGTTGAATCGGACAAGGGAAATTAACAATTGGTTGAAATTTCCTAGGTTGTGCGGTGAGATTGGTCTTGGACCATTGAGGGCCGAATCTTTGAGGGCTCAAGAAGAGAATTTTGTGGCATCAAACTCAAGGTAAGGAAATCCTAAACTTAGGATAGGAAGATTGGACTCAATTGGGTGAGTCGGACGTTAGTTTGATTAATTTATGAGAGATTTCCAAGAGGATTGTTCTTGGTATGCCCTAAGATGGTATAAGAGATTAATGTGTGCTAATGCTTGTGCTTGAATTATTCGCCATGCCTGAGTGTCGCTTGGATTGCCTTGCATGCCATGGATGTATGGTTGTGATTGAGTTGCACATTGCATTATGAATGCGAAATGAATTGAGAATCATGACATGAGTGAGGTATGGCGAGACCCTGAGGCGTGTGAGACGCGGGGTGATGTGGTGGATACCCCGAGGCACTGAGATGCGGGGTAGAGGTCATATGGCACCCTGATGGGATCTAATCGCGAGGTTGAGATGGCCACAGTCCTAATGCATTTAGGCGGGATAGAGATATGAAGTGTTGACGCTGGCTTGGAGTATCATTGAAACCTGATACGTTTACGCGGGTTGTCAATGACGGTCTGATGCGTTTACGCGGACCAAGCCTGATGCGATCTAATCGAGGGCATGAGAATGAGGCAGGTAGGAATGGGTGGATGTGGTGATGTGGCAAGGCGAGTGCATATCATCTGAGTGAGTTGTGATGTTATAACTGTACGCCTGCCATCCTTGTGTTGTTATCTATGCTTACATTTGCCGCATGTATTTATGAGTTTGACTTAGCGGGGATGTGTCTGCCTGAGTGGACGGTCGGCCTAACATATGGTTAGGATCCACCTTACTGAGATGTGTATCACACCTCGTTGGGGACCCCTTTGTTTTACAGATCCTATGCCTTGATGATGTGGCCAATTCATTTTGGAGACCTGAAGGAGATGTCCACCTATTTTGATGAGTTCCCTAACGGGCAAGGAATTATTTATGTAAGAAAGTGTATTGTGGTTTGGGTAGACGAGGGTAGTACAAGCTAAAAGCCTCATTAGTACGAGGCTTGATTTAGGAAAGTCAGGGATGTGTGTACCAAGCTGCTGAAGCCCTATGAGGTGCCCGAGGGAGTTGTCCCTAGCTGGTACCACCCGACTTGGGACTTAGACCAGGCTGATGGGTCGGTTTCTGGTTCAAGGATTGGACCGTAGAGGACCCCGACCTTGGAGGACACGGAGGACGAGGTCATTATTGTGGGGTTGACTGAGGAGGAACTCGCAGAGCCATCTGCCGAGGCGACCATGGAGGATACTATCGAGGTTCGCTTAGAGACCTTCTCAGAGTATAAGCCAACGAAGGATACCGAAGACACCGGGGACTCCAACAGTTCTTCTTAAGAGCTCCCAGTTTGTCAGTTGGTCTTTCAATGGCGACCCTGACCTAATTTCTTTTGGATGTTGATGATGGATCATTTTGTGTGCTTACCCCGTCGCCCTCTTGTTAGCGGATTTAGTAGTTATATTTCTGTATGAACAGTTGGGCTTTATGTATAATAGTAATTATGCTATCGAGGTCCCATTTCACTATTTGTATGGAGGAGTTATTTCATTATCGTTTCCGCATGCTTGGTATATGTATATCATGTCTTTCGACTTAGTTGTGTCCGCAGTCTATGTGTCCCCTAGATGTGCACAAAATTTGGTTGAAAAACTTAAAGATTTCGGGGTCTTATGAGGCCTAAACCATGGTTTACCTCTGGTTGTGACGATTTCCGTCGATTTTCGGGAGATTGGTCAATCGAAGCTCCTCATTGAGTCAAACGCAGTGATACAACTTGGAGAACTTTGGCAAGAGGATGAGAAAGCAGCAGGCGGTCGGTTCGAGTCCAGGCGGTGGCCGGAGATGGCAGTTGGAGCGAGCGAACGGGTGAGCATAATCCGGTAGTGCAACAGGCTTCCAGGCGTGAAGAAGAACATGAAGAAGAAGCTGTTCGGCAATGGAGGAGGGGTGTTCGGCCAAGAGAGAGAGAATGAGAGGTTTATACTTCAATTTTCAAGAGTCAACTAGTTGAATGGTAGGTTAAAAGGTAACTCCATCAACATTAAGGCTTAATGTCTTGACACTTGTCTATTGTGTCAATCAATGCTCATCTAAAGTCTCTCAATTCTTCAAATTTTCAAAAGCTATGAAGGGCTTCAATGAACAAAATGCCATTATCCAATTATATAGGTAAGGTTAGGGCTTGAGGGGCAAAATGGCAATTTTATTCTCGACGTCCGGAACATCGTTTTTCTAATTTCAATTTTTTTCGATAAGGCGACGGTCAATCCAATTGTAATGTTGGAATTCTTGATTCTCCATTTTCAAATTTCAAGGGTTGTTTCTGAATCATTTCTCTATCCAATGTGATTCCAGCCTATCCCGAACTGACAGGCGGCTTTTGCAGACGTTACGCGTATCGACCATATGATTCATATCACAATTAAGGCTCGTCAACTCATGGCGACTTTGGTTATCATGTAATTGTGAGGGTCTATCACTAGTTTCGACGGTCTCGATCGTCATTGTTCGATTTAGGAAAATTTTACAAATTATATTTGGTTTAAGCGGCATCACCCGCGCTTCAATCATATAACGCTAGCAGTGCATTCCTTAATCGTTCTTAGATTGGCCTTTTATGGCTCTAAATGTCCCATCGATAATCCTTGTGATCAAAGCGCCACTTCCTATTTGAATCCCTAGGTCCACGTGCCTTGCCTCGCGTTAGCCTTTCCCTGTTGGTCAGTTAACTCAAGATTGATCAAATCCGAGTGAGATACGACTGAAATACATCGTTAGATACTTTTTCATTAATGAGTCTTGAAATGACAGGAAAAATCAGAATGTCGCATAAATATATTAATTTGTTATATTACATCACAAAACAATCACAAACCAAGATTCGAAAATTTTATGTATAAAACATAAAACACGACCTAAAGAGTTCATATATACGGGCATATATAACTAAGGTTGTCGATCCATAAGCATATCTGGGATGGCCAAAAGGAAATATACTCCATCATCCAACAAAAGTCCCCTAAACCAAAAAAATATCTCGAAAGACTATTGCCAGTCGTCAATCCTCCTCTGACGGGTCGGTAAACAACATCTCCTCTTTCTCAGTATCCTCTAACGGCTCCGGTGGAGGAATGAACGCCTTCGGCTCAACAGGCTCCGGAGGGTGAACTGATGCATCAGTAGGAGGAATTGGTACTACTGGTTCGACAGGTCCGGGAGCGCATCAAAAGTACTCTCAGGAAAAGGACCTACTAGTCTATTGCCTACTTGAATGTAAATAGCATACCAGCGATATATAGTTAAACCAGGCACTCCCTCATCAACCCACCCACATAGTATGAACATGCATAACAAGTCTCAAATGAGGTAGAACGAGATGGATCATATCACGAGTATAAGACTCAGAGTGAAAAGAAACACGAAAACGCCTCGGAGTAGCAACCATGGAAGCTAATCTGAAAATATGTCCACAAACGTGGGTTAGCGTGACGACTAGCAAGAAAATATTCAATCTCACCATAGGTGTCCTAAGACACCCTAGAACAAATTATATCACAAACCTGTAACAATTTTAGTTCAATAGCATTTCAATATCCAAACAAGAATCAAACAATGCAGAAATGTCCACCATCATCTCACCATCGCAAGCCAATCTACTTGCGACCTCTACTCTAGGGCATCCTAGACGCGTGGTATGACTCTATCTCGCACCTAGCTCAAGATCATCAAGTCTGTACAAATTCCCATACACAACCTAGGGGCATCAACTCAATTCAGTGCACTAAAGAGTAAATACTGCACATATCTCATCGAACATTAGTCACATACGCATGGACCAATGCATGCTCGACCATGACTTACATGATTCTAAATATCAATTCTGCAAATAATGTCACAATGCGAGGCCGACATACAAGCATGTATATTTACGTGGATATGTACAAGAGGATTAACATCATGATGTTCAATCAAGCAAAGCATAATGAACCAAAATCCAGACCAAGAAAACGGTCATTCATCTCGGGTAGCTCTCGGGTTAACCAAAGTTTATCCATTCGATTCATAATTCTAGCAAGTGAAGTCATCAAGGTTTAACTTTATGATCCATAAACAAGCATTCCACGATTAAATCGTATTCAACACTTGTAAAACAGCTAAGAAATAGCCACTCCCTTCCTCTACATTCCATGTCCGGAAATCTGACTTGTCCTAAATCAAAATAGACTGATTTTTACTCTTAAATCAAACCTAATATCTCTCTGATGACCACTTATATACATTCCTACGATATAGAGATAAAGCTATATATTAATGAAAATGCTTTAATCCAACGTAAATGGATTTTCACCTCAAGGATAGCTTCAAGAAAACCCGAACAGACCTGCACTGCATACTGAACCCAGTTTCGGTTCTAATTTGCCATTTTCTCCAAACCATTTCAAACCAACTAAGTATCATCATATTCATAATATTCCTATCGTGCTCATCAAGATTTACACCACAAAACATATAACATAGTTCATTTTAATTTCAATTGACACCTCAATCAGAAAACAAAAACTATTCTGTACTAAGCCGTTTGCAACCTGGTTTCTAACTTACAATCCGACCTTAATTTCTTCCAACCAACCAGCCATGGTCACACTCATGTTCTCTTAAACATGCAATCTTTTACTCCAAATCTCCTCGATTTAACTAGAGAACAACATTTCCACGACAATCCAGCCCTACTCCTTAAGGTTTACTTCCAAGTACTTTGTGACATTCCGATTTCCGACCCCGCTCGAGGCTATTGAATGGAAGGATAACGATCGGTGTATTTCAGTTTTAGCTCGCTTGGAATTGGCCACTCTTGAGTTAACTGACCGAAAGGGAAAGACTAACGCGAAGTCAAGTACGTGGACTTGGGGAAGTCTAGTAAGAAACGACACTTTGACCATAAATATTGTCGAGGGGATGTTTTGGGCCAATAGAGATCGATCTAGGAACGATCGTGGAATGCCTTGCTAGCGTTATACGTTGGGACGCGGGTGATTCCGCTTAACCAATTTGTAATTTGAAAGAATTTCCTAAATCAGATTTCAATGATCAGGATCGTAGGAACTAGCGATAAACCCTCGCAATCACATGACAACTAAGGTTGCCACAATTTAAGAAATCCTAAGGTCGATATGCGTAGCGCTTGCAAGAGTCGTTGGTTAGTTTGAGATAAATTGGAATTACAATCGACGAGAGCTTGACATGAAATTGGACCTCGAAATCGGGTATCGAACAATAAGGAATTCCAACATCGGAAATGAATTAGATGTCGCCTCATCGAAGGTAATTTAACTCGAAAAAGTGAAATTCCAAATGGTAAGTGCTAAATGACCATTTTGCCCCTTGCCTTAGGAACTAATTTACGTCATTTTGGTCATTTGAACCTCCCAAGAGCTGCTGAAAGTTGATGAAGGATTGATCAAAGAAAGTCAATGTGGATCAAAGACCCTCTAGAAGCTTGCCATGTGTCATTGTGAGAACAAAGCTTATCCTCCTAGCATTAATTGGTCATCTTGTCCCAACTAACATTTCAAGCCTTTGACCAAGTGAATTATTAGTGAAAGACTCTCTCTCCTTCTCATTTTGCCAGCCATCCCTCTCTCTCTTCACTTTCTCCATTTTCTTCTTCTTCCTCTTCTCTCTCTCGTTGACCAGCCCGTCACCCTGTCCGATTGTTTCACTATTCCGACAATAACTTTGTCGTCCAATATAAGATTAAGGCAAAACTATCGCCATCGGAAAGCTTATCGCCTTCCCGTTCCAACGAGGTGTTATGAAAAAATATCCACCTCACCGTTTGTCCCGTCGGTCCGTTTGAGCGAGCAAAGGTCGCTGACCAATCAGATTCGGACCCGAGGAGCTTCAAGTTGGAATTCCGAGCTTGTTATGGTTTGATTCTTGGTAAGGCCACCTTTCAAGCTTAGTTAAGACATATAGATTTGTGTTTATAAGCTTGAAGTTAGATTATAGTGGGATTTAAGGGCTGATTGTGTGTAGTTTTACTTGGACAAAAAATGGATAGATTGTATCCTCGCCGGCGATCGTGAGACCAAGACACATTTTGAAACCTTCGAGGCTTCGTTAGACTTGGAAATTATTGGTAGTCCTCCTTAGAACATAGTATTACACGTTAGCAAGAAGTATGTGAGTTGGATTAGAGCTTCATGGCTGGTTATATGGTTTTCTCTAGGACAGAAAACTGCCCTGCGACGGTCGGTGTTTGGAACCGAGAATGGTGGCTGCAAATTGTGGCATTTCACTTGCTTGGCTTGTGGTAAGTCAACTGCTAACCCTTCATTAGGGTGTTAAGTTATTATTAGATGAATTGTGATTGAATTGGAAGTGTTTGAAGGTCTGATTTTGAGGTGAAACATGTTAGAGGCCGAGAGCCATGTAAATATGTTCCTAGTGCGTATTAATTTTGAAATGACTCGTTCTAGGTTGTCTGGTGTCCAAATTGAGCTCCGTTTTAGCCCACGCGTCCGTAAGATCTTGATGTTTAAGATCCTGGAATTTTTTTCCTTAAAAAGTCAGTAGAAAAATGTCAAATTTCGAGAGACTGAATCTGGTCGTTGAAGACCAAGAGTGGACAACTTGGTGCCGCGACGATGCGTTTATTGTTTTATGGAATTGCTTGGCCTAAGCTCAAGGTAAGCTATGCCTAAACCTTTATTAGGATGTTAGGTTACTAAAGGACGAAGTTTTGAGTTGAAATGAAATGTTTTATGGACTAATTTTGTGAGAGATGCGACGAAACCATGTCTGTCCTATTTTGATGAATTGAACTTTAGTGATTTTGTGGCATGAATATTATGAAATCGAAGTTGATTTGAGGAATCTAAATCGGTCATGCCATGTGGTTGGGCCATTCGGCGTGCTTTGTGGAAATTCTCATGTGATTTGAGTGCATCAAGCGGATTAGTTTACCAATTGAGTCTTAAATTGACTTGTGAGTAACCAAATTTGAGATTGGTTTGATTTGAGCTAAGTGATGCTTGTGTTTTACTGAGAATTTCATGACGAGAAATATGTTTGGTCCAGTTGATGGACATTTGGAATGAATGCCTCGAGTAGGTGATAAACTGCTTGATTTCATGAGTTGTTTTTGAATGATGAATTTTGAGGCATGAATTGTTTTCTTTAAGTGAAAATCCGAGACTTTCTATAATTGAAATTTTTATGACTAAAATGACGTGTGGGATCGTCGAGGAAATGAAATTTGCATTGGCTTGTGGGATCGTCGGGAAATATTATAAGTGCACTAGCGTGTGGGATCACCAAGAAATTTCATTTGGCCGACATATTGAGATGGAGTTACTCCCATTTGACCTGACGAGGCCGTGCGGCTAGAGAATCCCATACTGACATGATTCATCTAGATTGAAAATGGGTGTCGAGAGTCGTATGGTGACTGAATTATCTTTAGGTCTGGACGCGAGAGACTTATATGGATCGACGGGTCATATGGAGACCAAATCAACTCACAGCCCCAAAGTGGACGGCCTAGGATGGGCGGATATGAAAAAATCTATTTTTCGAAAATAATCAAGAATGATTTTAAGAAATTGAATATGCCTCATGTTTTGATGATTTACCTCAAGTATGGAGGTTTGCCTTACGAGTTTTAAGTTTGCCACATGAGTTAAAAATGACCCTGGAAGGGCGTGAAAGAAAATGATATGTTTTTTGAAAATTCATGAAATGGAATTGGAAATATCCTCATGTTTCGAAATGGCGTCGAGTACTTCCTTTTGATCATTTCTTTGCACGAAGCTTAGATTTGTCACGATTTACGACTGAGTTAGGATGATTTGAAGGTACTGAAATGCCAAGTTTTTACCATGCCAAAGATTTTACCGCAAAATACCCATTTTTCAAAAGTGTCTGGAGGTATTGGCAGCCTAGTTTAGGGTTAGATTTAACTTACTGAGATTGTATATCTTACTCCATAATGGGATAACATTTTTCAGGTCCTAGAAGAAGGAAACTCGTGATTACCATGGATTGGCATCCGATGAAGTCACTAGAAGAAACAGTTATGAATCCTTTTGTGACCTTAGGGTTGTAATGATGAAATTTAGGGATTTAAAATTGTAACCTCTACAATATGATCGACCTTTATGAAAGGTGTACCATTTTGTCCTAAGTCATCTTGTTGTTTTATTTGTATGGGGTTGTTTCACACTTCCGCCTGCATGTATCATTTGGAAGTTCTGAATAGTTAAGGCCGATGGATCCTGGGGGATCATTAAAGGTAATGGCGAAGGTGGGATGCTCGCGACTCGCCGGGCTCGGGGCGTGACATACTTGCAATATAATTTTGAGTCAATCCCATTTCGATCCCCAAAACAGAACCGCAGCTTGACCAGCCCCAAACCAGACCACAGAGGCGATTTCTTAGCCTTCTAACCTTACATGAACTCTTTAGTGGGACAATAACACAAAGCACTTCTAACCTGTGATGAGATTGAAGGAATTATTGCCTCAATGAAGCTTAAACTTGCTCGAGTTCCTTCGATCTTCTGCCTTGGTCCTTCGGTGGAGTTGCGGAGTTGCTGATTTGCTTCTTCTTCTTCAATCTTTCTATCTCTCACTTTCTCTCTCTTCGGCCGAAGATGATGATGGAAGAATGAAGATGGACAACTCTTCTTGCATGTCTTAAGGAGTTCTCAAAGTGACATTTGTCTCTCATTCTATGGTTTAAGGATTTCCCCTTATGATCTCACGCAACATTACACTACCCTATTAGTCCAATGTCACATACAAAGGTATGCTTATTCCCAAGATTGCTCATCCAATAGAATTTCATGCACAAAGGAGTAAGGGCGCCATCTTGCACAGCCCTCGTTGGTCAGAAATCATAAGCAAGATCATGACGGGACAAAGAGCCAACGATTGGTTTCATTCTCTTGCATCTTCCTTAGGTACATTCAGCTAATAGCATTTCATGTTAAGGGGAGGCAATGCCGCCACCTGTCCTAGCCTCAATTGGTCGGTAATCATTTGCAATATTTTGATGAGATTGAAGCCAATGATTGAAGTTCGTTCATCTTGCTAGTTTCCTAGGAATTTCAACCAATTACTATTCCTACTAGAAGAAAGCTTCCGCCACTTGGCGTTACCCTAAACGGCTGCCCTATTCTTGCTCATCAAGCCTAGAGATTTTTCGATATATGGGCCTGTGTACTTGAATTCTCGCCAACATATAGGTAACCAACCAATCCTATAAATATCCTGATTTTCCAAGTTCAATCTAATGCATCATAAGTCTTTAATATAGAAACTTTCGAGTAGTCCTTCAATGTCTTATCCATATGACTAAGCAATTCTTAATCCTCGTTCACCTATATCATCATGACTTATCTCTGTCTTCTCGTCCCACTTTGTATTAGAACCTTGAGTCCTCGAACTAAAAGTCAGCTTTCAAATCCATTTCGATCATTAGAAATCTAGCGAATAGGGGATGCCACACCTACAACCTCAATTTATTCTTGCTTCCTTGTAAACCTCAACCATGTCACCACCCAATAGCATTAATTAAGATTGCTACTCTAACAATTAAAATACAACACAAGTTCAAGCCAATAATTATCAAGATTCAGTAATCAATGCTTAATCCTAAAGGCCTCACTATCGAATTGTTCTCAAGTCATCACTCCTTATCACTATAAATCTCAATCAAATTGGATCTAGCAGACCTTGCTCTGATACAAACAAAAAGGGGGATGTCACGCCCCGAACCTGTCGAGCATGCGAACATCTCACAAGGCCGTTCATGTTCGGTAATCTCCCGGGATCCTTCGGCCAACAGTTCCAAAACTTCTTAATAATACCGGCACACGGAAGCCATAAAGCATCTCCATGCAAATTCAATACAAGATGACTTAGGACAAAAGGTATGTCTTCTCATAAACTCCCATTACAAATTCAAAGGTTACGATTCTATCTTCAAGACAACATGAAATCGTCATAGCCACAAAAGGGTAAATCCATTTCCTACGATTACTTCCTCAAATACCAATCTTTGGTGAACTTATTGTTCCATCACCTGGGACCTGAAAAAAAATGTTAATCCCCAACGGGGTGAGATATAAATCTCAGCAAGCTCACCATAAACCTAAGCTAGACCATTCGTCCTCCCAGACAATGCATGAAAATAACATGCAAAGGTTTCATCAAGACCATAGCACATGGCATTCAATTATCAATGCACCTCAATGTAATTGACATGAGCAAGAGTCAAAATCAAGCATACCATACACCACGAGACCAAGCTTAGCGCATTAGCATACAATGAGCTCAAAATTCTAGAAATTATCTCAATGGCATAAGGTTCTATCATCGCCAAGGGCTCTCTGGCCGCGACGTGTTTCTCAAGGCTAAATAGCCATGTCATTAGCATAAGGGCACCCTAGCTATGCTTTCAGATAAGGGCACTCCGGCCATGCTTTCACATACGGACACTCTGGCCATTTCATTAGCACAAGGGTACTCTGGCCATACTTTCACAATAGGGCACTCTGGCCATTTCATTAGTATAAGGGCACTCTGGCCATTCTTTCACATAAGCGCACTCTAGCCATATCATTAACATAAGGGCACTCTGGCCATTTCATTTCACAATAGGGTACTCTAGCTATTCATTAGCATAAGGGCACTCCGGCCATTTCATTTCACAATGGGGCGCTCTAGCTAAACTCGTCATTCAAGCGACCTCATGATCGAGTACAATGCATTCATGTGACCATATAATCTATCATCGAGAGGCATAACCATGGCCGAAGTACATAAATTGAAGCATAGATTCGCACTTCATTGCAATTAATCAATTTGTTAGATCCCTTGCCATTTCAAGTGTCGATTTCATACATCCATCACTCAAGGCATAAATGCCATATGGCTACTCGAGGTCACATGCCAATCTAATGCACGCATCAAGAAATTCAGCCATCAAAATTGTAATTTCACCTCGAAACAAGCACACGAAGCTTAGTCCACCACTGTCACATTCGGCCATAATCAATCAAAGCATAATCAACCCACCAATTGATCAATTCTCCGATCATAGTCATGCAGTAGTGTCCTAATGTCCTAGTAAAGGTTTAAAGGCCACTTACCCTTCGATCAAATAACAATTCTTCAATCCAAACGAGCCACCTAACTCAGCAAGCTCACGACCAAACAGAGTCACGTAGTCCTAGGGAAAAATTTACGATTCTGTCAATAAAACTCATCCAGTCTCAATCCCACCATGGCAATACTACAATAACACATCAATTAACTTCCCAAGGTGCCTTAACAACCATTTAATAGCATGGCGACAACTCCCTTAGCCCTTAAAGTGTTCGGTTGCACAATCCCAAAACAAGGCTGGTTCAGTTATGCCTTTTATCACACTAATCAATCCATAAATCATTACAAGCTTCAATTCTCTACCAAACCAACTTGCTAAAATATCAATCAACAAGTCTAGAAGAACAAAGGCTTCACCTCAACTCGCTTAGATTTTATCCACTTTCGATTTCAGGGTTGGTCGGGATAAATAGGACCTCCAATAGATGATCAACCATTAGGCATGTGTATAAGAGAGGTCGAGGGTGACCGTGGTGGTCGGTGCAAGGCGAGTTGGCTGTCGGAGGGGACAATCGTGAGTGGCGAAACGACGGTGTTGGGCTGGTCGACTGGAACAGTTTCGGCCAAGAAGACAGAAGAAGAAACATGAAGAAGAAAGGGAGAGAGAGGAGATTCACAGCTGAAGCAAATGCTAGGGAAGTTATTCCACACAAATTATTGAGGTCAAAGAGGTTGAATGGCAGTTGTGAGTGAGTTTTAATTGCTAATCATCCCTTGAATGAGACTTGCCTTGCTCTCATAAAAATCTTTATCCACTCTTGACTTCCTTTGACCCGATTTTCGGCAGCCATGGGTAAAGGTCCAAATGACCAAAATATCCTTCAATAAATCTTAAGGCAAGGTAAGGGTCAATGGGCAAAATGGTAATTCTGTATTTTCCGTCCGAAACTTCACTTTTCCAATTTAAATTACCTTCGATGAGGCGACGTCCAACTCCTTTCAAATGTTACAGTCCTTCATTGCCCGATATCAAACTTCGAGATTCCATTCCCTGTCAATGGCCAAGAGGAAGGTTAGAATTTAGAATGTCACAAGAATCATCTTGTTTCGTAGGATTTTCTCTTTTCTATCTATGATCTGCACAAGCTTTTCAACATATACTATTCTATCATCAATCTCTATTGTCTAGTAATCGAGAACATGCGGCGCATCCGGTTAATAATTTCTTAGCATCGAGACGCAAAATATATCATGGATGTTAGCAAGTCATGGTGATAATGCCAACCTATGTGCCAATTCCCTGATCCTCCCTAGGATCTCAAAAAGTCCAACGTACCTTGGGTGTAACTTCCATTTCTTCTCGAAATGGGACACTTTTTTCTTAGGCTATACTTTTAGAAACACGAAATCGCCAACTTGAAAATTTAATGGTTTCCTTCGTCTATCAGCATGATTTTTATGTCTATTTTGTGTTGTATGAAGGCGATTTCTTATAGCATGTAGGTTTTCTGTTGTCATCTATACTATCTCTAGACATGTGAGCTTTGTTTTTCTTATTCCATCCATCAAAGTGGAGTTTTGCGAGATTTACCATATAATGCCTTAAATGGAGCCATCCTAATACTTTGCTGGTAATTATTATTGTCAGCAAATTCTGCAAGATGGACATGCATATGCTCATCCCAACTCCCTTTGAAGTCAATAGCACAAGCTTGTAACATATCCTCTAATGTTTGTATCGTTCTTTCTATTTGACCATCTCTTTGAGGATAGTAAGCTGTGTTAAATTGGGTTTAGTTCCTAAAGCTGTATAGAGACTCGGCCAAAATTTAGCGATAAATCTAGGATAACGATCGGATATGATCGTAATAGGTTCTCCTTGTAAATGAACAATCTGCCTGACATATAGATCAACGAACTTTTCCAAAGAGAAATTCTTTCGGATTGGTAAGAAATGAGCATACTTTATTAATCTATATACCATCACCCGTGTTAAATCATTTCCCTTTTTTTGTCCTTGGTAACCTTGAATAAAATCCATAGTAATATATCCCAATTTCTACTCTGGTATTTCCAGTATATTTAACAAACCTCCAGACTTAAAATGGTGAGCCTTTACTCATTGGCAACTTAAGCAATTAGCCACGTACTTTGCTTTATCAGCTTCCGTACCATTCCACCAATAAAATTTATGAAGGTTTTGGTAATTTTCATACTGTCAAGATGGATACTATAATGATTACGATGAGCTTTAGATAATATCTCCTCCTTAAGTTGCTCATCATTAGGAACACAAGTGTTTCCTCTGAATACCAACATACAATCATCGGTTATTTGAAAGTCGAGTTTCGTCCCTTCCTTGACTTTACTTCGTGTTTTTAGTAACTCTTCATCTGTCTTTTGTAAGGCTTGGATTTTTTTGTCCTATCTCTCATTTGATTCACAAAGTAGCGAATAATCTACATTACTATCCCATTTCAAACTTAAATTCGGAGTCACTAGCTTCAGCCATAATACCCCACTCTTTAATCATCACGGCGGCAATAGCGGACTTACGACTTAAAGCATCAACGATTTTATTTGCCTTTTCGGGATAATAAATTATGCTGCAGGTGTAGTCCTTGAGCAATTCCATCCACCTTCTTTGCCGCATGTTTAACTCCTTTTGAGAAAATAGATAGTGAAGACTCTAATGGTTTGTAAAAATTTTCCAAAAACAGTTTAAACACCCGATTTAGCAAGTCCATACAAGCTACGGGTGCGTTGTCAACCCAAATTGCATTACCGTGAACTTGTAATGCCCATATGTAGTTCTAAAAGCCATCTTTATAATGTCTTCTTTGTTAATCTTTAATTGGTGGTATTCCGACCTTAAATCACCTTAGATAACACAAAAGCTCTTGAAATTGGTCAAACAAATCGTCAATCCTCGGCAATGGATATTTGTTCTTAACAGTTGCATGATTCAATTGCTAATATTCTATACATTATTGTAAAGATCCATCATTTTTCTTCACGAACAAGACTGTTGCTCCCCAAGGCTAGGTACTTGGCAGGATAAACCCCTTAATAAGCAGTTCTTATAATTGCACCTTTAACTCCTCTAGTTCCAATTGAGCCATCCAATAGAGAGGTTTAGAAATCGGCTCCGTACCTGGGAGTAATTCAATCGTAAATTAGATTTCCCATTCCAAAGGTAATCCTCGTAAATTCTTCAAAAAAAAAACATTAGAAAATTCCTTAACCACGGGTATATCTTCTACCTTAGGTCCTTCTTACGACTTATCTTCTATAGTCGTCCAATATCCTTACGTTCATCATTAAGAAGTTCGACCGCTTCTATAGCCGAAATCACCATATTCGCACATATTTTACTATTTCCAATAAACTCTGTGACATTCTGATTTTCAGTCAATTTCAGACTCCTTAATGAGAAATGAAACCAGAGATGTATTTCAGTCATATCTCGTTTGAACTTGATCAATTCAAGTAGACTAACCAAAAGGGAAAGGCTAACGTGAGACATGGTACGTGGACTTAGGGAATTCGGATAAGAAAAGACGTTTTGACCAGAAGGATTGTCGAAGGGATATTTAGAACCACAAAAAGGCCGACCTAAGAAATATTAAGGATTGATTTGCGAGTGTCATACGATTGGAGCGCGGGTGATGCCCCCTAACCAACGTATGATTTGCAAAATTTTCATAAATCGGACCGTGACGATCGAGACCATAGGGACTAGTGATAAACCCTCACAATTACATGACAACCAAAGCCGTCATGAATTGACGAGCCCTAAATGTGATGAGAATCACAAGGTCGATACGCGTAAAGTCCACAAAAGGCATCCGTCGGTTTGAGATAGGCTGGAACCACGTCCGATAGAGAAAATCATCAGAAACGAGTCTCGAAAGATTTGATATGAAAAATCAAGAAATCCAACGTTATTCGGATTGGCTGCCGCCCTATCCAAGAACACTGGAGCGAGAAAAAGGACGTTCTAAACGTCGGGGGTAAAATTACCTTTTTGCCCCTCAAGCTTAGAACTTTGCTCATGCATTTGAAGAACGGCATTTTGGACATTAAACCCTCCCAAGAACTGTAGAATTCAAGGAGAAATGAGTTCTATGGGATCATGCATGATTGACATTGAGGGCAAGTGTCAATGGATGGTGTAAAGAGTAGTCTTGTCCAACTTTTGGTCACCTAACATTCAAGCCCTTTGACCCAGCTTTGCATATAGCAAATCTCTCTCTCTCTCCTCTCATTCGGCCATTTCACTCCATCAAGCCATCAAGCACTCTTCTTCTTCTTCCTTCTTGTTGCTGTCACCAGTGACCGGTTCTAGTCTCTTTGTTCGGTCGTTCCGACGACCTCTTCCAGCCACCGCCGGCTAAGCACACCGACCTACACCTATGTCTTGCTGACCACCTTGAAGTGGAAGCGACACATTTGAACCACCGAGGAGCTCTGGCCAAGGATTCTCCCGAAAGCCGACAGAAATAGACTCAACCTGAGGTAGGTCCGGTTTCTAACCCTTTTGGAGGCAGAAATGTTGGAGTTTCGAGATCAAATTTTAACGAGGTCTAGTAGACATGTATATGAATATGTGGTAAAAAGTTGAGAGTGATTTGAAGGAGTTTTGACCTCGAAACGATCTTGTGAACTTGGACAGAAAACTGCCGGATTTTGACTTGGGAAGAACCGGCGACTTTCAACGGGATTTCGACAACAATTCGCCTTCAAACCTTCGGTAAGTCTCACAACTTAGATAGACATATTAAGGGGTAGGATAATGTTTAAATGATGAATTGGGAGTTGAATTAGGATTGGCAGCTCACGGCATGCATAGAACCGAGAGGGACCGATTTGGTTCTGTGCATGGCCGAACCTTGGAGTGCTGTTGGCGTTGGATTTTGAGTCTCAATTTGGTGATTAAGACATGCTAGGACGATGAGGATTATGTTATGGAGACTTGTGATTCATGGAGGTTGAATTGGACTTGGAAATTGATGGAAATGGTTGAAATTGCTAGGTTGCGCGATGAGTTCGACCTTGAACCCTAGGAGGCCGAAACTTTGAGGATCTAAGAAGTGAATTTTGGTGTTCTCAAACGCAAGGTAAGGGAATCCTAAACTTAAGATAGGAAGATTGGACTCAATTGGGTAAGTCGAGGATTGATTGGATTGATTTTTGAGGATTTTCCAAAGGATAACTATTGGTATGTCCAAAGTGATGATAGAAGAGTTATGTATGTTATTGTTTATGTCCAAAGGATTTTCCACCTCCCGTCCCGCGTCGCATCAGGACGGCATGTGTGTGTGTCACTTGATTGCCTTGCATGCCATGAGTTCTTTGAATTAAGTTTGAATTGCACATGTTATCATGTATGGAAACTAATTGAAAATCATGGCAGGAGTTATGAGTGTGGCATGAGCATGACATGGCGAGGCCCTAAGGCGTATGAGACGCGGGACGGGAGGTGGATACCCTAATGTGACGAGATCGTGGGGTGGAGTTGATGTTCTGTGGCGTCCTGATGCGATGAAATCGCGGGTTTGAGATGGCCACGATCTTGATGCGAACTATCCGCGGGACGGAGGTATGAAATGATCATATTGGTTGGGAGATTCATCGGAACCTGATGCGTTTACACGGATTGTCGATGACGGTCTGATGCGTTTATGCGGACCGAACCTGATGCGATCTAATTGCGGGCTCGACATTGAGGCAGGTAGGAAGAGGTGGTTGTGGTGAGATGGCAGGATGAATTGTACATTATCATCTGAGTGTGACACATTGTCATAGTGGCATGCCTATCATTTGTATGTTGTTGTTTTATTGATTTGTGCTTGATATTCCTATGAGTTGAATTATTGGGATGTACGACTACCTAAGTAGATGGTCGACCTAACCTAGGGTTAGGACTCTTTTATTGAGATGAGTATCTCACCTCTTTGGGGACCCTTATTTTTACAGATCCTAGGCTTTAGATATGTGGCTTATACGTTTTGGGGACCCAAAGAGATGGCGGCATATTTTGATGAGTTTCCGGATAGTCAGGGGGACATTTATGTGAGGAAACGCACGGCTGTATGGGTTGACGTTGGTAGCTCGGACTGGAAGCCTCATAGGTTCGAGGCATGGTTTAAGAGGGTCGGGGACGAGCAGATTAGGCCGCTGAAGCCTCACGAGATACCCTAGGGAGTTGTCCCTACTTGGGGCCAGACTGCTGGGGAGCAAGAGTTACCAGAGGGGTCCGTAGTTGGTTCTAGGAACGGGCCAGAGAAGACCCCAACGCTGGACTTCATTGTGGAGGAGGATGAGGTCATCGTCCTGGAGGCGACCAAGGAGGACCTTGCGGAGCTCTCTTATGAGGCTACCATGGAGGACTCTATCGAGGTTCCATCAAAGACCTTCTCCGAGTACGAGCCGACGGAGGATGTCGAGGATACTAAGGATTCCAGTAGCTGATCTTAGGGATTCCAATTCGCTGACCTGATCTTTTTTTAGGTGACCCGACCTTGTCCTTTTGGATGTCATGAGGGACTCTTTTTGTGTAATACCCCGTCTCCCAGTTTGTTAGTGGATTATAGTAGTCGGCATTTGTACGAACCTTATGTTATGATGCATGACAGTTATTATGCTATCCAGGTCCCACTTAACTTATATTTGTACGGGAATTGATTTGAGTACCGCTTTCGCATGCTAGACGTATATATATATTATCTCTCGACTTGTAAGTCTGGATCTTGGGACCACGAGAGATGTGTTGTTTGCTTGCTGGGATGTTTGCGTGCTCAACAGATTCGGGGCATGACATCCTAGTCCGATTTGGTATCAGAGCAAGGTCAGCTCGATCCAAAGTTGATTGAGGAATGGAGTAATAAGGTGAATTAAGTTGTGACAAGGATGGATAGCAAGACCTTAGGAGAATGGTTAAGATAAGGCATGGGGTGTGTATAGCGTGTGACCTAGTACTTAAGGTTGACAATGGACTCTGGTAGGGTTGTGGAAATGCTTAAGGATCAAGTTCCCTCCTTAGGATTGAAGGTCATTTCTGAGTCTTGGTTTGTTTGAGGAATGAAAGTGATTGATTTTAGTGAATCACTGAAGTGACTGGAAACGAGGAATGGCCATGAGCTATTTTGTTGGAATGCCTGTAGAAGTCATTTTATGAAAGGACTGTTAGAGTGTAATAGTTTCTGTTAAGGATTGGTTAGTAGCTCTGGGTTTGAATGATTGAGTAAGTTACTAACTCCTTGCTGAACTTGTGATGGACCAGGTTCAGTAGAAAGAAGCAAGGATGAGCAACCCATCTAGAAAGGCTGGAAGGCCGAGAATCTTAACCTCTAGCTCGAGGCCGCCTGTTTCTGAAGATCCAAGAATGGATGGCGTTTTGAGGGCGTTGGAAAGAATTGGCGACATAATCGATAGGTAGGCTCATGACCGAGACGCTAGCATCGCCCAAGCAATTGGAGCTGCCAGAGTAGCTGTCAATGCCAACAATGGCAACAATGGTGGAAATGGAAGTCAGGGTGAACCGAACCAGAGTAATGAAGCTGTAAACACCCAAGAGGAAATCGTCGGGGCTAGACAGATGGGCCAGCTAGTTGAGCAGTTTATAAAGCTGAAACCGACAGAGTTCGATGGGACCAGATCCCAAGCTAGCATATAGATGGATAGAAAAGTTGGAGAGGGCTTTTGGTGTGCTGAGGTGCACCGATGAAGAGAATGTGTTGCTAGCGGTGTACCAGCTGGAGGGTACAGCGAATGACTGGTGGGCTACCACCAAGAATGGGGTTTTCCTTGAAGGAGTAGCTATGAATTGGGAAATCTTTAAGATGGCCTTCAACGGTAAATATTTCTCCAAAACGGCCAGGGAAAGGAAGCAGGTGGAGTTCTTATAGTTACGTCAGAACCAGCCGACGATAGACCATTATGAGGCTGAGTTCTCGAGGCTGTCGAGGTGTGCACCACGATCTGTGGAGGACCCTCAAGAGAAAGCAAGAAGATTTAGGAATGGTCTGAGGCCCGAGCTTCGTAGCCAGATGATTACTCTAAATCTGTGGGCCTACAAGTAGATCTACGAGCGAAGCCAAATGATTGAAAGAGACTTGAAAGAGAGAAACGCCGCAACCGGATCGCAGTTTACGTCCTTCAGAGATAACAGCCAGATGGGCAAGAGGCCGATGGTGAACAATAGGCGCTTTGCGCCTCCAATGCGGAAGAATATTGCAAAGCCGCGAAATCCTGCGAGCTGGAACTATAGACTTTATGGCAGGAGGCATGGGAATGGGCCATGCCCGGTAAGGACATGAGCTTCCTTTAAATGTGGTGAGCTAGGCCACCAAATGAGGGTGTGCCCAAATCAAGCTCCGGCAAGTCGATCATAAGGATAGAGACCGCAAGCTGGACTGTCGGTTGCCACGCCTCAGATTGAGCAAAACCGACCACCAGCCCAGGGCAGAGTGTGTACAGTAAGTAGCCCGTAGGGAAGCAAAGGAAGCCCCAGGTGTGGTCACCGGTATAGTCTACTTGTGCAACCAAGCTGCATATGCATTGTTTGACTCTGGTGCCACGCATTCGTTTGTGTCTACTCAGTTCGCCGAATTAGTGGAGATGGAATTGAAACCGTTGAACATAACTCTGCATGTTGCCACACCGTTAAAAGATAATATATTGATTTCAATGGGTTGTGCTGGGTGTGAGATTGTGATTAGGGGAAGTAAAGAGAGTATCGACCAAGCTGTATTACCTATGTTTGATTTTGATGTAATAATAGGAATGGATTGGTTGGGTAAGCTGGGAGCAATAGTAGACTGTGGCAATAAAATAATCCGATTTTATCCGAGAGGACACCCTAGCTTTGAATTGGTTGGAAGTTAAGGGGGAATCTCGATTCCCTTAATATCATCTTTGGAAGTAACTAAGTTGATGTCTGAAGGGTGTCAGGCATACCTAGTGGCAGTAATGGACACGACTATCGAAGTGCCAAAGTTAAAGAATATCTCAGTAGTACGTGAGTTTCATAATGTATTTTCCCATGAGTTGTCAGGATTACCACCAGAATGGGAAATAGAGTTTGTAATTGAGTTAGTCCCTGGAACGGAGCCAATTTCGAAAGCACCTTACAGGATGTCCTTGTCAGACTTAAATGAGTTAAAGGTGCAGATGCAAGAGCTGCTAGATAAAGGATTTATTCGACCTAGTGCTTCACCGTGGGGAGCACCGATGTTATTCGTAAGGAAGAAGGATGGGTCTTTGCAATTATGCATTGACTATCAGCAGCTGACCCATGTGACAGTGAAGAACAAGTATCCGCTGCTCAGGATTGATGATCTTTTTGATCAGTTGCAAGGAGCAACAGTGTTTTCAAAGATTGACTAGAGAACTGAGTATTTCCAACTGAGAATCAAGAAGGAAAACATAGCTAAGACTCCTTTCAGGACGAGGTATGGTCATTATGAATTTACGGTGATGCCGTTTAGATTGACTAACACTCCAGATCGAGTGTTTAAGGAGCTCTTGGGCAGATTCATCATAGTCTTAATTGACGACATCTTGATTTACTCAAGGAGTGGTGCCAAACATGAGGAGCACTTGAGAATTGTACTGAAGACCCTAAGGGAACATTCACTATACGCAAAGTTGAGTAAATGCGAGTTTTGGCTAAACAGGGTAGCTTTTCTTAGTCATGTGATGTATGGAGAAGGGATTGCAGTGGATCCTGCAAAAATTGAAGCAGTAACCAATTGGCCAAGGCCTACTACAGTCACGGAGGTTAAAAGTTTCTTGCGATTGGTAGGGTACTACAAACATTTTGTGGAGAAATTCTCATCCATAGCCATCCCATTGACGCGGTTGACAAAGAAGTAAACGAGGTTTGAATGGACTGACAAATGTGAGCAGAGTTTCCGAGAGCTTAAGCATAGATTGATGACCGCACCAGTGCTGACCATTCCGTCGGGACTAGGAGGTTATGAAATATACATCGATGCTTCGCTAAAAGGATTGGGCTGTGTGTTGATGAAACACGGAAGAGTAGTAGCCTTCGCGTCCACATAATTGAGGCCACACGAGATGAATTACCCAACTCATGACCTGGAGTTAGCGGCAATTATATTTGCTCTGAAAATTTTGAGACACTACCTTTGTGGCGAGAAGTTTCAGATCTATACCGATCACCAAAGCTTAAAGTATCTGTTTTCCCAGAAAGAGTTGAATATGAGGTAGCGCAAGTGGATGGAGTTGCTGAAGGATTATGATTGTGATATCCTATATCACCTTGGGAAAGCAAATAGAGTAGCAGATGCGCTGAGTCGGAAGTCAAGCATCGCATGTATGCTAGTGAGGAGTTGGTCGATGATAAAAGATTTGAGAGACTCCGAGTTCAGATTAAAAGTCGATTAGTTGCCCAATTTGATAGCTATGCTGAGGGTGGAACCTGAGGTCCAAGAAGGGATAAAGGCATTGCAGTTTACGGACCTAGAGATTCAGAAAATTGTAGAGATGGATGTGACGAAGAGAAAGCCGGAGTATCAGGTGTCGGAGGACGGAATTTTGAAGTTCCGAGTACGATTGTGTGTACCAAAGGATGAAGGACATAGGGAAAGAATTTTATAAGAGGCTCATAGGAGCAACTATAGTGTTCACCCCGGAAGTACAAAGATGTACCAGAATTTGCGATAGCATTATTGGTGAAACGGAATGAAGGTGGACGTAGCAAGATACATGGCTAAATATTTGACATGCTAGCAAGTGAAAGCGCAGCACTGTAAGCCTGGAGGACGATTACAGCCGCTGGAGATTCCGAAATGGAAATGTGAGCATATATAACCATGGATTTTGTGATGGGACTCCCAAGGAGCCAAAGAGGTCACGACACTATATGGGCAGTCGTGGACAGATTGATCAAGTCCGCGCATTTCATCTCGGTGCGAAAGGACTTCGCTATGGATAGGTATGCAGAGCTGTACATGAGGTAGATAGTGAGGTTGCACGGAGTGCCAGTGACGATCACTTCGGATAGAGATCTTAAGTTCACGGCAAACTTCTAGAAAAGTCTGCAAGAAGCCATGGGAATGCGATTGCAGTTTAGTACGACCTACCATCCATGTACGGACAGACAGTCAGAAGGGACGATATAGACGCTTGAGGATATGCTGCGAGCATGCGTCATTGATTTTAAAGGTGGATGGGAAGAACCACTACATTTCGTAGGATTCGACTACAATAACAGCTACCAGCAGAGTATCCATATGGCACCATTCGAAGCACTCTCTGTACGAGCCTGCAGAACCTTGATTTGATGGGATGATGTTGGAGAAAGAAGCATCACTAGCCTAGAGTTGGTAGAGCAATAGATGGAAGTAGTGAAGATAATTCGGAATAGACTGAGGACGGCACAGAGTCGTCAGAAGAGCTACGTAGATAAACGACGCAAGCCCTTGGAGTTTCAAGTGGGCGATCACGTCTTCCTCAAGGTGTCACCAATGAGAGGACTATTGCGATTCGGGAAGATGGGGAAGCTGAGCCCAAGGTATGTAGGCCCATTTGAGATATTAGAGCGGATTGGAACCTTGGCCTACCGGCTCGCTTTGCCGCCCAATCTATCCCAAGTGCATAATGTGTTCCATGTGTCGATGCTACAGAAGTATGAACCAGATCCGACACATGTGCCGGACTACGAAGCCATAGAAGTGGACGACAAAGTGTCGTACGTGGAGAAGCCAATAAAGATCGAGGACCGGAAGGAGCAAATGCTTAGGAATAAGAAGATTCCACTAGTCAAGGTAATATGGGAGCACCATGGAATGGAAGGTGCCACATGGGAGAATGAAGAAACGATGAGGCGACAACACCCCCATTTATTTGAGTAATTAAGTGTAATGTAAATTTCAAGGACGAAATTTTTGTAAGGGGGGAAGAGTTATGACATTCTGATTTCCAGTCAATTTCAGACTCCTTAATGAGAAATGAATCTAGATATGTATTTCAATCATATCTTGCTCGAACTTGATCAATTCGAGTAGACAGACCAAATGGGAAAGGCTAACGCGAGACATGGTACGTGGACCTATGGAATTCAAATAAGAAATGGCGCTTTGACCACAAGGATTGTCGAAGGGATATTTAGAACCACAAAAAGGCCGATCTAAGAACGATTAAGGATTGCCTTGCGAGCGTCATACGATTGGAGCGCGGGTGATGCCGCTTAACCAACGTATAAATTGCAAAATTTTTCTAAATTGGACCGTGACGATCAAGACCATAGGGACTAGTGATAAACCCACACAATTACATGAAAACCAAAGCCGCCATGAATTGACGAGCCCTAAATATGATGAGAATCACAAGGTCGATACGCGTAAAGTCCGCAAAAGCCACCCGTCGGTTCGAGATAAGTTGGAACCACATTCGATAGAGGAAATCATCAGAAACGAGTCTCGAAAGATTTGAAATGGAAAATCAATAAGTCCAACATTATTCGGATTGGTCGTCACCCTATCGAAGAACTCTGGAGCGAGAAAAACAACGTTCTGAACGTCGGGAGTAAAATTACCTTTTTGCCCCTCAAGCTTAGAACTTTGTCCATGCATTTGAAGACGGGCATTTTAGACATTAAACCCTCCCAAGAGCTGCCGAATTCAAGGAGAAATGAGGGCCATTGGATCATACATGATTGACATTGAGGACAAGTGTCAATGGATGGTGTAAAGAGTAGTCTTGTCCAACTTTTAGCCACCTGACATTCAAGCCCTTTGACCAAGCCTTGCATATAGCAAATCTCTCATTCCCTCCCCTCTAATTCGGCCATTTCATTCCCTCAAGCCACCGAGCACTCTTCTTCTTCTTTCTTCTTTTTCCTGTCACCGGCGATCAATTCTGTTCTCTCTGTTCGGTAGTTTCGACGACCTCTTTTGGCCACCGCCTGATCTTCGGCTGACCACACTGACCTAGATCTACGTCTTGCCGACCTCCTCGAAGTGGAAGCAAGGCATTTGGACCACCGAGGAGCTCCGGCCAAGGATTCTCCCGAAAATCGACAGAAATAGACTCAACCTGAGGTAGGTCCGGTTTCTAACCCTTTTGGAGGCCGAAATGTTAAGGGGTAGGATAGTGTTTAATTGATGAATTTAGAGTTGAATTAGCACTGGTAGCTCACGGCATGCACAAAACCAAGAGAGACCGGTTGGTTCTGTGCATGACCGAACCTTGGAGGGCTGTTGGCGTTGGATTTTGAGTCTCAAATTGGTGATTAAGACATGTTAGGACAATGAGGATTATGTTATGGAGACTTGTGATTCATGGACGGTTGAATTGGACTTGGAAATTGATGGCAATGGTTGAAATTCCTAGGTTGCGCGGCGAGTTCGACCTTGGACCCTAGGAGGCCGAAACTTTGAGGATCCAAGAAGTGAATTTTGGTGTTATCAAACGCAAGGTAAGGGAATCCTAAACTTAGGATAGGAAGATTGAACTCAATTGGGTGAGTCGAGGATTGATTGGATTGATTTTTGAGGATTTTCCAAAGGATAACTATTGGTATGTCCTAAGTGATTATAGAAGGGTTATGTATGTTATTGTTTATGCTTGAATTACCCGTCATGTATGTGTGTCACTTGATTGCCTTGCATGCCATGAGTTCTTTGAATTGTGCATGAATTGCACATGTTGTCATGTATGGAAACTAATTGAAAATCATGGCATGAGTTATGAGTGTGGCATGAGCATGACATGACGAAGCCCTGAGGCGTGTGAGATGCAGCGCGGGAGGTGAATACCCTGATGCGACGAGATCGCGGTGGAGTTGATGTTGTGTGGCGCCCTGATGCGATGAAATCGCGGGGTTAAAATGGCCACGTCCTTGATGCGAACTATTCACGAGACGGAGGTATGAAATGATGATATTGGCCTGGAGATTCATCAAAACCTGATGCATTTACGCGGATTGCCGATGACGGTCTAATGAGTTTACGCAGACCGAGCCTGATGCGATCTTATCGCGGGTTGGAGATTGAGGCAGGTAGGAAGAGGTAGTTATGGTGAGATGGCAGGATGAATTGTGCATTATCATCTGACTGTGACACATTGTCATAGTGGCATGCCTGTCATTTGTATGTTGTTGTTTTATTGATTTGTGCTTGATATGCCTGTGAGTGGAATTATTGGGGTGTACGACTACCTGAGTGGACGGTCGACCTAACCTAGGGTTAGGACTCTTTTATTGAGATGAGTATCTCACCCCTTTGTGGCCTATATATTTTGGGGAGCCTAAGGAGATGACGGCGTATTTTGATGAGTTCCTAGATAGTGAGGGAGGCATTTATGTGCGGAAATGCACAGTTGTATGGGTTGACGAGGGTAACCCGGACTGGAAGCCTTATAGGTTCGAGACATGGTTTAAGAGGGTCGGGGACGAGCATATTGGGCTGCTGAAGCCCCACGAGATACCCTAGGGAGTTATCCCTGCTTGGCGTCAGACTGCTGAAGAGCAGGTGTTACCAGGGGGTCCATAGTTGGTTTTAGGAACGGGCCAGAGAAGACCCCGACGTTGGACTTCATCGTGGAGAAGGATGAGGTCATCATCCTAGAAGCGACCGAGGAGGGCCTTGCGGAGCCATCTCATGAGGCGACCATGGAGGACTTTATCGAGGTTCAATCGGAGACCTTTTCCGAGTACGAGCCGACGGAGGATGCCGAGGATATCGAGGATTCCAGCAGTTCATCTTAGGGATTCCAGTTCGTTGACCTGAGCTTTTTGGAGGCAACCCGACCCTGTCTTTTTGGATGTCATGAGGGACTCTTTTTGTGTACTACCCCATCGCCCAGTTTGTTAGCGGATTGTAGTAGCCAGCATTTGTATGAACCTTATGTTATGATGTATGACAGTTATTATGCTATCTAGGTCCCACTTAACTTATATTTGTACGGAGATTTATTTGAGTACCGCTTCCACATGCTAGACGTATAATTATATTATCTCTTGACTTGTAAGTCTGGATCTTGGGACCACGAGAGATGTGCTGTTTGCTTACAGGGATGTTCACGTACTTGACAGATTTGAGGCGTGACAAACTCTCAAATGACCTTAATGGGTTGAGATAAATTATTCCTCGATATCAATCTATATTGGCTTGCTCCTAACGAAGTCAATCCATTCCTATTATGATATCAATAGTCATGCACATCCAAAACCACTAAATCTATCTTTCCTTAATATTCACATGTTCAAATTCTACATCCCTCATACAATAACGTGGATAACATTTCTTTCGTAAGAGATATTGATACACTCAAAAGCACTTCTAGTGGTCTAGCTTTTATTCCAAAAAGTGCCTAGCTATAAAAGAATGAGTAGCTCATGTATCAATTAATGCATATTCTAAGAAGTTGTTAATAAGGACCGTACTTGTAACAATTGCCTTAGCATTTTCCATTTCCTCTTGAGTGAATGCGTAAACTCGTCCTTATGCTTGCGGTTGCTGCATATTTCCTCGCCGTCCCGCCTATTGAGGTGGGTTCCTATTTTGCAGCTGAGATAGATGTCGTGGACAGTCTCATCTTTTGGCCTTGTTGTCCACATCGGAAGCGTGCTTCACTCAACATTCAGCAAGAGACATTTCCATGTCACCTCCTGTAATGTTGACATACTTCGATTTGAGTACCACCCAACACTCTTCTCTTTTTATTTGGAACAAAGGGCCTTTTTACCTTGAACCTTTCCTCGTGATTCGTCGTCCGGGGAGGACTATACTCCTGAATTGACTTTGACGATGAATGCTCAATGACAGACCTTTCTATCATTTGAGCCCTTGTGTATAGCTCACTGTAATCCCAAATATTCAACGGTACTACTTGATCTCGATTACTAGGTCGCAACCCTTTTAGGAACTGCTTAGTCTTTATTATTGGTTCCTCTACCAACTTAGGCGCAAACCGAGACAACTCAGCGAATATCGCCTCATATTGATCTATTGTCATATTATTCTGTTGTAGCTGTATAAACTCCATCATTTTTCGATCTTGTACACTTTCAGAGAAATACTTCTCATAAAAAGGCCTTAACAAGGCATCCCATGTTACTTCAAAATACATGGAAAACACTATTGTTTTTGTAGCCTTCCACCAACAATCGACTTACCTTGTAACTGATACTCAGCTAAGGCTACACAATCAAGCTCTGAGCATTTTAAGAATGTGAATATCTTTTCTTGCTCATCTATCAATAGCTAATGTTTATCTTTAAGAACTGTTCTATCAAATGCTGTATACGAGTCCTCCATTTCCTATTCCATTTTCAGATGTCGAAGCATTTACTAAGGCATTAGCAGCTTGATGCTGCATCAAATTACATATCTTAGCTAAAACTTACAGAATCCTATTCAATTGGGTATTCTAAGTCGATCTTGCATGATTGCTCATACTGTTCTACAGTAAGAAATATATAGTCAATGAATTCACTATCAATATCAACCAAAGAACAGAAATACTAAACAATCGACTCAAACAACGCAATCAACAACCACATTCATATAATGGTGTCTTTCCTATTCATCTAACCCATTTTCCCATCATGCTTTATCACTCAAGGTATTGTAAGCCCCGCTCTGATACTAAATAAGTTGTGACATCCCCAACTCGACCCTCGTACCCACAATAGGAGGCGAAAGCTCCTTTAGGGTTCCCGATCTCTTGAATACCTCCAAGAGCCCTACGGCTTTATGCCGTTTATAAATCAAGATCGTGTGAGGTTCGCAGAGTCGTGACATTGCGGGGGAAGACATGTGGTGTCCTAGGTACACCGTCCTCTTATCCGACCCTTAATATTTTTCCACCTTTTTTTTTTCTATCTTGTTAACGATCGCACGCAGAAGCGATTAGTTAAGCGAGGAAACTAGAGAAAATATTTCCGTACCATACTATACTTAATTTCCTTGTATAACATTTACATTAACATTATAACATTTACATGGACTTTATAAGTCCTCTATTTCGTTAATTCATAGGCTTTGGAGACTACTTCAGTACTTGAGCCGCCCTAAAAAATAATACTTGGGCTTCCAAAAACTCCTCCAGACTAGTCGGTCACCTTGGGTTTGTGTACCATCCATCTTCATGCTATTACTTTCTTATCAAAAGGATCCTTCTCCTCGACATCAACGCAGACAATTTCTACGGATAACTATAATCAAACGAGAAGATGATAGACTTGTCATTACATACAAATCTAAAAAGATAAGGGGTGAGATACAATTATCTCAGTAAGCATATATCTAAACCAAACATAGGAAGCAAGTTAAAAGTTCAAGTCATAATGCAAGCAACCATATTATATACGAATCGTTTCCGATTGCTTTTCATATAAGCATAATGTCTCCACTTTTTATATCATTTAGCGCACTTTTTAAGGCCTTCTCACCCTTACGGATGAAGCGTGTTCACATATCATACCATATCATGTCATATGGATCCACCATTTTCATATATGCGCGAGGCCCTTTCATCCTTGCGAATGAGGTATATAATATATCATATCGTATAATCTCACCACTAGAGGAAGCAAAACCAAGGAGAGCATGCATCACAATGGTCCAAGGTTCTAGAGATGGCCCCCATGAGACTCGCATTGTCATGTGGCACTAAGTCATTTACCAACATATCGTATACTTTTCAAGCAAACATTAGAGTAGATAAAGCTTTATACCCTAGGTAAGGGTTATATATCTGTCACGCCCTGAACCAGCCGAGCGGGCAAGCATCCCACCAAGCCGTGCCTTAGTGAACGCTCCAACATCCAACGGCCAATAATCTGGGCACTGACAGAAATGCACATGCGAAAGCGATGCCATCTCCATTCACATAGATACAACAACATACGATGACTTAGGACAAATATATCAAAATCTCATTAATTCATCCTCAAAGATTCAGTTCAATAATCTACCAATCAGAAGAACAATCCTCAAGCCACAAATTAAAAGGTAAATCCACATCTTGTACTCTTTTACATACAGTTGGTCTACTATCCCTTCGCATGCCAATCATCAGCAAGTTCATGCCTCCTTTGCTTGAAACCTAAAAAATTTAAACCCCAACAGGGGTGAGATGTAAATCTCAATAAGGTGGGTCCTAACCCTAGGTTAGGCCGACCGTCCTCTCAGACTGTCATCTATCCCAAAACATCAACTCATAATCATTCTGGGTGCATCAAGCACAATCTATAAAACCACAAATGCATACGACAAACATGCATTAAAGACCTCACTCCCACTCAGCTAATCATATCTACTCGGCCTACCGCTTCACCACATCCCCTAATCTTCACCTACCTCAATCTCCAGCCTGCGATTAGATCGCATCAGGCTCGGTCTCCGTAAACACCTCAGACCGTCATCGGCAACCCGTGTAAACGTATCAGGTTCCGATAAATCTCGAAGCAAAGCTCATTAACTCATACTCCGTCCCGCGATTAGATCGCATCAGGACCATGGCTATCTCGATCCCGCGACATCGTCGCATCAGGGCACCATTCAACCATAACTTCACCCCGCGATCTTGTCATATCAGGGTATCAACTTCTGCCTCGCGTCTCGTACGCCTCAAGGCCTCTTTGTCCCACGAATATTTCGCATCAGGACCGTGGCCAACTCAACCCCGCAATCACATCGCATCAGGGCGCCACATCACTTCAACTCCACCCCGCGAACTCGTCGCATTAGGGTTTACATTTCTTGCCCCACGTCTCATACACTTTAGGGCTTCTTCGTTCCACGATTAGATCACATCAGGACCGTGGCTAACTTAACCCCGCGATCACATCTCATCAGGGCGCCACATCACATCAACTCCACCCCGCGAACTCGTCGCATCAGGGTATACATCTCCTGCCCTGCGTCTCATACACTTCAGGGCTTCTTCGTCCCGCGATTAGATCGCATCAGGACCGTGGCTAACTTAACCCCGCGATTATTTCGCATCAAGGCTTCGCCATGTTATATTCATGCCACAACCACGTCTCGTACCATGATTTCCCATTCAATTGCACACTCAATGGCAAGTGCAAGTCCAAATGAAATTCGAAAATCCTGTGGCATGTCAAGCAAATCAATTATATCCAAACATGGTAAACAACTCAGGCATACACAATATTACTCACAATCATCCTATATCATCTTAGTATGTCGCCAAGCTACCCACTTGAATAAATTCTCATAAAATGATCAAGTCAAGCCTCGACTCACCCAATCGAGTCCAATCGTCTTAACATAGGATTAGAAATCCTTCCTCTAGTGACTTTTCACTAATCCTCAACAACCTCTTAGAGCTATTATTCCCAGGGTCACTTTCCTACTTTAGTGCACCCAAAATTTCTGAGGTTTTCTCACAAAACCCTCAATCTAGAGGGAAACAATTTCAATCTCATCCCTCTACTTGACTCACTCAGTCATTCTCATTCTTATTCACAGTTCATAAGCTTCTCAAAACTCTCATGGTTCTTCCCACACATTCACTTTCGAAAAGGCTTACTCAGAGTCACCTTTATCGTGATTTCTATCACTTCACTTGTCAGCACAAGCATTTATCACCACAGTGACTTAGAGAATCATGGCAGCTCCTCTTCGAGCTTGCTTAATCAACAATTTTTTCATTTCCATTTAAAGTCCCCATGACCCATTCAGCTCTTGGATCTTGTACGACTTACCGATCGAGCCATATTCTCTTTTAGTATTCATACTCTATTCGCCCATCTCTACTCAATTCCATGATCCATCTCAATTTTCGAGTCTTCATACCATGTATCCTCGAGCCCAATGCTCTTCTACGACCACACCTTGGTCGTTCAACGTCATCAAGTTCTCATGATCCACCTTAGTCCTTGGATCTTTTCGTATCTCACATACGCAAGCCAAGTGCTACTCTAGCGACCATACCTTGGTCCTTCAATCTTGTCAGGTTCTCATGTCACTTGAACCACTATGATTCCCTCCAGGAGTCCAAGACTCAAATCATCTACTCAAGTCAATTAATCTCAGGCTGCTCATCTCAATATTTTTCACTATCAACCAACTCTCTAATGGTCCTCAAGCAATTCCCGATTAATTGTCGAATATTCAGGGATCTCAAATTATCCTTGGTCAGTAATCCTCCCTCAAGTCAGCCTCAACGAGGCAACTCCTCAACTAACGGCCATCACTAGGCTAGCCTCATTTAGGCAACTACCAATCAAACGCTCAGGACAGTAACTCACTAAGTCAAAAGCTCATACTCTAGGCCTAAAGGCATCCGCCTCTCTAGCATAATCATAACCGACTATCTCATCTCAACATGCCTCAGTTCCAAGGGCATATACTCATACGTCGCCTAACTTCTTAGTCACATCTTGGCCAAGTCAATCACATGAGGCTAATCATCGAACATGCTTAATAGGCCCATCACAACCATCACTTTTCTTTTTCCAACGGCATCCACTGTCAAGCACGAATCTTTTAACCATGCTACTCATAAGCCCCATTACACAGGTCATGCCACTTTCAATCATTCCTAATGAGAATCGATCCTATGCCGCACATCTCTTATCTACAATTGGACTCAACTTGATACCTAGGCTTCCCCTTTCAAGTTATAACTTAGGTCATTCTAGCCTTTGCCATCTTAGAAGCCTGCCAGGAGCCGCTCCTTGTCCGGACCTCTCTATCCCAACGTCCCCTCCTTGCCCTCCACATTTAATTATTCTCAAGTCATCGCTCATTATCACTCCAAATCCCAATCACATTAGATCGAGCTGACCTCGCTCTGATACCAAACAAGCAGGGATGTAATGCTCAGAACCCGTCGAGCACGCGACCATCCTACCAAGGCGTGCCTTAATGAACGCTCCAGGATCCAATGGCCAATAATCTGGGCACTAATAGAAATGCACATGCGGAAGCGATGCCATCTCCATTCACATAGATACAACCATATACGATGACTTAGGACAGATACATCAAAATCTCATTAATTCATTCTCAAAGATTCAGTTCAATAATCTACCAATCAAAAGAACAATCCTCAAGCCATAAATTAAAAGGTAAATCCACATCTTGTACTCTTTTAGATACAGCTGGTCTACTATCCCTTCGCATGCCAATCCTCAGCAAGTTCATGCCTCCTTCGTTTCAAACCTGGAAAATTTAAAACCCCACTAGGATGAGATATAAATCTCAGTAAGGTTGGTCCTAACCCTAGGTTAGGCCGACCGTCCACTCAGGTAGTTATCTATCCCAAAACATCAACCCATAATCATTCTAGGTGCATCAAGCACAATCTATAAAACCACAAATGCAGACGACTGACATGCATTAAAGACCACACGTCCCACAAATGCAGACGACAGATAGAACCCTCAGAAACTGTCGCTGGTGACAGAATGAATAAGGAAGAAGGTGCTGTGTTTGGTGCTCTCTCTCAAGGGTGGTCTGGCCGAAAATTGCAGAAGGAGAGAGAAACAGAGAGCTTTATTCAAGGCTTGGTCAATGGGGTTTGAATGGTAGGTTTGCAAAAGTAGATAAGACCTCTCTTTAGCACATCCATTGACACTTGTCCATTTGCATTTTCAAGGTGATCTAATGGTTTTCCTTTCTTCTTGATTTTCGGCAGCCATGGGGAGAGTTTAATGTTCAAAATTCCCTTCTTCAATTGCTTGGGGAAAGTTCTAAGCTTGAGGGGCAAAACGGTCATTTTACCCCCGACGTTCAGAAAGTCATTTTTCTCGTTCCAAAAATGGGCGATGGCCAATCTGAATAACGATGAAATTCTTGATTTTTCATTTTTAATCTTTTAAGGCTTATTTTTGATAATTTTCTCTATCAGACGTGGTTCCAGTCTCCCGAATTGGGAGGCGGCTTTTACAGACATTACGAGTATCGACCCCGTGACTCATATCACATTTAGGACTCTTCAATTCGTAGCGACTTTGGTTGTCTTGTAATTGTGATGGTCCATCGCTAGTTCCCTCGACAATCCTTATGGCCAAAGTGTCGTTTTCTATCCGAGTTTCCCAAGTCCACGTACCTCGTCTCGCGTTAGACTTTCCCTTTTGGTCATCCTACTCGAATTGATCAGGTTCGAGCGAAATACGACTGAAATCCATCTCTAGAGACAAACTTCTCATTACTGGACCTGAAATCGACTGAAAATCAGAATGTCACAATATCACTTACCTTTTGTGGATGAACATAAGAAATAAAAGGAACGACTCATTGTCTTGTGAGTATTATGGCGATTTCAGAGGTGGCTCGGTGATGGTGGCTTGAGGCAATGAAGGCGACGACGCAAAGTGGTCGAGAAATATAGAGCGAGGGAGAGTGGGCAAGATAAAGAGGGAGAGGGAGAGAGCCAAAACTCTTGAGGGGCATTAGTAAGAATGAGAGAGTCTTGAGCCCTATTTTTTACCCTTTCTTTACTTTCTCCACAAGTCAAATTTGTCATTATCCATGTGTCAATTTTCTATTTTATTTTATTTTATTGCTACATGTTGGCCAAGACAAGCTTCAGTGTTGTGCTTTTGTCTTCTTCTATCAATTATTGGCCTCTTACATAATGTTAAGAGCTAATATTACTTTGCCACATCGACATTCTAGAGTCTTCTATTAGGACAATGTCTTGCTCTTCAAGTTTCATAAAATTGTCACATGTTTATAAACTCTTGCTTGCTCATCAAGTTTCATTATATTGTCACATGTTTCTCAACATTGACTTGCTCCTCAAGTTTCACTATTTCTAGAAGTCTTCCCCAAGTTCACTCCTATTGTTGCGAATTTTATATTATTTTTATATTTATTTTTCTTATTTAAATATATTAACTAGAGCAATATTAATTTCTTTCGTCTTTTCAAAATAAATTATTGGCATGAAATATTCTAGATATGCCATTTGATAATGCCACATGGCTAATATGGAATATTTTAATTCCTAAGTTACGTTTTCTAATGTTATTTTATCTTTTGTGCTTGGCTTGTTCCCCAAGCCAGTATTATATTTATTTCTTATTTTATTTTTGACTTGTTCCTCAAGTTGGTTTTGTCCTATGTACTTTCTGTGACATATCAAATTTCGACCCTCTCGAGGCTATAGAATGAAAGGATATCGATCGGTATAATTCAGTTGTACCTCGCTCGGAGTTGGCCACTCTTGAGTTATCTGACCAAAAGGGAAAAATTGACGTGGAGTTAGGTACGTGGACCTAGGGAATTTGAATGAGAAATGGCATTTTGACCATAAGGATTGTCAAGAAAATATTTCGGGCCAACATAGATCGATCAAGGAACGATCATGGAATGTCTTGCTAGAGTTATACGTTGGGATGCGGGTGATTCCGCTTAACCAACTTGTAGTTTGAGAGAATTTCCTAAAACGAATTATGATGATAAAGATCGAAGGAATGAGCGATAAACCCTTGCAATTACAAGACAACCAAAGTCGCCATAGTTTAAGAAATATCCCAAGGTTCATACGCGTAGTGCCAACAAGTCGCCCGTCAGTTTGAGATTAACTGGAATTACAGTCAACGAGAGTTCGACACGAAATTGGACCTTGAAATTTGGGAATTAGACATTGAGGAAATCAAATATTTGAATTGAAATGGGCGTCGCCTCATCGAGGGTGGTTTATATTGAAAAAATAGAATTTCGGACGAAAAGTGTCGAATGATCATTTTACCCCTCAACCTTTGGCATTGCCTTAAGAAGTTTAGAAGGTCATTTTGGTCATTTCTCGTCTTCTATATGATACCGAAAATTGGATGAGAATGAGTCCAAGGGAGTCAAAGTCATTGAAGCAACTAATGGAAGGTTGTCAAGTGTCAATCAAAGAAAAGGCCAAGCATTAAATGCCCATTAATTACCCATCTTATCTAATTGATCAACATACATTATTAGAATGGAATACCTTCTCTCTCTTCTCATTAAATGCCCATTAATTACCCATCTTATCTAATTGAAGCAACTAATGTTTTGGCCATAACTCTGTCGTCCGATATCGGATTAAGGCAAAACCATGTCCATCTTAAAGCTTATCATCTTGCCATTCAAAAACTTATTATGAGCTTAATTTGGCCCAGCAATTTGTCCCATAGGTCTGTTTGAGTGGGCAAAGGTTAAAATCTGACCCTATTTTAGAGAGGCTGTGTTTTTAGGGGCTTTTGGGCTCCAAATCACTCAAAATTTTTGGTGAGATCTTCATTATATCTAGTACTTGAGTTGGTTGAGCAAGTATGGTTATTTTATTGGGAATTTAGGGTGTTTCCATGACCGAATAGAGGTGATTAAAATCGAAATGCCCGTTTGAGAACCGTGGAGGAAATCGAGCTATTCGAAGGCTTTGAGGTGTTATTTTGCTTCCAAATCTTTGGCGAGCTCCCTTAACATGTAGATTAAGATTATGGCAAATAGGTTTTGTGAAGGAAGGTTGAGATACGGCTTGATTATGCTAATTGAATCAAAATCGATTCTGTTTTGTGGGGGTACATATTCTGGCTCTGTTGGGGACTAATTAAGGGGTATTTTAACTTCAAATTGACTCATAATGTCCCTTAAGACGTGTGAGGTATTAATGAGGAGTATGTGAAGTGGATTGGGATTTAGAAGTAATTTAAAGGCTATTTGGTACATAAAATCCCAAGTTATATTCCACATTGCATGTGGCTATGTGAACCGAATATATTGACATGGGAGTATTGTCATGTGTACAATTGATCGATAAGACGTCTTGAATTGCCAATTGTATGGCTACTGAGAAATTAGGTTAATGAAAGTGAGAATTTAATGGCTTTTGATCCAAAATTGATGAACCTTTCCAGGTTGATAAGGGATTCTTGAGGATTGCATACTTGTGGCATTAAAGAGAGTCACTTGGTGTGAGATTTACTAATTGATCAAGGTAAGTGTTTCCTAAACCCTTACTTGAACATTAGGACACTACTGGATAGAGTGGTTAAGTGATTTAGTTGCTTGGTGAAGCCTATGGCTTGAATTGTTTGATTGAGTATTGGATTTCATGACTTGAATGTCATAGCATGATAATTAAATTGTGATATCCCCGATGACATATGTGGCTATTAAGCCATTGATTGTTTAACTGGCTGTGATGCCTACGTGATATATATGGCTATAGTGTCGATTCTTTATGAATGGACTATATTTTCCTTGTGATCAATTGGCTTGTGGCCTCGGAGATCGCGTTGGTTGTGAGTCCTTGAGATGACAATTGGCTGTGAGCCTTGAAAGTACCGATTGGCCTGTGGCCCTAGTGGTACCAATTGATTTAAAGCCCTAATGATACCGATTGGCATGTGGCTCTAGTAGTATCGAATGGTTGTGGGCGCGAATAATAATGAGGATATCGATTGACCTGTGGCCCTAGTGGTATAGATTGGCGATGAGCTCAGAAGTACTGATTGGCCCGTGGTCCCAATGGTACCAATTGATTAAAAGTCCTTACGATATCGATTAGTCTATGGCCCTAGTGCTATCAATTGGCAAAAGTGCCATAGAAGTACATGGTGGCCTGATTGCCGGGTGATGAGAGACTGTGATGAATCTAAAAGTGGTGTGTGTTTGTTTATATGTCATGTGCTTTGAGCTTGAACCCGTAAGATTGTCTATGCCTGGTTTGTTAATGTGTCTGATTTATGAAGGCCTTGTGCCACTGCATGGATGAATACATGCATCTGATAGCTTGTGTGAATGTGGTATGGGGGGGCTGGTGTTCATGTCTAGGTTTAGGTTTCACTTGCTGAGATATATATATCTCACCCCAGAGGGAAATTAATATTTCAGGTCCTTGAAGATGGAAATATAGGCATAATGAGGATGAGCTCTCGATGAAGTAATGGTATGAATGGTTTTATGTATTTTGTGGCCTTAGGGATTGCACCTGAATTTTGTGGAATTAGGAATTGAATTTTGGATATTTGACTGCGATAACTTCTGAGGAAAATTTTATTTATAAGAAGTGTATACCCTTTGTCCTGAGTCATTTCATTATGGAAATGTATGAATCAGTTTTATGGCTTCTGTGATGTTGTTCCTCCGTCTAGTTGGTATATGATTGGCTGAGGGATCCTAGAAGAAAATTGAAGCTCAACGGCCTGGAGGGATGTACGTTTGCTCGACAGGTTCGGGCGTTACATCTTCGTTTCAGTGGTATCAAAGCAAGGTTAGCTGGATCCATTGTGATTATGATTTGGAGTGATAAGGAGTGATGACTTGAGGATAATTAGGCAGTGAGACCTTTAGGATTAAGCATTAATCACTGAATCTTGGGGATTATAGGCTTGAACTTCTATTGTGCACTAATGGTTCTAGTGTTGATTTTGATTGACGATCATGAGTGATTTTATGATTAAGGCTCACAAGGGAGTGAGTAGAGATTGAAGAGTCATAAACCTGGATTTGAGGATGCTAGAGAATAGCTTTTGAAAAAAGGGTCAATTGGAGTATATAATTATGATTGTGGTTTGTCAATAACCTAGCTTGGAGAATGTGAGTTATAATTATGATTGTGGTTTGGCAATAGAGGATTCAGGCTTGAATTGCATTGTATCTCGATGGTTTAGTCATCGATTGCTACTGACAGTCTTGAACGATATGAGAAAAGGTGTATACAGGAAAGCGGGCAAGGAATATTTAGATTAAAGACAAGTTGTGATTGAATGCATATGGATTTGACTTGAATAGTGACTAGACTTGAGGTATATGGTTGAATATAGGCAATTGATCTGTGAGATGTGACGTTATTGGTGGAACCAAAGGTTTTCTATAGGTGAAGCTTGATGTGGAAACGATTGTGGTGTGACAAATAGTGAGAACGAACAAGCCGCGCATGTGTTTGTAACTTTGAAATGAAAGTTGATGAGGGTGCATGCTCACTTATCGCTGTTGGACTTAATAAACTAGCGCTTGGTATGAGACAAGTGGATGAGATACCTATAACCTATAATGAAGCATGGTATGAGACGTGTGGAATGGGGCTTTCTCCGTAGATGTACGACTTGGGACAACTTGCAATGGCCAGGTCTGATGAGGGAGGGGAGTGATCGCCGGGACAGAGAGGTTTGGACAAGGAGCGGCTCTTGGTAGGCTTCTAAGATGGCAAGAGGTAGGAATGACCCAAGTCATAACTTGAAAGGAAAAGTCTGGGTATCAGGTTGAGCCCAATTGTGATTAAGAAATGTAGGGCACGAGATTGAGTCCCAAGTGAATATTGAAAGTGGCATGGCATGTGTAATGGCACCTATGAGTGGCATGGTTAAAAACTTTGTGCTTGGCAGTGGATGCCATTTGAAAAAGAAAAACGATGTTGTGATTGGCTTTTCATGCGTGTTTTATGATTGCCATCATGTGATTGGCTTAGCCAATGTCTAATTGAGAGATTAAAAGGCATATGGGTTTTATACCCGTTGAATTGATGCCTGTTGAGAATAAGATAGCCTGTCGTGTTCGCGACACAGTGGCAGATGCCTCTAGGCTTAAAGTGTGAGCTATTGACTTAGTGAATTACTGTCTTGATGCTTGTTTGATAGTTGCCTAGTTGAGGCTTGCTTAGTGATTGGCTGTTAACTGAGAAATCGCCTTGTTGAGGCTGGCTTGTCGAATAGTCATTGACTAATGAGTATCTGCAATCCTTGGGTAATAGACAACTAGTTAAGAGGTGTTTGAAAACCATTAGTTGGTTGATAATGATGAGTAATGAGATGAACAACCTAAGACTGCTAAACTTAGATTACTTAAGTCTTTGATTCTTGGAGGGAATTGTAGTCAAGTGGCACGAGAACCTGACACGGTTGAATGACCAAAAGTATGGTCATAGAAGAGCATTGGGCTCGAGTTTATATGGTATGGAAGATCTAAGAACCGAGATAGATCATGAGAATTGAGTAAAGATGAGCGACTGGAATATGGGTACCAGAAGAGAATATGACTCGATTTGTTAATCGTGCGAGACCCAAGGATAACAAGGGGTCGTGAGAACTTTAAATGGAAATGAGAAAAACTGATAGGTAGGCAAGTCGAGGTGACAGATGCTAGTACCGATGAATTAAATGATGGAAGTCACGAGAAATGTGACTCTGAGTTAATTCCTTTCTAAATTGAATGCGTGGGAATAACCATTAGAGTTTTGAAAAGCTTGTGAAACTATGTATAAATTGAGATTGACTAAGTTTGAAGGAGGGGTGAGATTTGAAGTTGTCTCCCTCTAGATTGGATATCTTGCTAAGAAAACCTTAGAGGTTTTGGGTATACTGAGGAAAGAAAGTGATCTTGGAAGTTTTAGCCTTAAGAGGCTATTGATAGTTGGTGAAAGGTCACCAAAGGAAAACTTTTCCTTGAAAGCATGAGATTTTCCCAGACTACCTCTATTAAGTTGTTCGACGAAAAGTGTTCTCCTGGTATTACTCGAGAGTAAAGGTTGTTTGGATCCTAATACACTTGAAAGGATCCAAGGATGATTGACCAGTGTGAGATAGAGTTCTCACAATCATTTAAGCATATGGTAAAGGTGGTCAAGGACCCTTGAATAAGATAAGTAAATCCCTGAATGGATTGGAATTTGAAAGCCTTATGGCTAGTTGTTATTTTTTATGTTGATGAATAGTAATGGGACTCAGTAAAAGAAGAAAAATGATCGGAAGACTTATGAATAAGAGAACTCCTGCTCATGGATTACGAGCAAAAAGATATTCATTATGGAATATGGAATGCACCTACAAGAACGGCCATGACCTTGGTGTAAGGCTCGCAATGAGAGATTGATGTTTTGTTTCTTCCGTCACGGAGCAAAATTAAGGAAAGAGTTAAGTCAGCTGTCTAACGTTGACGGTTCTATGAGATTGATTGAGGATGAATCTAGACCGCTAGAAGTGATATTGTGTGTTATTACCCCTAAAGGTTAGGGTGTCGTGATGATCGTGATGGAAAGAAAGATAAATGGACATGATAGTCCTGACTATTTGTAATTTTAGTGAATGATTGAGTAAGCAAAAAGGGTGCGTAGAGTGCAATTGCAAAGTGACTTGGGATAGTCGAATTAAGTATTCGATACGTGAATTGGTAAAGACCATGGAAGAACGAACCTTGTCACTTGGTGTGATTGAGTTATGGGAAGGAGAATGTTAAAGCATGGTCGCATTTGAATCCTGGAGTAAAGGTATTGTTATTGGTGCAGACTCAAAGGTTGATATCGTATGAAATGGGAATGACAAGGCGGATTTGAAGTGAGAGAATGCCACTCAAGTGTATAGTTTCTTTCATAGGGTAAGAGACCTTGGTGTGAAAGGAAGAAAAAGTCTGAATTGTTTGGGTATTGTGGTTGAGCGTCTAGACTAGGAAAGAAGTCACAGAACTTGAACGATTCCTGGAAGTAAAATCCGAGAAACTGTCCTGTAGACACTGTTTGAATTCCAGGATGGTGTTGATATTTAGTTGAATGGATGGAATTGGGATAAGGTCGCATTAGCGAGTTGTGGAACTTAGAGGCTAAAACACTAATGCTTCTTGAGGAAAGAGTGACAAGAATAAACAAAATGTTGTGTGGTCCTAGAGGAGACCTGTGACAACAGACAGCCAAGGTCAAAGCTCTCAAGTGAAAAGTGTGAGGAATAGTTTGAAAGGTTCGACACATGGTAGAAAGAAGTTGATAACAGTCGAATTGAGTGTCGTTAATTGTTATCGTCTTGAAAGACGATGATCGGACTTATTTAAGGAGTCACAAGAAGAACTCTAAAGAAATGTCTGTTGCATGCTTAATCTGAAGAGCACGAGCTGTGAACCTGATGCGATAAGATTCCTCAGTCTTGAAACTTCCGAAAAAGGAAATTCCTGTGGAGCCTTTAAGGATTGGAATAAGTGACGAATCGACAGAGTTGATGTGAGTTGCTAGAAGTTGAAATTTTATGAGATTGGTAAATTGTTCCAAACGGATCGTGGGAGGATTCCCCACAAGAGTTGTTCCAATGATGAAATGGACTAAGGATGCGATGTAAGTAAATGAATAACTGAATGTGAAAAGAGTTTTGAGGGCTTAAGTCAAGTTGATGGTTACGCTATTAATGGCGTTTCTGATTGAAAATTGAAAAGCTTATGAAGATCGTAATGACACGACGTAGAATGAAACTTGAGACATAACAAGGCAGCCTGAAGTGGGCATTGCATATAGATCGTGATGATAAGGCCATAGGAGTTAGAATGCTTAGAGCATGATTAGAGTGGGTTTGCGAGTGTCCTCGTGATAAAGTTGGGAAATATTGTTTGGGTGAAAGAATGTTTCAAGGCTATACCTACCAATAAGTATAATGTAGCAGTTTCCCGAGAGAAATTGAATAAGAGGCAACGCTGATGCATGAAATTGCTTGTGAATATGAGAATGTAGCATGTTTAAAGAAAGACTTTGAAGTTATGTGAATTAAAAGAGGTTGAGAGTTTGGACTGCCTAAAGGGAATTGAAGGCGAGGCATGCGGAACGAAGAGATCGCCCAAGTGTTGTTATAGCAATATTCATATCGCTAAGGAATGGTGAATTGTTTAGCGGATGCTTATAGTTAAGAATTGAGCATTGCTTAATTGGCGATGGAGGGATAGATCTTCCCTCGAGAAATAAGATATTCAACTTCTAAATTGGAAGTTCGTCGTGTGGCTAGTTTGGTGGCTACCTGATACATCAAGCCTAGAGATCAGAAAGGAATTGAGATATTGCCATGATCGGACCTTGATATCTAAGGGGCTAGGGGAATGAATAAAACATGGAGAATTAAGGTATGCCTTAGGATGGCAAAAAGGTGTATCAAGATTGCCTTAATATTATCAGTGATATGGATTGAAGGTTGAAGTAGTTTAACATGAGGTCCAGCATCAGACATGTCGACAAGAGAAAGAGATGTGGCCATGGGATTGGATGAATCACTATGATCAGTAGAGATTTTCAAGTGGAATCGAGAAGGCTATAACTCAATTGAGACAATAAAGGGCAAGTTGTAAAGCCCTTGAACCTCTGATGGTATAAGAGGACATTTGAAGGAGGTGATACGTCAGAGACATGAGTGCCAAAAACAAAAAAAAAGGAAATTATTGTGATGGTTTGATAAGGAACAAAGTTATTTTGAAAAATGAGAATGCGATGAAGGGTCTGTACCCCATGAGATTAGATAATTGGAAAATGGCAAATATCGAGAACGAAAATTTCTTTAAGGGGGAAGAATTGTGACATTCCAAATTCCAACTCTCTCGAGGCTATTAAATGAAAGGATATCGATCGGTGTAATTCAATTGTAACTCGCTCGAAGTTGGCCACTCTTGAGTTATCTGACGCGGAGTCAGGTACGTGGACCTAGGGAATTTGAATGAGAAATGGCCTTTTGACCATAAGGATTGCCGATGGAATATTCCAAGCCAGCAGATATCGATCTAGGAATGATCATGGAATGTCTTGCTAGCGTTATACGTTGGGATGCGGATGATTCCGCTTAATCAATGTATAAGTTGCGAGAATTACCTAAATCGAATTCTGATGATCAGGATCGAAGGAACGAGCGATAACCCTCAGAATTACATAAGAACCAAAGTCGCCACGGCTTAAGAAAAATCCAAACGTCGATACGTGTAGCGCCTACAAAAGTCGCCCGTCAGTTTGAGATAAACTGGAATTATAGTCGACGATAGTTCGACATGAAATTGGACCTCGAGATTTGGTTATTGGACATTGAGGAATTTCAATATTGGAATTTTAATGGACGTCGCCTCATCGAGGGTGGTTTATACATGAAAAATGAAATTTCGGACGAAAAGTGTCAAATGATCATTTTGCCCCTCAACATTTGGCCTACCCTTAAGAAGTTTAGAAGGTCATTCTGGTCATTTCCCCTCCTCTATATGCTGCTAAAAATTGGATGAGGATGTTAAAGGGAGTCAAAGTCAATGAAGCAACCAATGGATGGTTGCCAAGTGTCAATCAAAGAGAAGGACAAGCATTAAATAGAAATCGCATTATTGGGATGGAATACATTCTCTCTCTTCTCATTTTGGTGGGCCACATTCATCCCTACCATCTTCTTCCTCTCTCTCGGCCGAACGGATTCCTCGCGGACAAATAGAAATCGTCTCACTGTTTCGGCAATACCTTTGTCAGATTGAGGTAAACCCACCGCCATCTCAAAGGTTATCGTCTTGCCATTCTAAGAAGGTATTATGAGCTTAATTTGGCGCAGCCGTTTGTCCCATAGGTCTGTTGAGTGGTAAAGGTTAAAATCTGACCCAATTTTGGAGAGGCTGCGTTTTTTGGGGCTTCTAGACTCAAAATCACTCCAAATTTTCGATGAGATCTTCGTAATATCTAGCACTTAAGTTGGTTGAGCAAGTATGGTTATTTTATTGAGAATTTAGGGTGTTTTCATGACTGAACAGAGGTGATTAAAATTGGACTGCTCGTTTGAGGACCATGGAGGAAATCGAGCTGTTCGAAGGCTTTGAGGTGTTATTTTGCTTCCAAATCTTCGGTGAGCTCTCTTAAAATGTAGATTAAGGTTATGGCAAGTTGGTTTTGTGAAGGAAGGTTGAGATACGGCTTGATTATGCTAATTGAATCAAATTCTGTTCTGTTTTGTGGGAGTACCTATTCTGGCCGGTTCTATTGGGGACTAATTAAGGGGTATTTTGATTTCAAATTGACTCATAATATCCCTTAAGATGCGGTGTGAGGTATTAATGGGGAGTATGTGAAGTGGATTGGGATTTAGAAGTGATTTAAAGACTATTTGGTACATAAAACCCCAAGTTATATTAGACCTTGCATGTGGCTATGTGAATTGAATATATTGAGGGTTCGTGGGAGCATAGTCATGTGTTCAATTGATCGATAAGGCATCTTGAATTTCCAATTGTATGGCTAATGAGAAATTGGATTAATGGAAGTGAGAATTCAATAGCTTTTGATCCAAGATTCGCGAAACTTTCTAGGTTGACGAGGATTTTTGGGGATTGCATACTTGTGGCATTGAAGAGAGTTCACTTGGTGTGAGATTTTGCTAATCGATCCATTTTGATTGAGATTTGGGGTGATATGGAGTGGTAACTTGGGGACAATTAGGTAGTGAGACCTTTAGGATTAAGCATTAATCACTAAATCTTGGGGATTATAGGCTTCAACTTCTGCTGTCTACTAATGGTTCTAGTGTTGATTTTGATTGATGATCTTGAGTGATTTTATGACTAAGGCTCACAAGGAAGTGAGTTGAGATTGAAGAGTCATAAGCTTGAATTTGAGGATGCTAGAGAATAACTTTTGAACAAAGGGTCAATTTGTGACATTTCGAATTTCGACCCACTCGAGGCTATTGAATGGAAGGATATTAATCAATGTGTTTCAATTGTAACTCGCTCGAAATTTGCTACACCGGTGTTAATTGACCAAAAGGGAAAGACCGACACGAAGTCGAGTATGTGGATCTAGGGAATTTGAATGAGAAATGGCATTTTGACCATAAGGATTGTTGAGGGAATATCCTGGGCTAGCATATATCGATCTAAGAACGATCATGGAGTGTCTTGCTAGCGTTATATGTTGGGACACGGGTGATTCCGCTTAACCAATGTGTAATTTGCGAGAATTTCCTAAATCGAATTCTGATGATCTAGATCGAAGGGACGAACGATAAACCCTCGCAATTACAAGACAATCAAAGTCGCCACGGCTTAACAAAAATCCAAGGTTGATACGTGCAGTGCCTGCCCGAGTCCCTCGTCAGTTTGAGATAAATTAGAATTACAGTTGACGAGAGTTCAACATGAAATTGGACCTCAAGATTTGGGCATTAGACATTGAAGAATTACAATATTTAATTTTAAGTGGACGTCGCCTCATCGAGGGTAGTTTATACAGAAAAAATAGATTTTCAGATGAAAGTGCCAAATGACAATTTTGCCCCTCAACTTTTGACATTGTCTTAAGAAGTTTATAATGCCATTTGGTCATTTCCCTCCTCTATATGCTGCCGAAAAATTGGATGAGGATGAGTCAAAGGGAGCCGAAGTCAATGAAGCAACCAATGGTAGAGTGCCAAGTGTCAATCAAAGAGAAGGCCAAGTATTAATTGCCCATTAATTATCCTTCTTGTCTCATTGACTAAAAATGTATAATTGGAGTGGAAACCCTCTATCTCTCTTCCATTTTGGCCAGCCACCATCTTCCTCTTCTTCATTTTGCTCTCGACCGAGTAGTGTTTCTTCCAGACAAGGGAAAATCGGCTCACTATTTTGGTCATAACGTTGTCGTCCGACATCAGATTGAGGTAAAACACCGTCATCTTAAACTTTTTTTTCTTTCCATTCTTGAAAGGTATTATGAGCTTAATTTGGCTTAGCCGTTTGTCCCATAGGTTTGTTTGAATGGGCAAAGGTCAAAATTTGATCCGATTTTGGAGAGACTGCGTTTTTGGGATCTTCCAGACTCCAAATGGCTTCAAATCATTGGTGAACTCTTCTAAACTCATAGTATAAGAGTTTAGCAAGTTGAAATTAAGGTGTTATGTTATTTTTTATGGGTGTACATGGCTTGTTTGTGGAGGTTTATACCGAGCAAATCTGCCTGTTTGAGGACCGTGGAGGAACCGGACTGTTCAAAGGCTTTGAGTGTTATTTTGCTTCCAAATCTTCGGTGAGCTCTCTTAACGTGTAGATTAAGGATATGGTGAATTGGTTTTGTGATGAATTGAAGTTTGGAATTGATTTATGGCTTAATTAAGCGGTTTGAACCAAAAACCGGTTATGTTTTGTGGGCGGACCCTTGCTGGCCGGTTCTGTTGGAGGTTGAGTAAGAAGTGTTGGCACTTCAAATTGACTCAAAATGACCTATAAAATATGATGTGAGGTGTTAATGAGGACTATGTGAGTGGATTAAGAGTTAGGAGTGAATTATGGGCCAAAGTGATGCATGAAACCCTAAGTTGTATCTTGTTTTGTGTGTGATCATATGAGACGAACCCATTGAGGATTCGTAGGAGTGTTGATTTGTGTTCAATTGATCAATAAGGTGTTTTGAATTGTCTATTGTATGGCTAATCAGAAATTAGGTTAAAGGAAGTGAGAATTCAATGACTTTTGATTCAAGATTGGTGAATCTTTCTAGGTTGTCGAAGGATTCTTGGAGATTTCATTATTGTGGCATTGAGAAGAGTCACTTTGTGTAACATTTTGCTAATTGATCAGGGTAAGTATTTCCTAAATCCTTGCTAGGACACTACTGGATTGATTGGTTGGGTGAATTGAGTACTTGATGAATCCTAGGGCTTGAATTGCTTTATTAAGTAGCGGATTCCATGATTTGAATGGCATAGTATGACAATTGAATTGTGAGATGCCTTGATGTTGTGTTTGGCCAGTGTGATTCAATTGGCTAGAGAACCTTGTGAGGCAAGTGGCTATTGAGCCTTTTATTGTTTAATTGGCTTTCATGCCTACGTGATGGCTATAGTGCCGTGATATCTATTGGCTATGAAGCCTTATTAGTGAATTGGCTTTAATGCCTATACTACATAAATGGCTATAGTGTCGATGTTATATGAATGGGCTATATTGTCCCAGTGATCTTTGGCCTATGGCCTTAGTAGTACTAATTGACTAAAAGTCTTATTGATGAAAATACCAATTAGCTAGTGGCCTTAGTGGTATTGAATGGTGGTGAGCTTGAAAGATATTGAGGATACCGATTGGCCTATGACCCTAGTGGTATCGAAGAGTGGTGAACTCAGATGAGAATGAGACTGTCGATTGGCCTATGGCTCCAGCGGCATTGAATGGCTGTAAGCCTTGAAAGTACCGATTGGCTTGTATCAGGTGGCAAGAGTGCCAAAAGAGTTTGTGGGTGAATGAGAAAGTGGTGGCAATTGTGTATCGATACAAGCGCTTGTGCATTGAGCTTGAACCTTGAGATTGAATGTGATGAATTGTTTTGCTTGACCATGCTTACGTTGTAGATTTGCCTAATTTGGTGTAGATGCACAGTCTGGGGGGACTATCGTTTAGGTCTAGGTTTAGGTTTAGGTTTCACTCATTGAGATTTATATCTTACCCTAGTAGAAGCTTATTTTTTTTGGGTCCCAAACAAAGGAAGCCCAAACTTGCCAAGGATTGGCATTCGAGGAAGTAATTGATCAACTGTATTTAAGACGTTGGGAGAATGTGTATTGTTTGGTGGATTAATTTTGATCATTTGAATGAATTGAGGTGTATTTTATATGTTGAGAAGTGTACTATTAATTTTTGTCATAAGTCATCTTGATTTTATTTGTGTACGGAATAGTTTCTTGCTTCCGTATGTATACGATTTGAGAACATGATAGCTGAAGGATCCCGGATGGCACAGCTTGATTACTGCCCGATGGCATGCTCGCGTGCTCGTCGGGTTCGTGGCGTGAATCTCCGTTTAAGTGGTATCATAGCAAGGTTAGCTCGATCCATTGTGATTATGGTTTGGAGTGATAAGGAGTGATGACTTGGGGATAATTAGATAGTGAGACCTTTAGGATTAAGCAATGATTGTTGAATCTTGAGGATTATAAGCTTGAACTTGTGAGATATTCTAATGGTCTTAGTGTCGATTTAGTGGATGATCTTGAGTGATTTTATGATTATGGCTCACAAGGAATTGAGTAGAGATTTAAGAGTCATAAGCCTGGATTTGAGGTTGCTAGAGATAGTTTATGAATGAAGGGTCAATTGGAGTATAAGATTATGATAGTGGTTTGTCGATGACCCAACTTGGGAAATATGAGTTACAAAGAGACGACTAGTATTAGTGTATTCAGGCTTGAATTGCATTGTATCCTGATGGTTTAGTTATCGACTGCTATTGATAGCCTTGGGTTTATATCCGTTGAACTGATGCATGTTGAGAATGAGATAGTCTGTTGTGATTATGCTAGAGTGGCGGATGCCTCTAGGCTTAAAGTATGAGCTATTGACTTAGTGAATTATTGTTTTGAGTGCTTGTTTGATAGTTGCCTAGTTGAGGCTTACCTGGTAATGGATGTTAATTGACAAGTTGCCTTGTTGAGGCTGGCTTGATGAATGGTTGCTGATCATAGATGATTTGGGGTCCTTGAATAATTGACAATTAATTAAGAATTGCCTAAGAACGATTGGAGGTTTGGTTGATGGTGAAAGATATTGAGATGAACTCTTTGAGATTGATAGACTTAGATGACTTAAGTCTTTGATTCCTAGAGGGTATCATAGTGGTTCAAGTGGCATAAGAACTTAATGAAGTCGAGCGACCAAGGTATGGTCGTAAAAGAGCATTTGGCTCGAATATGTAAGATATGAGAAGATCCAAGAATTGAGATGGATCACGAGAATTGAGTAAAAATGAGCGGCTGGAATATGAGTACCAAAGGAGAATATGGCTCGATTTGTTAATTGCGCGAGATCCAAGTGGTCGTGAGAACTTTAAATGGAAAAGAGAAAAACTTATAGGTAGGCAAACTCGAGGAGGAGCTGCCATTGTTGCCTGAGTCACTATGGTAATAGATACTAGTACTGATGAATTAAATGATGAAAGTCACGAGAATGGTGACTCTGAGTTAATCTTTTCTAAATTGAATGTGTGGAAAGAACCACGAGAGTTTTTAAAAGCTTGTGAGCAATGAATAATGTTGAGAATGACTGAGTTAGGTAGAGAGATGAGATTTGAAATTATCTCCCTCTGGATTGGGGAGCTTGGTAAGGAAACCTTAGAGTGTTTGGGTACACTGAGGAAAGAAATTGACCCCAACAATTTTAGCCATAAGAGGTTGTTGATAGTTGTTGAAAGGTCACCCAGAGGTAGGGTTTCCTCGAAGGCATGATATCTGCCTGGATTACCTTTGTTGAGTCGTTCGATTGGTTGTTAGGATCCTAGGATTATCGACCAGTGTGAGACAAAGTTCTCGAGGTCATTTAAGTATACGATAAAGGTGGTTAAGGACCCTTGAGTAAGATATGTAAATCCCTAAGTGGATTGGAACTTAAAAGCCTTATGGCTAATTGTTATTCTTAATTCGGCGGAACTATAATGGATCCTAAGGAAGAAAGTGAATGATCGAAAGAGGATTTTCGTTCACGGATTACGAATATAAAGATTTCCACAGAATGCGCCTGTAAGGGTAGATTGTTATCTTGGCGCAAGTCTCATAGTGAGAGATTGGCATGTCGTTCCTTCCGTCGTTCTTAAAGGACAATTGGACCATGTGATGGTCGTTGATGGAAAGAAAGGTGAATGAACTTGATGGTCCTAGTTACTTTTGATTTTAATGAGTGGAAGAATAAGTAAAAAGGGTGCTTAGTTTTAATCGCAATGCGACTTGAAATAGTCGAATTGAATATCTGAATTACGAATGTATAGAAACCAAGGATGAACGGATATTGTCACTCGAGGTCATTGAATTATGGGAAGAAGAATGCTGAGTATGGTGGCATCTACGTTCTGGAGTAAAACACCATCGTTAGCGCAGACTCCAAGATTGACATCTTAAGAAATGGGATGGACAAGGTGGATTCGAAGTGAGAGAATGCCACTGAAGTGGATAATTTCCTTAGAAAGGGTAAGAGACTCTAGAATGAAAAGAAGTGGAAATAATTGTCTTGGTATTGAGATTGAGTGTCTGGACTAAAAAAGAAGACGTAGAACTTGAATGATTCCTAGAAGAGAAGTTAAATTCGGGAGATTGTCTTGTAGACGATGTTGAATTCCAGGATGATATCGAAGTTTAGTGAAACATACGAAATTGGGATAAAGTCGCATTGACTGGTTATGAAATCTAGCGGTTAAGATAAGAGTACTTTCTCAGCGAAGAGTGACAAAAATGAACAAAATGTTGTGTAGTCCAAGTGGAGACCCATGACAAAAGAGAGTCAAGGTTTGAGCTCTCAAGTGAAAAGTATGAGGAATAGTTGGAAAGGTTTGACACTTGGTAGAAAGGAGTTGACAAAAGCCAGATTGAGCATCTAAGGAACAATTAGATGAGATGTTACCATCTTGAGAGACGATGATCAGACTCGTTTAAGGAGTTGTAAGGGTATGAACGCCTTGAGAATTGTCTCATGAACCCTAAGAGAACGCTCGTTGTATGCTAAGTTGAATAGCACGAGCCGTGGGCCTGTTAAGGTGAAATTCCTTGGCCAGGTAGTTCTGAAGAGTGAAATCCCTGTGGATCCCCGAAAGAAGGAGATGGCAATAGGCTGTCTAAGGCCGACGCGAACTACTGAGGCTTGAGACCTCCTAAGTCTTGATGGATTATAATGGTTTGCTATAGACGTCGTGGGAATGTTTCCTAGAGGAACTATTCCATTAGTGAAATGAACTAAGAACGAGATGTAACGCGAATGAATGAACGACCATGAAATGAGCTTTCAAGTACTTGAGTCAAGTTGATGACTACGCTGGTAAAGGCGTTGTTGTTTGGAATTAAAATAGTCAAGGAAATCTTAGTGATGCGATATGGAAAGGAAATTTGAGGCATAATAAGGCGATTTGAAATGGATATTTCTTGTACGTCGTGACAATAATGCCATATGAATTGGAATGCCCAGAGCATGATTGGAGTTGGTTTGCGAATGTCCTCGTGATAATGTTTGGGAAACATTGTTTGGGTGGAAGAAGATTGCAAATTTATATCTACTCCAAAAGATATCGCTTAGTAGTTTCCCAAGAGGAATTGATGAGAAGCAGCGCCAATGGATGAAATTACTTACGGATACGGGAGCGTTGCTCATTTAAGGAAAGACCTCGCAACTATGTGAACTGCAAGAGTTGAAAATGTCAAATGCCTAAAGGGAATTGGTGGAACGGCTCGTGGAACGAAGAGGTCACCCAAAATTTGTTACAACAATAACCATATCGCTAAGGAAAGTTAGAATAACTGGCGGATGCTTATAATTAAGAATTAAGCATTGTTTAATCGGCGATGGAAGGATAGATCTTCCCTCGAGAAATAAGATATTCAACTTCAAAATTGAAAGTTCGCCGTGTGGCTAGTTTGATGACTATCTGAAATATCAAGCCTGAAGGTTACAAAGGAATTGAGATATTGCCATGATGGGACATTGATATCTTATGGGTTATGAGGATGAATAGAACATGGAAAATTAAAGTGATCCTTGGGATGGCACAAAGGTGTGCCAAATTGCCTTCGTATTATCGGTGATATGGATTGAAGGTTGAATTAGTCTAGCGTGCGGTCGAGCTTTAGACATGCCGAGAAGAGAGAGAGACATGACCTGAAGGTTGATGGATTACTACGATCATTGGAGATCTTCGAATGGAGTTGAAAGTGAACTACTACGGGAGTAACCATGAGCTTGATTAAGGAGTCGAGAAAATTATGACTTGATTTGGTTGAGAAAGGGCAAGTTGACAAAGCCTTGAATCTTTGATGGTGTAAGAGAACATTTGAATGGAGTGATACGTCAAATGACATGAGTGCCAAAAAGCGCATTATTGCGATGGTCTAATAAGGAACAAAGTTATTTTTAAGAATGAGAATGCGATAAGGCGTTTGTACTCCATGAGATTGGATAATGGGAAAAGTGACAAATTTCGAGGACAAAATTTCTTTAGGTGGGAAGAATTGTGACATTCCGAATTTCGACCCTCTCGAGGCTATTGAATGGAAATATATCGATCGATGTGTTTCGGTTGTAACTTGCTCGGAGTTGACCACTCTCGAGTTAACTGACCAAAAGGAAAACACTAACGCGGAGTCAGGTACATGGACCTAGGGAATTTGAATGAGAAATGGCACTTTGACCATAAATATTGTCGAGGGAATATCTTGGGCCGACAGAGATCAATCTAAGAACGATCATGGAATGTCTTGCTAGTGTTATACGTTGGGACGCGGGTGATTCCGTTTAACCAATGCGTAATTTGCGAGAATTTCCTAAATTAGATTCTGATAATCACGATCGAAGGAACGAATAATAAACCATCGCAATTACATGATAATCAAAGTCGTCACGGCTTAAAAGAAATCCCAAGGTCGATTCGCGTAGCGCCTGCACGAGTTGCCCGTTAGTTTGAGATGAACTGGAATTACAGTCGACGAGAGTTCGATATGAAATTGGTGAAGGGTTTCCTAGATTCATAAAATGCAGCAGAACGAAACCCTAAACAAGATCCATGTGTGTATCGAAATCAAAATAGGTTCTAGGCGTACCTTTTAAATCGGTTTCGAATTGAATGTTAGTTGTGTTTGGATCAGCGCCCCAAGCATTGCGCCTCTACCGATATCCACACACACAAACTGAATTCTCTAGCGATCCAATTTCTAGCTTTCAGATCTTGAAATGTCTCCCAAAATCGCCTGAACAGAGAACTGTTCTTTGTTTTTCTCCTTTGGGATAAAAAAAAAATGATAACCGATTTGAGGCGTCTCTAGGGTTATTACTCATAACCCAACACTTCACAGTTTGGGCCCCACAACATAAAGGCATGGGCCCACGACGTCCTCTAAACCGTCTACTTAATCGTGCGTTTAATCGTTATCTTATAACGCGCACGATTATGTAGATACTCATAATATGAGAATAAATAAAGCTCTACTTCTTAAGTATATCAAGGAGCAGAGAAAATAAGAAATCAGATTGCTATTGTGTCCGACCATGTAAGTTCACTAGACATTAATAGTGTGCCCAAAATCGCTTTTGGCCCATAAGTCATAAGCGGTTTCTAGCAAGACATTATGACTATCTAAGTATAGTGAAAATCGATTGTCCAACACAACCTAATTCACAACTAATGCTAGAGTATCAATCTTAATTGGTTCTTAGGGCAGACCACTAATAATTAGACCTCAAGATTTGGGTACTGGACATTGACAAATTCTAATATTTTAATTGCAATGGACGTCGCATCATCGAGGGTGGTTTATACTGGAAAAAAGGAATTTCGGACGAAAAGTGTTAAATGACCATTTTGCCCCTCAACCTTTGATTTTGCCTTAAGTAGTTTAGAAGGTCATTTTCATCATTTGCCTCCTCTATATGTTGCCGAAAAATTGGATGAGGATGAGTCAAAGGGAGTCAAAGTCAATGAAGCAACCAATGGAAGAGTGTCAAGTGTTAATCAAAGAGAAGACCTAGTATTAATTGCCCATTAATTAACTATCTTGTCTCATTGACTAAAAATATATTATCGGAGTGGAAACCCTCTTTCTCTCTCTATCATTTTGGCCGGCTACCATCTCCCACCATCTTCCTCTTCTTCATTTTCCTCTTGGCTGAGCAGTGTTCCTCGCAGATAGGGAAAAACCGGCTCACTGTTTTGGCCATAACTTTGTCGGCCGCCATAGGATTGAGGTAAAACCACCGCCATCTTAAATCTTATCATCTTTTCATTCTAGAAAGGTATTATGAGATTAATTTGGCCTATCCGTTATCCCGTAGGTCTATTTGAGTGGACAACAGTCAAAATCTAACTTGATTTTGGAGAGGCTGCATTTGTGGGAGCTTTCAGACTCCAAATGGCTTCAAATCTTCGGTGAGCTCTTCTAAACTCAAGTATAGGAGTTTAGAAAGTTAAAATTAAGGTATTATGTTATTTTTGATGGGTGTACATGGCTGGTTTGTGGAGATTTATACCGAGCAAATTCTGTCTATTTGAGGACCGTGGAGGAACCGGGCTGTTCAAAGGCTTCGAGGTGTTATTGTACTTCCAAATCTTTGGTGAGCTCCCTTTACATGTAGATTAAGGTTATGGTGAGTTGGTGTTGTGATGGATTGAAGTTTGGAATTGATTTCTGGCTTAATTGAGCGGTTTAAACCAAATATCGGTTCTGTTTTGTGGGTGGACCCTCGCTGGGTGGTTCTATTGGAGGTTGAGTAAGGAGTATTTGAACTTCAAATTGACTCATAATGACCTATAAGATGTGATGTGAGGTGTTAATGAAGAGTGTGTGAAGTGGATTAGGAGTTAGAAGTGAATTATGGGCAAAATTGATGCATGAAACCCTAAGTTGCATCTTGTCTTGTGTGTGATCATATGAACCAAACACATTAATGATTCGTGAGAATGTTGATAAGTGCTCAATTGATCAATAAGGTGTCTTGAATTGCCTATTGTATAGCTAATGAGAAATTGTGTTAAAGGAAGTGAGAATTTAATGACTTTTGAGTCAAGATCGACGAATCTTTCTAAGTTGACGAAGGATTCTTGGAGATTTCATACTTGTGGCGTTGAGGAGAGTCACTTTGTGTGACATTTTGCTAATTGATCAAGGTAAGTGTTTCTCAAACCCTTACTCGAATGCTAGGATACTACTGGATTGATTGGTTGGGTGAATTGAGTGCTTGGTGAAACCTAGGGCTTGAATTGCTTGATTAAGTAGCGGATTCCATGACTTGAATGGCATAGTATGACAATTGAATTGTGATATGCCTTGATGTTGTGTTTGGCTAGTCTGCTTCAATTGGCCAGAGAGCCTTGTGAGGAAAGTGACTATTGAGCCCTTGATTGTTTAATTGGTTGTGATACCTACGTGATGGCTGTAGTGCTTGTGATATCTATTGGCTTTGAAGCCCTGTTAGTGAATTGGCTTTAACGCCTATGCCACATAAATGGCTATAGTGTCGATGCTATATAAATGGGCTATATTATCCCAGTGATCGTTGGCTTATGGCTCTAGTGGTACCAATGGACTAAAAGTCTTAATGATGAAAATACAAATTGGCCTGTGGCACTAGTGATATTGAATGGTGGTGAGCTTGAAAGATATTGAGGATATCGGTTTGCTTGTGGCCCTAGTGGTATCGGAAGGTGGTGAACTCGAATGAAAATAAGAATACCGATTGGCCTGTGGCCCCAGTGGCATTGAATGACTGTAAGCCTTAAAAGTATCGATTGGCCTGTGGCCCTAATGGTACGACGACATCGATTGGCCTATGGCCCCAATGATGTCAGTGACAAGAGTGTCTGAGGAGTATGTGGGTGAATGAGAAAGTGGTGGCAATTGTGTATCGATACATGTGCTTGTGCATTGATCTTGAACCTTGAGATTGAATGTGATGAATTGTAATGCTTGACGATGTTAACTTTGTTGATTTGCCTGATTTGGTGTTAGATGCATAGTCTAGGGGGACTTGCGTTTAGGTCTAGGTTTATGTTTCTCTTACTGAGATTTATATCTCACCCCAGTGGGGGCTTATCTTTTTCAAGTCCTAGCCGAAGGAAGCCCGAACTTTCCTAGTATTGGCATTCAAGGAAGTAGTCGATCGACTGTATTTAAGATGTTGGGTGATCTTAGAGACTGTGTATTGTTTAGTGGATTGATTTTGATCATTGGAATGAATTGAGGTGTATTTTATAGGTCGAGAAGTGTATTATTTATTTTTGTCCGAAGTCATTTTGATTTTATTTGTGTACGGAGTAGTTCCTTGCTTCCGCATGTATACGATTTGAGAACATGAGGGCCGAAAGATCCTGAATGGCACAGTTTGGATGTTCGCACGCTCGCCGGGTTCGGGTCGTGACATCCCCTTTTAAGTGGTATCAGAGCAAGGTTAGCTCGATCCATTGTGATTGTGGTTTGTAGTGATCAGAAATGATGACTTGGGGACAATTAGATAGTGAGACCTTTAGGTTTAAGCATGGATTGCTGAATCTTGAGGATTATAAGTTTGAACTTGTGAGGTATTCTAATAGTCCTAGTGTCGATTTAATGGATGATCTTGAGTGATTTTATGATTACGGCTCGCAAGGAAGTGAGTAGAGATTAAAGAGTCATAAGCCTGGATTTGAGGTTGCTAGAGAATAGTTTATGAATGAAGGGTCAATTGGAGTACACGATTGGGATATTGGTTTGTCGATGACCCAACTTGGGGAATATGAGTTATAAAAAGACGACTAGTATTAGTGTATTTAGGCTTGAATTGCATTGTTTCTTGATGGTTTAGTTATCGATTGCTATTGACAGCATTGGATGATACGAGATAAGGTGTATATAAGGAAGTAGGTAAGGAATATTTTGATTAAAGGCCAGTTGTGATCGAATGAATATGGATTTGATTTGAATAGTGACTAGACTAGAGGTATATGGTTGAATATAGGTAATTGATCTGTGAGATGTGACGGTCATTGGTGAAACTAGAGGTTTTTTGTAATTGAAATTTGATGCGGGAACAATTGTGGTCTGACAAGTGGTGAGAACGAACATGCTGTGCATGTGTTTGGGGCTTTGAAATGAAAGATGATGAGGGTGCAAGCATGAATTTATCGCTGTTTGACTTAATAAACTGTCGCTTGGTATGGGACAAGTTGATGGGATACCTATATACCGTCATGAAGCATGATTTAGGATGTGTGGAACGAGACTTTCTCCATAGATGTATGACTTGGTACAGCCTGCAATGGTCAGGTCTGATGAGGGCGGGGAATGATTGCCGGGACAGAGAGGTCCGAACAAGGAGTGGCTCTTGGCAGGCTTCTAAGATGGCAAGTGGCAGGAATGACCCAGGTCATAACTTGAAAGGGAAAGTCTAGGTATCAGATTGTGCCCAATTGTGGTTAAGCCATGTATGGCATGGGATGGATTCCCCAAGGAATGTTTGAAAGTGGCATGGTATGTGAAATGACGCCTGTGAGTGGCATGATTAAAAGCTTTGTGCTTGGCATTGGTTTGGCCAAGGTCTAACTGAGAGATTAGACAGCATGTGGGGTTTATACCCGTTGAACTGATGCATGTTGAGAATGAGATAGTCTATTGTAATTATGCTAGAGTGGCGGATGCCTCTAGGCTTAAAGTGTGAGCTATTGACTTAATGAATTGTTGTATTGCGTGCTTGTTTGATAGTTGCCTAATTGAGGCTAGCCTAGTAATGGCTGTTAGTTAAGAAGTTGACTCGTTGACGCTGGCGTGATGAATGGTTGCTGATCAAGGATGATTTGGGATTCTTGAATAATTGGCAATTTGTGACATTCTGATTTCAAGTCAATTTCAGACTCATTAATGAGAATAAATCTAGAGATGTATTTCAATTGTATCTCGCTCGAATCTGATCAATTCGAGTAGGCTGACCAAAAGGGAAAGGCTAACGCGAGACGAGGTACGTAGACCTAGGAAAGTCAGATAAGAAATGGCACTTTTGACCATAAGGATTGTCAAAGGGATATTTATAACCATAAAAAGGCCAATCTAAGAACGATTAAGGAATGCATTTGCTAGTGTTATGCGATTGAAGCGCAAGTGATGCTGCTTAACCAACGTATGATTTGCAAAATTTACCTTAATCGGAAAGTGACAATCGAGACCAAAGGAACTAGCGATAGACCCTCACAATTACATGACAACCAAAGCCGCTACAAATTAACGAGTCCTAAATGTGATATGAATCACAGGGTCGATACGCGTAACGTTTGCAAAAATCGCATGTCGGTTCGGGATAGGCTGGAACCACGTCTATTAGAGAAAACAATTAGAAACGAGTCTTGAAAGTTGAAAATGGAGAATCAAGAATTTCAACGTTATATTCGGATTGGTCGTCGCCCTATCGAAGAATATTGGAACGAGAAAAAAGACTTTACCCGTCAAGCTTAAGTCTTCCTCATGCAACGAAGGAAAGGCATTTTGGTCTTTATCCCTCACCCAAAACTGCCAAAAAAATGGAGAAATGGTGGCCATTGGATCAAGCATGAATGACATGTGGGACAAGTGTCAAGAGATGGATTAAAGAGTGGTCAAGTCCACTATTCCCTACTTACCATACCACTCTTTGACTTGAGCCTTGTATATAGTCCTTTTTCTCTCTCTTGACTCTCACTTTGACTGGCCATACACCTCACCACCACCGAAATCTTCATCTTCTTCTTCCTTCTTCAGTGCCGCCCGATGATCGCCCTGCCGCTCCCTTTCGCAGCCGTCGACGCCGCCCTCCGGCCACCACCTATTGGCGTGCCGACCACGCTCTCTTAGCTCAACGTCCTGCAGACCTCCTCAAACTGGAAGCAAGTCGTTTGGACCACCGAGGAGCTCCGATCAAGCGTTTTCCCGGGAATCGACGAAAATGGATCCAATCTGAGGTATGTGATGTTTCTGACTCCTTAGGAGGCCGAAATGTTAGAATCTTGATGTCAAATTTTGTGGAGGTCTAGGAGACATGTATATCAATCTGTGGTAAAAAGTTGAGAATGATTTAATGAAGTTTGACCTCGAATGGGTCTTGTAAACCTTGGACAGAAAACTGCCGGTTACTAACCTTGAAGATCCGGCAACTTCCAACGGGATTTTGGCGACGACTCGACTTCAAACCCACGGTGAGACCCTTAGACCCTTAGATAGACATGTTAAGAAGTAGGTTAGTGAGCAAATGATGGATTTGGCGAAGATTTAGGACCGATTGTGCTCGGTTTACACGGAACCGAAAACGACCGGTTCGGTTCTGTGCAAGACAGAATCTGTTGGGGTTGAGGGCTGATGATTTTGAGTCTCAAATTGGTGATTTAGTAATGCTAGGATGATGGGGACTATATTATGGAGGTTTGTGGTTCATGAATTGAGGAATTGGACAAAGAAAATTGACGAATTGGTTCAAATTCCTAGGTTGCGCAGTGAGTTCGGCCTTGGACCCTTGAAGCCGAAAATTGTGGGAGTGAAAATTGTGATATCAAATTCAAGGTAAAGGAATCCTAAACTTAGGATAGGAAGATCGGATTTAATTGAGTGAGTCGGGCGATAGTTTGATTGATTTGTGAGGGATTTCAAGATGATTGATACTCGTGTATACTAGAAGAGTTTAGATGATTCAATTATTTGATTATGCTTGTGCCCTGAGTAAATTGCCACATTTGATTGTGCATTTGAATCGCCTTGCGTGCCATGGATGCATTGTTAATGCGTGAGTTGCACTTGACCTTATGTGCATGAGTTGTGATTGTGGCATGGCGGAGGCGAGGTGAGACCCTGATGCGTACGAGACGCGGGGTGATGTGGTTGATACCCTGAGGCGCTGAGGCGCGAGGTAGAGTTTGTTTGACATCCTGATGCGATCTAATCGCGGAGTTGGGATGGCCACGGTCCTGATGCGATCTAATTGCGGGATGGAGATATGAGGTGCCGACATTGGCCTGGAGAATCATTGAAACCTGATGCGTTTATGCGGGTTGTCAATGACAGTCTGATGCGTTTACGCGGACCGAGCCTAATGCAATCTAACCGCGGGCATTAGAATGTGGCAGGCAGGAAGAGATGGTTGTGGTGAAGTGGCAGGACGAAGTATTCATGGTCATCTGAGTGTGATATGATATCATAGCTGCATGCCTGTCATCTGTGTGTCGTCATCTTTAATTGTATGTGCCCGTGTGATTATGAGTTTGGAATTTTGGGGTAGATGACTACCTGAGTGGACGGTCGGCCTGACCTAGACTCTTTTACTGAGATGTGTATCTCACCCCTTTGGGGACCTTTATTTTTACAGATCATATGCCTTAACTATGTGGCCTACTCGCTTTGGAGACCCTAAGGAGATGACCGTGTATTTTGATGAGTTCCTTGACGGTCAGGGGACCATACACTTGAGAAAGTGTACAGTGGTGTGGGTTGACGAGGGTAGTACAAACTGAAAGCCTCATAGGTACAAGGTGTGGTTTAGGAAGGTCGGGACGAGTCGACTGGGCCGTTGAAGCCCTATGAGGTGCCCCAGGGAGTGATCCCTGATTAGTACTATCTTGGTAGGGACCGGATCAGGCAGAGGGATCTGTGGCCGGTTCTAGGAACAGACCGGAGAGGACCCCGACTTTGGAGTTTACCGAGGATAAGGTTATTGTGCTGGAGGCGACTGAGGCGGATCTCGCTGAGTCGTCGCATGAGGATACCATTGAGGTTAGCTCCGAGACGTTCTCAAAGTATGAGCCGACGGAGGATGCTGAGGACACCGAGGACTCCAGCAGCTCTTCCTAGTAGATTCTAGTTTGTGGTGGAAAAAATGTTGGAATCTATAGCTCAAATTTTGTGGAGATCAAGCTGAGACATTTAGAAATCTATGGTAAAAATTTGGGCTCAATTTGATGAGTTTTTGACTACGAACCGAGCTTGTACATTTCGCCCATAAACTGACTTGGAAGAACCAGCGATCAGTTCTGGAGCCTCGGTTCGGTGCCCACGAGGGCCACTTCTGGCCACCATCTACTGCCAATCGACTACCATAACAAATTTTCATGTCTTGTCGACATTCTTCAACTTGAATCAAGTCATTCGGAGCACTGTGGAATTCGAAGCAAGCATTCTCCCATAGGCCAACAGAATTGGAGCCAACCTGAGGTAGGTCTGTTCTTCAGTCCATTTGAAGGTCGAAATCTTGGAGTTTAAAGCTTAAATTTGGTGGAGACTCAGCAGACATGTGTAGGAATCTGTGGTAAAAATTGAGGATTTATTTGATAAGTTTTTTACCATGAACCACCCATGTATATCTTGCCCAGAATTTGCCGGTTACTGACCAAGGAAGGATCCGACGACTTTAAAGGGTTTCCAGCAACCAATCAAGCTCAAATCTTCGGTCAGCCTCTTGGATCCTTAACTAGACATGTTAAGAGATAGGATGATGAGTAAATGATGGCATAGAGTTGGTTTAGAGCTGATTGTGCCCGATTTGTACAGAACCAAGAAGAACCGGTTCGGTTCTGTGCAAGGCTAGGCAAAACCGAATTGTTGGAGGCTGAGGTTGGTAATATTGAGTTTCAAATTGGTGTTTATGATGTGATGAGATGTTGAGGGTTTGTGTTATGGACAATTGGGATTGATGAATTGAGGAATTGAGTATGGAAATTGATGAAATTGATTGAATATGTGAGGACACCGTGAAGGTTTGCTTGGAGACTTTCTCGGAGTACGAGCCCACTGAGGAGGCGGAGGAGGAGACTGACGACTCCAGTAGCTCGACCTAGGAGTCTTCGCTTTTCTGGTCTGATATTTTGATGTTGTTCTCGATACCTGCTTCTTTTGGAAGACTGATGCCTGTCTTTTGTGTTAGCCTTGCCACCCTACCAACCAGTATGTTTAGTTTATCGTGCCTTGTATGGGTAATCGGAAGTTTATGTATTATTAGTACCCTCATTCCCCAGGTCCCTTTTTATATTTGTATGGAGGAGTTTTTATATTATTGCTTTCTCGTGCTTTCTATATGATATATCTCTCAACCTATATGTGAATCCTGGGACCTCAAGAGATAGTTTGTGCTTGCAGGGAGCCGCGTGCTTGTGCCTAAGGCGCGGGCCGTGACATCCGCGTCTGCTTGGTATCAAAGTAATGTCAGCTCGATCCAAAATTGATTGAGGATTGGAGTAGGACGGGTAGTGAGATCTTAGGGGACTTACTAGAATAAGGCACGAGAGGCATGGCATAGGGCTTGGCGTATGTGATTGGCATTTGGCCTTGGCAGGATTGAAGTGATTTATGAGAACGAAGTTCCATGTTTAGCGTTGAAAGTCATTTCTAGATTTTGGCCTATTAAGTGAATGATCATGGCATGTTTTGGTAAATCGTTAGAGTGAACGGAATTGAGAAATAGCCATGAACTGCATATTGAAGTGCCTTTGGAATTTGTTGTGTGAAATGTCATTGTGATATGACTATTTTTAGTAAGGCGTAGTTTGGTAGCTCTGAACTTAGTTGGATGGATGAGTTATTAACTCCTTGATGAAATTGTGGTGATTCAGGCTCAGTAAAAGCATACATGGATGAGTAATCCGTTTAGGAGACTTGGAAGGCCCAACAACGGAGCCTCTAGCTCGAGGCCACCCGTAGCAGAAGACCCAAGAATGGATGGAGTACTGAGGGCGCTCGAGAGGATTGGCGACCTCATCGATAAGCAGACCCAAGACAGGGATGTTGTCATAGCCCAAGCAGTAGGAACCGCAATAGCTGCTGCCAACGCCAATAATGGAAACAACGAGGACAATGAAAATAATGGCGATCACGACCAATGAGGTAATGAATGCCCAGGAAGAAATCGTTTTGGCCAAATAGATGGGCTAACTGTTCGAGCAGTTTATCAAGTTAAAGCCGACCCAGTTTGATGGGACTGGAGATCCCGAACTAGCACCGAGGTGGATTGAGAAGCTGGAAAAGGCTTTTGGGGTGCTGAGGTGCACAAATGAGGAAAAGGTGCTACTGGCGGTGTATCAATTAGAAGGTACCGCAAATGACTAGTGGACTGCCACCAAGAATGGAGTTTTTCCGGAAGGAACGGCCATGACCTGGAATGCCTTTACTATGGCATTCAATGACAGGTATTCTTGGAAACAGCCAGGGAAAGAAAGTAAGTTGAGTTCTTACAGCTGCGTCAAAATCAGTTGACCGTGGATCAGTATGAAGTGGAATTCTCTAGGCTATCAAGGTACGCTATCACGCCCCGTGCCCCGGGCACGAGCACAGGACATGCAAGCAACCATATAATCTCTCACGGACCCAAGATCCACAATCTAAGCCGAGAGATATAACAAATATATCAAGCATGTGGAAGCGGTAACTAAGCAACTCCTCCGTACAAAATATAAATTAAGTGGGACCTGGATAGCATAGAAACTGTCGTACATAATAACCGACTATGCATACAAGTACAGATTTACTAAAATCCGATAAGCAATGGGGTGACGGGGTGAGCATACAAAATGGACCATCGCCAAAAATCTGACAGGAACCAGGTCGGGGTCGTCACCAAAGATCAAGCCACAAACTAGAATCTCCAAGGAAGAGCTGCTGCATTTATCGGTGTCCTCGGCATCTTCCGTTGGCTCATTCTCTGAGAACGTCTTGAAGCGAATCTCAATAGTATCCTCCAAGGTTTCTTCATGTGACGGCCGTGCGAGATCCTCCTCGGTCGCCTCCAGGACAATGACCTCCTCCTCCTCAGTAAACTCCAGCATCGGGTCCTTTCCGGCCCGTTGCTAGAATCGACTACCGATCCCTCGGCCTAGTCCTGGTCCCTACTGGGGTGGCACCAATCAGGGATCACTTCCTGGGGCACCTCATGGGGCTTCAACGGCCCAATCGATGTATCTCTAACCTTCCTAAATCAGGCCTCGTACCGATGAGGCTTTCAGTCCATACTACCCTCGTCAACCCACACCACTGTACACTTTCTCACGTATATGGTTCCCTGACCGTCAAGAAACTCATCAAAATAGGCGGTCATCTCCTTAGGATCCCCAAAGCGAATAGGCCACATAGTCAAAGCCTAGGATCTGTAAAAATAAGGGCCCCTAAAGGGGTGAGATACACATCTCAGTAAAAGAGTCCTAACCCTAGGTTAGGCCAACTGTCCACTCAGGCAGTCATCTACCCCAAAATTCAAAACTCATAAACACACAAGTACATACAAAGAAAGATGACGACACACAGATAATAGGCATGCAGCTTTGACATCATATCACACTCAGATGATCATGCACCCCTCGTCCTGCCACTTCACCACAATCATCTCTTCCTGCCTGCCTCATTCTTATGCCCGCAATTAGATCACATCAAGTTCGGTCAGCGTAAACGCATCAGATCGTCATTGACAACCCGCGTACACGCATCAGGTTTCAATGATTCTCCAAGCCAGTGTCACCACCTTATATCTCCGTCCCGCGTAAAAGCATCGAGATCGTGGCCTTTTCACAACCCCGCAATTAAATTGCATTAGGGTGCCTCACAATTCCACCCCGCGCCTCAGAGCCTCAAGGTATCATCCACCTCACCCCGCTTCTCATACGCATCAGTGTCTCGCCATGTCACACACATGCCATGATTTTCAAATCGTTTCCAATACATGACGACATGTGCAATTCAAGCACAATTCAAAGACTCATGGCATGCAAGGAAATCAAGTGACACAGACACATGGAAGATAATTCAAACACAAGCATTTTACACACCTTAATCCCCTATATGCTGCCTTAGGCTGCACCAAGAACAAGTACTTTGGAAATCTCTCATAGTTCAATCAATTTCTTACCGGACTCACCCAATCGAGTCCAATCTTCCTATCCTAAGTTTAGGGTTCCCTTACCTTGAATTTGATATCACAAATTTCTCCTCTTGAGCCCCCACAATTTTCGGCTTCGAGGTTCCAAGGTCGAACTCACCGCGCAACTTAATAAAATCCAACCAATTCGTCAATTTCTATGACCAATTCTTTAATCCATGAACCACAAATCTCCATAACATATCCTCATCATCTTAGCATTTCTAAATCACCAATTTGAGGCTCAAAACCAGTAGCCATCAGCTCTAACAGCTTCGGTCTTGCACAGAACCGAACCGGCGATTTTCGGTTCTGTGAAAATCGAGCACAACCAGCCCTAAATCTCTACTAATTACATCATTTAATCACTATTCTACATCTTAACATGTCTATCTAAGGGTCTAAGGATCTCACTGAGAGTTTGAGGTTGAGTCGTCCTCGGAATCCAGTCAAAAGTCACCGGATCCTCCAAGGTCAGTAACCGGCAGATTCTATCCTACATTCACAAGACCCATTTGGGGTCAAAACTTCATCAAATCATTCTCAACTTTTTACCACAGATTGATATACATGCCTCCTAGACTTCCACCAAATTTGACCTCAAAATTACAACATTTTGGCCTCCTAAGGGGTCAGAAACATCACCTACCTCAGATTGGATCAATTTTCGTCAACTCCCGAGAAAACGCTTTGTCGGAGCTCCTCGGTGGTCCAAACTACTTGCTTCCAGTTCGAAGAGGTCGGTAAGATGTGGAGCTAAGCTCAGGTATTCGGCCGGAGTCTACGCGGTGGCCGGAGGGTGACGTCAGAACGACCCAACGGCAAGGTCAGGAGCGGTTGGCGACGATAGAAAATAAGGAAGAAGAGGAAGCTGTGGTCGTGAGTTATGAGGGGTTCTATACGCGGCCAAAGTGAGGTGAGAGAGAGAAAGAAAAAGCTTATATCCAAGGCTCAAGTCAAAGAGTGGAATGGTAGGTGATGTATAGTGGATTTCGCTACTCTTTAGTCCATCTCTTGACACTTGTCCTCAATGTCATTCAACTTGATCCAATGGCCACAATTCACCCACTTTTTTGGCAGCTATGGGGTAGGGATGAAGACCAAAATAACCTTCCTTATTTGCATAGGCAAGGCTTAAGTTTGAGGCAAAATGGTAATTTTACCCCCGACATTCGGAACGCCATTTTTCTCGTTCCAATAATCTTCGATAAGGCAACGGCCACTCTAAACATAATGTTGGAATTCTTGATTCTCCATTTTCAATTTTCAAGACTCGTTTCTGATGATTTTCTCTATCGGACGTGGTTCCAACCTATCCCGAATCGACGAGTGGCTTTTACAGACATTACACGTATCGACCTTGTGATTCATATCACATTTAGGGCTCGTCAATTCGTGACGACTTTGGTTATCATGTAATTATGAGGGTCTATCACTAGTCCCTATGGTATCGATCGTCACTGTCCGATTTAGGAAAATTTTGCAAATTATACGTTGGTTAAGTGGCATCACCTGCGCTCCAATCGTATTACACTCGCAAGGCATTCCTTAATCGTTCTTAGATCGGCTTCTTTGTGGTTCTAAATATCATCTCGACAATCTTTTTGGTCAAAGCGTCATTTCTTATCCGAGTTGCCTAGGTCCACGTACCTCGTCTCGCATTAGCCTTTCCTTTTTGGTCAGCCTACTCGAATTGATCAGATTCGAGCGAGATACGACTAAAATACATCTCTAGATTTACTTCTCAGTAATGAGTCTGAAATTGACTGAAAATCAGAATGTCACAACTTTTCCCCCTTACAAAAATTTTGTCCCCGAAATTTACATTACACTTAATTACTCAAATAAATGGGGGTGTTGTCGCCTCATTGTCTCTTCATTCTCCCACGTGCACCTTCAATTCCTTGGTGCTCCTACACTACCTTGACCAGTGGGATCTTCTTATTCGTGAGGATTTGCTCCTTCCGGTCCTCGATCCTTATTGGCCTCTCCACATAAGATACTCGGTCGTCCACTTCTATGGCTTCGTAGTCCAACACATGTGTCGGATCTGGTTCTTACTTTCGCAGCATTGACACGTGAAAAATGTTATGCATATGGGATAGATTAGGCGGCAAGGCGAGCTTGTTGGCCAAGGTTCCAATCCGTTCTAGTATCTCAAATGGCCTATATACCTTGGGCTCAGCTTCCCCTTTTTTCCAAATCGCGATAGTCCTCTCATCATGAAACCTTAAAAAAGACGTGTCGCCCACTTGAAATTCCAAGGGCTTGCGTCGCTTATCTGCGTAGCCCTTCTAACGACTCTGTGCCGTCCTCAATCTATTTCGAATTATATTCACTGCTTCCATTGATTGCTTTACCAATTCTGGGCCTTGACACTTCTTTCTCCAACCTCATCCTAGCAAATCGGGGTCCTACAGGCTTTTCCATAGTGTGCTTCGAATGGTGCCATTTGGATGCTCTGCTGGTAGCTATTATTATAAGCAAACTCTACCAGATGTAGCTGACCTTCCCATCCACCTTTAAAATCAATGACGTACGCTCTCAACATGTCCTCAAGCGTCTGAATCGTCCTTTCCGATTGTCCGTTTGTTTGTGGATGGTACGCCGTACTAAACTACAGTCGGGTTTCCATGGCTTCTTGAAGGCTCTTCTAAAAATTTGTCGCGAATTTAGGATCTCTATCCGAGGTGATCGTCACAGGCACTCCGTGCAGCCTCATATCTGTCTCATGTACAACTCTGCATACTTATCCATAACGAAATCCTTTCGCACCGGGATGAAATGTGCGGACTTGGTCAATCTGTCTACGACTACCCATATAAAGTCGTGACCTCGCTTGCTCTTTGAGAGTCTCAATACAAAATCCATAGTTATATGCTCTCACTTCCATTCCGGGATCTCCAGTGGCTGTAGTAGTCCTCCAAGCTTACAGTGCTGTGCTTTCACTTGCTGGCATATCAAACACTTAGCCACATACTTAGCTACGTCCACTTTCATCCCGTTCCACCAATAGTACTGTCGTAAGTTCTGATACATCTTCGTACTTCCAGGGTGGATGCTATAATTGCTCCTATGAGTCTCTAATAAAATCCTTTCCCTAAGTCCTTCATCCTTTGGTATGCACAATTGTCCTCGAAACTTCAAAATTCCGTCCTCAAACACCTAAAACTCGGGTTTTCTCAAAGTCACATCATCCATCTCAAGGATCCTCTGAATCTTTGGGTCCATAGACTGTAAGGCCTTTATTCCTTACTGGACCTCAAGTTCTACCCTCAACGTAGCTATCAGACTGGACAATTGACAGACTTCTAGTCTGAACTCGGAATTTCTTAAATCCTCAATCCTCGACCATTCCTTCTCCCGCAAACAGGCTATGCTCGACTTCCAATTAAGCGCATCTGCTAATCTATTTGCTTTCCCAGGGTGATACAGTACATCACAATCATAATCTTTGAGCAGCTCCATCCACCTATGTTGCCTCATGTTCAATTTCTTCTGGGAAAACAGATACTTTAAGCTCTGGAAGTCGGTATAAATCCGAAATTTTTCGCCACATAGGTAATTTCTCCAAATCTTCAAAGCAAATACAATCGCCGCTAACTCCAGGTCATGAGTTGGGTAGTTCATTTCATGTAGCCTCAATTGTCTGGATGCGTAGGCCACTACTCTTCCCTGCTGCATCAATACATAGCCCAATCCTTTCAGCGAAGCATTGCTGTATATCTCGTAACCTCCTGGTCCTAATGGAATTGTCAGCACTAGCGCGGCTGTCAATCTATGTTTGAGCTCTTGGAAACTCCTCTCACATTTGTCAGTCTATTCAAACCTTGTTTCCTTCTTTGTCAACCGCATCAATGAAATGGCTATGGATGAGAATTTTTCCACAAAACGCCTATAGTATCCTGCCAGTGCCAGGAAACTTATGACTTCAGTGACCGTAGTAGGTTTAGGCCAATTTGTTACGGCCTCGATTTTTGCAGGATCCACTGTGATTCCTTCCCCAGATACCACATGACCAAGAAATGCTACTTTGCTCAGCCAGAATTCGCATTTACTCAACTTCGCGTAGAGTAAGCGTTCCCTCTGGGTCTGCAAAACAATCCTTAAGTGCTCCTCGTGTTCTACATCACTTCTCGAGTAAATCAAGATATCGTCAATAAAGACTATGATGAATCTGTCCAGGAATTCCTTAAATACTCGATGCATCAGTTCCATAAAAGCAGCTGGAGTGTTGGTTAATCCAAACGGCATCACCATAAAGTTATAATGACCATACCCCGTCTTGAAAGCAGTCTTAGCTATGTCTTCCTTTTTGATTCTCAACTAGTGATACCCTGTTCTCAGGTCAATCTTCGAAAATACCACCGCTCCTTACAACTAATCAAACATATCGTCAATTCTTGGCAGTGGGTATTTGTTTTTCACTGTCACCTAGTTCAGTTGCCGATAGTCAATTCATAGACGCAAAGACCCATCCTTCTTCCTTACGAATAGCACCGGTGTTCTCCACGGCGAAGCACTTGGTCGGATAAATCCCTTATCTAGCAGCTCTTGCATCTGCACCTTTAACTCCTTCAGTTCTGACAAGGACATCCTGTAAGGTGCTTTCAAGATCAATTCTGTCCCAGGGGCTAACCCGATTATTATTTCAATTTTTCATTCCAGTGGTAACCCTGACAACTCTTGGGGAAACACGTTAGAAAATTCACGCACTATCGAGATACTCTTTAACTTTGGCTCTTCGGTAATCGTGCCCATTATTGCCACTAAGTACACCTGACATCCTTGGGACATCAACTTAGTCACCTCAAGAGATGAAACTAAGGGAATCGAGATTCCTCCTCGACTTCCCACCAGTTCAAAGCTAGGGCGGCCTCTCAAATAAAACCGGATTATCCTCCTACTACAATCCACTACTGCCCCCTGCTTATCCAACCAATCCATTCCTATGATTATGTCAAAATCGTACATGGGCAATACAGCTAGGTCAATACTCTCTTTACTCCCAACCAGCACAGCCCAACGAAACCAATATATTATCCTTTAACGAAATGGTAACATGCAGAATTATATTCAACGTCTTCAATTTCATACCCACCAAATCAGCAAACTGTGCAAACACAAATGAATGCGTGGCACCAAGGTCAAATAATGCGTATGCAGCTAGGTTGCATAAGTAAACTGTACCTATGACCACGCCTGGCGCTTCCTCCACCTCTCTGCGAGCTACTGCATACACCATTCCCTATGCCGGTGGTCGATTTTGCTCGATCTGGGGAGTAGTCGTCGATGGTCCAGCCTGTGGTCTCTGCTCTTGAGGTCAATTTGTCGAAACATGACTTAGGCACGTCTTCATCTGGTGGCCCAACTGAAACAAACTCCAGTCCTTACCGGGCATGGCCCATTCCATGCCTTCTGCCACAAAGGCGGCCGTTCCAATTAGTGGGATTCGGTGGCTTCACAATTCTTCTTTACGAGAGGTACGAAACGTCTATTGCCCGCCATCGGTCTTCTGACCATTTGGCGGTTATCTCTGAATAGCGTAGACCGTGATCCAATTGCGGTGTTCCTCTCTTTCAAGTCCCTTTCAATCATTTAGCCCCATTCGTATTTCTCCTTATAAGTCCTCAAATTTAGGGCAATCATCTGACTACGGAGCTCGGGCCTCAAACCGTCCCTAAACCTCCTTGCTTTTCTTGAGGGTCCTCTACAGATCAAGGTGCGTACCTCCACAGTCTCGAGAATTCAGCCTCGTACTGATCTATCGTCAACTGGTTCTGACGTAGCTGAAGGAATTCCACATGCTTCCTTTCTCTAGTCATCTCAGAAAAATATTTGACGTCCGCCGTCTTAAAGGCATCCCAGTTCATGGCCATTCCTTCAGGGAAAACTCCATTCTTGGTGGGAGGTCACCAATCATTCGCCGTACCCTTCTCTTCATCCGTGCACCTCAGCACTCCAAAAGTTTTTTCTAACTTCTCAATCCACCTGGGTGCTAGCTCGGGATATCCAGTTCCATCGAATTGAGTCAACTTCAACTTTATAAACAGCTCCACTAGCTGGCCCATCTGTCTGGCCACGACAATTCCTTATTGGGCATTCATAGCTTCATTGCCCTGGTCATGTTCATTCTGGCTTCCGTTGCCATCATTGTTGCCGTTGTTGGCATTGACGACAGCTATGGCAGCTACTACTGCCAGGGCGATTGCAGCATCCCTGTCCTTGGTTTGCCTATCGATCAAGTCACCAATTCTTTCCACTGCCCTCAGCATACCTTCCATCTTTGGATCTTCTACTACGAGCGGCCTCGAGCTAGAGGCTCCGCCTCTTGACCTTCCAGACCTTCTAGACGGGTTGCTCATCCTTGCTTCTTTCTACTAAACCTAGTCCACCACAAGTTCAGCAATGAGTTAGTAACTCACTCATTCATCTAAATCCAGAGCTACTAACTAATCCTTAACAGAAACAATTCCACTACAACAATCCTTTCACACAATAACTCCCACAGACATTTCAACAAGTAACTCATGGCCATTCCTCAATTCCGTTCACTCCAACGGTTCCCTAAAACAACCTTATTCAAACACTTATCAGGCCAAAATCCAAAAATGACCTCCAACACTAGGCAGGGAACTCAATCCTCATGCTTTACCACAACCTTGCCAAGATCAAACACCAACCATAACTACCAGGTCGCACACCATGCACTCCAGGCCTTATCTAAACTAGTCCCCTATGGTCTCGCTATCCGTCCTTGTCCCAACTTAATCCTCCTTATCACTCCAGTCCTCAACCATTTTTGGATCGAGCTGACCTTACTCTGATATCAAATCGGACGGGGATGTCACGCCACGCGCCCCGGGCACGAGCATGCGACTCCCTAAAGCAACCAATAATCTCTCGCGATCCCAAGATCCACATTCTAAGTCGAGAGATATAACAAATATATCAAGCATGCGAAAGCGGTAAATAAGTAGCTCCTCCGTACAAAATATAAATTAAGTGGGACTTGGATAGCACAGAAATTGTCATACATAATAACCGACTGTGCACACAAGTACAGAGCTACTAAAATCCGATAAGCAAGGGGCTGATGGGGTGAGCATATAAAATGGACCATTGCCAAAAATCCGACAGGAACCGGGTCGAGGTCATCACCAAAGATCAAGCCACAAACAAGAATCTCCTAGGAAGAGCTGCTGGAGTCATCAGTGGCCTCGGCATCTTCCGTCAGCTCATACTCTTAGAACGTCTCGGAGCAAACCTCAATAGTATCCTCCATGGTTTCTTCATACGACGGCTCTACAAGATCCTCCTCGATCGCCTCCAGGACAATGACCTCCTCCTCCTCAATAAACTCCAACGTTGGGGTCCTTTTTGGCCCGTTCCTAAATCCAACTACCGATCCCTCGGCCTGGTCTGGTCCCTACTAGAGTGGCTCCAATCAGAGATCACTCCCGGGGGCACCTCGTGGGGCTTCAGCTGCCCAATCGACACATCCCCAACATTCCTAAACCAGGCCTCGTACCGATGAGGCTTCCAGTCTGTACTACCCTCGTCAACCTACACCACTGTACACTTTCTCACGTATATGGTCCCCTGACCGTTAGGGAACTCATCAAAATACACGGTCATCTCCTTAGGATCCCCAAAGCGAACAGGCCACAAAGTCAAGGGCTAGGATCTGTAAAAATAAGGGTCCCCAAAGGGGTGAGATACACGTCTCAGTAAAAGAGTCCTAACCCTAGGTTAGGCCAACCGTCCACTCAGGCAGTCTTCTATCCCAAAATTCTAAACTCATAAACGCACACGCACATACAAATAAAGATGATGATACACAGATGACAGGCATGCAGCTATGACATCATATCACACTCAGATGATCATGCACGCCTCGCTTGCCACTTCACCACGACCATCTCTTCCCGCCTGCCTCTTTCTCATGCCCGTGATTAGATCGCATCAGGTTCGGTTCGCGTAAACGCATTAGACCGTCATTGACAACCCGCGTAAACGCATCAGGTTTTAATGATTCTCCCGGCTAGTGTCACCACCTTATATCTCTGTCCTGCGTAAACGCATCAGGACCGTGGCCTTTTCACAACCCTGCAATTAGATTGCATCAAGGTGCCTCACAATTCCACCCGTGCCTTAGGGCCTCAGGGTATCATCCACCTCACCCCGCGTCTCATACGCATCAGGGTTTCTCCATGTCACAGTCGTGCCATGATTTTCAAATCGTTTCAAAGACTCATGGCATGACGACATGTGCAATTCAAGCACAATTCAAAGACTCATGGCATGCAAGGCAATCAAGTGACACAAACACGGCAGATAATTCAAGCACATGCCTTAGGCTGCCTTAGGCTGCACCAAGAACAAGTGCTTTAGAAATCTCTCATAGTTCAATCAATTTCTTACCCGACTCACTTAATCAAGTCCAATCTTCCTATCCTAAGTTTAGGATTCCCTTACCTTGATTTTGATATCACAAATTTCTCCTCTTGAGCCCCCACAATTTTTGGCTTCAAGGGGTCCAAAGTCGAACTCACCGCGCAAACTAATAAAATCCAACCAATCCGTCAATTTCCATGTCTAATTCCTCAATCTATGAACCACAAACCTCCATAATATAATCTTCATCATCTTAGCATTTCTAAATCACAAATTTGAGGCTCAAAACCAATAGCCATCAGCTCCAATAGCTTCGATCTTGCACAGAACCAAACCGGCTATTTTCGATTCTGTGCAAATCGAGCACAACCAACCGTAAATCTCCACCAATTCCACCGTTTAATCACTATCCTACCCCTTAACATGTCTATCTAAGGGTCTAAGGGTCTCACCGAGAGTTTGAGGTCGAGTCGTCGTCGGAATCCCGTCAAAAGTCGCCGGATCCTCCAAGGTCAGTAACCAGCAAATTCTGTACTACATTCACATGACTCATTTGGGGTCAAAACTTCATCAAATCATTCTCAACTTTTTTCCAAAGATTGATATACATGTCTCCTATACCTCCACAAGATTTGACATCAAAATTTCAACATTTCGGCCTCCTATGGGTTCAGAAGCATCACCTATCTCAGATTAGATCAGTTTTCATCGACTCTCGAGAAAACGTTTGGTCGGAGCTCTTCGGTAGTCCAAACGACTTGCTTCCAGTTCGAGGAGCTCTTCGGCGTCGGAACGGCCGAACGACAAGGTCACAGGCGATCGTCGACGGCAGAAAATAAGGAAGAAGAGGAAGCTGTGGTCGTGAGCTGTGGGGGGTTCTATGGCTGGCCAAAGTGAGGAGAGAGAGAGAGAGAGTGAAAAAGCTTATATCCAAGACTCAAGTCAAAGAGTGGAATGGTAGGTGGTGTATAGTGGATTTGACCACTCTTTAGTCCATCTCTCGACACTTGTCCTCAATGTCATTTAACTTGATCCAATGGCCACAATTCACCCACTTTTTCGGCAACTATGGGGTAGGGATAAAGATCAAAATGCCCTTCCTTATTTGCATAGCTAAGGCTTAAGCTTGAGGGGCAAAATGGTAAGTTTACCCCCGACGTTCGAAACGCCATTTTTCTCGTTCCAATAATCTTCGATAGGGCGACGACCAATCCAAACATAACGTTGGATTTCTTGATTTTCCATTTCAATTTTCAAGACTCGTTTCTAAAGGTTTTCTCTATCAGACATAGTTCCAGCCTATCTTGAACCGACGGGCTGCTTTTACAGACATTACGCATATCGACCTTGTGATTCATATCACATTTAAGGCACGTCAATTCATGGTGGCTTTGGTTATCATGTAATTGTGAGGGTCTATCACTAGTCCTTATGGTCTCGATCGTTACTATCCGATTTAAGAAAATTTTGCAAATCATACGTTGGTTTAAGCGACATCTCCCGCGCTCCAATCGTATGACACTCGCAAGGCATTCCTTAATCGTTCTTAGATCGGCCTCTTTGTGGTTCTAAATATCCCATCGACAATCCTTATGTTCAAAGCTCCATTTCCTATACGAGTTGCCTAGGTTCACGTTCCTCGTCTCGCGTTAGTCTTTCCCTTTTGGTCAGCCTGCTCAAATTGATCAGATTCGAGTAGGGTACAACTGAAATACATCTCTAGATTTACTTCTCATTAATGATTCTGAAATTGACTAGAAATCAGAATGTCACATACGCGCCTCGATCAGTAGAAGATCCCCTGGTGAAGGTGCAAAGATTTCGGGATGGACTAAGGCCTGAGCTTCGCAGCCAAATAATAGCCCTAAATCTTAGGACCTACAAGGAAATCTATGAACGGGGGCAAATGATTGAGAGGGATTTGAAGGAGAGGAATGCCACATCTAGATCATAGTTTAATTCATTCAGAGACAATCGCCAGTTTGGTAAGAGGCCAATGACTGGCAATAGGCACTTTGTCCCTCCGATAAGGAAGAAAATTGTGAAGCCGACGAACCTCACGAATTGGACCTGCCGCCTCTGTTACAGAAGGCATGGTAATGGACCATGTCCAACAAGAATTGGAGTATGCTTTAAGTGTGGTCAGATGGGCCACCAGATGAGGACTTTCCAGAACCAAGCTTCAACGAATAGACCTCAAGGGCAGCGACCACAGGCTGGACCGCCAGTTGCCACTCCTCGGATTGATCAGAATCGACCCCCAGCTCAGGGAAGAGTTTATGCAGTAGCCCGTAAGGAGGTAGAAGAAACGCCAGGCGTGGTCATAAGTACGATTTAATTGTGTGACCAAGCTAGATATGCTTTGTTTGATCCTGCCGCAACACACTCGTTTGTATCTGCTCAATTTGCTGATTTGATCGATATAAAGTTAAAACCGTTGAGTGTGATTCTGCATGTGGCCACCCCGTTGAAAGATAATAAACTGGTTTCGTTAGGCTGTGCTGACTGTAGGATCGTAATTGGGGGTAGTAAGGAGAGTACTGATTTAACTGTGTTACCCATGTATGACTTCGATGTGATCATAGGAATGGACTGGTTGGGTAAACATGGGGCAATAGTGGACTGTGGTAGTAGGATAATCCAGTTCTATCCGGAAGGTTGCCCTAGCTTTGAATTTATGGAAAGTCGAGGAGGAACCTCAATTCCTTTAGTCTCATCTCTTGAAGTGACGAAGTTGATGTCTGAAGGGTGTTAGGCGTACTTAGTGGCAGTTATGGACACGACTGCCGAAGAGCCCAAACTAGAAAGCATTCCGGTAGTGCGCGAGTTTCCTGACATTTTTCCCCAGGAGTTGCCAAGGTTGCCACCGGAGCGAGAAATAGAGTTCGTGATTGAGTTAGCTCTCGGAATGGAGCCAATCTTGAAGGCACCCTATAGAATGTCCTTGTCAAAACTGGAGGTAAAGGTGCAGATGCAAGAGTTATTGGATAAGGGATTTATCCGACATAGTGCTTCACCGTGGGGAGCACCGATATTGTTTATAAGGACAAAGGTTGGGTCCTTGCGTCTATGCATCGACTATAGATAGTTGAACCAAGTGATAGTGAAGAATAAGTACCCTCTGCCGAGGATTGATGATTTATTTGACCAATTGCAAGGAGCTGCGGTATTCTCCAAGATTGAACTGAGAATCGGGTATCACCAATTGAAAATCAAGAAGGAAGACATACCTAAGACAACTTTTAGGACAAAATATGGTCATTATGAATTCACTGTGATGCCTTTTGGATTGACCAATGCTCCAACCGCATTTATGGACCTGATGCATCGGGTGTTTAAGAAATTCTTGGATAGATTCGTCATAGTCTGTATTGACAATATCCTGATTTACTCAAGGAGTGACGAAGAACATGAGGAGCATCTGGGGATTGTTTTGCAAACCCTGAGAGAACACTCGCTTTACGCTAAGCTTAGTAAATGGGAGTTCCAAAGCGGCATTTCTTGGCCATGTGATGTCTGGAGCAGGAATTGCTGTGGATCCTACAAAGATTGAAGCTGTAACGAATTGGCCTAGACCTACTACGGTCGCGGAAGTTCGAAGTTTCTTAGAATTGGCGGGATATTACAGATGTTTCGTGGAGAAGTTTTCATCCATAGATATTCCACTAATAAAATTGACAAAGAAAGAAACGAGGTTTGAATGGACGGATAAGTACGAAAGGAGTTTCCAAGAGCTCAAGCATCGGTAGACAACCGCACCGGTGTTGACGATTCCATCATGACCTAGAGGTTTTGAGATATATAGCGATGTTTCGCTAAAGGGACTAGATTGTGTGCTAATGCAGCATGGAAGAGTGGTTGCCTATGCGTTCCGACAATTGAGACCGCATGAGGTGAACTATCCAACTCATGATTTGGAGTTAGCAACGATCATCTTTGCTCTGAAAATCTGGAGACACTATCTGTGTGGCCAAAAGTTCCAGATTTACACTAACCACAAGAGCCTGAAGTATCTGTTTTCACATAAGGAACTTAATATGAGGCAGCGTCGATGGATGGAGCTACTTAAGGATTATGATTGCGACATACTATATCACCCTGGAAAAGCGAATCGAGTCACGGATGCGCTTAGCCGGAAATCAAGCATCGCTTGTCTACTGGTGAAAGGGAGGTCGTTATTCGAGAACTCGAGGGATTCTGAGTTCAGATTGGAAGTCTGTCAGTTATCCAGTTTGATAGCCACACTGAGAATAGAACCTGAGGTCCAGTAAAGGATAAAATCCTTGCAGCATACGGATCCAAAAATTCAGAAAATCTTAGAGATGGGCGCAACAAAAAAGGAAACCAGAATTCCAAGTGTTAGAGGATGGAATCTTGAAATTCCGAGGACGTCTATGCATGCCAAAGGACGAGGAACTCAGGGAAAGGATTTTATCAGAAGCTCATAGGAGCAATTATAGTATCCACCCAAGAAGCACGAAAATGTATCAGAACTTATGCCAACATTATTGGTGAAACGAGATGAAAGTGGATGTGGTGAAGTATGTTGCAAAGTGCTTGACATGCCAACAAGTGAAGGCCCAACACTATAACCCTGGAGGATTATTACAGCCACTGGAGATTCCTGAATGGAAGTGGAATCGTGTAACGATGGACTTTGTAATGGGACTCCCAAGGAGCCAGAGAGGCCACGATTCCATTTGGGTAGTCGTGGACAGGTTGACCAAGTCCACACACTTCATCCTTGTGTGAAAGGATTTCGCAATGGACAGATATGCCGATTTGTACATGAGACAGATAGTGACATTACATGGAGTACCCGTGACAATTACATCAGACAGAGATCCCAAGTTCACGGCGAACTTTTGGAAGAGCATTCAGGATGCCATGAGGACTCGACTTCATTTTAGTACGGCATACCACCCACAAACGGATAGACAATCAGAAAGGACGATTTAGACGCTCGAGGACATGTTGCGAGCATGCGTAATTGACTTCAAAGGTGGGTGGGAGGATCAGCTGCATTTGGTAGAGTTCGCATATAATAACAATTATCAGCAGAACATCCGGATGGCACCTTTTGAAGCGCTCCATGGAAGAGCTTGCAGAACCTCGATTTGCTGGGACAAAGTTGGAGAAAGAAGTATCAGAGGCCCCGAATTGGGAGAGCAATCGGTGGAAGCGGTAAAGATAATTCCGGATAAACTGAAGACGGCATAGAGTCGTCAGAAGAGTTATGCGGATAGACGACGTAAGCCTTTGGAATTTCAAGTAGGAGATCATGTTTTCCTTAAGGTGTCGCCGATGAGGGGATTATCTCAATTTGAAAAGAAAGGAAAATTGAGCCCAAGGTACGTAAGTCAATTTGAGATTCTGGAGCGGATTAGGACCTTAGCCTATAGACTGACCTTTCCGCCTAATCTATCCTAAGTGCACAACGTCTTCCGTGTGTCTATGTTACGGAAGTACGAACCAAACCCGACGCATGTGCTAGACTACGAGGTTATAGAAGTGGAAGACAAAGTATCTTATGTGGAGAAGCCAGTTAGGATCGAAGACCGAAAGGAACAAGTTTTGAGGAATAAAACGATTTCATTGGTCAAAGTTATTTGGGAGCACCATGGAACCGAAGGCTCTACATGCGAAAACGAGGAAACGATGAGGCGTCAATACCCCCATTTGTTTGAGTAACCAAGTTTGATGTAAATTTCGAGGATGAAATTTTTGTAAGGGGGAAGAGTTATGACATTCTGATTTTTCCGGTCATTTCAAGATTCAATAATGAGAAATTATCTAACGATGTATTTTAGTCGTATCTCGCTCGGATCTGATCAATCTTGAGTTAACTAACCAAAAGGGAAATGCTAACGCGAGGCAAGGTAAGTGGACCTAGGGAATTTGAATAGGAAGTGGCGTTTTGACCAAAAGGATTGTCGATGGGACATTTAGAGCCATAAAATGCTGATTTAAGAACGATTAAGGAATGCGTTACTAGCGTTATATGATTAGAGCCCGAGTGATGCCGTTTAACCAATATATATATAATTTGTAAAATTTTCCTAAGTTGAACAGTGACGATCGAGACCATCGAAACTAGCTATAGACCCTCACAATTACATGATAACCAAAGTCGCTATGAATTGACGAGCCCTAATTGTGATATAAATCATAGGGTCGATACGCGTAATGTCTGCAAAAGCCGTCCGTCAGTTCGGGATAGGTTGGAATCGCATTGGATAGAGAAATGATTCAGAAACAAGTCTTGAAATTCAAAAATGGAGAATCAAGAATTCCAACATTATAACTGGATTGGCTGTCGCCATATCGAAGAAAATTGAAATTAGAAAAACGACGTTTCGAACGTCGGGGGTAAAATTACCATTTTACCCCTTAAGCTTTAACTTTGCCTTAATAATTGGACAAGGGCGTTTTGTTCATTGAAACCCTTTATAGCTGCCGAAAATTGGATGAATTGAGAGCCACTGGATGAAGCATTGATTGACACAATGGACAAGTGTCAAGAGATTAAGCCTTGATGTTGATGGAGTCACCTTTTAACCTGTCATTCAACTAGTTGACTCTTGAAAATTGAAGTATAAACCTCTCATTCTCTCTCTCTTGGCCGAATACCACTCCTCCATTGCCGAACAGCTTCTTCTTCTTCTTTTTCTTCTTCTTCTTCATGCTTGGAAGCCTGCCGCCCGACCGAATTCTGCTCACCCATTCGCTCGCTCTAACTGCCGTCTCCGACACCGCTTGGACCCGAGCTGACCGCCTGCTAATTCCTCATCCTCTTGCCAACATTCTCCAAGTGGAATCACAGCGCTTGACTTAGTGAGGAGCTCCGGCTGATCAATCTCCCGAAAGTCGATGGAAATCGTCGCAACCAAAGATAAGCCACGGTTTAGGCCTCATAGGACCCGAAATATTTAAGTTTTTCGACCAAATTTTATGGACATCCAGGGGACACATAGACTGAGCTGTGGTAAAAAGTTTGGAGAAATTTGATGGAGTTTTGACCCCAAATGGGTCTTGTGTTTGAAGGGCCAGAACTGACCTGTAGCAGACCCGGAGGAACCGACGTCGTTCAAGGACTTTTCGACGTCACCTTGGCTCCAAATTTTCGGTAAGACTTCCCAACCCTTAGAACTACGTGTTAGCAAATATATTAGCAAATAAATTAAGGGTTTAAGTTAGTTTAAGGGCTGTTAAGTTGGGATATGCACAGAACCGAGTAAACCCAATTTCGGTCCTGTGCATACCGATTCTGTGCGAGGCTATTGGTGTTGAGATTGAGCTCCAATATCTTCGTTGAGATGTGTGAGGATGTTAATTGATAGGTCCATGAGGTGTGTGGTTAGTGGGGTGATGATTTGAGCAAGAAAAATTGATGATTGGATGAATTTCCTTAGATTGCGTGGGTGGATTATCTTTGGATCATTAGAACTGAACCTTTGGGGTGCTTTGAAGAAGACTTGTATTGAATTAAGCTTGAGGTAAGGGATTCTAAATCTTTGATGGGAGGATTAAACTCGATTGGGTGATTTGTATGCGAATTAATCGATTCTTGGAGGTTCATAATATGATTGTCCAATGCACGTCCTAGAAAGATATAGAGGACTTGAATGTTTGACAATGCATATGCTATGATTTGAGTGTCACATTTGTATGTCAAATGTAATTGCCTCGCATGCCATGGATGTGTCGTTCGTCGCATGAGTTGCATTCGAACGTGTACTTTGAAATGAAATGAACTTATGGCATGTCTGAGAAGTTGTGACACCCTAAGGCGTATGAGACGCGGGGTTGTGTGGATGAATTGAATTGGATTGCACCCTAAAGCGTACGAGACGCGGGGTTGAGAAGGTCATAGTCCTGATACGTTGAAACTCGGGACGGAGTTGAGATGTGTCGACACAGGCCTGGATGAGATTGAAAACCTGATGCGTTTACGCGGGTTTGTGAATGAGACGATCTGATGCATTTACGCGGACCAAGCCTGAGGCGTTCTAAATGCGGGCATGAAAGTGAGGAGGCAGGAAGGGGTGGGTGGCGTAATCTGGCTTGATAATGTATGCTTGAGCTTAATGATGTAATAAGATGCATTGATTGCATGCTTGACATTCGTGTGATATTCAGTGATAGTTTAATGCCTGATGTGATTTTGCATAAATTGTTTATGATTATATCTGCCTGAGTGGACGGTCAGCCTAACTTAGGGTTAGGATCCACTTTACTGAGATGTATGTCTTATCTCGTTGTGGGACCCCATTTTTCAGATCCTAAGCCTTGAGGATGTAACCAATCAGATTTGGTGACCTAAAGGAGATGTCTATTTATTTTGAGGAGTTCCCCGACGGATAGGGGACCGTTTATATTAGGAGGTGTACGGTCATCTGGGTAGATGACGGTGGCAGTAGCTGGAAGCCTCATAAATATGAGGCCTAGTTTCGGAAGATGTGGGACGTTTCTACAGGGCCACTGAAGCCCACTAAGGTACCCCGTGGGGTGATACCTAGTTGGTGTCATCCCACTCGGGATTCAGTGGAGGCCGAGAGATCAGTCGCGGGCTCGAGGAATGGCCCTAAGAAGACCCTGACTCTTGAGGACACCGATGAGGTCATAGTGATCGAGGCTATCAAGGACGATCCGGTGGAGCCATCAGCTGACGAGATGATGGAGGACACCGTGGAGGTTTGCTCGGAGACTTTCTCGGAGTACGAGCCCATTGAGGAGGCTGAGGAGGAGACTGACGACTTTAGTAGCTCGACCTAAGAGTCTCCGCTTTTCTGGTCTGATATTTTGATGATGATCTCGATACCTGCTTCTTTTGAAAGACTGATCCCTGTCTTTTGTGTTAGCCTTGCCACCCTGCCAACCAGTATGTTTAGTTTGTCGTGCCTTGTATGGGTAATCGGAAGTTTATGTATTATTGGTACCCTCGTTACCTAGGTCCCATTTTATATTTGTACGAAGGAGTTTTTATATCATTGCTTCCTCGTGCTTTCTATATGATATATCTCTCAACCTATATGTGAATCCTAGGACCTCGAAAGATAGTTTGTGCTTGTAGAGAGTCGTGTGCTCGTGCCTGAGGCACGAGACGTGATAGCAGATAACACAGTTCAAAAAGAAAAACCACCTAATGATGATGTGCTAAGAGTTCTAATCCGAAAGAGTGCAAGGCTCATTTCAAGACAGTTCGATCTGACCGCGTTATTGATCTAGAGTAGTGGGGATGATTTTGGAAAGCTATAGGCAATTTAGGCTGTGTCTGTTTTTTATGGTGGTTGGGTTTTTTTATTTTTTGATGGATGGGAGCTAAGTTCAGCGGATTTCTGTTTGTTGCCTAGGGATGGCCTTGCCTATCTGTTTTAATGACATTATGGATCACTTTTGCTTGTTAGGGGATGTTGTAGCAATAACAATGGTTTGATGCAAACGTAAGCTGCATATGTTGGTTTTTTTGCATAAGACTCAATGCAACCACTTTTTGCTTTTAATGCAATGAAGCACGATTTGACTGGTCCATTTTGTGCAATTGGTTTAGTTTGATGCAAATGCAAGTCATTTTGGTGTAATGAGGGATCATATCATGCTGCATATAAAATTACAATTGGATCGCTAGGATGTGTTTGTGAGAATATAGACACAACCATTAATAGGTTCATGGCACTTAAGTGTTCACTTTTACGAATGGTATGATATTAAGTGTTCACTTTTGCAAAGTGCGAGTACTTAAGTGTTCAATTTTACAAAGCCTAAGCACTTAGGTGTTCACTTAAAAATTAAGTTAGCACTCACATGATCATTTGCAAAGTTATTTACAACTTCTATTTGTTGACACCTAAATTTTGATTAGTCTTTTCTAGTCTATTTTTATGAAATTCTTTAAAAAAAATAATAAATAAATAAAATAAAAAATCAACTTTGGTAACCTTGACTAAGATAAAGTGACCATTTTGGACAAAAAAATAAATTTTCGCATTTTTCAATATTTTTGAAAATTAGAAAAATACATTAGAAATCATAAAAAATAGAATTTGATATCACAAAAATTTAGAAAAATAGTCAACATTTATTTTAATTTCCTTTTTATTTTTACCTCATAAAAATTCAAAAATCAAGTTTAGTGTGATGTGCTCCTTCATAACACATAGAGTTGGATTTGGCTAAAAAAATATCATTTGAATCTTTTAATTTGTAATTTTTACATTTTTGGAACCTAGAAATTCAATTTGATTGAAATTTGAATCAATTGTCCACGGAATTCTCCCAATTACATGGATGGGGAAAATTGCCAAAGATTTTTGCAATTTAGTCCTTTGATTTGGGTCAAAATGAAATTTGTTTAAAATCAGGGGCTAGCAAGAAGAATTGAGGCAACTACCCTATGTTTTTCACCCTTTTGAATATATTGGTAGGAGTGGTTTGATTTGATTTCCCTAATTAGGGCTTCAATTTGGGGAATTACACAAATTGGATCTTAAGAAATTTTGGAGGTTTTGATCAATTTCGAGATAATTGGTCATAAAAACTACATTTTCAAATGTCATTCGTCATGGGGAACACAATTTTGTGGTCAATTTCAAAATATTTGGTCATCTAGGCCTTCAATTTGAAAGAAATTGTAAAACAAGGTCAAGTGGGTCGAGCTGACTTGACTCTGTCAACCTGGTTGACTAGGTAATGCACAAAGCAGCTGCTCTGTTTTTAGTGGCGCACCGAAGGGAGGAAATGGAGGTTGAGTCGAACAACAAAAATGGTCGGTCATGAAAGAAGAAAGTGGGCTGAGACGGAGAGCAATGTAGTGGTAGGGTGACGGCCGGCCGCTGGCCATAAAATAATCACGAATTCGGCCTATAAAAGGAGCCTCGGCCATGGAGGTAAAAAAAGAAGAAGGAAAAGAGAGAGAATTAGAGAGAAAAAACAAGGTGTAGCGATCGTCTCTAACCTTCCAAACATCCTAAGGATTGTTACCGAAGTCGTCGTTGCCATCGATGAAGCCAAAACAGGTCGGTAAACTTGCTCCGACTCTCAATTTCCAGTTGTATACTACCCGCTCGACGAAATGTCTAAATGAATGTATTAAACTTGGGCTCTCGGTCGTGCCTCTACCAAGTCTTTTTGCTTCATTCTTGTCTTTAAAGTGCATTAGAACAACCTCTAAGCCCCGTTTGGTCTTTATTTTGCATTGTATTGGCATAAAATCGAACTCAAGATCTCGCCGGTCTTGGCCGGAGCTGAGAGTTCGTACAGAGGAGTATGGCACGCGACAAGCTCGAAATGAGCTCAGGTAAGTATTCTTGACCTTTGGTGACGCTTCTCAAATGTAGAAATGATTTGAAATGCGTTAAAATTGGTTGGGCCAATACCTCATCGAAGCTTGATTCCGGTCAAAGTTCTTAGGGTAGACAAACACGAATCTGCTATTTCAAGGCTGAGATATGTTGAAAAAGAGCCCATTAGGAGTATTTTGGCAAAAATTTGGGGTCAATTGGACATCAGACGGCCAAGATATGGCCTTTCGACGAGGCGCCGGCGAAAGGTCACTGGCGCTGGTCGTGTTCTCTAGCAAACCCAATGCCGGTTAACGCGTCATCGTTGACATGGCTATTTATTTGCCTGCGCTGGTCGTCTTCTATGCCAAGCCCAATGCCGGTTAACACGTCAATGCTGAAGTGGCTTGCCACACAGCCACGTCAGCGATGTGGGTGGGTCCGACTTGTTTATAAATAAAACGTTGGATCGGACGATTGCGGATGAGCCACGTGTTGCGATCCGGTGTTATTTTAAAAAATATATAAAAATAAAAAAAAATTATAAAAATCATTTTCAGATTAAATAAAAATCAAAATGGTCTGACGGCTATCAAAGAGCCACGTGGCTAGCCTTGGACTGTTGGATGGGTTTTATTTTCATAAATCATGAAAAATCATTTAAAAATTTTAAAAAAATTGAAAATTGAAGAAAAATTTAAAAAAAATGGGAAAATTTGTTTAAAATTTGTAATTTTTTTCAGAAAATTCCCAAGGTTGAAAAATGACCATGAATAATTGATTGTTGTCATTTTTGGGACTTTTCCCCTATTTAATCCAAAATGGCGATTTCACCCTTCAAAAAGTAAATCGTCTTCAATATTCCAATGACTTGTGGAAATTGCTTAGTATTCGGCGATGGGTCAAGCTAGTAGCCAAACCTTATGTCTGAGATTTTCTCCTTTCCTTTTCTTTTAGAAAATGATGATTTTGCCCCTCAAATGGTAAATCGCTTTCTAAACATCCAAAAAACTTGAAAAATTGTCAAAACTAGGGGATGGATCAATTGAATAGTCAAACCTATTTTTGACATCATTTTGCTCCAAATTCAATTTGAAATGACAATTATGCCCTTTTCGGGCAAATCATCCAAATTGTCTCAAAATTACGACTTTGCCTCTGATGAACAAAATCATGTCTAAATCATTCGAGAGCTATAATCGATGCTTCTCTGGGCGAATAGGGCCTTATTAGGAATGTCATGTTGATTTGATATGATTTATTGCATATCTGGAATCCTTGATTTGCACACTTTATTGCCGATTGTGATTGCTAATGTAATTACTCATATCTGCATGAATTCCTAGATTTAGGATTCATACCCCATTTGTCACGCCCCAACCCACGAGCACACAAACATCTCACCATGTCATAATCAAGCTGTGCCATCCAGGATCCTTCGGCCAATCATATAACAACTTGACAAAGGAGCAAGATCGCAAAAGCCATAAAACTGCTCCGTACAATTCCATAATGAGAGGACTCAAGACAAATGGGTATACACTTTTAATAAATAAAAAGGTCAGTTATAAATCTAAATCCAACGACTTATTCAAATGCCATCCCATGGCAAGTCCGAGCTTCCTTCTCTTGGGACCTGAAAAAGTTAAGCCCCACTAGGGTGAGATATAAATCTCAGCAAATGACACTTAAACCTAGACCTGAACACTAGTCCCCGTAGACCACACTCGCACATGCTATCAAATGCGACATTTATCAATGCAAAGGCACAAGACCTTCATAAATCAGACATGTTAACCAACCAAGCATAGACAACCTTATGGGATCAAGCTCGAGCACAAGCAACATGCAAGTTGATACACAACTGCCACCACTCTCTCATTCACCCACATACTCCTCTGGCACTCTTGCTATCTGACATCACCAAGGTCACAGGCCAATCGATGTCATTGTACCATTAGGGCCACAGGCCAATCGGTACTTTGAAGACTCACAATCATTCAATGCCACTGGGGCCACAGGCCAATCGGCATTCTCATTCTTATTCGAACTCACCACCATTTGATACCACTAGGGCCACAGGCCAATCGGTATCATCAATATCTTCAAGCTCACCACTATTCAATTCCACTAGGACCACAGGCCAATCGGTATTTTCATCATCCAAAATTTTAGTCAATCTGTACCACTGGGCCACAGGCCAATCGGTACTTTCGAAGCTCACGCCTAAATGTCATCTCCGGGACTCACAGCCAACGATCGCTGGGGCACCATAGCCTATTCACAACACACATGCATTATAGTCAATTCAATACTGCAGGCACTATAGCCAAATTCATTAATAGAGCATCATTGCCAATTCATGAATACAAGCTCAGTAGCCAAATATATCATCAAGGCCTATCACAGTCCAATTGTCATGCTATGCCATTCAAACCATGGAATCCACTACTCAATCAAGCAATTCAAAGCATAGGCTTCATAAAGCAATCAAATCACTCGACCAATCTATCCAGCAGAGTACTAGCATTCAGATAAAGGTTTAGGAAATACTTACCTCGATTGATTAGAAAAACTCCACACCAATTGATTCTTCTCAAGTCCACAAGTGTATAATCCCCAAGAATTCCTCGTCAACCTAGGAAGGTTCACTAATCTTAAATCAAAAGTCATTGAATTTTTGCTTTCTTTAACTCAATTTCTCATTAGCCATACCCTAGGCAATTCAAGACGCTTTATTGATCAATTGAACACATATCAACACTCCCATGAACCCTCAATGTGTTTGGTTCATATGATTACATACAAGGCAAGGTACAACTTAGAGGTTCATGCATCAATTTTGCCCATAATTCACTCCTAACTCCCAATCCACTTCACATACTCCTCATTAACACCTCACATAACATCTTATAAGACATTATGAGCCAATTTGAAGTCTAATTACCCCTTAATCAGCCCTCAACAGAATCGACCAGCAATGGTTCACCCACAAAACAGAACTGATTTTGGGTTCAAACGTTCAATCAAGCCATATTTCAATTCCAAGCCTTAATTCTTCACAAAAAAACTTGTTAAGACCTTCATTTATGAGTTTAGAGAGCTCACCCAGAGATTTGAAGCAAAAAAGCACTTCAAAGACCTCCGAACAGCCCGGCTCCTTCATGGTCCTCAAACGGGCAGAATTTGCTCGGTAAAAACCTCCAAAAATTAACCTATACACCCATCAAAATTAAACTAAAATTATAACCAAAACTCATCCAATTCAATTACTAGATGTTATGAAGACCTCACCGAAAATTTGAGATCATTTGGAGTTCAGAAGCTCCCAAAAAAGCAACCTCTCCAAAATAGAGTCAAATTTTGACCTTTGCCATCTCAAACAGACTTACGGGACAAACGACTGGGCCAAATTAAGCTCATAATACCTTCCTAGAATGGCAAGATGATAAGATTTAAGATGAAGTCGGACGACGAAGTTATGACCGAAACAATGAGCCTGTTTTTCCCTATCCGCGAGGAACCAGTTCGGCCGAGAGGAAAAATGGAGAAGAAGAAGAGAGGCAGAGTGTGGCTGGCCAAATTTGAGGAGAGAGAGAGTATCTTCCACCCCAACTATACACTTTTGGTCAATTTGATAGGATGGATAATTAATGGTCATTTAATACTTGGCTTCTCCTTTGGTTGACACTTGGCAACCTCCCATTGGTTTCTTCATTGACTTTGATTGTCATGTAATTGCGATGGTTTATCGTTCGTTTCTTCGATCCTGATCATCGAAATCTGATTTAGGAAATTCTCGCAAATTACACATTGGTTAAGCGGAATTACTTGCGTCCCAATGTATAACACTAACAAGATATTCCACGATCGTCCTTAGATCGATCTCTATCGGCCCAAGGCATTCCCTCGACAATCCTTATGGTCAAAGTGTCAGTTCTCATTCAAATTTCCCAAGTCCACATACCCGACTCCGCATCAATCTTTCCCTTTTGGTCAGTTAACTCGGGAGGGGCCAACTCCGAGCAAGTTATAGCTGAAACACATTAATCGATATCCTTCCATTCAATAGCCTCGAGTGGGCCAGAATTCGGAATGTTACACCACTCATCTGCATAAAATCCTCTAGTAAAAAAAATTAGTCAACTTAGGTATCGAAATGGCGTCAAATCTAACAATTGACGTAACTAAGTCCTCGAACCCATTTCTCTTGTTTTGGCAGAATTGAAAAGAAACTCCTGACTATTCGATAGGGTGGTCCAATCATACCCTCCAAAAAATGATTGGTGGTGACTCTATGGCATTCGCACATTGCACATGTTACTAGACCACACTGAAGGTTGACCATGTATACCTCTATCGCGAATTTGGTAATGAGCCTTAGGAGAGACCCGTATCTGACCAGACAGGACGGCCCATTAGCCATAGAGTGCTGGCAACCTCGAGTGGGTCGCGACAAATTGACGACTTCGCTAAGGACGTGATTAAATCTTTAGAGGACTTGAATCGTTTAAGATATTGATTGTTTTTTCTGACATGTTTTATGCATACACTCTTTTAGATGAGGTAGGTTCTTTAACTATTAATGTCACGCCCCGCACCCTGGGCACGAGCACGCGACTCCCTGCAAGCACACCACATAATCTCTCGCGGTCCCAAGAACCACAATCTAAGTCGAGAGATATAATAAATATATCAAGCATGCGGAAGCGGTAATAAAACAACTCCTCCGTACAAAGTTAAGTGAGACGTGGATAGCATAGAAGTTGTCGTACATGATAACTAACGATTCATACAATTATAGAACCACTAACATCCGATAAACAAAGGGGTGACGGGATAAACATAAAAAGGGTCAACATCAAAATCCGACAGAAACAGGGTCGGGGTCGTCACCAAAGATCAAACTACCACTAGAGCCTCCTAGGATGAGCTGCTAGAATCATCGGTATTCTCGGCATCTTCCGTCGGCTCATACTCTGAGAACGTCTCGAAACGAACCTCAATAGTATTCTCCAGGTCTCCTCATGGGATGGCTCCGCGAGATTCTCCTCGGTCGCCTCCAAGACAATGACCTCATCCTCCTCCACAGTAAAATCCAGCGTCGGGGTCCTCTCCGGCCTGTTCCTAGAACCGACTACCGATCCCTTTGCCTGATCCTGGTCCCTATCGGGGTGGCACTAATCAGGGATCACTTCCTAGGGCATTTCATGGGGCTTCAGCAGCCCAATAGACTTGTCCCTAACTTTCTTAAACCACACCTCATACCTATGAGGCTCCCAATCCGTACTACCCTTGTAAACCCACACCACTGTATACTTTCTCACGTATATAGTCCTCTGCCCGACAATAAACTCATCAAAATATCAGTCATCTCCTTAGGGTCTCCAAAGCGAATAGGCCACATAGTCAAGGCCTAGAATCTGTAAAAGAAGGGTCCCCAAAAGGGGTGAGATACACATCTCAGTAAAAGAATCATAATCCTAGGTCAGGCCGACCGTCCACTCGGGCAGTCGCAACCCCAGTAATTCAAGCTCACAAACATGTCAAGCAAATGCAAGAATAGAGAACAACACATCGGTGGCAAACACGCAATTGTGGCATCATAACACACGCAGATGATATGCACACTCGCTCTGCCACATCACCACATCCACCACTTCCCGCCGGCCACATTCTCATGCTTGCGATTAGATCGCATCAGGCTTAGTCCGCGCAAACGCATCAGGTTTCAATGATACCCCAGGCCAATGTCACCACCTTATATCTTCGTCCCGCATAAACTCATCAGGACTGTGGCCTTTTCACAACTTCATGATTAGATCGCATCAGGGCGCTACACCATTCCAACCCCGTGCCTCAGCGCCTCAGGGTATCATCCACCTCACCCCGCGTCTCATAGGCATCAGGGCCTCGCCATGTCACACTCATGCCATGATTTTCAAAGCGTTTTCCATAAAAGACGACATGTGCAATTCAGGCACAATTCAAGGACTCATGGCATGCAAGACAATCAAGTGACGTACACACATGGCAGATAATTTAAGCACAAGCATTTACACACCTTAATCCCCTATAACAACTTAGGGTAACCCAAGAACATTCACCATGAATTCTCTCACCAATCAACCAATTTATCGCTCGACTCACCCAATCGAGTCCAATCTTCCTATCCTAAGTTTAGGATTCCCTTACCTTGAGTTTGATGCCACAAAAATTCTCTTCTTGGTCCTCAAAGATTCGGCCTCCAAGGGTCCAAGACTAATCTCACCGCGCAACCTAAAATTTCTAATCAATTCGTCAATTTCCTTTGTCCAATTCCTCAATCCACGAATCACAAATCTCCATAACCTAATCCTCATCATCTTAGCATGTCTAAATCGCCAAATTAAGGCTCAAAACCAACCATCATCAGCCCCCACAGATTCGGTTTGCACAGAACTGAACCGGTCCTTCTGAGTTCTGTGCAAACCGGGCACAACCGGTCCTAAGTCTCCTCTAAATCCACCATTTAAAAACTATCCTAACTCTTAACATATCTATCTAAGGGTCTAATCACCGTGAGTTTGAAGTCGAGTCGTCGTCGGAATTCCGTTAAGAGTCACCGGATCCTCCAAGGTCAGTAATCGGCATATTCTGTCCAAGGTTTACAAGACCGATTCATGGTAAAAAATTCATCGAATCATTCTCAACTTTTTATCACAGATTGATATACATGTCTTCTAGATCTTCCCAAAATTTGACCTCAAAATTATAATATTTTGGCCTCTTAAGGGGTCAGAAACTTTACCTACCTTAGATAGGGTCAAATTCCGTCGACTTCCAGGAAAAAACTTGGCCGGAGCTCCTCGGTGGTCCAATCATTATGCTTCCACTTCAAAGAGGTCGGCAAGACGTGGGGCTAACCTCAGGTGGTCAGCTGGTGTCCAGGCGGTGGCCTGAGGGTGGCGTCGAAATGGCCGAACGGGAGCAACTGGGCTAGTCGTCGAGCGACAGAGCAACAGGAAGAAGAAGGAGATGGTTTCGGTGATTGAGGGGTGTTGTAGCCAGCCAAGTGAGGTGAGAAGAGAGAGAAAAAGTTTATATCTAAGACTCATGGTCAATGGTTGAATGGTAGGTATGGAATAGGGGATTTGACCACTCTTTTTGCACATCCATTGACACTTGTCCCACATGTCAATCAAACTTGATCCAATGTCCACCATTCATCTTAGTTTTCGGCAGCTATGGGGGAAGAGATAAAGTCCAAAATGCCCTTCCTTCATTGCATGGGCAAGGCTTAAGCTTGAGGGGCAAAATGGTAATTTTACCCTCGACGTTTCTCGTTCCAATGACCTTCGATAGGGTGACGGCCAATCCGAATATAACGTTTGAATTCTTGATTCTCCATTTTCAATTTGTAAGACTCATTTCTGATGGTTTTCTCTGTCAGACGTGATTGCAGCCTATCTTGAACCGACGGGCGGCTTTTGCAAACATTATGCGTATCAACCCTATGATTCATATCACGTTTAGAGCTCGTCAATTCGTGGCGGCCTTAGTTATCATGTAATTGTGAGGGTTTATCACTAGTCCCTATGGTCTCGATCGTTACCGTCCAATTTAGAAAAATTTTGCAAATCATACTTTGGTTAAGCGGCATCACTCGTGCTCTAATCGTATGACACTCAAAAGGCGCTCCCTAATCGTTCTTAGATCGGCCTTTTTGTGGTTCTAAATATCCCCTCGATAATCCTTTTGGTCAAAGCGTCATTTTCTAGCCGAGTTACCTAGGTCCACGTACCTCGTCTCGCGTTAGCTTTTCCCTTTTGGTCAGCCTACTCGAATTGATCAGATTCGAGCGGGATACGATCGAAATACATCTCTAGATTTACTCTCATTAATGAGTCTGAAATTGATTGGAAATCAGAATGTCACAACTCTTGCCCCCTTACAAAATTTTCATCCTCGAAATTTTCATTACACTTAATTACTCAAATAAATGGGGTGTTGTCGCCTCATCGTCTCTTCATTCTCCCACGTGGCACCTTCAGTTCCATGGTGCTCCCATATTACCTTGACTAGTGGGATCTTCTTATTCTTGAGGATTTGCTTCTTCCGATCCTCGATCCTTATCGGCCTCTCTACGTAAGACACTCAGTCGTCCACTTCTATGGTATCATAATCCAGCACATGTGTCGAATCTGGTTCATACTTTCGCAGCATCGACACGTGAATTTCATTATGCACCTGGGATAGATTAGGCAGCAAGTCAAGCCTGTAGGCCAAGGTTCCAATCCGCTCTAGTAGCTTAAATGGGCCTACATACCTTGGACTCAGCTTATCCTTTCTCCCAAAACGCGATAACCCTCTCATCCGTGACACCTTGAGGAAGACATGATCGCCCACTTGAAATTCCAAGGGCTTGCGCCGCTTATCTTCACTGCTTCTACCGATTGCTCCACCAATTTTGGGCCTGTGATAGTTCTTTCTCCAACTTCATCCCAGCAAATCGGGGTCCTACAGGCTCTTCCATATAGTGCTTCAAATGGCGCCATCTAGATAGTCTGCTGGTAGCTGTTATTATAAGCAAACTCTACCAAATGCAGCTGGTCTTCCCATCCTCCTTTAAAATCAATGACGCATGCTCGCAGCATATCCTCAAGCGTTTGTATCATCCTTTCCGACTTTCCTTCCGTCTGTGGATGGTACGCCGTACTAAATTGCAGTCGAGTTCCCATAGCATCGTGCAAACTCTTCCAAAAATTTGCCGTGAATTTGGGATCTCTATCCGAGGTGATCGTCACAGGCACTCCATGCAGCCTCACTATCTGTCTCATGTACAACTCTGCCCATAGCGAAGTCCTTTCGCACCGGGATGAAATGTGCGAACTTGGGCAATCAATCCACGACTACCCACATAGAGCCGTGACCTCGCTGGCTCCATGGAAGTCCCATCACAAAATTCATAGTCACATGTTCCCACTTCCATTCGGGTATTTCCAGTGGGTGTAATAGTACTCCAAGCTTACAGTGTTGCGCTTTCACTTGCTGGCATGTCAAACACTTAGCCACATACCTTGCTACGTCCGCCTTCATCCTGTTCCACCAATAGTGTTGTTGCAAGTTCTGGTACATTTTCGTACTTCCAAGGTGGATGCTATAATTGCTCCTGTGAGCCTTTGATAAAATCCTTTCCCTGAGTCCTTCATCCTTTGGCACGCACTATTGTCCTTGGAACTTCAGAGTTCCGTCCTTAGACACTTGAAACTCGGGTTTTCTCTTTGTCGCATCCATCTCAAGGATCTTCTGAATCTCTGAGTCCATAGACTGTAGGGCTTTTATTCATTCCTAGATCTGAAGTTCCACCCTTAACGTAGCCATCAAGCTAGAAAACTGACAAACTTCTAGTCTGAACTTAGAGTCTCTTAAATCTTCTATCATCAACCAACTTCTCACTAGCAGACATGCGATGCTTGACTTTTGACTCAGCGCATCTGCTACTCTGTTTGCTTTACTAGGGTGATACAGTATATTACAATCATAATCCTTCAATAGTTCCATCCACCTACGCTGTCTCTTATTCAGTTCTTTCTAGGAAAACAGATACTTTAAGCTTAAGTGGTCGATTTAAATCTGAAATTTTTCGCCACACAGGTAATGTCTCCAAATCTTCAGAGTAAATATAATCGCCGTCGACTCTAGGTCATGAGTTGGGTAGTTCATTTCATGTGGCCTCAATTATCTGTATGCGTAGGCCACTACTTTTCCGTGCTGCATCAACACACAGCCCAGTCCTTTCAGCGAAGCGTCGCTGTATATCTCGTAACCTCTTGGTCCTGATGGAATTGTTAGTACTAGCGCGGTTGTCAATCTATGCTTGAGTTCTTGAAAACTCCTCTCACATTTGTCTGTCCATTCAAACCTTGTTTCCATCTTCGTCAGCCGCATCAATGGGATGGCTATGGATGAGAATTTCTCCACAAAACGCCTGTAGTATCTCGCCAGTCCCAAAAAACTTCTGACTTCAGTGACCAATGTAGGTCTAGGCCAATTCGTTACAGCCTCGATCTTTGCAGGATCCACTGCGATTCCTTCGCCAGATACTACATGACCAAGAAATGCTACTTTGTTCAACCAAAATTCACATTTACTCAACTTCGCATAAAGCGAATGCTCCCTCAAAGTTAGCATAACAATCCTCAATTGCTCCTCGTGTTTTGCATCACTCCTCGAGTAAATCAAGATGTCGTCAATAAAGACTATGACGAATTTATCCAGGAATTCCTTGAATACTCGATGCATCAGGTCCATAAAAGCAGCTGGAGTGTTGGTCAATCCAAACGGCATCACCGTAAACTCATAATAACCATACCTCGTCCTAAAGGCAATCTTAGGTATGTCTTCTTTCTTGATCCTCAGTTGGTGATACCCAGTTCTCAAGTCAATCTTCGAAAATACCGCCACTTCTTGTAACTGATCAAACAAGTCGTCAATCCTCTACGGTGGATATTTGTTCTTCACGTCACTTGGTTCAGCTATCGATAGTCATTGCATAGACGTAAAGACCTATCATTCTTCCTTACGAATAACACCGGTGCTCCCCACGGTGAAGCACTAGGTCGGATAAATCTTTTATCTAGCAGCTCTTGCATCTGCACCTTTAACTCCTTCAGTTCTGACAGGGGCATCCTGTAAGGTGCCTTCGAGATCGGTTCTGTCCTAGGGGCTAACTCGATTACAAATTCTATTTCCCGTTCCGGTGGTAACCTTGGCAACTCTTGGGAAAATACATCAGGAAATTCACGCACTACCGAGAAACTCTCTAACTTGGGCTCTTCGGTAGTCGTGTCCATTACTGCCACTAAGTATGCCTGACACCCTTCGGACATCAACTTATTCACTTCCAAAGATGAGACTAAGGGAATCGAGATTCCTCCTCGACTTCCCACCCATTCACAGTTAGGGCGGCCTCTCGGCTAAAATTGAATTATTTTATTACCACAGTCCACTATTGCCCCCTACTTACCCAACCAATCCATTCCTATGATTACGTCAAAATCATACATGGGTAATACAGCTAGGTCAATACTCTCTTTACTCCCCCTATCACAATCTCACAACCAGCACAGCCCAATGAAACCATTACATTATCCTTTAATGGAGTGGCAACATGCAGATTCATACCCAACGGTTTCAATTTCATACCCACCAAATAAGCAAACTGCACAGACATAAATGAATGCGTGGCACCAGGGTCAAACAATGCGTATGCAGCTTGGTTGCACAAGTAAACTGTACTTGTGACCACGCCTGGCACTTCCTCCGCCTCCCTACGGACTACTGCATACACTTTGCCGTGTGCCGGTGGTCGATTCTGCTCAATCTGGGGAGTAGTAGTCGACGGTCCAGCCTGCGGTCTCTGCCATTGAGGTCTATTTGTCAGAGTTTGACTCGGGCACATCCTCATCTGGTGGGCCAACTGACCATACTTTCCAACGTTATATTTGGGATGGCCATCGCCCTATCAAAGAATATTGGAACGAGAAAAACGACGTTCCAGATGTCGGGTGTGAAATTACCATTTTGCTCCTCAAGCTTAAGTCATGCTCAAGCAATGAAGGAAGGGCATTTTGGTCTTTATCTCTCCCACAAGACTGCCGAAAAAGTGGAGAAATGGTGGCCATTGGATTAAGCATGAATGACATGTGGGACAAGTGTCAAGAGATGGATTAAAGAATGGTCAAGTCCACTATTCCCTACCTGCCATTCCACTCTTTGACTTGAGTCTTGTATATAGCCGTTTTTCTCTCTCTTTCCTCTCACTTTGACTGGCCATACACCTCACCACCATCGAAATCTTCATTTTCTTCTTCCTTCTTCACTGCCGCCGACGACCGCCCCTATAGCTCCCGTTCGCCTCCGTCGATGCTGCCCTCCAACCACCACCTGTCGGTACGCCGACCACAACCTCTTAGGTCAATGTCCTGCCGACCTCCTTGAACTGGAAGCAAGCCTTTCGGACCATCGAGGAGCTCGGGCCAAGCGTTTTCCCAGGAGTCCACGAAAACTTATCCAATTTAAGGTAGGTGAAGTTTCCCACCCTTTAGGAGGCCGAAATGTTGGAATCTTGAAGTCAAATTTTGTTGAGGTCTAGGAGACATGTATATCAATCTGTGGTAAAATGTTGAGAAACATTTGATAAATTTTTGACCTCGAATGAGCCTTGTAAACCTTGGATAGAAAACTGATGGTTACTGACCTTGAAGATCCAGCAACTTCCGACCGGATTCCGGCGACGACTCGACTTCAAACCCACGGCGAGACCCTTAGACCCTTAGATAGACATGTTAAGAGGTAGGTTAGTGAGTAAATATTGGATTTGGCGGAGGTTTAGGACAGGTGGTGCTCAATTTGCACAGAACCAAAAAAGACCGGTTCAGTTCTATGCAAGATCGAATTTGTTGGGGCTGAGGGCTGATAATTTTGACTCTTAAATTGGTGATTTAGACATGCTAGGATGATAGGGACTATGTTATGGAGGTTTGTGGTTCATGGATTGAGAAATTGGATAAAGGAAACTGACGAATTGGTTGAAATTCCTAGGTTGCGTGGTGAGTTCGGCCTTGGACCCTTGAAGCCAAAAATTGTGGGGGCTCAAGAAGAGAAAATTATGATATCAAATTCAAGGTAAGGGAATCCTAATCTTGGGATAGGAAGATTGGCCCAATTGGATGAGTCGGGCGATAGTTTGATTGATTTGTGAGGGATTTCAAGATGATTGATACTCGTGCATGCTAGAAGAGTTTAGATGATTCAATTGTTTGATTATGCTTGTGCCCTAAGTAAATTGCCACATTTGATTGTGCATTTGAATCACCTTGCATGCCATGGATGTATTGTTAATGCGTGAGTTGCACTTGACCTTGTGTGCATGAGTTGTGATTGTGGCATGGCGGAGGCGAGGTGAGACCTTGATGCGTATGAGACGCGGGGTGATGTGGATGATACCCTGAGGCATTGAGGCGAGGGGTAGAGGTTGTTTGGCGCCCTAATACGATCTAATCGCGAGGTTGAGATGGCCACGGTCCTGATGCGATCTAATCGCGAGAAGGAGATATGAGGTGCCAATATTGGCCTGGAGAATCATTGAAACCTGATGCGTTTACGCGGGTTGTCAATGACGGTCTGATGCATTTACGCGGACCGAGCCTGATGCAATCTAATCGCAGGCACGAGAATGAGGCAGGCAGGAAGAGATGGTTGTGGTGAACTGGCAGGATGAGGTGTTTTGTCACGTCCCGCGCCCCAGGCATGAGCATGCGAACATCCCTGCAAGCAAACCGACAATAATCTCTCAGCAGTCCCAAGATTCACCCATAGTAGTCAAGAGATATAATAAATACATTACGCATACGGAAGCGTTACTCTAATAAATCCCCGTACAATATATATATTAAGTGGGACCAGAATAGCATCACATATGTCATACGTCAAAGTGTACTGTTCATACAAATACCAACTACTAAGATCCGCTAAACGAAAGGCGACAGAGTAAGTATATAAAAAAGATATCGTCTACAAAATCCCTCAGGAGCGGGGTCAGGTCGCCCGTCAAGATCGATCCACCAACTGAAGTATCCTAGGATGAGCTGCTAGAGTCATCCGTATCCTCTGCGTCCTTGGTCGGCTCGTACTCGAAAAACGTCTCGTCGAGACCTCGACGGAATCTTCCATAGTGACCTCCCGTGATGGCTCAGCAAGGTCCCCCTCGGACACCTCCAAGACTATGACCTCTTCCTATTCCTGCTCCTCGGTGAACTCCAAGGTCAGTGTCCGCTCTGGTCCATTCCTAGACCCTACCACTGACCCCTCGTATAACTCCTGCTCCGCTACGAACTGGCATCAGTCGGGTATGACACCCTGTGGTACCTCGTGGGGCTTTAGTGGCCCTATCTATGAATCCCCCTTCTTTTTGAACCACGCCTCGAACCTATGAGGCTTCTACTCAAGCTTACTTTCGTCCACCCATACGACGGTACATTTCCTCACATATACGTTCCCCTACCTATCCGGGAACTCATGATAGTACGCCATCATCTCCTTTGGGTCCCCAAAACGAATTGGCAACATAGCTAAAACCTAGCATCTGTAAAGTAAAGGGGTCCCCAAGGGGTGAGGTACACATCTTAGTAAGAAAAAACTAACTCTAGGTCAGGTTGACAGTCCACTCAAGTAGTCGCATCCCTCAACAGACCCGCACTCATGAACACATAGGCATAACAATCATAATTCAATAAACAACAACATACAGAAGACATGCATGCATTTATGATCGCGTGTCCTACTCATTTGCACATGTACTCTCAGCCTGCCACTTCATCACATCCATCAACTTCCGCCTGCCACATTCTCTAGCCCACAAACTAGTCGCCTCAGACTTGGTCTGTGAAAAGGCATCAAATCGTCATCGGTGACACGCGCAAACGCATCAAGTCCCAATGAATCTCCAGGAAAGGCTCATTAAATCATACTTCGTCCCGCGAAAGATTCGCATCAGGACTGTGGCTATCTCAACCCCGCGACTTCGTCGCATTAGGGTCTCAACCTCCCGCCCTGCGTCTCACTCGCCTCAAGGACCCGCTACGTCATGCTCATGCCACATCATATCGTAAGCCTTGATTTTCAATTCAATTTCATACTCACTAGCAAGCGTGCATTCAAATGCATTTCATAAATTACGTGGCATGCAAATCAATTCAAATGGTATACAATCATGGCAAACAACTCAAGCATAGGTAATATCACACAATCATTCCTTGGCGTCTTAGGACATATCAAACCATCCCATTTGGCAATCATTCATAAGTCATTCCAATCGACTCTCGACTTACCCAATCGAGTCCAATCCCCCTAGCCTCGATTTAGAAAATCCCTTACCTTAGCTTGACAACGTAAATTACTCCTCTTTGAGCTCCAAAGTTTCGGCCAACCCAAATCTAAGGGTCAATATGTCGCGCAGCCTAGAATATTCAATCGATCCCTCAATTTCAAGTCAAATTCCTCAATTCATCAATCCAATCATCTATAACTCAACCCTCAACACCTCATCACATCACAATCATCAAATTGCAGCTCAAAACCATCACCCAAAGCCCTTAACAAATTCGGTTTGGCCTAGCATTGAACCGGTTCCATTAGGTTTTGTTCATGCCGGGTCGTACCGGTTCTAATCTACTCCAAATCCATCAATTATACACTATCTTACCTCTTATAATGTCTACCTAAGGGTTTAGGAGGCTCACCGGTTGTTTGGAGTCAGTTGATCGCTGGAAATTCGTCCGAAGTCGCCGGATCTCCTAGGTCAAAATACCGGTAGATTCTGTCCAAAATGTTCAAGGCTGGTTCATGGTAAAAAACTTATCAAATCAATCCCCAATTTTTACCACAGAACCCTATATATGTCTTATGAGTCTTCACGAAATTTGAGCTCAAGACTCAAAGATTTCGGCCATGAAAAGGGGTAAGAACCGGACCTACCTCAGGTTGGTTCCAATTCTGTCGGCTTTTGAAAATCTTCTGCCGAGAACTCCTCTGTGCTCCAAACGCCTTGATTCTTGTTGGAGGAGTTCGGCAAGACATGGAGCTTCGCTGTGGTGGTTGGCCAATAGCAGATGGTGGCCAGAGGGGTGAACGTGGGCAGCGAACAAGCGGGGTGGATCTAGTCGGGCGATTGGCAGTTTGAAAGAGGATGAAGATGAAAATTTCGGTGGCTTGAGGGGCTTGGTTTGGTCTAATGGGGTTGGGGAGAGAGAGAATTTTGTTATATTCAATTTTCATCAAAGGCTTTGATTGTTAGGTGAGCATAGTAGACAAGACTAATCTTTTGAGCATCCATTGACACTTGGCATGTTGTCTTCCCCATGGAGATCCAATTGCCACCTTTGACTCTCCATTTTTGGCAGCCAAGGGAGGGCATAATGCCCATTTTCCCTTCTTTAATTATAAAAGCAAAGTCCTAAGCTTAAGGGGCAAAACGATTATTTTACCCTCGACGTTCAGAACGTCGTTTTTCTCGTTCTAGGATTATTCGATAAGGAGACGGCCAATCCGAATTCTTGATTTTCCATTTCAAACTTTTCAGGACTCGTTTCTGATAGTTTTCTCTATCAGACGTGATTCTAGCCTATCCCGAATCGACGAGCGTCTTTTGCAGACATTACGCGTATCGACCCCATGATTTTCATCACATTTAGGGCTCGTCAATTCATGGCGGCTTTGGTTGTCATGTAATTATGAGGGTTTATCACTAGTCCCTGTGATCTCGATCGTCACAGTCCGATTCAGGATAATTTTACAAATCATACGTTAGTTAAGCGGCATTACCCGCGCTCTAGTCGTATGATACTCGCATGGTAATCCTTGATCGTTCTTAGATCGACCTATTGGTGGTCCTAAATATTCCCTCATCAATCCTTATGGTCAAAGTGTCATTTCTTATCCGAGTCGCCTAGGTCCACGTATCTCGTCTCGCATTAGCCTTTTCCCTTTGGCCAGTCTACTCAAATTGATCAGATTTGAGCAGAATACGACTAAAATACATCGGTTGATATATATAAACTTCTCATTACAGAGACTGAAGTTGATTGGAAATCAGAATGTCACATGTGCATTATCATCTGAGTGTGATACGATGTAATAGCTGCATGCATGTCATCTGTATGTCGTCATCTTTAATTGTATGTGCCCCTGTGATTATGAGTTTGGAATTTTGGGGTAGGTGACTGCGTGAGTGGACGGTCGGCCTAACCTAGGGTTAGGACTCTTTTATTGAGACGTGTATCTCACCCCTTTAGAGACCTTTATTTTTACAGATCCTAGGCCTTGATTATGTGGCCTATTCAATTTGCAGACCCTAAGGAGATGACCATATATTTTGATGAGTACCCTAATGGGTAGGGAACTATATACGTAAAGAAGTGTACAATGGTGTGGGTTGACGAGGGCAGTCCGGACTGGAAGCCTCATAGATACGAGGCTTAGGGTAGGAAGGTCGGGGACGAGTCAACTGGGCCGCTGAAGCCTCATGAGGTGCCCCAAGGAGTGATCCCTTATTGGTGCCACCCCGGTAAGGACCAGGACCAAGTCGAGGGATCGGTTGTCGGTTCCCAGAAAGGGCCGGAGAGGACCCCGACTTTGGAGTTCACTAAGGATGTGTCATTGTACTTGAGGCTACTAAGGAGGACCTCGCGGAGCCATCAGCTAAGATGACCATGGAGAATACTATTGAGGTTCGCTTAGAGACATTTTCAGAGTATGAGCCGACAGAGAATGTCGAGGATACCGAGGACTCCAGCAACTCATCATAGGAGTTCCAGTTTGTTGGCTTGATCTTTTGGTGGCAATCCCGACCGTGTGTCTTTTTTTAATGTCATTGATGGACTTAAGTGTACTCGCCCCGTCGCCCCCTTGCTTATCAAACCTAGTGTTTATGTACTTGTATGAACAGTCGATTATAATGTATGACAATATTACGTTATCCAGGTCCTGTTTCATATCTTGTACGGAGGAGTATTTCTTTATCGCTTCCGCATGCTTGGTATATGTATATCATGTCTCTCGACTTATTTGTGGATATTTTGCTCGCAAGGAGTTACGTGCTCGTGCTTGAGGAGCGGGGCGTGACATCCCCCGTTTGCTTGGTATCAAAGCAAGGTCAGCTCAATCCAAAGTTGATTGAGGACTGGAGTAATAAGGAGGGTCAAGTTGGGACTTGGACGGATAGCGAGAACTTAAGAGACTAGTAAAGATAAGGCATGGGGTGCACGGTATGTGACCTGGTACTTAGGGTTGGTGTTTGATTTTGGCAGGGTTGTGGTAAGGCATGTGGATTGAGTTCCCTACTTGGTGTTGGAAGTCACTTATGGACTTTGGTCTGTTGAATGAATGAGTATGGTCGGTTTTAGTGAACCGTTCGAGTGAACGGAATTGAGTAATGGCCATGAGCTATTTGTTGAAATGTTTGTAGAAGTTATCGTGTGAAAGGACTATTGTATTGTAGCTGTTTCTTTTAAGGCATAGCTGGTAGCTCTGGATTTGGATGAATGGGTGAGTTACTAACTTCTTGCTGAACTTGTGGTGGATCAAGTTCAGTAGAAAGGGATAATGATGAGCAACCCGTCTAGAAGATCTGGAAGATCCAGAGGCGGAGCCTCTAGCTCGAGGCCGCCTATAGTTGAGGACCCAAGAATGGATGGCATGTTGAGGGCGCTAGAGAGAATTGGTAACTTGATTGCTAGGCAGACCCAAGATCGAGACGCTACCTCGAGGGGCAAAATCGTAATTTTGAAGAGTTTTTGGGACAATTTGCCCAAGAAGGGTAAATTTGTCATTTCAGATGAAATATGGAGTTAAAAGATTGTGGAAATAGGATTGGTCACCAAACCAATCCATTTCCTATTTTTCAAGAACTTCCAAAATTTTTCTAGAATTTTAGAAGCGATTTACCCTTTGAGGGGTAAAATCATCATTTCAAAAAGTGATGAGAAGTGAAAATCCCAAACAGAATGATTGGTCGATCACTTGACCCAAATCCTAATTTTGAGCAATTTTCACGACTCAATTGGAATAAAAAAGACGATTTACCTTTTGAGGGGTAAAATCATCATTCTTAGAAAAAGGACGAGATTCGAAAACCCAAGCATAAGAATTGATTGCCTAACTAACCCTAATTCTTATCTTGGCGTTATCGACCTATCTCATATACAAGGCAGAGACGATTTACCCCTAAAGGGTAATATTGTCAATTTTTGGATGAACAGATAAGAAATTCTAAAAATAGGACTAACCAGTTGTCTGTGATCAATCCTCAATTTTTTGGGAATTTTTGGAATGTTTAGAAATTTTCCACAATTTTCCTATATTTTTTGGGATTTTTTGGGATTTTCTAACATTTTTAAGGATTTTTAGTTTTTTTTTATTTTTATTATTTAAAAATTATTTTCTGTATTTTTATTAAAAAATGATTGAGTCCGGGTCAACCCGACCCACTTGGGTCGGAACCCGGCCCAGACCCGGACTTACGCGACCTACGCCTCAAAACGACGCCATTCGATATTTTTTGTTTTTCGATTATTCGGATTTAATCCAACGGTTCCTATTGAACCACGTGGCTACTCCACAACCACTGGATCTATTGACTAAAACATCCTGCTCAGATCAAAAGCCGACTATCCATCAGCCGTCAGATCTGATTACCTGATTCTACGATGGCGATCGAACGACTCAGCTAATCCTCAACCGTCCAATCAGTCGATTTATTTTTTATTTCTGAATATCGATTTTTTATTAAACCAAAGATTTAAAACTAATCCGACGGTCACCAAGCCCATACGTGGCATAACCTAGACCGTCAGATCAACCAACAAACTAACTTCCAACTCCAACGGCTCTGCTGATTAGGCAAACATGTGTACCTATCATAAGACGATACCTAAGATGTTGACTCCTTGACTAGCCACGTTAGCTCTGTCTTCAACCTCTCGACCCCGATGGAAGGGACGACCGAGACTTCTCCGGTGCCGATCGACGACTAAACCTACATCAATTAACCTGAAACTAATTCCATTCGACTTGACTACTTCTCTAGTTTCACATATGTCAGAATCAAAGTATTTCATCTACAGAATTAAAGCATAGACAAGTTCGAACCAAGTCACCGTAGGTGACCCCATACATGTAATTCATGGCATATCAAGCAAATTTACTCACAGAAAAGGTTATACTAGAGTTCAGAACACTTACCTCGAGCTTTGATTGAGCTCGCAGGGCCTAGTTTGGCTAGGCTATATTGAACAATATTCGACAATGGAGGTTGAGTTTGGAGAATCAATTCGAAGTATTCAAGCAAAACCAATGCAAAATGAAGATACGATGGTGGTCAATGATACTTAGGGAGTAAAACGCCCACACAAACTCGAAAAATGATGACCGGATATAAAATCCGCCATTGATGCATAGTATGGAAGCTCGAAGACTAAACTCACCTTTTTCGGGATTGCAAGCGGCCTAGCTAGTGGCGATCGACTCTTGCTATCTCAGGCAAGCTTTCGGTGACGCTCAGGAGTTTCCATTTGGCCTAGAAGAGCCTAACCAGTGCTTCCCCAACTCGAGCTCCAACCTTTGACAATGGTGATGGAAGGTGAGCTCTCTCTCTCTCTCTCTCTTCTCTCTCTCTCTATTCTGTTCTCATCTCTCAACCGAATGAACCTCTCCTTTGCTCTCGAAAGCCTCCAAAGGCTATATACTGATTTCCAATTTTTGGGGCCGAACGGTGGGACCAAACGGACTCCAAATGGCAATTGACCGTGGGTGCCATTTGGTCCAAACGGTGACCGTGACGATGGGTAACTTCGTCCAACTCAAATGGCCTTCCGACTCGCCCAAATGGATGGCCAATTTAGCCGTTCTATCCATGTTGACATTCACGGTCGGTGTAGCATTGACCAATCAATCTCTTCTTCCTCTAGCGACCATTGGTCGCGACTCTGGTATCAATCGATGGGGATTGGCCTGAAAAGCTAAACCCCCACCAAGCCGTCTTCAATTGTGGTCGATTAGTTGATCAATTTTTCCATCAAAGTTCAACCCGGCACTGTTCACCTGCATGAGAGTCTGAGAAAGAAGATGATACTGTAGCGAACCGGTTCAACCGGTCTAACCAGTCTAAACCACTTCCGACTTGAAATTTTCAAAATTAGCCCAAATTGGTGGGGAATGTTTACAATTAAACATCAGAATCGAACTTTGGACACGAATATTATTTTAAAATGTGATTTTGCCCAAAAATTCATGTTAATTTCTACAAAAGCTCCAAATTTATCCTTAATTTCAATTCGAAAAATTGTGAAATTGAAGGGTCAAATGATCAAATTGGACTTAGTCACCTACGCCAATCAACTTAGAATGATGAAATACACTGAGCAGTGGCTTCAATTTGTAAACAAGCCCTTGAATTGAAAGCAATTTCAATTATGCTCAAATTCAAGGACTAAATTGCAATTAAGTATCTAATTTTGTCTAATTCGTGCAAATAATTGGGCTAAATTACAATGAGGGACAATCAGATTGAATGTCAAGACCCTAAAAATGCTGAAATTATAAATTAAAAGACTCAATTGATATTTTTTTACTAAATTCAATCATACGTGTAACAAAGGAACACATAAAATTGAACTTGAATTTGGACATTTTATGATATAAAAAATACAAGGGAATTAAAATAAAAATATTTTTTATTTTTCTATATTTTTGTGACCTTAAATGCTATTTTTTTAATTTTTGAGTATTTTCCTATTTTCTAAAAATACTAAAAAAAGTGAAAAATATGAAAAATTATTTTTTTGACAAAAATAGTTCCTTGAGCTTGGCCAAGGCCACCAAAGTTGATTTTGCAATTTTTCATCTTTTGTGAATTGTTTTATGAATTTTTCAAAAAATGAACTGAAAAAGACTAATAAAAAATCAAGTGACAACAGCTGCCCCTCTTTGAGAGGAATCTCGTGAGGTGTTTCACTCAAAGACAGGTGACACCTGAGCCTAGATTGACTTGGCTAGGGAAAAGAAAAACGAATCCTAACATTCAATCTTTCTTGTCCTAGTGATGAACACCCTGTTCATTTTGTCTTTGCTGATGTAAGAGAGAGAGATGGAGTAGAGATAGCCACCTATAAATCACCTAACTGATGCTCTGTGGCATGCGTGGTGTAAGACGGATTCAAGTAAGTACCTAGAGGACTTGTCTCTTGAGCATCATAGGGCAGTTAAGTTCTAGTCCGTATGGTAGGCCAAACCAGAATGTGATTTCTATATGATAGGAACCTATGGATGACGCACCCGTTCTTTAGGGATTGTCAAAGGTTTTGATTCGTATGGTGGATCAAACCATGAATAGGACTCATTTCTATTAGGAACCTATGGATGACGTACCATTTCTTTAGAAATTGTTAGAAGTTTTGATCCGCATGGTGGATTAGACCACAAATATGACTCCTTTCAATTAGCAACCTACGGATGATGCATCCGTTCTTTAGGGATTGTTAGAAGTTTTGATCTGTATGGTGGATCAGACCACGAATAGGATTCCTTTCTATTAGGAACCTATCAATGACGCACCCGTTCTTTAAGGATTGTCAGAAACTAGGCTTCCTATCCACTAGGAACTTAAAGGTGACGCACTCGTTTTTTGGAGTTTGTCAAAGACTAGGTTTCCTATCCACTAGGAACCTAAAGGTGACGCACCCGTTCTTTGGGGTTTGTAAACTAGGCTTCCTATACACCAGAAACCTAAAGGTGATGCACCCGTTTTTTGGGATTATCTACCAAGAACCTAAAGGTGACGCACCCGTTCCTTAGGGTTTGTCAGAGACTAGGCTGATCCTACACCTTGAGGAATCAACAAAGGTCTATAAACATGAGGTATACCTGACTGTTAGGTTTACCAAAGGAGCTATTCTAGGGTTTAGGGGTTACCTAAAACCTTACAGAAAGCTGGTTCTAAAGATTGTCTTCTTGATGTGCAAGGCGCCATTCTGGGATTTGGGGGCTCCAAGTATCCTACAGAAACCTTAAACATGAAAAAATTTAGTTAACAAGATTCTTCTCGGATTTAGGGGTTACCTGAAATCTCTCAGAAAGATAATTTCAAAGATTGTCCTTTCGACACGTGATGTGCTATTCTGGGATTTAAGGGTTCCAAGGATCCTGCAAAAAGCTTAAATCTGGGATGAGGTTGGAGAAAGGAGTATCACAGGCCCAAAGTTGGTGGAGCAATCGGTGGAAGCAGTGTGAATAATTCGGGATAGACTGAGGACGACACAGAGTCGTCAGAAGAGCTACGCAGATAAGCAGCGCAAGCCCTTGGAGTTTCAAGTGGGCTATCACGTTTTCCTCAAGGTATCGCCGATGAGAGGACTATCGCGATTCGGAAGAAAGGGGAAGCTGAGCCCAAGGTATGTAGACCCATTCGAGATACTGGAGTGAATAGGAACCTTAGTCTATAGGCTTACCCTACCGCCTAATATATCCTAGGTGCATAACATCTTTCATGTGTCGATGCTGCCAAAGTATGAACCAGATCCGACACAAGTGCTAAATTATGAGACCATAGAAGTGGACGACCGAGTGTCCTATATGGAGAAGCCGATAAGGATTGAAGATCGGAAAGAGCCAATCCTCAGGAATAAGAAGATTCAACTGGTCAAAGTAGTGTAAGAGCACTATGGAACTGAAGGTGCCACATGGAAAAATGAAGAGATGATGAGGCGGAGCACACCCATTTATTTGAGTAATTAAGTGTAATGTAAATTTCGGGGACGAAAATTTTATAAGGGGGGAAGAGTTGTGGCATTCTGATTTCCAGTCAATTTCATACTCATTAATGAGAAATGAATCTAGAGAAGTATTTCGGTCATATCTTGCTCGAATCTGATCAATTCGAGTAGGCTGACTAAAAGGGAAAGGCTAACGCGAGACGAGATACGTAGACCTAGGCAACTCGGATAGGAAATGGGGCTTTGACCATAAGGATTGTCAAGAGGATATTTAGAGCCACAAGAGGTCGATCTAAGAACGATTAAGGAATGCTTTGCGAGTGTCATACGATTGGAGAGCGGGTGATGCCGCTTAACCAACGTATGATTTGCTAAATTTTCCTAAATCGGACAGTAACGAATGAGACCAAAGAAACTAGTGATAGACCCTCACAATTAAATGATAACCAAAGTTGCCACGAATGGACGAGCCCTAAAAGTGATATGAATCACGGGATCGATACGCGTAATGTCTGCAAAAGCCGCCCGTCGGTTCGAGATAGGTTGGAACCACGTTTAATAGTGGAAATCATCAGAAACGAGTCTTGAAAGATTTGAAATGGAGAATCAAGAATTCCAACGTTATTAGGATTGACCGTCGCCCTATTGAAGAGTTTTGGAGCGAGAAAAACGACATTCCGAATGTCTTAAAGTCTTACCCATGCATTTGAAGAAGGGCATTTTGGACTTTGAACCTCCTCAAGACTGCTGAAACTAGGATGGATATGGGCCATTGGATCAAGCTTGATTGACATGAGGGACAAGTGTTAATAGATGGGGCAAAAACTAGTCAAGTCCAACTTTATGCAACTACCATTCAACCCCTTTGACTCAAGCCTTGAATATAACAATTTTCACTCTCTCTCGTCACCCATGACCAGCCATAACCCTCCCCCATAGCTCACGAGCACTCTTTTTCTTCCTTCTTCATCTTGCTGCCGCCTGACCAGATTCTACAGTCTCTATTCGGCGCCATCGACGACTCCTATGGCCACTGCCTGACCACTGGCCAACCATTTCAACCTACATCTATGTCTTGCCGACCTCCTCGAAGTGGAAGCGAGCCATTTGGACCACCGAGGAGCTTCGTCCAAGAGTTTTCCCGGAAGCCGACGGAATCAGACTCAATCAGAGGTAGGTTCCGTTTCTGACCCTGTTGGAGGCTGAAATATTAGAGTTTTGAGGTCAAATTTTGTGGAGATCTAAAAGACATGTATATCTATCTGTGGTAAAAAGTTGGGCTTGATTTGATGAAGTTTTGACCTTAAATGGGTCTTGTGAACTATGGACAGAAACTGCCGGTGTACTGACTTGAAGAATTCGGTAACTTTCGAAGAGGTTCCGGCGACGATTCAACTTCAAAACCTCGGTGAGACCCTTAGACCCTTAGATAGACATGATAATTTGTAGGAAGTGATGGATTTGGTGGAGATTTACGCGCAAATACATTCGATTTACACAGAACCGAACATAGTTCGGTTCAATTCTATACAAACCGAATCTGTGGGGGGGGGGCTGATGATGATGATTTGAGTCTCAAATTGGTGATTAAGACATGTTAAGAAGATGAGGGTTATGTTATGGATGATTGTGGTTCATGGATTGAAGAATTGGGCAAAGAAAATTGACAAATTGATTGGAAATTCTAGGTTGCGTAGTGAGTTCGACTTTGGACCCTTGGAACCAAATTGGTGAGGGCTCAAGAGGAGAATTATTGTGGTATCAAACGCAAGGTAAGGGAATTCTAAACATAGGATAGGAAGGTTGAACACAATTGGGCGAGTCGAGGATTAAAGTGATCGATTTATGAGAATTTTTCCAAAGGATAGTTCTTGGTATATCCTAAGTGGAATGTGTGTTGTGTGTGTGCCACTTGATTGCCTTGCATGCGTGAGTTCTTTGAAGTGTGCCTGAATTGCACATATTGTCATGTATAGAAAACGAATTGAAAATCATGGCATGAGCATGACATGGCGAGGCTTTGAGGCGTATGAGACGCGGGGCAGGAGATGGATACCCTGATACGATGTAATCATGAGGTGGAGTTGATGTTATGTAGCACCTTGATATGATCTAATTGCGGGGTTGAGATGGCCATGGTCTTGATGCGAATTATTCGCGGAATAGAGGTATGAGTTGATGATATTGGCCTGCAGATTCATTGGAACCTGATGCATTTATGTGGGTTGCCAGTGACAGCCTGATGCGTTTACGCGGACCGAGCCTAATGCGATCTAATCGCGGGCTGGAGAACGAGGCAGGCAGGAAGAGGTGGTTGTGGTGAAATGGTTGGATGTGGTGTGCATAATCATCTAAGTGTGACATGGTGTCATCGTTGCATGCCTATAATCTGTGCCACTATCCTTATTTATATGTGCCTGTATGATTATGAGTTTGGAATTTTTGGATAGATGACTGTCTGAGTGGACGATCAGCTTGACCTAGGGTTATGACTCTTTTATTGAGATGTGTATTTCACCCCTTTGGGGATCCCTATTTGTTATGTGGATCCCAAGGAGATGATGGCATGTTTTGACGAGTTCCCGGATAGCCAAGGGAACATTTATGTGAGAAAGTGCACGGTTGTATGGGTTGACGAGGGTAGCTCGGATTGGAAGCCTCATAGGTTCGAGGCATGGTTTAAGAAGATCGGAGATGAGTCGATTTGGCTGCTGAAGCCCTACGAGGCACCCTAGGGAGTTATACCTGATTGGTGCCAGATCGCCGGGGAGCAGGAGCTGCCAAAGGGTACTGTAGTTGGGTCTAGGAATGGATCGGAGAAGATTCCGACCTTGGAGTTCACTGAGGATGATGTGATTGTCGTAGAGGCTACCAAGGAGGATCTCACAGAGCAGTCGTAGGAGGCAACCAGGGAGGATTCCATCGAGGTCCAGTCAGAGACCTTCTCAAAGTGTGAGCCGATAGAGGATGCAAAGGATACATGAGACTCCAGCAGCTCATCTTAGGTGACCTAGTTTATTGGCTCGATTTTGTGATGGCGACCACCGACCATGGCGATTTTGGATGTCGATGATAGTCACCTATTTTCCCTTTTGATGTGCTTACCCCGTCGCCCCTTGTCTAGCGGATTGTGGTAGTCGGTATTTGTACAAACCGTATATTATGATGTATGACAGATATTATGCTATCCAGGTCCCACTTAACTTATATTTTGTACGGTGATTTATTTGGGTACCACTTCCGCATGTTTAATGTATATATATTATCTCTCGACTTGTTTGTGGATCTTTGGACCATAAGAGATGTGTTGTTTGCTTGCAAGGATATTCGCGTACTCGACAAGTTCGGGGCGTAACACTTGATGTCCTAAAATCAGTCTTACGACTTTCAACATTTCAATGAGCACCGACACTGTTCTTGTCGGGCTGTTTGTTTCTTTTTTAATGCATAGATTCAATTTTTTATCTTTATGATCCCACATTTTCCTTTTCTTTATCTAGGAACAAGGACTTTTAATGATCGTGTAAGGTATGTGACTTGAGTCTCATCCTGTCTGAACATTTTGTTTTGACAGTCTCATGTCGCTCTTACTTCTTGAACTTCTCTGTCTGCGAGTGTCTTTACTACCTTCGTCTTGGCGTTGTGCAATGATCACCAATGAGGGTACATGAAACGAATATGTAGGGTCAAATTAGCTATGCAATGGGTATAAGTGTATAGGATAGAAAAACGAATGTCTCTTTGTCATTCTATGGCGCCTGGATTAGCGCATATCAATACATGAAGATTGATGTTAGTCCGAGCAAAAAGATTTCTAACCATTTACCTTTCCAAGCTGCTGGACTGCTTCTACACGATCCCAATGTAAGGCGGCTCTTGACAGGGTTAAGAAATGAAGATCACCGCTCAAAGGGTTTTATCAATGATCACCTGTAGTGTTTATGGAGAAGAATGAATGCCTCCATCATCCCAATCCATATAATCGATGCGAATAGCACTTACATTCTCGAGTTCAGGCTTTTCTGTCATTACACTCTTCTCACGTGTTTAGATTGGGCTTGCCTCTTATCTAAAGAAACATTCTTGCTATATAGCCTAAACAACTCTGTTTTGAAAAAATCATTCTAATTTTCTCCAGACATTTCACCTCACATGGGATTAATGCCGCGCCATGCGTGCTTCAGCCATGTCTGGATAACCTCTAACCTTAACATGCGTGCAACAAGTGTTAGAAGTTTATATTTTGAAAGCATGGTTCATTCCAAAGTTTGACCACATACATGTTCATCTTCGACTTCTTCTTTCTTACAAGAAAGTGAGAAATTTTACGGTATTCCTCCATTGCTGCTTTTTGTCTTCATCGGACATCATGTATGAAGAGAACAGAAATTTCAATGAGTGGAAGATATTTTAACGCTTGATGGAACAGATACATATCACTTGGTTCTATGTGTTAGGGGCTATTCTATTCGTGGTTCCATCTGAACGAGTTTGATTTTGAGTCCATTTCTTGGAATCCTGCAAAACATAACACATGCCATGTATGCATGGATGCATGATATTCCTCCATTGCTACTTTTTGTATTCATCGGACATCTTGTATGAAGAGAACAGAAAATTCAGTGAGTGAAAGATATTTTAACGCTTGATGAAAAAGATACATATCACTTGGTTCTACGCTTGATGAAAAAGATACATCTGAACAAGTTTGATTCTGAGTTCATTTCTTAGAATCCCGTAAAACATAACACATGCCATGTATGTATGAATGCATGATACGCCTATGTAATGACTCCTAAGCCGACTCGAATCGTTTTGGAGAAAGTCATGTGACCACCATCTGATTTCATTTCAAGGATAATACTTCTTCACCGCATCTGAGTTTATAGGATATGCTAATTCTTGTCCTTCAGAATTTACAAGAATTAATGCCCCTCCCGCAAGGAATTTCTTGACAACATAAGGGCCTTCATAATTCAGAGTAAACTTGCCTCCCGGTTAAGCAGCATTCGGCAAAGTCTTCTGTCACGCCTCGAACCCGTCGAGTACATGAACATCTCTGTAAGCAAACAACACATCTCTCGTGGTCCCAAGATCTACAAACAAGTCGAGAGATAATATATATACATTAAGCATGTGGAAGCGGTGCTCAAATAAATCCCCGTACAAAATATAAGTTAAGTAGGACCTGGATAGTTTAATAACTGTCATACAACATAATATACTGTTCGTACAAATACCGACTACTACAATCCGCTAGGCAAGGGGTGACGGGGTAAACACATCAAAAGGGAAAAGAGGTGACCGTCATCGACATCCAAAATAGCCATGGTCGAGGGTCGCCATCACAAAATCGAGCCAATAAACTGGGACACCTAAGATGAGCTGCTGGAGTCCCTTGTATCCTCTGCATCCTCTGTCGGCTCATACTCCGAGAAGGTCTTTGACTGGACCTCGATGGAATCCTCCATGGTCGTCTCATGTAACGGTTCCGCCAGATCCTCTTCGGTAGCCTCCACGACAATCACCTCGTCCTTAGTGAACTCTAAGATTGGGGTCTTCTCCGATCCATTCCTAGATCCTTCTACAGAACCCTCTGGCAGCTCCTGCTCCCAACGGTCTAACACCAATCAGGGATAACTCCCTGGGGTACCTCGTGGGCCTTCAGCGGCCCAATCGACTCGTCTCCGACCTTCTTAAACCATGCCTCGAAACTATAAGGCTTCCAATCTGGGCTACCATTGTCAATCCATACAACCGGACATTTTCTCATATAAATGTTCCCCTATCTATCTAGGAACTCGTCAAAATATGCCGTCATCTCCTTGGGATCCCCAAAACGAATAGGCCACATAGCTAAGGCTTAGGATCTGTAAAAATAGGGGTCCCCAAAGGGGTGAGATACATATCTCAGTAAAAGAGTCCTAACCCTAGGTCAAGCTGATCGTCAACTCTGGCAGTCATCTACCCCAAAATTTCCAACTCATAATTATACAAGCATATACAAATAAAGATAGTGACACACAGATGATGGGCATGCAACTATGAAACCATGTCACACTCAGATGATTATGCACACCTCATCCAACCATTTCGCCACAACCACCTCTTCCTGCCTGCCTCGTTCTCCAGCCCGCAATTAGATTGCATTAGGCTCGGTCCGCGTAAACACATCACACCATCATTGGCAACCCGCGTAATACTCATCGGGTTCCAATGAATCTCTAGGCCAATATCATCACCTTATACCTCCGTCCCACGAATAATTCGTATCAAGACCGTGGCCATCCCGACCCCGCGATAAGATCGCATCAGGGCGCTACACAACATCAGCTCCACCCCGCGATTACATCGCATCAGGGTATCCATCTCCCGCCCTGCGTCTCATATGCCTCAGGGTCTCACCATGTCATGCTCATGCCATGTTTCTCAATTCAATTCACAGATAAAACAACAAGTGCAACTCATGCACAATTTGAATACTCATAGCATGCAGGATAATCAATGGCATTCAACATGGCAAATGATTTAAACACAAACAATAACACACATAACCCTCCTATAGCCACTTAGGATATACCAAGAACTATCCTTTGGAAAAGTTCTCATAAATCGATCAAACTAAACATCGACTCACCCAATTGAGTCCAATCTTCCTATCCTATGTTTAGGATTCCCTTACCTTGCCTTTGATAACACCAAAATTCTCTTCTTGGATCCTCACAATCTCGTTTCCAAGGGTCCAAGGCAAACCTCACCACGCAACTTAGGAATTTCAATTGATTAGTCAATTTCCTTGTACAATTCAACCACCCATGAATCGTAAACCTCCAAAACCTAACCTTCATCAACTTAACATGTCTTAAAAATCAATTTGAGTCTCATAATCCAACCATCATCAGCCCAACAACCTCGGCCTTGCACAGAACCGAACCGGTTCATCTCGGTTCTGTGTAAACCGAGCACAACCTATCCCAAATCAACTTCAAATCCATCGTCTACTCCCTGTCCTACCTCTTAACATGTCTATCTAAGGGTTTATGAGGCTCACTGTGAGTTTGAGGTTGAATGGTCACCAGAAACCCGTCGAAAGTTGTCGGTTCTCCCAAGGTTAGTACCGGCAGTTTTTTGTTCCAAGTTAACAAGATCGATTCGAGATCAAAACTTCATCAAATCAAGCCCAACTTTTACCACAGATTCATACACATGTCTCCTAGACCTCCATAAAATTTGACCTCAAAAATCTAACTTTTCGGCCTATAAAAGAGTTAGAAACCGAACCTACCTCAGGTTGAGCTCAATTCTGTCGGCCCTCGGGAAAACACTTGACCGGAGCTCCTCGGTGGTCCAAATGGCTCGCTTGCACTTCAAGGAGCTCGGCAAGATGTAGAACTAGGTTGGTATGGTCAGGCGGTGGTTAGGCGGTGGCCGAAAGTTGGCGTCATGGGTGGCGAACGGCGGCAGCTGGGCTGGTCGTCGGCGGTGGCATGAAGAAGGAAGAAGAAGATGGTGGTTTCGGTGAGTGAGGGGAGTGTATGGCCGGTCATAGGTGAGGAGAGACTCTACTTCTAATCCATCAGTTATTTGCAGCATGGAGGCTAATGTGGCCATCGCGTTTGCGAACTGGTTTTGTGCTCTTGGCATGTATTCAAATGATGCTTCTTCGAATTTAAGCGTCAACTCTTTCAGGTACTTATGATAAGGAATGAGCTTTGCATGTCAGGCCCCACACCCAGGGCACGAGCACGCGACTCTCGCAAGCAAATTAAGATATCTCTCGTGATCCCAAGATTCACATACCAATTGAGAGATGTATCACATAACGGACATGCAGAAGCGACGACATTAAAAACTCCTCTGTACAAATAAAAAGTGGAACCTGGATAGCAAGAATACCATAATAATACATAATACCGAATGTTCATACAAGTGCATGGCAACTAAATCCGCTAGTCAGTGGGAGACAGGGTAAGTACAAAAGAGGTCCATCATCATCAAAAGAAATAGGCATCAGGGTTGCCGTAAAAAAGTCAGACTAGTAAGCCAGGAGCTCCTAAGACGAACTGCTGGAGTCATCTGTCTCCTCTGCCTCCTCCGTGGGCTCGTACTCCAAGAAGGTCTCCGAGCCAACTCTATGGTGTTCTCCATGGTCTCTTCAGCAGACGGCTCCACCAGGTCCTCCTCAGTAGCCTCAACTACTATGACCTCCTCAGTATCCTCTAAAGTCGAGGTCCTATCAGGTCCGTTCCTTGAACCGGCAACTGACCCCTCAGCCTGCTCTAAATCTCGGGTGGGATGACACCAACTAGAGACGACCCCTTGGGGAACTTCAGTGGGCTTCAACGGCCCTGAAGAAACATCCCCAACCTTCCGGAACTAGGCCTCATATTTATGAGGCTTCCAGCTACTCTCACCCTCGTCTATCCATACTACTGTACACTTTCTGACATAAATAGTTCCCTGCTCATCAAGGAACTCACCAAAATAGATAGACATTTCTTTGGGATCTCCAAATCTGATAGGCCACATCCTTAGGACCTATGATTTGTAAAGAAAAAGGGGTCTCACTACGGGGTGAGATTTACATCTCAGTAAGGTGGATCCTAACCTTAAGTTAGGCCGACAGTCCACTCAGGCAGTCATAAATACTAGCATTTCACACAAATAAACATGCGAGGCATTCAATTATCGATACAACACACAGATGTCAAGCATGCAGTCATGGCATCATAACACATCCAGATGATCATACACAAATCGCCATGCCACATCACCACTTTCACCCTTCAGACTACCTCATTCTTATGCCCAAGTTTAGAACGCCTCAAACTCGGTCCGTGTCACGCCCCGAATCTATCGAGCACGCGAACATCCCTACAAGCAAACAACACATTTCTCGTGGTCCCAAGATCCACAATCAAATCGAGAGATAATACATATATATATACATCTAGCATGTGGAAGCGGTACTTAAATAAATCTCCGTACAAATATAAGTTAAGTGGGACCTGGATAGCATAATAATTGTCACACATCATAACATAAGGTTCGTACAAATGTCGGTTAATACAATCCACTAACAAACTGGGCGACGGGGTAGTACACAAAAAGAGTCCCTCCTGACATCCAAAAGGACAATCGGCTCGCCTCCAAAAAGCTCAGGTTAACGAACGGGAGTTCTAAGATAAACTGCCGGAATCCTCGGTATCCTCGGCATCCTCCGTCGTCTCGTACTCGGAGAAGGTCTCAGATGGGACCTCAATAGAATCCTCCATGGTCGCCTCATGAGACGGCTCCGCAGGGTCCTCCTCGGTCGCCTCTAGGACGATGACCTCATTCTCCTCCACCGTGAAGTCTAGCGTCGGAGTCTTCTCTGGCTCGTTCCTAGAACAAACTATGGACCCCTCTGGCATCTCCTCCCTAGCAGTTTGACACCAAGTAGGGATAACTCCCTGGGGTATCTCGTGGGGCTTCAGCGGCCCAATCTGCTCGTCCCCAACCCTCTTAAACCATGCCTCGAACTTATGAGGCTCCCAATTTGGGGTACCCTCGTCAACCCATAAAACCGTGCATTTCCTCACGTAAATGTTTCCCTGACTATCCGGAGACTCATCAAAATACGACGTCATCTCCTTGGGATCCCCAAAATATATAGGCCACATATCTAAGGCATAGGATCTATAAAAATAAGGGTCCCCAAAAGGGTGAGATACTAATCTCAGTAAAAGAGTCCTAATCCTAGGTTAGGTCGACCGTCCACTCAAGAAGTCGTACAATCCAAAAATTCCACTCACAGGCAAATAAAGCACAAATTAATAAAATAACAACATACAAATGACAGGCACGCCACTATGACAACATGTCACACTCAGGTGATAATGCACAATTCATCCTGCCATCTCACCACAACCACCTCTTTCTGCCTGCCTCAATCTCCAGCCCGCGATTAGATCTCATCAGGCTCGGTCCACGTAAACGCATCAGACCATCATCGGCAACAAGCGTAAATGCATCAGGTTTCGATGAATCCCCAGGCCAATATCATCATCTCATACCTTCGTACCGCGAATAGTTCGCATTAGGATCGTGGCCATCACAATCTCGTGATTCATCGCATTAGGGCGCCACACAACACAACTCCACCCCGTGATTTTGTTGCATCAGGGTATCCACCTCCCGCCCCGCGTCTCGTACGCGATCTTGTCACCATGTCATGCTCATGCCATTTTTTTTCCAATTAGTTTCCATACATGACAACATGTGCAATTCAGGCGCAATTCAAAGAACTCATGGCATGCAAGGCAATCAAGTGACACACACACATGGTGGATAATTCAAGCATAAACAATAACATACATAATCCTTCTATTATCACTTAGGACATACCGATAGTTATCCTTTGGAAAATCCTCATAAATCAATCCAATCAATCCTCGACTCACCTAATTAAGTCCAATCTTTTTATCCTAATTTTAGGATTCCCTTACCTTGTGTTTGATTACACAAATTCCTCCTTGCAAGTGCCTTAAGTCTCGGCCAACTCAATCCATGGGTCAATTCACCGCGCAACCTAGCATATTCAACCAATCCGTCAATTTTCTTTGCCCAATTCCTCAATCCATGAACCATAATCCTCCATAACACAATCCTCCTCATCTTAATATACCTAAATCATCAACTTGAACCTCAAACCATCCATCACCAACTCCAAATCCCACATTTAATCATCATCCTACCTCGTAACATGTCTATCCATGGGTTTGCGGGTCTCACCGAAGGTTTGAAGTCAAATGGCCATCGAAATCTCGTTGCAAGTCGCCGGATTCCTCAAGTCAATTTTCCCAGCAAATTTTGTCCATGATTTACAAGATCGATCCATGGTCAAAACTTCATCAAATTGAACCCTAATTTTTATCACAGATTCATACACATGTCTGCTAGATCTCCACCAAATTTAGCCTCAAAACTCCAACATTTCGGCCTTCGAAAGGGATAGAAACCGGACCAACCTCAGGTTAAGCTCGATTTTGTTGGCTCTCAGGAAAATCCTTGACCGGGACTCCTTGGTACTCCAAATGGCTCGATTCTTGTTCGAGGAGGTCGACAAGACGTAAATCTACGTTGGTGTGGTCAGCCAGCGGTTAGATGGTGGCTGGAAGTAGGAATCGACGGCGCCGAACAGCAGCTCCAGGAGCTATCGGGCGGCGAGCAGAGGAAAAAGGAAGGAGAGAAGTGGTCGTGGGTTCTTGGGGGAGTGGATGGCCGGTCAAGTGAGGTGAGAAGAGAGAGAAAATTGGCTATATGCAAGGCTTGGTCAATGCTTTGAATAGTAGGTTTGAAAAAGTTGGACATGACCACACTTGTTTGATCTTGTGACACTTGTCCTCTTGTCTTTCCAAGGTGATCCAATGGCCAATAATCCTTCAAATTTTCGGTGATCTTGGGGTGGGTTTAATGTCCAAAATGCCCTTGTTCAAATGCACATGCAATGTTCAAAGCTTGAGGGGCAAAAGGGTAATTTTACCCCCGACGTTCAGAACGTCATTTTTCTTGCTCTAGAATTCTTTGATAGGGCAACGACCAATCCGAATGTGATGTTTGAATTCTTGATTTCCCATTTTCAATTTTCAAGACTCGTTTCTGATGGTTTTCTCTATTAGACGTGGTTCCTGCCTTTCCCGAACCGACGGATGGCTTTTGCGGACATTACGCGTATCGACCCTGCGATTCATATCACGTTTAGGGCTCGTCAATTCATGGCGGTTTTGGTTGTCATATACTTGTGAGGGTTTATCACTAGTCCATATGGTCTCGATCGTCAAGGTCCGATTTAGGAAAATTTTGCAAATCATACGTTGGTTAAGCAACATCACCCTCGCTCCAATCGTATGACACTCGCAAGGCAATCCTTAATCGTTCTTAAATCGGCCTCTTGGTGGTTCTAACTATCCCCTTGACAATCCTTATGGTCAAAGCGCCATTTCCTATTAGAGTCGCCTAGGTCCACGTGCCTCGTTTCGCGTTAGCCTTTCCCTTTTGGTCATATATATAAACTTCTCATTAATGAGTCTGAAATTGACTAGAAATCAGAATGTTACAACTCTTCCCCCCTTATAAAAATTTCCTCCTCAAAATTTACATTACACTTAATCACTCAAATAAATGGTGGTGTTGTCGCCTCATTGTCTCTTCATTCTCCCACGTGGCACCTTCAGTTCCATAGTTCTCCCATAGTACCTTCACTAGTGGAATCTTCTTATTCTTAAGGATTTGTTCTTTTCGATCTTCAATCCTTATCGATTTCTCCACGTAGGACACTCTGTCGTCCACTTCTATGGCTTCGTAATCCAATACATGTGTCGGGTTTGGTTTATACTTTCGTTGCGTCGACACATGGAACACATTATGCACTTGGGATAGATTAGGTGGCAAGGTAAGCCTGTAGGCTAAGGTTCCAATCCGCTCCAATATCTCAAATGGGCCTACATATCTTGGGCTCAGCTTCCTCTTCTTCCCAAATCGTGATAATCCTCTCATTGGTGACAGCTTGAGGAAGACGTGATCGCCCACTTGAAATTCCAAGGGCTTGCGCCGCTTATCCGTGTAGCTCTTCTGATGACTCTGTGCCGTCCTCAATTTATCCCAAATCATTCTCACTGCTTCCACCGATTGCTCTACCAATTCTAGGCTTGTGATACTTTTTCTCCAACCTCATCCCAGTAAATCGGGGTTCTGCAAGCTCATCTATAGAGTGCTTCAAATGGTGCCATCTGGATACTCTACGGGTAGCTATTATTATAGGCGAACTCTACCAGATGTAGCTGATCTTCCCATTCACCTTTAAAATCAATGATGCATGCTCGCAGCATTTCCTCCAGTGTCTGTATCGTCCTCTCTGACTGTCCGTGCGTCTGTGGATGGTAGGCTATACTAAACTGCAATCGAGTTCCCATGGCTTCTTGCAGACTTCTCCAAAAATTTACCGTGAATTTAGGATCTCTATCCGAAGTGATCGTCGCTGACACTCCGTGCAACCTTACTATCTACCTCATGTACAGCTCTGCATACTTATCCGTGGCGAAGTCCTTTCGCATGGGAATGAAGTGGGTGGACTTGGTCAATCTGTCCACGACTACCCATATAGAGTCGTGACCTCCCTGGCTTCTTGGGAGTCCCATCACGAAATCCATAGTCACATGCTCCCACTTCTATTCCGAAATCTCCATTGGCTGTAATAGTCCTTCAGGCTTACAGTGCTGCGCTTTCACTTGCTGGCATGTCAAACATTTAGCCACGTATTTTGCTACGTCCACCTTCATTCCATTGCACCAATAATGTTGTCGCAAATTCTGGAACATCTTTGTACTTCCAGGGTGGATGCTATAATTGCTCCTGTGAGCCTTTGACAAGATCCTTTCTCTGAGTCCTTCATCGTTTGGCATGCACAATCGTCCTCTAAACTTCAGAATTCCGTCCTCAGACACCTGAAATTTCGTCTTTCTCTTCGTCGCAACCATTTCTACAATTTTTTGAATCTCCGGGTCCGTAGACTGTAATGCCTTTATCCTTTCTTGGACCTTAGGTTCCACCCTCATCGTAGCTATCAAACTGGACAATTGATTGACTTCTAATCTGAACTCGGAGTCTCTCAAATCTTTTATCACCGACTAACTCCTCACTAGCAGACATGCGTTGCTTGACTCTTGACTCAGCGCATCTGCTACTCTGTTTGCTTTCCCAGAGTGATATAGGATATCATAATCATAATCCTTCAGCAGTTCCATCCACCTACGTTGCCTCATATTCAGCTCTTTCTGGAAAAACAGATACTTCAAACTTTGGTGGTCGGTATAGATCTGAAATTTCTCGCCACAAAGGTAGTGTCTCCAAATTTTCAAAGAAAATATAATTGCCGCTAAATCCAGGTCATGAGTCGGGTAATTCATCTCGTGTAGCCTCAATTGTCTGGATGCGTAGGCTACTACTTTTCCGTGCTGCATCAAACACACAACCCAATCTTTTCAGCGAAGTATCGCTATATATTTCATAACCTCCCGGTCCTGATGGAATTGTCAGTACTGGTGCGGTAGTCAGTCTATGCTTGAGCTCTCACATTTGTCAGTCCATTCAAACCTCGTTTCCTTCTTTGTCAACCGCGTCAATGGGATGACTATGGATGAGAATTTCTCCGCAAAACGCCTGTAGTACCCTGCCAATCCCAAGAAACTTCTGACCTCCGTGACTGTAGTAGGCCTCGGCCAATTGGTTATTGCTTCAATCTTTGCAGGATCCACTACAATACCTTCTCCAGACACCACATGACCAAGAAATGCTAACTTATTCAACTAGAACTCATATTTACTCAGCTTCGCATAGAGTGTATGCTCCCTCAGAGTCCTCAATATAATTCTCAAGTGCTCCTCATGTTCTGTTTTGCTCCTCGAGTAAATTAAGATATCGTTAATAAAGATTATGACGAATCTGTCTAGAAATTCCTTAAATACTCGATGCATCAGGTCCATGAATACAGCTGGAGCGTTAGTCAAACCAAACGGCATCACCGTAAATTCATAATGACCATACCTCATCCTGAAAGCAGTCTTAAGTATGTCTTCCTTCTTGATCCTGAGCTGGTGATACCCAGTTCTCAAGTCAATCTTCGAAAACACTGCTGCTCCTTGCAATTGATAAAAAAGATCATCAGTCCTCGGCAGCGGATACTTGTTCTTCACTATCACTTGGTTCAGTTGCCGATAGTTAATGCACAAACGCAAAGACCCATCCTTCTTCCTTACAAATAGCACCGGTGCTCCCCACGGTAAAGCACTAGGTCGGATAAATCCCTTGTCTAGCAACTCTTGCATATGTACCTTTAACTCCTTCAGTTCTGATAGGGACATCCTGTAAGGTGCTTTCTAAATCGGCTCCGTTCCAAGGGCTAACTCGATTACAAACTCTATTTCCCGCTCCGGTGGTAATACTGACAACTCTTGGAGAAAGACATCAGGAAACTCACGTACTATCGAGATATTTTCTAACTTTGTCTCTTCAGTAGTCGTGTCCATTACTGCCACTAGGTATGCTTGACACCCTTCAAACATCAACTTAGTTACTTCCAGAGATGATATTAAGGGAATCGAGATTTCTCCTCGACTTCTCACCAATTCAAAGCTAGGGCGGCCTCTCGGATAAAATCGAATTATCTTATTACCACAGTGTACTACTGCCCCTCGTTTACCCAACCAATCTATTCCTATTATTACGTCAAAATCAAACATGGGTAATACAGCTAGGTCGATACTCTCTTTATTTCCCCCAATCACAATCTCACAACCAGCACAACCCATTCAAATCATTACATTATCCTTTAACGGTGTGGCAACATGCAAACTTATGTTCATCGGTTTCAATTCCATCCCCACTAATTCAGCGAATTGTGCAGAAACAAACGAATGCGTGGCACCAGGGTCAAACAATGCATATGCAGCTTGGTTGCACATGTAGACCGTACCTGTGACCACTCCTGGTGCTTCCTCCGCCTCCTTGCAGGCTACTGCATACACTCTGCCCTGTGCCGGTGGTCGGTTCTACTCAATCTGAGGCGTGGCAATCGACGGTCCGACTTGCGGCCTTTGTCCTTGTGGTCGACTTGTTAGAGCTTGATTCAGGCACACCCTCATCTGGTGGCCTCGTTGACCACATTTAAAGCAAGCTCATTGGACATGGCCCATTTCCATGCCTCCTGCCACAAGGGCGGCAGTTCCAGTTCACAGGGTTCGGCGGCTTCACGATATTCCTCTGCACTGGAGGCACAAAGCGCCTATTACCCGCCTTCGGCCTCTTGCCCATCTGGCGGTTATCTCTGAAGGATGTAAACTGCGATCCAGTTGCGGCGTTTCTCTCCTTCAAGTATCTTTTATTCATCTGGCCTCGCTCGTAGATCTCCTTGTAGGTCCTCAAATTCAACGCAATCATCTAGCTACGGAGCTCGGGCCTCAAACCATTCCTAAATCTCCTCGCTTTCTCTTGAGGGTCCTCCACTGATCGTGGTGCATACCTTGACAGCCTCGAGAATTCGGCCTCATACTGGTCTATTATCAACTGGTTCTGACGTAGCTGCAGGAATTATACCAGCTTCCTTTCCCTGGCCGTCTCAGAGAAGTACTTATCATTGAAGGCCGTCTTAAAAGCTTCCTGATTCATGATCGTTCCTTCAAGGAAGACGCCATTCTTGGTGGTAGCCCACCAGTCATTCGTTGTACGCTCCAGTTGGTACACTCCTAGTAGTACCTTTTCCTCATCGGTGCATCTCAGCACGCCAAAAACATTCTCTAACATTTCGATCCACTTGGGTGCTAACTCGGGATCTCCAGTCCCGTCAAGCTGTGTCGGCTTCAACTTTATAAACTGCTCAACTAGCTGGCCCATTGCCTGACCACGACGATTTCTTCTTGAGGGTTTAACGCTTCATTTCTCTGGTTCGGTTCACCTTGACTTCCATTTCTACCATTGTTGCCATTGTTGGCATTGACGGCTACTATGGCAACTCCTACTGCCCTGGCGATGGCAACGTCCCAATCCTGAGCCTGCCGATCGATCATGTCGCCAATACTTTCCAGCGCCCTCAAAACGCCATCCATTCTTAGATCTTCAGTGACTGGCGGCCTTGAGCTAGAAGCTCCGCCTCTTGGCCTTCCAGCCCTTCTAGATGGGTTGCTCATCCTTGCTTCTTTCTACTAAACCTGGTCCACCACAAGTTCAGCTAGGGGTTAGCAACTTACTCAATCATTCAAACCCAGCGCTACTAACTAATCCTTAACAGAAATAGTTACAATCCAACAGTACTCCATACCACAGACTCTAGAAACATTTCAATAAATAGCCTATGGCCATTTCTCAGTTTTATTCACTTCAGTGATTCACTAAAACCAATCACTTTCCTTCCTCAAACAAACCAAGGTCCAGAAATGACCTTCAATCCTAACAGGAGAACTTGATCCTTAAGCATTTCCACAACCCTACCAGAGTCTATTGTCAACCTTAAGTACTAGGTCACAAGCCCCATGCCTTATCTTAACTAGTATCCTAAGGTCTTGAGATCCGTCCTTGACCCAACTTAATCCTCCTTATTACTCCAGTCCTCAATCAACTTTGGTTCGAGCTGACTTTGCTCTGATACCAAATCGGACGGGGATGTCACGTCCCGAATCCATCGAGCACGCGAACATCCCTGCAAGCAAACAACACATCTCTCGTGGTCCCAAGATCCACAATCAAGTCGAGAGATAATATCTATATATACGTCTAGCATGTGGAAGCGGTACTTAAATAAATCCCTATACAAATATAAGTTAAGTGAGACCTGGATAGCATAATAACTGTCACACATCATAACATAAGGTTCGTACAATTGTCGGCTACTACAATCCGCTAACAAACTGGGCGACGGGGTAGTACACAAAAAGAGTCTCTCCTGACATCCAAAAAGACAGGGTCGGGTCGCCTCCAAAAAGCTCAGGTCAATGAACGGGAGTCCTAAGATGAACTGCTGGAATCCTCGGTATCCTCGGCATCCTCCGTCGGCTCGTACTCTAAGAAGGTCTCAGATGGGACCTCAATAGAATCCTCCATAGTCGCCTCTTGAGACGGCTCCGTAAGGTCCTCCTCGGTCGCCTCTAGAATGATGACCTTATTCTCCTCCACTGTGAAGTCCAGCGTCGGGGTCTTCTCTGGCCCGTTCCTAGAACCAACTACGGACCTCTCTGGCAACTCCCGCTCCCCAACAGTCCGACACCAAGTAGGGATAACTCTCTAGGGTATCTCGTGGGGTTTCAGCGGCCCAATCTGCTCGTCCCCAACCCTCTTAAACCATACCTCGAACTTATGAGGCTCCCAATTTGGGGTACCCTCGTCAACCCATAAAACCGTGCATTTCCTCACGTAAATGTTTCCCTGACTATCCGGAGACTCATCAAAATATGACGTCATCTCCTTGTGGTCCCCAAAATATATAGGCCACATATCTAAAGCCTAGGATCTATAAAAATAAGGGTCCCCAAAGGGGTGAGATATTAGTCTCAGTAAAAGAGTCCTAACCCTAGGTTAGGTCAACCGTCCACTCAGGTAGTCGTGCACCCCAATAGTTCTACTCACAGGCATATCAAGCACAAATTTAAAAAACAACAACATACAGATGACAAGCATGCCACTATGATAACATGTCACACTCAAGTGATAATGCACAATTCATCTTGCCATCTCATCACAACCACCTCTTCCTGCCTGCCTCAATCTCCAACCCGTGATTAGATCGCGTCAAGCACAGTCCCCGTAAACGCATCAGACCGTCATCGGCAACCCGCGTAAACGCATTAGGTTCCGATGAATCTCCAGGCCAATATCATCATCTCATACTTCCGTCCCGCGAATAGTTCGCATCAAGACCGTGGCCATCACAACCCCGTGATTTCATCGCATCAGGGCGTCACACAACATCAACTCCACCTCCCGATCTCGTTGCATCAGGGTATCCACCTCCCGCCCTGCGTCTCATACACCTCAGGGCCTCGCCATGTCATGCCCATGCCATGCTTTTTTTTCAATTAGTTTCCATACATGACAATATGTGCAATCCATGCGCAATTCAAAGAACTCATGGCATGCAAGGCAATCAAGTGACATACACACATGGCGGATAATTTATGCTTAAACAATAACATACATAACCCTTCTATCATCACTTAGGACATACCAATAGTTATCCTTTGGAAAATCCTCATAAATCAATCCAATCAATCCTCGACTCACCCGATTGAGTCCAATCATCCTACCATAAGTTTACGATTCTGTTACCTTGCGTTTGATTACAAAAATTCCTCCTTGCAAGTACCTTAAGTCTCGGCCAAAGCAATCCAAGGGTCAATTCACCGCGTAACCTAGCATATTCAACCAATCCGTCAATTTTCTTTGTCCAATTCCTCAATCCATGAACCATAATCCTCCATAACACAATCTTCACAATCTTAATATACCTAAATCATCAACTTGAACCTCAAACCATCCATCACCAGGCCCCAACAGCCCCGGCCTTGCACAGAATCGAACCGGCTCCTCTCGATTCTATGCAAACCGGGCACAACCACCCCTATATCTACTCCAAATCCCACATTTAATCTTGATCCTGCCTCGTAATGGGGGTCTCACCAAAGGTTTGAAGTCAAATGGTCGCCAGAATCCCGTTGTAAGTCGCCCGATTCCTCAATTCAGTTTTCCCGGCAGATTCTGTCCATGATTTACAACTCTGATCCATGGTCAAAACTTCATCAAATTGAACCTCAATTTTTATCAAAGATTCATAAACATGTCTGCTAGATCGCCACCAAATTTGGCCTTAAAAATCCAACATTTTGGCCTTCAAAAGGGTTAGAAACCGGACCTACCTCAGGTTGAGCTTGATTAATATTGTCTCTCGAGAAAATCCTTGGTCGGGACTCCTTGGTTCTCCAAATGGCTCGATTCTTGTTCGAGGAGGTCGAAAAGACATGAATCTACGTTGGTGTGGTCGGCCGGCGGTCAGATGGTGGCCGGTAGTGGGCGTCGAAGGCGCCGAATAGCAGCTCCAGGAGCTGTCGGGCGACTAGCAGAGGAAGAAGGAAGGAGAGAAGTGGTCGTGGGTTCTTGGGGGAGTGGATGGCCGGTCAAGTGAAGTGAGAAGAGAGAGAAAATTGGCTATATACAAGGCTTGGTCAATGCTTTGAATGGTAGGTTTAAAAAAGTTGGACATGACCACATTTGTTTGATCTTGTGACACTTATCCTCTTGTCTTTCCAAGGTGATCCAATGGCCAATAATCCTTCAAATTTTCGATGGTCTTGGGGTGGGTTTAGTGTCCAAAATGCCATTCTTCAAATGCATGGGCAATGTTCTAAGCTTGAGGGGCAAAAGGGTAATTTTACCCCCGACGTTTAGAACGTCGTTTTTCTCTCTCCAGATCTCTTTGATAGGGCGACGGCTTAGAATTCTTGATTTTTCATTTTCAATTTTCAAGACTCGTTTTTTAATGGTTTTCTCTATCAGACGTGGTTCCAGTCTTTCCTGAACCGACGAGTGGCTTTTTGTGGACATTACGCGTATCGACCCCGTAATTCATATCACATTTAGGGCTCATCAATTCATGGCGGATTTGGTTGTCTTGTAATTGTGAGGGTTTGTCACTAGTCTCTATGGTCTCGATCGTCACGGTCCGATTTAGGAAAATTTTGCAAATCATATGTTGGTTAAACGCCATCACCCGCGCTCCAACCGTATGACACTCGCAAGGCAATCCTTAATCGTTCTTAGATCGGCCTCTTGGTGGTTCTAAATATCCCCTCGACAATCCTTATGGTCAAAATGTCATTTCCTATCCGAGTCGCCTAGGTCCACGTACCTTGTCTTGCGTTAGCCTTTCCCTTTTGGTCAGTCTACTCAAATTGATCAGATTTGAGCGAAATTGTTTGAAACACATCGCTTGATATATATAAACTTCTCATTAATGAGTCTGAAATTGATTGGAAATCAGAATGTCACAGTCCGCGTAAACGTATCAGGTTTCAATGTTACTCCAGGCCAGTGTCGATACATCACAACTCCGTCTCGCGTTTCACCGCATCAAGACTATGGCATTCTCAACCCCGCGTCTCTTATGCACTAGGGTGTCATACAACTCCAACCCCGTGCCTCAGCGCCTCAGGGTACTCCTCACACCATCCCATGTCTCATACGCCTTAGAGTACTACCATGTCTTAGCCATGCCAAAGTTTCAATTCAATTCACACACATAATGCCATATGCAACTCAAGCACAAATCATACACCTATGCTATGCAAGACAATCAATTGACATTCACACATGTTAGTCATTTCAAAACACAAACATTGTGTCACGCCCTATGCCTCGAGCACGAGCACGCGACTCCCTGCAAGCAAGCCACATAATCTCTCGCAGTCCCAAGATCCGTAAATAAGACGAGAGTGGTAGAATGTACAAGCACGCGGAAATGATAAGTAAACAACTCCTCCGTACACAATATAAATTAAGTGGGACCTGGATAGCATAGGTACTGTTATACATAATGACCATCGATTCTATAGATAAGGAACTATTAAGATCCGTTAACAAACTGGGCAACGGGGTAGTACACAAAAGAGAGTTCCTCACAACATCCAAAAGAAACAGGATCGGGTCACCTCCAAAAGGCATCAAACCAACGAACTGGAATCCTAAGATGAACTGCTGGAATCCTCGGTGTCCTTGGCCTCCTCCGTCGGCTCATACTCGGAGAAGGTCTCTAACGGAACCTTAATAGTATCCTCCATGTTCTTCTCATGGGATGGCTCCGCGAGATCCTCCTCGGTCACATCTAGGACAATGACATGGTCCTCCTCCACAGTAAAATCCTGCGTCGAGGTCCTCTCCGGCCCGTTCCTAGAACCTACTACCGATCCTTCTACCTGATCCTGATCCCTACCGAGGTGGCACCAATTAGGGATCACTCCTTGGGGCACCTCATGGGGCTTCAGTGGCCCAATCGACTCGTCCCCAACCTTCCTAAACCACGCCTCGTACTTGTAAGGCTTCCAATCTATCCTACCCTCATCTACCCATACCATTGTACACTTCCTCACGTAAATGGTCCACTGATCGTTAGGGAACTCATAAAAATATGCAGTCATCTCTTAGGGTCTCCAAAGTGAATAGGCCACATGGTCAAGGCCTAGAATCTGTAAAAGAAGGGTCCCCAAAAGGGGGAGATACACATCTCAGTAAGAGAGTCCTAACCCTAGGTCACGCTGATCGTCCACTCAGGCGGTCATCTTTCCCAAAAATTCCAAACTCATAATCATACAGGCACATGCAAATAAAGATAATGACATGTAGATGACAGGTATGCAACTATAACATTATGTCACACTTAGATGATCATGCGTACCTCGTCCTGCCACTTCACCACAACCATCTCTTTCTGCCTTCCGCATTCTCATGCCCGCGATTAGATCGCATTAGGCTTGGTCCGCGTAAACGCTAGACCGTCATTGAGAACCAGCGTAAACGCATCAGGTTTCATTGATTCACCAGGCCAATATCATCAGCTCATATCTCCGTCCCGCGATTAGATCACATCAGAACCATGGCCATCTCAACTCCGCGATTAGATCGTATCAAGGCGCCACACAATCTCAATTCAACCTCGCGATTAGATCGCATCAGGGTATCCAACTTTGCCCCGTGTCTCATACGCCTCAAGGCTTCACCATGTCACACTCATGCCATGTTTGTCAATTCATTTGCGCACACAATGCCTAGTACAACCCAAGTACAATTCGTGCATTCCATGGCATGCCAAGCAATCAAGTGACATTCAGACATGGCAAGCAATTCAAGCATAAGCAATGGCACACATAAACCCCCTATACAATCTTAGGGCATTCCAGGAATAATCCCCTTGAAAACTCTCACTAATCATTCAATTTATCGCTTTACTCGCCCAATCGAGTCCAATCTTTTTATCCTAAGTTTAGGATTCCCTTACCTTGTGTTTGATACCACAATAATTCTCCTCTTGAACCCTCACCAACTCAGTTCCAAGGGTCCAAAGCCGAACTCACCATGCAACCTAGAATTTCCAATCAATTCGTCAATTTTCTTTGCCCAATTCCTCAATCCATAAACCACAATCATCCATAACATAACCCCCATCATCTTAACATGTCTTAATCACCAATTTGAGACTCAAATTATCCATCATTAGCCCCCACAGATTCGATTTGCATAGAACCGAACCGAACTATGTTCGGTTCTGTGTAAACCGAATCTATACAAGCCTAGTCTCTACCAATTCTATCATTTAAACACTATCCTACCTCTTAAAATGTCTATCTAAGGGTCTAAGGGTCTCACCGAGGATTTGAAGTCGAATCGTCACCGGAATCTCTTCGGAAGTTGTCGGATTCTTCAAGTCACTACATTGGCAGTTTCTATCCATAGTTCACAAGACCCATTTAAGGTCAAAACTTCATCAAATCAAGCCCAACTTTTTATCACTGATAGATATACATATCTCCTAAATCATCAGAAAATTTGACCTCAAGATTCCAACATTTCGGCCTCCAAAAGGGTCAGAAATCTCAGCTACTTCAGATTGATTCTGATTCTGTCGGCTTCTGGAAAAATGCTTGGCCGGAGCTCCTCGGTGGTCCAAATGTCTTGCTTCCAGTTCGAGGAGGTCAGCAAGACATGGAGCTAGGTTGATGTGGTCAGCCGAAGTCCAGGTGGTGGCCGAAAGTGGTCGTCGATGGTGGCGAATTGAGAGTCCAGAACTGGTCGCCGACTACTAGAAATAAGGAAGAAGAAGAAGAAGCTATCAGTGGTTCTTGGGGGTTCTATGGCCGATCAAGTGAGTGAGGAGAGAGAGTGGAAAAGACCATATACAAGGCTTGAGTCAATGGTTGAATGGTAGGTATGAAATAGTGGATTTGACTACTCTTTAAGCCATCTCTTAACAGTTGTCCCACTTGTCATTCCAACTTGATCCAATGGTCCATATTCCTTCAAATTTTCGGTGGCCTTGGGGTGGATTTAATGACCAAATTGCCCTCCTTCAAATGTATGGACAAGGCTTTAAGCTCGAGAGGCAAAAGGGTAATTTTACCCCTGACATTCAGAACATCGTTTTTCTCGTTCTAATAACCTTCGATAGAGCGATGGCCAATCCGAATATAACGTTGGAATTCTTGATTCTCCATTTCTAATTTTTCAAGACTCGTTTCTAATGGTTTCCTCTATCAGACATGGTTCCAGCCTATCCCGAACCGACGAGCGACTATTGTAGACATTACGCGTATTGACCCTGTGATTTATATCACATTTAGGGCTCGTCAATTCGTAGCGGCTTTGGTTGTCATATAATTGCGATGGTCTATCACTAGTCCCTATGGTCTCGATTTTCACTGTTCGATTTAGGAGAATTTTGCAAATCATACGTTAGTTAAGCGGCATCACCCGCGCTCCAATCGTATGATACTCGCAAGGAGCTCCCTAATTCTTGATCGGCCTTTTTGTGGTTCTAAATATCCCATTGAAAATCTTTATAGTCAAAGGGTCATTTCCTATCTGAGTTACCTAGGTCCACGTACCTCGTCTCGCGTTAGCCTTTTCCTTTTGGTCAGCCTACTCGAATTGATCAAATTCGAGGGGAATACGACTAAAATACATTTCTAAATTTATTTCTCATTAATGAGTCTGAAATTGACTGGAAATCAGAATGTCACATATTGACACACATTCAAATCCTTTATACCATCCTAAGACGCGCAAAGAACAATCACATTAAAAACCCTTCGATGATCACCAAAAAATTCACCCGATTCGCCCAATTGAGTCCAATCTTTCTATCATAGGTTTAGGGTTCCCTTACCTCAAGCTTAATGTCACAAAATCCTTCTCCCAAGCCCCTCAAGAACTCGGTCCAAGCAGCCCAAGAACAATTCAGCCATGCAATCTACTGAAATTTCATTCAACCGTCAATTTCTCTTGCCCAATCATCAATCCATAGACCACAAACCTTAATGACATGTCTCCCAACATCCTAGCATGTCTCATTGATGAATTTGAGACTCAAATCCAACTATCAACAACCCCCACAAAATCGGCATGCATAGAACCGAACCGGGCTATTTTCGATTCTATGTATATTGCAATTATCTAGCCCTTAAACTACCTCAAATCCACCATTTATTCACTAACCTACTTGCTAACATGTAGATCTAAGGGTTTGGGAATCTCACCGAAGGTTTGAGGCCGAGTCGTCAACGAAAACTCCTTGAATATCATCGGTTTCCCTTAGTCCTCAAACCGACAGTTCTGGCCCTTCAAACACAAGACCCATTTGAGGTCAAAACTCCATCAAATTAACCCCAAATTTTTGCCACATATCACTCTATGAGTCTCCTAGATCTCCACAAAATTTAGTTGAAAAACTCCAAAGTTTCGGGGTTCTAAGAGGCCATAAATGTAGCTTACCTCTGGTTACGACAATTTCCGTCAACTCGCGGGAGATCGGCTAGCCGGAGCTCTTCGGTGGGTCAAACAACTTGCTTCCACTTTGAGGATGTCGGCAAGAGGTCGAGCAAGGTGTGGATGGTCGGCTTGGCGGCTAGAAGTTATCGGAGAGGGTCGTCGGCGGTAGCAAACAGGCGGCACAGAATCGATCGGGCGGCAGTAGTTCATGGCAGGATGAAGAAGAAGAAGAAGAAGGAAGTTTCAACCAAATGGGGGGTGATGACCGGCCGTGTAAGAGAGAGAGAGAGAGCTATATTCAACTTCAAAAGTCAATGAGTTGAATGGTAGTTGGGAAAAAGTGGATATGTCCACTCAAAGCTTGATCTATTGGCACATGTCCAATGTGTCAATCAAGCCAATTCAATGGCCAAGATCTTCTCTCATTTTCGGCAGCCTTAGGGGGTATGTTAAAGACCAAAATGCCCTCGTCCAATTAAATAAGTAAGGCTAGGGCATGAGGGGTAAAATGGTAATTTTACCCCCAACGTCCGAAATGTCGTTTTTCTCATTCCAATATTCTTCGATAAGGTGACGACCAATCCAAACATGACGTTGGAATTCTTGATTCTCCATTTTTATTTTTTAAGACTAGTTTCTGATCGTTTTCTCTATCAGATGTGCTTCTAGCCTATCCCGAACCGACGGGCGGCTTTTACAGACGTTACGCTTATCAACCCTGTGATTCACATCACATTTAGGGCTCATCAATTCATGACGACTTTGGTTGTCATGTAATTGTGAGGGTCTATCACTAGTTCCGATGGTCTCGATCGTCACTATTCGATTTAGGAAAATTTTGTGAATTATACATTGGTTAGGTGGCATCACTCGCGCTCCAATCATATAACGCTAGCAATGCATTCCTTAATCGTTCTTAGATCGGCCTTTTGTGGTTCTAAATGTCCCATCGACAATCCTTATGGTCAAAGCATCATTTCCTATTCGAGTTTCCTAGGTCCACGTACCTTGTCTCGCGTTAGCCTTTCCCTTTTGGTCAATCTACTCAAATTGATCCGATTCGAGCGAGATACGACTGAAACACATCCCTAGATACACTTCTTATTAATGAGTCTGAAAATGACTGGGAAATCAGAATGTCACATTGCGTCTTTTGTTTTCCACTCCCCCTGTGTTTGAAAGATGATAAGCATAGAATTTCCATAAACCTGCAGCTTAGATACCTCCATGGAGATGACCGACTGTAGGCCTAGAATGCATGCTTCGTATTCTGAAATATTATTGGTGCAAGGGAAAGTTAGTTTTTCTAGAACATGATAATGTTTACTATCAGGGAATATTAGCACTGTCCATGTGCTAGCTCCCGATAGATTAACGGCACCATCAAAATACATGACCCATTTTTCTTCTATTAAATTCAAAAATTAATCTTCTACTTTTGTCTGCTCAAAAAATGTTAGATTTTGGGCGCTCTCTGCCAATATATCAGCTGTGGCTCTTCCCTTCACAGACTTTTGCGGAGAGCTTTTGATATCAAATTCAGACAGCAACACTTGCCATTTTGCCAATTTTCCTATCAAGGTGGGCTTCTCCAGTAGATATTTGATAGGATAATTTTCTGCCACCGGATAAATGTGGTGGTGTAGGGTATACTGTCTCAATCTGCGAAGTACCCACACTGCTGCTACACAAGCCTTCTCAATAGGCACATAATTTACTTAAGATGAAGTAAATTTCTTACTTAAGTAGTAGATGGCTATTTCTTTACCATCGACAGGACTTGTTTGAGCAAGTAAGGCTCCCAAAGATTCTTGATGTATAGTCAAATACAAGGTCAAAAGGTGACCTAGGGTGGGTAGTACAAGTACTGGTAGAGTGGCTAAGTAAGTTTTGATCTTTTGGAGCTTGACTGCATTCTGTATCCCAAGTCACTTTCGCACCATTCTTGACTAGTTTGAAAATCGATTTAGCCACATCCGATAATTGATTGATGAATCTGGTGATGTAGTTTAGTCTCCTCAGAAGACTTCTTACTTCTTTCATTGTTGAGGGGGTCGCTAGGTCACAGATAGCTTGAATTTTCGGAGGGTCAATTTCGTTGCCCCTGTTATTGACCATGAATCCTAGAAGTTTCCCAGATTTCGCCCCAAACACACATTTGTTAGGGTTGAGTCTCAACTTGTATTTTCGAAGTCGCTCAAATAGCTTCCTTAGCACTTGAATGTGATTTTGTCCTTTCTTGGACTTGGCGATCATGTCATCTATATATACTTCGATTTCCTTGTGGATCATGTCATGAAATAGGGTGACCATCGCCTTTTGATAAGTTGCCCCAGCGTTTTTTAGACCAAAAGGCATCACTTTATAATAGAAATTTCCCTAAAGGGTGGTAAATGCAGTTTTCGACTTGTCCTCCTACTTCATGAGGATCAGATTATATTCGGAAAATCCATCCATGAATAAGAATAATTCGTTCCCTATCGTACTATCCATCAGCACATCGATGTGGGGAAGCGGAAATCATCCATTGAGCTTACTTTATTCAAGTCCCAATAATCCACATAGATCCGGACTTTGCCATATTTTTTCATGACAGAGACTATGTTTACAATCCAATCTGACTAAGGGATAGCTTCAATAAAGCCCACTCTAAGAAGTTTCTTCACTCCTTCTTTAATTCTGTCTTCTAACTCAATTTTCATTCGTTGGCTGCTTTGTCTCACGGGTTTAACATTGGGATCTGTGGGTAACGCATGTTCCACAATTCTTGGATCCAAACCAACATATCGGCGTATGATCATGTAAAGATATCCTGATACTCTTTAAGTAATTCCGTAAATCTGAGCCTTTTCGCTTGGGATAGTTGCGTAACCCTCATCTGCGTATTCTTCAATATCGCAGGAGTAATCACTTGGTGGTCCGGTTCGCACAATAACCTAGCATATATGCTTGAGATGATATGCTTGAAATGTTATGAGAATGGTTAGTCTCCATTTTATATGCAATGTGATGCATGAGTGTGAAAAATCTTTTCAAAAGAGATTTAAAAATAAATGTAGGCATAAATAGAACTAGCCCATATCCTCAGACTTCCTTGTTCCTTAGAAATCTTTTGATAATCAGAAATCATATGTCAAATCAGGCCTCAAGCTTCCCATATGGAAGGTTAGTATCATCATTGGGCTAATTTGTTGTCCCATATGTCCTTAATAAAACTTGTGAGTTTTATTGAATGCAAAAATGGATCGCATTACGCTGTTTGGACCAACGGTCGGAGATCCAAAGGCGTTTTCCTATGCTTACTTCAAACAACAAAAATGGAAAGTGCGAGAAAATGCAGGAATTTTAGTGTAGTATTGAAAGCAAGAGAGAAGTTTCTTTACTTAGAAGTATCGGGTTCTTCATCAAGCCACTTTATAATGACGTTCATAGAGTCATTATCCACAAAAGGGTTTGCTAGATCTGTTTCTGCTGACGAAGTTATCCTTTCTTCTGACAGCCACTTAGAGTCTTTGCTGAAGTATTCATTTAAAGGGCTGCTGAACATCTTGGATTTGCTTTTCTAGGCGGATGAGCCAATGAAGGAATCCGGTCATGCCCCGGGCACGAGCACGCGACTCCTTGCAAGCAAACCAAATATCTCTCGTGGTTCCAAGATCCACACATAAGTCGAGAGACATATAATATAGAAACACGCGGAAGCAATAATGTAATAAATCCTCCGTACTAAATATGAAGTGGGACTTGGATAGCGCAAAAACTGCCATACATAATATCCGATTGTTTATACAAATATAGAGCTACTAGATCCGCTAACATGGGGGATGGGGTAAGTACACAAAAAGAGGGCCATCCTCAAGCATCCAAGGAAACCAGCGTCAGGGTCACCACCAAAAGATCTAACTAACAATTGGCAGCTCCTGAAGATGAGCTGCCGAAGTCCTCGATCTCCTCTAAGTCTTCCGTGGGCTAGTACTCTAAGAAGGTCTCCGAGCGAACCTTGATGGTATCCTCCAAGGTATCCTCAGCAAATGGCTTTACGAGATCCTCCTCAGTTGCCTCAACCACAATGACTTTCTCTTCTGTGTCCTCCAAGGTCAAAGTCCACTCCAGTCTAATCCTTGAACAGGCAATAGACCACTTAGCCTGGTCTAAGTCTCGAGTAGGGTGGCACTAACTAGGAACAACTCCCTAGGCACGTCATTGGGCTTCAGCGGCCCGGTAGATACACCCCCGACCTTCCTGAACTAAGCCTCGCACCTGTGAGGCTTCCAACTAGTACTACCCTCGTCTACCCAAACTACGGTACACTTCTTGACATAAATAGTTCCCTGCCCGTTAGGGAACTCATCGAAATAGTTGGACATCTCCTTGGGGTCACCAAAACGTATAGGCCACATCGTCAAGACCTAGGATCTGTAAAAATAAGGCTCCCCAACAGGGTGAGATTCACATCTCAGTAAAAAGAGTCCTAACTCTAGGTTAGGCCGACCATCCACTCAGGCAGTCACATACCCCAAAATTAAAACTCATAGATATACGAGGCAATGCGAATATAGTAACAACACACGGATGATAGGCATACAATTATGGCATCATAACACATTCAGATGATTATGCATAACTTGCCCTACCACATTACCACAACCACTTTTTCCTGTCTGCCTCATTATCATGCCCACGTTTAAAACGCATCAGGCTCGGTCCACGTAAACGCATCAGACCGTCATTGACAACCTGCGTAAACGCATCAGGTTTTAATGATACTCTAGGCCAATGTCGACACATCACATCTCCGTCCCGCGTTTCAACGCATCAAGACCGTGGCCTTCTCAACCCTGCGTCTCGTACGCATCAGGGCGCCACACAACTCTAACCCCGCGTCTCAGCGCCTCAAGATACTCATTCTACCACCCCGCGTTTCATACGCATCAGGGTCTCACTATGTTCACACTCATGCCATGATTCTCAATTCATTTCACATACATAACAACAGTTGCAACTCAAGCACAATTCATATACTCATGGCATGCAAGATAATCAAAGTGACACTCAGACATTGCAGGTAATTCAAGCACAAGCATTAGTTACATTAATCCCCTATACCATCTTAGGACGCACCAAGAACATTCATCTTGGAATCTTTCACAAATCAATCAAATTATCGCCCGACTCACCCAATTGAGTCCAATCTTCCCATCCTAAGTTTAGGATTCCCTTGCCTCAAGTTTGATGCCACAAAAATCCTCTTCTCAAGCCCTCAACAATTCAGTCTCAAAGGTCCAAGAGCAAACCCACCGCGCAACCTAGCAAATTCCAACCAATCGTCAATTTTCCTTGTCCAATTCACCCATCCATGAATCACAAACCTCCATAACACAATCCTCATCATCCTAGCATGTCTCAATCTCCAATTTGGGACTCAAAATGAACAATCATCAGCCCCCACAGAATCGGTTTGCACAGAACCAAACCGGCTATGTTCGATTCTGTGTAAACTGAGCATATCCAGCCCTTAATGTCCTCCAAATTCATCATTTAATCACTAACCTAGTTGCTAACATGCCTATCTAAGGGTTTATGAGGCTCACTGAAGATTTGAGATCGAGTCGTCGTCGGAATTTCATTGAAAGTCGCCAACTCCTTCAAGACTGTAAACCCGCTGTTTTTGTCCAATATTCACAAGACCCATTATGGGTCAAAACTCCATCAAATTAAGCTCAACTTTTTACCATATATCACTAAATGAGTCCCCTATATCTCCACAAAATTTGGTCGCAAGACTCCAACATTTCGAGTTCCTAAAAGGTGATCAGAAACTCTGCCTACCTCATATTGTGTCGGTTTCGATCGGCTTCCGGGAGAATGATTGGCCGGAGCTCCTCAGTGGCTCAATCGATGCGCTTCCACTTCGAGTAGGTCGGCAAGAGGCTAAGCTAGGAGAGTGTGGTCGACCGGAGTCCAAGCGATAGCCGGAGGGTCGTCGAAGCTGGCGAACGGCGAGGACAGGAGTAGTCTGGCGACGATAGAAAGAGAGGAAGAAGAAGAAGAGGGTTTTGGTGATGGTGGGGAGTGTATGCCCAATCAAAATGAGAGGAGAGAGAGAAAAAGAGTTACATTCAAGGTTCAAGGTCAAAGGTTGAATGGTAGTTGGGTAATAGTGGACAAGACCACTCTTTAGCTCATCCACTTACACATGTCCTAAGTGTCAATCAAGCGTGATCCGATGGCCATGCTCTCTCAAAATTTTGGGTGGCTCTTGGGAGAAATAAAAGACCAAAATGCCCATCTTCAATTGCAGAAGCAAGGCTAAAACTTTGAGGGGCAAAATGGTAATTTCACCCCTGACGTTCGGAATGCCGTTTTTCTCAATCCAATAATCTTCAACATGGCGCCGACCAATCCAAACATGACATTGGAATTCTTAATTCTCCATTTTCAATTTTCAAGACTCGTTTCTGATTGTTTTCTCTATCAAACGTGGTTCCAACCTATCCCGAGCTGACGAGCAGCTTTTGCAGACTTTACGCGTATCAACCCTGTGATTCATATCACATTTAGGGCTCGTCAAGTCGTGGCGACTTTGGTTGTCATGTAATTGTGAGGGTCTATCACTAGTTCCTATGGTCTCGATCATCACTGTCCGATTTAGGAAAATTTATCAAATTATATATTGGTTAAGCGGCATCACCCGCGCTCTAATCGTATAACGCTAGCAATGCATTCCTTAGTCGTTCTTAGATCGGCCTTTTATGGTTCTAAATATCCTCTCGACAATCATTATGGTTAAAGCGTCTTTTCCTATTCAAGTTCCCTAGGTCTACGTACCTTGCCTTACGTTAGCATTTCCCTTTTGGTTAGTCTACTCAAATTGATTAGATTTGAGCAGGATATGATTGAAACACATCGCTAGATATATTTCTCATTAATGAGTCTGAAAATGACTGAGAAATCAGAATGTCACAACTCTTCCCCCTTACAAAAATTTCGTCCCTGAAATTTACATCAAACTTAATTACTCAAATAAATGGGGGTGTTGTCGCCTCATCGTCTCTTCGTTCTCCCACGTGGCGCCTTCTGTTTCATGTTGTTCCCACACCACCTTAACCAATGGAATCTTCTTATTTCTGAGGATTTGCTCCTTCCGGTCTTCGATTATGATCGGCTTCTCTACGTAAGATACCCTATCGTCCACCTCGATGACTTTGTAATCCAGCACATGTGTCGGATCTGGTTCATATTTCCGTAGATTAACACATGGAAAACATTACGCACCTGGGATAGAATAGGCGGCAAGATAAGCCTGTAGGCCAAGGTTTCAATTCGCTCCAGTATCTCAAACGGACCTACGTACCTACGTACCTTGGGTTCAGTTTTCCTTTCTTTCCAAATCGCAATAATCCTCTCATCGGTGACACCTTGAGGAAGACATGATCGACTACTTGAAATTCCAAAAGCTTACTCCGCTTATCTGCATAACTCTTTTAACGACTCTATGCCTTCTTCAGTCTATCCCGAATTAATTTCACTGCTTCCACCGATTGCTCTACCAACTCTGGGCTTGTGATACTTCTTTCTCCAACCTCATCCCAGCAAATCGGGGTTCTACAAGCCCTTCTATAGAGCGCTTCAAATGGTGCCATTTGGATACTCTGCCGGTAGCTATTATTGTACGCGAATTCCACCAAATGTAGTTGATCCTCCCATCCGCCTTTAAAATCTATGACGCATGCTCGCAGCATATCCTCAAGCGTCTGAATCGTCCCTTCTGACTGTCCGTCTGTCTGTGGATGGTACGTAGTGCTAAACTGCAGTCGGGTTCCCATAGCATCTTGCAAGCTTTTCCAAAAGTTTGCAGTAAATTTGGGATCTCTGTCGTATGTAATTGTTACAGGCACTCCATGTAGTCTCACGACTTGCCTCATGTACAGCTCGGCGCATCTATCCATTGCGAAATCCTTTCGCACAGGAATGAAGTGGGCATACTTGGTCAATCTGTCCACGACTACTCATATAGAGTCAGGGCCTCTCTGGCTCCTCGGAAGTCCCATCACAAAATCTATAGTTATATGCTCCCACTTCCATTCAGGAATTTCCAGTGGTTGTAATAATCCTCCAAGCTTACAGTACTGCGCTTTTACTTGCTGGCATGTCAAACACTTAGCCACATATTTCGCCATATCCACCTTCATTCTGTTCCACCAATAGTGCTGTCGCAAGTTCTGATACATTTTCATACTTCTAGGGTGGATACTATAATTGCTCCTATGAGCCTCCGACAAGATCCTTTCCCTGAGTCCTTCATCCTTTGGCACATATAGTCGTCCTCGGAACTTCAGGATTCCGTCCTCTGACACCTGAAACTCTGGTTTTCTCTTTGTCACTTCCATCTCCAGGATCTTCTGAATCTTTGGGTCTATAGACTATAGGGCCTTTATTCCTTCCTGGACCTCAATTTCCCTCAATGTAGCCATTAAGCTGGACAACGGGCGGACTTCCAGTCTGAACTCAGAGTCTCTCAAGTTCTCGATCATCGACCAACTTCTTACCAATAGACAAGCGATGCTCGACTTCCAACTAAGCACGTCTGCTACTCTGTTTGCTTTCCGAGGGTGATATAGTATATTACAATCATAGTCTTTGAGCTTTTCCATCCACCGACGCTGCCTCATATTCAGCTCTTTCTAGGAAAACAGATAATTTAAGCTCTGGTGGTCGGTGTAAATCTGAAACTTTTCGCCATATAGTTAATGTATCCAAATCTTCAGAACGAATATAATCGCTGCTAGCTCCAGATCATGCGCCGAGTAGTTCATTTCATGTGGCCTTAGCTGTCAGGATGCGTAGGCCACTATTCTTCCACGCTGCATCAATACATAGCCCAATCCTTTCAGCAAGGTATCGCTGTATATTTCATAGCCCTTTGGTCCTGATGGAATTGTCAACACCGATGCGGTCGTCAATCGATGTTTGAGTTTTTGGAAACTCCTTTCACACTTGTCTATCCATTCAAACCTTGTTTCCTTCTTTTTTAGCCTCATTAATGGGATGGCTATGGATGAAAACTTCTCCACAAATCATCTGCAATACCTTGCAAATCCCAAGAAACTCCTGACTTCAGTGACCGTAGTAGGCCTAGGCCAATTCGTTACCACTTCGATCTTCGTAAGATCCACTGCAATTCCTTCTCTAGATACCACAAGAACAAGAAACGCTACATTGTTCAGCCAGAACTCGCATTTACTCAATTTAACATATAGTGAGTGTTTCCTCAGGATCTGCAGGACAATCCTCAAGCGTTCCTCATGTTCTTCGTCACTCCTCAAGTAGATCAGGATATCGTCAATAAAACTATGACGAATTTGTCTAGGAATTCCTTAAACACTCGATGCATTAAATCCATCAGTGCAGCTGGGGCATTGGTTAGTCCAAAAGGCATCACTACGAACTCATAATGACCATACCTAGTCCTAAAAGCAGTCTTAGGTATGTCTTCCTTCTTGATCCTCAACTGGCGGTACCCGGTCCTCAGGTCAATCTTTGAGACTACCGCTGCTCCTTGCAACTGATCAAATAGATCATCGATTCTTGGCAGTGGGTACTTGTTCTTCACTATTACCTGGTTCAACTACCGATAGTCAATGCATAAACATAAAAACCCATCCTTCTTCCTTACAAACAATATCGGTGCTCCCCACGGAGAAGCACTCGATCAGATAAATCCCTTATCCAGCAGTTCCTGCATATGCACCTTTAACTCCTTTAATTCTGACAGGGACATCCTATAAGGTGCCTTCGCGATCGGCTCCGTTCCAGGAGCTAACTCGATCACAAATTCTATCTCTCGCTCCGGTGGCAATCTTGGCAACTCTTGGGGAAACGTTAAAAATTCACGCACTATCGGGATACTCTCTAGTTTTGGCTTTTTGGTAGTCGTGTCCATTATTGCCACTGAGTATGCCTGACACCCTTCAAACATCAACCTGGTCACTTCTAGAGATGAGACTAAGGGAATCGAGATTCCTCCTCGCCTTCCTACCAATTCAAAGCTAGGGTGGCCTTCAAGGTAAAAGCGAATTGTCCTATTACCACAATCTACTACTGCCCCCTACTTACCAAGCCAATCCATCCCTATGATCACGTCAAAATCATACATGGGTAATACAACTAGATCAATACTCTCCTTACTCCTCCAATCACTTTTTCACAACCAACACAGCCCAAAGAAACAGTATTTTATCCTTTAACGGAGTGGCAACATGCAGAATTATATTCAACAGTTTTAACTTCATACCCACAGATTCAGCAAACGGAGCAGACACAAATGAATGCGTGGCACCAGCATCGTACAATGCATATGCAGCTTGGTCGCACAAGTAAACCGTACGTGTGACCACGCCTGGTGCTTCCTCCGCCTCCTTGCGGGCTACCGCATAAACTCTTCCCTGACTCGGTGGTCGATTCTGCTCGACCTGAGAAGTGGCAGTCAACGGTCCAGATTGCGGTCTTTGTGACATTCTTATTTCTAGTCAATTTCAGGCTCATTATCGAGAAGTGTATATCTAGAGATGTATTTCAGTCGTATTCCACTCGAATCTGATCAATTCGAGTAAACTGACCAAAAAGGAAAGGCTAACGCATAGACCCTCACAATTACATGACAACCAAAACCGCTCCGAATTAACTAGCCCTAAACGTAATATGAATCACGGGGTCGATATGCTTAATGTCTGCAAAAGCCGCTCGTCGGTTCGAGATAAGCTAGAACCACGTCTGGCAGAGAAAACCATTAGAAATGAGTCTTGAAAATTGGAAATGGAGAATTCTGGAACATTACAATTAGATTGACCGTCGCCTTATCGAAGAATTTTGGAACGAGAAAAATGGCGTTCTGAACGTCGGGGGTAAAATGATCGTTTTGCCCCTCAAGCTTAGAACTTTGCCCTTGCATTTGAAGAAGGGCGTTTTGGAATTTAGATACCCCTTAAGGCTACCGAATTCAAGAAGAAAGGATTGCCATTGGATCACCTTGGGAAGACAAGGTGGACAAGTGTCAATGGATGGCTTAGAGAATGGTCATATCTACTTTTGCCCACCTACCATTCAAAGCATTAACCAAGAGCCTTGAATATAGTCTTCTCACTCTCTCTCCTCACCCATTTGGCTGGCCACCACCCCAAGAACTCACGCCACTCCCTCTTCTTCTTTCTTCTTCACAACCTATCGCCGACCAGTTTCTGGTCTCTCTGTTTGGCCATTCCGGCCACCACTTGGACCCTGGCCACCCACATCAACCTAGATCTATGTCTTACCGATGTCCTCAAAGTGGAAGCGAGGCATTTGGACCACCGAGGAGTTCCGATCAAGCATTTTCCCAGAAGTCGACGGAAACTGACCCAACCCAATGTAGGTCCAGTTTTTGACCCTTTTGGAGGCGGAAATGTTGGATTTTCGAGGTCAAATTTTGTGGAGACCTGGTGGACATTTAGATGAATCTGTGATAAAAATTGAGGTTCAATTTGATGATTTTTTGACCCTGAACTGGTATTGTAAACCTTGCACACAAACTACCGGATTTTGACTTTGGAGGAATCGGCGACGTTCGATGAGTTTTCGGCGACCAATCGACTTCAAATCTTCGGTGAGCCTCCCAAACCCTTAGTTAGACATGTTAAGAGGTAGGATGAGGATTAAATGATGAATTTAGAGGAGAATTAGGTAGGGACACATCCGATTTACACAGAACCAAACATTGCTTGGGTCGATTTTGTGCAAACCGAATCTGTGAGGGGGCTGATGATGGATGATTCGAGTCACAAATTGGTGATTAAGGCATGTTAAGATGTTAAGGATTATGCTATGGAGGATTAGGATTCACGGATGGTTGAATTAGACTTGAAAATTCATGGAATTGATTGGATTTTATTAGGTTGCGCGAAAAAGTCTGGTTGTGGACATTGAGGGCCGAAACTTTGGAGGCTCAAGAGGAGTAAATTGTGTGATCAAACCCAATGTAAGGGAACTCCTAACTTTATGTCAGGTTTAATTTGATCGATTTAGGAGGATATTCCAAAGGGGTTGTTTTTAAAATGCCCTAATTGGTTGTAGAAAGTCATGTGTGATATTGTTGTGTTTAAATTATGTGCCATGTCGAATGTCATTGATTGTCTTACGTGTCATGAATTTTCAAATTGTGCAAGAGATGCACTTGTTGTTTTGTTTGTGCATTGAACAGTGAATCATGGCATGAGCACGACATGGCAAGGTCCTAAGGTGTATGAGACGCGGGGCGAGAGATGGATACCCTGATGCGATGAGATTGCGGGGTGGAGTTGATATTGTGTGGCGCCTTGATGCGATGAAATTGCGGGGTTGGGATAGTTACGGTCTTGATGCGAATTACTTGCAGGACGGAGAGGCCCTGAGGCGTATGAGAAGCATGACAGGAGATGTATACCCTGATGCGACGAGATCGCAGGGTGGAGTTGATGTCGTGTGGCGCCCTGATGCGACGAGATCGCGGGGTTGAATTGGCCACGATCCTGAGGCGAACTATTCGTGGGACGGAGTTATGAGATGGTGATATTGGCCTGAAGATTCATTGGTACCTGATGCGTTTACGCGGGTTGCCGATGATGGTTTGATGCGTTTACGCGGACCGAGCTTGAAGCGATTTAATCGCGAGCTAGAAATTAAGGCAGGTGGAGATTGGTGGGTGTGGTGAAGTGGTAGGCCGAGTGTGCATGATCATCTGAGTGTGATGTGAAGTCATCATTGCATGCCTGTCATCTATATGTTGATGTTTTATAGATTTGTGCTTGATGCGCCTGTATGATTATGAGTTTAAAATATCGGGATAGATGATTGCCTGAGTAGACGGTCGGCCTAACCTAGGGTTAGGAACCACCTTACTGAGAATTATATCTCACCCCAATGGGGGCTTAATTTTTCAGGTTTCAATCGAAGGAAGCGCGAGCTTGCCAAGGATTGGCATTCGAAGAGATAGTTGACCCATTTGTATTTACAATGGATTTGTCTTTTGTGATATTAGGGATTGAACTTCTGATTGTTGAATTAGGAATTGAACCTTTGGAATTGGTTAATGTGACTTGATGTATCTTTGTGTCCTAAGTCATCGGGTGTTGTTGTATTAATATGATCGGAGTTGGCATCGCTTCCGCATGCGTGTTTCTTTCAGTGTTTAGAACTTTGACTGTTGGATCCTGGAGTTTTCAGAAAAGTACGGCTTGGTGGGATGTTCGCACCCTCGACGGGTTCGGGGCCTGACATACCCGTTTAATTTGGTATGAGAGCAAGGTCAGCTCAATCCAATGTGATTGAGGTTTAGAGTGATAAGGAGCGATGACTTGAGGACAATTAGATATTGAGGCCTATAGGGCTAGGCATGGATTGTTGAGTCTCGAGGATGGTAGGCTTGAACTTGTGTACACTTTAATGGTCCTAGAGTTGACTTTAATGGATGACCTTGAGCCATGTGATGATTAAGGTTTAAGTAGAAGTAAGCTGGGATTAAAGAGCCATAAGCATTGATTTTGAGGTATTAATTGTGCTTGAGGATAGTAGAAAATTGCTTATGAATGAGGAGTCATGAGCCTGGATATGAGGTTGCTAGGGAATGAATTATGAATGATGGATCAATTGAAGTGTATGATTGTGATCTTGGTTTATCAATGACCCCAACTCGAGAAGTACGAGTTATAAAGAGACAGCTAGTATTGGTGGATTCAGGCTTGAACTACGCGATATCTTGATGGTTTTAGTTATCGATTGTTATTGACAACGTTGGGTGATATGAGTTGTGATAAATACAAGGAGTATCTGAATTGAAGATCAGTTGTGATCGGATGCATAGGGATTTAATTTGAATGTTGACTGGACTTGAGATATATAATGGAATATAGGCAAGTGATCTGTGAGATATGACGGTCATGTTGTGCTTATGTTTACGGCTTGGAACGAAAGTTGATGCAGTGACTTATCACTGTTAGGCTTAATAAACCATCGCTTGGTATGGGACAAGTTGATGGGATACCTATAAACTGTAATGAAACAAGATATGGGACATGTGGAGCGGGGCTTTCTCCGTAGATATATGACTTGGGACAACCTGCAACGGCCAAGTCTGATGAGGGCAGGTAGTGATCGCCAGGACAGAGAGGTCCGGACATGGAGTGGCTCCTAGCAAGCTTCTAAGATGGAAAGAGGCAAGAATGACCCAAGTTATAACTTGAAAGGGGAAGTCTAGGTATTGGGTTGAGTCTAATTGTGAATAAGAGATGAATGGCACTAGATTGACTCTCATCAACAATGATTGAAAGTGGCACGACCTGTGTAATGGCGCCTATGAGCGGCATGGTTAAAAGTTTCGTGCTTGACAGTAGATGCCCTTGGAAAAGTGATGGTTGTGATGGGCCTATTGGGCATGTTTGATAATTGCCTCATGTGATTGACTTGGCCAAGGTAAAACTGAGAGGTTAGACGACGTATGGGTTTATAGCCATGGAACCGAGACATATTGAGATGAGATAGTCTGTTGTGACTATGCTAGAGTGGCTGATGCTTTTAGGCCTAGAGTGTGAACTATTGACTCAATGAGTTGCTGCCTTGAGTGTTTGTTTGACAGTTGCCTAGTTGAGTCTAGCCTAATAATAGCTATTAGTTGAGAAGTTGGCTCGTTGAGGTTGGCTCGAGGAATGATTGCTAAGTAATGATGATTTGGGATCCTCGAATAATTGGCAATTAATTGAGAATTGCCTAAGAACCATTAGGGGGTTGGTTGATGGTGAAAGATATTGAGATGAGCAGCCTGAGACTGATATATTTGAATAGATGACTTAAATCTTTAATTCCTAGGGGGAAATCATAGTGGTTCAGGAGATATGAGAGCCAAAGGACGTTGAACGACGATAGTATGGTCGTAGAAGAGCATCGGGCTCGAGTATACGTGGTATGGAAAATTCGAGAGCTGATGTGGATCTTGAGAATTGAGTACTAAAAGAAAATATGGCTCGATCGGTTAATCGTATGAGATCCAAGAGCTGAATGGGTCGTGAAAACTTATTGATTAAGCAAACTAGAGTAAGAACGGCTAAGATTGTCGAAGTCATTGTAGTGATAAATGCTCGTGCTGACGAGTTAAGTGAAAGAAGTCACGATAAAGGTGACTCTGAGTTATTTCATTCACATGGGAAAGTGAATGTGTGGGAAGAACCATGAGAGTTTTGAAAAGCTTGTGAAGTTGTGAATAAGAATGAGAATGACAGAGTTTGATGGAAGAATGAAAGTTGAAATTGTCTCCCTCTGGATTGAGGACCTTAATGAGAAAACCTTAGAGGTTTTGGGCACACTAGAGAAAGAAAGTGACTTTAGCAGTACTAGCCCTAAGAGGCTATCGAGGATTGGTGAAAGGTCACTAGAGGAAGGGTTTCCTCGAAGGCATGAGGTCTTCCTAGACTACCTCTGTTGAGTTGTTTGATGGAAAGTATCATTTTGGGGTTGCTCGAGGCAAGGATTGTTTGGATTCTGATACTGTTGCAAGGATCATAGGATGATCAGCCAGTATGAGACAGAGTTCTCAAGGTCGCTTAGGCATATGGTAAAGGTGGTCAAAGACCCTTGAATAAGATGAGTAAGTCCCTGAGTGGATTGAAACTTGAGAATCATAAAGCTGATTGTTGTTCCTAATTTCGAGGAATGGTGATGGGACTCAGCAAATGAGGAGAATGGTCGAGAGATTTATGAATAAGAGAACTCCTGCTCATGGATTACGAGTAAAGAAATGTTCACTATGAGTATGGAACGTGCCTACGGGAAATGGCTGATTACTTGGGCGTAAGACACATAGTGAAAAGTGAGTAGTAAGTCTTTTCTATTATGAATGAGGTCGAAGAAGAATCGGTATGCTGGATTGCCTGAAGTTAATGATTTCCTCGGATCGGTTGATTGAATTAGAACCCTGAGAAATGAAATCATGAGTTGCTATTCCCTAAAGAATAGGGCATTGTTCTTAAAGGGTGATTGGACCGTGAATTGGTCATTGACGAAAAGAAAAGAGAACGGACTTGGTAGTCCTGACTGGTTATGATTCTAATGAATGGTGTAGTAAATGAAAAGAGCGCCTAGAGAATACTTGCAAAGTGATTTAAGGTGATCGAATTGAGCATTCGATAAGTGAACTGGTAAAGACCTAAGGACGAACAGATATTGTCACTGGAGGTGACTGAGTTATGGGAAAGAGAATGTGAAAGCATGGTGGCATTTGAATCATAGAGTAAAGGTATCGTTGTCGGCACAGACTCCAAGGTTGCCGTCCTATGGAATGAAAAGGACAAGGTGAATTTGAAGTGAGAAAATACCACGGAGTTGTGTAGTTACTTCCTTAGGGTAAGAGACCCTATTTAAAAGGAAGAAAGACTTTAAATTGTCTTAGTATTATGATTGAGCGTCTGTACTGAGAAAGAGGACGCAGAACTTGAATGACTTCTGGAAGTGAAATTCGAGAGACAGTCTTGTAGACAATGTTGAATTCCAAGATGATGTCGACGTTCAGTGGAACAAACGGAATTGGATAAGGTCGCCTTAGTGAGTATGGAACTCGGAGACTAAAGTACTAATGCTTCTCGAGGGAAGAGTGACCCGAATAAATAAAATGTCGTGCGGTCCTAGAAGAGACTCATGATGATAGAGAGCCGAGGTCTGAGCTCTCAAGTGAGAAGTGCGAATGATAGTTGGCAAGATACGACACTTGGTGGAAGGAAGTTGATAATAGTCAAACTAAGTGCCTAGGGAATGATTGAGTTGGTTGTTACCATCTCGAGAGACGATGGTTGAACTCATGTAAGGAGCTATGAGAAACATGAACGGTCTTTGAGAGTGTCGTATGGGCTCTAAGAAAATGTCTATTGCATGCTAAGTGTGAAGAGCGCAAGTTGTGGACCTGATGAAGTAGGATTTACGCATTGGAATAAGTGATAAATCCTTTGAGAACCGAAATGAGTGATGAATCGACTATAGTCGATGTGGGTTGCGAGAAGTTGAGATTTACTAGGATTGATGAACTGCAATAGACGGACCGTGAAAAGATTTCCTACAAGAGCTGCTCAATTGGTGAAATGGACTAAGGACGAGTCGTGACACGAATAGGTGAATGAACGTGAAAGAAGTTTTCGAAGACTCGAGTTAAGCTGTTGACTACGCCATTTATGACGATTCCGGTTGGAAAATTGAAATGCTTATGAAGGTCGTAATGACACGATGCAGAATGGAACTTGAGGCATAACAAGATGATTTGAATTGGATGTTGCTTGTGCGTCGTGACAATAATGCCATATGAATTGGCATGCTTAGAGCATGATTGGAATTGGTTTGCGAATATTCTCGCAACAAAGTTTGGAAAAAAATCTTACTTGGGTGGAAGAAGATTCAAGTTTATATCTACTCCAAAGATATTGAGTAGTAATTTTCTGAGAGGAATTGAACGAGAGGCAACGCCGAAAGATGAAATTGCTTGTGGATATAGAGTGTTGCATGGATAAAGGAAAGACCTCGAAGTTATGTGAATAATAAGAGATTTCGGTTGGAAAATTGAAACGCTTATGAAGGTCGTAATGACAAGATGCAGAATGGAACTTAAGGCATAACAAGATGATTTGAATTAGATGCTGCTTGTACGTCGTGACAATAATGCCATATGAATTAGCGTGCTTAGAGCATGATTGGAATTGGTTTGCGAATATTCTCGCAACAAGGTTTGGAAAAAAATATTACTTGGGTGGAAGAAGATTCAAGTTTATATCTACTCTAAAGATATCGAGTTGTAATTTTCTGAGAGGAATTGAACGAGAGGCAACGCTGAAGGATGAAATTGCTTGTGGAAATTAGAGTGTTGCATGGATAAAGAAAAGACCTCGAAGTTATCTAAACAATAAGAGATTAAGAGCATAGACTGCATAACGGGAATTGAAAGTGAAACACGCGGAATGAAGAGATTACCCAATTGTTGTTATAGTGATATTCGTATCGCTAAGGAAGGTTGGATTGTTTGATGGATGCTTACCGTTGAGAATTAAACACGGATTAATTGGCAATGGAGAGACAGATCTTCCCTCAAGAAGTAAGAGATTCAACTCTTAAATTAGAAGTTCGCTAATGGACTAGCATGATGGTCACTAGAAACACCTAGCTTGAAGGACAAAAGGAAATTGAGGTGTGCCATGATTAAACATCGATACTGGAAGTATTATAGGAATGAAAGAAACCCTTGAGATCCATGGACGGAAGTACGAGTCCAGCATTGAAGAAAAACTTAAGGAGATGACCGCATTGAAATTCAAAGGGAGAATTATAGTGTTTCCTAGGATGGCACAAAGATGTGCCAAGATGCATATATATATATATATCGGTGATAAGGTTGAAAGTTAAAATTTGTCTATCTTGTAGTCGAACACTAGACGTGTCGACGGAAGGGAAGGACATGACGATGAGAGTTGAAGGACCACTTTGATTCAAGGGAATTTTCGGATGGAGTCGAGAATAGATTGCTACGGAAATAACCATGTAAATGTTTAGGGAGTTAAGGGGGTTATAACTCGATTTGATTAATGAAGTACAAATTGATAAAGTCCTTGGATCTCTATTGGTGTGAAAGGAAGTTTGAAGGGAGTGATACGCAAAAAGGTATGAACAGTAAGAGTGCATGCTAGTGAGGGCTTGGTAATAATGGTTATAAATAAATGAAAGAGATAAGGTGAATGCTCGAGGAAGAGCTGCTGGCAAATGATATGAATACCGAAAGAAAATGGAGAGAAGCGAATCAGATTAAGGGCTAAAGGAGACAAGTCTGTCACACCCCGCGACCTAGGTACGATTGCGCGAACATCCTTGCAAGCAAACCAACAAAAATCTCTCGGCAGTCCCAAGATTCACCAATATGAGTCGAGAGATATACTAAATACATCACACATACGGAAGCGATGCTCCAATAAATCCCCGTATAATATATATATTATATATAGATTAAGTGGGACCTGGATAGCATATATCATTCATACATCAAGGCGTACTATTCTTATAACCCAAATAATAAGCCTGCTAAACAAAAAGGCGACAGGGTAAGCATATCAAAAGGAAACATCCACAAAGCAGGGTCAGGTCGCCAGTCAAGATCAATCCACCAACTCAAATATCCTAGGATGAGCTGCTGGAGTCGTCCGTGTCCTCTGCGTCCTCAGTAGGCTCATACTCGGAAAACATCTTAGACGGGACCTTGGTAGAATCCTCCATGGTCGCCTCTTGCGACGGCTCAGCGAGATCACCCTCGGATGCCTCCAAAACTATGACCTCCTCCTGCTTCTGCTCCTCGGCAAACTCCAAAGTCGGTGTCCACTCTTGTCCATTCCTACAACCTACTACCGACCCCTTGGGCAACTCATGCTCCGCTACAATCTAGCACCAGTCGAGTATGACACCCGGAGGTACCTCGTGGGGCTTTAGTGGCCTAATCTGTGTGTCTCCCTCCATCTTGAACCACGCCTCGAACCTATGAGGCTTCCACTCAGGCTTACCCTCGTCCACCCATATAACGGTACACTTCCTCACATATACGTTCCCCCGCCTATCCGGGAACTCATCATTATACGTCGTCATCTCCTTTGGGTCCCCAAAACGTATTGGCCACATAACTATGACCTAGGATCTATAAAATAAGATTTCCCCAAAGGGGGTGAGATACACATCTCAGTAAGAAAAACCTAACCCCAGGTCAGGTTGACAGTCCACTCAAGTAGTCACATTCCTCAACAGATCCAGACTCAATAAATATACATGCATGTCATCACAATCAAGAAACAACAACATACAGAAGACAGGCATGCAGTTATGATCTCGTGTCACATTCAAGTGCACATGTATTCTCAGCCTGCCACTTCACCACATCTATTAGCCTCCGCCTGCCTCTTTCTCTAGCCCGCGAACTAGTCGCCTCAGGCTCGGTCCGCGAAAACGCATCAGACTATCATCGGTGACCTGCGTAAACTCATCAAGTCTCAATGAATCTCCAGGCAATGCTCATTAATTCATGCTCCATCCCGCGAATCCTTCACATCAGGACCGTGTCTATCTCAACCCCGCGACTTCGTCGCATCAGGGCGCCACCTAACTATACTTCACCCCGCGACCTCGTTACATCAGGGTCTCAACCTCTCGCCCACGTCTTACACGCCTCAGGGCCTCGCTACGCCATTCTCATGCCACCTCATATCATACGCCTTGATTTCCAATCCAATTTCACACTCACCGGCAAGTGGGCATTCAAGTGCATTTCATAAATTTCGCGACATGCAAATCAATTCAAATGATATATAAACATGACAAACAACTCAGGCATAGATAATGTCACACAATCATACTTTAACGTTTTAGGACATATCAAGGTTACCCCATTTGTCAATTTCTCTTAAACTAATCTAATCGACCCTCGACTTACCCAATCGAGTCCAATCCCTCTAGCCTTCATTTAGGAATTTCCTTACCTTAGCTTGACAACACCAATTACTCCTCTTTGAGCTCCAAAGTTTTGGCCAACCCCAAATCCAAGAGTCAATTTGTCGCGCAACCTAGAATATTCAATCGATGCATCAATGTCCAAGTCCAATTCCTCAATTCATCAATCCAAATCATCCATAACTCAACTCTCAACACTTCATCATATCACAATCATCAAACTTGCAGCTCAAATCATCACCTAAAGCTCTTAACAGATTCGGTTTGGCCCGGCATTGAACCGATTCCATTCGATTCTATTCATGCCGGGTCCAACCGGTCCTATTCTACTCCAAGTCTATTAATTATATATTATCCTACCTCTTATAATGTCTACCTAAGGGTTTGGGAGGCTCATCGGTTGTTTGGAGTCGGTTGGTCGCCGGAAACCTGTAGAAACTCGCCGGAACGCGTAGGGTCAGAATACTAGCAGATTCTGTCCAAAATGTTCAAGGCCGGTTCGTGGTCAAAAACTTATCAAATAAATCCCTAAATTTTTACCATAGAAAACTATATGTGTCTACTAAGCCTCCACGAAATTTGAGCTCAATATTCAAAGGTTTCAGGTATCAAAAGGACTAAGAATCGAACTTACCTCTAGTTGGTTCCTAATCTGTCGGCTCTCGGGAGATTGCTTGCCCAGAACTCCACAGTGCTCCAAATGACCTGATTCTTGTTGGAGGACGTCGGCGAGACGTGGATCTACGTCTGGGTGGTTGACTGACAGCAGATGATGGCCGGAGGTGGTGATCGTGGCCGGCGAACAGGCGGCGTGGGTCTGGTCGGCGGTGACAGAACAGAGAAGAAGAAGAAGAAGACTTGCTCGATTCTTTGGGGGGATTGGTCTGGCAGAGTAGAAGGGTGACGAGAGAGAGAGGAGAGAGAATTTATTATATCCAAATTTTTACGTCAATGGCTTTGAATGTTAGGTGTGGAAAAGGTGACATGACCCTAACCCTTACATCTTTGACACTGGGCTAATTGCTTTCTTCATGGAGATCCAATGGTCACCTTTTGTCCTTCATTTTCGGCAGCCAAGGGAGGACACAATGCCCATATTTCCCTTATTCAATTATAAAATCAAAATCCTAAGCTTGAGGGGCAAAACGATCATTTTACCCCCGACATTCCGAACATCGTTTTTCTCGTTTCCAAGATTATTCGATAGGGCGACGGCCAATCCAAATGACGTTGGAATTCTTTATTTTTCATTTCAAACTTTTCAGAACCCGTTTTTGATAGTTTTCTATATCAGACGTGATTCCAGCCTATCCCGAATTGACGGGCGGCTTTTGCATACATTACGCGTATCGACCCCATGACTCTCATCATATTTAGGGCTTATCAATTCATGGCGGCTTTGGTTGTCATGTAACTGTGAGGGTTTATCATTAGTCCCTATGGTCTCGATCGTCACAGTTCGATTTGAGATAATTTTGCAAATCATACGCTGGTTAAGCGGCATCACCCGCGCTCCAGTCGTACGACATTCGCATGGTAATCCTTAATCGTTCTTAGATCGGCCTTTTGGTGGTTCTAGATATCTCCACAACAATCCTTATGGTCAAAGCGTCATTTCCTATCCGAGTCGCCTAGTTCCACGTACTTTGTCTCTCGTTGGCCTTTCCCCTTTGGTCAATTTACTCAAATTGATCAGATCTGAGCAAAATTCGACTGAAATACATCGCATGACATATACAAACTTCTCATTACAGAGTCTGAAGTTGATTGGAAATCAGAATGTCACAAAGTCCTAAGGAATGATGGCCTTGGGTTGGAAGGGATGAGCAAGATCGTCAAGCCATGGAAGGGATTATCCGAAAGAATGAGGATGCGATGAGGCACCAATACCCCAAAGGATTGGATGGGTAGAAGGTTGCGAATTTCGAGGACGAAATTTTGTTAAAGGGGGAAGAGTTGTGACATTCTGATTTCCAGTCAATTTTAGGCTCATTAATGAGAGTGTATATCTAGAGATGTATTTCAGTCGTATTCCGCTCGAATCTGATCAATTCAAGTAGGCTGACCAAAAGGGAAAGGCTAACACGAGACGAGGTAGGTGGACCTAGGGAACTCGGATAGGAAACGACGCTTTCGCCGTAAGGATTGTCGAGAGAACTAGCGATAGACCCTCATAATTACATGACAACCAAAGCCGCCCCGAATTAACGAGCCCTAAACGTGATATGAATTACGAGGTCGATACGCGTAATGGCTGCAAAAGTCACCCGTCGGTTCGGGATAGGCTGGAACCACATCTGGCAGAGAAAACCATCAGAAATGAGTCTTGAAAATTGAAAATGGAGAATCAAGAATTCCAACATTATAATTGGATTGACAGTCGCCCTACTGAAGAATTCTGGAATAGGAAAAACGACGTTCTGAACGTTAGGGATAAAATGACCGTTTTACCCCTCAAGCTTAGAACTTTGCCCTTGCATTTGAAGAAGGACATTTTGGACTTTATATTCCCCTTAAGGCTGCCGAATTCAAGAAGAAAGGATGGCTATTGGATCATCTTGGGAAGACAAGGTGGACAAGTGTTAATGGATGGCTTAGAGAATGGTCATATCTACTTTTGCCCACCTACCATTCAAAGCATTGACCAAGAGCCTTGAATTCCTACTCTCTCTCCTCACTCATTTGGCCGGCCACCACCCCAAGAACTCTCGCCACTCCATCTTCTTCTTTCTTCTTCACTACCCATCGCCGACCAGTTTCTGGTCTCTCTGTTTGGCCATTCCGGTGACCACCTCCGGCCAGCACTTGGACCCCGGCTAGCCACACCAACCTAGATCTATTTCTTGATGACGTCCTCGAAGTGGAAGCGAGGCATTTGGAGCACCGAGGAGTTCCGGCCAAGCATTTTCCCGGAAGTCGACGAAAATTTACCCAACCCGAGGTAGGTCCGGTTTTTGACCCTTCTGAAGACCGAAATGTTGGATTTTTGAGGTCAAATTTTGTGATGATCTAGTGAACTTGTAGATGAATCTGTGATAAAAATTGAGGTTCAATTTGATAAATTTTTTACCATGAACCGATCTTGTAAACCTTGCACAGAAACTGCCAGGTTCTGACTTTGGAAGAACCGGCGACATCCGACGAGTTTCCTGCGACCAATCGACTCAAATCATCGGTGAGCCTCCCAAAACCATAGATAGACATGTTAAGAGGTAGGATGAGGGTTAAATGATGAATTTGGAGGAGAATTAGGCAGGGACACATTCGGTTTACACAGAACCAAACATAGCCCGGGTCGGTTTTGTGCAAACGAATCTGTGAGGGGGCTGAAGATGGATGATTCGAGTCACAAATTGGTGATTAAGGCATGTTAAGATGTTGAGGATTATGCTATGGAGGATTAGGATTCATGGATGGTTGAATTAGACTTGGAAATTTATGGAATTGATTGGATTTCATTAGGTTGCGCGACAAGTCCGGTTGTGGACATTGGGGGCTGAAACTTTAGAGGCTCAAGAGGTGTAAATTGTGTAATCAAACTCAACGTAAGGGAACTCCAAAACTTATGCTAGGAAGATTGGACTTAATTGGGTGAGTCAAGGTTTAATTTGATCGATTTAGGAGGATATTCCAAAGGGGTAGTTTTTAAAATGCTCTAAGTGGTTATAGAAAGTCATGTGTGATATTGTTGTGTTTAAATTGTGTGCCATGTCGAATGTCATTGATTGTCTTACATGCCATGGATTTTCAAATTGTGCATGAGATGCACTTGTTGTTTTGTTCGTGCATTGAATAGTGAATCATGGGATGAGCACGACATGACGAGGCCCTGAGGCGTATCAGACGTGGGGCGGGAGATGGATAACCTGATGCTACGAGATCGCGGGGTGGAGTTGATATTGTGTGGCGCCCTGATGCGATGAAATCGTAGGGTTGAGATCGCCACGGTCCTGATGCAAATTACTCGCGAGACAGAGAGTCCCTGATGCATATGAGACGCGGGGCACGAGATGTATACCTTGATGCGACGAGATCGCAGAGTGGGGTTGATGTCGTGTGGCGCCCTGATGCGACGAGATCACATGGTTGAGTTGGCCACAATCCTGATGCGAACTATTCGCAGGACGAAGTTATGAGATGGTGATATTGGCCTGGAGATTCATTGGAACCTGATGCATTTACGCGGGTTGCCGATGACAGTCTGATGCGTTTACGCAGACCGAGCCTGATACGATTTAATCGCAGGCTAGAAATTGTGGCAGGCGAAAATTGGTGGATGTGGTGAAGTGACAGACCGAGTGTGCATGATCATTTGAGTGTGACATGAAGTCATCATTGCATACCTGTCATATGCATGTTGATGTTTTATTGATTTGTGCTTGATGTGCCTGTATGATTATGAGTTTGAAATATCGTGATAGATGACTGCCTGAGTGGACCAGCCGGCCTAACCTAGGGTTAGGACCCACCTTACTGAGAACTATATCTCACTCCAATGGGGGCTTAATTTTTCAGGTTCCGATCAAAGGAAGCGGAGCTTGCCAAGGATTGGCATTCGAAGAGATAGTTGACCCATTTGTATTTAGAATGGATTTGCCTTTTGTGATATTAGGGATTGAACTTCTAATTGTTGAATTAGGAATTGAACCTTTGGAATTGGTTAATGTGACTTCATGTATCCTTGTGCCCTAAGTCATCGGGTGTTGTTGTATTAATATGATTGAAGTTGGGATCGCTTCCGCATGCGTGTTCCTTTCAGTGCTTAGAACATTGGCTGTTGGATCCTGGAGTTTTCAGAAAAGTACGGCTTGGTGGGATGTTTGCGCACTCGCCGGGTTCGGGGCATGACAGTCTCTGTCCTTGAGGTCGACTCGCCGGAGCTTGGTTTTGGTAGTCCTCATCTTGTTACCCAACTGACCACATTTAAAGCAAGCTCCAGCCCTTACTAAGCATGGCCCATTTCCATGCCTTCAGCCACAAAGGCGGCAGTTCCAATTTATGGGATTTGGCGGCTTCACAAGTTTTTTCCTTAGTGGAGGCACAAAAAACTTATTGCCCGCCATCGGTCTCTTGCCCATCTGGCGGTTGTCTCTGAATGGGGTAAACCGTAATTTAGTTGCGGTTCCTCTCTTTCTAGTCCCTTTCAATCATCTGGCCCCTCTTATGGATCTCCTTATAAGTCCTCAGGTTTAGAGCAATCATCTGACTACGGAGCTAAGGCCTCAAACCATCAATAAATCTTCGTGCTTTCTCTTGGGGATCCTCTACAGATCGAGGTGCGTACCTTGATAATCTGGAGAACTCGGCCTCATACTGATCTATCGTCAGCTGGTTTTGGCGCAACTGTAAAAATTCCACCTGCTTCCTTTCCCATGCCGTCTCTAAGAAATACTTATCGTTGAACGTTGTCTTAAAGGCTTCTCAGGTTATGGCTGCTCCTTCAGGGAAAACACCATTCTTGATGGCAACCCACCAATCGTTTGCAGTACCCTCCAGCTGGTATACTGCCAGGGGCACTTTTTCCTCATCTGTACACCTCAGCACCCCAAAAGCTTTCTCCAGCTTCTCAATCCACCTAGGTGCTAGCTCGGGGTCTCCAGTCCCGTCGAACTGAGTCAGCTTCAGCTTTATGAATTGTTCCATTAGCTGACCCATCTGTCTGGCCACAACTATTTCCTCTTGGGCATTCACCACCTCATTACCTTGGTTAAGTTCACCCTGGCTTCCATTGCCACCGTTGTTGTTGTTGTTGGCGTTGACGGCACTCCATGCTCTTAATCTCTTATAGTTCACATAACTTCTAGGTATTTTCTTTATCCATGCAACGCTCTCATATCCACAAGCAATTTCGTCCTTTGGCGTTGCCTCTCGTTGAATTCCACTCAGAAAACTACTACTCGATATCTTTTGAGCAGATATAAATTTAAAATCTTCTTCCACCCAAGTAAGATTTTTCCAAATCTTGTTGCGAGAATATTTGCAAACCAATTCCATTCATGCTCCAAGCATGCCAATTCATATGGCATTCTGTCACGACGTACAAGAAGCATTCAATTCAAATCACCTTATTTTGCCTCAAGTTCCTTTCCACATCACATTGTCAAGACTCTATCGACTTTTTGGATTCCGAATAGGAACGCCACTACCAGCTTAGGCATCCACTTGACTCAAGTCCTCGAAAGTGCAATTCACGTCTGTTTCTCCCTTCGCATTACATCTTATATTTAACCCATTTCATCGCTTGAATAGCTCTGGTGGGGAATCTTCCCACGATCCGTCCGTAACAATTCACCAATCTCAGTGAATCTCAACTTCCCACAACTCACATCGACTATAGTTGATTCATCACTCATTCCAGTCCTCAAAGGATTTATCACCTATTCCAATGCGTGAATCCTACTTCATCAGGTCCACAACTTGCGCTCTTCACATTTAGCAAGCAATAAACTTTTCCTTAGAGCCCATATGACACTCTCAAAGACTGTTCATGTTTCTCATGCCTCCATACAAGAGTTCAACCATCGTTTCTCGAGATGATAACGACCCACTCAATCATTCCTTGGGCAATGAGTCCGACGATTATCAATTTCCTTCCACCAGCTGTCGAATCTTCCCAGCTATTCCTCGCACTTTCACTTGAGAGCTCAAACCTTGACTCTTTGTCGTCACAGGTCTTCTCTAGGATCACACGACATTTTTCTTATTCTTGTCACTCTTCTCTCGAGAAGCATTAGTGCTTTAGCCTCTGAGTTCTGTAACTCGCTAATGCGACTGTTCGTTTCACTAAACGTCAACATCATCCTGCAATTCAACATTATCTACAAGACAGTCTGTCGGATTTCACTTCCAAGAGTCATTCAAGTTCTGTGTCATCTTTCTCGGTATAGACACTCAATCATAATACTATGACAATTTAAAGTTTTTCTTCCTTTTACAATAGGGTCTCTTACCCTAAGGAAGTAACTACACAACTCCATGGCATTTTCTCACTTCAAATTCACCTTGTCTTTCCCATTCCATAGGACGTGAACCTTGGAGTCTGCGCCGACGGCGATACCTTTACTCCAAGATTCAAATGCCACCATGCTTTCCCATTCTCTTTCCCATATCTAAGTCACCTTCCATGACATTATCTGTTCGTCCTTGGGTCTTCACCCGTTCACTTGTCGAATGCTCAATTCGATCACCTCAAATCATTTTGCAAGTATTCTCTAGGCGCTCTTTTCATTTACTACACCATTCATTAAAATCATAACCAGTCAGGACTACCAAGTCCGTTCACTTTTCTTTTCGTCAATGACCAATTCATGGTCCAATTACCCTTTAAGAACAATGCCCTATTCTTTAGGGAATAACAACTCATGATTTCATTCCCCTCGGTTCCAATTCAGGCAATCTAGCATGCCGATTCTTCTTCGACGTCATTCATAACGGAAAAGACTTACTACTCACTCTCTACGATGTGTCTTGCGCCCAGGTAATCAGCCATGTCCCGTAGGCATGTTCTATACTCATAACGAACATCTTTTTGTCCATAACACATGAGCAGGAGGTCTATTATTCATAAGTCTTTCGATCATTCTCCTCTTTTGTTGCGTCCTATTACCATTCCTCAAAATCAGGAATAATAACCAACCATAAGGTTCTCAAGTTCCAATCCACTCAAGGACTTACTCATCTTATTCAAGGGTCTTTGACCACCTTTACCATATGCCTAAGTGACCTTGAGAACTCTGTCTCATACCGATCGACCATCCTATGATCCTTGCAAAAGTATTAGAATCCAAACAACCCTTGCTCTCAAGCAATCCTAGGATGATACTTTCCATTGAATAACTCAACAGAGGTAGTCTAGACAGATCTCATGCCTTCGAGGAAATCCTTCCTCTAGTGACCTTTCACCAATCCTCAATAGCCTCTTAGGGCTAGTACTGTCGGGGTCACTTTCTTTCTTCAATGTGCCCAAAACCTCTAAGGTTTTCTTATTAAGGTCCTCAATCTAGAGGGAGACAATTTCAACTTTCATTCTTCCATCAAATTCAGTCATTCTCATTCTTATTCACAACTTCACAAGCTTTTCAGAACTTTCATGGTTTTTCCCATACATTCACTTTTCTCGTGAATGAAATAACTCAAAGTCACCTTTCTCGTGACTTCTATCACCCTGACTCATTAGCACCAGAATTTATCACCACCGTGACTTAAAGAATCTTGGCAGCTCCTTCTCGAGCTTACTTAGCCAATAAATTTTCTCATTTTCATTAAAAATTCTCACGACCCATTCAGCTCTTGGGTCTCGTACGATTAATCGATCGAGCCGTATTCTCTTTTAGTACTCATACTCCAATCACCCATCTTTACTCAATCCTCATGATCCATACCAGTTCTTGGATATTTTCGTATCTCACATGCACAAGCCAAGTGCTACTCTAGCGACCATACTTTGGTCTTTCAATCTTTTTAGATTCTCATGTCACTTGAACCATTGTGATTCCCTCTAGGAATCCAAGACTTATGTCATCTACTCAAGTCTATCAGTCTCCGGCTGCTCATCTCAATATCTTTCACAATCAACTAACCCTCTAATAGTTCTTAGGCAATTCTCAATTAATTGCCAATTATTCAAGGATCCCAAATCGTCCTTGATCAGTAATCCTTCCTCAAGCCAGCCTTAACGAGGCAACTTCTCAACTGACGGCCACTACTAGGCTAGCCTTTACTAGGCAACTGTCAAACAAGCACTCAAGGTAGCAACTCATTGAGTCAATAGCTCATACTCTAGGACTAAAGGCATCCACCACTCTAGCATGGTCACAACAGACTATCTCATTCCCCGCATGCCTCAGTTCCACGGGTATACACCCCCTTCGTCGTCAAACCTCTTAGTTAGATCTTGGCCAAACCAATCACATGAGGCTAATCATAACATGCCTAACAGGCCCATCACAACCACCGCTTTTCTTTTTCCAAGGGCCTCCATTTTCATGCACGACGCCTTTAACCATGCTACTCATAGGCGTCGTTACACAAATCATGCCACTTTCAATCATCCTTGATGAGAATTCAATCTGTGTCACACGTTCCTTATCCTTGATTGGACTCAACTTGATACCTAGACTTTCCCTTTCAAGTTATGACTTGGGTCATTCCCGCCTCTTGCCATCTTAAAAGCTTGCCAAGAGCCGCTCCTTGTCCGGACCTCTCTGTCCCAGCTTGCTTTCACTTAAACCTTAATCACCACATAGCTCAAGGTCATCCATTAAAGTCAACTCTATGACCATTAAAGTGTACACAAGTTCAAGCCTACAATCCTCAAGATTTATCAATCCTTAGTTAGTCCTATAGGTCTCACTACCTAATTGTCCTCAAGTCATCGCTCCTTATCACTCCAAGTCTCAATCACATTGGATCAGCCGATCTTGCTCTGATACCAAATCAAACAGGGATGCCACGTCCCAAACCCGACGAGCGCACGAACATCCCACTGAGCCGTTAACTTAATAAAGAACTCAAGGATCCAATGGTCAATATTCTAAGCACTGAAGGAAACACGCATGCGGAAGCGATGCCAACTCCAATTATATAAATACAACATCGCCCGATGACTTAGGACACAAGGATACATTGAGTTATAATAACCAATTAGTCAAAGATCAATTCCTAATACACCAAACTGGAGTACAAGCCCTAATATCACAAAAGACAAATCCATTTTAAATACATTTGGTCAACTAATTCTTCAAATACCAATCCTTTGTAAGCTCGCGCTTCCTTCACTTGGAACCTGAAAAATTAAGGCCCCACTGGGGTGAGATATAAATAACAGTAAGGTGGTTCCTAACCCTAGATTAGGCCGACCGTCCACTCAGGCAGTCATCTTTCCCAATATTTTAAACTCATAATCATACAGGCATATCAAGCGCAAATCAATAAAACAATAACATGCAGATGACAGACATGCAATGGCGACCTCCTGTCACACTTAGATGATCGTGCACATTCGGCTGCCGCTTCACCACATCCACCAATCTTCGCCTGCTTCAATCTTTAGCCCGTGATAAAATCGCATCAGGCGCGGTCTACGTAAACGCATCAAACCGTCATCGGCAACCCGTGTAAACGCATTAGGTTCCAATGAATCTCCAGGCCAATATCACCATCTCATAACTTCGTCCCACGAATGGTTCGCATCAGGACCGTGGCCAACTCAACCCTGCGATCTCGTCGCATCAGGGTGCCACATGACATCAACTCCACGCCGCGATCTCGTCGCATCAGGGCATCCATCTCCCGCCCCGCGTCTCATACGCCTTAGAGCCTCGCCATGTCGCGCTCATGCCATGATTCACTATTCAATGCACAAATAAATCAACTAGTGCATCTCATGCACAATTTGAAAACCCATGGCATGTAAGAAAATCAATGACATTCGACATGGCACACAATTTAAACACAACAATATCGCACATGTCTTTCTATAACCACTTAGGCATTTTAAAAGCTACCCCTTTGGAATATCCTCCTAAATCGATCAAATTAAACCTTCACTCACCCAATCGAGTCCAACCTTCCTAGCATAAGGTTAGAAATTCTCTTACCTTGGGTTTGATTACACAATTTACTCCTCTTGAGCCTCCAAAGTTTCGGCCCCCAACGTCCACGATCGGACTTGTTGCGCAACCTAATAAAATACAACCAATTCCATAAATTTCCAAGTCTAATTCAACGATCCATGAATCCTAATCCTCCATAGCATAATCCTCAACATCTTAACATGTTCCATTCACCAATTTGAGACTCAAAATCCAACGCCAACAGCCCCCCCATGGTTCGGCCATGCACAGAACCAAATCGGTTCCTCATGGTTTTGTGCATGCCGTGAGCTACCAGCGCTAATTTAACTCCAAATCCAATATCTAACCCTTATCCTACCTCTTAACATGTCTACTTAAGGGTTTGGGAGGCTCACCGAAGATTTGAAGTCGATTTATTGCCGGAAACTTGCCCAAGGTCGCCGGATCGCCCAAGTCAGCTTTCCGGGCAGATTCTGTCCAATATTTACAAGACCGGTTCATTATCAAAACTTTATCAAATTGAGCCCCAATTTTTACCACAGATTCCTACTCGTCCCTACTGCATCTCCACAAAATTTGGCTCCAAAATTCCAAGATTTTGACTATCAAAAGGACTAGGAACTGGACCTACCTCAATTTGAGTCAGTTTCTGTCGACTCCTGGGAAAATGCTTGACCGGAGCTCCTCGGTGCTCCAAATGGCGTGCTTCCACTTCGAGGTGGTTGGAAAGACATAGATCTAGGTTTGTATGATTGGTCGGCGTCTAGGTGGTGGCCGGAAGTGGTCGCCGAAAAGGGCGAGCAAGGCGGCAGGGGCTAGTCGGCGTCCGCAGAAACAAGGGAGGAATAAGAAGAGGATTTTCGGTGATATTCCTTGGGTGTGGCCGACCAAATGAGTGAGGAGAGAGAAGAAAAAGGTTATATATTCAAGGCTTGGTCAATGGTTGAATGGTAGGTTTGGCATAGTTGACTTGACTACTCTTTAAAGCATCCCATGACACTTGTCCCTCAAGTCAATCATGCATGATCCAATGGCCCATGATCCTTCTTGATTTTTGGTAGCCATAGGGGAGGATTAAAAGACTAAAATGCCCTTCTCCAAATGCAAGGACAAAGTTCTAAGCTTGAGGGGCAAAACGGTCATTTTACCCCCGACCCCGACGTTCAGAATGTCGTTTTTCTCGTTCTAGAATTCTTCGATAGGGCGACAGCCAATCCAATTGTAATGTTGGAATTCTTTATTCTCCATTTTCAATTTTCAAGACTCATTTCTGATGGTTTTCTCTACCAGACGTGGTTCCAGCCTATCCTGAACCGACGGGCGGGTTTTGCAGACGTTATGCGTATCGACCCCGTGATTCCCATCTCGTTTAGGGCTCGTCAATTCGTGGCGGCTTTGGTTGTCATGTAATTGTGAGGGTCTATCGCTAGTTCCCTCAACAATCCTCATGGCCAAACCTCTATTTCCTATCCGAGTTCCCTATGTCCGCGTACCTCATCTCGCGTTAGCCTTTCCCTTTTGGTCAGTCTACTCGAATTGATCAGATTCGAGCGAAATACGACTGAAATACATCTCAAGATATACACTTCTCATTAATGGGCCTGAAATTTACTGAAAATCAGAATGTCACAAACTTCGTCACTTCAAGAGATGAGACTAAAGGAATCGAGGTTCCTCTTCCACTTCCTACAAATTCAAAGCTAGGGCGACCTTTCGGATAGAACCGGATTGTCCTACTACCACAATCCACTACCGCCCTATATTTGCCCAACCAGTCCATTCCTATGATCACATCGAAGTCATACATGGGCAATACAGCTAAATCAATACTCTCCTTACTACCGCCAATGACGATCCTACAATCAGCACAACCCTACGAAATAGTATATTATCTTTCAGCGGGGTGGCAATATGCAGAATCACACTCAACGGTTTTAACTTCATATCGACTAAATCCGCAAATCGAGCAGATACAAACGAGTGTTTTGCGCCAGGATCAAACAAAGCATATGTAGCTTGGTCACACAAATAAACCGTACCTGTGACCATGCCTGACTTTTCTTCTGCCTCTCTGCGGGCTACTACATAAACTCTCCCCTGAGCTGAGGGTCGATTTGATCAACTTGGAGAATGGCAATCGATGGTCCAGCCTGCGGTTGCTGCCCTTGAGGTCTATTCGCTAGAGCTTGGTTCGGTCAAGTCGTCATCTGGTGGCCCATCTGACCACACTTAAAGTGTGCTCCAGTTCTTGTTAGAGATGGTCCATTACCATGCCTTCTACCATATAGGCGACAGCTCCAATTTGTGGGGTTTTGCGGCTTCATAATATTCTTCCTTATCGGAGGGACAAAGCGCCTATTGCCAGTCATTGGCCTCTTTCCAATCTGGCGATGGTTTCTGAACGTATTAAACCGCGATCTAGATGCGGTATTCCTCTCCTTCAGATCCCTCTTAATCATTTACCCCCGTTCATAGATTTCCTTGTAGGTCCTAGATTCAAGGCTATCATATGGCTGTGAAGCTCAAGCCTTAGTCCATCCAGAAATCTTCGCGCCTTCTCCAGGGGATCCTCTACTGATCGAGGTGCGTACCTTGACAGCCTAGAGAACTCCGCTTCATACTGATCCCCGATCAACTGATTCTAACGCAACTGTAAGAAATCGACTTGCTTTCTTTCTCGAGCTGTCTCCGATAAATACTTATCATTGAATGCTGTAGTAAAGGCATTCTAGGTCATGGTTGTTCCTTCTGGAAGGACTCCATTCTTAGTGGCAGCCCACCAATCATTCGTGGTACCTTCCAGTCTGTGCACCGACAATAGTACATTCTCTTCGTCCGTGTACCTCGGGACTCCGAAAGCCTTTTCTAGCTTCTCGACCACCTCGGTGCTAGTTCGAGATCTCCAATCCCATCAAACTGGGTCGGCTTCAGCTTGATAAATTGTTCGACCAGCTGGCCCATCTGTCTGGCCACAACAATTTCTTCCTAGGCATTCACCACCTCATTGCCCCCATTTTTGCCGTTGTTGGCGTTGACGACAACTATTGTGGCTCCTACCGCTTGGGCTAAGGCAGCATCCCTATCCTGGGTCTGCCTGTCGATGAGGTCGCCAATCCTTTCAAGCACCCTCAGTACTTCGTCCATTCTTGGGTCTTCTGCTACAGGTGGTCTCGAGTTAGAGGCTCCATTCCTAGGCTTTCCAGGCCTCCTAGACGAATTACTATCCTTATATGCCTTTACCGAGCCTGAATCACCACAATTTCATCAAGGAGTTAATAACTCATCCATCCAACTAAGTTCAGCGCTACTAAATCCGCTAACACGAGGAGCAACGGGGTAAGTACACAAAAAAGGGTTCATCATCAACATCCAAAAGAGACGGGTTCATGGTCGCCATCAAAAGACCAACTGACAAACTTGGAGCTCCTAAGAAGAACTGCTGGAATCCCCAGTGACCTTGGCATCCTCCGTCGGCTCATACTTTGAGAAGGTCTCTGAGCGAACATCGATAGTATCCTCCATGGTCGCCTCGGCAGATGGCTCCGCGAGATCCTCCTCAGTCACCTCCAGCACAATGACCTCGTCCTCCGTAACCTCCAAGGTCGGGGTCCTCTTTGGTTAAATCCTAGAACCGGCAACCGACCTCTCAGCCTGGTCTAAGTCTCGAGTGAGGTGACACCAACTAGGGACGATTCCCTGAGGCACCTCATGGGGCTTCAACGGTCCAGTCGACACATCCCCGACTTTCCTAAATTAGGCCTCATACCGATGAGGTTTCCGGCGCGTACTAACCTCGTCCACCCAAACAATTGTACATTTCCTTACATAGATAGTTCCCTGCCCGTTAGGGTCGTCAAAATAAGTGGACATCTCTTTCGAGTCTCTAAAACGAATAGCCCACATCGTCAAGGTCTAGGATCTGCAAAACGAAGGGGTCCTCAATGGGGTGAGATTCACACTTAGTAAGATGGGTCCTAACCCTAGGTTAGGCCGACCGTCCACTCAGGCAGTGACAGACCCTAATAATTCAAACTCATAGACGAACAGGCAAGTACAGTTAAAGATGACAATACACAGATGACAGACATGCAGCTTTGACATTATGCACACTCAGATGATTACGTACACCCATCCTGCCACTTATCGCACCCACCATCTTCCGCCTGTCTCACTCTCATACCCGCTTTTAGATCGCATCAGGCTCGGTCCGCGTAAACGCATCAGACCGTCATTGACAACCCGCGTAAACGCATCAGGTTTCAATGATACTCCAAGCTAGTCTACACCTCATATCTCCGTCCCGCGTAAATGCATTAGGACCGTGGCCATATCAACCCCGCGATTAGATCGCATTAGGGCGCCACACAACTCCAACCCCCCGCCTCAGCGCCTCAGGGTATCAATCACCTCACCTCGCGTCTCATACGCTTGAAGGTTTTGCCTTGTCTCTGCCATGCCACATCCACAAATCTTGCACACAAAGCGAAGTGCTCTTCATGCATAAACAATGCTTCACATGTTACCAATTACTCAAGAGACAAGTATAAACAAACATTAGGGCCATCTATACTCTCATAGCTTTCATAAGTACCATTCATGCCAAGCCTCACAAGATACCATCTCAATTCCACCTAACTCGCCCAATCAAATCCAATCTTCCTATCCTAAGGTTAGGAATTCCCTTACCTTGAGTTTGATACCACAAAAATTCTCTTCTTGGGTCCTCAAAGATTCGGCCTCCAATGGTCCAAGACCAATCTCACTGCGCAGCGTAAAATTTCCAATCAATTCGTCAATTTCCTTTGTCCAATTTACTAATCCACGAACCACATACCTCCATAACACAATCCTCATCATCTTAGCATATCTAGATCACCAATTTGAGGCTCAAAACCAATAGCCATCAGCCTCCACAGATTCAATCTTGCACAGAACCGAACCGGCTATTTTCGATTTTGTGCAAATTGAGCACAATCAGCCCTAAATCTCCACCAAATCCATCATTTAATCACTACCTTACCTCTTAACATGTCTATCTAAGGGTCTAAGGATCTCACCCGAGAGTTTGAGGTCAAGTCGTCGCCAGAATCCCGTAAAGAGTCACCGGATCCTCCAAGGCCGCAGACCAACAAATTCAGTCCAATTTTTGCAAGACCCATTTGGTTCAAAACTTCATCAATTCAAGCTCAACTTTTTACCACAGATTGATACACAAGTCCCCTAGATCTCCATAAAATTTGGTCGCAAGATTCTAACATTTCGATATCCTAAGGGGTCAGAAACGACCTACCTCAGATTGGGTCAGTTTTCGTCGGCTTCCGGGGAAATGCTTGGCCGAAGCTCCTCGGTGGTCCAATCGACGTGCTTCCACTTCGAGGAGGTCGGCAAGAGGTTAAGCTAAGAGGTGTCACACTCCGAACCCGGCGATCGCGCGAATGTCCCACCAAGCCGTACTTTATTGAAAACTCCAGGATCCAACGGCCAATGTTCTACGCACTTAAAGGAACACCCATGCGGGAGCGATGCCAACTCCAATCATATAAATACAACAACACCCGATGACTTAGGACACAAGGGTACATTAAATTACCTTAACCAATTACTAAAAGATCAATTCCTAATTCACCAATCGGAAGTACAATCCCAACATCAAAAAGGCAAATCCATTCTAAATACAATTGTTCAACTATCTCTTCAAATGCCAATCCTTGGCAAGCTCGCGCTTTCTCTGCCTGGAACCGGAAAAATTAAGCCCCCACTGGGGGGAGATATAAATCTTTGTAAGGTGGGTCCTAATTCTAGGTTAGGCCAACCGTCCACTCAGACAATCATCTATCCCGATATTTTAAACTCATAATCATATAGGCATATCAAGCGCAAATCAATAAAACAACAACATGCAGATGACAAGCATGCAATGGTGACCTCATGTCACACTTAGATGATCGTGCAAATTCGGCCTGCCACTTCGCCACATCCACCAATATCCGCCTGCCTCAATCTTTAGCCCGTGATTAAATCACCTCAGGCTTGGTCTGTGTAAACGCATTAGACCGTCATCGACAACCCGCATAAACGCATCAGGTTTCAATGAATCTCTAAGTAAATATCACCATCTCATAACTCCGTCCTGCGAATGGCTTGCATCAGGACCGTGGCCAACTCAACCCTGCGATCTTGTCGCATCAGGGCGGTACACGACATCAACTCCACCCCGCGATCTCGTCGCATCAGGGTATACATCTCCTGCCCCGCGCCTCATACGCTCCAGGGCCTCTCCGTCCCGTGAGTAATTCGCATCAGGACAGTGACTAATTCAACCCCGCGATTTCATCGCATCAGGGTGCCACACAAGATCAACTCCACCCCGCGATCTCGTCGCATCAGGGCATCTATCTCCAGCCTCGTGTTTCATACGCCTCAAGGCCTCGCCATGTCGTGCTCATGTCATGATTCACTATTCAATGCACAAATAAATCAATAAGTGCATCTCATGCACAATTTGAAAAACCATGGCATGCAAGGCAATCAATGACATTCGCCAGGACACACAATTTGAACACAATAATATCGTACATGTCTTTCTATGACCCCTTAGGCATTTTAAAATCTACCCCTTTGGAATATTCTCCAAAATCGATCAAATTAAACCTTGACTCACTCAATCGAGTTCAATCTTCCTAGTATAAGGTTAGGAATTCCCTTACCATGGGTTTGATTACACAATTTACTCCTCTTGAGCCTCCAAAATTTCGATCCCCAATGTTCACGACCGAACTTGTCGTGAAACCTAATAAAATCCAACCAATTCCATAAATTTCCAAGTCTAATTCAACCATCCATAAATCCTAATCCTCCATAGCATAATCCTCAACATCTTAACATGTTCTATTCACCAATTTGAGACTGAAAATCCAACGCCAACAGCCCCCGATGATTCGGCCATGCATAGAACCAAACCGGTTCCTCACGGTTCTATGCATGCCGTGAGCTACTTGCCTTAATTCAACTCCAAATCCGACATCTAACGCTTGTACTACCTCTCAACATGTCTACCTAAGGGTTTAGGAGGCTCACCGAAGATTTGAAGTCGATTGGTCGCTGGAAACTCGCCCAAGGTCGCCTGATCGCCCAAGTCAGCTTTCCGGGCAGATTCTGTCCAATATTTGCAAGACCGGTCCATGGTCAAAACTTTATCAAATTGAGCCCCAATTTTTACCACAGATTCCTATACGTCTCTAGTAATTCCAAGATTTCGGCCATCAAAAGGACTGGGAACCAAACCTACCTCAATTTGAGTCAATATCCGTCGACTCTCGAGAAAACGCTTGGTCGTTGCTCCTCGGTGCTCCAAATGGCGTACTTCCACTTCGAGGAGGTCAGCAAGATATAGATCTACATTGGTATGGCCGGCCGGCATCCAGGTGGTGGCTGGAAGTGGTTGCCGGAACGGCCGAACAGGGTGGCAGGGGCTGGTCGACTTCGGCAAAAACAAGGGAGGAAGAAGAAGAGGATTTTCGGTGGTATTCCTTGGGTGTGGCCAGCCAAATGAGTGAGGAGAGATAAGAAAAAGACTATATCTTCAAGGCTTTGTCAATGGTTGAATGGTAGGTTTGGCATAGTTGACTTGACTACTCTTTAAAGCATCCAATGACACTTGTCTCTCAAGTCAATCATGCATGATCCAATGGCCCATGATCCTTCTTGATTTTCGACAGTCATAGGGGAGATTAAAAGACTAAAATGCCCTTCTCCAAATGCAAGGACAAAGTTCTAAGCTTGAGGAGCAAAACGATCATTTTACCCCCGACGTTCAAAACGTCGTTTTCCTCGTTCTAGAATTCTTTGATAAGGCGACAGTCAATCCAATTGTAATGTTGGAATTTTTGATTCTCCATTTTCAATTTTCAATACTCATTTCTGATGGTTTTCCCTACCAGACATGGTTCCAGCCTATCCCGAACCGACGAGCGGCTTTTGCAGACGCGTATCGACCCCGTGATTCCCATTACGTTTAGGGCTCGTCAATTCGTGGCGGCTTTGATTGTCATGTAATTATGAGGGTCTCTCATTAGTTCCCTAAAAAATTCTCATGGCCAAAGTACCATTTTCTATCCGAGTTCTCTTGATCCACGTATCTCGTCTCGCATTAGCCTTTCCCATTTGGCCGGTCTACTCGAATTGATCAGATTCAAGTGGAATACGACTGAAATATATCTCTAGATATACACTTCTCATTAATGAGCCTGAAATTGACTGGAGATCAGAATGTCACAACTCTTCCCCCTTAAAGAAATTTCGTCCTCGAAATTCATAACCTTCTATCCATCCAACCCTTTGGGGTATTAGCGCATCGTCGCATCCTCAGTCTTCCGAGTAATCCTTTCCATAGTTTGATGATCTTGCTCGTCCTTTCCAGCCCAACTATCTTTCCTCTAGGACTTGTCTCCTTTCAAGCTTCCTTTCCCTCTAACGGAGATTCCAAGGCTTTATCAATATGTCCTCCATTAATCAAATCGAGTTATGGCCCTCTTAACTCCTTAAACATTTACATGGTTATTTCCGTAGCAATCCATTCTCGACTCCATCTGAAAATTTCCTTGGGTCAAAGTGGTCCTTCAACTTTCATCCTCATGTCCTTCCCTTCCATCGACACGTCTAGTGCTCAACCACAAGATAGATAAATTTCAACTTTCAACCTTATCACCAATATATATATATATATTCATCTTGGCACATCTTTGTGCCATCCTCAGGAAACTCCATAATTCTCCCTTTGAATTTCAATGAGGTCATCTCCTTAAGTTTCTCTTCAATGCTGGACTTGTACTTTTGTCCATGGACCTCAAGGGTTCCTTTCACTTCTATAATCCTTCCAGGATCGATGTTTAATCATGGCACACCTCAATTTCCTTCAGGCCTTCAGGCTAGGTGTTTCCAGTGGCCTTCATGCAAGTCTATTAGCGAACTTCCAATTTAAGAGTTGAATCTCTTACTTCTCGAGGGAAGATCTGTCCCTCCATTGCCAATTAAACCTTAATTAATTATCAACGGTAAGCATCCATCAAACAATCCACCCTTCCTTAGCGATACGAATATCGCTATTGCAACACTTGGGTGATCTCTTCATTCCACATGCCTCGCCTTCAATCCCTTTAGTCATCCATGCTCTTAATCTCTTATAGTTCACATAACTTCGAGGTCTTTTCTTCATCCATGCAACGTGTGACATTCTGATTTCCAGTCAATTTTAGGATAATTAATGAGAAGTGTATACCTAGAGATGTATTTCAGTCATATTTCGCTCGAATATGATCAATTCGAGTAGGCTGACCAAAAGGAAAAGTCTAACACAAGACGAGGTACGTGGACTTAGGAAACTCGGATAGGAAACAATGCTTTGGCCATAAGGATTTCGAGGGAACTTGTGATAGACCATCACATTTTCATGACAACCAAAACCGCCAAAAATTGACAAGCCCTAAATGCAATATGAATCACGGGGTCGATATGAGTAATGTCTGCAAAAGCCATTCGTCGGTTTGGGATAGGCTGAAACCTCGTCTGAAGGAGAAAACCATCAGAAGTGAGCCTTGAAAATTAGAAGTGGAGAATAGAGAATTCCAACATTACAATTGGATTGGCCGTCGTCCTATCGGAGATAATTGGATTGAGAAAAACGACGTTCCGAACGTCGGGTGTATAGTTACCTTTTTGCCCCTCAAGCTTAAAACATTACCCATGCAAAGGAAGAAGGGCAAATTGGTCCATACACACTCCCCTAGCTGCCAAAAAAGAAGAAGAAAGGATGGCCATTGGATTACATTGGAAAAGCAAGAAGACAAGTGTCACAAGATCAAGGAGGTGTGGTCACGTCCAACTATTCCACCGACCATTCAAGCCCATTTGACCAAGTCTTGGGTATAGTCTTCTCACACTCTCTCCTCACTCATTTGGCTAGCCAAACCCTCCCTCAGACTCCCGAAACGCCTCTTCTTCTTCCTTCTTGATTTTGCTTTCGCTGACCAGTTCTGAGGGTTCGGTTTGGCCGTTCCGGCGACCACTTCCGGCCACCATTCTACTGCCAGCCAACTACACCAACCTAGATTTCGAAGTGGAAGCGAGGCATTTGGAGCACCGAGGAGCTCCAGCCAAGCATTTTCTCGGGAGTCGACTGAAACTGACTCAACCTGAGGTATGTCCGGTTTTTGACCTTTTTGAAGGCCGAATTGTTTGAGTTTTGTGATCAAATTTCGTGGAGACCAAGTAGACATGTAGATAAATCTGTAGTAAAAAGCTGAGAGTGATTTGAAGAATTTTTGAGCTCGAATTGGTCTTGTAAATTATGGAAAGAATCTGCCGGATTATGACTTTGGAGGAACCGGCTACGTTCGGCAAGTTTTCGGCGACCAATCGACTCTAAACTCACAGTGAGCCTCCCAAACCCTTAGATAGACATATTAAGAGGTAGGATAGCGAGTAGATGAGGGATTTGATGAGGTTTAGGGCTGGAAGTACACGATTTGCACAGAACAGAAATGAACCGGTTCGGTTCTGTGCAAAATTGATTCTGGTGTGAGCAAGAACAGATGATTATGGGACTCAAATTGATGTTTAAGATATGTTTAGATGATGAGTGTGACATTCTAATTTTTAGTCAATTTCAGGCTCAGTAATGAGAAGTGTGTGTCTAGAGATGGATTTCAGTCGTATTCCACTCGAACCTGATCAATTCAAGTAGACTGACCAAAAGGGAAAGGCTAACGCGAGACGAGGTACGTGGACATGGGGAACTCGGATAGGAAATGACGCTTTGACCATAAGGATTGTCGAGGGGATATTTAGAGCCACAAAAGAGGCTAATCCAAGAACGATTAAGGGATGCCCTGTGAGTGTCATACAATTGGAGCGCAAGTGATGCCGCTTAACTAACGTATGATTTGCAAAATTTTCCTAAATCGGATAGGGAAGATCGAGACCTTGGGAGCTAGTGATAGACCCTCACAATTACATGATAACCAAAGCAGCCACAAACTGACGAGGCCCAAACGTCATATGAATCACGGGGTCGATACGCATAAAGTCTACGAAAGCCGTCCATCGATTCGGGATAGGCTAGAACCACATCTGAAAGAGAAAGCTATCATAAACGAACCTTTAATGATTGAAAATGGAAAATCAAGAATTCCAACGTTATTCGGATTGGCTGTCGCCCAATCGGAGATTTCAGGAACGAGAAAAATGACGTTCTGAACGTCGAGGGTGAAATGACCGTTTCGTCCCTCAAGTTTAGAACTCCACCCTTACAATTGAAGAAGGGCAAAATGGTCCAAGCACACCCCAAGGCTATCGAAACACAAGAAGAAACAAGGGCCATTGGATCTTCCTTGGAAAAGCAATTGGACAAGTGTTAATGGATGTGCAAAAGGGAGGTCTTGTCTACTATACACAACTACCATTCAAAGCTTTAACTTAAGGATTAGATTAAACAACTCTCTCATTCTCTCTCCTTACAACCCCCCAAGAGAACCGAGAGCCTCCATCTTCTCTCTTCTTCATAATGCCCGTCGGAGATAGATTTTGGGCTTCCACTTCGCCGACCACCACGGCCACTTCCGGCCACCCCAAAACGCCGGCCAGCCATCCAAACAAAGATCTATGTCTTGCCGACATTCTCCAATAAGAAACGGAGCATTTGGAGCACCGAGGAGTCCGAAGCTAGGATTCTCCCGAGAGTCGATGGAAACTGCTCCAATCTGAGATAAGTTTGGTTCTCTGTCCCTTTGGTGGTCGAAATGTTTGAATCTATTGGTCAACTTTTGTGGAGATCAAGCTGAGACGTGTAGAAATCTGTGATAAAAGTTGGGCTTAATTTGATGAGGTTTTGGCAACGAACCAATCTTGTACATTTCTCCTAGAAACTGACTTGGAAGAACCAGCGATCAGTTCTGGAGCCTCTGTTCAGTGCCTGTGAAGCTCACTTTTGGCTACCAGCGGCTACCGGCCAACCACCACAGTATAGATCCACCTCTTGCCGACGTCCTCCAACTTGAATCAAGTCATTTGGAGCTTTGTGGAATACGGGGGAAGCATTCTCCCACAGGTCGACATAATTGGAGCCAACTTGAGGTAGGCCTGTTCCTCAGTCCATTTGAATGTCGAATTCTTGGAGTTTAAAGCTCAAATTTGGTGGAGACTCAGCAGACATGTGTAGAAATATGTGGTAAAAATTGGGGATTTATATGATAAGTTTTTGACCATAAATCACCCATGTATATATTGCCTAGGATCTGCCGGTTACTGACCGAGGAAGGATCCGGCGACTTCAAAGGGTTTCCGGCAACCAATCAAGCTCAAATCTTTGGTGAGCCTCTTGGATCCTGAACTATATATGTTAAGAGATAGGATGATGAGTAAATGATGGCAATAGAGTTGGTTTAGACTTGATAGTGCTCAGTTTGCACAGAACCAAGAAGAACCAATTCGGTTCTGTGCAAGGTCGGGCAAAACCGAATTGTTGGAGGCTGAGGTTGGTAACAATGAGTTCCAAATTGGTGTTTATGATGTGATGAGATGTTGAGGGTTGTGTTATGGGCAACTGGGATTAATGGATTGAGGAATTGAGTAAGGAAATTGATGAAATTGGTTGAATATGTTAGGTTGCGCGACAAGTTCGGTTATGGACATTGAGGGCCGAAACCTTGGGGCTCAAGAGGACTAAGTTGTATCGTCAAATCAAAGGTAAGGGAATTCCTAACCATTTTTTAAGATGATTGGACTCGATTTGGTAAGTCGAGGGCCAATAGGAACAAATTATGAGAATATGTTCAAGTGGGTAGCTTGGTTGCATCCTAAGATGTCATAAGATGGTTGTGTATCGCATTGTGTAAGCCTGAGTCGTTTGCCATGTCTGGATTTCATTTGATTTTCTTTGTATGCCATGAGGGTCAATTGTGCTTGAGTCGCACCCATGTTTGTACGTGAAATGAAGTAAAGTAGCATGGCATGAGCATAGCATGGCTTGGCCTTGAGGCGTGTAAGACGCGAGGCGAAAGGTTTAGACCCTGATGCGACGAGGTTGCGGGGTGAAGTATGATTGATGGCGCCCTGATGCGACGGAGTCGCGGGGTAGAGATAGTCACAATCCTGATGCGATATAATCGCGAGAAGAGTATTAGCTCACAAACCCTGCCTGGAGATAATTCGGGACTTGATGCGTTTACGTGGGTCACCGATAATGGTCTGATGCGTTTACGTGGGCAGAGTCTGAGGCGATCTAATCGTGGGCTAGAAATGAGGCAGGCAGAGGTTGATCGATGTGGCGAAGTGACAGGCCGAGCACATATGTGCATTTGTGTGTGATATGAGATCATAAATGCATGTCTGTCTTCTGCATGTTGTTGTTTATTGAATTGTTGCTGCTATGCCTTTGGATTCATGAGTTTAGATCTGTCAAGGGACGTGATTGCCTGAGTGGACGGTCGGCCTAACCTAGTGTTAGGACCCACCTTACTAAGATTTATATCTCATCCCAGTGGGGGCTTACATTTTTCAGGTTCTAGGTGAAGGTAGCACGAGTTTGCCAAGGAGTGGCATTTGCAGAGATAGTTGGCCAGCTGTATTTAAAGTAAGTGTAATTGTGGATATTGAGATTGTACTTTAGACAGGAGATGGCATCGCTTCTGCATGCGTCATATGACGGGAGTCGCAAGTTATCTGCCGTTGGATCCAGGAGCATTCTTGAACGAAGGGCATGTACAGGGATGTTCGCGTGCTCGCCGAGTTCGGGGCGTGACATCTCCGTTCGATTTGGTATTAGAGCAAGGTCTGCTCGATCCAAGGTGATTGAGATTTGGAGTGATAAGGAGCGATGACTTGAGGACGATTAGATAATGAGGCCTATAAGACTAGGCATGGATTGTTGAGTCTCGAGGATGGTAGGCCTAAACTTGTGTGTGCTTTAATGGTCCTAGAGTTGACTTGGATGGATGATCTTGAGTTAGATGGTGATTAAAGTTCAAGTGGGAGCAAGCTGTGATTGGAAAGTCATGAGTTCTACTTGAGGATGATGGGAAATTGCTTAATAATGAAGTGTCAATTGAGGTGTATGGTTGCGATCTTGATTTGTCGATGACCCAACTTGAGGAGTACGAATTATAAAAAGACAACTGATATTAGTGGATTCAGGCTTGAATTGCACGATATTTTAATGGTTTAGCTATCAATTGTTATTGTCAGCCTTGAATGATATGAGATGAGATGAATACAAGGAGTGTTTGAATTGAAGATCAGTTGTGATCAAATGTATAAGGATTTGATTTGAATGTTGACTGGACTTGAGGTATAGGGTTGAATATAGGCAATTGATCTGCGAGATATGATGGTCATTGGTGGAATTAGAACTCTTGAATTGATAGGAATTGATCTGAAGGCGCTTTTGTTATGACAAGTGGTGAGGACAATCATGCTGTGCTTGAGTTTATGGCTTGAAATGAAAGTCGATGAGGGTGCATGCAGCAACTTATCACTGTTGGATTTAATAAACCGTTGCTTGGTATGGGACGAGTTGATGGGATACCTACAAACTGTGATGAAACATGGTATGGGACATGTGGAACAGGGCTTTCTCCGTAGATGTGTGGCTTGGGACAACCTGCATTAGCCAGGTCTAATGAGGGCGGGGAGTGATCGTCGGGACAGAGAAGTCCGGACAAGGAGCGACTCCTGACAGGCTTCTAAGATGGTAAAGGGAGGAGTGACCCAAGTCATAACTTGAAAGGGGAAGCCTAGGTATCAAGTTGAGTCCAATGGAGGGTAAGGGATGTGCGACACAAGATTGATTCTCATCGAGGATGATTGAAAGTTGCACGGCCGGTGTAATGGTGCCTATGAGAGGCATGGTTGAAAGCTTTGTGCTTGACAGTGGATGCCCTGGGAAAAAAAAAGAAAAGAAAAGCGATGGTTGTGATGGGCCTGATAGGCACATTTGATGATTAGCCTCATGTGATTGGCTTGGCCGAGGTATAACTGAGAAGTTAGACGACGTATAGGTTATACCTGTAGGATCGAGGCATGTTGAGATGAGATAGTCTGTTGTCGCTATGCCAGAGAGACGGGTGCCTTTAGGCCTAGAGTATGAGTATTTGACCCAGTGAGTTACTATCTAGAGTGATTGATTGACAGCTGCCAAATTGAGGCTAGCCTAGTGATGGCTGTTAGTTGAGAAGTTGCCTCGATGAGGTTGGCTTGAGGAAGGATTACGAATCAAGGATGATTTGAGATCCTTGATTATCTGACAATTAATTGGGAATTGCTTGAGAACCATTAAAGATTTGGGTGATGGTAAAAGACATTGAAATGAACAGCCTGAGATTGATGGACTTGAGTAGATGACTTGAGTCTTGGATTCCTGGAGGAAATCATAATGGTTCAAGTGGCATGGAAACCTGATAAGACTGAAGGACCAAGGTATGGTCGCTAGAGTAGCAATTGGCTTGCGTATGTGAGATACGAAAAGATCCAAGGACTAAGATGGATCATGAGATCCTAGTGAGGTTGAACGCCCAAGATGTGGTCGTAGAAGAGCAATGAGCTTGAATATGTAAGATATGATATGATCCAAGAATTGAGATGGATCATGGAATTGACTAGAGATGGGCGAATAGACTATGTGCACTAAAATAGAATATGGCTCGATCGGATGATCGTACGAAACCCAAAAGTTGAATGGGTCATGAGAACTTTAAATGAAAATGGGGAAATCGTTGATTAAGCAAGCTCGGAGAGGAGCTACCATGATTCTCTAAATCACTGTGGTGGTGAATGCTAGTGTTGAGAGTTAAGTGACGGAAGTCATGAGAAAAGGACTCCGAATAAGTCTTTTCGAGATTGAATGTGTGGGTAGGATCACGAGAGATTGGAAATGCCTATAAGATTATGTATAAGGCTGAAGTTGATTGAGTCAAGTAGAGGGATGAGATTCGAAATTGTCTCCCGCTAGATTGAGGATTTTGTGAGAAAACCTCAGAAGTTTGGGTGCCCTAAAGAAAGGAAGTGACCCTTGGCAGTACTAGCCCTAGGAGACTATTAAGGATTGGTGGGAGGTCACTAAAGGAAGTGACCCTTGGCAGTACTAGCCCTAGGCATGAGATCTGCCTAGACTACCTCTGTTGAGTTGTTCGATGGGAAGTATAATCCTGGGGATTGCTTGAGAGTAAGGATTCTACAAGGATTGTAGAATGATTGACCGGTATGAGACGGAGTTCTCAAGGTCGCATGAGCATATGGTAAAGGTGGTCAAGGACACTTGAATAAGATGAGTAAGTCCTTGAGTGGATTGGAACTTGAGAACCCTATGGCTGGATGTTATTCTTGATTTTGAGGAATGGTGATGGGACTTAACAAGAGAAGAGGAGGATCAAAAGACTTATGAATAAGGGAACTACTGCTCATGAATCACGAGCAGGGAGATGTTCATTATGGATATGGAGCGTGCCTACGAGAAATGGTTGATTACCTGGGCATAAGGCACACAATGGAAAGTGAGTAGCAAGTCTTTTCTGTTGTGAATAAGGTCGAAGAAGAATCGCCATGCTAGATTGCTTGAAGTTAATGATTTCCTGGGATCGGTTGGTTGAATTGAAACCATGAGAGAGGAAATCATGAATTGTTGTTCCCTAAAGAATAGAACATTACTCTTAAAAGGCGATTGGACCATGAAATGGTCACTGACGAAGGGAAAAGTGAACGGACTTGGTAGTCCTGAATGGTTGTGATTCTAGTAAGTGGTGCAGTGAATGAAAAGTGCGCTTGAAGAACACTTGCAAAGTGGTTTGAGGTAATCGAATTGACCACTCGACAAGTGAACTGGGGAAGACTCAAGGACGAACAGGCATTTTCATTGGAGGTGACTGAGTTATGGGAAAGAGAATGTGAAAGTATGATGGCATTGGAAGCGAGGAAACGCCAGGAGTTGTGTAGTTTCTTCCTTAGGATAAGCGACCCTATTGTAAAAGAAAGAAAAGCTATAAATTGTCTTAGTGTGATGAATGAGCGTCTGTACTGAGAAAGAGGACGCGGGACTTGAATGATTCCTGGAAGTGAGATCTGAGAGACTGTCTTGAAGACAATGTTGAATTCCAGGACGATGTCAACATCCAGTGGAACAAGCGGAAATGGATAAGGTCGCCTTAGCGAGTATGAAACTTAGAGGCTAACACTAATCCTTCTCGAGGGGAAGAGTGACAAGGGTAAACGAAATGTCGTGCGGTCCTAGAGGAGACTTATGATGACAGAGAGCCAAGGTTTGAGCTCTCAAGAGAAAAGTGCGAGAGATAGTCGGGAATATTCGACACCTAGTGGAAGGAAGGTGATAATAGTCGAATAAAGTGTTCAAGGAATGATTGAGTTGGTCGTTACCATCTCGAGAGGCGATGATTGAACTCAGGTAAGGGGCCATGAGAAACATGAACAGTTATGAGAGTGTCGTATGGGTCTGAGTAAATGTCTATTGCATGCTAAGTGTGAAGAGCGCAAATTCAGGACCTGATGAAATAAGATTCATGCATCGGGATAAAGTGATAAATCCTTTGAGAATTGAAATGAGTGATGAATCGACTATAGTCGATGCGAGTTGCAGAAAGTGCAAGCTTCACGGGATTGATGGGTGGCAATAGACGGAATGTTGAAAGACTTTCCATAAGAGCTGTTTCATTGATAAAATGGATTAAGGGCCAGATGTAACGCGAGTGGGCGGATGAACGAGAAAGGGGTTTTCAAGGACTCAAATTGAGCTAATGACCATGTGGTTTACGACGAGTCAAGTTGAAGATTGAAAAGCTTGTGAAGGTCGTAGTGACACGACGCACAATGAAACTCGAGGCATAATAAGACGATGTGAAATGGATATGGTTGGTATGTTGTAAAGATAATGCCATATGAATTGGCATGCTTAGAGCATGATTGGAGTCGATTTGTGAATATTCTCGCAACAAAGTTTGAAATGAAAAATCTTGCTTGGGTGGAAGAAGATTTCAAGTCTATATCTGCTCCAAAAGATATCAAACAGTAATTTTCTAAGAGGAATTGAACGAGAGGCAACGCAGATGTATAAAGTTGTTTGTGGAGGTGAAAGCGTGGCTTAGATAAAGAAAAGACCTCGAAATTATGAGAATTATAAGATGTTGAGAGCATGGAATGTCTGAAGGGAATTGGTGAAAAGGCGCATAGAAGAAGAGATCACCCAGGTGTTGTTATAGCGATAGTTGCATCGCTGAGGAAGGGTGAACGGTTTAATGGATGCTTACAAGTGAGAGTTGAACATCGAGAAATGAGCATTGAGTAATTGAAAATGAGGGAGGGACAGGTCTTTCCTCAATAAATAAGAGATTCAACATCCACATTAGAAGTTCGTTAATGGACTAGCGTGACGACTACCGCAAACACCTAGCCTGAAGGCCAGAAGTAAATTGAGGTGTGCCATGGTTAAACACCGATGTTGGATGGATTATAGAAATGGATGGGACTCTTGAAGCCTATGGACGGAAGTACGATTCAAAGGAGGAATTATAGTGACTTTGGGATGGCACAAAGGTGTGCCAGACTAGCATCAATGCTATCGATGAATGGACTAAACGTGGGATTAGTCTAACACGAAGTTAAGCATTAGGTATGCTGATAAGGAAGTGGGAATGATATTGAAAGTTGAGATTTGTTCATCTTGTAGTCGAGCACTAGACGTGTCGACGGAAAGGAAGGACATGGCGATGAAGGTTGAAAGACCACTTTGATCCAAGGAGATTTCGAATGGAGTCGAGAATGGATTACTACGGAAGTAATCACGTGAATGTTTAAGGAGTCGAAAGGACTACAACTCGAGTGCGTACTAGTGAGGGCATGGTAAGGATGGTTATGGATAAATGAAAGAGATAAGGTGCACGCTCGAGGGTGAGCTGTTAGCCAATGATGTGAATGCCAAAAGAGAATGGAGGAAAACAAATCAAATTGAAGGCAAAAGGGGACAAGTCCTAGAGAAGGATGGCCTTGAGTTGGAAAGGACGAACAAGATCGTCAAGCCATGGAAAGGATTATCCAGAAAAGTGAGGATGTGACGAGATGCCTACACCCCCGAGGGATTGGATGGAGTAGAGGGTTGTGAATTTCGAGGACGAAATTTCTTTAAGGGGGGAAGAGTTGTGACATTCTGATTTTCAATCAATTTCAGGTTCAGTAATGAGAAGTGTGTACCTAGAGATGGATTTCAGTCGTATTCCGCTCGAACTTGATCAATTCGAGTATACTGACCAAAAGGGAAAGTCTAATGCGAGACGAGGTACGTAGACCTGGGGAACTCGGATAGGAAATGGCGCTTTGACCACAAGGATTATCGAGGGGATATTTAGAACCGCAAAAAAGGTCGATCCAAGAACGATTAAGGGATGCCTTGCGAGTGTCATACGATTAGAGCGCGGGTGATGCTGCTTAACCAACATATGATTTGCAAAATTTTTCTAAATCAAACGGAGAAGATAGAGACCTTGGGAGCTAGTGATAGACCCTCACAATTTTATGACGACCAAAGCCGTCACATATTGACGAGCCCCAAACGTGATATGAATCACGGGGTCGATACGCGTAATGTCTACGAAAGCTGCCAGTCGGTTCGGGATAGGCTGGAGCCACGTCTGATAGAGAAAACTATCAAAAATGAACCTTGGAAGATTGAAAATGGAAAATCAACAATTCCAACGTTATTCGAATTGGCCGTCGCTCGATCGGAGATTTCCGAAACGAGAAAAACGACGTTTTGAACGTCAAGGGTGAAACGACCGTTTTGCCCTCAAGCTTAGAACTCTACCCTTGCAATTGAAGAAGGGCAAAATGGTCCAAGCACATCCCAAGGCTGCCGAAACACATGGAGAGACAAGGGCCATTGGATCTTCTTTGGAAAAGCAATTAGACAAGTGTCAATGGATGTGCAAAAGGGAGGTCTTGTCTACTTTATACGGCTACAATTCAAACCTTTGACTCAAGGATTAGATAAAACAACTCTCTCATTCTCTCTCCTTACCCCCTTGTTTGGCCACAACCCCCCAAGAGAACCGAGAGCCTCCATCTTCTCTCTTCTTCATACTACCCGCCGGAGACAGATTCTGGGCTTCCACTTCGCCGGCCTCCACGGCCACTTCCGGCCAGCCACCCAAATAAAGATCTATGTCTTGCCGACATTCTCCAACAAGAATCGAAGTATTTGGAGCACCGAGAAGTTTGCAGCGAGGATTCTCCCGAGAGTCGACGAAAATTTCTCTAATCTGAGGTAGGTTCGGTTCTCAGTCCCTTTGGTGGTCGAAATGTTGGAATATATAGCTCAAATTTTGTGGAGATCAAGCTGAGACGTGTAGAAATCTGTGGTTAAAAGTTGGGCTTAATTTGATGAGTTTTTGACCACGAACCGACCTTATACATTTCACCTAGAAACTAACTTGGAGGAACTAGCGATCAGTTCTGGAGCCTCTGTTCGGTGCCCACGAGGGCCACTTCCGGCCACCAGCTGTAGCCGGCCAACTATCAAAGCATAGATCCACCTATTTCCAACGTCCTCCAACTTGAATCAAGTCATTTGGAGCTTTGTGGAATTTGAGGCAAGCATTCTCCCACAGGCTGACAGAATTGGAGCCAACCTGAGGTAGGCCCGTTCCTCAGTGCATTTGAAGGTCGAATTCTTGGATTTTAAAGCTCAAATTTGGTGGATACTCAGTAGACATGTGTAGGAATCTGTGGTAAAAATTGGGGATTTATTTGATAAGTTTTTGACCATGAACCACCCATGTATATCTTGCCCAGAATCTGCCGGTTACTGACCAAGGAAGGATCTGGCGACTTCAAAGGGTTTCCGGCAGCCAATCAAGTTCAAATCTTCGATGAGCCTCTTGGATCCTGAACTAGACATGTTAAGAGATAGGATGATGAGTAAATGATGGCAATAGAGTTGGCTTAGAGCTGATTGTGCCCGGTTTGCATAGAACCAAGAAGAACAGGTTCGGTTCTGTGCAAGGCCAGGCAAAACCGAATTGTTGGAGGCTGAGGTTTCTAATATTGAGTTCCAAATTGGTGTTTATGATGTGATGAGATGTTGAGGGTTGTGTTATGGGCAATTGGGATTGATAGATTGAGGAAAATAGTAAGGAAATTGATGAAATTGGTTGAATATGTTAAGTTGTGCGACAAGTCCGATTGTGGACATTGAGGGCCGAAATGTTGGGGCTCAAGAGGACTAATTTGTGTCGCCAAATCAAAGGTATGTGAATTCCTAGCCCTTTGTTAAGACGATTGGACTCGATTGGGTAAGTCGAGGGCCGATAGGAATAAATTATGAGAATTTGTTCAAGTGGGTAGCTTGGTTGCATCCTAAGATGTCATAGGATGGTTGTGTATCACATTATGTAAGCTTGAGTCGTTTGCCATGTCTGGATTTCATTTGATTTGCTTTGCATGCCATGAGGGTCAATTGTGCTTGTGTTGCACCCATGTTTGTATGTGAAATGAAGTAAAGTAGTATGGCAAGAGCATAGCGTGGCATGGCCTTGAGGCGTGTGAGACGCGAGGCGAAAGGTTGAGATCCTAATGCGATGAAGTCGCGGGGCGAAGTATGATTAGATGGCGCCCTGATGCGACAGAGTCGCAGGTTAGAGATAGCCACAATTTTGATGCGATATAATCGCGGGACTGAGTATTAGTTGCCTGGAGATAATTCGGGACCTGATGCATTTACACGGGTCACCGACGATGGTCTGATGCGTTTACACGGGCCGAGCCTAAGGCGATCTAATCGTGGGCTAGAAATGAGGCAGGCAGAGGTTGATTGATGTGGCGAAGTGACAGGTTGAGCACATATGTGCATTTGTGTGTGATATGAGATCATAAATGCATGCCTGTCTTCTGCATGTTGTTGTTTATTGAATTGTTGCTGCTATGCCTTTAGATTCATGAGTTTAGATCTGTCAAGGGACGTGACTGCCTGAGTGGACGGTCAACCTAGCCTAGGGTTAGGACCCACCTTACTAAGATTTATATCTCACCCCAATGGGGGCTTACATTTTTCAGATTCCAGGCGAAGGTAGCACGAGTTTGTCAAGGAGTGGCATTTGCAGAGATAATTGGCCAGTTTGATTTATAGTGAAAGTGTAATTATGGATATTGAGATTGTATTTCAGACATTGAATTGGGAGTTGATCTTTTGGTAATTGGTTAATGAGATTTTGTTGTATCTGTCCTAAGTCATCTATATGTTGTTGTATTTATATGACGGAGGATGGCATCACTTCTGCATGCGTCATATGAAGGGATTCGTAAGTTATCGGCCGTTGAATCCTGGAGCATTCTTGAATGAACGGCATGGATAAGGATGTTCGCGTGCTCGCCGACTTCGGGGCGTGACATTGATGGTTAAGTTATGGATGATTGGGGTTCATGGATTGAGGAATTGAGTATGGAAAATTGATGAATCGGTTGAAATTCCTAGGTTGCGTGGTGAATTGAGACTTGAAACCTTGGAGCCAAAAGTTGTGGGGGGATTTAAGAAGAAATTTATGTAATCAAACACAAGGTAAGGGAATTCCTAACCTTATGCTAGGAAGATTGGACTCGATTGGGCGAGTCGAGAGATAAATTGAGTACTTTGTGAGAATATTCCAAAGAGGATAACTATTATTATGTCCCAAGTGGCCATAAGAAGTTTATGTGTGCCCTTGCTTGTGTTTAAATCGTGTGCCATGTCGAGTGTCATTGTTTGCATAGTATACCATGAATTTTAAAATTGCGCATGAGATACACTTGTGGTTTTATCCGTGCATTGAACTAACAAGCTTGGCAAGAGCATGACATAGAGAGGCCTTGAGGCGTATGAGACACGGGACGGAAGGTGGATACCCTGATGCGACGAGATCGCGAGTTGAAATTGATATTGTGGCGCCTTGATGCGATGAAATCACGAGGTTGAGATGGCAATGGTCTTGTTGGAATTACTCGCGGGACGAAGGGGCCTTGAGGCATATGAGATGCGGGAAAGGAGATGTATACCCTGATGCGACGAGATAGCGGGGTGGAGTTGATGTCATGTGGCGCCCTGATGCGATGAGATTGCGGTGTGGAGATAGCCACGGTCCTAATGTGAACTATTGCGGGACGGAGTTATGAGATGGCAATATTGGCCTGGAGATTCATGGAAACTTGATGCGTTTGCACGGATTGCCGATAGCAGTCTGATGCATTTACGCGGACCGAACCTGATGCGACGAGATCACGGGCTGGAGATTGAGGCAGGAGGGAACTGGGTATGTTGTGAAGTGGCAGGACGGGTGAACATGATCATTTGAAGTGTGACATGGGGTCATCATTGCCTACCTGTCATCTGCATGTTGTTGTTTTATTGATTTGGGCTTGATGCGCCCGTATGATTATGAGTGTGGAATTTCGAGATAGATGACTGCCTGAGTGGACGGTCGGCCTAACCTAGAGTTAGTACCCACCTTACTATGATTTATATCTCTCCCTAGTGGGGGCTTAAATTTTTCAAGTTCCAAGCGAAGGAAGCACAAACTGGCCAAGGATTGGCACTGAAGGCATAGTTAATCAACTGTACTAAAGAGGGTTGCAAGTTATGGATTTACATATTGTCCTTCTCATTGGTAGATTATTGAATTGAACCTTTGGGAATGAATTAATGAAATTTTGATGTATCTGTCCTAAGTAATCGAATGTTGATTTATTGATATGAATGGAGTTGGCATCGCTTCCGCATGCATTTTTTAAAGAGTTGTAAGTTATTGGCTGTGGGATCCTAAAGTTTTCAAAAAAGTATGGCTTGGTGGGATGTTCGTGCACTCGCCGGGTTCGGGGCATGACATCCCCTCTTGTTTGGTATCAGAGCAAGGTCATCTTGATCCAATATGATTGAGACTTGGAGTGATAAGGAGCGATGACTTGTGGACAATTAGATATTAAGGCCTAAAGGACTAGGCATGGATTGTTGAGTCTCGAGGACGGTAGGCTTGAACTTGTGTACACCTTAATGGTCATAGAGTTGACTTTAATAGCTGACTTTGGGTTATGTGGTGATTAAAGATTAAGTGGAAGCAAACTGGGATTGGAGAGTCACAAGCAAGGATTTCGAGGTAGTAATTGTGCTTGAGGATAATAGGGAATTGCTTATGAAGGAAAGGTTAATTGAGGTGTATGATTGTGATATTGATTTGTCAATGACCCAACTTGAGGAGTACGAATTATAAAGAGACGACTGGTATTAGTGGATTCAGGCTTAAACTACGTGATATCTTGATGGTTTTAGTTATCAATTGTTATTGACAACGTTGGATGATATGAGTTGAGATAAACACAAGGAGTATCTGAATCGTAGATCAATTGTGATAGGATGCATAGGGATTTGATTTTAATAGTGACTGGACTTGAGATATATAATGGAATATAGGCAATTGATCTGTGAGATATGACGGTCATTGGTGGAACTAGAACTCTTGAATGGACAGGAATTGACCTAAAGGCAGCTTTGACAGGACAAATGATGAGGACAATCATGTTGTGCTTGAGTCTGTGGCTTTGAAACGAAAGTTGATGAAGGTGCATGCATGAACTTATCCCTGTTGGACTTAATAAACCGTAGCTTGGTATGGGATAAGTTAATGGGATACCTATAAACTGTAATGAAACATGGTATGGGACATGTGGAACGGGGCTTTCTCTGTAGATGTATGACTTAGGACAACCTACAACGGCCAGATCTGATGAGGGCGGGGAGTGATCGCCGGGATAGAGAGGTCTGGACAAGGAGCGGCTCTTGGCAGGGTTCTAAGATAGCAAGAGGCAGGAATGATCCAAGTCATAACTTGAAAGGGGAAGCCTAGGTATTAGGTTGAGTCTAATTATGGATACGGGATGTGCGGCACGGGATTGATTCTCATCAAGGATGATTGAAAGTGGCATGAACTATGTAATGGCGCCTATGAGTGGCATGGTTAAAAGTTTCGTGCTTGAAAGTAGATGCCCCTGGAAAAGGAAAAGCGATGGTTGTGATGGGCCTATTAGGCATGTTGATGATTAGCCTCACGTGATTGGCTTGGCCAAGGTATGATTGGGAGGTTAGACGACGTATGGTTTTATACCCGTGGAACCGAGGCATGTTGAGATGAGATAGCCTGCTGTGACTATGTTAGAGTGGCGGATGCCTTTAGGCCTAGAGTACGAGCTTTTGACCCAGTGAATCGCTGTCTTGAGTGCTTGATTAATAGTTACCTAGTTGAGGCTAACCTTGAGTGGTCATTAGTTGAGAAGTTGCCTCGTTGAGGTTGGCTTGAGGAATGATTGCTGATCAAGGACGATTTGGGATCCTCGAATAATTGACAATTAATTGAGAATTGTCCAAGAACCATTAGAGGACTGGTTGATGGTGAAAGATATTGAGATGAGCAGCCTGAGATTGATGGACTCGAGTTGATGACTTGAGTCTTGGATTCCTGGAGTGAATCATAGTGTCTCAAGTAACATGAGAACTTACTGAGGTTGAACGACCAAGGTTTGGTCGTAGAAGAACTTTGGACTCGAGTAGATATGATGTGGAAGATCGGAGAACTGATATGGAACATGGAAATGAGTAAAGATGGATGATTGGAGTATGAGTACCAAAGGAAATTATGGCTTGATTTGTTAATCGTACGAGACCCAGGAGCTGAATGGGTCGTAGGAACTTTGAACAGAAATGAGAAAATGGTTGGTTAAGCAAGCTCGAGGAGGAGTTGCCAAGATTCTCTAAGCCACGGTGGTGATAAATGCTAGTGCTGATGAGTCAAGGCGATAGAAGTCACGAGAATGGTGACTCTGAGTTATTTCATTCACGAGAAAAGTGAATGTATGGGAAGAACCATGAGAGTTCTGAAAAGCTTGTGAAGCTATGAATAAGAATGAGAATGACTGAATTCGATGGAAGAATGAAAGTTGAAATTGTCTCCCTCTGGATTGAGGACATTAATGAGAAAACCTTAGAGGTTTTGGGCACACGGAAGAAAGAAAGTGACCCTGGCAGTACTAGCCCTAAGAGGCTATTAAGGATTGGTGAAAGGTTACTAGAGGAAGGGTTTCCTCGAAGGCATGAGATCTGCCTAGAGTACCTATGTTAGATTGTTCGATGGAAAGTATCAACTTGGGGTTACTTGAGAGCAAGGATTGTTTGGATCCTGATACTGTTGCAAGGATCATAGGATGATCGGCCAGTATGAGATAGAGGCATATGGTAAAAGTGGTCAAAGACCCTTGAATAAGATGAGTAAGTCCCTACGTGGATTGGAACTTGAGAACCATGTGGCCGGTTGTTACTCCTGATTTTGAGGAATGATGATGGGACTCATCAAAAGAGAAGGACGATCGAAAGATTTATGAATAAGAAAACTCCTGTTCATGGATTACAAGCAAAGAGATGTTCATTATGAATATGGAGCGTGTCTATGAGAAACGGTTGATTACCTAGGCGTAAGACACGTGGTGGGAAGTAAGTAGTAAGTATTTTCTATTATAGGTGAGGTCGAGGAAAAACCAGCGTGCTTGTTTGCCTGGAATTAATGATTTCTTGGGATCAGTTAATGCAATTGGAACCCAGAGAATTAAGATCATGAGTCGTCGTTCCCTAAAGAATATGGCATTGCTCTTAAAGGGCGATTTGACCATGAATTGATCATTGACGAAAAGAAAGGTAAACGGACTTGGTAGTCCTGATTGGTTGTGATTCCAGTGGATGATATAGTGAATGAAAAGAGCGCCTACATAATACTTGCAAAGTGATTTGAGGTGATCGAATTGAGCATTCGACAAGTGAACTGGCGAAGACCCAAGGGCGATCAAATATTGTCACTGGAGGTGACTAGGTTATGGGAAAAAGAATGTGAAAGCCTGGTGGCATTGGAATCCTAGAGTAAAGGTATCTCCGTCGGCGCAGACTCCAAGATTGCCATCCTATGAAATGGAAAGGACCAGGTAAATTTGAAGTGAGAGAATGTCACGGAAATGTATAGTTTCCTTCATAGGGTAAGGGACCCTAGTGTGTAAGGAAGAGGAACTTCCGATTGTCTGGGTGTTTAGGATGGAGCGTCTAGACTGAGGAAGAAGACGCGGAACTTGAATGATTCCTAGAAGTGAAACCCGAGAGACAGCCTTGTAGACAATGTTGAAATCTAGGATGATGTTGACGTTTAGTGGAACGAACGGAATTGGGATAAAGTCGCCTTAATGAATATGGAACTCAGAGGCTAAAACACTAATGCTTCTCGAGAGAAGAGTGACAAGAATAAGTAAAATGTCGTGTGGTCCTACAGGAGACTCGTGACGATAGAGAGCCAAGGTTTGAGCTCTCAAGTGAAAGGTGCGAGGGATAGTTGGGAAGATACGACACCTGGTGGAAGAAAGTTGATAATTGCCAAACTGTGTGCCCAGGGAATGATTGAGTTGGTCGTTACCATCTTGAGAGACGATGGTTGAACTCATGTAAGGAGCCATGAGAAACATGAACAGTTTTTGAGAGTGTCATATGGGCTCTAAGGAAATGTCTATTGTATGCTAAGTGTGAAGAGAGCAAGTTGTGAACCTGATGAAGTAGGATTCACACATTCGAATAAGTGATAAATCCTTTGAGGATTGGAATAAGAGATGAATCGACTATAGTCGATGTGAGTTGCGGAAGGTGCAAGCTTCGTGGGATTGATGAATTGCAATAGACGGATCGTGGGAAGATTCCCCGCAAAAGCTATTTTATTAGTGAAATGGACTAAGTACGAGACGTAACACGAATGGATGACTACGTTGGTAGTGGCGTTCTTGTCTAAAATCAAAGGAGTCGACAGGATCTTGATGATGTGATGTGGAAAGACAATTTGAGGCGTAACAAGACGATGTGAAATGGATATGGGTTGTACGTCGTAACAATAATGCCGTATGAATTGGCATGCTTAGAGCATGATTGGAGTTGGTTTGCGAATATTCTCGCAACAAAGTTGGAAAATCTTGCTTCGGTGGAAGAAGATTTCAAGTTTATATGTACTCTAAAAGATATCAAGTAGTAGTTTTCTGAGAGTAATTGAACAAGAGGCAACACAGATGTGTAGAATTGTTTGTGGATATAGGAGCGTTGTTGGTGTAAGGAAAGACCTCGAAGTATACGAACTACGAGAGGTTGAGAGTAGGAACTGCCTAAAAGGAATTGAAAACGAAGCATGTGGAACGAAGAGATCACCCTAGCGTTGTTATAGCGATATTCATATCGCTAAGGAAGGGTGAATTGTTTAACAGATGCCTACAGTTGGGAATTGAACATTGAGTAATTAGAGATAGAGGGACGGATCTGCCCTCAAGAAATAAGAGATTCAACTTCTAAATTGGATGTTCGCTAATGGACTAGCGTGATGGTTACTGGAAATACTTAGCCTGAAGGCAAGAAGGAAATTGGGGTGTTACCATGCTTAAACATTGACACAGGATGGATTATAGGAATGGATGGAACCCTTGAGGCCATGGACGAAAATACGAGTCCAGCATTGAAGAGAAACTTAAGGAGATAACCTCATTGAAAATTCAAAGGGAAAATTATGATGTTTCATGGGGATGGCACAAAGATGTGCCAAGATGTATATACTATCGGTGATAAGGATCGGAGGGGGGAAATTATTCTATTGTATGGCCGAACATTGGACATGTCAATAAAAGAGAAGAATATGACCATGAAGGTTGAAGGACCACCTTGATCCAAGGGAATTTCCAGATGAAATCGAGAATGGATTACTACGAAAGTAATCAAGTAATCATTTAAGGAGTCGAGAGGGCCATAACTCAATTTGGTTAACGGAGGGCAAGTTAATGTAGCCTTTAAATCTCCATTGCTTTGAAATGAGTAATACGCCGAAGGATGTGGACATTAAAAATGCATTCTGGCGAGGGCTTGGTAATAATGGTTATGGACATATGAAAGAGATAAGGCGAACGCTCAAGGATAAGCTGCTAACCAACGAAATGAATACCAAAGGAGAATGGAGAGAAGCCCATTGGATTGAGGACTAAAGGAGACAAATTCCAGAGAAAAGATAGTTTTGAGTTGGAAAGGACGAGCAAGATCGTGAAGCCATGGAAAGGATTATCCGAAAGAGTGAGGGTGCGACGAGGCGCCAATACCTCAAAGGATTGGATGGGTTGGAAGGTTGCAAATTTCGAGGATGAAATTTCTTAAGGGGGAAAGAGTTATGACATTCTGATTTTCAGTCAATTTCAGGCTCATTAATGAGAAGTGTATACCTAGAGATGTATTTCAATCGTATTCCGCTCGAATCTGATCAATTCGAGTAGGCTGACTAAAAGGGAAAGGCTAACGCGAGACGAGATACGTGGACCTAAGAAACTCGGATAGGAAACGATGCTTTGGCCATAAGGATTGTCAAGGGAACTAGTGATAGACCCTCACAATTACATGACAACCAAAGCCGCCACGAATTGACGAGCCCTAAACGTGATATGAATCACGTTTAGTGGAACTAGAAGTTCCTCATGGATAAGAATTGTTTTGGGGACAAATGTGATGTAACAAGTAGCGATGACAAACATGTTGTGCATGTGTTTATGGAATTAAAATGAAAGTTAAGGAGTGTACATGCATGAGCTTATCACTATCGGACTTAATAAATTGTCGCTTGGTATGTGACAAGCTGATGAAATACCTATAAATCGTAATGAAGCACGCTATGGGACGGGTGCAATGATACTCTCTTCGTAGATGTCTGGATTGGGACAACTTGCAACGGCTAGGTCTGATGAGGGAGGGGAGTAATCCCCAAGACGGAGAGGTATAGACAAGGAGCGGCTCCTGACAGGCCTTTAAGATGGCAAAGAGGCGGGAATGACAAAAGCCATAAATTGAAAGGGAAAGTCTAGGTATCGGGTTGAGTCCAATTGTGGTTGAGAGATGTATGACATGATAGTGATTCTCAAAGTGAATGCTTGAAAGTGGCATGAAATTTGTAATGACGCTTATCATTGACATGATTAAGTGCTTCGTGATTGGCAGTGGATGCCGTTTGAAAAAGAAAATTGATGTTTTGTGATTGGCTTGTTAGGCATGTTTTATAGCTGGCATCATGTGATTGTTATGGCCAAGGTCTAACTAAGAGATTAGACGATGCATGTGATTTATACCCTATTGAACTGATGTCTTTCGAAAGTGAGAAAGCTTGTCGTGTTTGTGATACATTGGCAGATACCTTTTATACTTAAAGTATGAGTGATTGACTCACTAAAATGATATCTTGAGTGGTTGCTTGATGTTGGCCTAGTTGAGTTTTACCCTAGTTGAGGCTTGCCTAATAATTGGCTGTTGATTGGGAAGTTGCCTTATTGAGGCTGGCTTGATATGTGGTTGCTGCTTAAGGATGATTTGGAATCTTTGGATAATGGGCAAGTAGTTGAGAGTTGTCTAAATACCACTGCATAGTTGATTACCGGTGAAAGATAATGAGATGAGCAGCTGAGACTACAAGACTTGAGTGATGGCTACGTCATTAATTCTTGGAGGAAATTGTATTGGTTCAAGTGGCATGAGAATCTAATAAGGTTGAACGACCAAAGTATGGTCACTAAAAGAGCGTATAGCTCGATTTTGTTAATCATGTGAGACCCAAGAGTTGAATGGGTCATGAGAGTTTTGAATGGAAATGAAAAAGTGGATGAGTAGATAGACTCGAGAAGGAGCTACCAATGCTACCCCAGTCGCTAAGATGATTGATGCTAGTACTGATGAATTAAGTGATGGAAGTCATAAGAAAGGTTGAGACTACTCATTTCCAAATTGGAAATGTGAAAAAGAACCACGATAGTTATGTATAGCTTGTGAGATGGATCACGAGGTTGAGGTCGACTATGGCTCAATGGAGAAAATGAACTTGAAACCGCCTTCTTATTAATTGAGGGTTTTGTGGGAAAATCTTAGAAGTTTTGGATGCACTAAAGAAAGAAAGTTACCCTAGCAGTTACTAGCCTTAAGAAGCTGTTGATGATTGATGAAAGGCCACCAAAGGAAGAGTTTTCCTTAAAAGCATAATATTTGCCTAGAATGCCATGTCGAGTGGATTGACGAAAGGTACCTTTTGAAGTTTGCTTGAGAACAAAGGTTGATTGAACTCTGATAACCTTGCAAGAACCCAAGGAAGGTAGATCAACATAAGACAATGTTCTCAAGGTTGCCTAAGTGTACTAAAGGTGGTTAAGGACCCTTTGAATAAGATAAGTAAATCCATGAGTGGATTGGAATTTAGAAGCCTTGTGGCTAGATGTTATTCTGGATTTTGAGGAACCATATGGGGCCCTAAAGAAAGAAGTGGATGATCGAAAGAGACATAAGTAAGAATATTTTCACTTATAAATGGTAAAATGAACCTATGAAGAATGGGTATTTCTTGGGTGTAAGGCCCATAGAGAGGAGCAGAAAGCCGTATCTCTTGTTATGGAAAGTGTTGAGGAAAAAATTGATATGCTATTTTGCCTGGATTTAATGATTCTAAGGGATTGATTGAGGTTGAATCGGAATCACTAGAAGTGGCATTGCGAGTTAACACCCCTAAAGAATAGGGCGTCGTCTTTAAGGGCGATTGGACCATGAGATAGTCGTTGACTATCACACCCTGGATCCGGTAGGCACGCAAATATCCCACTAGGGCCTTCTTATTTTGATAATACCCAGGATTAGTCGGCCAACAATTTAAAACTTCGATATAAACATACGGAAGTGATGATACTTCTCTATGCAATTCAAACTTAAGATGACTCAGGATATAGGGTACATTTTCTTATAAACACCAATTACAGGTTTAGAGGATACAACTCTAACTTCAAGGTAACATGAAATCCCTAAAGTCACAAAAGTGTAAATCCATTTCCTGTAATTATTTTCTCAAATACCGATCATTGGCAAGCTCATATTTCCATCGCTTGGGACTTGAAAAATTTAATCCCCAACGTGGTGAGATATAAATCTCAACAAGTGAAACATAAACCTACACCTAAACACCAGTCCCTCCAGATAACACAAATGATACTAGATGCAGAAAATCATTCATGCAATGGCATAAGGCATTCATAAATCAAACATCTCAGTAAGATTGGCAAAAACCAATGTCGCAGTTAGACATACTCAACCTCATGGATTCAAGCTTCAAGCACATGGCATATAAACAAGTACATACAACTTTAAGAGTCTTCACAATCATTCATTGCCTGGACTCTCAGGCCGTAATGTACTTCTCTAAGTACTCTGGCCAATTGATATCATCGGGGCTCTAAGCCAATCGATATCACTGGGGCTCATAGCCAATCGGTACCACCAGTGCTCACAGCCAATCGGTACCACTAGGGCTCACAGTTAATTGATACCACCGGGGCTCACAACCAATCGGTATCACTAGGGCACCAAGCTAACGCAATCCCCGGGGCACCAAGCCAATTGATCTCTGGGGGCACTATAGCCCATTCATATAACATTGGCACTATGGCTGTTTATATAGCATAGGCATTATAACCAATTCAATAACATAGGCACTATAGCCAATTCAATAACATGAGCTTCGTAGCTAATCAATATCACATGCACTAGAACCATATAAATCTCGTAGGCATCACAGCCAATTAAATAATCAAGGGCTCAATAGCCAAATATATCAACAAGGCATATTACAAGTCAATTGTCATACTATGTCATTCAAGTCATGGAATCCACTACTCAATCAAGCAATTCAAGCCATAGGCTTCACCAAGCACTCAATTCATTCAATCAATCTATCCAATCGTGTTCTAATATTCAAGTATAGATTTAAGGAAGACTCACCTCATCAATTGAGATAAAATCTCCACTCAAAATAAGCCACCAAGCTCAATCCTCAACCGGCCGAATAGAACAAGTACACGGCCCTAAGAATAATTCACAATTTTACCGTTAAAACTCTTCCAACCTCAATTCCATCAAACAATCACCATGTTAACCCATCAATCATTGCTTTAGAATACCTTACCGAGGATTTTGAAATGTAATGACACTCCAACAAGTCCCCAAATGGCTCGATTTGCTCGGTCTAGGTAGGGCAGAATTGGTCCTAGGTAAAACTTATAAAATTTGCCCTTAAATTCACTCCTAAACCCCAATTCCTCACACAATCTCCTTGCCAACACATCAAACAATGTCTCTAGGGATTTGACTGAGTATTCCACAGCAAAGCGACACTTCCAAGAGCCTCCCAATGGCTTGGTCCCACCCGAACTTTAAGTGGGCAGTTTCTGCCCTTAAAAAAATAAGCCATTTACTCCATCAAAATCTATTTTAACTCCAATAAATATTTGACTTCAAGTTGTTAAACTCTTATACTATGAGTTGAGAGTGACTCACCAAAAATGTGGAGCTATTTGAAGCCCTAAAGCCTCCAAAAATGGACCCTCTCTAAAACCGGGTCAAAATCTGACCTTTGCCCACTCAAACATACCTACAGGACAAAAGGATGAGCTAAATTGAGCTTATAATACCTTGTTGGAATAGAAAAATGATAAGCTTTCACATGGTAGTAGTTTTACCTCAATCCGATATCGGATGACAAAGTTAAGGCCAGAATAGTGAAGCTGTTTTGGTCTGTCCATGAAAGAGCTTCTCGGCAGAGAGAAGAAAAAGAAGAAGAAGAGGAAGATAGAGAAGGTGGCTGGCCAAATGAAAAGAGAGAGGGATTTCCACAAATAATTGAGCTTGGTCAAAGATAAGATTGGTAGGTGATATTAATTAATGCTTAACCTCTCAAATAGTGACACTTGTCTTCCCTCAAAGAATGACACTTGTCGCTTAGCAAAATATCCAAGCTTGCATTGATTTCCTTTGACCAATATATCTTCTCATTTTTTGTAGCATATAGAGGGGTATAAAATGATCAAAATGACCTCCATTAGTTTTTAAGGCAAGGCAAAAGGTCGAGGGGCAAAATGGTCATTTTACACTTTCCTCCCGAAATTTTATTTTTACAATATAAATCACCCACAATGAGGCGACATCCATTTCAATTCAAATGTTGGAATTTCTAAATGTCCAATACCCAAATCTCGAGGTCCAATTTAATGTCGAGCCCTCGTCGACTGTAAATTTCAATTTATCCCAAATTGACAGGCGACTCTTGTAGGCTCTACGCGTATCAACCTTGAGATTTCTTAAGCCATGGTAACTTTGATTGTCATATAATTACGAGAGTTTATCGCTAGCTCCTGCAGTCCTGATCATTAGAATCCGATTTAGGAAATTCTCGTAAATTACACATTGGCTAAGCGGAATCACCTGTATCCCAACGTATAACACTAACAAGGCATTCTACGATTGTTCATAGATCGATCTCTGTTGGCCCAAAATATTCCCTTGAAAATCCTTATAGTCAAAGTGCCACTTCCCATTCAAATTCCCTAAGTCCAAGTAATCGACTCTACGTCAGTCTTTCCCTTTTGATTAGATAACTCGAGAGTGGCCAACTCCGAACGAGTTACAACTGAACACACCGATCGATACCTTCCATTCCATAGCCTCGAGAGGGTTAGAATTCGGAATGTTGCAGCTCTTCTCCCCTTAAAGAAATTTCATCCTCGAAATTTGTAATCTTCTCAATTATCCAATCTCACGAGGTACAAACACGTCATCGCATTCTCATTCTTCAAAATAACTATGTTCCTTATTAAACCATCGCAATAATACGCTTTTTAGCACTCTTGTCATTTGACGTATTACCCCCTTCTAATGTTCTCTCTACCTTCAGAGATTCAAGGGCTTTATCAACTTGCCCTTTATTTTCCCAATTGAGTTATATCCTTCTTGATTCCACTTGAAAATCTCTAATGATCATAGTGATCCATCAACTTTCGTGGCCACATCTCTTTCTCTTGTCGATGCATCTAATGCTCGACTACACGTTAGACTAATTCAACATTCAATCCATATCATCGATAATATTAAGGTGATCTTGGCACACCTTTACGGCATCCCAAGGAACACCTTAATTCTTCATTCAAATTTTCGATAAGTTCATTTCTTTAAGTTCTTCTTCAATATTGAACTCGTACATTCATCCATGGGACTTAAAGATTTCTATCCTCAACTTCGAGATTTCTTTCCCAAGTGCTAGAAGTCTAGATTTCCTTCATGCTCTATTCATTCCCACAACCCCTTAGATATAAGAATCTGACCATGGCAATATCTCAATTCATTTCTGACCTTCAGGATTGATGTTTCAGGTAGCCATCAAACTAGCCACATGGCGAACTTCCAATTTGAAAGTTGAATCTCTTGTTTTTCGTGGGAAGATCTGTCCCTCCATCACCAATTACACAATGCTCAATTCTCAATTATATGGGTCCGCTACCTAATTCCCCCTGCTTTAGTGATGTGAATATCGCTGTAACAGCACTTGGGTGGTATCTTCGTTCCACGTGACTCGCCTTCAATTTCCTTTAGGCAGTCCATGCTCTCAACCCTTTTATAGTTCACATAACTTCAAGGTATTTACTTAAACATTCTATATTCTCATATCTACATGCAGTTTCAGGGATCAACTTTGCCTCTTGTTCAATTCCCTTTGGGAAACTACTACCTTATTCTCTAGTGATAGATATTGACTTTGTCGCAAGGACAAATGCAAACCAACCCCAATCATGCTCTAAGCATTCCAACTCATATGGCCTTATCATCTAGATGTATATGCAATGTCCACTTTGGGTTGCCTCGTTATGCCTCAAGTTTCATTCTACGTCGCGTCATTACGATCTTCATAAGCTTTTCAATTTCCAACCAGAAACTCCATTAACAACGTAGTCATTAACTTGACTTAAGTCCTCGAAAACTCTTTCCACGTTCATTCATCCATTTGTGTTATATCTCATCCTCAGTCCATTTCGTCAATGGAAATCCGTCTGTAACAATTCACCAATCTTAGGAAATTTCAACTTCCAACAACTCACATCGACTCTAGTCGATTCATCATTTATTCCAATCCTCAAAGGCTCCACAAGGATTTCATTTCTCATAAATTTCACGACTGAGGAATCTTACCTCATCAAGTGCATAGCTCGTGCTCTTCACATTCCCAATAAAACGAGAATCTCCTTAAAATCCATAGGACACTCTCGATTGTTATTCATGTTTCTCATGACTCCTTAAATGAGTCTAATCATCGCCTCTCAAGACAGTAATAGTTCATCCAATTATTCCTCGAATGTTCAATTCGACTATTATGAGTTTCTGTCTTCCAGGTGTTGAATCTTTCAAACTGTTCTTCATACTTTTCATTTGAGAACTCAAACCTTGGCCCTCTGCTCTCTTGAGTCCCCCACTTGGACTCTGTAGCATTTTCTTCATTTTTGTCACTCTTCTTTGAGGAAACACTCTTGTCTTAATCGCTGGTTTCCATAACCAGTCAATGCGACTTCATCCCAATTCCGTCTGTCACACTAAAAGTCGACATTATCCTGGAATTCAACGTTGTCCACAGGATAGTTTCTCGGGCTTAACTTCCATGAATCATTTAAGTTCTACGTCTTCTTTCTCAGTCCAGACGCTCCATCTTAATATCAAGACAATTAATATTTCCTCTTCCTTCCGCACTAGGGTCACACTAAACGTCGACATTATACACTTTAGTGGCATTTTTTTACTTCTAATCTTCCTTGTCCTTCCCATTTCATAGGACGTCAATCTTAGGGTCTGTGCCAACCATGATACCTTCACTCCAGGATTCAAATGTCACCATGCTTGACATTCTTCTTACAGTGACACTGTCACCTCAAGTGACAAGACTCCAAGGAGTCAAGGTTCTTCCTCGGTCTCCATAAATTCCCGTATCGAATACTCAATTCGACTACCTCGAGTTACTTTGTAATTACACTCTAAGCGCTCTTTTCGCTTACTCAACTATTCATTAAAATCGCAAGTCACTAGAACCATCAAGTCCATTCATCTTTCTTTCCATCATGATCATCTTATGGTCCAATCGTCCTTTAAGAACGACACCCTAACCTTTAGGGGTGATGACACACAATACCAATTCTAGTAGTCTAGATTCATCCTCCATCAATTTCGTAGAATCATCAATGTCAAACAACTGACATATCTCTTTCCTCAACTTTTCCTATGATGGAAGGAACAACATGTCAGTCACTCATTATGAGACTTGCGTCAAGATAACAACCATCCCTTAAAGGCGCATTCTGCGGAAATCTCTATATTCATAATCCTTGAACAGAGATCCTCTTGTTTTTTCTTCTTTTGAACATCCACTTCCTTCCTTAATATCTATTACAGTTCCTTCGAATCAAGAATAACAACTAGCCAAAAGGCTCTCAAGTTCCAATCCACTCAAGAATTTACTTATCTTATTCAAGGGTCCTAGACCACTCTTAATGTACTTAGGCGACCTTGAGAACTCTATCTCGCATTGGTCGATCATCCTCTAATCCTTGCAAAATTATCAAGATCCAAACAACCTTTGCTCTCGAGCAATCCCATGAGGATACTTTCCATCAACCAACTTAACAGAGGTAGTCCAGGCAGATATCATGCCTTTAAGGAAAAATTTTCCTTTGATGACATTTCACCAATCATCAACAGCCTCTTAAGGATAAATACTGCCAGGGTCACTTTCTTTCTTCAGTGTACCCAAAACTTCTAAGATTTTCTGACCAAACTCTTAATTTATAAGAAGGCAGTTTCAAAGTCATTTTCTCTGTTGAACCTTATTCGACCTCAACCTCATGATTCATCTCATAAGCTATTCGAACTTTCGTGATTCTTTTCCACGTTCCCACTTTGAAACTGAGTAATCTTAGAGTCACCATTTTTGTGACTTTCATTACTTTAACTCATCGGTATTAGCATTTGTCACCATAGTGACTAAGGCAACAATGACAACTCCTCCTCGAGCTTGCCTACCTATCATTTTTTCTCATTTCCGTTTAAAGTTCTCACGACCCCTCATTACGCTTGGGTCTCGTACGATTAAAAAAATCGAGCCACACGCTCTTCTCGTACTCACATTCCAATTATTCTCTTTGCTCAATTTTCATGATCCTTCTCAATTCTTAGATCTTCCATACCATATATACTCGAGCTCAATGCTCTTCTATAACCATACTGTGGTCGTTCAACGTCATTAGGTTCTCATGTCACTTGAACCACTATGATTCCCTTCAAGAATCAAAGACTTAAGTAATCTACTCAAGTCTAGCAGTCTTAGGCTGCTCATCTCACTATTTTTTACCATTAACCATCTAGTGGTTCTCAAATAATTCTCAACTAGTTGCTCATTATTCAAGGATTCCAAGTCATCCTTAAGCACAACCACACAACAAGCCATCCTCAACGAGGCAACTTCTCAATTAACAGCCATTACTAGGCAAGCTTCAACTAGGCCAAAACTCAACTAGGTCAACACCAAGCAAGTACTCAAAGTGCCTTTTCAATCGTTCATGCTATAAATCCAGAGGCATCTACCACTCTAGCATAACCACAACAGACTATCTAAATCTCAATAGACATCAATTCAACATGGTACAAACTCTCCACACGTCGTCTAATCTCTCAGTTAGAACTTGGCCATAACAATCACATGATGCTAATCATAAACACGCTTGACAGGCCAATCACAACATCACTTTTCTTTTTCAAACAGCATTCACTACCAAGTACGAAACTTTTAACCATGCCAATCATAGGTGTCATTACACATGCCATGTCACTTTCAAACATTCACTTAGGAATCCATCTTGTGCCATACATCACTTAACGACAATTGGACTCAACCTGATACCTAGACTTTTCCTTTTAATTTATGGCTTGGGTCATTCCTGCCCCATTGCCAACTTAGAAGCCTGCTAGGAATCGCTCTTTGTCTGGACCTCTCTATCCCGACGATCTTTCCCCACCCTCATCAGATTTGATCGTTGCAGGTTGTCCCAAGTCAAACATCTACAGAGAAAGCCCTGTTTCACACGTCCCATACCATGTTCATTACGGTTTATAAGTCTCCCATCAACTTGTCCCATACCAAGCGACAGTTTATTAATTTCAATAATGATAAGCTCATGCATACACCCTCATCAACTTTCATTTTAATGCCACAAATACATGTACGACATGTTTGTTCTCGCTACTCGTCATATCACGATAGCCTTCAAATCAATTCTTCTCCATCGAAGATTTCTAATTCCATAAGGATCCTCGTATCTCACAAATCAATTGCCTATATTCAGCCATATACTTCAAGTCTAGTCGTTATTCAAGTCAAATCTAGATGCATTCGGTCATAACTGGCTTTTAATCCAAATATTCCTTACCTGATTCCTTGTATATACCTCATCTCATACCATCCAAGGTTGTCATTAGCAATTGATAGCTAAAAATCATCAAGATATAACGCAATTCAAGCCTGAATCCATTAATACCGGTCGTCTCTTTATAATTCATATTCCTTAAGTTGGGTCATTGACAAACCACAATCACAATCATATAATCCAATTGACCCCTCATTCATAAACAATTCTCTACTAACCACAAGCACAATTACTATCTCAAAATCCATGCTTATGTCTCCTTAATTTTTGCTTGCTTCTACTTGAACCTCAATCATATCATCGTCCAAGATCATCAATCAAAATCAACGCTAGAACCATTAGAGTGCACATAAGTTCAAGCCTATAATCCTCATGATTTAGTGATTAGTACTTAATTCTAAAGGTCTCACTATCTAATTGTTCTCAAGTCATCACTCCTTATCACTTCAAACCTCAATCACATTGGATCGCGCTGACCTTACTCTGATACCACTCAAACGGGGATGTCACGCCCCGAACTCGGTGGGCATACAAATATTCCACCAGGGTCGTCTTGTTTCGATGATACCCAGGATCCGTCGGCCTACAATTTAAAACTTCTAAATGATAAAAATATATGGAAATGATGATACTTCTGCATACAATTCAAATTTAAGATGACTCAGGACATAGAGTACGTCTTCTTATAAACACTAATTACAGGTTTAGATAATACAAATCTAACTTCCAGGTAACACGAAATCTTTAAAGTCACAAAAGTGTAAATCCATTTCCTACGATTACTTCCTCAAATACCGATCATTGGCAAGCTTAAATTTTCATCGCCTAGGACCTGAAAAATTTAATCCCTAGTGGGGTGAGAAATAAATCTCAGCAAGTTAAACCTAAACCTACACCTAAACACCAATTCCCAAACTACTCTCAACTAGTTGCTCATCAATTGAGCTAGAATCTCCACTCAAAATAAGCCATCAAGCTCAGTCCTCAATTGAATAGAACAAGTACGCGACCCTAAGAATAATTCACAATTTTACCGTTAGAACTCTTCCAACCTCAGTTCCATCAAATAATCACCATGTTAACCCATCAACCATCTCTTTAGAACACCTTACCGAGGATTTTGAAACACAATGACACTTCGACAAGTCCCCAAATGGCTCGATTTGCTAGGTCTAGGGTAGGACAGAATCGATCCTAGGCAAAACATATAAAATAGCCCTTAAATTCACTCCTAAACCCCAATTCCTCACACAATCTCCTTGCCAACACATCAAACAATGTCTCTAGGATTCTTACCGAGTATTCCCTAGCAAGACGATACTTCCAAAAGCCTCCAATGGCTTGGTTCCACCCGAACAGCAAGTGGGAAGTTTCTGCCCTTACAAAAATAAGCCATTTACTCCATCGAAATATATTTTAAGTCCAACAAATTTAATCTTAGTTTCCTAAACTCTTATAATATGGGTTGAGAGTGACTCACCGAAAATTTGGAGCCTCCAAAAAATGACCCTCTCCAAAATCGGGTAAAAATCTGACCTTTGCCCACTCATACAGATATACGAGACAAATGACTAATCCAAATTAAGCAGATAATACCTTGTTGGAATGGCAAGACAATAAACTTTCATACGGAGGTAGTTTTACTTTAATCCGACATCAGATGACAAAGTTATGGCCGAAATATTGAACCAATTTTTGTCTATTCGCGAGAGAGCTTCTCGGCCAAGAGAGGAAAAAGAAGAAGAGGAAGAGAGAGAAGGTGGCCGACCAAATGAAGAGAGAGAAAGGGTTTCCAACAAATAATTAAGCTTGGTCAGAGATAAGATTGGTAGGTGAGATTAATTAATGCTTAACCTCTCAAATAGCGACGCTTGTCTTCCCTCAAAGACTAACACTTGTCACTTGCAAAATATCCAAGCTTGCATTGACTTCCTTCGACCTTTCCGTCCGAAATTCCATTTTTTCAATATAAATCACCCTCGATGAGTCGACGTCCATTTCAATTCAAATGTTGGAATTCCTAAATGTCTAATACCCAAATCTCGAGGTCCAATTTCATGTCGAGTCCATGTCGACTATCAATTTCAATTTATCTCAAACTGACGGCCGACTGTTACAGGTGCTACGCGTATCGACCTTGGGATTTCTAAAGTCGCGGTGACTTTGATTGTCATGTAATTATGAGGGTTTACCGCTAGCTCCTGCAGTCCTGATCATCGGAATCTCATTTAGGAAATTCTCGCAAATTACACATTGATTAAGCGGAATCACCCACGTCCCAACGTACAATACTAGCAATGCATTCCACGGTCGTTCCTAAATCGATCTCTACTAACCCAAAATATTCCCTCGACGATCCTTATGGTCAAAGTGTCACTTTTCATTCAAATTTCCTAGGTCCACATAACCGACTCCACGTTAGTGTTCCTCTTTTGGTAAGTTAACTCGAGAGTGGCCAGCTCCGTGCGAGTTACAACTGAAACACACTGATCAATACCTTTCACTCCATAAGCTCGAAAGGGTCGGAATTCAGAATGTTACATTGGCTGAAAGCAAAGTGAATGGACTTGATAGTCCTAACTATTCGTAATTTTAATGGATGGATGAGTAAGTAAAAATGGTGCTTAAATTATGAATGCAAGGTGATTTGATATAATCGATTCGAATATCCAAGGCATGGATATGCAGAGACTAAGGAAGAACCTCGACTTCTTGGAACATTGTCACTTAAGGTGACTGAGTCATTGAAAGAAAAATGTCAAGTATGGTGGCATCTGAATCTTAGAGTAAAAACACCGTTGTTGGCATAGACTCCAAGATTAGCGTCCTGTGGAATAGGAAGTATTCAAAGTAAGAAGAATGCCACTGAAGTGTATAGTTAATATCATAGGGTAAGAGACCCTAGTGTGGAAGGAATAGAAAGTTCTAATCGCCTTGGTATTAAGATTGAGCGTTTGAACTGAGAAAGAAGATGTAGAGCTCAAATGGTCTTCGTAAGATAATTCTAAGGAACCGTCCGGTAGACAACGTGGAATTCCAGGATATGTCGATGTTTAGTTGAACGAATGAAATTAAGATAAGGTCGCATTAGCTGGTTGTGGAACCAAATGTGTGACATTCTGATTTCTAATCAATTTTAGACTCATTAATGAGAAGTTTATATATATCAAACAATGTGTTTCAGTCATATTTCACTAAAATTTGATCAATTTGAGTAGACTGACCAAAAGGAAAAAGTTAACGCGAGACGAGGTACGTGGACCTAGCAGACTCATATAGGAAATAGCACTTTGACCATAAGGATTATCGAGGGGAAATTTAAGACCACCAAGAGGCCGATTTAAGAACGATTAAGGATTGCCTTGCGAGTGTCATATGATTGGAGCACGAGTGATGTCGCTTAACAAACGTATGATTTGCAAAAATTTTCCAAAATCGGACCGTGACGATCGAGACCATAAGGGCTAGTGATAAACCCTTATAATTACATGACAACCAAAGCTACCATGAATTGATGAGCCCTAAAAATGATATGAATCATGGGATTGATACGCGTAATGTCTGCAAAAGCCGCCCGTCAATTCGGGATAGGCTGAAACCACGTCTGATAGAGAAAACCATCAGAGACGAGCCTTGAAAAAATTGGAAATGGAAAATCAAGAATTCCAACGTTATTCGAATTGTCCATCGCCCTATCAAAGAGTCTTGGAGCAAGAAAAATGACGCTCTGAACGTTAGGGGCGAAATTACTCTTTTGCCCCTTAAGCTTAAGCCTTGCCCATGCAATTGAAGAAAGGCATTTTGGACATTAAACCCTCCCAAGAGCTGCCGAATTCAAGTAGAAATGAGGGCCATTGGATCATGCATGATTGACATTGAGGACAAGTGTCAATGGATGGTGTAAAGAGTAGTCAAGTCAACTATTACAAACCTACCATTCAAAGCATTAACCAAGAGCTTGTATATGGTCTTTCCACTCTCTCTCCTTACTCGCTTTGGCTGGCCAAACCTCCCTCAAGCTCCCGAAACTTCTTTTTCTCCTTCCTTATTTCTGTCTATCGCTGACCAAGCCTGCCCGCACCATTTGCCGCCCACGATAGCCACTTCCGGCCACCGCCTGACCATCGACCGACCACACCAGCTTAGATCTACGTCTTGCCGACCTCCTCGAATAAGGAGCGAGCCATTTGGACCATCGAGGAGCTCTGGCCAAGGATTCTCCCGAAAGCCGACAGAAACAGACTCAACCTGAGTTAGAAACTGCCAGATTCTGACCTTGGACGATCCGACGACTTTCAACGGGTTTCCGGCGACCAATCGACCTCGAACTCACGGTTGTGCGTTGAGTTCGATATTGGACCATAGAGGGCCGAACCTTGAGGACCCAAGAAGAGTATTTTGGTGTTATCAAACGCAAGGTAAGGGAATCCTAAACTTAGGATAGGAAGATTGGACTCAATTGGGTGAGTCGAGGATTGATTAGATTGATTTATGAGAATTTTTCAAAGGATAACTATTGCTATGTCCTAAGTGATGATAAAAGAGTTATGTACGTTATTGTTTATACTTGAATTACCCGCCATGTGTGTGTGTCACTTAATTACCTTGCATGCCATGAGTTCTTTGAATTGTGCCTGAATTGCACATGTTGTCATGAATGGAAACTAATTGAAAATCATGGCATGAGTTATGAGTGTGGCATGAGCATGACATGGCGAGGCCCTGAGGCGTATGAGAAGCGGGGCGAGAGGTGGATACCCTAATGCTACGAGATCGCGGGGTGGAGTTGATGTTGTGTGGCGCCCTGATGCGATGAAATCACGATACCCTAATGCCACGGTCTTGATGCAAACTATTCACGGGACAAAGGTATGAGATGATGATATTAGCCTAGAGATTGATCGGAACCTGATGTGTTTATGCAGATTGCCGATGACGGTCTGATGCATTTACGCGGACCGAGCCTGATGCGATCTAATAATGGGCTGGAGATGGAGGCAAGCAGGAAGAGGTGGTTGTGGTGAGGTGGCAGGATGAATTATGGATTATCATCTGAGTGTGACATGTTGTCATGGTGGCATGCCTATCATCTGTATGTTGTTATTTTATTAACTTGTGCTTGATATGCCTGTGAGTGGAATTATTGGGGTGTACGACTACCTGAGTGGAGGTCGACCTAACTTAAGGTTAGGACTCTTTTACTGAGATGAGTATCTCACCCCTTTACGGGTCTTAGGCCTTAGATATGTGGCCTATACGTTTTGGGCACCTCAAGGAGATATCGGCGTATTTTGATGAGTTCCCAGATAGTTAGAGAAACATTTATTTGAGGAAATACACTGTTGTATGGGTTGACGAGAGTAGCCCGGACTAGAAGCCTCATAGGTTCGAGGCATGGCTTAAGAGTGTCGAGAATGAGCAGATTGGGCCGCTGAAACCCCACGAAGTACCCCAGGGAGTTATCTCTACTTGGTGCCAGACTGCTGGGGAGAAGGAGTTACCAAAGGAGTCCGTAGTTAGTTCTAGGAACGGGTTAGAGAAGACCACGATGCTGGACTTCACTGTGAAGGAGAATGAGGTCATTGTCTTGGAGGCGACCGAGGAGGACCTTGCGGAGCCGTCTCATGAGGCGACCATGGAGGACTCTATCGAGGTTCCATCAGAGACCTTCTCCGAGTACGAGCCGACGGAGGATGCCGAGGATACCGAGGATTCCAGCGGTTCATCTTAGGGATTCTAGTTCGTTGACCTGAGCTTTTTGGAGGCGACCCAACCTTGTCCTTTTGGATGTCATGAGGGACTCTTTTTGTGTACTACCCCGTCGCCTAGTTTGTTAGCGGATTATAGTAGCTGGCATTTGTACGAACCTTATGTTATGATGTATGATAGTTATTATGCTATCCATGTCTCACTTAACTTATATTTGTACGAGGATTTATTTGAGTACCGCTTTCGCATGCTAGACGTATATATATATTATCTCTTGACTTGAATCTAAGGATCTTGGGACTGCGAGAGATGTGTTGTTGATTTGTGGGTATGTTCGCATGCTCGACGGACTCGGGGCGTGACACTCCAGTTATCGATTTGGTATCAGAGCAAGGTCAGCTTGATCCAAAATTGACTGAGGACTGGAGTAATACGAATGATTAAGTTGGGACAAGGACGGATAGCAAGAACTTAGGAGACTAGTTAAGATAAGGCATGGGGTGTATAGCGTGTGACCTAGTACTTAAGGTTGACAATGGACTCTGGTAGGGTTGTGGAAATGCTTAAGGATCAAGTTCTCTACTTAGGATTGAAGGTCATTTCTGGACCTTGGCTTGTTTGAGGAATGAAAGTGATTGGTTTAAGTGAATCACTGAAGTGAATGGAAACGAGGAATGGCCATGTTTATGTTAAGGATTAGTTAGTAGCTCTGGGTTTGAATGATTGAGTAAGTTACTAATTCCTTGCTGAACTTGTGATTGACCAAGTTCAGTAGAAAGAAGCAAGGATGAGCAACCCATCTAGAAGGGCTGGAAGGCGAAGAGGCAGAGCTTCTAGCTCGAGGCCGCCTGTCGCCGAAGATCCCAGAATGGATGGTGTGCTGAGGGCACTGGAAAGAATTGGTGACATGATTGATAGGTAGGCTCAGGATCGAGACGCTGCCATCGCCCAAGCAGTAGGAGCTGCCATAGCAGCCGTCAATGCCAACAATGGCAACAATGGTGGAAATGGGAGTCAGGGTGAGCCGAACCAGAGTAAAGAAGTTGTAAAAACCCAAGAGGAAATCGTCGTGGCCAGACAGATGGGCCAGCTAGTTAAGTAGTTTATAAAGCTGAAGCCGACACAGTTCGATGAGACTGGAGATCCCGAGCTAACATCCAGATGGATAGCAAAGTTAGAGAAGGCTTTTGACGTGCTGAGGTGCACCAATGAAGAGAAGGTGTTGCTAGCAGTGTACCAATTGGAAGGTACAGCGAATGATTGGTGGGCTGCCACCAAAAATGGAGTCTTCCCTAAAGGAATAGTCATGAATTGGGAAGCCTTTAAGACGGCCTTCAATGATAAATATTTCTCAAAAACGACCATGGAAAGGAAACAGGTGGAGTTCTTACAGTTACGTCAGAACCAGCTGACGATAGGCCAGTATGAGGCCGAGTTCTCGAGGCTGTCGAGGTACGCACCACGATCTATAGAGGACCCTCAAGAGAAAGCAAGAAGATTTAGGGATGGTCTGAGGCCCGAGCTTCGTAGCCAGATGATTGCTCTAAATTTGAGGACCTACGACGAGATCTATGAGCCGGGCCAGATGATTGAAAGAGACTTGAAAGAGAGAAACGCCACAACTGGATTGCGGTTTACGTCCTTCAGAGATAATGGCCAGATGGGCAAGAGGCCGATGGCGAACAATAGGTGCTTCGTGCCTCCAGTGCGAAAGAATATCTTAAGGTCGTCGAATCCTGCGAACTGGAACTGCTGACTTTGTGGTAGGAGGCATGTGAATGGGCCATGCCCGGTAAGGATAGGAGCTTGCTTTAAATGTGGTCAGTTGGGCCACTAGATGAGGGTGTGCCCGAATTAAGTTCCGGCAAGTCGACCACAAGGGCAGAGACCGCAAGCTGGACCGTCGACTGCCTCGCCTCAGATCGAACAGAACCAACCACCGGCATAGGGAAGGGTGTATGCAGTAGCTCGTAGAGAGGCGGAGGAAGCGCCAGGGGTGGTCACAAGTATGGTTTACTTGTGCAATCAAGCTGCATACGCATTATTTGACCCTTGTGCCAGGCATTCGTTTGTGTCTGCTCAGTTCGCTGAATTAGTGGGGATGGAATTGAAACCATTGAACATAAGTCTACATGATGCCACACCATTAAAAGATAATATATTGGTTTCAATGGGTTGGGCTGAGTGTGAGATTGTGACTGCGGGAAGCAAAGAGAGTATCGACTTAGCTGCATTATCCATGTTTGATTTTGATGTAATAATAGGAATGGATTGGTTGGGTAAGCAGGGAGCAGTAGTAGATTGTGGTAGTAAAATAATTCGGTTTTATCCAAGCGAACGCCCTAGCTTTGAATTGATGGGAATTCGAGGAGGAATCTCGATTCCCTTAGTCTCATCTCTTGAAGTAACTAAATTGATGTCTGAAGGGTGTCAGGCATACCCAGTGGAAGTAATGGACACGACTACCGAAGAGCCAAAGTTAGAGAATATCCCAGTAGTACGTGAGTTTCTTGATGTATTTCCCTAAGAGTTGCCAGGATTACCACCATAACGGGAAATAGAGTTTGTAATTGAGTTAGCCCCTGAAATGGAGCTGATTTCGAAAGCACCTTACAGGATGTCCCTATCAAAACTAAAGAAGTTAAAGGTGTAGATGCAAGAGCTGCTAGATAAAGGATTTATCTGACCTAGTGCTTCACCGTGGAGAGCACCGGTGTTATTTGTAAGGAAGAAGGATGGGTCTTTGCGATTATGCATTGACTATCAGCAGCTGAACCAAGTGACAGTGAAGAGCAAGTATCCGCTGCCGAGGATTGATGATCTTTTTGATCAGTTGCAAGGAGCAGCATTGTTTTCAAAGATTGACTTGAGAACTGGGTATCACCAACTGAGGATCAAGAAGGAAGACAGAACTAAGACTGCTTTCAGGATGAGGTATGGTCATTATGAATTTACGGTGATGCCGTTTGGATTGACTAACGCTCCAGCTGCATTCATGGACTTGATGCATCGAGTGTTTAAGGAGTTTTTGGACAGATTCGTCATAGTCTTCATTGACGACATCTTGATTTACTCAAGGAGTGGTGCCGAACATGAGGAGCACTTAAGAATTGTACTAAAGACCTTGAGGGAACATTCACTATAGGCGAAGTTGAGTAAATACGAGTTTTGGCTGAATAGGGTAGCTTTTCTTGGTCATGTGGTGTCTGGAGAAGGAATTGCTGTGAATCCTGCAAAGATTGAAGCAGTAACCAATTGGCCGAGGCCTACTGCAATCACGGCGGTCAGAAGTTTCTTGGGATTGGCAGGATACTACATACGTTTTGTGGAGAAATTCTCATCCATATCCATTCCGCTGACGCGGTTAACGAAGACGAAAACGAGATTTGAATGGGCTGACAAATGTGAGCAGAGTTTCCAAGAGCTTAAGCATAGATTGACGACCGTACTAGTGCTGACCATTCCGTTGGGACCGAGAGGTTATGAATATACAGCGATGCTTCGCTGAAAGGATTGGGCTGTGTATTGATGCAACACGAAAGAGTAGTGGCCTACGCGTCCAGACAATTGAGGCCACACGAGATGAATTACCCAACTCATGACGTGGAGTTAGCGGCGATTATATTCGCTTTGAAAATTTGGAGACATTACCTATGTGGCGAGAAGTTCCAGATCTATACCGACCACCAAAGTTTAAAGTATCTGTTTTCCCAGAAAGAGCTGAATATAAGGCAGCGTAGGTGGATGGAACTACTCAAGGACTATGATTGTGATATCCTATATCACCTTGGGAAAGCAAACAGAGTAACAGATGCGCTGAGTCGGAAGTCAAGCATCGCATGTCTGCTAGTGAGGAGTTGGTCGATGATAAAAGATTTGAGAGACTCCGAGTTCAAATTAGAAGTCGATCAATTGTCCAGTCTGATAGCTACACTAAGGGTGGAACCCGAGGTCTAAGAAGAAATAAAGGCATTACAGTCTACGGACCCGGAGATTCAGAAGATTATAGAGATGGATACGACGAAAAGAAAGCCGGAATTTCAGGTGTCTGAGGACGAAATCCTGAAGTTTCGAAGACAATTGTGTGTGCCAAAGGATAAAGGACTCAGGGAAAGAATTTTATTAGAGGCTTATAGGAGCAACTATAGTGTCCACCTTGGAAGTACAAAGATATACCAGAATTTACGATAACATTATTGGTGGAACGGAATGAAGGTGGGCGTAGCGAAATACATGGCTAAGTATTTGACGTGCCAGCAAGTGAAAGCACAACACTGTAAGCCTAGAGGACTATTACAGCCACTGGAGATTTCGGAATGGAAGTGAGAGCATGTTACTGTAGATTTCGTAATGGGACTCCCAAGTAGCCAAAGAGGTCACAACTCTATATGTGTAGTCGTGGACAGATTGACCAAGTCCGCCCACTTTATCCCGATGCGAAAGGACTTCACTATGGATAGGTATGCATAGCTGTACATGAGGTAGATAGTGAGGTTGTCCGAAGTGCCTATGACGATTACCTTGGATAGAGATCCGAAATTCACGGCGAATTTGGAAAAGTTTGCAAGAAGCTATGGGGACCCGACTGCAGTTTAGTACGGCCTACCATCCACAGACGGACGGACAATCGAAAAGGACGATACAGACGTTGGAGGATATGCTGCGAGCATGCGTCATTGATTTTAAAGGTGGATGGGAAGAACAGCTACATTTGGTAGAATTTACCTACAATAATAGCTACCAACAGAGTATCCAGATGGCACCATTTGAAGCACTCTATGGACGAGCTTGCAGAACCCCAATTTGCTGGGATGAAGTTAGAGAAAGAAGTATCACAGGCCCAAAATTGGTAGAGCAATCGGTGGAAATAGTGAAGATAATGCGGGATAGACTAAGGACGACATAGAGTCGTCAGAAGAGCTACGCAGATAAGCGATGCAAGCCCTTGGAATTTCAAGTGGACGATCACGTCTTCCTCAAGGTATCGCCGATGAGAGGACTATCGCGATTCGGGAAGAAGGGGAAGCCGATCCCAAGATATGTAGGCCCATTCGAGATACTGGAGCGGATTGGAACCTTGGCCTACAGGCTTGCCCTGCCGCCTAATCTATCTCAAGTGTATAATGTGTTTCATGTATCGATGCTACGAAAGTATGAACCAGACCCAACACATGTGCTGGATTACGAGACCATAGAAGTGGACGACATAGTGTCTTACGTGGAGAAGCCGAAAAGGATCGAAGACCGAAAGGAACAAGTCCTCAAGAATAAGAAGATTCCACTAGTCAAGGTAGTATGGGAGTACCATGGAACTGAAGGTGCCACGTGGGAGAATGAAGAGAGGATGAGGCGACAATACCCCCATTTATTTGAGTGGTTAAGTGTAATGTAAATTCCATGGACGAAATTTTTGTAAGGGGGCAAGAGTTGTGACATTCTGATTTCTAGTCAATTTCAGGCTCATTAATGAGAAGTTTATATATATCAAGCAATGTGTTTCGGTCATATTTCGATCAAATCTGATCAATCTGAGTAGATTGACCAAAAGGAAAAGGCTAACGCGAGACAAGGTACGTGGACCTAGGCGACTCAAATAGGAAGTGGCATTTTGACCATAAGGATTGTCGAGGGGATATTTAGGACCACCAAGAGGCCGATCTAATAATGATTAAGAATTGCCTTGCGAGTGTCATAAGATTGGAGCGCGGGTGATGCCGCTTAACCAACGTATGATTTGCAAAAATTTTCCTAAATCGGACCATGACGATCGAGACCATAGGGACTAGTGATAAAACCTCACAATTACATGATAAACAAAGCCTCCATGAATTGACGAGCCCTAAACGTGATATGAATCATGGGGCGATACGCGTAATGTCTACAAAAGCCGCCCGTCGATTTGGCAAAGGCTGGAACCACGTCTGATAGAGAGAACTATCAAAGACGAGTCTTGAAAAAATTGAAAATGGAAAATCAAGAATTCCAACGTTATTTGGATTGGTCGTCACCCTACCGAAGAGTTCTGGAGCAAGAAAAACGACGTTCTGAACGTCGGGGGCGAAATTACCCTTTTGACCCTCAAGCTTAAACCTTGACCATGCAATTGAAGAAGGGCATTTTGGACATTAAACCCTCCCAAGAGCTACCGAGTTCAAGGAGAAATGAGGGCCATTGGATCATGCATGATTGACATTGAGGACAAGTGTCAATGGATGGTGTAAAGAGTAGTCAAGTTAACTATTACGAACCTACCATTCAAAGCATTGACCAAGAGCTTGTATATAGTCTTTCCACTCTCTCTCCTCACTCACTTTGGCCGCCCAAACCTCCCTCAAGCTCTCGAAACTTCTTCTTCTCCTTCCTTGTTTCTATCCATCGCCGACCAAGTCGGCCCACGACGGCCACTTCCAGCCACCCCCTGACCACCGGCCGACCACACCAGCTTAGATCTACGTCTTGTCGACCTCCTCGAATAAAAAGAGAGCTATTTGGACCACTAAGGACCTCCGGCCAAGGATTCTCCCGAAAGCAAACAGAAACAGACTCAACCTGAGCTAGAAACTGCCGGATTCTAACCTTGGACGATCCGGCAACTTTCAACGGGTTTCCGGCGACCAATCGACCTCAAACTCATTGTTGCACGTTGAGTTCGATATTAGACCATGCGAGACCGAATCTTGAGGACTCAAGAAGAGTATTTTGGTGTTATCAAACGCAAGGTAAGGGAATCCTAAACTTAGGATAGGAAGATTGGACTCAATTGGTTGAGTCAAGGATTGATTGGATTGATTTATGAGGATTTTCCAAAGGATAACTATTGATATGTCCTAAGTGATGATATAAGGGTTTTGTATGTTATTATTTATGTTTGAATTACCCGCTATGTGCGTGTGTCACTTGATTGCCTTGCATGCCATCAGTTCTTTTAATTGTGCTTGAATTGCACATGTTGTCATGTGTGGAAACTAATTGAAAATCATGGCATGAGTTATGAGTGTGGCATGAGCATGACATGGTGAGGCCCTGAAGCGTATAAGACGTGGGACGGGAGGTGGATACCCTAATGCGACGAGATCGCGAGGTGGAGTTGATTTTGTGTGGCGCCCTGATGCGATGAAATCGCGGGGTTGAGATGGCCACGGTCCTGATGCGAACTATTCGCAGGACAGAGGTGTGAGATGATGATATTGGCCTGGAGATTCATCGGAACCTTATCCATTTATGCGGGTTGCCGATGACGGTTTGATGCGTTTATGCGGACCGAGCTTGATGCAATCTAATCGCAGGCTGGAGATTGATGCAGGCAGGAAGAGGTGGTTATGGTGAGATGGCAGGATGAATTGTGTATTATCATCTGACTGTGACATGTTGTCATTGTGGCATGCCTGTCATCAGCATCTTGTTGTTTTATTAACTTGTGCTTGATATGCTTGTGAGTGGAATTAGTGGAGTGTACGACTACCAAGTAGACGGTCGACCTAACCTAGGGTTAGGACTCTTTTACTAAGATAAGTATCTCACCCCTTTGGGGACTTTATTTTTACAAATCCTAGGCCTTAAATATGTGGCCTATACGTTTTGGGGACCCCAAGGAGATGACGGCGTATTTTGATGAGTTCCCGGATAATCAGGGGAACATTTATGTGAAGAAATGCACGGTTGTATGGGTTGACGAGGGTAGCCCGGACTGAAAACCTCATAGGTTCGAGGCATGGTTTAAGGGGGTCGGGGACTAGCAGATTGGGCCGCTGAAGCCCTACGAGATACCTTAGGGAGTTATCTCTACTTGGTGCTAGACTGCTGGGGAGTAGGAGTTACCAGAGGGGTTCGTAGTTGGTTCTAGTAACGGGCCAGAGAAGACCTTGACGTTGGACTTCACCGTGGAGGAGGATGAGATCATCGTCTTGGAGGCGACTGAGGAGGACCTTGCGGAGCCGTCTCATGAGGCGACCATGGAGGACTCTATCGAGGTTCCATCAGAGACCTTCGCCGAGTAGGAGCCGACGAAGGATGCCGAAGATACCGAGGATTTCAGCAGTTCATCTTAGGGATTCCAGTTTGTTGACTTGAGCTTTTTGGATGCGACCCGACCCTGTCCTTTTGGATGTCATGAGGGACTCTTTTTGTGTACTATCCCGTCGCCTAGTTTTTTAGCGAATTGTAGTAGTCAGCATTTGTACGAACCTTCTGTTATGATGTATGACAGTTATTATGCTATCCAAGTCTCACTTAACTTATTTTTGTACGGGGATTTATTTGAGTATCGCTTCCGCATGCTAGACGTATATATATATATATATATTATCTCTCGACTTGAATTTGAGGAACTTGGGACCGCGAGAGATGTGTTGTCTATTTGCGGGGATGTTCGCGTGCTCGACGGACTCGGGGCATGACAAAATGCTACATGGTCGAAGTGGGGGACCCATGAAAGCAAAGAGCAAAGGTATGAGCTCTCAAGTGGATTGTACGATGGACTGTTGGAATGATTCGACACATGGCAGTAAAGAAGCGGATAACAGTCGAATTGAGTACTCAAGAAGTAATTGGATTCATTGTTACCGTCTTTAGAAATGATGATCAGACTTGTTTAAGGAGCCGTAAGGAATATGAACAGCCCTTGGATAGTATCATATGGACCCTAAGAGGATGCTCGCTGTGTATTAGATGTGAAGAGCGCGAGCCGTGGGCTTGATAAGGCAAGATTCTTTAGTTGTGAAGTTTATGGGAAATGAAATTCCTGTGGAGCTCTTGGGGGTTGGAATGAGTGATGAATCGACTGAGGTCGATGTGAGTTGCGGAAAATGGAAGCTTCCTGAAATTGATGAATTGTTTGAGACGGATCATGGGAAGATTTCCCCAAGACTATTCCATGGATGAATGAATACGAAAAGTGTTTTCGATGACTTAAGTCAAGTTAATGACTGCGCCGACAATGGTGTTCCTTTTTGGAATAAAGAGAGTCAATAGAATCATAATGACGTGATGCAGGAAAGAAATTTGAGGAATAGTAAGGCAAACTGAAGCAGGCTGTACGAATGCATCATGACAGTAAGACTACATAAGTTGGAATGTATAGTGCACGATTGGAATTTTTATGCAATTGTCTTTGCGATGGAGTTTGGAAAACATTACTTAGGTGGAGCAAGGTTTCAAGTTTATATATACCGCAAGAATATAAAGTGTTGGTTTCCCGAAATGAATGAATGAGAGGCAACGCCGATGGGTGAAATTGCATATGGATACGGAAGAGCTGCTTGTGTAAAGAGAGACCTCACAATCATGTGAACTAAAAGAGTTGAAAGTATTGATTGTCCCAAAGGTAACTAAGGGAAAGGTCACGTTGATTGGAGATATTAACAAGAGGTCATGACTACGATATCCTATATCGCTAAGGAATGGTGAATTAAATAGTGGATGCTTACAATTGAAAAATGAGTATCGTACAATTGATAATGAAGGAACAAACCTTACCTCGTGAAATAAGAGATTCGACTTCTAAATTGGAAGTTCGCCATGTGGCTAGTTTGATGGCTACCTGAAGCATCAAGCCTGAAAGTCGAAAAGGGATTGAGATGTTGCGATGAACGGACCTTGATGTCCAACGAATTATGGAAATAAGTCTAACAAAGTAGAATTCAGACTTTTGAGTGCTTAGGAAAGAAACTTCGAAGTTGAGAACAGAAGCGTTGAAGTCCCATGGACGAGTGTACGAGTCCAACATTAAAGAGGAACTTAAAGAAATGATCTCACTGGAGATTCGAAAGGGGGAACTATAGTGTCCATTGGGATGGCACCAACGAGTATCAAGACTTGCATCAATACTATCAGTAGAAGGGATTGGAGGTTGGGTTAGCCCAACATGTGGTCTTAGACATGCCGACAAGAAAGGAGCATGACTTTGAAGGTCAATGGATTGCTATGATCGTTGGGGATTTTCGAATGGAATCGAGAACGGATTACTACGGACGTAACCATGAATTTGCTTAAGGAGTCCATAAAGTTATGACTTAAGTTGGGTAATGGAGGGCAAGTTAATAAATTCCTTGAACCCTTGATGGTATAAGAGGACGTTTGGAGGGAGTGATACACCAAATATTATGGGTACCAAAGAGTGCATTCTTGAGATGGGTTAGTAATGATGGTGACAGACTGTCACACCCCGCGCCCTTGGCACGAGCGCGCGACTCCCTGCAAGCAAATCAAATATCTCTCGAGGTCCCAAGATCCACACATAAGTCAAGAGACGTATAATATACATAACACACGGAAGCGGCAGCAGTAAAACTCCTTCGTACAAAATAGAATGGGACCTGGATAGCACAAATATTGTCATACATAATATCCATAAGTTCGTACAGACACATGGCCACTAAGTACGCCAAAATAAGGGGTGACGGGGTAAATACACAAAAGGATCCATCATCAACATACAATAAGAGACAGGGTCAGGATCACCGTCAGAAGATCAACTAGCAAGCTGGGAGTCCCTAGGACGAGCTGCTGGAGTCCTTGGTCTCCTCTGCGTCCTCCGGGGGCTTATACTCCGAAAAGGTCTCAGAGCAAGCCTCTATGGTATCCTCCATGGTCTCCTCAGCAGACGGCTCTACGAGATCCTCCTCAGTGGGCCCGACCACGATAACCTACTCCTCCGTGTTCCCTAAGGTCGGGGTCCTCTCTAGTCCATTCCTCGAACCGGCAACTGATCCCTCAGCCTGGTCTAAGTCCCATGCGGGGTGGCACCAACTAGCAATCACTCCTTGGGCCACCTCATTGGGCTTCAGCGGCCTAGTAGACACATCCTCGACCTTCCTAAACCAGGCCTCATACCTATGAGGCTTCCAACTAGTACTACCCTTGTCTACCCACACTGTAGTACACTTCCTTACATAAATAATTCCTTGCCCATCAAGAAACTCATCAAAATAAATGGTCATCTCCTTGGGGTCGCCAAAATAGATAGGTCACATCTTCAAGGCCTAGGATCTGTAAAAAGAGGGTCCCCAACGAGGTAAGATTCACATCTCAATAAGGTGGGTCCTAACCTTAGATTAGGTCAACCGTCCGCTCAGATAGTCATCAATATCAACATATCATGCAGATAGACATATAAGGCATTCAAAAAACAATATTCATGCAGATGTCAAGCAGGCAGTCATGGCACCACAACCCATTCAGATGATCATGCGCAACTTGCCTGCCACATCACCACATCCACTTTTTCTTGCCTGCCTCATTCTCATGCCCGCGTTTAGAACGCATCAGGTTCGATCCGCGTAAACGCATCAGACCGTCATTGACAACCTGCGTAAACACATCAGGTTTCAACGTACTCCAGGCCAGTGTCGACACATCACATCTCCTTCTCGCGTTTCAACGCATCAGGACCGTGGCCTTCTCAACCCCGCGCCTCACACGCATTAGGGTGCCACACAACTCCAACTCCACACCTCAGCGCCTCAGGGTATCCATCACGCCACCCCGCTTCTCATACGCTTCAAGGTCTTACCTGTCACACTTATGCCATGATTCTCTTTCAAATCACACACATAATGCCAAGTGCGACTCAAGCATAATTCATATACTCACGGCATGCAAGACATTCCAATACACATTCAAATGTGACCAATTACTCAAGAAATGAGCTTAATCAAGCATTTGAGTCATCTACACTCTTTTAGCACACACATAAGGGTCAATCACATTAAACCTCTCAAGAATCAATCTAAACCTTACCCGAAACGCCCAATTGAGTCCAATTTTCCTATCATAGGGTTAAGAATTCCTTTACCTCAAGCTTGATGCCACAAAATCCTCTCCTCAAGTACTCAAAAATTCGGCCTCAATGGTCCAAGAATAAACCCACCGCGCAACCTAGGAATTTCCAACCAATTGTCAATTTCTCTTGTCCAATTCACCCATCCATGAACCACTAGCCTTACTAACATGATCCTCAACATCCTAGCATGTCCCATTGATGAATTTGAGACTCAAAATCAACAGCCAACAGCCTCCACAAAACCGGTTTGCATAGAACTGAATCGGGCTATTTTCGGTTCTGTGCATATCGGGGTTTTCCAGCCCTAAAACTACTCCAAATCCATCATTTAATCACTAACCTACTCGCTAACATGTAAATCTAAGCTCATCAAAGATTAGTGGCCGAGTCGTTGCCGGAAACCCTTTAGAAATCGTCGGTTTCCTCAAGTCCTTAAACCGGTAGTTTCTGTCCATCAAATACAAGACCCATTTGGGGTCAAAACTTCATCAAATAAACCTCAACTTTTTACCACAGATCACTTTATGAGTCTCCTTGATCTCCACAAAATTTGGTTGCAAAACTTCAACGTTTCAAGGTCCCAAGAGGTCAGAAATGCTGCATACCCTAGATTATGTCGGTTTCCGTCAGCTTCCGGGAGAATGGCTGGCCGGAGCTTTTCGGTGGGTCAAACGACTTGCTTCCACTTTGAGGATGTCGGCAAGAGGTCGAGCTAGGTGTGGGTGGTCGACTTACCGGCCAGAGGTCGCCGGAGGGAGTCGTCGGAGCGAGCGAACAGAGACGGCAGGAACGGTCGGGCGAGCGGCAGAGAAGAGAGGAAGAAGAAGAGAGGTCTCGATACTTTAGGGGGTATATGGCTGGCCAAGAGGAGAGAGAGAGAGAGAGCTATATTCAACCTCAAAGTCAATGAGTTGAATGGTAGTTGTGAAAAAATGGACGTGACCACTCTTTAGCTAATCTATTGACACATGTCCTAAGTGTCAATCAAGGTGATCCAATGGCCATGATCCTCTCCCTTTTTGACAGCCTTGGGGGTATGTATAAAGATCAAAATGTCCTCCTTCAATTGCATAAGCAAGGTTAAAGCTTGAGGGGCAAAATGGTAATTTTACCCTCGACATCCGAAACGTCGTTTTTTTTTTCTCATTCCAATATTCTTTGATAAGGCGATGGCCAATCCAAATATGACGTTGGAATTCTTAATTCTCCATTTTCAACTTTTAAGACTCGTTTCTGATCATTTTCTCTATCAGACGTGGCTCCAGCCTTTCTCGAACTGACGGGCGGCTTTTGCGGATGTTACGCGTATCGACCCTATGATTCATATCACATTTAGGGCTCGTCAATTTATGGCGACTTTGGTTGTCATGTAATTGTGATGGTCTATTACTAGTTCTTATGGTCTCGATCGTCACTGTCCGATTTTGGAAAATTTTACAAATTATACCTTGGTTAAGCGGCATCACCCGCTCTCCAATCGTATAACACTAGCAAAGCATTCCTTAATCGTTCTTAGATCGGCCTTTTTGTGGTTCTAAATATCCCCTCGACAATCCTTATGGTCAAAGCGCCACTTTCTATTCGAGTCCCTAGGTCCACGTACCTTGTCTCGCGTTAGCCTTTCCCTTTTGGTCAGTCTACTCAAACTGATCAAATTCGAGTGAGATATGACTGAAACACATCGCTAGATATACTTCTCATTAATGAGTCTGAAAATAACTGGGAAATCAGAATGTCGTACAAACAAAGAGCTTGAGTTTAATATGATGCTTTAGAAAGGCCTTCAGTCAAGAATATTGTGGAAATGTCAAGTAATGAAAGGAGCTACTTTGAAAAGTAAGGTAGCGACGAGGCGTCAGTGCCCCATGAAACTGGATGATTAGAATGTTATAAATTTCGAGGATGAAATTTTTTTAAGGGGGAAGAATTGTGACATTGTGGATTCTGACCCTCCTTGAGGCCATTGATAGGGAAACGAATCTCAAAGTTTGATATCGGCAACGAAGAATTCTAACATTTGAAAGGAATTGGACGTCGCCTCATCGAAGGTAATTTAAATTGAAAAAGTGAAGTTTCAGACGAAAAGTGTAAAATTACTATTTTGCCCCTTAACCCTTACCCTTTCCTTAAGAATTATTTAAGGATATTTTAGGCATTTGGACCTTATCCGTGGCTATTGAAAATCTGGTCAAAGGAAGTCAAGAGTGGATAAAGATTTTCTTAAGAGCAAGACAAGTGTCATTCAAGGGGTGATTAGCAATTAAAACCCACTCACAACTTGTCATGCCCCGAACCCCGTGAGCGCGCGAGCATCCTACCAAGCCGTACTCTTCTCTAAACTCCAAGATCCAACGGCCAATAACTTACAACGCTTTTAAAAAATATGCATGCGGAAGCAATGCCAACTCCATTCATACCAATAAATCGACACCCGATGACTTAGGACAAATACGTCAAGTTACATTAACCAATTACTAAAAGATCAATTCCTAATTCACCCAACTGAAGTACAAGCCCTAATTTAAAAGGCACACCTAATCTGAATACAATTGGTCCACTCTCTTTTCAATGCCGATCCTTGGTAAGCTCGCGCTACCTCTGCCTAGAACCTGAAAAATGAAGCCCATATTGGGGTGAGATATAAATCTCAATAAGGTGGGTCCTAACCCTAGGTTAGGCCGACTGTCCACTCAGGCAATCATATATCCAATAATTATTCCAAACTCATAATCATACAAGCGCATCAAGTACAATTCAATAAAACAACAACGTGTATATGGCAGGCATGCAATGATAAACTCACATCACCCTCAATTAATCATACACACTCGGCCTGCCACTTCACCACATCTACCCCATCTCCGCCTGTCTCAATCTATTAGCCCGCGATTAATTCGCATCAGGCTCGGTCCGCGTACACGCATCAAACCGTCATTGGTAACCCGTGTAAACGCATCAGGTTCCGATGAATCTCCAAGCAAATTCATCATCTCATGAATTCCACCCCGCGATCTTGACGCATCAAGGTATTCTCACAGTTTCGTCCCACGAATAGTTCGCATCAAGACCGTGGCTATCTCAAACCCACGATCCTGTCGCATCAGGGTGCCATGCAACATCAACACCACCCCGCGATCTCGTCGCATCAGGGCATTTTCACACTTCCGTCCCTCGAATAGTTCGCATCAGGGCCGTGGCTATCTCAACCCCGCGATCTCGTCGCATCAGGACGCCACGCAATGTTAATTTCACCCCGCGATCTTGTCGCATCAGGGTATCCATCTATATGACCCTATTAACCTAGAGAAATATCAATCAAGGCTCAGGAGTGTTTTTGACATGATTTGCCTTTGAGGGGCAAAATCGTAATTTTGAAGATTTTTGGGACAATTTGCCCAAGAAGGGTAAATTTATCATTTCAAAAGAAATATGGAGTCCAAAGATGATGAAAATAGGATTGGTCATCAAAACAATCCATTTCCTAATCATCAGGAATTTTTTGAAATTTTAGAAGCGATTTACCCTATGAGGGGTAAAATCGTCATTTCAGAAAGTAATGAGAAGTGAAAATCTCAAACAGAAAGATTGATCGACCTCTTGACCCAAATCCTAATTTTGAGCAATTTTCACGACTCGGTCGAAATAAGAAAGATAATTTACCCTTAAAAGGGTAGAACTGTCATTTTTAGAAAAAAAGATGAGATTCGAGAACACAAGCGTAAGAATTAGTCACTTGACTGGCTCTCATTCTTATCTTGGGCTTCTCGACCTATCTCATATGTCAAACAGAGAAGATTTACCCTTAAAGGGTAATATCGTCTATTCTCGGAAGAACAGATGAGAAATCCCAAAAATAAGATCAACCACTTGTCTGCTTTGGTTCTAGTTGTACAATTCTTTATTTTGGACTACGTCAGGTGATCTAGTAATATGTCAAGGTGCCATGGTATTCTTTGTGATGTTTATTTTTCTCTGTGGCCTTTTGGAAAGAGTAGTGCATTCCAAGCACCATCAACCCACAAACCACGAACTAAAAGGCTTTGGTTGATGAGTGAGAAAAGCTCTTGACGGGATCGAGTATGATATCTTACTTTTGGACAGTGAAGGGGTTGATGGTAATGATCAAATAGTAGGCCAACTTCAATAAACTAATTATTCTTATTGATTGCTGATTTGATTGTTGTAGAATGATATATTATCCCATTAGGCATGACGGAAGAAACGAAATGTCAATCCCCCATTACGAGCCTTACGCCAAGGTAATAGCCGTTTTTCGCAGGTGCGTTTCATGCTCCATAATGAACACCTCTTTGCTCGTAATCCATGAACAAGACTTGCAAAAATGATAGGTTAAAAGTCGGACATTTAATGTTAACTCCACATCATTTGACACTTGTCCACTTAGTAATCAATTGGATGATCCAATGGCCCTTAAACCTCCAAATTTTCGGCAGCTATAAGGTGTGGCATAGACCAAAATGCCTTTATTCTATTTATTAAGGCAAAGTCAAGGTTTGAGGGGCAAAATGGTAATTTCACTCTCGTCATCCAGAACGTCGTTTTTCTGATTCGAATTTTTTTCGACGAGGCGACGTCCAATCTAATTATAATGTTAGGAATCTTGATTCTCCGTGTTTCAATTTCGAGACTCGTCTCTAGGCTATTTCTCTGTCAATTGTAATTTCAGACTATCTCGAACTAACGGGTGGCTCCGTGTTTCAATTTCGATATGGAAGGTGTGACCATATTTCCATGTGTTGTTTTATCAATGAATCATTGTCTATTGTTTTATTGCATAATCTAGAAGGACTAATGGCCTGGTCTAGGTTTGGGGTGAACTTGCTGAGATTCATATCGCACCCCGTCGTGGGATTAACTTTTTTAGGTCCCAAGCGATGGAAATTTAAGCTTGCCAATAATCGAAATTTGAAGAATTAATTATAGGAAATGGATTTACACTTTTGTGACTTTAGGGATTTCATGTTACCTTGAAGTTAGAGTTGTATCCTCTAAACCTGTAGTCGGCTTTTATAAGAAGACATACCCTATGTACTAAGTCATCTTAAGATTGAATTGAATGGAGAAGTTTCATCGCTTCCCTATGTTTGTATCATTTAGGAGTTATTAATTGTTAACTGACGGATCTTGGGTACCACTAAGACAAGATGGCCCCGTCGTTTTGGAGAGTTGGTCACGCAGGTCCGAGTCTGGGTCGGGTTCCGATCTAAGTGGCTCAGGTCGATCCGACCTGAATTATTTTTTTAATAATAAAAATTAGAAAATAATTTTAAAATATACATAAAAAATAAAAAAAAAATTAGAAAATTATAAAAAAAAAATGTTAGAAAATCCTAGAAAATCCCAAAAAAAATGTAGGAAAATTGTGAAAAATTCCTAGACACTCCATAAATTCCCAAAAATTAAGAAATGACCACAGACAACTAGTTAATCCTATTTTTAGAATTTCTAGTCCGTTCTTCTAGAAATTGACGATATTACCCTTTAGGGGTAAATCGCCTCTGCTTGGTATATGAGACAGGTCGAGAATGTCAAGATAAGAGTTAGGGTCAGTCAGGTGATCAATTATTCTGCTTGAGTCTTCGAATCTTATCCTTTTTTAAAAAATGACGATTTTACCCTTCTAAGGGTAAATCGTCTTTCTTATCCAATCGAGCCGTGAAAATTACTCAAAATTAGGATTTGGGTCTGGTGGTCAACCAATCCTTTCACCAGTATTGAAAGGAGCATGCTCAACGTCAACAGATTCAGCTAATATTTGTTTATAAAGTGCATTAATGAAACAGAATAAAGGATGAGGGTTAGGATTGGCGAACCCGGAAATTTATTGTTGGCTAATGTCGATCCTCGCTTGCGTTGGATGTTTTTTCATCAATTGCTGACGAAATATTCCGTAACCATCTCCTTTACCAAGTTTGTATGTTTGCGAGCAATATTTGCCCAGAGATAATCGCGATCGTTAACGAATCCCATTCCTTAAACGAGAACCTGATCACGACTTTTGTGTAGATTTCAATTTTTTTCCCTTTTTTATTTGTGTAGCTCAGTTAGTTAGGGCGTACTTGTGATTGTGTGGTTAGGCGCGCTGGTACTAAGTTCAATTTTTCAAACGAGCACTTATGATTTAAGTGGAGAGTCATGGCGGTAGATTGCTGTGCTAGTATCCCCCGATGAATAGTTGAGGTGCGCGCAAGCTCGCCTTGACACCTTGGTTATAAAAAAATAAAAAATAAAAAATATCATAAAAAATTCAAAAAAATTAAATATCCGATTTGTAGTCCTGCGTTTCACACGCCTCAGGGCCTCGCCATGTCATGCTCATGCCACAACCATAACTCATACTATGATTTCTAACTCATTTGCACACACGATACCAAGTGCAAATTCAAGTGCAATTCGAAAACTCCGTGGCATACCAAGCAAATCAATGATATCCGGACATGGCAAACAACTCAGGCATAAACAATATCACACACACTCATCCTATAACATCTTAAGATATAATGAAAGTTACCCCCTCGGGCAAATTCTCATAATTCAATCCAATTGAACCTCGACTCGCCCAATCGAGTCCGATCTTCCTAGCATAAGGTTAGGAATTCCCTTAGCTTTGATTTGCCAACACAGTTTACTCTTTTTGAGCCCCAAAGTTTTGGCCTCGATGTCCACAACCGGACTTGTCGTGCAACCTAACAAAATTCAACCAATTCCGTCAATTTTCACTAAATTCCTCAATCCGCGAACCCCTATCATCCATATCCTAACCCTCATCATCTAATCAAGTCTTAAATATCAATTTGAGGTTCAAAATCACCCGCTCTTCAATCCACCAAAACTGGTCTTGCACAGAACCTACCCAGTTCAATTCGATTGTGTGCGTACCGTGCACGATCCATCCTAAATCAACTTCAATTCCATCATTTAACCCTTATCCTACCTCTTAACATGTCTATCTAAGGGTTCTTGAGGCTCATCGAAGATTTGAAGTCAATTGGTCGCCGAAAACTCGTCGAACGTCGCCGGTTCTTCCCGAGTCAGAATACCTAGGCTCAATTTCATCACAATTTCCCACTTCTATGGTTAGGCCCGCTTCAATACGCCTCAAGCTCATCAAGATTTCCATTCCAATAGCTATGCCCGCGTAAAAATGCATCAAGCTAAGTCAAGTTGTAACTCGTGTTCTGAAGAATCAGGTTACATATGCCATTTCAGTACTTGTGTCGACAGTTTCAAGGCTCATCATAATTTCAACACCAATAGCTAGGCCCACGTACTACGCATCAGGCTCGTCAATCTCATCATGGTTCTCTTTTTAATGACTATGCCTACATCAATACGTCTCAGCCTAAAAATAATTGGCAGCCCGTGTTCTGATGCATCAGGTTCCAAAGTCATTTCAATAATTGTTTCGACAGGTAACAAGGCTATCCCGCGTTCTGACGCATCAGGATACCAATCGACCTTACGTTCTGACGCATCAAGGTTCGACTTGCCATTGTTTCATAGTTCAATCAATCATGATTTTCCATCATGTAACATACTTCTCATTGTTCATGCTTTTTATCAAGCAAGGGCTCACAAGCCATAACTCAATTAAGCAAATAGCTAATCTTTTATAATGAGAAACAACCATGGCCGACACGCACAATGCATGGCACAATTGTACACCAAGGAAAACAATCATACAAGGCATTCTCTTGCCAATTTAAGCATCAATCTCACATAATTGAGCTACGAGGATCAAATGCCATTCGACCATGCAATGACTCATATCAATCAAAAGCCCACATAACAATTTCAGCCGTGAATATCACAAGTTCATCTCAAGGCAAGAAATGTATCACTGTCTCATGCAACCACAATTGGCCTCACTTAATTCAAGCATATTTCAATTCTCAAATCTCATCAATTAAGCCTCCATTAGTACCCTAATGTCCAAATAAGGGTTTAGGGGTTGCTTACCACACCAATCAAGCTAGTAAAATCCATCAATTGGTCGCACGAAACCCTCGAGCTAAATCGGCCAAAACAGGGCAGATTGGTCCATAGAGAATCACACAATTCACTAATTAAAACTCTTCCAATTTTCCATTATTTCATGCCATCACCTTGCTAACACATCATACTACACTCTAGGATATCTTACCGAAGATTTTGAAGCAAGGACAAACCTTGGTAAGCCTCCAATGGCTCGGTTCAATTCTGTCCGGTGCAGGGCAGTGTTCGGTCCCTAGGAGTATTACACCAAAGACCCATTAATTCTCTTCTAAACTCAATTCTATCTCACTACACCTTGTCAATACATCAATCTACGTCCTTAGGTGTCTTACCAAGAGTGTCGAAGCCAAACAATGCCTCCATAGACCTCCGAACAACTCAGTACCAAATTGGCAACGAGTGAGCAGAAACTGCCTTGCAAAATCATCCAATTTTATCCATCAAAATCCATCCTAACTTCAATAAATCCTCAACATCATCTTGCTAAAACCCTTATACTATATGTTGAGAAGGTCTTGCCAAAGATTGGAAGTCAAATGAGCTCTTTAAGGCGGCGAAATTGAGCTTTTTCTCAAATCGATTCCAAACTGATCCGTGTTGGACCCAATTGAGTTTATAATGCATTGTTTGAATTTCTAATGGTGGGTGGTATGCCTCAATCCGATGTGGGCCGAAGGAGTTATTGCCGGAATAATAGAACGGTATTGGTCTGGCCGAGAGAGAGCTCCTCGGCAAGAAGAAAGAAGAAGAAAAATGAAGGAGAGAGAGTGAAGGGGAGGGTTCGGACGACCAAAATGAGAGAAGAGAGAGAGTCTTCCACTAAATTCACTTGGTCAACGAGTTGAATGTTAGTTGTAATAGTAATCCAATTAATGCTAAGTGGATGGGGTTAATCTAGTAATGACACTTGTCAATTAGCTAAAGAATATCTTGTGGCCAATTGACCTTTATACCCCCATGATTTTGGCCAACTTATAGGAGTGATAAAAGACTAAAATTCCCTTGTTTACTTCTTAAGGCAATGTTACTCATCTAGGGGCAAAATGGTAATTTCATACTTACAGTCCGAAATTTTCCTTTTTCAATATAAATTACCCTCGATGAGGCGACGTCTAATTCCTTTCAAATTTTGAAATTCTTCATTGTCCGATATCTAATTTCGAGACCCATTTCTTGTCAATAGCCTTGAAGAGAGTCGGAATTCGGAATGTCATAATTTCCAATCTCTGAGCACCATGAGGGATCAAAATATCCATCTACAGTTGGAGGAAAATCAAAGTAACATAGAGCATAATCTTTTGTACCTTTAAGGTATCTCATCTACTTGCTAAAGGCATCTCAATGCTCTTCACTAGGATTACTAGTGAAACGACTTAGCATGCCAACTGTGAAGGCTATGTGGGGTCTAGTGCAACTCATAGCATACATGACTACCAATCAGTTCTAAGTACTTTAACTAATCCATTCTTATTCCTTCATTGGGACTCAGTCTTTTATTATAATTACATGGTATCTCACTCAGTTTACACTCACTATATCCCTAGGTAGAAAGTGGCTGGTCAATATAATGATTTTGGCTAAGAGAAATGACTTGCCTTTCAAAGTTTACTTTCATTCTAAGAATGTTATTAACAATACCAAGATCTTTCATGTCATGCCCCGCGCCTCATCGCGAGCACGCAATCATCCCTACAAGTAAAAAAAAAACAATCCCTCGGCGGTCCCAAGGATCCACCTATATAAGAAAGGATGAGAGATAAAATAATTTATATCAAGCATACGAAAGCGGTTCCCAACAAATCCCCGTACCATATGGATATACAGATTAAGTAGGACATGGATAGCATCATAAAAAGTCATACATCGACACATACAGCCAGCGACTACTAACTCCTCTAAATATCAGGGCGACGGGTAAGCATGCCAAAAAAAGATATCCTTAAAATCCGCCAGGGATGGGGTCAAGTCACCAGTCAAAAAGTCAGATCGCCATCTGGAGTCGCCTAGGAAGAACTGCTGGAATCCCCGGTGTCCTCAGTCTCCTCCAACGGCTCGTACTTGGAGAAAGTCTCCGACGGGACCTCCACAGAGTCCTCCATAGTCGCCACCTGCGACTGCTCGGCTCGATCTCCATCCGTGGTCGCCTCCTGGTCCGGCTCGGCTAGGTCTCCATCAGACAGCTCCACCACGATGACCTCGTCCTCCGGCGGTGGTACAGAATACTCCACTGTCGGCGTCCACTCTGGGACGTTCCTCAACCTAACCACCGATCCCTCGGGGAACTCCTGGTCCGAGATCGTCTGACACCAGGGTGGTATGACATCTTCCGAAACCTCATGGGGCTTCTTCAGAGGCTCGACCTTCTTGTCCCCATCCCGTCTAAACCATGCCTCAAACCTGTGAGGCTTCCAGTCTGTCTTCCCCTCATCTACCCAAACTACTGTACATTTCCTCACGTAAATATTCCCCTGCCTATCGGGGAACTCATCGTAAAAAGCTGTCATCTCCTGCGGGTCCCTAAATCTGATAGGCCACATCGCTACTGCCTAGGATCTGTAAAGTAAAGTTTCCCCAAAAGGGGTGGATATACATCTCAGTAAGAAAAACCTAACCCTAGGTCAGGTTAACCGTCCACTCAGGCAGTCGCGTCACTCAACAGATCCCAACTCACGATCACACGCAGGTATAACAATCATAAATCGATAAACAACAATACACATAAGACAGGCATGCACTTATATTCTCATGTCACACATGAATGCACGTAGATGCTCGGCCTGTTACTTCACCACATCTATCAACCCCTGCCTGCCTCATTTTCTAGCCCGCGAACTAGTCGCCTCAGGCTCGGCCCGTATAAACGTATCAGACAGTGATCGGTGACCCGCGTACACGCATCATGTCCCGTCTCATCTCCAGGCAGGATTTATGATCTCATATTCTATCCCACGATTAAATGGCATCAGGATTGTGGCTATCTCAACCCCACGATTTCGTCACATCAGGGCGCCACCTAATCACAATTCACCCCGTGACCTCGTTGCATCAGGGTCTCAACCTTTCGTCCCGCGTCTTACACGCCTCAGGGCCTTGCCATGTCTTGCCATAATCATAATTCATGCCATGAATCTCTATCCTTTACACACACAAAGTCAATTGCATTTCAAGTATAATTCACAATCTCATGGTATGCAAAGTAAATAAATTGTTATCCAAACATGAAATGCAATTCCAATGCAAGTCAAGGCACACATAAACTCCTTAATTAATGTTAGGACATTCTAAGTCTCATTTCTTTAGAAATATGCCCATTAATCGATCAATTTCACACTCGACTTACCCAATCGAGTCCAATCCACCCAGCCTTAGTTTAGGAAATTCCTTACCTTCGCTTAGCAACACAAATTACTCCTATTTGAGCCTCCTAGGATTCAGCCAACCCAAGTCTAAAGCCGATTTGTCGCACAACCTAGGATAATCAATCGATTTGTCAAATTCCAAGTCCAATTCCTGAATTCATCCATCCAAATCACCCATAACATACCCCTCACCATCTCTTCACATCATACACACCAATTTGCAACACAAATCCATCATATCCAGCCACCCACAGAATCGGTTTGGCTCGGCAATTAACCGATTCCATTCGGTTCTATTCATGCCAAGTCCAATCGATTCTAATCTACCTCAAATCCATCAATTATGTGCCCTCCTACTTCTTACAATGTCTACCTAAGGATTTGGGTGGCTCACCGTGAGTTTCAAGCCTCGTGGCCGCCGAACAGTTGCGAAAGGTTGCCGGTCGTCCAAGGACCAGAATACCGGCAGTTTCTGAGAGAAATATACAAGATCGGTTCATGGTCAAAACCTTATCAAATCAAGCTAAAATTTTTATCACAGAATCATCAATGTGTCTACTTGATCTCCACCAAATTTGAGCTTTAAACTCCAAGATTTCGGTTGTCAAAAGGGAAGGGAACCGAGCCTACCTCAAACTGTAGCAGAATCTGTCGGCCTGTGGGAGAATGTTTGCCTTGAATTTCACAGTGCTCCAAATGCCCTGATTCCTATTGGAGGACGCTGGTAAGATGTGGAGCTACGTCCGGGTGGTCGGCCGACAACAACTGATGGCCAAAGGTTCCGGTCGTGCAGGCCGAACGGCGGACCCGGTGCTGGTCAAGCGACGAGCAGGACTGGAGGAGAAGAAGAAGAAAGGGAGAGGTGGTGCTCGGTGGTTTTGGCCGAATGGAGAGTGAGAGAAAGAGGAAAGAGAGAGAATTTGTTATCCCAAAAATTTTAGTCAATTGAGTTGATTGGTAGGTGGCATTTAATGTGAGATGATCTACCACCCTTGGATGCTTGACACTTGGCAATTGTTTTACCAAGGAGATTTAGTGGGTCCTTTTGGTCCTTGTGTTTTTGGCAGCTTGGGGGGGAATGTCCATTTTTCCCTTCCTTCAATTAAAGAAACAAAATTCTAAACTTGAGGGGAAAAATGGTCCTTTTACCCCCGACGTTCGGAACGTCGTTCTTCTCGTTTCTGACTTCTTCGATAGAGCGACGACCAATCCCAATGACGTTGGAATTCTTGATTTTCCATTTCAAACTTTTTCAGGACTCGTTTCTGATCGTTTCTTCTATCATACGTGATTCTAGCCTATCCCGAATCGATGGGCGGCTTTTGCAGACTATACGCTATCGACCCCGTGATTCTCATCACGTTTAGGGCTCGTCAATTCATGGTGGATTTGGTTGTCATGTAACTGCGAGGGTTTATCTCTAGTCCCTATGGTCTCGATTGTCACAGTCCGATTTAGAATAATTTTGCAAATCGTACGTTGGTTAAGCGGTATCATCCGCGCTCCAATCGTACGACGCTAGCATGGTAATCCTTAATCATTCTTAGATCGGCTTTTTGGTGGTTCTAAATATCCTCTCGACAATCCTTATGGTCAAAGCACCATTTCTTATTCGAGTCGCCTAGGTTCACGTACTTCTTCCCGCGTTAGCCTTTCCCCTTTGGTCAGCCTACTCAAATTGATCAGATCTGAGCGAAATATGACTGAAATACATCGTTTGATATATAAAAACTTCTCATTACAAGGTCTGAAGTTGATTGGAAATCAGATGTCACAACTCTTCCCCCTTACAAAAATTTCGTCCTCGAAATTTACATTACACTTAACTACTCAAATAAATGGGGGTGTTGTCGTCTCATTGTCTCATCGTTCTCCCACGTGGCTCTTTCCGTTCCGTGATGCTCCCATATTGCTTTGACCAGTGGGATCTTCTTATTCCTGAGGATTTGGTCCTTCCGGTCCTCGATCCTTATTGGCTTCACTATATAGGATACTCTGTCGTCCACCTCTATGGCTTCGTAGTCCAGCACATGTGTCAGGTCAGGCTCATACTTTCTTAGCATCGACATATGGAATATGTTATGTACCTGGGATAGATTTGGCCTGTAACGCAAGCCGGTAGGCCAAGGTTCCAATTCTCTCCAATATCTTAAAAGGGCCTACATACCTAAGGCTCAGCTTCCTTTTCCTTCCAAATCGCGAAAGTACTCTCATCGGTGACACTTTGAGGAAGACATGATCGCCCACTTGAAACTCCAAAGGCTTGCGCCGCTTGTCTGCATAACTCTTCTAGCAACTCTGCGCCGTTCTCAGTCTATCCCAGATGATCTTTACTGCTTCCACCGATTGCTCTACCAATTCGAGGTCTATGATACTCCTTTCTCCTACCTCGTCCCAGCATATCAGTGTTCTACAGGCTCTGCCATAGAGTGCCTCAAACGGTGCCATTTGTATACTCTGCTGGTAGCTATTGTTGTACGCGTATTCTACCAAATGTAAACGTTCTTCCCATCCGCCTTTGAAATCTATGATGCACGCTCTCAACATGTTCGCGAGCCTCTGGATGGTCTTTTCTGACTGCCTATCAGTCTGTGGGTGGTACGCTGTACTGAACTATAGTCGGGTCCCCATGGTCTCTTGTAGGCTCTTCCAAAAGTTCGCTGTGAACTTTGGGTCCCTATTTGAGGTGATCGTCACTAGCACTCTGTGTAACCTTACTATTTGCCTCATGTACAGTTCTGCGTACCTATCCATGGCTAAGTCCTTTCGTACAGGAATGAAGTGAGCGGACTTGGTCAATCTGTCGCCGACTACCTAAATAGAGTCATGGCCTCTTTGGCTCCTCGGAAGTCCCATCACAAAATTCATAGTTGCGTGCTCCCACTTCCATTTCGTAATCTCTAATGGTTGCAGCAGTCCTTCAGGGTTACAGTGCTGCGCCTTCACTTGCTGGCAAGTTAAACACTTAGCAACGTACCTTGCCACATTTACCTTCATCCCGTTCCACCAATAATGCTGTCTCAAGTTTTGGTACATCTTTATACTTCTAGGATGGACACTGTAATTGCTCCTATGAGCCACTGACAATATTCTTTCTCGAAGTCCTTCATCTTTTGGTACACACAACCGTCCTCGAAACCTCAAGACTCCGTCCTCATACACTTGGAATTCTGGCTTCCTCTTCGTTGGGTCCATGCCAACAATTTTCTGAATCTTTGGGTCTGTAGATTGAAACGCCTTTATCTCATCTTGGACCTCAGGTTCCACCCTCAAAGTCCCAATCAAACCGGATAGTTGATCGACCTCTAATCTGAATTCAGAATCTCTTAAGTCTTCTATCGTCGACCAACTTCTCACCAGTAGGCATGCAATGCAATACTTGACTTTCGACTCAATGCATCTGCCACTCTGTTTGCCTTCCCAAGATGATATAGTACCTCACAATCATAATCTTTCAACAGCTCCATCCATCTGCGCTGTCTCAAGTTCAGCTATTTCTGGGAAAATAAGTATTTCAGACTCTGGTGGTCCATATATATCTAAAACTTCTCGCCACAAAGATAGTGCCTCCAAATCTTCAAGGCAAACACAATCGTTGCTAACTCCAAGTCGTGGGTCGGGTAATTCATCTCATGCGGCCTCAACTACCTAGATGCATAAGCTACTACCCGACCGTGCTGCATTAATACACAGCCCAATCCTTTCAGTGAAGCGTCGCTGTAAATCTCATAGCCTCCTGGTCCCGACAGAATGGTCAGTACTGGTGCGGTCGTCAGTCTATGTTTAAGCTCTTGGAAACACTGCTCACACCTATCAGTCCATTCGAACTTCATTTCCTTCTTCGTCAACCGCGTCAGTGGAACGGCTATGGATGAGAACTTTTCCATAAAGCGCCTATAATATCCTGCTAACCGTGAGAAGCTCCTGACCTCCGTGACCGTAGTAGGCCTCGGCCAATTGGTTACAGCCTCTATCTTTGTAGGGTCCACTGCAATCCCTTCACCTGACACAATATGACCTAGAAATGCTACCTTATTCAGCCAAAATTCACATTTGCTTAGCTTCGTATACAGTGAATGTTCCCTCAAGGTCCTCAATATGATTCTCAAATGCTCTTCATGCTCCAAGTCACTCCTCGAGTAAACTAAGATATCGTCAAGGAAAACTATGACGAATCTGTCCAGAAACTCCATGAATACTCAGTGCATCAAATCCATAAAAGCAGCTGGAGCATTCGTCAATCCAAACGGCATCACTGTAAACTCGTAATGACCATACCTCGTCTTGAATGCAGTCTTCGGCGTGTCTTCCTTCCTGATTCTCAACTGGTGATACCCCGTCCTTAAGTCAATTTTCGAGAACACTGCTGCTCCTTGCACCTGATAAAAAAGATCGTCAACCCTCGGCAGCGAATACTTGTTCTTCACCGTTACCTGATTCAGCTACCAGTAGTCAATGCAAAGTCGCAAGGATCTGTCATTCTTCTTTACGAACAACACCGGTGCTCCCCAAGACGAAGCACTTGCTCGGATGAATTCTTTATCCAGTAACTCTTGCATTTGCACCTTTAACTCCTTTAGTTCAGTAAGGGACATCCTGTACGGTGCTTTCGATATCGACTCCGTTCCAGGAGCTAATTCAATCACAAACTCTATTTTTCGCTTCGGTGGCAATCCCAGCAATTCTTGGGGAAACACATTCGGAAACTCACGCACCACAAGAATATTCTCCAACTTGGGTTCCTCGACAGTCGTATCCATCACGGCTACTAAGTATGCCCGACATCCCTCAGACATCAACTTAGTTATTTCCAAAGACGAAACCAAGGGAATCGAGATTCCTCCTCGACTTCCCACCAGCTCAAAACTAGGGCGGTCTTTCGGATAAAATCGAATTGTCTTATTGCCACAGTCTACTACTGCTCCCTGTTTACTCAGCCAATCCATTCCTATAATCACGTCAAAATCAAACATAGGTAATACGGCTAAGTCGATACTTTCCTTACTTTCCCCAATCACCATCTCACACCCAGCACACCCAAATGAAACCAAGACATTATCCTTCAACGGGGTGGCAACATGCAATGTCATACTCAATGGTTCTAATTTCATGCCTACTAATTCAGCAAACTATGCAGATACAAAAGAATGCGTGGCACTCGGGTCGAACAATGCGTAAGCAGTCTGACTGCACAAGCAGATCGTACCTGTGACTACTCTTGGCGCATCTTCCACCTCGCTGCAAGCTACAGCATACACTCTGCCTTGCGCCTGTAGTCTGCTCTGTTCAATCCAAGGAGCGGCAGTTGACGGTCCGGCTTGTGGCCTCGGTCCTTGCGGTCGACTGGCCGGGGCTTGGTTTGGACACATCCTCATCTGGTGGCCTAATTGACCACACTTGAAACAAGCTCCTGTCCTCACTGAGCATGGCCCATTTCCATGCCTTCTGCCACACAATCTACAACTCTAGTTTGCCGGGTTTGGCGATTTCACTATGTTCCTCCTTGCAGGCGGCACGAAACGTTTGTTACCTGTCATCGGCCTCTTGCCCACTTGGCGATGGTCTCTGAACGATGAGAACCGCGATCCAGTTGTGGTATTCCTTTCCCTCAAATCTCGCTCAATCATTTGGCCTCATTCATCTAGCTGTGGAGTTCGGGCCTTAGACCATCCCTGAATCTCCGTGCCTTCTCCAAGGGGTGTACCTCGAGAGCCTCGCGAACTCAGCGTCATACTGATCTATCGATAGTTGGTTCTGTCGCAGTTGCAGGAACTCAATCTGTTTCCTTTCCCTGGTCATTTTTGAGAAGTACTTATCATTAAATGCCCTCTTAAAAGTGTTCCAGTTCAAGGCCATACCTTCAGGGAAGACTTCATCCTTGGTGGTAGCCCACCAGTCATTTGCCGTACCCTCGAGCTGATACACGACTAGCAGCACCTTCTCCTCATCTGCGCATCTTAATACTCCGAAAGCCTTCTCCAGCTTCTCTATCCATCTGGACGCTAGCTCGGGATCTCCAATCCCATCAAACTGTGCCGGCTTTAACTTCATAAACTGCTCCACCGGTTGGCTGGCTCATCTGTCTAGCCACCACGATTTCCTCTTGAGTATTCACGGCCTCATTGCTCTGATTTGGTTCTCCTTGACTCCCATTACCCCCAGTGTTAGCTTGGTTGGCGTTGACGGCTGCAATGGCCGCTCCTACTGCCTGGGCTGTGGCAGCATCTCGATCCTGGGCCCATCGATCGATCATGTCGCCAATCTTTTCCAATGCCCTGAGTACACCATCCATCCTTAGGTCCTCAGCTACGGGCGGCCTCGAACTAGAAGCTCCACCTCTAGTCCTTCCAGATCTCCTGGATGGGTTACTCATCCTTGTCACTTGCTACTAAACCTGGTCCACCACAAGTTCAGCAACAGGTTAGCAACTTACTCATCCATCCAATCCAAATCTACAAACTACTTCTCAACAAAAAAAATTACACAACAATAGTACTTCATACATCAACATTACTTCCAAGAATGTCTCAACTAATGGCTTCTGGCCATTACTCAATTCCATTCACTCTAGCGATTCACTAAAATCAATCACTTTCATTCATCAGGCAAGTCAGGGTCCTGAAATGATCTTCAACCCTAAGTAGAGAACTTAATTCCTTATACCTCACCACAATCTCATCAAAGTTAAGCACCATCCATAGGCATCAAGTCACAAGCTAGTCATTCCATGTCTTACCCTGACCAGTCTCCTGAGGTCTAGCTATCTGTCCTTGTCCCACTTACTCCTCCTTATCAGTCCAATCCTCAATCAACTTTGTATCGAGCTGACCTTGCTCTGATACCAAAATAAGCGGGGATGTCGTGCCCGCGCCTCATCCCGAGCACACAATCATCCCTGCAAGTAAAACAACAACAATCTCTCGGCGGTCCCAAGGATCCACCTATATAAGAAAGGACGAGAGATAAAATAATTTACATCAAGCATACGGAATTGGAACGTTCAATAATGTTGCCTCCAGCTTAGGAGAACCCTAGAGTTAATATGCAAGCTATCGGGCTCCAGCTCATATGGACCCAAATAAGCATGCTTTCACCTATTGTGCTTGTATGCGAACATATTATCTAAATTATATTAACAATATATCCAACAAATTGTACCTTGCTTGATTATATATACATCATCCTCATTGAGGATATGGGTCTCTTATAAAATTCTTGCTTGGACCTGGAATTGGTGTAAATCAATTGTGTTGCCTAATGCATGCGAAGGATTTTTTTTTAAACATTTTTTTTTTGCTTTTTGGTTTCAGGTGACTTTTCAAGAGTAATCACTAATATACACAAAATTGCCTTAAAACCAAGCTATTAAGATGTACCTCTCCCGACAATTTTGAAAGTGGTTCGATCCATATTGATCTATGTAATGACCACCCGAAACACAAAGTGTACTCATTCTTAGCAAATTTTTTTATTAAGTTATTGTCAATAAGAATGTGTGACTCATAAACAGGCTAGCAAAGTTAGTGAGGAAGCTTGGAGGTCAAGAAGGTGGAGGATAAGTGAAGGGTGGTGGAACTTTATCCGGATGACTAACAATGCCGACTTTCGTTTATAGGATTTCATTCAGGCATGCGAGACATGGTGATTGGGGTTTAATTGTTAGCTTTCCGTTATACCTCCTATCTTTTTTCCCCTGTCATGCTAAAAAATATGTTGTTAGATTGCAAATTATTTCTATGCTATTTTTAGGCAAACTTAAGAGGCCATTTGGTGAGGACAGGAAAAACTATTTGTATGGGTCACATGATCAACCACACAGCCACTATCGTAGTCATGCCCTCCTAGATAGATTATATATTCTGGTGATATAGTTGATCATCTCTACCTAATAAATCTTCTATTGGAGTTTCTTCAACCTCATATTGCATCTATAGGGCCCAAGGCTAAGAAATTATCTCAATATTAGGATCCTGAACACCAACGCGCTCGGTCTGTAGTGTGAGAGGCTCCATGATTATCTTTATAGATAGAGAAAATGAATGGTAGTCCTAAGCGTCTTGTTATCCTCAATATTCTAGGAGCAACGACCATCTTCGACCCCATAAAACTCTAGAAAAATTCGCTATATGTGATTTCACAATTCTTGCATTTTTGTTAGGATTATAAAATTGATATTTCTTTAATTGGATAAGATATGAAATAACACCGAGTGGTTTTTGAGTCTAACTTACTCAACGTTGATTATATAATCTCACTTTTGCAGTGCATCTCCAAACCTTCAATTGGTTTAGGCTAGGTCTACATCCGGTCCTTATCTCAAATGGAGTCAATGGAAGAGTTTTTCGAGGAATGCGATCTAGAATATAAAGCGATGTTTTTCAAAGCCTCACCCGTTAAAAGACCAAGTAAATTGGTTCTACTAATCATACTCCTCATCTTTTCTATGAGAGTGTGACTCTGTCTTTTGGCCACATCATTTTGTTCAAGACTCTCAGGTATTGTAAACTGAGTTATTATTCCAGAATCCTCTAAAAATTTAGCAAGTAGCCCTTTAAGCTTTCCAGCATTGATATGCCTGCCAATAATACTCACAACTCTATTTATATTTGATAACTTTTTATGACCTTTCCCAGTTTTTTTTTAATTTACTTTGTAATATCTTGAACTTATCAAGAGACTCAAAATTTTCCTTAATCAAGTACAAATAGTGTGACATTCTAAAATTCAACCCCTTTCGAAGTGTGTGAAATGAACGAATATATCGTTGGTATGCTTTAGTTAGATCTCGCTCAGAATTGGCTACTCCTACAGATAGAAGACTGACCGAGAGGGAAATGCTAACTAGGATTTAAATGCGTTGACCAAATAACTCGACCATGAATTGACACTTTGGTCATAAGAATTATCGAGGGGATATTTAAGGCCGTTATAGGCCGATCCAAGGTTAGTTTTAGAACGATTTGCCAATGTTATACAATTAGATAGGGGGTGATTCCGTATTACCATTGTATAATTTGCAAATTAACTTAGATCGATTCCCGAAACTAGCAATTGACCCTCGCAATTACATGACAATCAAGGTTGCCATGGCTTGAGTAACTCTTAAACGTGACATTAGTTGTGGGTTGATACACATAACTCCTAAAAGTCGCCCGTTAGTTTGAGATACACTGAAGTCGCGATTGATTGATATTGACCATGAATTGGATTTCGAAATTGGACGCAGGATGCTGAAGGATTCCAACATCAATATTTTGGACATCATCTCATTAAGAGCATGTTTATTCTACGATTCTTTCTTAAGTGATTAGAAAAGCTAAGTTTTGGACTAGGATTGGAGACTACCCTTTTACCCTTGGTTTGTGCTCATTCCTCTAGTTTAGCTTAAGGACGTTTAGGTCAATTGTGTTTCTCCCCTAGTCGTCGAAAATGTGAGGGCATATTGGTCTTCTTGGCTTGAATGGAAATTACAAGATTGCCCCTCAATTATGTGCAAGAGACAAGAAATGAGCAATGGGTCCCTTTCTTGCCATCCTTTCACCAACTACACTATTCACCAAGTCATTCAAGTTCACTATTCATTGTCAACTCAAGACTCTTCAATCTCCACTCACTTTCTTGTGAGCCTTATTCATAAAATCACTCAAGATCATCGATCGAAATTAACTCTAGAACCATTAGTGTACCTCACAAGTTTAAGTTTATAGTCCCCAAGATTCAGCAATCCATGCTTAATCCTAAAGGTCTCACTAGCTAGTTGTCCTCAAGTCATTGCTCCTTATCACTTCAAACCTCAATCACAATGGATCGAACTAACCTTACTTTGATACCACTTAAACGAGAATGTCACACCCCGAACCCGACGAGCACGCGAACATCCTACCTGGCCGTTGATCTTCAATAATCTCTCAAGAGCCCTTGGCCAGTTAATCACAACTCCTAAATAATACAAGGTCACAAAAGCAATTAAGTAGCTCCATACAAATCCACAATCATATGACTCAAGGCAATAGGGTATACACTTATCCTTAATATTACAGTCAGTTACAACACTAACTCCAAACAATGCACAGTTTCTACGGTCTCGTTTAGATTCTTTACGACTTCCGCCAACAACTTCCTTGTAATGCCAACCTATGGAAAGTTCGGGTGTCCTTCGCTGGGACCTGAAAAAGTTAAGCTCCCACCGGAGTGAGATATAAATCTCAATAAATGAAACCTAAACCTAGATTTGAACACCAGTCCCCCTAACCACACTCGCACATGCTATTAAATGCAAGCATTCGTCAACGCAATGACACAAGGCCTTTAACGATTCAAGTATGGCATCAATCAACAAAATATCAATGGCAAATCATGGAGAAGCAGTACAATCAACCGCATTCAATATCAGGGTCCAAAGCTCATTGCTCATGCACATGCATCAATACACAACTGCCACTACTTTCTCATCTATCCACATCACCGGAGCCATAGGTCAATCGATGTCATTGTACCACTAGGGCCACATGTAACGCCCCGAACCTGACGAGCACGCGAATATCCCTGCAAATAAACAACACATCTCTTGTGGTCCCAAGATCCACAAACATGTCGAGAGATAACATATATATTAAGCATGTGGAAGCGGTACTCGAATAAATCCCCATACAAAATATAAGTTAAGTGGGACCTGGATAGCATAATAACTATCATATATCATAATATATGGTTCGTACAAATACCGCCTACTACAAACCGCTAAGCAAAAGGGCGACGGGGTAAGCACATCAAAAAGAAGGTGTGACCATCATCGACATTCAAATTAGCCATGGTCGGGAGTCACCATCACAAGGTTGAGTCAATAAACTAGGACACCTAAGATGAGCTACTGGAGTCCCCTATATCCTCTGCATCCTCTGTCGGCTCATACTCCGAGAAGGTCTCTGACTGGACCTCGATAGAATCCTCCATGGTCACCTCATGTGACAGCTCCGCCAGATCCTCCTCGATAGCCTCCAAGACAATCATCTCGTCCTCAGTGAACTCCAAGGTCGGGGTCTTCTCTAGTCCATTTCTAGACCCAACTACAAAACCCTCTGGCAACTCCTGCTCCCTAGCGGTCTAGCACCAGTTAGGGATAACTCCCTAGGGTACCTCGTGGCACTTCAGCGGCCCGATTTGCTCATCCCCAACTTTCTTAAATCAAGCCTCGAACCTATGAGGCTTCCAATCTGGGCTACCCTCGTCAACCCACACAACCGTACACTTTCTCACAAAAATGTTCTCCTGACTATCCGGGAACTCGTCAAAATATGCAGTCATCTTCTTGGGATCCCTAAAACGAATGGGCCACATAGCTAAGGCCTAGGATATGTAAAAATAGGCGTCCCCAAATGGGTGAGATACACATCTCAGTAACAGAGTCCTAACCCTAGGTCAGGCTGATCATCCACTCAGGCAGTCATCTATCCCAAAATTTCAAACTCATAATCATACAAGCACAAATAAATAAAGATAACGACATGCAGATGATGGGCATGCAACTATGACACCATGTCACACTCGAATGATCATGCACGCCTCATCCTGCCACATCACCACAACCACCTCTTCTTGCATGCCTTATTCTCCATCCCGCGATTAGAACGCATCAGGCTCGGTCCGCGTAAACACATCATATCGTCATTCCCAACCCGCATAAACGCATCAGGTTCCAATGAATCTCCAAGCCAATATCATCACCACATACCTCCGTCCTGCGAATAATTCGCATTAGGACCGTGGCCATCTCAACCCCATAATTAGATCGCATCAGGGTGCCACACTACATCAATTCCACCCCGCGATTACATCGCATCGGGGTATCCATCTTCCGCCCTGTGTCTCATATGCCTCAGGGCCTCGCCATGTCATGCTCATGCCATGATTTTCAATCCATACATGACAACATGTGCAATTTAGGCACAATTCAAAGAACTCATGGCATGCAAGGCAATCAAGTGACACACACACATGGCGAATAATTTAAACACAAACAATAGCACACATAACCCTCCTGTAACCACTTAGGATATACCAAGGACTATCCTTTGGAAAGTTCCCATAAATCGACCAAACCAAATCTCGACTCATCCATTTGAGTCCAATCTTCCCATCCTAAGTTTAGTATTCCCTTACCTTGAATTTGATAACACCAAAATTCTCTTCTTGGAGCCTCACAATCTCGGTTCCAAAGGGTCCAAGACAAACCTCACCACGCAACCTAGAATAATTCATCAATTTCCCATATCCAAATTCCTCATTCCATGAACCATGAACCATAATCCTCCATAACACAACCCTCATCATCTTAACATATTTTAAACATCAATTTGAGACTCATCACCATCTATTCTTGCTCCCACCAAAACCAGTTTTGCACAGAACTAAACCGGTTCCTCTTGGTTTTGTGCATACCATGCACTTTCAATCCTAAACCTTCATCAAATCCTTCATCTACTCACTATCCTACCTCTTAATATGTCTACCTAAGGGTCTAAGAGGCTCACCGTGAGTTTGAAGTCGAATGGTCGTCGGAAACCAGTCGAACATTGCTGGTTCCTCCAAAGTCAATACCGACAATTTTCTGTTCCAAGTTCACAAGACCGATTCTAGGTCAAAAATTTTTCAAATCACTCCCAAATTTTAATCACAGATTCATATACATGTCCTCTAGACCTCCATAAAATTTGACCTAAAAACTCCAACATTTCGGCCTTTAAAAGGGTTAGGAACCTCACCTAGCTCAGGTTGAGTCTGTTTCTGTCGGTTTTCGGGAAAACTCTTGGCCGGAGCTTCTCGATGGTCTAAATGCCTTGCTTCCACTTTGAGGAGGTCGGTAAGACGTAGATCTAGGTTGGGATGGCCACCGGTGGTCAGGTGATGGCCGAAAGTGGTCGTCGGAAGCAGCAAACAGAGAGACCAGAACTAGTCGCCGACGAGCAGGAAGCAAGAAGAAGATGAAGATGGTTCTCGGGGTTGAAGTGGCTGAATGAAGAGAGAGAGAGAGAGTGAGAAGACTATATTCAAAGTCCTTTGGTCAATGGTTGAATGGTAGTTACATAAAGGTGGACATGACTTCTCTTTACACCATCCATTGACACTTGTCCCCTTGTCATTCAAACTTTGATCTAATGGCTCTCCTCTCTTCTTGAATTCGGCAGCCTTGAGGGGTATATAAAGCCCATAATGCCCTTTTTCAAATGCATGGCAAAGTTCTAAGCTTGAGGGGTAAAAAGGTAATTTTACCCTCGACGTTCGAAACATCATTTTTCTCGCTCCAATAATCTTTGATAGGGCGACGGCCAATTCGAATAGCGTTGAAATTCTAGATTCTCCATTTTAAATTTTTCAAGACTCGTTTATGATGATTTCCTCTATCAGACGTGGTTCCAGCCTATCCCGAATCGACGGGCGGCTTTTACAAATTTTTCAAGACCCTGTGATTCATATCGTGTTTAGGGTTCGTCAATTCGTGGTGGCTTTGGATGTCATGTAATTGTGAGGGTTTATTACTAGTTTATTTGGTCTCGATCGTCACTATCCGATAAAGGAAAATTTTGCAAATCATACGTCGGTTAGGCGGCATCACCCGCGCTCCAATCATATGACACTCGCAAGGCATTCCCTAATCATTCTTGGATCGACCTTTTGTAGCTTTGAATATCCCCTCGACAATCCTTACGGTCAAAGCGCCATTTCTTGTCCGAATTCCCTAGGTTCACGTACCATGTCTCGCGTTAGCCTTTCCCTTTTGGTCAGTCTACTCGAATTGATCAGATTCGAGCGAGATATGACTGAAATACATCTCTAGATTCATTTCTCATTAATGAGTCTGAAATTGACTAAAAATATTAATGTCACACCACAGGACAATCGGTACTTTCAAGGCTCGCAGCCATTCAACGCCACTGGGGCCATAGGCCAATCAGTGTTCTCATTCTTATTCGAGCTCACCACCATTCGATACCACTAGGGTCACAAACCAATCGGTATCCTCATTAATACTCAGGGCTTACGACCATTTGATACCAATGGGGTTATAAACCAATCGATATCCTCATTAATACTCAGGGTTCACAGTCATTTGATACCACTGGAGGGATCCACCAAAGAAGATATTCTCCTTCCCTTTTTTCGAAAGAAAAGGCCATAGGCCAATCAGTATCATCATCATCGTTCACAGTAAAATCACACTCGATACCACTGGAGTTACAGACCAATTGGTATCTTCAGGGTATCAAGCCAATGCGATCTCCGGGGCCACAGGCCAACGATTGCTGGGGCACTATACCCCATTCATAAAACACAGACATTATAGCCATATATATCACGTTGGCATCATAACCAATTAAACAATCAAGGGCTCAATAGTCACTTACCTCACAAGGCACTTTGACCAATTGAAGCACACTAGCCAAACATAACATCAAGGTATATCACAATTTAATTGTCATATTATGCCATTCAAGTCATGGAATCCGTTACTTAATCAAGCAATTCAAGCCTTAGGATTCACCAAGCACTCAATTCATCCAACCAATCAATCTAGTAGTGTCCTAGCATTCGGGTAAAGGTTTAGGAAGTACTTACCTCGATTGATTAGCAAAACTCCACACCAATTGATTCTTCTCAAGTCCACAAGTATATAATCCCCAAGAATTCCTCGTCACCCTAGAAAGGTTCACCAATCTAGAATCAAAAGTCATTGAATTTTTACTTCATTTAACCCAATTTCTCAATAGCCAAACCATAAGCAATTCAATACGCTTTATTGATCAATTGAACACATATCAACACTCTCACGAACCCTCAATGTGTTCGATTCATATGATCACATACAAGGTAAGTTACAACTTAGGGGTTCATGCATCAATTTTGCCCATAATTCACTCATAACTCCCAATCCACTTCACATACTCCCCATTAACACTTCACATCACATCTTAAAAGACATTATGAGCTAATTTAAAGTCTAATTACTCCTTAATCAGCCCTCAACAGAATCGCCCAGCAATAGTTCACCCACAAAATAGGATCGATTTCGGGTTCAAACCGTTCAATCAAGTCATATTTCAATTTCAAGTCTTAATTCTTCATAAAAAAAACTTTCTAAGACCTTCATTTATAGGTTTAGAGAGCTCACCAAGAGATTTGAAGCAAAATAACATTTCAAAAACCTCCGAACAGCCCGGCTCCTTCATGGTCCTTAAACAGACAGAATTTGCTCAGTAAAAATCTCCACAAATCAACCATATACATCCATCAAAATTCAACTAAAATTGTAACCAAAGCTTAGCTAATTTAAGTACCAGATGTTATGAAGACCTCACCAAAAATTTGAGGTCATTTGAAGTCTGGAAGCTCCAAAAAATGCAGCCTCTCCAAAACCGAGTGAGATTTTGACCTTTGCCCACTCAAACAGACCTACGGGATAAACGGATGGTCAAATTAAGTTCATAATACCTTCGTAGAACGCAAAGACAATAAGCTTTAAGATGGCGGTGGTTTTATCTCAATCCGAAGTCGGAAAACAAAGTTATAGTTAAAATAGTGAGCCAGTTTTACCCTGTCTGCGAAGAACACTGCTCAGCCGAGAGGAAAGAAGGAAGAAGAAGATGATGGGAGAGGTGGCCGGCCAAAAATGAGTTTGAAATTCTTGCAAATTACACATTGGTTAAAAAGATCACCCGCGTCCCAACGTATAACGATAGCAAGACATTCCATGATCGTTCCTAGATCAATCTCTGCTGGCTCGGGATATTCTCTTGACAATCCTTGTGGTCAAAGTGTCATTTCTCATTTAAATTCCCCGGGTCCATATACCCGATTCTGCATCAGTCTTTCCCTTTTGGTCAGTTAACTCGAGAGTGGCCAACTCCAAACAAGTTACAACTGAAATACACCATTGATATCCTACCATTCAATAGCCTCGAGAGAGTTGGAATTCAAAATATCACAATTCAACTTGTCATTCACCTTGATGACTCTTGTCTAACTCTCCGTCTCTTGAATAATTGAAATTGGATGAAGATTTCTCTCTCTTCTTCTTCTTCTTGGCCGAAACTCTCTCTCTCTCCATCTCACTTTCTCCCTTACTTTCTCTTGCTCGACTGACTCTCCCTCTTGCTCGACTAACTCTCCCTCTTGCTCTCCCTCTTTCTCAATTTTCCTTAGTTGGACATCCCAAGCCAACGCCACTCCCTCATTCCCTCAAGCTGTGGTTGTGTTCCCTTGGCCGTCCGTCGTTGTTGAAGACTAAGAAGCGAGCAAAATCGCCGACTAGACCTGACTTGGCCATGAGTTTAAGGGCTATCCTAGGCATGTTCTTGCTAATTTAAGAGTAAAAAACCTCTTAAACCTTGTTTAAAGTGTTAAGAGACTTATGGTTGAAGTTATAGTGGTTTATATTGAAGTTTAATGGATAATTACTTAGATGTTCTTGAAGAGAAACCAAGCATACCACACTCTCCAGTTCTGGTCATGACTTTAGAGGAGGATTTCGTGAACTTTCCTTGCTTGAAACTCGTGGTAAGTTGTTTCTAAACTTAGCTTAGAACTCTAGGCTACTAAGGGATGGTTTAGAGTGGAATTTTGATGAGTTTTGTGGGCTGATTTGGAGTGATATAGTTAAGGGCCGAACTTTGACTCGAGGAATGATTGGGTGGTAAATGCTCTCAAGCTTGAAACGAGGAGATCATGACTAGTATGTGTGTATATGATTTGCTCATGAATGTCGAGAGAAGGCCAAGTACGAACTTTGATTGTTCTAGCTTGTTTTAATGGACATAGTGATTTAAGTGAATTGAGTTTCCCTTGAGTAGTTGTTGTGAGTGGAATGGCTAGTTGATTGCTTATCCTTGTTATATTTGGCCATGTAATGTGCAAAAAGGAAATGAGTGAGAGAATTGGAGCATGGTGACTGAATCATGCATGCTTGAGAAGGATTGTGCAATTCGAGTTTACTTGGTCAATTATTGTGAATTGATTGATTGAATTGAGAAGTAGAGGCTGAACCATGATTGCCTCTTTGTGATTGTGCATCTTGATTCTACTTGGCCATTGATTGATGAGATATATTTATATGAGATCATATACTAACCAATGAGGGTTAAAGTACGACCTGAGGTGTTACCACGTGGAATCGGGTAGATGGGATTATTCAACCTAATGCATTATGATGCGGGTCTTACCTAGTTCAATGTGATAGTGGGACTTGAGCCGTTATTACGAGGGTCCGGACAGATAGGATCATTCAACCTGATGCTTTATGACACGGGTCCTCCCTTGTATGATGAGATAGTCTGATGCGTTATGACGCGGGCCTTGATATCAAGAATTGAGATATGTGATGGAGAGTATCCTATATCAGCTTATGATTTGTGAAATGTCTGAAGTACGAAACTTGACTTTAGAACTATAATTCTTGACTTGAATTGTGAGAATCTGAAGTGTCATTGCATTGCGATATTACCATTTGATTGATCTGCATATTGTCCTTTTGAATTGAATTGCATGAGTAGGAATTTTCTAGAGGTATTATTGGCGTAGTCTAGGTTTAAGAGTCTACTTACTAAGATTTATTCTCACCCTATCGTGGGACCACTTTTTTAGACCCTCAACCTTGACCATGAGCGGACTGCCATGTCAATTTGGAGTACAAATGAAAAATGACTTTTTAGAGACGGAGTACCTAGTGAATGATTATAAGGTCTATATTAGGAAAGACAGCACCGTCTGGATTGATGAGAAAGTGCTGACTAGGAGCCATATACCATTTTGGCATGGCACTGTAGGGCTGGGGCTTTAACTGCTAGACCCCTTTGTATTCGTGAGATACCTTATGTCACTGGTTTGGGAGATTAAGACTCCACTAACACCACTCCTCTTGATGGAGGTGTGACTAGTCTAGACACTAGATCCAATGATTCGAAGCCGGAGTGGGAGCCCAAGAAGCCTGATCCAGACCTCGAGGTAGTGTAGTCATCTGATGCTAATACTGGACTGGATGAGTGTCACGACCCTTTTGCGATTTCGAGGGCTGAGGGGCCTCTTGTCTAGCCAGACGCGAGCCTCTTGTCTGGCCAGACGCGGGCCTCTTCCAAGGTTCATTACCCAAGTCGCAACAGCGGTATACGTAGTCGACTTTCGGTGTGGTCTGGTGACATGTGATACGTGTACTTGCCAAGAAGTCGCTACCAATCATTTTGTGGAAGGTACAATTGGGAACCCTATCGAATAGTTGTGAGTATTTTATTCAATTCTGCGGAAACCAGAGAAATTGGATTAAGGACTTTGCTACGCCAACTATCAGAGTTGACGCCCTTTCGGTACCTAAGTTGAATGATTTGTCTAACCTAAGATTTCAGGCAGATGAGTGTGGCGCGAACCCTAACACTAATAGTTCATGCAGATAGGAATGACTATCCTAGCAAACACAATCAAGAAAATGAGCGCGCAAATCAAGGATCCAATATATGCTGATAAATCACATGAAAGCAATGTGACATCCCTAGTAAGGCCTATTAGCCTAGAGAAATGTCAATCAAGGTTTAGGAATATTTTTAACATGATTTTCCCTTGAGATGCAAAATCGTAATTTTGAAGAATTTTGAAACAGCTTTCTCAAAAAGGAAAAATTTGTCATTTCAGATGAAATATGTAGTCAAAAGATGATGGAAATAGGATTGGTCACCAAACCAACCCATTTCCTATTTTTCAGGAATTTCTAGAATTTTTTTGGAATTTTAGAAGCGATTTACACTTTAAGGGGTAAAATCGTCATTTCAGAAAGTGATGAGATGTGAAAATCCCAAACAGAAGGATTGGTCGACCACTTGACCCAAATTCTAATTTTGAGCAATTTTCACGGCTCGATCGGAATAAGAAGGATGATTTACCCTTTTGAGGGGTAAATTCGTTATTTTTTAGAAAAATGACGAGATTCAAAAACCCAAGCATAAGAATTGGTCACCTGACCGATCCTAATTCTTATCTTCACATTATCGACCTTCTGATATACCAAGCAGAGACAATTTACCCATAAAGGGTAATATCGTCAATTTCCAAGAGAAGGGATAAGAAATCCCAAAAATATGATTGACTAGTTGTTTGTGGTCAATCCTCAATTTTTGGAAATTTCTGGAATGTCTAGGAATTTTTCATAATTTTCTACATTTTTTTTTTGGATTTTCTAGAATTTTCTGACATTTTTTTAGAATTTTCTAGGATTTTTCAGATTTTTTTATTTTTAAAAATGATTCTCTGAATTTTTTATTAAAAAATTGATTTGGATCGGATCCACCGACCCACTCGGGTCGAAACTCGGCCCAGATTCGAACCCGTGAAACCTACGCTCTGAAACGACGTCGTTCCGTATTTTTATTTTTCAGTTTATTCGAATTTAGTCCGACGGCTTCTAATGAACCACGTGGCTACATCACGACCATTGGATTGATTTACTAAACCTACGGCTCATATTAAAAATCAACTATCTCTCATCCGTCAGATTTGATTACTTAAATCTAAAGCCAAGATTGAACGACTCGGCTAATTCTCGATCGTTCGATTCGATTTTTATTAACAGTTATAAAACTGATCAAACGGTCACCAAGCCAACACGTGGTGTAACCTAGACCGTTCAATTATCCAACATATTCAAACCAAACTCTAACGGCTCAGCTGACGTGGCATGCCACGTCAGCGCCACTTCGGCACTTTTGACCGATTGACCGCCACGTCTTCGTCTTCTTCCTCGAGCATCCTACTTCTGCCATGGACGGCCGAGAGACTCCGGCGATGATCTGACAGTGAAATCTCGATGGAAT